>OZ038433.1:8021876-9405800 GCA_964036275.1 Litoditis marina | reverse complement strand
ACACATAAAAATTTCCCAGGAGTGCGCACCAACACACACACACTGACACACGACGGAAGTTGGCGCTCTTGATGAAGCGAAAACGTCATAACTTGGCTCAAACTTGACCGATTTCGTTCAAATTTCGAACATAGCTTGTAAATGTGCCATAGAAAATCAGCAAATCATAAAAAGTTCCGTTTTGCGAAATTGAACCTTTTTATGGGAAAACTAAAAAAACGGAGGCGCGCATTAGCCGGACCAAAGACAAATCTCGCACAGCGCTTCGCGCTGCGCGCGATAAAAATCTATATCATTTCACATCTCCAATTCTTCTTTTCAATTAATTTGAGAGATTGTCCCATGGCATTGAAGTGTGGGCTTTGAAAAGATAAGAATCGATTTTTCTTGTTTACTTTTGAATGATAAGAGCGAAAGGCTTTGTTGCTTAGCTACGAAGTAGTAAACGGTTCCCATCTATCTTTTCAAACCACTAACATTTTGTCATGAGAATAATAGTTCTCACATTTATTTCACTGTTGTATCATGATTCTCACTAGACACAGTTGTTAATTTTGCAGGTGGCACAACCTTTAAAACCAAAGTCTTCAAATTGGGCACGGTCGCACGAATTATTCTAACTATTTACTGAACTATGTCATTAAGAGAAAGACTGAAACGTATAATTACTCATTTATCATTATTTTCATCACTCGAATAATCTCGAAAGAAGAAGATTGCCTAGATTTTTTCCGCTATGGGGAAATTCTTGCTCTAAGTCATAGCGAAATAATTCACGTGAAATTCAGAAACGTTTGCCTTGTTTCCTGGTGAAAGTGGCATTCTCATTTCATTCTCACTCTTTTTATTCAAGTTGAGGTTGAGTAGGCTACTTCAACTCTTCAGGTTTCACTCACTGCGGGTCTCACTCATGCTCTTTTGAACTTCCTTCCCATTCCTACAAAAAAGATATCCCTCATTAACAAAGACTCTTTCAGCAGTGAGTTTGTGGACGAAATGACAGAGAAAGAGCACAAAACCATTTACGACTTTTCGGTGAAAGACGCCTCAGGGAAGGAAGTTTCATTGGACAAGTACAAGTGAGAAACCACTTCATTCCGGACTAACCAGAAAAGTATTGACTCTTTTCTCGACTTCATGAATGTGTTCGAGTAAAGTCAACATGAATTATGGCAGCGAGCCAATGAATTTCTAGGCTGTTGTTCATAATGTTGCAGTTTTCCTTTGATACAACTACCACACTTCAACTTGGAAACTTCGGAGGGCTAACGTTTGCTGGGAGAAATAGTCAACTAAAATGTTCATACAATATCTAGAAATCTGCATGCGAATGAAAGAAACTATAGCACAACGAGCTGTTGTGTACTCTTCGTCAAAACTCACACTGTAGTGTACTGTAGACATTCGTTTATGTTGATGTACTGTACAGTAACAATATAGGTCGTATATATATAGCAGTCAGTCAGTGTGTTTTGACCCAAAGTATGCTTCGTTATTCTCACTGACACTTTGGCAGTGTTACCATATAACTACTAAATATCAATGTTTTCAATAAAAAATCGCTTGTTCTTTTCTAGAACAAACTTCAATTTTCCCATACAAAAAGGTATTGTCAACTTCACACTTCGTTCTACAACAGAAATAAATAACAAGCTCGACATATCTAAATCAAACTAAATAAATAGGAATAAGAGAGAGAAGAAAGTGGTACGTTTCGCCTCTACCCCAGACGCAACCACTTTGAATCAAGATACCTCTCCCCTGAGAACCAACAGATTTCTATACATTATGAATACGGCTGTGATATACTTTTGTGTATTATAGTCTGTTGAAAGCAACAATAACCCTCTACAGTAATATTATAGAGCTTTTAAGTAAAAACAGTACAATTCTATGTGTTCGTTAGATAAACGCCGTTAAATGTTCCGAATATGCCCGTAGAAAGTTACCAATTGATGGAACCAACTGTATACAAGCGTGCCGTGTTCAGGGGGAACGTGGTGATAGTGGTGAACGTGGCCTCCCAGTGTGGTTTCACCAACAGCAACTACCGCGAGTTGAAGGAGCTGCACGAGAAGTACCACGCACAGGGACTAAGGGTGGCCGCCTTTCCCTGCAACCAGTTCGGCGGACAGGTGGGCGATCGATATTACTAGTTATTATGCTCCATATAAAATAAAAATATCACAAAAATGAAGGAATAACACATTACCCAACCGAAAACAAAATCGTACTGTAGTGTTTTCTGTGTACGAAACCCTCTGATTGACGGTTTTTGGACACTATGTTGGGAGTTGGGAGTACCAGCCGCGTTTCATTTCAGTTTTTTTTTAAATGCCGCGGACAAATGATCAAACGATAATCATTAGTTACAATGAAAGTTCTGAATTAATTGAACAAATAAGTTAAAGAATGCATACGTGTAGAATGTATGTTAAGGAACAAGCGTCGTTACAAAACAGTAAGTTACTGTTTACACAGCGTGGCTGTCATATATATTGAATTTCCCTCTCGTCGTCTGACATCTCTTCGGGGCACACTATATCTCTAGATTTGTTGCAATACACTTTCGACCTTAAACGCGAATTTGTTATTAACAGAGCGCGTTCCGAGTTGCCAAACGTAATATGACAGTAAACTGTAAACCGCGTGTTAAGAGGGCTAGTCGAGTTGTATTTTCATATTCATTTTCCAATTGGGGGCATATGTGAGCAGTCAACCTAGGGAGAGATCATATTCTTGTCGGGGTTTGATATCTATCATTTAACAAGTCAACCAAAAACATTGGGATCAAACTATGGACGTGATAGGGCGATACACCGTAAACACTGGTTTGGAAAGAGCACACGCTATAGTCGTTTTCTAGCAGAAGACAATATCGCTCGATATAGGGCATGACTGAATCTTTCTTGTGGTTTGAACTCGGTTCTCGTCATATTTCACGATTTGTATTACTTCTCCATTTCAGGAACCCCAGTGCGAGCTGGACATTGCGAGCTTCGTCAAGACCAAGTTCGACTACGAGCCCGACCTATACGCTAAGGTACGGTGTTTATTACTTTTATCTGTGTTACGGCAGTACAGTGTTACTTCCATAATGATTATAATAATAATATTTGTTGCTCAAAAGAGTAACAACGGAAAAAACGTAAGCTCATCGAATTACCACAGTTGAATAAAATAGAGAAAGGTAAACAGTAGCCAAAACAAATTCTACAAAACTTCCATTAATGTTTTGTACGGACATGAATTGCACCGAGACCTCTTCCTCACATCAACAGTCCTTCCACCAGTTGTTCGGGCTCAAACAAAGGGGGTCTGGGTTGCAGATTAGTTTGTCTACACATTCAAAACTAAGGGTTATACCTGAATCACGGAGGAATCCAACTACAGACACAGCAGATAAGAGTAGAATACAATGTTCACGCCTTTCTTCTCTGAGCGATATCAATGTCTCGTGACAATCAGCAGGAAAGGACGGCCCTTTTTAATGTAACTATCGTTACAGATAAATGTTAACGGAAAGGAAGCGGATCCGTTCTGGGACTGGCTTAAGCACGAGAAGGGAGGCACCCTCCTCGACGCCATCAAATGGAACTTCACCAAGTTCCTCGTCGATAAGAAGGGTCACGTCGTTAACAGGTAGAAGGAAAAGATTCTCCATCATAGCCTCAGCATTTAGCGATGGTTCGAGAATACGTGTCAAATGGGCGTCAAAATACGCACATGATACGCAGCGACCCCGCTGTGTTTGTACTTTGATTTAATTTGATTTTCAGTCGAATTTTGGCAGATCAAGTGCGCTTTCGAATCAAAGTACAATTTTCGTTTCGTCATTGCCCATAAGTAGTGTATGTACTGCATCCCCCCAGATAATGTGAGGCCTGAACTGGTTCCTCGCTCGCCGCCATGTCACCCACATTGGTCCCCAGGCCCGCCGCCATGTCACACACATTGGTCCCCAGGCCCGCCGCTATGTCACCCACATTGGTCCCCAGGCCCGCCGCTATGTCACCCACATTGGTCCCCAGGCCCGTCGCTATGTCACCCACATTGGTCCCCAGATCCGCCGCCATGTCACCCACATTGGTCCCCAGATCCGCCGCTATGTCACCCACATTGGTCTTCAGATCCGCCGCTATGTCACCCACATTGGTCCCAAGGCCCGCCGCCATGTCACCCACATTGGTCCCCAGATCCGCCGCCATGTCACCCACATTGGTCCCCAGATCCGCCGCTATGTCACCCACATTGGTCTTCAGATCCGCCGCTATGTCACCCACATTGGTCCCCAGGCCCGCCGCCATGTCACCCACATTGGTCCCCAGGCCCGCCGCCATGTCACCCACATTGGTCCCCAGATCCGCCGCCATGTCACCCACATTGGTCCCCAGATCCGCCGCTATGTCACCCACATTGGTCTTCAGATCCGCCGCTATGTCACCCACATTGGTCCCCAGGCCCGCCGCCATGTCACCCACATTGGTCCCCAGGCCCGCCGCCATGTCACCCACATTGGTCCCCAGGCCCGCCGCTATGTCACCCACATTGGTCCCCAGATCCACAGATGCCCTTTTTCTCCTCAACTTCGTTTTTCCTCTCCATTCATGTGTTTGGAGTGTCACATACTTTATGGAAGTCACGTGTTAAATCGCGAGAATATCTATTCTATTCTATAGGGAATAACCGTTTGACCAATCTGGGTGATATTTGTATGCTTTAAAAAAACATTTCTGAGGTGAATACACTCAACATGACTTATCTCATTGCAGGTATGCCCCCACCAGTTCCCCGGCCTCGTTTGAGGAGGAGATCAAGAAACTTCTCGCAGAAGCCGCCTGAATACTACCAATCCGATGAAGATGCGAATTCAATGTGTAAATATATCTTCAGATAAATATTCATCGAAAACACTTAAGTTTATGGTGTAGTTTTGTACAGAAAGATTGAGATTATCAGGTTTCAGTCACTCCAAAGTGGTAGTTGAAGCCCAACAATGTTTGATCAGTTTTCGACCCTTCTTCTCTGTTGGAACCTCTATTGAAGACTGGAGTCCGGTCTGAAATTCATCTCTTCTCTTTTCCTGATTGAGCCTCTCTCCCCGTCTCTCTCTCTCTCTCCCACTCTCCTTCTCTCTCTCTCTCTCTTCTACTACTCCCCACTAATTTCACCGCAATCTTTCCCTAATTCCCGCGCCACGCTTTTATTGGTCACTTGAGCTGGAGAAAAGCCCTTCTTGCTCTCACTTCCATTATCTTTCTCAAACAAAGGCCCCATCACAATATTCAGATGATATTGCAATGGGTCATATTTAAAGATACGTTCAGCGCTCACGATATTTTTCCTATCCGAGACATAACACACGCTTAATAACTCGTTTTGTTCATCCACAAATGCTTACAGTATGATACAAAATTTTGTTCATGAATTCTAATTTTTCCACTTCCAGATAGCATTGTTGTTCGGTTGAAGTATTGAGGACATAGAGCTGCGTTCAAAGATTCTTCTTAGAACCACGAGTCTAAAAGCCTGCTTGCATGTTTTGATTTTCCTTTTTTGAGTGTCTTTTTCTGTTTCAAATAACAGAGAAATTATACTTCTGTGTTCCCATATTTCTAACTATACGCCCTCTTGTTTGATATCGTTCAATAAGTCTTTTCAATTGCATTATTGGTAGTCGCTCCGGAAAAAAAGTAGGTCATACTGTACACTTTGTACTGCTTGGTAGCTTGGTATGGTTTGTAGTTTGATCACACGTTTTTGGTTGTAGTCTGATTCCATCCTTTTCATCGAAGTTTGTACGGACCGAGTGACCAAGTCTGATTTGTAGTTTAATCTGCTAACAGAGCTTAGTTTCCACATTCAAGAGTATATTTAAAGGAGATCAAGCTACAAACAGCGATTCGAAGTCAGATGTACATGATCTCTCGTTGCTCTGATGGAACCGTATACAGTTTTTGCAGCTTGCAAATCTTGCAACCCTATCCCCCGCTACAACCTATTCTCGTACACAATACACTCCAATTCTACACAACGACCAGCGAAAACTTTTATTTCAAATAAAACATCGCCACGAGTAAACAGGCATTGAGAGACGTGGCACAGACTCGACAAACACTATTTGACACTTTCTCGTCCAACAAATGAAAAGGTGCTAAGAGGGCAGTAAGTAGCATGCAGAGCTGACACTGTTTGCGATATCTAGCAGTTCTCTTGAGACTAACAGGTCTAAACATGAGTAACTAGTGGAGATGTTTGAGCCGAAGTCAAGTTTTTTCCTACGATTTATTCTCCATTCTCTGCCTAACCGCGTTCAGAATCTACTCGCATGCTGTTCATATTTTATTTCAAATCACCCTAACTTTTCAACAGTTGTAGTGTTTTGCAACTTTCCCACAAGTGCGCTCGTCTGGCGGCGTAGCAGTCCTATATATATTTATTTGCCATAAAAATATATAAAAAAATATATTTGCCGTCCGATCAAACTACAATTCACATTTGCTTCGTACATACACAACTACTAAATAACTCGAATGTTCGATGAATCATATGCTATAGGCTATAATATTTCTCTATTCGTTGGCCAAGAATGTTTAATGGCCCGTTTATGTTGGCGAGGAACAATCTTCCCTTGCAAAGCGGTGGCAGCCGGTTTGTACTACTTTCAGTAACCATAATAAGTTATAGTAGGTACTAATGAGTTGTTTTGTTTGAACAATATATGTTTGTATCACTCTGATTCTCGGAGTGTTTGTAACTGAAAATGGTGCTAAGAATCAGGATTGAAAAGATTCAGAGTACAGTTCTTACTGACACATCAGTTTAATATAGTCGGTAGGGTGTTTTCTGTCTGTAGTTATAGCCATACTGCCGATCATTCCTATGTTCACTCTCTATAGCAAGACTCACTAAGGATATCAGATTCATAAGAGCTGTTGTTCGCATCAACAGTACACGAGACCTCGCCATTCAAAAATGTTGAATGACCTTTTCTCTGTTCTAGAATGAAGTTTTCTAATACGAATAGTGTAACACTTTATATTTTACACGTTTGAATTGTGTTCTACCACAGGAAACAACACCATATTCATCATTCTAAACTGGCCGGTTGTTTTAAGTTGCAAATCACGAGCTCAACCCAGGGGAGATCAAACTACAAACGCAGCCAGCCTGCAGCCTTTCCACGGGAGACCCCTATATACATGACGCAATCTTCCTGGCTGAGTCATCACAGAAAACAATCCCCCCCCCCCCCCCTCCCAGCTGGAACCCATTTCATTAGTTCAACCACTACCGTTTCAAAACTCGCTGCTCTGATGAATTTTCATCAAAATAGTTCCCCATCCAGAGTAAGTGTACTGCTAGTGAATTGCACAGTCACGTGAAACATGTTAAACACAGCAGAACTCAGAAACGTGCGAACCCAAAGTGCACGATGCCTCATTAGAATTCTAACTTTACGTGACTATTCAATTGACTTCTAGTATATGCTCGAATATCCCGGCACCTCATCCCATCCTGCGTCTCTCATTTTGCACACTACTTCGCGAGTTTCGCCTCTGGCGAGATGTAAGGGAAAATAAATTGAGCATGATTGCGGGAGCGTGATAATCGATGAATGAACTTACTTGTCATATGAATCTAGAAAAAAATATAAGCTAGCAATCTACTTAAATCCCATCACCAAATGTTCTCCAATCATATGTGTTCCGTCCATTGAATCATTTTGGTTATTATTCTTCTAACTTTCACCTACTATTATTCTTCTAACTTTCACACCCCGTTCGTGAGCCTGGTTTAAAATTTGGCCACGGAAAATTAGCAGCGTTTCCCCCTTTGATTGAATAAGCTGCAAAACATGACGTAAAACCGAACGTAAATCGGGTTACGATTGAGTCTGTTCGTCTAACTTTTGGCAAACTCGGCCATGCACAACATTTTCAAACGTATATCTGTTCAATTTACAAAAAAAAACATTTCGAATTGCTATACTATACCTCATTAATTCTTCACATATTTCAATTTCGACAAGGTTTTCTACATCTAGAATGAGTGATCTGAGTTGTAGCTTGATCTTAATCTGCGTCATAATTTTTCATGTATGAATATGAAGCAGCGGGATGACACTACAAACAATGTAAATCATGAGCCCTTTCCGTTTTTATTTCTTAGAACAACCCAAAAGAGAGTTTTGAATGGTTGCATGTTTTCTGGCTTTCTGGCATTTAAGGTTGAAGGGATTGTGAAGGATTTGTAAAATGACGCAACCAACAGTTGGTAAACATAGTTATTTTGGTCAGTTTCGCTTTGGGTTTATCACGTATCACCAACTGTGCTCTCTACGTAATGTATAGGGATAACGTTGTGAGCTGTTCCACGGTTCATAATGCTTAGTCTCCCTTCACTTCAGCTCCTTTTTGGTTTTGTTCAAAAGAAACAATTTTTTATCTCTTTGAATCGAGATGTTTAAATTTGTTCTGCACATTTCTCTCATCACGTGTTTTTCGACCAGCAAGAGAACATGTTCCTGTGGTAACACGGACGCTCTGTACGTATCTCATCCTGGGGTGGTGAAAGAACACCACCAACACAATTGCCAAAATACCATATCCGATAAATGTTTGCCCGAAACTTGCGTTATTTCAGATGATAATATTATCATAACAACAGCGTTCTGTATTCATGTACAATTGTCTCACATTTCTAGCAGGTTTGCTCATTTTATGGATTTGTTGTGCGAGAGCACAAATTGCTTCCCAATTCATACTTGATTTCTCACTGGCTCCTGAGATAGAATATGTCTTCATCCAAAGCAGGCTCTGATACTGAGAGTAAATTGAATGGTCACTTGAAATTAGCATTTTAAAGAGGCATCGTGCAATTTGTCATTGAACATCTCTGAGTTGTGCTGTGTTTAACATGTTTCACGTGACTCTGCAACTAACTAATTGTATATTGTGTACACGGCAGCAGCCGTTGTGTTTGTACTTTGATCTAGTTGCTTTTGAGACGAAATTCGTAACTAATACGTGTACCGAGATAAAACTACAACAGATGTCTCCTCATTCTCTATAATTGTTTCTTGTCTAGAAAATACTTGCCCTTACCCTAAATGGCCTTGTTTTTCGCCTAGAAAAGGCATGGGAAATCCCGAGACGGTGATTAGATTTTATGATTCCTCCTCAATTGTTTGAAAACACCGCCTTTATTTTGTTTCTCGACACTTTTATCGGAAAGTAGTTTTGTTGTATCTTTGAAATTGAATTTTTTTTACCTACAACATATGTTTGTTGAAATGACAGAAACTTGTAAAAGTGTTCGATATATTTTTGAGAGAGGGTAAGCAAAAATGGCCAAAATGACCTTATCTGCTGTGTTTGGAACTCTCTGTCTCACTACTTTCCAGTTTCTCTCGCTTTCTCTCTCACTCTCTAATCTCTATTTTTCTCTCGCTTCCTCTCTCACTTCTCTAATCTCTCCTTTATCTTGTTCTCTCTCTCTCTCTCTAACTCTCTATATTTCTCTCTTTCTCTCGTTTTCTTTCTCTCACTCTCTATATGTCTCTCTTCCGTTCGCTTTCTCTCTCCCTCTCTCTCTCTCTCTCTCTCTCTCTCTCTCTCTCTCTCTCTCTCTCTCTCCCTCTCTCTCTCTTTCTCTCTTTCTCTCTCTCTGTCATTCCCTTCATGCGAGACCTTTCGTCTAAAGGAAAACAAGTGAACAAATTAAACGATGCGAACAAATTAGTGTGTAAGATTAATAGGAGAACTGCTGTGTCTAATGATTCGACATCCATCAAATCCTGGATAAACTAGCCCTCTCCTCCATGCAAAATGTTCAATCGAGAGAAGAAACGAAAAAGAGAGAGAGAGAGAGGGAAAGAGAGAAAGAGGAAGAGAGACAGACAGACAGAGAGAGAGAGAGGAGGAGGAGGAGAGAAAGAGAAAGTCAGAAACATAATGGGTTTAGGTTTGTTGAAACTTGTTTATATTACATATCATACAATCACTCCAAATTTCTAGTTTGTTCCAAAATTTACATACAGAATCTACATGAGTTCACTCGTCAACCTAACTTCCTTTTCACTCATTTCATGATGTTTGTCAGTTGAAAGTAGCAGCTGTGAGTGAAAATTCATGTCACGTATTACGCTGATTGTTTTGCTCTCATGACCATGATATATGATACGCATAACATGTCGCCAAAGAGAAAGACACCTCTATTACTGTTATTCTGGATAGTCGGCAGAAATTAAGGTTCAATATATCCTCCACTAAAATATAAGTGTCAATCGTTCATACAATACCGAACTACGAAAACGAGATCTAGATCAATGAGACTGTCTCAGACTGTCTGCGTCTCCCTGACCTGCACACTCTTTTGTTTCTGTAGCTGGCCAATCCACTAAATTGGCACGAACGACGAGTGTGTTATGTTTCGCTTAGGGGTGTTAATTCCAAACTTTAAGTTCGAAATAACTCTCGGAAAACTCGTTTTACCGCAATTTATTTTCAATTTCAAACATAAAATGCTTTTTTTCACGATTCTCGCGCTGTCATCTCGCAATTTCTCATTTTTTTTGTCTCGATAAAATCCCGGAACTGAGCGACCAAACTCGGAACTCGAAACTCAAAAACTCGTTTTTTTGGAAACGCAAGAAACTCGAACTCGGAATTTTCAACTCGATAAACAACCCGACGACTATCGCTGTTGTATGGATCGAAGTTGGTGTTTGTGGTTTTGTATGTTAGTGCTGTGAAAGAAGTTAGTTGAAGTTAGTTGGAGATGAAGACATGACTGCCTGCACTCTTACAGTTTTTTTTTTCCATCAGCATGTAAATGAAATTTACCTTTAAAGTTGAATATTATGCTCTATCTTTATCAGTCATTATTTGAAAATAACAATGCAACTCAAACTTCAATCTCTTCTCAGCCAGTTAAGTCGAGCATAGCCTGAGGACCATCAGAAGGCCCTTAGGAAGTCACGTACATCCACGTGAGATGCCTCAACGATCAAAATAATGCGCGTATTGTATTGAAATGTAGAATAAAATAGAATAAAGCTTGTAAACTAAAGCGATTCCTGCAACTAAAGGTCATTTCAGCTTGTTTTCCCCCACTCGGAGTATCATTCTTCCAAAAATCACATGTCTGCGTCGCACGTGAGATTGTGTGTGTGTACTTGGACTGACAGTTGTCATCTCTCGCCGTCTGCCGCCCTCTCTCCCCCTCCTCCCTCTCGCTCCCTCCCTATTCACATCTGTTTGATCTTCCCGATTCGAAGACACAGTTCTGACTTTTCGAAGGTGCATTGGTTTTTCAGTAGCTTATACCTCTCGCCCTACCGATATCACTCGGGATACTGTATATACATCTATATGAGGTTAGACGGGGTATTTGTGCGATTATTCATGTTCAACTCATGGCTGTGTCTTGTTGTATGTTTATTCTTCTGTGTTCTTGTACTCGAATCCAAACTATATTATATTTCATCAGATGGCCCTAGCATTTTAGGAGTCATTTACTCGAAACGTAGTACCGTCCGAACATAAACACTTTGCTCACCTTCGCCTAACGCCGATTTCGAATTATAGTTTCATTTCACGTGAACCTGTTTTACCTCAGTTACAACTTGTCTAAATGGTTATTCTGTTTATTGAGATTCTGTGTGTTTTATAAGGAACTGTGACACATATCGACACTCAACCCCGATACTTTACAGATCCATCTCGACATAGAGTATACACATTGTGCATTACTGTAATTCTTTTTACTTTTGCTTTCTCTGAAGTTCTGATTTATCGTCCTTTTGGGTACTCCAGTTATACTGGTTGCAAAAACACGTGAAACATGTTAAACACAGCAGAACTCAGAAACGTGAAATACGAAAAAAAAAAATACATATATATGTCTCTCTTTCTCTCGTAGTTCGTACCTATTGTGCAGTGTTTTCATACACTTGCCACCGTTTGCACTGCGATTTAAAAAAAGGGGTAATATTTTTACAACAGTTTACGGGTTGCAAAATGGTTCCTTTTTGTTCTCAACCCATATTATCAACATATCACATAGGTTCTTTGAAAGTGTTCTCATTTAACAGTTTGAATGCTCGAAGGCGTGTTGTATGGGGTTGAGAGTAGGGAAAAATGGGTATACGCCACTTTGAATGTTTTATGCAATTTTCTGTTCGCATTAATACATTTCGTATCATGGTTATGTGAACTCATACAGTCGAAAATCACAAGTTCCAGCTCTTTTTGACCTGTGAATCTTTCTAGAGAACTTCAGGAACGTCGTAGACAACGTTACTGTACCCTTTTGCATGCATTATCAGAAAAATAACGACAAGAACAGTTATGTATCGACGCTATAAACACATGGTAACTGTGGGTGGAAATGGTGAAGACTACCCCAGCTCGAACATACTCCTCATAAAACTGTTAGAGAACCCAGTTTACAAGTCATTCGTAGCACTGTATGAGTTTCTCAAGTTCTCGCAATCCTCTTGAAATCTTTTCTTTATACCACTCGCCATTTTCAGTGTTGTTCATATCTGTTTTCTGGATGAAAAACTCTCGACACCGCTACAACTACTTACCAACCACGTGGTAAATGAAATACTATGGAAAGCATACAAAACAAAGTGAGACTTTTTTGCCTTTTTTGCCTTTTTACCCTTTGCACTTTTCATCTGAAGAAAACCAAGCACTCGTTCGAGGAGACGGTGATGAATACTGTAAATCTCAGTTTCTGCTGTGTTAGTCGCACGTGTAGGGTTTGCGTATCGTTCTGCTGTATTTGTGATCTGCCGTCTATTTCTGAGATTTTTCCGGTATCGTAACGTGTCCGCTGATCAGACTACAAATCGAGTTTGGTAAACTGTAGTTTGGTAAACTGTAATAAAATGCAGGTGTTAGTGTAGTGGACGGTTGTTATTTTGATCTGTTCGTTCATTTTACACTTTCGTTCAGGAAATGCGAATTAGATCGACCTACTTTCGGAAGAGCTGGAGAAAAACGAAATCGGGAATGTTGAACGTGTTTTCCAACAAACTTCGCGGTTGTCTTCTGAAGTTGAAGAAGTGCATTCGAACGGATAGTCAGGGGGATTGTGAGCGGAGGAAGAGCTCCGCCAAACTACAACCACCGCCAGGTACATTTTAGATCAGATCTAATACTAGTATACTCTTCGCCAACGGAAAGGCGGATGGGTACACATGTTCTCGATCCATAAGCTTCCCGCTGTTGTGCACTAATAGCGCAGTGGTTAACGCCCTGCTACGAGTAGATTGCTGGCAGGTTCGATTGCGGCGTCGAGACAGTGATTGATAAATTTGGCACCCACTATAGAACATGTTTGATGATTTAGTTTTCAATTTTGCAGCTTAGAAATCTGACAGTAGAGTCGTTCTCTCGCCAGCTGAAGCAGCGTGGAACTTTTTACTTTGAAACCGCACGCACGTTCGGAAAAATAGTTTCGACGACTAAACATGGGTATTGAAGTTACTTGTATATATCATTTTTCCTCTCATTGTCGGCACAATGGTCTTAGTCACTAAGCTACTTCGGAAAAGATGTTTGAAGAATGTCTCTGATGAGGTTGTGAAACGTTTGCTTTGTTCATACGCTGGAAGGACTTCCGCCAAGCCAGATAAATCAAAGCACATTGGAACGAAATGTGGTAGAAGAACTACGTGATATGTGAAAACTGTCCACGTGATAGTAGTTTTCAGTTTTGAATCCTTGAGTTTTCGCTCTCGTGACTAGTTGAACGAGTGTGTGTGTGTGGATGAACAGTACGTAGATGTACGCAGAGTTTATCATTGTGTACGGTGCTGACCCCCCCCCCACCCCCACCCACCTGCATCTTCTTCGGTTTTCGTACTTTGATCGAGCTGTTTTTGGGTCGACATTTGTACATTCAAGCGTATATTGGGACCGAAAAACAATTCATGTCTGGTTAGTCACTTTCCCTCTAGTACGGTGTCCACAACACGTTGATGATACGCTCAAGTTTCAAGGAGCTCACTTCTGCGCAAACTACTTACGTCATAGATGGGATAGGAAGAAATATGGGGGGAGGGGTAATGACTCGCAGAGCGAGAGACAGAAACAGTAGAGAGGGTGCGATAGAAAGAGAGAGATGGAAAACAGGCGCGTTGGCGGCTAGAAAACACGGCTCCGAGTGCCTATTAAAACCCCACCGAAAGATCATCAAAAACGAGTTTGCTTGAGCAGAGAATCAAACATCCGCATGGTTTAAAGGGGCCAGAAGGTGATATTAAAGGACTGACACAAACCGATATAGTTCTCTTTTATTCCGAACTATTGCACCTAGTTAGCATACGATGCACATATCTTAGTTCCGCTGCGTTATGCTCATGAACGCCAGAGTACGTCAATTACCATGCTTTTCTCCTTCGACGGAGAGGAGAATCGCGAGAAAGAACATAACGTGAAAAGGACTCTGTGCAGTTGATCTCGAGCTTGAACATTAGAATTAAACAAGATAACTATATATAAACCATTCAGCGAAACCCTATCATTTTATTTAACGTTTGGAGATTTAATATTTATTGGGATTGTTAATAAAGTGGAAAAACTATAGTTTGGAAATGTTGCGTCATTTCGAGTTATTTTGACAACCCTACGAAGCTTACTGTGAGCATTCGCTTTGGAATGAGCGAGCCCTGAGTACGTATGCTAGAAGTTCCCGGCCTCTTCATCCCATCCTGCGTCTCTCGCTCTGCCTCACTATTTCTTGTCTCTTACATCCCGGCGGGATGTGTGAGCAGAGGAAATAGCGTACGTATGAGGAGACGCAGAACGGGATGAAAATGCCGGGATCTTCTAGCATACTCTGTACTGGTTGTGTGCGCGCTAGCACCCAATAGACCATGGTTCGATCCCCGGGTGCGGTATCTTCATGACAGACCGCATGAGCTGGTATAGTTTGTTTCACCCATCGATAGTAGTCAGCCATTTTGGCCTGAGCGCACCCTATATTGCAGGCGATTGATCTGGCAGCTTGCCAGTATTCTCATTGCAAATAATAATACGAAAAGTGGTTATTTTAGGAATTTTGTAATTTTTTTTTGTTTCCAAATAGTTACCACATGATCGGGGAGTAATTTAAACAATTTTTTGAGCCATAAAATTCGCACTGAAAACGGCAAGAAAACATGGTTGGATATCACTGTTTTTAGTTATGGCGATCATGTTCAGATGTCCGGCTGCTTGTGGGCGCCGCGCCACCTATCGCGGATGAGTTCATTACCCAGCTGGTGCAACAACTTTGATTAGGCTGGTCGCGGTTGGAAACTCTCCAACACAGTTGACTTCGCCTACTAAAATCTGCTGTAACTGACTACTATCGATGGTTGAAACGAACTATAATAAAGCTCGGCTTTGCCTATTTTCTCTTCTACGGACCTCCACCCCTCTACGGATTCATCACTGATTACTGTCTTGGTTGTCAGTTTGAATAAAATAACACACGGCTGAAATAGTTACCTTAAAAAATTATTATTACTGTTGTTATTATTTTTAATATTATTATTATAACCGTTGTGTTTCAGACCGACCGATCCGCCGCGCGGCCTCCAAGCTGAAGCGACGCGCGACGGACGACCTGGTGCGGCTGCGACTGAAGGGCGACGACTGGACGGCCAACGACCTCTTCCGCTTCCAGTACAGCGATCCGGAGTCCGGGGGCACGCCGGAGCAACGGAAACAACTGTGCTACGAGTGGCTCGACCGACTGCACGACATCTCCAAGAAGTACTGCTATCTGGCATGGTCAGTTTACCAGTAGTGATTCTGAAGCGTCAGACGAACATGTACCTGACTAGCAGTATACTTTAAGAATTTGAGAGAATTCACTTATTATCTCACAAAAAGGCAGTAGTCAATGCATTCTGTATCCCACAAACGTGGATTCGAACCAACAGATTGATAAATGTCACGCTTCAATGAAATGAATGAATCTTTCACGAGAAACTGTCACAAAAACGGCTGTCAAATAAGCCAAACGGTTCAAACTTGAACGTTTTCTGTTTTTCTCCCATTTAGAATCGGAAAACCATTAATTTAATGCTCTGGCGGTCGCATTTTTTCTGAATTTTAATTCATTTTGTTTTGGCACGAATTAATCTCATGTCCAGTCTTCTCAGGTACGAGGCAGCCATCTACGCCTGCTACTATCGTCTGGCACCAATTCTGACGGACGTGGAGGAGAAAAAGGCCATCTGGCACGACGTCAAAATGGAATACGCTGAGATCTTCCTGATGGGTCGAAGAATCTGGAGACGACCCATTCACCCGAGTAGATTGCGCGTCTTCTATGATATGGCTATGCTGTGTGTACGATTCGGCGAGGTTGAGGTTAGTGCACCGATAGCTGTTATGCTATTTTTGTTTTGTCCGTTTCGCTCAGTGCAACACAAAGCCTATTTCGTTCTGATCAGAAACATGTTTTTTTTTCGTACTATGCAGTTTTAATTCGGTTAAACATGACTGATTTCATACTCTATCATGGGATTATCAAAGCACTACTATGATAATCTTGGCTTCCGTTCAAATTTCGATATTCTGCTCTGCGCTTGAACCCTGCAGTTCAGTTCAAGCTTTTTAAAAGTTTTGTGAAAGGGCCGTTCTTTCTCTGTTCTGTAACAAAGTTTTATCTCGATCACGGAAAAAAAAACTAGCCTATTCTGTGGTCATATTGCCACTTCGTGTGAAAACTCGGATTAAGTACACGTCTACCGAAAAAAAACAAGAAAAGTACTCTTTTTCAGCGTGATACGACGATCATGATGTTCCGTGACTTGTTGCACGATTCTACCAATTTCGACTTCAAAGTACAAAACGAAGTGGAGTTCGCAAAGTCAATCGATAAGGTATGTCGAAGCGGTACGATTTCTTGAATGGTTAATTTTTTCCGGGACCAAAATACAAAACATTTTCCTCAATTTCTTTCATAAGTTTGCTCAAACCCAACCGTTCGCGGGTCAAAAATAAATAAACTTTCGTTTCTTAGTTTGGAACCTTCCTTGCCATCATTTTCAATTCAGAATCCAATGCGCAGTGTTTGTTTCCCAATAGCTACCCCTTTTTCTTCCGAATCTCATAAGCGAAGCGAGGGCCACCGACCTGTGTTTTCAAACATGTTACACTCATCGGCAGAGGGGAGATGATACGTGAAGATCTCTGTATTTCTGTCTAACACGTTCCACTTTAACAGAAAACATAGAGGGAGAGAGAGAGAGAAAAAAAGAGAACGAGAGTTCTATGTCAAGATGATTGTAACTCTCGAACGCATATAATTTTGTGCTAGTGAATTTCTCTTCATTGCAAAGACCAACATTGTATTTTTGCTCTTTTTTTTACGAAACTACCCACCATTGAAAAAAAGGAAGTGAAATGCATACATCAACATCTAGTTGTTTTGAATATTCCAGATCTCTCGCCTGGAGAACTTCGTGATTGACCAATTTTACTCGCGACGTCGTTCTTCGGGCTCCTTGCGGACGAGTTTCCGCTCGCGTCGCGTGCTCGACCGCTCTCCTTCCCGCCGTTCAACCGCGGACGAGCCACCCGCGAACCAGCCCAGCACGTCCGCTGAAAGGCCGCACAGCATGGTGCTGGTGGAGGAGTCGATGGAGGCGCTGACCATCGTCTGCGAGGAGACCGCGGACCAGTCGCCGGCCAGCAGGCCCGTTCCCTGCATAGTTGTGCACGGGCCACGCCCAACCAGTCCCAAACCGGCGGTTCGATTTGAGAATAATTTGACTGATACTGGTTAGATTCAGTACGATTATAATCTTTTCACGTATGTTATAGGAATCGCGACCAAATGTATACAAGTTCTTCCCTGAAAATTTCATTCACTGCTCTAATCCCAAGCAATTAAAATTTAGCTCAAACTGTTGGTTGCCTATGATGGTGAACATCAATTGATGAGCCGTGTAGAATACTCAAATACTTACATGCATATGCTCAAGATCCCTTTATTCCTTTATATCCCTTTGTCACTTGATATTTAAATATTTGCCTTAAGGAGCTCTCTCCAATTGACGTGCTCTCTCACATCAGAGTGAACGAGAGAGTGTGTCAAAAGCAGAGAGTTTCTGAGAAAACTAGCAGTTTGCATTCTTGGCGTATTTTCAACAACATTCTTACTTCTTAGTGCAACCAACTGCTATTTTTAACCCCTCGAGCTCGCACTTTAATAAGAATGTGACCTATAGAACAATGGCTGATCAATTCCTAGTTAAAGTAGTCCCTTCATAGTCATGAGAAGTGCCCGTGAACTAACTCACGAGACAGTTATGAACTCTGTAACATTATGTCACCAGGACTGTTTATAAGTTTGTGAGATTTTGCTCATGGGGCGATCTCATGAGTTTTTGGGAGGCTGTTACTCAGTCGGAAAGCCAATTGAAATCCACGTAAATGCGAGGAGGGTGCTGTTCATTAAAATTGTGTCTTAACTACTAATGTAAATATCGTGTTATGGGTCCTATGTGTAATATCCGGTGCATACTGTGTATAGCTGGAATATTTTTTTTGTTTGTTCGGCATTTTTATCACATTGAAAGCCTTTGAAGTTGTATTTGTCAGTATCAGCTCAACAGTAAGTTGCTATTTTTGTGTTCTATACAAAAAACATACTTCTACATACTCTTGTTTTGGGTTTCATATCGAAAGAAACAAAAGTGATTTCAATAAATCCAATTCAATACTACAACCTACCTTTCGGGCGAGGGGTGTGATTGTGCGCGCTCACTCAATATTCTAGAGAACCTGAGGAACTTACATCAGTTTTGATTTTATACAGTGTAAGTGACTAAATCGTATATAACAAAGTATAAAACTCGCTGTTCATAGAAAAAAGAGGTATTCAAACCAATAGTTCACCAATCCAATACTGGTTGGTAGAACTGTTCTTTTTTACGGTTAGTTAGACAAAAGGGGCTACTGAATAACCACCTTCAGGGGGAAATTATAACTATATTTAATAAGTTCTCTGATCAGTTGCCTACTCTCTGATGTGAGAAGACGGCTGTTGCTGAAAAAGCAGAACGGAAGACTTTCGGGGGAAACTCTTTCATAATCTGCCGGCAAAACGACTAAAAATAGCTGACAGCCCCGATTAGAAAACAACCCGGCTGACAGCATAACAATAAACAACAACAATGAGAGCAGTGACAATATTAGCTGGAATTCTTGAAATTGTGGTTTGATCACCTTTCAGATTGGAGCTAGTAGTTTGGCTCGACACAGCAGAAATACTCGACACAAGACAAAAAATCAGATGATTCGGTGCCCACATTAGTTCTGGACTAATTCAGTCTCACTGCTTCTTCTATATTCCGTCATTTTGCTGAACTGACCCAAATCGCTCGTCGCAACAGAGATAACAAAATTTTATCACAAGCGATCAGAAAACAACGAACACGGCATAGAGATCAACGTTATATTATAAATACAGTACCCAATTTGTATGGTAGTCGTTCTAGTTTCTAGTTGGCACCAGTGACAGAAAATGTATACATTTACTCAGCGTCACAGGATTCTGAAGTTTGCAGTCTACGAAAATAGAGATCACAAGAAAGTAGAGACGCAGACAAACGAACAAGTGAGGTTCATGGATTACGACAAGTGTACATAGTAAGGAAGTTAGAGTGGATGAAACAATTCTTTAAACTAGATAGACAAACTAAAATTGATAAAGACCCGATTTCATGACATGATTCAAGCTGTGTGTATATAGTTCTCGTCATTCCCATGGAGACTGGCAGCGTGCCAACAACATTTGCAGGCTGTTTCTCACCATGATAGAGTTCAAATAACATATTTTGCTTAAAATTCGCGTGTTCACTTTTGTTCCAGCATGTGATTAAAATACGAAAATCATTAATCCGAAACTCTTTTGACACGCTGCGAGATTCTTACTAGAATTGACGAGATCTCTACAAACATTCGATCGCGTTTTTTAGAGTTGCAAGTTTTGCTAGAATAATGTTTAACTTAGTGTCTTAGTTAATTAACTGAGAAGTTTTAGAGAGACATCTGAGTCAGTTGACGATAGAGTTTCCCTCAGCAGTTTTATACGGTTCGTCAATTTCACAGTCACGTGAAACATGTTTAACACAGAAGAACTCAGAAACGTGCAATGACAAAGTGCACGATGCCTCATCAAAATTCTAGTTTTTCGTGACTATTCGATATACTCTTAGTATATACAGTAACTCTATCCAAACAGATGGGCACACAAAAAGCGAGAAGCAAACAATCGAAACGTGAGGTTCACGTGATGTCTCGTATGTTAGTTAGCTGACGATGGAAGTGTACACCATTATCTCTAAACTTACAATTCAGCTCAACGTCTTAGTTGAAAGCAATATGTTAGTTGACGATGGAGTTGTATGCCTCCCTCAGCAGTCTCATATAGGGTCCGCACAACTCGCCGGTGCCCGTCTTCAACCCATTTGCCACGTATGCCACCACCAGCTCCTGACTTGGGTCCACGTGGATGAACTGACCTCCGTATCCCGGGTGACCGAACGTATACGCACCCTGCAATATACTTTATAAATACAAAATACGAAAAACGAAATAAAAAAAATGAAAATTAAATTACCTAAGTGGCATCCGGACAAACTATAAACTTTTCTCCAGCTTATTTGAAGATTTGAACAAAGGAAAACCATTTCGCAATTTTCTGGATTGATCCTGTGTCGCGTACTCAGGTTTATTTTTCGTCGCCTTCCGCACAGTTCACACAATTCTTTTGAACGATTGAAAAATTGATTCAATCAATATTTTTTCACTGTTCCCAAAGTGGCCAAAACATCGGATCAGTTCGTTTTCAGAGCAAATCCTGGTTTTCAGCTCACTGCATGATGATATTCACTTCATTATCACTTAATCTAACTGGAATCATCAGAAATAACGAACCGGTGTAACAGGACTCTTCTCGTAGAAGAAACCGCGTCCCTTGGCGACTGGCCAGAGGGTAACCTGAAAAACACATCGAAATTCATGGATACAGTATCCAAACAAGTTGAGATAGAACTGATAAGAAGGGGCAAACAACATTCCAAGTTGAGCGGTTTTCCACCCTTATTATATATCATCGCAGTTTATTTTAAAATATGACTGTCATCCAAACCTGTTGAAGAAAAACTAGAAGATTGAAATAGTTATACAAAAAACAATGTGCTTACATTAGCAAGCGTAACCAACTGTGATTATTGTGAGATTTTACATTTCACGATTAATGTGAGATGATGATCAAATCAATATATTGTCCAAGCACTGTTAAATTGCATGTAATATCATGTGCGCGTAACAGGGCAAACGTGCCCTTTTCTTTGCAACCTTCCTCTTCATATACCCTCTTGGAGTGCCACATATAATGTGGAGAGTCACGTGTTTAATCGCGAATGAAATTCTATTCTATTCTGTTGTATAAGCAAGAACTATTGTGTTGTATTTATGACAAACGCCAACCTTTTCTAGATGCCAGCTGTTGAGGGTGGGTTGTGTGAGAAGTGCGAGTGTGGTATTGGAGATGAGTTGCCCGTTGAGGGTCTTCGAGAATAGTCTAGCCAGCGACTCGGCCCCCGCCACCCCCGTCACCGCACCCATCGGGATCGACAGCACGGACGGGTCATTCACCGCTACCGTATCCTGAAATCAGGTGGTTACCGTAACTTAACTCAACGTCTAGTTAACGTACTGAGATAGGCCATAAAATGGGGTAACAGTATGAAGCCAAGCTTTTCCAGCCTAAATCATAGGCTCAAGTTTTCCAAATACTACAGTATACTCGGAAGAAGGTTACATCGAGTGTTTTGCATGCAATATAATCCCTAATTATACTTTACTATAGAATAAACTTACAAAGTCTACCACCAGCCAGCTGGGGTTCCGTCTGACTCTGTCCACCATATCGTCGATTCTCGCGTACATGATACTCAACATGGCTATCATCTTCGGGTTTTTGATGCAGTCTCTAATGTATTCCCACAGAGGCGGCAGCGTTATCCGCGCCACTTTAGGCACCTCCGACTCGTCGACACCAATATCGATCGAAACGTCTGGAAAATCAATAAATACAGCCCAATATCGATCGAAACGTCTGGAAAATCAATAAGTGAACGCCAGTATCAATTAGAACGTCTGAAAATCTAAAAATACAGCCCAATATCGATCGAAACGTCTGGAAAGTAGTGGTATATATTATAATCTTTCATGTCAATTATTCCAGTCGTGTTGCTTTATAGAGCGAATTACATAGTCACACACATCTCGAACCATAGAAGAAGATAGACATGCCTGAGCTGTAACTGGTGCAACTTCCCAATCTCTTTGTTTTTGGTTTCAATAGAATCACAACTACAATCTTGTAATTTAGTTACTTTCACGTGAGTTCCACGTGAGTTTTCGGGAGTCTAACTAACCGTGAGGTTCGGCTATTTCTTCGCGGAAAAACGTGGCCAGATCCCTTCCCTTTTCATCCAGTTTTCTGACGATCGCCTCCACCAGGAAACCATAGGTGATCACGTGGTATCCGCTGGCGGTGCCTAGAATAAAAATGTGTTTTCCAAGTTCTCAGAAAACGAGTAGTCAGTAACTTGACAAGAATTACAAAGCTGAAGAGGAAATATGAATGTTAGGAAAGAACATTTGATGAAACGAAGGTCCGAAATAGATGTGTTAATACAGAAAAGATGGTGAACCAAACTCCCCAGATGTGCTTCCATTTGGACTCGTTTGAAAATTTATGGTATGATTTTGGAAGTGAACTTAATGTACACAACAACATCGAAAATGAGGTAAACATGATGCACACCGTGCTATAGTGAACCGTTTCAGTCCATTCTCGAACGAGAAGTTAATCTCGAAATTTGAAAAAATACAATATGACTTTTTCGTACCTGGTTCCCATAACGGCACGGCGTTCTCCAACTTCTCGAAAATATTCTCGAAGTTTTGAATATCGTGCATCTCTACATTTTCCTCCAGATACGGTAGGCCGGCCTGAAAACAAGAAACTTTATTATTTCTCTCAGGTTTTCAATTTGTTAACCTTTGTCTCATATTTTGTATATCAACTTTTTCACTTTTCTATTTAATGCATTTTTTTCATTTCTCAGCGGGTAACGGCACCAGCGTCGTTCAAAAGTTGAATACGGAATGAACGAATAAACATTATAATCTAAGCTTCCACCAATGTTGAAACGTGTTTCACTGACCATGTGACTCATCACGTGCTCGATGGTCGTGTTCTCCTTCCCGTGTCTACCGTACTCCGGCCAGAAGTCCGTGAGCCGGTCGTGGTAGGACACATATCCACGATCCACCAAAACGGCCACGCACAGCGCCGATATGGCCTGTAATTGTAATGTTCAATAATGAGCTACCGGTTTCGTTGCGAGCGGCTCATTAAGAAATTTGTTTTAACTGACCTCATCCCTCAATCAGATTTAGATCTACGTATTTCACTCGCCCTTATCTATTCACTGGAGTTAGATGTCACCTCAACACGGGGTGACAGAGGCTGAACTATACCGACAGGGTAGAAACTGTTGGATAGAAATATCCGTTGTATCTAGTCAGTGATGTGCTCCAATCAACTAACGCATGTCTAAGAATGTCTATTATGTGATTAATTTATTACGCATAAGAATACGTGAGAAAATGAGATGATAAGTGGATTATTACAGTGGATCTCGTGAATTCAGTTTCATTCGCGACGTGTTCATTGAATTTTGATCTATTTTCAATTCAACCAACGAACTCCAGTTGGCGGCTGTAAACCGGTATACCTTGGTGGCGGAGAAGAGGACGGTCCTCGTGTCCGCCCGCCACTTTCTGTCCGCCTGACTGTCGGCGAACCCGCCCCACAAATGGGCTACTCGCCGGCCGCGATGGAATACCGCGACCGCCGCGCCCTCCCGCTCCAGCCCCTCGCCGAAGTTACGTCTGCAATGACGAGTCGTTCGTTTGAGTTCGGCTGCGAAAACACCAAATTGTATTTGTATAAAAAAACGATGTAAAGTGAGAGACGATTAGCTTTTGAGATTGAACTGCATGGAATATAGAAAAGGAGGACAATAACTCAAGAGGGAAATAAAAAATCTAATCTCGCAATTTTCATGGGTCAAAAACATTTTGTTTTTCAGTGAAAAAAACCTTGCAGCAAACAATTAGATGAAACGTCCTAATATGATTATCACCATTGATTCAAAAATGATAACAGAACAGAGTACACTATAAGTTTCTTGAATATTCATGTAAAGTTAGCATTCTAATAGCCTAAGTGTGCACTTTGTCGTTTCACGTTTCCGAGTTCTGCTGTGTTTAACATGTTTCACGTGACTGTGCGATAGACTGACAGTATAGCTGATTTTTGTTTCAGATACGTTTTTAGTGTAAGCGGACTTTTCTAAAAGATTTAGCATATATTTTTTGAATCAGTCTGTCAGGATGATCATGAAAAATGCGAGATTAGATTTTTTATTTCCCTCTTGAGTTATTGTCCTCCTTTTCTATATTCCATGCAGTTCAATCTCAAAAGCTAATCGTCTCTCACTTTACATCGTTTTTTTATACAAATTGTCCTCATTTTCTATATTTCCGAAGGAAATAATGAATCAATAGATAGGAAATAATGAGCATCTAATCAATTATTATTAAACTTTTTTGAACGTAACAATGAATACTAAGTTGATTTGCAGAACATAAACTGCGTTAGAACTCTGGTTAGTAAGCATTCTCTCAGAAACCGTGATCAATCCTTGATTTCGGGCAGCGCACGTGTGGCGCCGTCCATTTCTTCACTCTTCGTGGCCATTTGGCTCAGTCGGCAGAGCAGCGCATTACAGTCCAGTAGGCCGAGGGTTCGAATCCTTTCACGGACAGCATTTTTGTTTTTGTTCGATTAACCTTTTTATGGAGTCAGGATCTCTAAAGATTAACCTAATTGCTTATTCAATATACTTTAATCTACTCCAACTACCAAAAAACAAAACAACAGCTCACTTCGCACACTCCGCACATCTAGAAGTGATTGTGAAAGCAGCTGAATGCAATGTTTCCAAGGCGATAAAATGGCTCATTTTCACCCGATTGGTCCAAGATTTCAGATTTACACATAACTCTGCTGTTTCTAACTATATTCCAAATTTCAGACGAATCGGTTAAATTCGTCGGTTTTGCGGCCGCCACGCCGCGCCACGCGGCCGCCGTCGGAAGACATTTTTGCGAGACGATATTCAGCATAACTGTAGATCACTGGTCGCACATTAAATATCGAATAGCTCAATGATAAAGCCTTTCCTCCTCTATCTCTTTCCATCAAAATCTCAAAAATCCGTTCAGGAGTTTTTGAGAAAATGGCATAAAACCACTTTTGAAAGTCCGCAATGTTGTGATCAAAAACTAATCTGCGCAGCGCTACGCGCTGCGCGCGATATCGATGGGGGGTTGGGGGTGTTTATCGAGAAAAAGACAGTTAAAAGTGAACAAATTATCAAAACCTACTATCTATCTCCACTCCCGTATACCCGTATCTACCAACAAAAAATTACTTTCGGTGCGTGGGGGATGTGACTAGTGGCTCCGAAAACACCAAATTGTATAGTATCCTGTGGTCCTTCGAATACTCGATGTACTTGCTGTGGAACTCAAGTTTGTACCCTAAATCTACCCTGAAACACATTTCTAGGGTGTATATCTCTAGGTTAGTCGATTTGATAATGACAAGTAACTACGACAAAAGGTGTAGTTACAAAAGATGTAGTTGTTTGCGGTTGGTGTAGTTGTTTTCGTGTCCTTTAGTGCGTTGTACGGCTGGTGTACCACACATATTTGGTCAATATTACATGTAGTGTTTGTTGTATGGAGACCAGATCTAAATTTATTCGACCCCGTTACACCCCATTATTCACGAGTTTCGACAGAAAAACATGTGGATGAAACTACAAATCCATCGGGAAAGGAAAGAACCTTCCTTTGAAGGGACCAAATCGTGAAATACTCACCGAAACGCTGTGAGCACATTTTCGAAGCCGGGAGCCACGGAGCCGTGTACGGTATCGTCGTTCAGATGCGGGGTGAGAATACTCGATATAAATGGTCCCAACACGATGGGAGTAATGAATAAATAGAACAGATAGACGCCACTGTCTTTTGGATCGTACATCTGCAACATAAACAGTAACTAACCGTTAGTTGTAGTTTGATGTAACTACAAGCCGTTACTTACAAAATTCATCCGCCAAATAAGGCCAATTCCACAAGGAACCCGGTATTTCGTTAACCCCACCTGTGGCCGTATTTTGTAAGCTCAAGTAGCCATGTAAGTTACATGAGCAATTTTTCAATAGGTCATATCTTTCTCAGTTTTCCATAATCCTTCTGTATTGTGTTTGTTTTCAATGGTACCATTCAGTTCTTCAAATGTGGGCAAAGAAACTGTCAAATCAAGAGTAGCAGAAAGGATTGATGTTCCATTCAAAATTTGCCCATGTAACTTACATGGCTACATGAGCTTACAAAATACGGCCACAGGTAACCTTAACCGGGTTACCTGGTTAACCCTTCTGTTAACCACTTGTTAGCCCTCTTTTACAGTGTCTTTTGGGGCAAATTTAGGGTTACCAAGTAGTTAACAAAAGGGTTAACCAGGTAACCCGATTAATGGTTAACGGCTAGGGTTAACGAACTACCGGGTTCAATATAGAATTCGCCGCCAAATAACGAGATAAAACTACAAACACAGTGATATAACTGGTTCATAAAAGCAAAAAACAGTACAGTTTCGCAGATAACCACAAATTCGCTTCAAATTGAAACAAAAATCATGAACGAAAGATTGACCTACGTCTCTAGTATAAGTTAATAAACGTTGCTGATAATAAGAATACAGTGTCGTTTGATATATGAATGAAGTAATGAGCCCTACTATAGGTTATATGGACGATAAGATGTAACACAAAACCAGTTTCTTCTAACTTCCTAACAACATAATTGATCAGTGTATAGTGTACTCAAAATGACGAGACAGCCCAACTAGTGTTCAGTCTCGTGGTCAAAACAAGGAACTTCTGTCTTGCCATTCATCACAAAACGCTCGCAACCACTATGCACTCCCCGAGTACAAAGCAACAATGAGAAGTAATGACTTCTAAGAATTTCAAGATTCGAAATGATACTGTAAGCTCTTAGCATGTACAGGCGCGCTAAACAACTATACTAAGGTATTACGATGAAAGAGTGAAACTTCAAAATTGCAAAAACCCTTCGAGTGAGTTGTTATTCAAATCAGCACTAGTTAAAAACATTTATAATAAGTTCAATTGAAGTCGGTTGAAAGAAAGCCGGAATGTGTGGAAATTGGGTAATTGGCATGAGTCAGGTTCGAACCAATCAAACACTACACTGAAAACGAGACACACAACCCGACGTCTCTGTTTTGAAAAAGACGATTATGCAGACCGATCCCGAAGATTCGGTCCTTTTAAAGAAGGACGCTTATGTGCTCCAATCTCGGCGCGTCAGTCCTTTAAACTGCAATTCAAAATGCATTGCAGTTTAAATGACTGAAGCGTTGAGATTGGAGCACATAATCGTCATTCTTTAAACGCAACAAATTTCCAGGTGAAGTTAAAAGACCGAAGCGTGGCGATTGGTCCACACTCCACAAGTACTGGAAACTGGACCCTGTCGGAGTGGTTGAGTGATAACAGTTCGTTGTGTTGTTCGCCTTTATAGAGTTCGCGACAGTAGCGCTGATTAGGCCGCGGTCGGCGCTGATAGGGAGGGGGCAGGGTGGCAGGACGGTGTGAACTTGTCGCGGGCACCGTGCCCGGACATGGCGAACTCGCGGCAAACAGGTTGGACGGAAGAACACATGTGACTGCTGTACAATTAGTACAACGGGAAAGAACGGTGGCCACAATAATACAGACTGTCTCTGGGGAAGAGATGCAGAGAGAAGGAGGAAGAGAGTGATATAGAGGGGGGGGGGGGGGTAAGAGAGAGTAGGATAGAGTGAGAGAGAATGAGAGAGAGTAAAAGAATTAGAGAGAAAGAGAGAAAGCGACAAAGAGAAGGGGAGAGAGAGGGGGAGAAGAGGGGAGAGGAGGTGGCAAAGTGAGACATAGGGAGAGTAAGAGAGAGTAAGAGAGAGAGAGAGAGAGAGAGAGAGAGAGAGAAGCGGAGAAGGGGGGATGATCCGGTTCGGCAAGAATACGGTTCTCAATGAGTTCACTCAAAACTTTTTGGTGCTCTATTATTGTCAGTGAAAAACGCGTGAGAAAGTGAAACCTATCCGTAGTGTTGTAGTTTAGGTTCATAGTGGTATTGTTCACGTTCGTGTTGCGTAGTATAGCGTGAAAAGAACACTTCTCATATTCTTTACTTTATTTGAATTTTTTTGAAATCGATCAGCTCTTCTCAAAAGAAGTTCTCCGAAACGGTGTATCCCACTATAATGCTACCCTCTCCTACTGTACTGTATTCGTAGTTTGATCCCGTTGCTATTATATCGAAGTTCGTAATTTATCGCGTCTAGAGATATAGTTTGTTCCATTCCCACTGCGACCCATTGGCATAGTGCCAAACTTTTTGACTGTCTATTTCTTAGAGAAAAATGTGTGTTCTGGAGACACTTTCTGTTGACGTAATCTTATGAAACTGAAAAACCACTGACAGAGATTTGCAGTTGTTTGACAAACTACCAAGTGGTGAAAACATGCCTGAAATATTCATTGGCACGGTGCCAAGTCTCAGTGGGAATGACCGGAACTATACATCATAAATATTTGGGCGCGTGACATCATTTCTTAATACGATATATTTCCAGTCTAGTGGACCCTGAAACATCTCTTATCTGCGAAAACAGAATCGTTCGCCGCGACCTTACCAAAATACACTTCCCATTTGAATTGCTCTCATCTGTTGATCAGAAAGTAGCGGATGTATTTTAGGTGAATACTACAACTAACCGGGTTACTGACTAACCTGACCGTGCGGTTAGCTAACCACCTTGGATGACTAACCGGGGCACTTCAGAAATAAACCAAATTGTGAATGTTTCGTGTCACTGATGACACCGGATCACAATACAAAGATATTCGCAACAAATAGTCGTGAAGATACCTTACCTGTCTTGGTTTCTTAGCTTTTTTATTACAAATTTTAGCCTTTTGTTTTGAATTTCAACTATTTTGGTATAATCAATTCTACTCTGATCTATCAATTTGATCGAAGATAACGGCGCTTCGAGTAGTGTACCCGTGATAGCACCGCTTATTTGCCTAAGCTAAACACCTACAACAATACGGTAGAGAACGAAATAAAAAGACATTTCCAAACAATATGAAAAATATTTTATTAACAATGAACGAACAATCTATAGAACCAACAACATGGTCCGCTTAGAATAAAACAACAGCAGCGGTGACCAAGAAACCAAGGTTGAGAAAATAAACCCATGCGAAACTAGAGGGGATAGAACAAGAACATCGAAAAACCAGACCTTGGAAGAATTAAGGGAACATATCTGTCTATTACTACTAGTATTCAATTGAGTCATGTTCAATTGTGAACTGTGACAGTCTTGCCAGTCAACTTGGAGATAGGTTCGCACGGGTGCACGGGGGCCCCGTCAACTAGCAGAATCAGCTTCCCAACCCAGAGATTCAGAACAGATCGGGCCTGAATGAGAACTTAATTTTAAAAAGCGTCACCAATCAAACCAATTGTCACCATTATTATATCTTCATGCAATACCGATGAAACTCTGGGAACAGATCCACAAATACCATTTCTTCCAGAGAATAGTAAGAACGTTCACTCTACTCTAACTTAAAACCAGACTTGCAATTGCAGTATTTAATAGTGTCAACCGCCAAATGAAGCCCTCCTACCTCATACAGTAGTCCATTGTAGGTCAATTCCACGTCGTCCGCCTTGCATTTTATGCGGAACGTCTTTCCGGAATGACTGAGGGTCACACCCTCAAACGCATTGTCCGCCAGCAGCCACAACTGAACAAACGACAGATATTATTATAACAGATAAAAGTATGGTCTCAATCCCCTACACAATTGAAACACGCTGTTTTGTTCTGAGTTGTTTGCAGCTTTGCTGCTGTTAGTCCAATGAAGTTTCATGTACTATGTAGTATTTTCGAAGGAATAGACCCAATTCAAGTGAACACTTTCAACTACACTGATCCCGATGTGCTATCCGCGGTGACTCACCGATATCTCGGCCTCCTTTACGCTGCTCACATTGACTGCCGTCGCAGACTTCCCTGTCGGTAGAGGCTCCAATCTCAGAGGAGTGCCTGGAGACAAACAGATCAACCAATTGAAATAACTCTACAGGGAACTCCCCTGGCCGGTTGAGCTGGATGGGACACAAACTAATTAGAACTACGAGCGGACTTCTGGCCATATAAAATTACCCTGGACGAAGCACACCGGTTGTAAGACCCGTCAACTTTGTGGTCATTCCTTTTCCCTACCACCACTCTGTTGCTTGAAATTTCGCAAAAGCTCAAAGTAACTAACTGACCGGTGACCGACTCAATGTTCTCCTTGTGAGATGCGAGCACCTTGGCCAACTGACAGTCAGCTGGTTTCACCTGACAAAACACAACGGCCGAATCGGTGGAGATGAGCTTCGCCTGAACACAACACTAATGAAATACACATGGGTTTCAACTTGCAATGGCTGCCCTCATAGACACGTGAGCAACATTGTGAGAGGACCCGAAACCTTCATCATTTCCGCCAGCAAGCATAGTTAGGATGAAAGACTTCTTCATAACCTGTACTACACCTTCCATAACTTTGCTTCGGAAAATGAAAGATGTGTGAATTTTTCTGCCTATCACAAGGACAAGGTTGCCCCCCCCCCCCCCCTTCTGAGCACTTTATAAACACGTACCGTCTTTCTCAGCTTCTGTACCCTGTTGGTAATTTCTCTGGCTAATCCCTCCTCCTTCAACGAATCATCCTCGGCCGTGTCCAACATGACGATCGTCTGCAATAACAACACAGATGCCCAATATGTTTTCCACTATTACTGTAAGCATAAGCAACCAACAACCACTCAAGAGTTGTATCATTTCACGTAACAAGCGCTACAACCTATAAACTTCAAACACTTGTCGCACACCTAATCATTACAGTGATACTCATGCCTTGATCGAGCCACCCAGTTTTGGATATAAAAAAATTTAATAATTATGTTGAGCCAACCATCGCGTCCCAGCTGGCTTTTCAGAGCATCCAATTGCAACTAACTGAATAATCTTCAGAACTTTCATACCAAAATGTCTACCTTATTGTCCGAGTGTGTTTCGTATCCGTCGATTCCAGCCGCTTTTCCTCCACTCGCATAGCTGACTGAGACCTCCTCCAGAGTCAACTCGTGGCCCAAAACAACAAGCTTACCTGAAATATGGAAAAAACCTGTGAAATTGAAACATGCTCCGAATAGAGTGTAGAACTGACAAAAAGTCGACTAAATTACATTTTTCGCCAACCAATAACCATCACTTCACTATGGTACAGATAAATGATGTAATACATAATTTCTCACCGTCAGCGAGGAACTGCTCCAGCTCCTTCTCTGATATCTTCTGCTTCAAGTATTCTGCCACCTTCTTTTGGTCTCCCTTCAGTCGAGCTCCCAGCAGACGGAAATTCGGCTCTGCCTAAACAAAAATATTCACTAAGCATGATTGACACGTAATAGAGAAAGCGAGATTGGAAACTAGAAAAAACCGACCAAAATTATCACCCCTTTACGAGTCGTATAGCAACCAATCCGGAAAATGATGTTTAGTATGGGTAAAAATAGTACGAAAAGAGTCAAAAGGTCCAAAAACATCGCTGCATTTGTGCTCATCCTGCGGAACACCTTTTCTCATGAGCCATAATGAAAAATTCCCGCGCTAATCCCCGATCTCGAACGAGATCGCAATGAATCTGAACAAATGTCCAGTATACAAACTATCACCAAAATAACCCACCTTGAGCGTGATGCCGTACTTCTCTTTGTCCTGAGACACCGTCAACTTTCTCACGTTCACCTCTGACAGAATATAGTGCTGCAGACTCTCGAGATCTTCCAAGAATTGAGCATCTCGGTCCACAACAATCATCTCTTTCAGCGGGTACTGTAATACACATACCGTATAACACCAAACAATAATGGGATTATAACTAACATGAACATGTCACGAAAGAGTAGTGTTAACATTTCGTAACACTGTAACCATGTAATTAAAGTATTAGAGACCAGTGTCAACGAGTGTATCTGTCAGAGTTGTATAGGGACAACTAATTAACAAACTTGCTAGAACAGCCGCCAGGAGGATAACCTGTTGACTATGCTCTTCTGATCGTTTGTCTTTTATAACTGTTATGCAACATCTCAATAGAAATCTCAATAGAAAACCCTTCCACTCACCTTGACGGGAATTCCCTTTCTTTCCCTGAGAACTCGGACCAGGTCAATGGTGGACCTCATTGCCTCCACCCTTCGCTCCACCGTATGATCTATCAGCGACTCATCGGGGACGGGCAACAGGGTGAAATGGACCGACTCCTCGGGGGCACCCGTTACCTGCACTTGGAACAATGAGAGAAAACCACTGATATTGATTTATTGCATTCACTAAATGTCTAAATACTTTCTTCCATACTTCTGACCAATCTATAACCTGTGTGTTTTGAGGTTTGTATCAACTTTAGCTAGGCGTTAGTATATCGATTGATTACCCACCTTTCTGAGATTCTGCCAGATGTAGTCGCAGAAGAAGGGAGTGAAGGGAGACATCAGCCTTGTGATGAGCACGAGCACCCGACCGAGGGAGGCCAACGCGTGCACTTGGTCCTCAGAACCGGAATCACCCTGAACAAGGCATGTGTCAGATTGAACAGTGGTAACGAACACACCTACGGGAATGATCTAGAGCAGACAGGCAGATACTCTATTCATTACTTCTACGTTTGTAGTTTGATCTCATGGTTTAGGCAGATGTGATTGAACCAGTGAACACAAATTTGGTCATCCCTACATCTACTTGAAGAAATAGTCACCTCTTCAACAATAGTATAGCACAAACCGATAAAAAGGTAAATATAATAATGCAAACTCCAGTAAGGACAAAGGAGGTAACAAAGGTAAGGACAAAGCGACGAAAATTTATGATTTTTTCATAAAAAGTAGACCGATCGTCTTCTTTACGGCGAAAAAATGGTCCGTTTTTTCCATTTTTTCCGATTTTTCGGACATCTGTACTGCGGTATGAATGTAATTAGTATAACTGGAACTGGACACGCACCTTGATTCGTTTTCGGTTCAGTCGAATGTAGACATTGGTGAGGGTGTCGAAGAACTTGGTCAGGGGGGAGACAACCGCATATAGACGATACCTGAGGTTTACAAAAAAATTAATCCAAACTTTCTATATACTTATACTAGAAAGGACGAATATGTGGACCAACCCCAACACTTCAGTTCGCTTGTCCTTTAAACTGCAATAAATTTTTCAATTGCAGTTTAAAGGACCGTTGACACGGAGTTGTTCCACATTATCGTCCTGCCCCATTCCCATAACCCCATTCTGCAAATGAACTGTTGGCGACAAAGCTTCGATATATTCTGAGTACTTATGACCTACTCTGTCATTTCCTTGCGCACGAATTGGACGAGACTGTTGGTGAATGACTCGATCCATCGGTCCATCACATTCTCACTTGTGACGTCATCCGACATCGAGAAACGATCGGCCGATTCCTGGAAATGGAGAAAACCGAATATCTTTCTACTAAAAATGGGCAGTTTCACGCGTTTACTCATTAGCCAGGCTGGTACGTCAGGGTTTCTAGCATATAAAAGTGGAACTCACGTGTTCATATAGTTGAACATTCTGGACGAAGAATCGATAGGCGTTGAACCAAGGCAGAAACACGTCTTTCAACAACTCGCGAACTCCTTCCTCTCTGTAATGGAGATTAGTGGTATGGAGCATGAACACATCATTCTGCTGTTTCTCCGAAAGAGAAAAGTACAGGCAACTCTGTTCTCATCAATCATACGTACAATTGATCGAGCTAAAGCTAAAATCTCCTGAGAATGATGTGTGCAAGCCAAACTGTTTAGATCACAATCACATCATTGTATTTATAAGGTTTACAGTAATAATGGTTGTGACACTCCTCGATCCCCTTCTATTTCTTGATCCACAAGTGGCGAGTAGCCAAAACTGTCATTTTCATTTTTCACTTAATCAAAATCTTGTTTTAATCAGAATTCCAAGCCTAACCTGAATCTGAGGTTCTCTCCCCTCACGACGGGCGAGTCGATGAGGTATAGTCTGAGGGCATCGGCCCCGTATTTCTTGACAACCTCCATTGGATCCGGGTAGTTCTTCTTTCTCTTCGACATCTTGTTTCCATCCTGCGCCAGCACCAAACCGTTGCATATCAGATTCTGAAAGTAATTAATGAGCTCAATCTATTTTTTCTCAACAAGACTTTCTCAGACCAGTTGTCCAAGCAAACAAATTTATTGAAAAAGGCAATAAAATATATGACTGGAAGTTGAAAAATCACAAATGCTTGGCAATATGCTGATTTTCAAGAAGAGCTGGGCTTGATCAAACAGTCAGGGTTATCTCCAAAGTCTATTTCTAGATTTATATGCTCATTACCAGTCAGGGTTTCTTATTAACGGATGTTTTCATGTTTTAGTCCCATAAATATCAGGTAACTACGTAAACATCATATACATCCAATGGTGCATAATAATATGAATGTGACCTTGAAGGGCGGTTTGTTGAATAGAGCGGTGGAGAGGACGAGCAACGTGTAGAACCAGCCTCTGGTCTGATCGATTCCCTCGGCAATGAAGTCAGCTGGGAAGTTGTCCTCGAACACCTTCTTGTTTTCGAATGGATAGTGGTTCTGAGCATACGGCATCGAGCCGGACTCGAACCAACAATCGAATACCTGTAAACGCAGCCATAGGTACTTGATCACTCGAACTACTTAACCAGAAGAAATAATACGAACATGAACAGCATTTCAATCGCTCTTCTCTTTCTTCTGCCACATTGTTACAGTCAACTCACCTCACTAACTCTCTTCAGAACACCGCGACCCGTCTTTGATGGGATTGTCAGGTGATCCACACTAGAATAATCAAATAAACTCGAGTAAAAATGAGCATTGTGAACACCAAATGAAAATTATTTCGTATGGTTTCAGAAGTCAACAAAATGACATTTCGATCCTCAAAAACCACAAGCTCTCCTCTGAGAAAGAGAAAAACACATCTTGCAGTTCCCTTAACTTTTCAATAGCTATTAACTTACACCTTCCGAGCAATTATCCGAGGCTCAACCTAATAACACCAACCTCTCTCTGTGAAGATCGGTGATCTTCTGTCCAGTCAACTCTTCCAATTCGGCGATACTTCCCGGGCAGACCACTTCTTCCATGTCGTCACTGACCCAAAGATTGATGGGCGTGCCCCAGAATCGATTACGCGAAACTGCCCAGTCGCGCGCGTCGCGCAGCCAATTCGCGAACCGCTTCTCCTTCACAAACTGCGGCACCCTGGAACAGATACGAATCAGTTCAACATCTTGAACGAAATGCGTTGGAACTGAACATCACACACCAGTGAAGTTGTCCAAAAACCGATGGTAGAGGACTAATTTAAGCTTTCTCCGGCGCTAATCCATTTAAAGAGACGATACAAACCGTCGCCTGGGGTGCATTTAACATCAATATTGATGAATGCTGTACACGGATACGACCTCAGACAATATTCCACATATGCATATCCAGTCATATGTGAACGATATTCTCAGCAATCTCATTGCGAGTTACTAATACTTTCAGGCAAAACATTATCAGTATACGTGAGTGGAATTGTAGAATCTAACCAGTAAGTCTGTTCGTTGGTTGCCAACAGTCGTTCCCTCAGAATCTCGACTCGAATGAACCAGGATGGAACTGCTTTGTACAGCAGAGGAGTGTCCGACCGCCAACAGAATGGATACGAATGTTTCACCTGAAACATGTGAATGTTATTCGGATACGTACAACAATATTAGTGAGATTCGCGCGTGAATTCAAAAAGCACACTGTTTAGATTGAGTGTTTTGAGTTTAAACATGTTGAATAACATTGCGTTGCCTTATAGCCACATTCCAGCTAACTTACACATTCCAGACGAGAAATCATTTTTCAGAAGAAGCTCAACAGTCAGAGTTTCCAAAGTATGAAGGTTTCAACATTCTAATAAACAATAATAAATCTCAGAAAATGCTGATAAAGAAACGCAAGGTGAATATTTCGAAATTACTGCAAAATTTATCTTTTCACATATTTTTTCAATTTAATAGAACAGGTCCTTTTATTTTCCACCTCTCTCTATTTCTAAAAAGCGGCCACATCACTATGATGTATTTTTCCAGACAACAAAAATGTCTATTTCATGCAACTTGCACTCCAGAACAAACATAGATACGAGCTGGACGTACTTCGCCTTGCTTGACGAGATTTCCAGATTCCTTCAGCTTTTTCATGATCAGCTTGTCCGCATCTTTCACGTAGACACCAGCGAATTCAGTAACCTCGGCAGTGAATCTGCAACAATTCAATTAGGTATTGGGACCAGAAAAGAAACTGCAACGTAGAATTTGAACGATAATAAGAAGCAGATGGCCTACTTTCCGCTTTCGTCCACAGGACAGACCACCTTCATGTCCTTTGTGACCACTCCGTTCTCTAGACACACGGTGTAATCGATCTGGAAATATCACGTAGGCGAAAGAGAGCAACCTCACCTCACATATGTTTTCGTTGTTTGACCACACAACCGAAAAACATATACAAACGTTCCAAAATCAATCATTAATAAATAATCAACAGAACAACAACAAACAGTTTATGGGGCTTGATAGACAGAACGTAACGTACCTCTCCGAAATAGGGTGCTTGATGTACGACTCCAGTTCCTTGGTCGGTGGTGACGAAAGTATTGCACAGCACTCGGAACGCATTTCGCTCCTTCTTCATGTACTCGAAATATGGGAACAGAGGCTTGTACGACTTGCCTTCCAGTGATTTACCGGACATCTAAAACAAAATATGAATAATAATAAAATATGCTCATTATGAATCAAAACTTTAAAACTCGAAACACATCGGTAACACCTCGATGCAATATTGCGGGCTGCACTACTTTTGGCCAATTCTTGTGAGTGAGCTATGCTAAGCCGTTTAATGGGAGCGAACAGCTAAATTCTTCGTTCGTAATAGGTATAACTGTCTAACTTCCTCTTTTCGGAAGTTTCAATTTCTTGACATTTCCATCACAACTTGGTCCATCACAACAACAACAAACGAACCTTCTCGATCACCTCCAGATTGTCATTTTTCAATTCGGACAGACGCTCCTCCATGACAATATATTCTATTCCAGTCACTTTATCTGGAAAATAGATGATGATTTATCACGAGTCGGTTTGTTTCGTTTCAGTAACGATATAACTTCTTTACTAGAAAAAAAAAACAATTGAAAAGATACTCTAAAAGCTTGTAAGTCCGTCTGGGCAAAGAGTAAAAATTGTCGTTGCAATGCAATACAACAAACCATTTAACAACGCCTTTGGAGAATAGGGTATTTCGCGAAGAATGCTCAGAAGATATTCAAATTCCAGATATGTGATAAACATGCCTTTGGCGACCACATATCCGAGATCGGGGTGGACACAAAGGGCCAGATTACTAGGAAGAGTCCATGGGGTAGTCGTCCAAGCGACCAGCAGACGATTCTCGTTCTCCTCCATTCGAAAACCGATGAAAACTGGTGAATGCATAGTGTAAGGAACCAAATGAAAATAAATTGTGATACTATTCGGTTAGTATCTAGTACCGATGCTTCAGTTTTTCTCCCATTCACTGTAACGCCAAAACCAAACCGACCACCAACTTTCAAATATATAATGTATCTATGTATCCCAGAAATTGACTCTTACCAGCGGGGTCAACCACGTCCTTGTAGTTTTGTCCGGCTTCAAAGTTAGAGAGCGGCGTGGAACAGGCAGTAGAATATGGCATCACCTGAGAAGAGTACTTTATTTGAAGGATAGAAAACCAATTTTACTATGATGATCAGGCACGAAAATAATGGTTTTTTTTTTAATTAAAAACTTGCGAAATGGTCTGAATCGTCTAACTTTTGGATAAGTGAAAGAAAAACACGGCCGGGTTTGAAGAACTAATTGAAATTGAACTGATCAACGCGCTCTCCTGGTAGATCAAGTCGGCAACTATGTTCAATGTTCGTGTTCTACGACGTTTTAATATAGGCACACGGTAGACACAACGGTCCAATTTCGTCTGCTATACTATGCGGTTTCATGAATGAGGAAAAACTATGCCAAGTTTGTCTATTATGGGTGAAAGACACCATTTACGTGCCGCTGACACATACTTATTAATTCCCGTTCCTGAAACTCATGCTCAAGCTCAACCGCAAATGTTTATTTTGCAATCGAATCATGGCTGGTTTAGGGTTTTGGCAGTTCATTTTATTTTCAATGGGTATTCACCCTATTTTAGGCATGGCCCACATTCTCTTCTCACCTTGACTCCCCGGTAGACGAGTCCCTTCTTGACGAGTTCGCTGAACACCCACCAAACACTCTCCATGAACCAGGGATAGAGTGTCTTGTAGTCATTTCGGAAGTCGATCCAACGACCCATTCTCGATACACATTCCTCCCATTCCTACAGTGGCCGTATTCACCAAGATCCCGGGAAGTTAAAAAAGCTTCCCGCGCCTCTGGACCCTCCTCACCAGCACACTATTTTCGTGCTCTAACTTCCCGCGGGAAGGTATTTTAGCTTCCCGAGGATTGGTGAATACGGCCACAGAGCAAAAACGAAAATACTGAATAGTTACTTTCCGCTTCTTACTGTTTTTTTTTCATTTAAAAAACAAACCAAAATCCTACACGCCTACTCGCATGGTTTCTTTTTTTTAAACTATGATGATGTGTTCTTTCAAATACGAAATGTAAATAGAATTACACAGAAACATCTTATCCAAAACCATCTCCTATTCAAACAATAAATAATACTGCTTCTCTGTTTTTCCTAAATGTGATGTAAGATGTTAACCAGCCTTGCGTGTGAATCAAGAACAATGGCTGTTAACTTCAACACAACACGTCGTAATTGAGTGTTGTTCTTTATAATTCACTCACATGCGACACAAAATGCAAAGTTGTACCTGAGAGTGTCTCATCACGATTCCACGGCACTCTGCGTTGTACTTGTCAATACCCATTGCGTAAATGTCCGCTGGTCCTTTGATGCCTAACGTTTTGTCGACTTCAAACTCCTGAAATGTGGTCTCTTAGTCTTAGTTTGACGAACGACAATGAAGGAAGAATAAAAGGCACGTCCTGCTGCGTTCATAGTTCGCGGGTTCGCGTCCTCGGTTGAGAAGCTGATTCTAATTATTGATTGGACCCTCAGTCCCCAAGTAACTCGACTGATACCAAGGTTTCGCATATTCATGCTTTTGCCTGCAAACTAGAAGGCTCAAAGTACGAACGCAGCCTTCTGTCTCCACTGGCCTACTATGGTGTGTCCCATGAATCTCACGGGGCTCAGAAAATGAGACAATTACTCAATACTTCGACTAACACGACACGATCACTACAAGAGCTCGAAAAGAAACGGCTGCGCGATCTGAACTACTGTAACTCTGTAACTGAAGAGCTTGAAGCTGTTACTCGCCCTCAACAGACTGTAGATTCTCGGTGCAATCTTGTTTTCCATGGAAAGCTTTTGTTGATTCCGCAAATGAGCTCACACAAACGCAACTACGCGTTTGATTGAATCCAATCAAATTTTTGAAACACATACTCAGACAAACTAGCGGTCGTTCCGCGGACTTTTGTAGCGGTTTCGGGTGCTCCGCAGAACTGCCGCACCCTATTTTCTACAAAAAAAAGTTCCGCGGAGGGCGGAGCACCCGCAGGAATGTCTATGTACTGACTAGACAACGTACCACTGGCAGACCATGGGTGTCCCATCCGAATCTGCGATCGACGTGGAATCCACTTTGATGAGCCCATCGAGTGACCACGTCCTGCAATAAAGATAAATGAAGAAGCGGATTCATACAACAGTAAAGTTGTCCGAATAGTCAGAAAAAATCTAAAACGGACTACTTTTTAGCCGAAAAGAAGACAAACGGTCTATTTTTGATGAAAATTTTTTACGTGTTTACATCTGAAAACTGCCTATTTTTTGTAGCTTAGTCGGACCTTACTGGGGTATGAGCGGATTGAATGAAATAAAAGTTTACTTTCCTTTGAATTCTCGTCGAAGCACTCAAAGAACTAAGATAATGGAAGCGCATGAATACCTTGATGGTTCCAGCCAAGATGTGTCCGTAATGTGGAAGGCCGGTTGCAAATGGAGGTCCATCGAAGAACGTGTAGCGTGGACGATCCTTGGATAACCTGAAACATACTTTACCATTTGAAAAAAGAATGATCCAATTCAAAAAAGATGTGACATGAATAATGGTTGTTCACTATCTCACATCATGCAAAAATGCCTAAGCACGTGATTTCTAGCGACCAACTATGGTAGTTTGGAAATACTGCCCCGTTGATTTGCAAACCATAACATTCTTGACATCTTTTTTACAGGGTGACAAAAGATTTCAGACCACGGTTGACGAACGGACTTCTATCGCTTCCTGCACGATAGATTCGAACATACTCAACACGAAATCACGACAGATAGACAATAGCACAGCGAATACAAATGCACTTAACACTCGCTCTCCGTAAGCGGAAAAATGACGGGTAGCCTTTACTCTTCCTCGGAGGATTGCGACCGCCACAATGAAGGTACTCCTGCTACCGATGATAAAACTTACTCTAGCGACTTCTCGAAAGTTTTGTTGTCATTCCATCTTTTGAGTACTGTATCTTCCTCCGTGGGGAAGTTGATGTTGTCCGGGACGGTACTGAGACCGCTCATTACCTGAAATCTCATTACTAGATATCTGTAGTCGTACAGCAAGACACGAAATTCAATAAGTAATATAGATATAAACTCGTCTCTGAAATCATCATCGTTCGCTGATGCAACTGTTTTTTTCTGTTTTTCAATGAAAATATATTATTCGCGCTCAAAAGTCTACCAAATTCGATGAGCAGATGGAGAGACCCTTTTGTCACGCTGGAAATGCTTTTGAACAATAAAACTAACAAGATAATAAGTTATTTCTTGAAAATTTACTGGAAAATTTGAAATTGTGGTATCTGCGATAGACGGGAGACTGAAAATACCCTGCCATGTAAACGCGCGTGTGTTTTCGGAAATTTTTCCCGTAACGTCTCAGCACTATTTTTAAATTTCAAATTTTCGGCAAATGTCAAATCTTACCGACTATCAATTCTTACCGACTACATTTCTTACCGACTTAGGGTCGGTATTGGTAAAGCCGGTTTTGCTCCTCATTTGAGGTTTTTCTTTGTTTATGTTTATTATTATTATATGTATAAACTTTATTTATGAGTTTTACGGATATATTAATTAGATTTCAAACACTCAGTAGAATTTAGGGTTAGATGATTGGAAAACAGTCTATATGATCGGCAAATGGAACTCACCGACTTAGATCAAGTTTCTGCAGTTGTGATGTTACTTGAACATATCACTTCATTGTTTTGTATTTATACTAAAAACATGTCAGAAATGAAGATATACTACACTGAGAAAGCAATCTAGCATGTTTGCCATTTCAACTGAAGATGGCATTGTATTGTTTTGAACTTGATGCCGTTTTCGAAGTTTAAATGTCAAACTTACTAACATTTTCATAGTAAATATTCATGATTGATGTTCACGTCTCATAACCCTATGCAGACATCTTTATCGCTGACGTTTCTATTTCACTTCTCACTATATTGTGCTATGAATTATATTATTGGTTCCAGAGCAGATTGTGCTCTTCCGAACCCCGGCTGTGAAGTAAGCTGAACGGCGGATACATGACGGAGCGTGAACTTTCAGGTCAGCTTTTAGTTTTTCTTAATGAAATAAGTGTTCGCGTTCAATATGATAGAAGAAATACAATATCATCGTTTTCATATGCTCTATGCTCTGCGCGTAGGACTTGAGCGGTAGCATCCTATGTTGACCCAATTTTTGTAATTTTCGGAGTTAACATGTTATTAATAGCAAACGATAGCTCCTCATAGTTGAATGTAGTGTAGAACATATCAAACCCAGTCTATTACTGTGTTTCCTATTCGCTAGGCTATCTCAGAACTTGAGCTGCAGCACGTTTTGCTGACCCAACTTTTGTCATTTTTGGAGTAACTTCACATGTTATTATTCGGAAAACAAACGAATGATAGCTGCACATAATGCGATATAGTGTAGAACATATCAAGACCAGTCTATTATTGTGTTCCCTATTCGCTAGGCTATCTTAGAACTTGAGCTGCAGCACGTTTTGCTGACCCAACTTTTGTCATTTTTGGAGTAACTTCACATGTTGTTATTCGGATTCGGAAAACAAACGAAGAATAGCTACATATGATTGGATTTAGTTTTGACTAGAATGTGAGCTGCTGCAGCCATAGTTGAACCCTTTTCCTGTCACTCTTGCTGCGAATGTTTCGAAAACTCAGCTGATAAAAATGTAATATTGGGTTCCACTAGTCTTTCTCAGAACTGTACCAACCCAAGTTCAGCTGTTGGTTTAGCACTACCGGTATCCGTCAGCCATATTACCTAAGCATCTCATTCTATAGTCGTCGCAAAAGGAAAGGCGGGAGGGTACTGTGTATCTCACTTTTCGCTGTGTACGCACACATGTCTTCGATTCCAAGGCATGTCTTTATGTGCTTTAATAACGCAGTGTGGTTAGCGCCCCGCTACAAATATTTTGCTCGCAGGTTCGATTCCGGCTAGAGAATAATACATTTAGCACTCACTATATATAAATGCTCAACGTACACATAGGAGGTATCCGTGTCCTTTTAACCATGGAATATATGATACTGTCTCACTTAGAGTTAGAGTAGAGAACGCAAGTTATGAAAAACTTCGGGTGTTCACTTTTGAAATTTAACTGTTTATTTTTCAGATTGGCAGCGGATTTCCGAAGAAGGAAGCAGTTTTTGTTGTGTATTTTGTTCACCGACTTTTCGACCTCTATATAGGACCTTGTTTATTTAATGTACAAATATAAATAGTTGAACCAATTTATTGTGTGTTCGGAATAAGCTCTATAATCAAATATAACATCGTTATCTTCACAATCTCTTCTGAAACACTCCGAACGGACCATCCGCCTGAAAAAAAAGCACTTTTCTGAATAATATAGTACAAACTGAATGCCAAAATGATAACAATTTGCGGAACTAAGCAACTAAGGTTGCTGCAGCTCACGTTCTAGTCAAAACTATATCCAATCATATGTTGCCTAAAAGTGACAAAATTTGGATCAAATCAAGTAGAGGTGATGCAGCTCAGGTTCTAAGATAGCCTAGCGAATAGGGAACACAATAATCGACTGGTCTTGATATTTTCTACACTATATCGCATTATGTGCAGCTATCGTTTGCTAATAATAACATGTGAACTCCGAAAATTACAAAAATTGGGTCAACATAGGCTGCTACCGCTCAAGTCCTATGCTCAGAGCATAGAGCATATGTAAACGATGATATTGTATTTCTTCTATCATATTGAACGCAAACACTTAGTTCATTAAGAAACACTAAAAGCTGACCTGAAAGTTCACGCTCCTTCATGTATCCGCCGTTCAGCTTACTTCACAGCCGGGGCTCGGAAGAGCACAATCTGCTCTGGAACCAATAATATAATTCATAGCACAATATAGTGAGAAGTGAAATAGAAACGTCAGCGATAAAGATGTCTGCATAGGGTTATGAGACGTGAACATCAATCATTAATATTTACTATGAAAATGTTAGTAAGTTTGACATTTAGACTTCGAAAACGGCATCAAGTTCAAAACAATACAATGCCATCTTCAGTTGAAATGGCAAACATGCTAGATTACTTTCTCAGGGTAGTATATCTTCATTTCTGACATGTTTTAGTATAAATACAAAACAATGAAGTGATATGATCAAGTAACATCACAAATGCAGAAACTTGATCTAAGTCGGTAAGTTCCATTTGCCGATCATATAGACTGTTTCCCAATCATCTAACCCTAAATTCTACTGAGTGTTTGAAATCTACTTAATATATCCGTAAAACTCATAAATAAAGTTTATACATATAATAATAATAATAAAGATAAACAAAGAAAAACCTCGAATGAGGAGCAAAACCGGCTTTACCAATACCGAACATAAGTCGGTAAGAAATGTAGTCGGTAAGAATTGATAGTCGGTAAGATTTGACATTTGCCCAAATTTTCAAAACGCTTAATTCATTAATTTACCTGCTTTTCATATTATTTTTTTTCTCTGTGTGTGTGTCCACTCTCTAATTATACGTATTGGGCGAAGCATTGTTCGATGATGGACTCTAAACGACCAGTGGCCATTTTCACGGAACAGGCAGCTTTACGCTCGCTATCGCTATACTACTAACCCATATCAGCACACAATTTTAATGAGTGCTCTGTTATTTAGGAAGGTATTCTAGTTCTCGATAAGGTTCACAGTTTGGGCCCGAATAGCGATTATTGAGACGACTCCTCTCCTCATTTCGCTAACAAACATGGGTTGGGTGTTCCACCGCGCCCTTTCTCTCAGAAACGATCAAGTGCTGAGCCAGCTAGTGACACAAAGTTACACCCATAAATGTCTCTGGTGAACCATGACCTCTGTTCACTGGACCTGCCTTGACCGTTCAAGAATATCCGAATATAACGTCAACTATGTAGATGATTACCCCGATCATATACACTACAGACAGTATTTGATCTTGGGGGGGGGGGGGGGGGGGGGACTGAGCACAGTTTCCATCTCATTTATAATAAAATTATCATAGTGTGAGTGTCTTGTATTCACCGTATCCTTCTAGGTTATCGAAGTAATGCAGTCGATCCAGCTCCAGATGATGTCCAAACGTTTTTTATCAATGTCAATCCGCCTTGAAAGGTAAGCGTACGGTAACGGTAAAGACGAAAACTTCCTGATAAAAAAACTAAAGGAAAGACAGTTAGAGTCGTTTGAGATCACGCATGGGCTCAAACCCTCAAATTATATAGCGCTGTGCGCTGTTTTCAGTGTTTTTTTTTCTATATACATGATACACGCTTTAAGGGCTGAAACCGCAAAGCATGTATCGCAGCCGCTCAAAGTGAGTCCGTACATTTTGTTTGTCAAGGAACAGTATGCCAAGAAGACGAATATAGTTGCGAATGGAAATGCTGTGGAAAATATGCGCAAGATAGCCGCCACTTGGAAATCTCTTCCCGACAATGAGAAGCAGGTGAGTTCCCACTGAAATGAAATTGAGGGCACTTACATGTGCAATTTAATTAAAGATACTAAGATAGTATGGGATGAAAATAGTTCAACGCTGCTCTAAGCTACCCAAGCTTCGTGGTTGCGGAATACGATCATACCCCAGTAAAATTGTCCGGATAGTCAAAAAAAATTGAAAAACGGACTACTTTTTCTCCGAAAAGAAGACAGTCGGTCTACTTCTGATGAAAAATCATAAATTTTTACTTGTTAACATACGAAAACGGACTAATTTTTGTCGCTTCTTCAAACTTTACTGGTGTTTGAATACGATTATTTTTTGCCGATCACAAGTTGAAGAAAATCTTCTAATACAACACAAGAGAAGTGTATTCGATGTCGATCTAAATTGTCTTTAGGCGTTCACTATGAAATCGGACAAGCTGCGCGAAGAACGTGCTCGTGCCTTCGAACAACTGTCAGATGAAGAAAAGGAGGAGCAGCTAGCCGCCTCTCGCAACAGAAGAACCGAGAGAGCAATGCGAAAGGAGCGCAGAGAGAAACGTAAGGTGAGAATAGGATGGAATACGCCGGAATTTTTCAGCTTGGGCTCTTCAATCGGGTTTGGACTTTGGACAAGCACAAGAGCTGGCATAGAAACGAGGTTTTTTGAAGTGACAAAATGAATGTATCGTAAAGAAGCCCGTTTATCCTAATCAAATCAGAGTCTTCCGGTCACCTGATCTGCTAAAGAAAAAACTGCGGTCCTGCGACGTAAAATGAATGGGCCAATTCATTTAACTTGGTTTGAAAGTCTACCATTGTTGACAAGTTATCTATAAAACTGTTACTTTCACCGTACAGCGCATGCAAAGTATTTGCTTCTGGATAAGTGTCTTTTTAGCCCTTCTGGCTTCATCTTTTCGAAACGATGAGGCTTTCAAACTTCACAAGATTTTAAGATTTATTTGATGACATCACATTGTTTTTGCGCATTGCAAACTTCACAAACTTGCCTCTATAGGCATAACGCACAAAGTTGCGAAAAACGAGGTTGTTTTCTGTGAAACAGTGAAACTAGGAAACATTTGAGTTGAGAATACCTAGCGGTTTCGGTTTCTAGCAGCTAAATATCGAGTTTCTTGTTTATGAGAAACACTCTCGAATGTCTTGCGATCTTGAGTGAACATGGTAGAATTTGATGTATGATTGAGATTGAGAAAGAATGCCTCCCAAAGATATTCGATCTTAACGAATGACCATTTGGGTGTGTTTGGACCTCTGACGGTTTTCAAGATGCTGTCGTGCTATCACGTTTGTGCGCACAACTTTACCCGAACTAGCCGAATTAGTTAGAGTTACCAATAATTTCTGTTTGTTAGCTGTGGGAGGAGACAAATCATCCATCTAAGCCGATGTCCGGTTACCAGTTGTTTGTGAAGGAACAATTTGAGGCAAGAAAGAAGAGCGGTCTTTCGCTGACCCCCGTTGTCGATATTCTCAAGGGAGCTACCGACTTGTGGAAGAGTATGGACACTGGAAAGAAAGAGGTTCGGCTGTATTCTATTTTTCATACGACAAATTATGCTCGCTGAGGATTTTCTAACTTCATATTTTTATAATAAAATCAGAATAGACTTCTCTGAATTAGCCGTAAGCCCGTAAGTACTCTACAATTGAAACTATTCATTGGCGATATTCTCAAAATATATAACGTGAATGATTTTGGCTTTTAACTATAATCATGGAATTTTGTCATACTTCACTTTCATGCCGGAAAACAGCAAAACATAAACAACTTCATGTTCAAAATTATTGCAGTTGTAGCGGTGTCAATAGCCTTGATCTACGATCACCTCAATTTGGGTGTAACAAATCACGTGAGCATTAGCAATTCTGGTCGCAATTTATTGAAGGTAGTAATACGAGATTTTCAGATGTATAACACTAAGTCGGAGAAACTCCGAGAAGTCTATAAGACGGAGCTGGCTGCCTGGGAAAATAGGATCAACAAAGTTCAGGCCGAGAAGAAGTGAAACAGTAGTGTTGTACATGAGTTGTATATAGTTTGTGTTTGAATGATTGTACATTAATCTATGTTTCTCGTCGTTCTTTGTTCATTGTAGTATGACAATGGCAAGGATTTTTCCTTTCTCTACAAGTTGTTTCGATCGATTTTGTTCAGTTTCGCATCTTCTGTTGTATTCCAATACCTCTGTTCATTCGGGACTGGTTTTGTATTCAATAATAATGACATGCTTATTATAATGTTTTCTGTGCACCAAATGGGTATTTGCATCCCAAGTATCTATCAATCGTAAAATCGATATTCCCTGTTTGTTGCTGGTTGGCATGGACTTTGCATGTTTGTTTTCCACCGCCATAGAGCTTTATTTCATTAGCCGCATGATGTGACATTATGTATTGTTTTATTATTCTTCTGGCCTTCCGTTGATACACGAATTTTGGTTTTAGGATTGATGCACAAGTTTTGGTTTTTGTAGAATTAGTTTTTGTCCACGTGTCGCAAGTAAGTATTAAATGCGATGACGTGTCATTACTAGATTATTGCCGACAGCGCTGCCATACATGCCTTACTCTGACTTCTAATAAATAGGCGCGTTTGTGTTTCATTAAAACTTTTAAATTTGTATACTAACCCTTTCTGCCACTTTTTTCGTCGCCCCCGTGCACTAGTCTCCTTACTCGCGATTTTTGAAGGTCTTTGGACTCAATAAACATATAATGAATCTAAACTATTATATTAGCTAGTACTATTTCAGAATGAGAATCGCTGTTTTGTGCGCTCTGGCGTGTTTCGTCGTGTTGTGTGAAGCAGAGAAGACGGTGGAAAAACTGCAAATAGGAATCAAGAAACGCGCAGAGAACTGCGAAGTCAAATCTAGGTATGCACTCTGAATTCGATTATTTTCTGAATGATCATCATTTTAGCTGTTGTGAAGCTCCTCAACCCCTTTCAAATTGTTGTTCCATCATTTCTTATTGATTTAAGTGGTTAGTTGTCAATACAAAAACTCCCACCTGTACATAAGCCATGCACCCTTTGATAGGGGATCGTAGCTGTGTCTGGGTCAACACTTCAGCAGGGGTTTAGTTGGTGTTCCCGAAGTATTGTTTAAGAATTCTGTGTTGATTGACGTTTAGAGTTAGTTCGAGATACGTGCTGATGTCTTTTATTTGCCATGAGGGAGCTTCCTAATTCGAAGTCCGTAATCACCTGGTAAAACCATGGTTACCTCATTTGATGAGATCCAGCTTGCTAGTAAAACGACAGTACATGTTAGGGTTGTTAATCGAGTTCAAGATTTCGAGTTTTGAGAAACTTCGAGTTTTCCAGTTTTGGAACATTTCGAGTTTTCGAGTTTTGGGAAATTTCGAGTTCGACTCGACTCCAGTTTATTGGTTTCGGAACCAAAAAATCTACTTTTTGATTCCGAAATTTCACGTTTTGAATTTTTGCGTCTAAAATTTCGAGTTTTCGAGTTTTGGGAAATTTCGAGGTTTTGGAAAATTTCGAGTTTTGGTAGAAATCGAGTTTTCGAGTTCGACTCGACTCGAAAATTTTCGATTTTTCTTCTTCGACAAACTTTAATGGCCCATTTTGATTGTTCAGAAAGGGTGATGTACTTCACATGCATTACACGGGAACTCTGCTCGATGGAACCGAATTCGACTCGAGCCGCACCAGAAACCAGGAGTTCACCTTCACCCTCGGCAACGGACAGGTTAGCTACATTTGAAAGGAATGGAGTTTACTATATACTGTTTGTATTTATAAAGTAGTAAGTACCGACTAGTTGAGAGCGGAGAGGGAACCCGTACCCCGTTTATTCGTTCACATGCGTGACTGCGCGAAGTTCCGATTTTCTTCAAAAAAAAACCGTCATTTAAAAAATGGTCAAGGTTCGATATTAGCTAATTGAATTTTTTCTACAGACTGGTATGTGTTACATCAAATTGTGCGCTTGCGCCGTTCGTATCGAGTTACCTTTTTACATAAATTCATTCTGATTGATTTTAGAATAGACAGGTTTTGTTAGTGAGAAGACAATCACGTATGCGTGACAGTCCGTACTGCGTACTCTCTTATGTATTGGTTGTTATAGGTCATCAAGGGTTGGGACCAGGGTCTGTTGAACATGTGTGCCGGTGAGAGACGCATTCTCACCATCCCCCCTCAACTCGCCTATGGAGAACGCGGAGCCCCGCCCAAGATTCCCGGTACGCTTATTCACAATTTGGGGCATGGGTACAAACTACAAGAGGTACTAGTATGAGTCGTTCGAATTGGAGTCAAGCGGAATTCTAACATCACAACAGTGCTATATTTTCAACTGTTTCGTATCATATGCTCAAGCTGCTCTGCTCATACATTGCAACATAATTTTAGGATACTTAAATAGTATTGATCCAGTAGTAAATAAACATGTGTCAGGATGGGGAAACAAAGAAATCTAGTTTCCCATAACACATTATTATTTAGATTGACCATCTCAATGTATTTTTTTTCAGCCAACGCCGCTCTGAAATTCGATGTAGAATTGATGAAGATTGACCGCAACGGAGGTGAACTCTAAACGTTCACAGGGGAAGCTGATCATCTTTCTTAGTTTCAATGTCTTTTATGTGTTTTAGTCGCCTTCTATGATAAGTGATGAAATAAGTTTTGTAAACCGGTATTATTATTTATTTCCAAATGTTTCTTATTTATTCGCATTATTTGTTGCTTGTGATTTTCCCACAAACAAATAAATATTTTTTAGCGGTAAACAGCTGTCAGTTGTGTTTTTGCGGGCCTACACATGTTTTGGTTGAATCACAGAATATACGCTAGTTTTCATTAATTGACGATTTTCTGTTGTATGTTCTATGTGGGGAAAAGCTGGAAGAAGTAGCTTTCCGTGCTGCTGTGTATACGTGGATCCAAAACAGTGACGTTTCAATAGCTGTCGTTTTAGACTATTTTTAATTCATAACAAAGTGGGTTCGCAAAGTTTTCTTTCGAAGAAACATGTTAAACATCTCATATCATGGGGATATGAGATTATGGAGACGCAGAACATCTTTCTGCCAATGTAGACTCTTATCTTTATGTGCTAGGCTAGTCCACCGAGTGTACTTTGATACTATGTTCACTTTTGCGTTTCAATTTTGGCTTGTTCGAGTACTCAAGATTTTGTTAATTCACGGTGTTGTAAAGTTGGACTGGTGTGTTTTATTTACACCCCAGTCTCAGAATTGAAATACTTGATATATCTTGTTCAAGGTTATTATCAGCCGTAGTATGGCTTTTATTGGGTTTGGGTTGAGTGAGTATTATTTTTGTTATGATTAAATTAGCTGCAAAAGCGGCTGTGACTACAAAGCGCCAGCTGCATTTCAACCAACTAGCTGGTAGAGTTATAGTTCGCACATTCCCAAACTGGACTTGGGCAGCTTGCCAATGAAAGTTCAGGGCAGTTTTTGAGTTCAAAACAATAGACATTTATGTGAAGGGTTCCTCCCCTTCCTCATAAATCGTATCCAAGAAAACTTTCTGTAAAATATATGTTTTCTCTAAATAACAGCCTTCCAAAGTCCAGTTGGGAAATGTGAGCACTATACACGACTCTACCGTGATATAAACCGTGGGTAAAGTCCTCGCGAATTCTACAAAATGAAATAAAGAAGTTTTCTCGTCAAATGGCGCTCAATTCGTTTTCTGTGTTCCAATGCTTCAAGTAGCATGCCAATCAAAGTTTCTAGGATCGCCAGCAAAGGGGTATAGAAAGCTGTTTCATTTGCTGTGTTTGCAGTTTGGTGCCTCTCCTTATTATTTGTAGTTTGATTCCTTTCCGTTTTTCATCTATTATGTGCATGTCGATCAAAGAACTTAAGAAATGCGGTCTTAGGCCGCTTTCATACTTTTTACGTCGGCGTTCAACGCTGGCGTTCTTAGTGAATAAAACATACGTATCGATTGGCGCCGGCGTTAACGCCAATAAAATCGATGCGTATGTTTTCTTCACATTAACGCCGACGTAAAGAGTATGAAAGCGGCCTTATACTCCAAAATGTTACGGCATTTCTTGGTTCCCTACTAAGAAGGACGGGGATCAAACTACAAAGACATGAGCTCAGAACCGATTGGTTGTTTCGGACTGCCGTGCAGGCTACGGTCCTGTATCTTCTTGTCTCGAAAATATGTTAAGTTCAGTTTTCAGAGTTTAGGTTTAGTGAGAGTTTTATGTTGATTGATGCGCTTCACCGACTGCCCACTTATTAGTGTTGTTTAATTATGTATTCTCGTTCATTACTCGCTGAGATATCGATTTCATGAAAGACACTTTAATTAGATGTCTTCTTTCTCAATAGTCTCTCTCTCTCTCTCTCTCTCTCTCTCTCTCTCTCTCTCTCTCTCTCTCTCTCTCTCTCTCTCTCTCTCTCTCTCTCTCTCTCTCTCTCTCTCTCTCTCTCTATCTCTCTCTCTGTCCCTCTCTGTCCCTCTCTCTCTCTCTCCTCTCTCCCTCTTGTGTTGAAGTTGATTATTCCATTCGCTTTCCCATAATCGCCCCCGTTGTGATACACTAACTCGTTAGGCTGGATCATCTCCAGCCGAAAACAAAATGTTCAAGTCCAAATGACTTTATGAACCGACCCAATCGATACACATCCAGTCATTTGAATCATATGTTTCAGTCTCCCTTTTAGGGTTAACGCTTCCGCAATAGAATGATGACAAGTATGTGAGAGTGGAAAACTCAGTAATTAGAGTACTTCATACGTGATTTAGCTATTATAGATTTTGCTCAACCCAATCACCTGTCTCCTCACGCACATGCTTTGAAGACACGGTTCAGTTAACTTCCGCCAGAACAGAGTTGACTGAAAACGTTCCACCCACTGTGAAAACGCTGGCAGCTTAAAATACCGGAGAAGATGCAGGCTTAAATACTGATGTCGATTTAGCCTGCATCTCCTTATGAATTTCAAACAGTACAGGCGACATCTGGCTGACCCCGGTATTTTAAGTTGCAACGGTTTTTCAGAGCAAAGCCTAGTTGTCACGACTCTGATATGTGCATCTCAGCACAGGTGCATAGGTTGTGATGAAAACATGTATAGTTCACACCATTCCTACTGAGCCTACTACAGTAACCTTACAAACTTTCCGAAGGCTGTTGTGAAGCTGAAAATGTAGTTCATGAAAACTTCTCTCGTATATTTACTCTATCTGAGAGGGAGAATGAGGTACGAAAATCCTCATTTTCTCCGATGAAAAGTGAGCAAAACGGCTTGGAAGTTTCGAAATCGTACTGTAGAAGTCTCAGTAGGAATGGAAAAGACTATACAACATACTCATGTAAGGTATTGTTTTATGATGCGCGTTCAAAGAAGAATTGTACGTGTTGTGGTCAGGTTCCAGTCTCCAGTGGAAAAGTTTCAAGTTTACACTGTTATAACACAATACAGATTTTTACTTGATCCCTCGATCATAAATTTAGTAGGACAGGTGTTCACCTGTTGGAGCTTCTCGTTGAGTTGTTCAAGATAATAGCGCAGCGGTCCTCTGGAAAGCTGAATATGTTCTTTTTTATACAATGTTCTGGTCGTTTTCGAATTCTGCTGTTGTGTGTACTCATTTTTATTTTCTAACGCCGTAGACACCTACGTCTTTCAATATGAATATGAAGCATTTTAGTTGGAGAGAGAGAGAAAGAGAGAGAGAGAGAGAGAGAGAGAGAGAGAGAGAGAGAGAGAGAGAGAGAGAGAGAGAGAGAGAGAGAGAGAGAGAGAGATAGGGGGCTTGATCTTTCTAACTCGAGCCTCTGCCCGTAAGTGGTTCGATCCCGCTGTACTTGTAGTTTGATCTCGTCTGTTTCCGGTCAAAATTTGGTCAAGCAATCTATGCTGTTTGCGCAGATCAAACTACAACTCAGATTTGATCATTCTGAGTTGTATTTTGGTCTGCGCACACAGCATAAATTGTGAACTATGACAGCAGAGTAGAGGGATCAAACAACAAACAGAGCACACCAAATCAACTACAACTATTAAGCCTTTCCCTGAACAACTTCTATAGTGATAAAAACGGGATAGTTTCCTGGAAATGTCTGCGCTCTCCAAAGCTGCCTAACGGCCTAACAGTTTCAAGTTCATACTGTAGGTGTCTGCAAGCACATGGAACAGACTGAGGACACCAGTTGTAGTTTGAGGTCAATTCCCGAGTTTGCCCCCAGCCAGACGTTTTTCTACCAATTTTACAGCTGGTAGCGGAGTGTAATGATAAGATTAGTCCGCGAAGTTGAATGTATCGTTGCAATATATTCCACTGTCCTTGCTAAACTTCTCTTATACATCATCATTGTGCTACCGTATGAAGAGAATGTTAGAAATAACTGTCTCAAACTAAACTTATTCATTTCTCACGATTGATTTTTTCCTCACATATTCTCAGTAGCCATTGGAGTTTCTATCGAGAACCGGACGGAATGCTCAGCATTTTGCTTATCAACCTAACCAGTGTTAGATGTACGTTCGAGTATTGACGACGTTGTTTCCAATATACTTCAAAAGTCTTCACATTTTCTTCTTATTTTAATAAAAATTCTTGCTAACGAAATGTGGAAATTTCCTACCGTTCTCGCCCTCTCTCTCACTCTCTCTCTCTCTCTCTCTTTCTCTCTCTCTCACTCTCTCTCTCTCTTTCTCTCTCTCTTTCTCTCTCTTCTCTCTCTCTCTCTCTCTCTCTCTTCTCTCTCTCTCTCTCTCTCTCTTCATCCTCTTCATTCCTCATCTGTCTTTTACGCTCTCTTTTTTTTCTCTCCTTTTTCTTTATTCCTGTTTCTTTTTTTGCTTCTTGTTGAACTAGCAGATACAGGATTTACTCATTGCATCTTCACTCACCTTATTCCATCCCCCATCATATAACTTTTCGAACCCTGACTGTTTCCCCAGCTCCTCCACCATCTCTTATCACTATCCCTTCGGATTATTTATTGATTGTTCGTGCTTTGTGTGTCCTTTCCTTTCCTTATCTTGCCCTTTTGCCTACCCCAGCTGTTCGATTCGGGTCCCGACTGGAGTAGCCTGCCAATCACGTCTTTTCTTGGCAGACCGACGGAAAAATGGTTCAAAATAGCCGAAGACCGCCTTGGATAGAGGCAGCTAGCAGTGCATTCGCAGTTGCTTCTGCACTGCCAACTACGATGAACAGTATACAAGTGGCAGATTTATTTGAAAAGGTTCGAAATATTAAAAATTATATTATAAAAAACACAAAAATCGGTCATTCACGTCGAAAACACGTCAAAACTTGAAATTGAAATCTGGCGCATTCGAGTTAGAATAATGAAGTTTACCCTGATTCCGTTTATTTTTCGGAATTCACAGTTATTTAGGTGTGATTCCGTTGTTAATTTACATAACAAGTAAAGTATTTGGTCAAAGACCGTCAGCTGAGGATAAACATTAGAAAGAACTCACAAGCAGATATGCTTGAGTTTTTTTTCAGGTTCACTCAATTATCTTTTATATTATATTAGAATGCTATTATAACACTTGAATAGAATAGTAGTTATTTCAGATAGAACATGGATTGTATGAACAGTGCCCTCTCTCCGCCGAAATCACAGCTCTCAGAAATGCAGTTAGTCCTTTTTCATTTTACTTCTCTCGAGTTATTAGATCATAAACGTGAAGTTCAAATCGAACTCATTTTCCTTATCCCCCCTTGTAGTCAAACTCGCTACAATACTCCTATCCGATCATCTTGATGTATCATACCAGCTAGTGTATGATCTCTGTAAGGAGGTACATCGTATCATATTATATAATCGATGAGTGAAATAACAGTTATTTGGTGACTTGGGAGTAGCAGATTGTATTGCATAGATACTAGTTTATGGCGTTATTCTGGAGTTGTGAATAGACCAATGTTGTGTCTGCGTTGTATCAATGTTTTGTTGCGCCGCCGAGAGCGCGGAAACCAGTTTTGAGGTGTGAACTGAACGCTCTCTGCGCATTGTCGACGACGACCTTTAAATGACCACTGATCTTCGAATATGCTCTAGAATTGTTCCACAAAGCCTTCCATTCACGAAGTCTGCCCCAAGGTTGTTTCGCTAAGGTTGCTGTTAGTTACCAACACCTTGGAAACAATGTTTTGCTGTAGTTTTGAGTGTTGTGTAACTGCTCAGTTATTCAGCATAGGCTTACATCGAGTGTACTTTCCTTTAATTATCTCAGGTTCTCTCCTGGACCTGGTCTCAGAGACAAGGGGTTCTGTTATTGAAACGTGCTGTTGTAGTGCCCGTTTCACAAAATGAACCGGGATTTTGAAATGTATGTAAGGCCCTACCAGACGAGTCAGATGATGTACGAACAAACGGAATGCGATTTTATTTGTTCATTTCAGACTGGTGAAACCCTGTTGATCGTAGCTGCTCGCGTCAATAATGTGGATGCGGTCAAGGCTTTGGCTGCTGATGCTGAAATCATTGACGAGACTGATAACGTAGGTCATTAAACGTTTAATTTTATTGTTACATACACACAACAGTAAGGTCTGACTGTTCTACTAAGTAATCCCGTTTATCGATCGAAATACACGAAGCTTCATAGGCGAATTCTCTAGTTATCTCAATAGTGGAGATATCTAGGCGTCTTAAATAGACATTTACGCACTGATCGAAAGATATGGTTTAGTTAAGGCTTTACTTCGCTACTTTCATCACAATATTGGTTTTACAGGAGGGTTGGAGCGCTCTGCTGAACGCTGCCCAACGAGGCTACGTGGATGTAGTACGGATACTGTTGGAAAATGGAGCAGCAGTAGATCAGCCTGACCTGGTACGTTAAAAACTACTAAACTATGGCTCATGTGCATTTGATATTTTCAAAGAGGCTGCTTCAAACGGCAAAACAGTTGATATTGATACCTGAAACCATTGATCATACTATGACACAACATGTTTGTTTCTCTCATCGAACATATGTTTGTTTGGTTAAACATGTACATTTTGTTTTGGTTCCATTTTCACGACGTATGAGAATCATCTAATATCAATCGCCATGCGTTATTTGACTGGGATTGATAATTTACAACAATGCGTTTCAGATGGGGTGGAGTCCCCTGATGTGGGCCGTTTACAAGTGTCACGTGGAAGTTTTATCTCTTCTCCTACAGTATCGGGTTAGTTGTGGGCTATGAGTGGGCGAAACAGGCTATGAGTGGGTGAAACAGCTTATACCACATTGCTCCTTTTCCAAAGATTCTGTACTTGTCTCACTGTGCTAGCAATAATACTTATCCCGACCCGAAGAATAAACCTGGGTTTATCCATTCTGCATCTGAGTTTTGCTACTGCTACACTTAAATAAGTCTTAGATCAGGGGGAAAGCTTGAGCAAAAGCAACAACAAAAAGCAAACATGTGTATCTATAGGAAATCGTCGTATTACTGTCTCGAATTATGGTTTTCCACGTTTCTGATGTTTGACTACAACACCCTATAGAGGACTGTCTCTCTGTCAGAATTTCTAGAAAAAAGTAACCACCTGTAAGTTTTGAAATGGGGGGGGGGTGTCTCAATTGTACGCATGAGTCTTGTTAATCTCACTTTGTTTGAGGCCCATGTGAACCTAATAGACGAAGAAGATGGATTGACTCCGTTGATCGTGGCTTCTGGAAGGGGATTCACTGTGGTCGTCGAGAGACTCATTCAATTTGATGCGCAGGTATACCATATTTAGTATATCGGTAAAATCAACGTTCCAAATATACATTCATTCATAAATCTACACTCAGCTACGAGGGTAGCACACAAAACATAGTTATCGATCAGACTGGTCGCTGTTGATCTCGCAGCAGCATTGTTTGGCTATCAATAATGGTTTGACCACTGTTCCCTGTGCAAATCTATACTGTAGAGATTCAACCGTTGTCCATGAACTAACACCTCACAGAGAAAAAACCTTGTAGTTTTTAAGTGTACGGTTACAAAAAGTATGGAAAAGAAACCTGCAGAAGTGAAGAAATATGTTTATCTTTCTGTTGGATAAAAGTAATCCGTCTATCGAAATTTTCTGACTATTCAGACAACCTCAGGTATGTGTGTTATGTTGAGATTCTACGTTAACTTATAAGTGAACTAAACTGGTATACAATGCTCTATTTCCAGGTGAATGCTTGTGATAAGTTCGGGAGTACCGCTCTGATCTGGGCTGCGCGGAAAGGTCATTTGCCAGTGGTGGAACATCTGTTGAATGCCGGAGCTGAGGTGGATGCAGTAGGAATGGTCAGTACATTTCATTTACAAGTAACATTTCACGTCACACGTGGTACTTTACTGGTATTATGCCCTCTATTCTCCTCCCCAAAATTAGTTGAGAAAAGTACATTCTTTTCTTCTCGTTTTTGATGAAATGTTCCATATTCGTTTGCTAGATATTAGGCATGCACCAGTGAGGTCCGACTAAGCGACAAAAAAATTGTCCGTTTTCAAATGTAAACACTTAAAAATTTAGGATTTTTCCAAAAAAAAGTAGACCGATTTGCATCTTTTTGCCTAAACAGTAGTCGTTTTTCGAATTTTTCTGACTATTCGGACAACTTTGCTGGTGTATGATATTAGGCTACAAGCCATAAGTAGGAAAGTAGATATTTTACACTTGCATTTAGTTTAGTTCCGTTTCAGTACTCCTCCACTGCCCTTATGTTGTCGACCCGAGGGAACTATCTCAGTGTGGTAGACCTTCTTCTCACCCGAGAACCAAACATCAACGTTGTCGATCAGGTAACGAAATCATTCGTATACCAAGAGTCCAAGAGAGGGAGATGTTTCCAGAATGGATTAGAATGGATAGTTCTCGTCGTTTTGCATTTTGTTCAGCATTTGGAAGATTCATTCTGGCGCTAAATCTGTTTTGTCAGTCATTTGTGTCACGATGTAATGGAAGGGTTTGAGATATGTATATAATACGGTTCTGGCACTTGTCCAAAATATGTTCTCCTAAATGTGTTTACTGGCGTGGTTCGTCGATACAAGCTTGTTATTTTCGTAGAATGGACTATCGGCTCTGGGAATCGCTGCTCGTGAGGGTTACGCGGGAATCGCTGAGTCGCTCGTCAATTCAGGAGCTTTCGTCAACCAATGTGATAGGTATGTTAAGTATGATGTTGGAATTTCAATATTTATCAACAAGTTTATGTACTTGACACATAGTATCACATGGTGTTCTGTGTTATCTCAACTGCTCGCTTCAATTGCTGTTTGACCGAGCATGGTCCAACGGTTCAAAGTGCAGAAACAATGTTAGAAGCTGAGGTTATGGCAGTACGGTTCTAAGATTGGAATTACAAACTATAATCGTTGACCGATTTGAATAAAGCGCTGTATTTCTGCACAACACAACGTGGTTGTTTTTACCTAACAATGTGAACTTTTAAATGAAACGAACCTTGTTTGACGAATAGTGCTGTGCACTGTTGTTGGCTTTGTGGCATCTGATGATTTCTTTTCAGGTTTGGTAACTGGATTCTGACGAGTGCCGTGCGATCCGGTAGTATTCCCATTGTCAAGTTGCTACTCGATCGATTTGCGGATGTCAACTGCAAGGACTCTGTTAGTTTCATTCACTATCACGAACTTATCTGCTTACCTCCTGATGGGTGAATTCCATATATATGTAAGCGGTTTTTGGTAACTTTTTTTAAGGTTACCTCAGCAGGTAACCGGTTGGTAACCGAAAATGAAAACCCGGTTACCTGTTTTTCTAACGTAAATTGTGTTTCTTTACTTTCAGTATGTACGGTAACGGGATTGGCCCTCATTTCATGATCGTATTACGACAAAAGTCCTGAAAAGGCAAGACTGACCAGAACAAAGCAAGAAATTTCGGATATTTGTTTCAACGTTACTAAATGATGTATATTCATCCAGAATGCTGCTGAAGATTATATAAGGTCGCCATGTTTTTTGTCATCCGGAACATTTGTTTTCAATATTTAGTTCCCTGAACACGAGTTAGTATTCACCTTTCAATTATCATTTTAGTTTTAGCTCACCCTGTGTTTTGCAGGACAACCGAACCCCACTTCATTTGGCAATCGATAAGTCGTTTGCTGACATGGCAAATATGATTATCGATCGAAAACCGAACCTGGAGATCAAGAACAAGGTATTATTACAGTAGCACAGTACCATCCTAATAATCCCTCCTAGAAGTCTGGTTACGCCAAAACTCTTGAACATAGAACGACGATCATATTTATATCTCAACAGATTCAGGCTTGAATGTCAAAAATTACTCTGCTCACTTTGCATACTTAGAACATTCATTCGGCGATACACAAAGCACGTTGTTTCTCCATTTCAATCTAAGTTTTACTTAATTTCTATTCAACTAGCGAACTCCATATCGAGCTATCAAGCTTAAGCATACGTTTTGAATTCGTCATATACTCAGTAAATTTCTTCTAATACTGAAAAAATCACAGAACTGAGTACTATTTCGCTAATATCGGGGAAGTTTGCTACATTTTCGATGAGAAGTCATGAAATTTTCAGTAATTACCTAACCAGCCACCCATATTATCTCCACTTGCAGGACGGGGAGACGCCTCTGATCCGCGCGGTGAAGTCGCGCCACGTAGCCCTGGTGATGCTGCTGCGGAGGTCGGGGGCCAAACTGTCACCGACTGACAACAATGGGGACAACGCCCTTCATCTGGCACTCAGGGCACGCAGTAGGAGGCTGGCACAGGCTCTGTTGGGTAGGTGACGCCAGGGGGAAAAGTCAAGGAGAGGGGTCGTTTTTGATCCAGAAGAGGTTGAAAATTGCAGGTTTTTAGCAACCAAACGAAACTTCGCTCGGAATTTTCCATTTATTTTTCAAGGGGGGGGGAGGTCGTATTGGACTCTACTTCAAACCATTTTCTGCCCGCCCTTGGGTGTAGCACTCAGAAGGATTCGCGCCCGTCTATTGAGGATGATCAAACTACAAAAGAGACAGAACATGGAGGGCGATAAAAACAGTCAGTCTAGATAGACCGTCTGGCCTGCACACCCTCTCGCTACAGAAGTGGTTCACCAGCTAGCTGGGATGTTTTGAGTAACATATGCAAAAATGGCTGACAATAAAAAGGAAAATAACTGTCAATAATGAAGGCGATTTCCGTCATATGACACTCGGGGCACGCAATAGAAGTCTGGCACAGGCTCGGCTGAGTAGGTATAGGATAGGATTTGTCGAACCTTCGGACGATGTATATTAGATTTGATAAATAGGTGCTGAAAAAGTGTGGTGAAGTTTTCTTACATAAAAACCATTTATTTACAGAAAATGCGCCGGTGGCCGACAAGCGGCTACTGTATCGTCCGAACAACGTAGGTCAAACGGGGTATTCAATCGATATGGAGAACCCGCAGCCGATTCTGCCGTTGCTGTACGGACCGAAGCAGGCGGACCAACAGATGGACGGCATGATGGGATACGATGTGTACAGCAATGTACTCGCCGATATTGGTCAGTCTCCTCGGGCTGTATAATCAAAAAAGGAAAAGTCGCCTTGTTTGTTCTAGAACAGAGAAACTAGCAACTTTTACAAATATTTCAATTGGCCAGATCTGATCTAGGTACATGCTACACCACAGGAGAAATACTTGAACAGAAAGGCTTCCAACGTTCTCGAATTCTCGCGACCCCTTGCATATGTTTGGAGCCACGTTCCAAAACTGTGCGATTCCCATTCATCGATCGTTCTGAGTGGAAGTCGCTAGTTGTTGGCCCTGTGTGGGCCGGGACGTGGAAACCTTCTCCGGTTAACCAAAAGCCCCCTAATCGGCTAGTTCGGCTAGTTTATGGTCACACTTAGAAGTTTTGGAACGCGTTCATTTTATCTGGCCGAGGTTGGCATAAAGATATCGATTGCATAGCTACGGACAAGAGCAGTACCTAAATCAATGTCTATCATTTTGACGCTCGTCCTCGCGCCCTAATCTGGTTCTCACAAGTCCAGTGCCAGTCTGAGGCAGAATTCATACTTATCATGTCGACGTTCAACGTCGGCGTTTATAGTGAATGAATCATGCGTTTCGATTCATGCCGAACTAAACCGATTTGCATTTGCATGTTTTGTTGAACATTGAGCTCAACGTAAACAGTTTGATTGCGGCTTGAGTGAAGGAACGTGACACACGACAGTCTGCGAATAACTTGTTCCATTTCAGTCTGTGAGCCAGCCCTGTCGTTGCCGTTGACCATTGGACTCTACGCCAAATGGGGATCTGGCAAGTCGGTGCTGCTGTCCAAGTTGAAGGACGCAATGATCAACTTCTCCCGAAAATGGACGGAGGGCGCCAGACTGAGGTGCGTTCATTCATAGTTTGGTCTATCACGCAACCTTGTTTTGACGTTTTACCAAGCCTCCCCTGGTGCTTCGTGGCTGGATGGAGATGGTATTGGTAGGCCAAATTCAGTCTGCTTTACAGAATTTCCCTCTAAGACTGTAACTTGCAAGTTCCGTAAACTTTGAAGAACAGGGGATCAGGGGTAACTTCAACTTAACTCTAACTAAAATCAGCATGAGTAGGTTCTAGGTTGTATTTCATCGCGTGAATGTTTTGTCACAATCACAATTGTACATATTGTCCTAATACATTCAGCATTTTTTTCCTCATAAGACGACCTTACATACTTCTTTCTACAGTCTCTCTGAATCTGAAATTTTGGTCAGGCTACAGGAGAAGGACATATAATGTGAAAATCCAGTCCATGCTTCGAGAAAGGCGTCCAGTGAGCAGCGCAACTGTTATAGCAAGGTGCAAACAGAAGTTAGGAAATATGTTATTAGTTTTTTTATTCGGGAAAAGAACCAAATGTCCTCTTATAGGCTTTCGGCGCTGTTCATTTTCTACGTGATCGTTTCGTGTCTGGTTGCCACTTCCACAGCTGCCACCCTAGTGGCAATAGGGGAGAGTATGGCATGGTACATAGCCGTCTGGAGCATAGGACTGGCCGTCTGTCTTCTTATTCTAGTTGTATACGGTAGGTGGGCACGTGGGAAAGGATCGATATATCGTTGCTGTTCTCTCCAAGACTTTTGGTTTCGTAGTCTTTGTGAAAATGACGATTGACTGTGAGCAGAATGTTTGATAAGCTGGTGAAAGATGAAAGACACCATTGGTAATAGAATTTGCGCAATAGACTGAAATAAGCCCAAATAGTATCTTGGTTATAGACTATATAAAAGGTCAGTAACATTTTCATCAGTTTCAGTATTATTTTCTCAGTTTCCATCGAAATATGTCATCTACACTCTATGGTGATTCTATCGCGTTTTGCCTCAGTTTCAGTTACCACCGAAACAATGCAACACGATAACATTTTTTAATAAGAAATTACATATCATCTGACTCTCATAATTTGATTCTAACTGATGAATATGATATAAGACACTATAAATTATTTACTTTAACTACCTATGTAACTCATATAACTTATTTTTTTCTTCAATATGTTGTTTTTTGCAGGTGTGTTGTGGTACGGTAGCGAGATTGGCGGTTGGTCAAGTGCTATCAGATGGGGCACGAATGCGGCCAAGACATTCAGTCATGTCCGTCTGCTGTGGAATGTACTCACTCTACATGCACCCATGCAGGATGAGGGAGAATTGGCCTCCGACCCTGTCAGGTAGGCTTTCTCGGCCGGTCAAATGTCCCAAAACCCGGTTAGGTTACCAAAAAATCCGGTTGCATGTAGAATTGGCCGACTCGGCCTGATGCTCAGAGAGAAGTTATAATAAAGAGCCTACTTTTTGCCCAAATGTGGAGAATTAGGAAAGGGGAAATAGCAAAGTCATGAATTTGCACGTACTGAATGGGGGTTCCTTTTCGTAGAATGGTCACTTCTCACTGGTGTGTGTTGGAACTATGTACTATGTTGCGCTATGTAGTTTAAATTTTGGTCATGTTGTGAATTGCGATGAACATTCTGCCCAATTGAATGAAACGGAAAAACCGGGTTGTGATGAAGAAGCTTTGTATAAAAGTAGATGGTCATAGTGTAAAAACTTGGGAAATTTGAAAAACAGATCATTTCTGCAACTGTATTGACGCAAATTCATAAAGTGCAATGTATTTCAGTCGAAATTTGATTTTTTCCTGAAAATGAAGAATGTTTGTGTTCAGTTTCCTGTTTGCCGACTACCACCGTCTCTCTTCCATCGGGGGAGAACAGGCGTTGGCCAAGATACTGACCACCCTGATAGAGGCAGCCGAGGAACACTACGGAGTACTACCAGTCAGACTATTCTCCGCCCTCAGAAGGACCAAACGTCAGTTCATTAGACAGTCAATGCCTCTTCATACTCTTCAGATTTTTCAGCTTTTCATACATTTCTCAGTCCGCGACAGATATATCGAGCAAAGTATATCGATCGTGTGGCAAAAAAGTATGAAGATCATTATTATTCAAGGGTATTATCATTATTATTCAGGGGTGACCAAAACGTTGACCGACGCCACTGCCCGTACGCCCCATTCCCCTAAAAAAATAGAAGTTCACCAAAAAAAATATTCTTTACATTTGTCACTCCTGTTATTATTGTTGTACTTGTATTATCGTGTTTGCAGCCGGTCAACATGGCTCTCTGCGTCGTGTGCTGGGCTTCCCGATTGTACTTCTCGTAGGATTCTCACTGTTGATTCTTCTGTGCGGCGAGACGTTCTTCACGCTTTGGTTATTTGGAGACAAAGACTCTTCTCCTGCCATGTAAGTCTAATCTGAATAATATTTATTTTATTACTCACGAGTCATTACAAAACGTTTGAGAAATCGAACTACAAAAAGAAAAGTCGCATGGAACATCGATTTGATTGATACAATGCGAGGCACAGAATAAGTGGAGGATGACATTTCTGGTCCCACACGACAAACATCATTCAATGCTGTATACGTCTCTTATTATTTCATTCAATGGATTGTTCAGAATTGTAAATTTGACATCGAGTGTATACATTTGATGGGTGTTGGTTACATCATGGTGACATTGGGTGTCAGTAGCAGATGCCCTGATGTGACGTGTTTTCAGTTTCCTGACCCTGGGCATCTCGTTGGTAGTGCTATTCCTGCTCTTCTTCGCCTATCCTTTCTACATGTTCGTCCGCTTCGGTTCGGACAACATCCCCCGCAGGAGAGTGAATAGGGCGGCACGCGTGGTCACCACACTCAAACTGGAGGGACTCATGCAGAGTCTACAGAATGAGGTACACTCTTTGATTGATTGATTGATTTAAATGCGAGCATGTGAGATACATAAACAGTAAGTAAATGAAAACCAACTTATTTTGAGCAACATGAAAACAAGAATCGAAACCATGATGAACAGAAAGGTGAACATTGAACGAGCATATATATGACTACAGTACAACGATCGACACTTCAGTGGGGTTCTGAATAACAAACATAGTAAGGTCAGTTACAAGTGCTTTTCCGAAAAATATTTCTTGGCAGCCGCAAGAGAACTCGGAATATGTTTGTTCTTGCTGTGTTCACGTCCCTCTAGGCTTGTTGTCCATATTGGGTAATTGGGTGATTCTCGACGAATTCTCATGTAACCGCGTACTCCGTTAACCGCGCCAGTTAACCGACAACCGTGTTTCTCGTAGTTAGTTTGATACCTTGTGAACCAAAGTACACACAGCTTGAATAATTGGCGTAAAAGATGAATCTTATTATGTTGTATTTCATAGTTTCGGGTGAAAATCTAGATAAATAAGGAAAGCAGTTCCTTTTCTGCAGTTTTCAGAAAGTGAGCGAGTTTAAATCAGTCAACTTTTCTGATTTGAACATGACAACATTCGAATGGCTTATCTGCTCCATTTTCGCAGGGTAACAAAATTCTGACAGCGGACCAATTCTATAAAACTGTTTGAACAATACATTTTCTAGAAAAGTGTGGTATGTCTATGTAATTTGGAGAGGTCTTTATTGGAATATAAGATATTGTTTGTTTTATTGATTGATTCCAGGTAGATCATTTGACTGAAATGGTTCGATCATTGGACGCATTCACCCATAGTCAGACGAGAATGGCTGTCATTGTAGACGGATTGGACAATTGTGAACAGGTACGGAGTTATGGCTACATTTCCCATAATTTTACCATAATAGTTTCATCGAGCGATGACTGGACACTATGTTCTGCTTAGTCGGTTCCACGTTCCACCGTTGTTCGATTCAGAAAACTGTACTTCGAATGTTTGCCTTTCATGTGGCCTTCACTTTGAGTTTTCAGACAAAAACCTCTCTAGATTGTAGCTCTAACATTGGGACCCGAAGGTAGTACAGTTTCCAACGCCAATTTTTGGCGCGGCTTGTTCTAGTTTGCTAGTGCAGTTACCTCTCAATAAAATAGCTTGCTTTCTCAACTCAAGATGTAATACTGTTGTGTTTTGAGGAGCGAATGGTGCAGACGTTGGACGCGATTGAGCTGTTGTTCTCGGCTCGCAAGGATCGACCCATCATCTCCATCATAGCCATCGATCCCCATATCATCATTTCGGCCATCAACCACAATATGCAGTCGGCACTGGCCGGTCAGTTGGCTTAGGCTTGGTCACACTCACACCTCGAGCCCCCAGATTGGGGGGCAGCCGGGTGATATGTATCGATTGAGCCGGTCGAGCACCTGGGTGCTCAATCGATACGCATAGTTTGCACCTTCGGGCCGCTGCCTCCCAATCTGTGGGCTCGAATTATGACCGCACCCTTATCAGTTGATAGAATAGAATCTTATTCGCAATCGAACACGTGACTTTTCACATAATATGTGCATTTCGAATGGGTAAATGGAGATAAAACTTGAGAAAAAATAGGTATGGTTACCCTGTTGCGCGCACATAGCACATGCCATTCAACTGTGATGAACAACGATGACTGTACCATGTAGTTTGTAGTGCGGAACGGCCAACACGGCGTTCTCGCCTACAGTAATACACAACTATTTCGCTGCGTATCGCGCTTATTTTCGCGCGAATCATACGCGGAGCGTTCAAAAGCGAGGACGCGAGTTCGTTATTTGTTAAAGCTGTAATCGAGAACGCCATGCTAACGGGTAATTCATTCTGCGGTAAAAAAAACTCTCATTTTCAGAGAGAAAGGCGTAAAACTCAATGTCAGTATTGTACAATCATTGCCTCCCCCACTAACTTGAATGATGAGCGTTACATGTCTGCAAATTTTCAACCACTCACATTTTTTTTGTGGAAATTGTTCATTGTTACTCTCACGGACTAAAATGTTTTCTAACTTGGAGCTACATTCATCGATATATGATGTGCACTGTACTTGATGATGTGATTCAGGAACGGAGTTGACTGGTCATGATTATCTGAAGAACATCATCAACATGCCGTTCTTCCTGCACAACTCTGCCATCAGACAACTGCACAACACTCTTAAGGTGACCTTTAGCGGTGAACATATCCGGCCTAAGTAGTCGTCTTAGCAAGTTTGCACGTTTGTAGAATCTTCCAAAGGTGTGCTCGCTCTTGTTTGCTAGTAACTTGCACTGATTCCCAGTTTGTTTACATTCCTCATCTTGAAAAAAAAAGAGAAGGTGAAGATGTTTTTTTCTAGAAGAGTTGACTGCTTGTTCTGGGTTCTGGATATAGGTAGGGGCTCATTGATTGGCGTAATTCAGCATTTTCTTCTCCTTTCTTCTAGGCAGGGTTCATATTTTTTGCTGCCGACTCCGGCACTAGGAGCTGCTGCCGACTCCGGCACTAGGACCTGCTGCCAAGCATTTGTTGAAATTCAAATGATGCGGCTGGCAGCAAAAGTGCGTTGGTCATGTGGAGTTCGAGTGAAAGCCGTGACCCAACGTGTATTTCAGGAGAAACGCGAGTCGTTGGCCGAGTGGAAAGAGAGGTTCCGACGACAGGAGACGTTCCATGGCTCCCATCTGTCACTCAGAGATGCGGATGGCGGCAGACAGAGCAGAAAGGTGACACTTCATATCCCACTACAGCTGTCCAAATAGTCGAAAAACAGGCCACCTTTTCTCTGAAAACGAGAGAATATCATACATTTTCACGTGTTCAGATCAGACTCATTTTTGTCAAATAGTCGAACCTCATTGGTGTAGGACTCCATTTTACCAACAAAGACAGAAAACGACCCAATCTATCACGCAGGGTGGAACTAGTGGTTATTGATTATGTGTGAGCACTAAACTTGTGCACCCCCTATGTATTTGTTTTACTGTACAAATTATTAGCCTTGTCGGTAGCTGACTGTTGTAGTTCCATCTATATTCCGTTTACTTGGTCATTCGGTGTCATTCCTGTTGGTCTTTGACGTATTTTGGTTACAGGCGACCGTGGTGACACCGGTGGGAAGGAGTGTGGGAGAGTCGTTGACAGACGACTATTTCTCCAACATGAATCCGCGAGCCATACGAAGAATCGTCAATTCGCTCACACTCACAGGTGACTATGATAGTTGTAATCATAACCAAAACTTAGGAGTCGCGAGTTGAAAAAAGAGCGAAATTCATATAAAAGTACCCATATTTTAACCAAAAATTGATTGAAATCGCAGTTTTGAACAATTTTGGAGGGGTCGCGACTCCAAAAAGGAAGGGAGTTTCGCGAGATTTCACGAAAAATAGGCGGTATGGTTGTAAATGAGCAGCTTTCGTAGTTTATGAAGAAGAAAAGAAAAACGAGAGAAAACTATGTTCCGTTTTAGAGTGACGATATTAAGAACTCCAAACGCAGATGTATCTAAGTGTTTACAATACTCTCAGAATGTTTTTTCGTCTAGTGTTTTGTAGTAAAATTCGACCTATATGGCGCAGAAGTTTGAAATATGACCGTATTTACGGTGGAGTCATTTATGCTGTCCTGCATATGTGCCCCTCCCATAAAACCGTTGATCTGACTTTTCGAAAGGTAAAATGTCATGATGAGAAGAAATTTGTGTTTGGCCCGAGGCATCACTTTTCACATTAATCCGACGTGACTGTTGCAGGTCGTCTGATGCGCGCGTTTGAGATAGAGTTCTCCTGGTTGTCTCTCGGTCATTGGGTCTCCCTTCTGGAGCAGTGGCCCGCCAGGATGTGCTGGTTGATCGACAGAGCCCTAGATGTATCCAACAACAACGTCACCCTCGCTGAGGTAATCGATAAATCGATATACATTCATTTCCGTCGTCCTCCGTTGAAACTATGCTCACATACTATCTCGGACCCCTATTATACCTAATCGCATCTCGCAATCAGATTATTATACAGCGATGTTGTTTGGCATCAATGTTCCGTCAAATGCGGTCTCATTGCTCAAATATGTATGTTTCAGATCTACCTTCAGCTGAAAAAGAACATTCCAGTCAAAGATCCTCTGGTGGATATTGATCGAAATCCAAATAATTTTGAGGTTTGCCCTGCTTCTCTCCCCCTCCCTCTTTTTTTCTCCCTCTCTCTCCCCCTCTCTTGCTATTTCTCTTTAGCCTCTGTTTACCAGCCGTTCCTACCGTTCGGTAAATCATTTTACGTTTACCGGTTTTTAATGATATATTCTTTGACATTCGCTATTTTCCTGTCCGAGTCGATTACTGTTGGTTGCAGGAGTTTCTCACATCTGCCGCCATTCCCTCTTCGGAACAGTTGACAGTCGGCCATCTGAAGAAGTTTGTTCCCTGTACCAGCAACCTGGATCCATATCTCAGAAAACTTATCAGAGGTTAGTGTGGTTACCGCTGAGAACACTATAACTATCCGCATTATCTCATTCCTCAAAAAAATTGATTCATAGCGGTTGCTCCAGTTGTTGCGAAATTTGAATATTTCTCTTGGAATTTGAATATTTATCTTCCCTTCGTTGAGCTTTTCTCGGGCGGAACCCATCCCATCCCATTAATAACAATAATATTAATATACCAACTACAATGGGTGGTACCAAAAGAAACGCTAATCGCCCGAGTAGAAAATTTCTGAATCGAGCTCCACAGTTATTGTTGGGTAGGTATTCTATCTCTAGAGCATTCCTGGTGATAGGTGTGTTTCGTTTGCAGATAAGCGTCAAACGCAGGTGGATCCGGTGCAGGATATTGGCTTCGGAATGGTCGTTCTCCCCCCGAATGCCAAACACCTTTTCCCTGTAAGTTCTGTTTTTCTGCGACAAATTGATACGGAATAGCGGGGTACTGACTAACTTGATAATGATTTACTCATTTTGGCGTGATGGCGTACTCCTTGTCTTGAGACAACGTCAACTTTTGCAAATTGTACGTTGAACTCAGACATAATGTGTTTTGTAGTGCTGTAGACTCTCGGTGAACAGAGCATATCGCTCCTCAACAAGTTGTAACTAAGCGGATTACATTCCTCTAGTATTGTATGAAATACTCACATGATGCGTGAAAGAAGTTCATAAACGCTCCTTTCACAGTACTTTTGATGCTTTTATCCTCTGAAGGCAGCATATGGTGTATACTGAGCATATCTCCCCAACAAATTCTGATCAGGCCAATTATAGTTATCTAGTATTTGATGAAATATTCACATGAAAAAAGTTCAAAAACGCTCCTCTCACAGTACCTTTAATACCTATAGGCAACAAGGTGGAGCGTAAATTGTCACCAAACGACTACCGACTTCCAATATATATACTGTTGATTACAGGATGAGAAAACGTGGTCGACGGTCACGTGTCCTCTGGTAGAAATGCGTGTGGACGACGTGTGTCAACTAGTCCGCCACCTTGACATAGCCCCTTCCCGATTGGAGACAATTGTCACCAAGTTCCAGGGCTTGAATCTGAACGGACTTGTGCTCGGCACCTGCGCCCTATCCGATTTACGGGAGGCATTGCAGGTTGGACACCTTAAATTTGATGGAAACCAAAAATTCGTATGAACAAGCGTAACTGTAAAACGTGAGCATCTTATTTGTCTGACTGAGGGTTTGTCCCGGCTTACCTTGCTATTTTTGTTACGGCGAAACTCTTTGCTTTTAATTTATATAATGAGTTTGTGAATATACTAAATTACAAGAAACCACCTTGCTTACTTTGTATAGAGTTCATGTTTGGGAAATTTATGTTCCAAAGTGTATGTTCTCGGGAACCATGTTGATGTGTTCAGATTTCGCTGGGAGATTGGACGATGGTTCGACTTCTAATCGAGACGCTCAAGGCATTCGGAGCCAATGTACCCGGGGTGAAAACGGAAAGAGTGAGTAATTGTTCTGTTTTTCTAACACTTCCCGGCTCGGCTGTAGTAGAGTTTTCAGAGTTGTTGACTCACAAAGAAAGCTCTAGATCCGCGACCAACTAACATGAAAACCGGTAATCGGAGGACGAGTGAGCCAACTTCATTTTGAGTTTTCGAGCTTCTTTATGTGCGATTCGGGTTATTTATTGCAGTCTAGATTGATTTTTTTCAGAATGTAGGTGCAATACTTTCTGGCGTCAGATCTCCAGTCCCGCCAGTTCAGAAAATGTAAACAAATGGCTTGGTGGTATTTAGCCTTTCTCACGTCTCACGCGACTGATGAGCTGTAACTATTGGGTTAGAACTAACGTTGATATGAAAGTTGACTGGTTGTAATGTAGAATAAGTACAGGTTCATTCCGTTAGTTATGCCATTCCTAGTAATGACCAGTGAATTTCGCTTTCAGCACAAGGCGTCCACGTTGCAAGAAGAAGACGAAGATGGGGAGGATAGTTCGGGCGAGCGGAAGAACAACATCGTACAGGCGCCCACCAATCAGTTGGAACAGAAGAGAAGGTACACTGCCTTCCATCAATCCATATCCTTTTACAGTAATCAATCCGTCAAATATGCGAATATGATCACCGCATCGTAACGAAGCGACGTGAATAAAATATGCAGAAGGCTTTTTCTGACGACCGATTCACTATTTGGGTGTTAAACTTCTAGAGTTTGTAGTAGTTTACGTGCAGAAGCCAATACCGAAATTCGTAGAAACTACAAGAGCAACGACATAGCAAACTTTGACCTGGAAATTTGAGAAATTTTCTGAGAGGGTTATAGGTGGGTGGAACACAAACTATACATTGCCTTTCACATCTATTCTCCATTCTCATACTGGTCTGTTCGAGGTGACGTTACTAGTTACTAGGGTTGGAAATCGAGTTCCGAATTCTGATTTTTGAGTCACAATTTGGGAACATTGCCGACTGCGTCGAACAAGTTTAAACAACAGGCTTGTTTGATGCAAAATGTGAGGGGAAAGTATGATGATTCTCGATATTACAGATGTGTGCCACTTTGTTATCGCCAGTGTTGTTTTCGTTTCTTACTAACCATCATGATTCTTTTAGATCAATAGTGATGGGGAATGAACTGAATTCCGATCATAAGTGGTTGATGGAGAGTCTTTCCGGAATGGATTTGAGTGGGTTTTGCCTATTCCATGAACGTTTATGAAGTTGCGAAGCACGTGTAGGCTGTTTGGTCGAGTTTTGTTCTAGTCTAGATTATTCAGGTTGCTTTTCTATGGAGATCTCTCTGTTGTTGTTTTCCTTTCACCAGGGTCGATCGAAGAAAGACTATACTAACATTGTCATGTTTATTCGAAAGGCTTTCTATTTGATAGTGGTACTAAGTTCAGCATATTTGATATTTGTACTATACTGCCTGCTGTGTTGATAGACGAAAGTACAACTCGACTTGATTTCAGCAGAGACGGAGGGGGACCTGGACATGGACCAGTGCTCGAACGGACCGTCGGTCCGCTTCGAGTCTGTGTCGGAAGACGCTTCCGATGCGGACAGCACGGCGTCCCGTATTGGCAGCAGCCGGAGGGGCAGCAGGGAGCAGCTGCTTCTGGAGCAGCCCGCCGTGCTCAGCAGACACTCGAGCACCAATGGAAGGTGAGAGAGAGGGGGGTGAAGAAGGGATACGAATAAAATCGGAACTGTGTGGGGAAATTTGTCATTGACTACCGTTGTATCTCCAAACGTTACGTTGAGAATGTATTAGTTGCTGAGAGTCGGCTGCAGTGGCAATCATTCGAATCTGGGAAGATATGTGCAGTCTCGCTCATAACGGTTCCCAGCTGCTTTTTGCTTTTCGATAACCGTTTCGTGTTTTTGGCCTGCAATCATATCATATTTAATTTTGGTTCATCTTACTTTTTTTTCTATCTTACTTTCACGATTATAGTTAACAGGACTTAAGTCCAATGTAGGCTATTCTTTGAGGCCTTTCTGATTTCAACTGATTGCAATTAGGTCATATAACGAAACCTATACTTGACGTGACCTTGTAATTTCAATCGAATGTCTTTAGTACAAAGCCGGCCCTCAACCGTTCTTCCTATATGAACTCGTCTCGTTATAGACGAATGAGTCGGTAGGCGAGTGTGCACATTGAAACGGCGTGATAACTGCATGGTGTTACTAACAAGTGATAACTATACCACCACTAAAGTTGTGCAGAAAGGAATACTTCAATTGAGCGCAAGTCCAAACGAAACTGACTGACTGAAATTACATCACTTCTGACTTGTGCCTTTTTGTTTTAATCGACTCTTGAGTTGGGCTGCTGTGGAGATAGATCGGTTCGTGTTAACGTTTGCTGTCACTCATATGTGTGTTATGCATTAATTGTACCATGATTGAGTGTCACCTAATATCTGCTCTTTTATGAATGCTATGGGTTTTTTTGACGATGGTTTTTGTTGGAAACCGGCTGTCTAGGCAGCCTCCAACTTTTGTCCCGAACATGCGTATTGATCGAATTCGAACCGTATCCTATTTAGGCATCGTATTCTATGGATACCCATGTTCGCCACAAAGTTTTAGCCGCATCTAGATTTAGCCGAAAACTGGTGCCAAAGCTGAATAAAGGTTATACACCTACTTTCGATTGTACATTTACTATCGAATAAAGTTCATTTTCAATTATCGATTATCTCTGTTTCAGAAGCGAGCTGATGGCGGGCATGCACAACGATTCTATCCACAGCGGAGCGGCGGCAGAAGCGGTGAGCAGTCGCTCGTCGCTGCTCTCGGACGAGGATTCTCACCAGCAAACGGTGGGTTGAGAGAGACAGAGACTGAGAGACTACAGCGTCAATTGGAACATTGCAGGGCAAAATATACCGCGTGTAGTATGATTGAGGTTGAGTGTCATCTGATATATGTTCGTTTGTAATTTATCGGGAACGGGATGAAAAGATCATCTACAGAGGTAGAGGGAGATGTTGATTTTGGTGTGAACTCCGGTCCTTTTCGTGGGTGGCGGTGGATCCAAAAACCATCCTGTGACGATCGATAACTGAATTAACAAGAACGCATAATTGATATAACAAATATAAGGCGCGGAAATAGGATAGACTATGCTGAATTTGAGAAATGAGTGATTGTTTACAGGCTCGTTTACATGCAAACAGGTTGCATGTGTACGGAACCATTGGTTGCTTTCAAATGCAACCAGGTTGCATCTTCAATGCAACCAAAATCTGTTAACATAACCAAAAAGGTAAATTCGGTTGCATTCGAAAGCAACCAATAGTTTTGTACACATGCAACCGGGTTGCATCTTGGTTGCATGTGTAAACCGCCTTGTTTATAGGTGCTGCGGCGAGACCGGGACGACAAGACAAAGGCGCTGATGCAGCTTCGGACGCTGTTCAGCAAGAACAACGAGAACGGCATGCACGACTCGCAGTAGACACCGCACAACTATTGTCATTTCCATTCCTGTCGAGACTCCTACCGTAAGAATACAAGACACTCACTCTTTAAACTAGCTGTCAGCAGCATAGGCTTCTAGATTGCGTCGCCAACTTTCCGTATAGAGTTGAATGTATATGGTTTCAGTTCCAAATTTTAGTTTTCAAGTGTACATGGTGAGAAGTATATTAAACACATGAGTTTGGTAGGAGTGTCTCCAGTTTCTCAGTATTTTTAGTAAATTCTTGAAGATATTCACATTTAGAAGCCAACTTACCGTTTCTATGAAAAAGTATTAATTAGCACATTTCAAGTGTTCTTTAGGGACCGGTTGTTGTTAGTGAATTGCTCATTTATTTCAGATTGTTATATGTTAATAGATTTTAGATTAGTTTGAATAGGGTCAAAGTTTTTTGTTCGCTTTTTCGAGTCTTGGCAAGTTCAATTAGTCTAGTTGTTTAATTTTTTGTATCTTTACACAATTAGAAGCTTTGAAACAGTTAGGCTTTTTGAAAATCTCAGAACTCTGCCCATAACCCCATAGTTGCCAATCGTGGTAACATATGATTGGATTGTGAAGAAGTTTTAAGTTTTTTTTTGTGTGTAGAATCTGTACCATAACCTTATATTATATTGTTTGTAACTTCTTTTTTGCACAAAACACGTTTACATTTTAGCATCCAGCTATCTACCGTTTTATGGATGTAGCTAGGAGTTTCCAGTATAGGTCACAATTTTTTGAATTGTCCTTATAGGTCACGTATCAGCTTATTGCAAACTTGGTTGTAATTTCCGGAGTTTAGCCCCCTTTCATTATTCACTTACTTACCGTTTCATTTTGTTGTGCAAATCGTTGAAGATCTTTCATTTTTAGTAACATAGCCTCCATAGACACATGTTCTAGTCGAATTGTTGTACGGTCAGATTAGTTTCAAATGTCAGTTTTTGTTTTTCCAGATTGCTAATACAAGATTTTTTTCCAGATTACTAATACAATATTATTGTATCTGTTGATTCATTCCGTTTCTTCTCAATTCACGGGGGAGAAGAATCAAAGTAGTTGATTGATGTGTGACGGTCTCTGAAGAAAACGACGCCGACCTTTTATGGTTGTTACAAGAACGCAAAGACCGAATAACCAACCGATTTCGTTACCTAAAACATAACCGGTTTCAGGTCATGTACGAATATAACCGGAAAAATTAGGAAAATCGGTTACAGATGAGGGTATCTGTAGAAGTATCAACTGATCAAACAACTTGTGACCATTTACAACGTTCAACCAGAATCCGACTTCACCATGAAAATACTTTCGTTGATGATACAACCAGAATTCGACAACTTTCCGTTCAGCTCGAATTACTTCTACCCTCGTTGGAAGTACTTCCCGTTCCCTTTAACAGTACTCACCTCGTTAACAGTAATTGCAGTCTCCTTCGAGAACAACGACCGGGGAACCTGTTTAATCTTGAATTCGTGTTTTGGTTCATGTTTTCTTCTTTTACCCCAAAACCCACACTCCATCGCAGACTATAAGTTATAGTAAGTCCGCGAGAGAAGGTTGGTTTGGTTGCAATCCGCTCATTCTATTCATAGTCTTCTCCCATTGAAATGCGGTAGCTACCGTGTGTCTACAATTCTGCTGTGTGACATCTCCTTCTCCTTTTCCTTCTGTGACAATCTCCTTCTGTGACATTTCTGCTGTGTGTCATCTCCTTGATCTCCCTGCTCTCTCGTTCTTTCACTGTCAGTCTCCGTCTCTCCAATTTACATGCTCTCTCGGGGTCGGGCAGCAAACTACAAAGTATCTGGGAAATATAGGAATTGCGTTATAGGAGACGCTATTTGCAAAGCAAGCATCGTGTGTGTTTGTAGTTTGATCTCCTTGCATTCTAGTCATAATTGGACGAGTTATAGTTCCGGTCATTCCCACTGAGACTTTGGCAGCGTGCCAATGAATTTTCCGAGCTACTTTGCACCACTTTGTAGTTGTCTAAAGGACTCTAATTTTCTGTTATTGGTAGTTCAGGTTTACAAGAACAAGTAAACGGAAAAGTTTTTGGAATACTCATGTTTTCTCTGAGAAATAGTGATCCGAAAATCTTGGCCCAATGCCAAGGAGTCTCAGTGGGAATGGGACGAACTATATATGTGCATGCGGGTTGAACTGCTATTCACCTAGCGTCAGCCCCTAAAACTATTCATCTCGCTCGTGGGCAAGTTTGAGCCCAGGTACAATAACAAATTCTCATCCTTAAAGCTGAACGAAGTGATCCACTACCCTATGGTTATCCATGGATAGTTGACAACCATGTGGCCAGAATGTGATCAGTTCCTCGATTAGCCCACTACGTACATGACTTGGCTACCATGTCGTATATGCCCCTGATGAAATATGTTCAGAATGGCCGATTACGAACCACTTGCACCTCCGGGCGCAGAACTGCCGGATCCACCCGCACCTCCCGTCCCCAATTCACCTTCGAGTTCACCCCCAGCCCCTCCTCCAGCTCCGACTCCGACTCCACCTTCAACACCTTCCCCTTCTCCACGAGCCTCACCCGCATCAAGGTTAGTGTCTGGTGGTATTCTGAAAGTATGTGGTGTAACGAGATGGGGGAATTCTTATATTCGAAGTGTAAGATTTGGTAACGAAAATTAGAACGTTTGTTAGCCAGAATTGACATGTGTACTTCTGGTTTTTTCTTCAAAGCAAACAGAAGGCTCGTTTGTAGAGTGGGATTTACTTCCCTTTATGATTTCATCTGGGTACACATCATAATTTCATCCTTTGACTAACATAATGTTGACATTGAACGGCATTGAACGGCACACAGATAACAAAACACTAGCTACGTCTGTTTTTCTAGACCGTACCCAGTGACAAAAGATGAGAGCAAAAAGAGAAGTCGAAGAAAGAAAAAGAAGGAAAAAGAGTCGAGGAAGCAGTCGCCCAACAGCGAGGAGAGAAGAAGAGAAAAGAACAGAAGAAGACGTCGAAAAGAGGAGGAGAACAGAGAAAAAATACGAACGCAGGCTGCTAGGTCGTTTCGCAGTGTACGTTGTTCGCTTCTCGAGAGTTGACGTCGGCATATAGCTAGATCTTTGGTCACATAACCGGGGTGTTGTCACAGTTATAAGATTTGTTCCCCCACTGTACCTATATAGTTGCCATTTTCTCAAGAGAGAAAGAGATCTATTGATTGAGCGATGCGGAGCGGGCGGTCGCTGATTACCTGCCACATAACGAGAGAGTGTGTAGATCAAGGATACGCCGATCAGCTGGCCGCTCGCCAAACCCCGCACCCCTACCGAATTGATCGTACGATGTGCACGACGGAAGGTATCCTGATAAAAATGGGAAACGTACCACTTTCTATTCTCCTTTTCGCTCTCATTCTCCTAGTTTGTATCACTTTCCTTGAGTTTATCTCTATGTAATTTATTTAATAAAGCTATAGTTCCTTTCTAGTGTTGCATAACCATGGCCGGGCTGGCTGCTGCTGTTTTTGCAGTGACAGCGACGTTGGATGTAATCGTGCTACTCCATCTTTTTCGAATGGTAGACTGGATCGAATCCCTCACATAGGTATCGAATAGAAACAAAATATCCGCCACATGTGAAACTCGAACCGGGACCACTAAACCAACCAGGCAATGTTGTTAACGAATCGTGCAAAAGTATTCTTACACATCACATAGTCAGATGTACAGTTCATCTCCGCCAGTCCGACCACCATAGTCTCAATCATTTCTACAGATACGGGCACAGTAGACACTTCTACTCACTGTCCTCAGTTCTCGAACGACTGTTTTCTCACGCAGATTCTGCACTCTCTGAAAGGGGGTCGGTTTGAATAGAATGCAAACAGAGTGGTTTTTCCTCAAAAGGACCGTAATAAGAACTAAATGAAAGTTGTGTATTCTTTCCATCTATTTTTTCCTTCTTTTATCCAACAATTGGAGTGCCACATTTCAAAATGTGGAAAGTCACATGTTGAATAAATCTATTCTATTCTATTCTATTCTATTAGTAAGATGGAAGTTCGAATATTTGTTAACGAAGGACGATAATGTGGTCCAATCGCAACGCTTCAGTCCTTCAAACCACAATACATTTTTCAATTGCAGTTTAAAGGACCGTTGACACGGGATCGGACCACATAATCGTCCTGCCTTAATGGGTAGGGCAGGGAAGAACAGTCTTACCCGTTTCGTCTTTGTCTTCAAGGTGTAAAGAGCTGTAAATGAGTTAGTCCCACACTAGGTTGTTCAAATACATTCAATATTTCCAGACTCCAATCTTCGTTCCTCGAGAAATACCGAATTGTAGATGTCAGATAAACAATTATGTGTTTGTGTCATTGTGAATTTACAAAGAAGTGCATTGAATCGAAGCAAGAGATAAAAGATTCAGTTACTGTTCACCGACAGATTTCCTTACTTTCATTCGATGACTGAAACATTATGACATCGAAATGAGAAAGAGAAAGAGAGAGAAAGAGAGAGAGAGGGAGAGAGAGAGGGAGAGAGAGAGAGCGCGCGAGAGAGATAGAGAGAGACAAAGAGAGAGAGAGAGAGAGAGAGAGAGAGAGAGAGAGAGAGAGAGAGAGAGAGAGAGAGAGAGAGAGAGAGAGAGAGAGAGAGAGAGAGAGAGAGAGAGAGAGAGAGAGAGAGAAGAAATATAGATAGAGTAAGAGAGAGATAAGAATGAGAGATAGAGGGAGAGGGAGAGAGAGAAAGAGAAAGAGAAAGAGAAAGAGAAAGAGAAAGAGAAAGAGAAAGAGAAAGAGAAAGAGAAAGAGAAAGAGAAAGAGAAAGAGAAAGAGAAAGAGAAAGAGAAAGAGAAAGAGAAAGAGAAAGAGAAAGAGAAAGAGAAAGAGAAAGAGAAAGAGAAAGAGAAAGAGAAAGAGAAAGAGAAAGAGAAAGAGAAAGAGAAAGAGAAAGAGAAAGAGAAAGAGAAAGAGAAAGAGAAAGAGAAAGAGAAAGAGAAAGAGAAAGAGAAAGAGAAAGAGAAAGAGAAAGAGAAAGAGAAAGAGAAAGAGAAAGAGAAAGAGAAAGAGAAAGAGAAAGAGAAAGAGAAAGAGAAAGAGAAAGAGAAAGAGAAAGAGAAAGAGAAAGAGAAAGAGAAAGAGAAAGAGAAAGAGAAAGAGAAAGAGAAAGAGAAAGAAAGAGAATCGAGAGTCCAGTGTGATCCGCGGGCAACGCGACCTTTGTTCGTGTTATCCAACTCGGAAACTTGATACATGGTTTGTTGAATACTTGGTATTTTTCGAGAAAACTGTCCAAACTAGTTGGAAAACCGCAGTTTGCACGATAGTTCCCCAGTTCAACCAGCTTAAAAGGTAATTTTTTCTGCTCAATTCCATTTCTCATATTTTTTCCCCATCAACTCCGCTATCCTGCTGCCTTTTCTACAAAATGTGTATACGAGAGAAAACATCGAGAATAGAACGAGTGAGTAGACTATAGTTTGTTCGACCCACATATAGCTCTCTACAGTGATCTGCTTAAAGGGACCGTACCTCTATAATGTGCAATGTAGGTAACTTTCGGAAAATGAAAAATAGTAGTAAGTTCGAATATTTGTTAACGAAGGACGATTATGTGGTCCAATCGCGCTTCAGTCCTTTAAACTGCAGTATATTTTTCAATTGCAGTTTAAAGGACCGTTGACACGGGATTGGTCCGCATAATCGTCCTACTTTAACCAAAACAATTGAATGTAGGTAAGAAAACATTGCTTCTCTTTTATGATCATATTCTATTTTAAAGTTCATCATACCATATGTTGATATTCCTAATGCATTCATTTAACTCTTTCTAATACTATTATGTTACATTATCTTTTCCAGAGTGGTACCCTGACCCCTCCGGTTCCCCCTCCAAACACCAATGGGTCTCCCTCTGGTCAAGTCTCCAAGGGGGCGAACACTCCCTCGCCGTGAGCAGTACTCTCTCTCTCTCTCTCTCTCTCTCTCTCTCTCTCTCTCTCTCTTTCTCCCTCTCCCTCTCTTTCTCTCTCTCTCTTTCTCTTTCTCTCTCCCTCTCTTTCTCTCTCTCTCTACGTTATGAGGCTCAGTAGGAATGATGAGAACTAGAGAGAACGAAGCATTTAAACAATAAGGAGAGAGAAACAATATAGTTGCTTTGCCGTTTTCTAGTCATATTTTGAGAGTTCATGAGTTTCAGGCCGGCTGCTGAAAAAGAGGTCGATATGGACAACACGGCATGTTTCCACGAAAATAGTAATTGAATCATTAAAACAATAGTTTTTGAGATTGTAGTTTTTCTCGGTTCTAATTTTTTGTTACTTCTATTTATCTTTACAATACTTTGAATCACGAGATTCGAAGAATGTTTGTATTTTCATTCTCCTTCTAAAATTAGGTAACTATGGTAGCAAGCGGTTGTTTAGCACAAGAAAACTAATTATTTCACTCGATTTTCCCGTTGCTACCAAATCAACCTAAAAGCTCGTTTCCCGTTAAAGTAGGACGATCGTGTGGTCCAATCGAAAGCTCCACTTCTTTAAATTGCAATAAATTTTTCAATTGCAGTTTAAAGGACCGTTGACACGGGATCGGTCCACATAATCGTCCTTCTCTAACTGAAATACAACATATTTGGCTGCAATACCGAAATAGGATGTTTCAGTTAGTTCACATCAAAACCATCAATGAATACCATTGAATACCGAAAATGAAAAAAATTTCTGTTTCTGTGTTTTGGTTAAGATTTACGCAGTTTCAGAAAAGAAAAATACTTCTTCTCAAATCGAGACGCATCAATAACAATAAGGTAAGTTTTACTTAAACTATCAAGTCATTATTTATTTATCTACATTCACAAACATCTTTGTTTAGAGAATGTCGATACAGTGTAGGCGTCCCTCTCCGGCAGTGTTTGTAGTTTGATGCCGATAATTTTGGATAATCGTCTGTTTCGATATCAAACTACACTATGATAACTCCCAATAATGTCTGATCGCCCACCAACTCTCGCATGAGTTAGTTTCTCATGAGATAGGAGAGGTTCTCAGACGAAGTTCGATTGCAGCCTCGAACCGAGAGTACCCTTCCAGAAGAAGAGGAACAGATCTTCTTCGACCCCTATATGACCACGACCGCTGGCCAGCCTGCTGTCAGTTTATTGTTTATCCAGAGTACGTATGCTAGAAGATCCCGGCCCCTCCATCCCATCCTGCGTCTCTTCAAACATACGCTATTTCTCTGCTCTTACACCCCGCCGGGATAAAAGAGACGAGAAATAGCGAGAGACGCAGGAAGAAAGAATGTGCCGTGATCTTCTAGCATACGTACACCAAACTGCGAGCTACACCAACTGGCCCCATAGCAACGTCGCTCACAAATCGTTTATATGTCTTCTTACACAGCACAAAACGAGATATACAGTATACCCTCGCCTTTACTTAAGCGACAAATCTATAGCTGAAACGACTAAAGTCGACATTTCGTGCTCAGTGAAAGATGCCACTCAAAAACGTTTCAACTCTGATTCAGGATGATTTTGGTGTTCTTCTTCGCGTATAGTTAAGGTAAATGAATTCGTAGAATATCCAATCCGCGCATTTCAAACCTTTGGGCCCGGTTCGAGTCTCGAATGAGACGGATATTTCATGAATTTGGCACGCACTATCAAAACCAACTAGTTTCCGAAAAAGCTGTGCACAAACAATAAAACAAGTTACAGTTCACAAATTTCAGAAGCCTGCTTCTCAGAAAGCGAAGTCGCCGCTCCATGCAACACAGGTGATGATTTGTTTAGTATTTTCTTGGGAGATTTATCATTTGCTAGTATTTCATTCTGTGACTGTATTCCCCAAAGTAGTGTCTCAACTTTTGCTTTCTTCTTACTTTTTCATCCCATTTTCTCAAATTTTTCACACTCTCATTTGCGTAATAAATCATCATCACTTACTCGTTAACTCAATGTAACTCAACGATCCACATACTTCCGTTGTCTTCATAAATATCTATAGAATTATCGATTTTCTTTGATCTTAAAACACGACGAAATGTTTGATTTTCAACGGTGATCAGACTATAAACACAGCGAAAGGAGGCTTAGTACACCATGCTTCGTGAAAAGTGAAACGTATACTTAGTTTAACTTGGCTTGCAGCGGTTCCATATAACGGCTCTTAGTCCACACCATTTCCACTGCCACTCCTACAGTACACATAATCCCGCAGAAAGTAATCACGAGCACGTCTCACGCTTCACGTGCTCAATAACTAAATTATCATAAATAGTTAAGATGGAACAAGAAAAAGTTTTCAGAAGGTGGTCGTGCAATCTGAACGTGAGGCCAACAAAACTATGAGAATCATATAAAGTACATGTCGACCAATTTTTACAATCATTGTTTTATTAGTGTATCCATCGTTGCACTTTCACGTGGTTGAATAATGTTGTGTTACAATGAACGACATGTTACAGGGCTCGATCGCCAGCTCTGCTTGTGCAACCAATGTGTCACAGTTCCGGAGTGGGAGTGAGATGATGGGAAGTGTGGGTTGAGAAGGGGAGAGAAAGGGGGGGGGAGATAGGGACAGAAGAGAGAGAAAAGAGAGAGAGAGAGGAGGGGAGAGAAAGGTAGAGAGTGAAATGAAAAGAGAAAGAGATACACAGAGACACAGATATGTAGAGACGAATGTGACATATTGTTACACAAGTAGTTGAAACGGTAATAGATGAAATTAATAAGAGAAATAAATCATTTACATTATATTAATTCCGATTTCAGATGGACAAAAAAGGCCATAGTGACATGACGCAGAGCAGTAGTCATCCACCGTACACGAGACAGTAGAGAGACTTTCGATGGAACAATAAATGTATCGAACGAGAAAGACTATTATTATGGAAACAGGATGAATTCTCTAATTCCGAATGAAAATCGAAACAAGTGAACTAGAAAAAGTTTGAGAGATTGGAAACAAATGTGTTCTGCACACGAAATAGACATGAATATTGGTGAAACGACTAAGATAGTGAGTATAACTCGGTCGGAGCAGTTCGTTCGTTGGTTCGATGCTTCTTGACGGTTCCTTTTTCAAATTGCTTCCCGCTAGGACCCATTCTGGTTGTACACTGCACTCGTAGTTGTTCTGTTCTGTGGGTCCTCACCCAGTTGATTACACCTGCTCCATGGGAAGATCAGGTGCAGAATTCTCTTACAACACTGACGTTTCTGGAACATTTGGACATGAATAAAAGTTGTCGTATTCTTGACATTGCCTACTTGTGTTTCTGAGAGTACCAGGCGACTTGTGTTTCTGAGAGTACCAGGCGACGTGTCAATCCCTCCAACCCCACGTGAAGTTCCTATCCCATACTCGTGATATCTCAAGGTTGAAGGATAGCAATCAATGAAATCTCATCAGAAGCTCGTGAAATACAGCTGATAAGTTATCTCATGGGTTTATCAGGGATTGGCACGTCGCCAGAAGAGAAAAGTCCGTTCCACCATTTGATGTATCGTTCCTGTCATTTCCACTGGGACTTTGGCAGCGTGCGAACGAAGCGTCGGATGATCTCAGAAAGATTGGCGCCAATTCTTTACAATTGGCCAGGTACAGAAGCGAGAGAGCACGGAGGTCAATGAGGCCGCAGAAATCTGCGTCTCTTTGATCTGCGTACTCTCTCGTCAAAGCCGCTGAAGAAGTGGCTGGCCAATCGGCTGGGAAATGTCTTAGATTATATTTCACAGAAACCACAAAGAAGGAACAGACATTCTACTCACGTACTGTAACAAAGGTGAACATTCGCTCGGAATAACTTTGAGTGGTTTGGTAAACTGCGAGACCGACAGCCGAGTTCTTTACTAGTGAGAAGAAATGGTCACCTGCGCCGATAACATTTATTGTGTTTCTAACAAGCGTACCTGACTACTATGCCAAAGTACTGTTAGTGGCATCCCTAGTCTCGGCAAAGAGGTGACGATTATCTGGAAAATGGATTGCCATCAATAAAACGAATAGACCGTTCTCAGACAATTCCCAGCCAATTGGACAGCCACTTTTTTAATGGCTGAACGAGAGAGTGTGCAGATCAGTGAGACGCAGACTGTCTTAGCCTGTCTGCGTCATTGCTCTATATACATGCTCTCTCGTTTTTCTAGCTGGCCGATTGCAGAAAATTGGCGCTAATCGTTCTGAGTTTGTGAAGAACAGCTGTAAAGGTATGACGTGCGTGAATATACTAGGAGTGAATTGAATATTCACGTAAAGTTAGGAGGTATGTACTTTGTGAGGAAGTGTGTACTTTGTCATTGCTCGTGTGCGAGTTCTGCTGTGTTTAACATGTTTCACGTGACCGTGCAGTTGACTAACAGTATAGTGAAAAACTACTAAACTAAAAAAAGTCTTGAGTCATTTTCCCACCACTTTGGACGAAAAAACATTGACCAACTATTCGTTGTAGTTTGATTGCTATACACGTAGTAATCGGGGTCCAAACTAAAAACGTAACGGGATTAGCTAAACTACATGTGTTATGAATACACTGAACCTGTAGATATAAAAGTAGATGATTGTCTCGTCCTGCGTGGAAAATCGATAGAATACTCAACACCAACGCTGCCTGCAACAATTATAACACCAATAACAACTAGGTCCACTTCATTCCTACACTGACACATACAGTATGTTGTATGCAGTTGAAACCGTTTTTCTACAGCATAAAGGTGGAATTAAGAGATATGTACATATTTCATTCTCAGCCTTCATTCCTTTCACCTTGGCAGCCCACTTGTGAAATGAAGCGAAACTCGGTTCAGCGCTAGCTTGCTTGCTGGCTCAACTCGAATTTCAAAGTGTTGAACTGTAAAAACAAGCCCACCACTGACCGAGTAGATAATAAAGATGGATATTCCATGTCTCACTGTACACCTTTCCACGTCATTTAACAGTGCGGTTGTCACTTGACTAATTGCACTTTTTCGCTGATTCTGTATGTAAAAGTATATACGTAGATACAACAATAAGGACATCAGCGAAATGATGAAGAAAACCGAGTTGACCACCTTGAAACGAATTTGTAAGTGTTTATATACCGAGTTTCAATTATATGGTATATCGCAGTGCCCCATATCTACAATGTGAAGATCGTCACGTGATCAATCGCCAATAGTTTATTCTGTTTTAGTTATTCTATGTTTCTTAATAGTGAATTAGTTTTGCTTGATAAAAATTTCCAGAGTTTACCGGAACTAAAGTAAATTCTTCAGTATAAATGTGTCCATTATACTCCGAGGGAACGGCAGTGGAATTGTAGGTCACGGATAGGAAATAAATGGTTGAACTGAATCCCAATAACAGCAAACACGAAAAAACAAGAAAGATACTGAGGATTTTCCTGGAAATCTGCGGTAATTATCTATTTTTTAAATGGAACTTCCTCATAATCTTGTTTTCGTAACTGTATAGACTTATAACTGCGTGAAACAGACTATGGTATTGAATGTGAATGTAGACTGTCACCTTCGAAAAATAGATCTTCCCAGAATCGGCCACGAAAAAAGCACATGACGGTTGAGTGCAATGCACAGAATAAGAAAAACGGCTACGTAGATGGAAAATATATCCATGATCTGAATGTTTGGAACCTAACTGAACTTACCAATTCTCAGGAATACGTTTTGCCATAGAATCTTGTAATAACTTAACTATGGAAAAAAATCCCGGTGGAATGGTGTAGTGGCTAAGGCGCCACCCACCACTGGAAGGGTCACACATTCGATCCCCACCACTGCCCAACCAAGGCATTCATCCCTCTGTGGGCGATAAATTGGTAGTAGAATGACTACGAAAGTTGGAGCCTCCCCTGGTGCTCCGTGGCTGGATGGGGATGGTAGGCCAAATTCAGTCTGCCTTACAGAGTTTCCCTCTGAGACTGTCCCTTGCAAGTTCCGTGAGGAACTTTGAAGAACAGGGGTAACTTTAACTTTATTTTTTTTTCAACTATGCGCAATGAACTTCATATCATTATTATCAATTGAACAGACAAAGAGCACACTTTGGCTCAAATCGAGCTGTTCAAGTATTGTCAACCCAGTTTCTCCCCTACCCCTGAGGCCAAAATCGGTAATATCGCCAAAACTCGAACATACGCTATTTCTGTGTTCTGAACCAAGTCTCACAGAAAAGTGCACTGATTCATACCTCCAGCATACTCAGAATGCTGTCGATTTCGTCAAAAGCCCTTTGAACTTGTGCACATTATGCGAACATTCGAGAATGGTGATTTAGTTTCTGACCCTAAAACACAACTCTCAACCCAATAAGGCTTGCGCGAGACAGTTTCTGTTTGAAGAGAAGCAGGTCGCAGATGTGCATCGGGACATTTTTACATGTGGTATCTGGGGGAGGAAAGAGGCGGTTGATCGATTGATTAGGGAATCATCGATGTCAAACATTTGGAGTGGCTCACGGAAGCGCAGGTTCAAACAGTACAAGTGATCTCGTTCTGCTGGATTTGTAGTTTGCTCTCGAAGCGTGCAAATATGATCATAGTACAACTCAGCTATGACCAGACTCTCTACTGGAGTACTGTACTGATGACGTCATCACGAACCGAAGTGACTTTGAGGAGAAGTTGGCATTGATATCCGAGGACTCCGCACAGCAATGAATATGACAATGAGAGCAAACTCTGGATAATCATAAGAACAAAGAAAGTGTCCATGACAATATAGGCCGAGACCTGAAAAATCGCATCACCACCCTTGAAGGAGGACGATTGTGTGGACCAATCCCGTGTCAACGGTCCTTTAAACTGTAATTGAAAAATGTATTGCAGTTGGGACTACATAATCGTCCTTCTTTAATACTCAATTCGCTCGAAACACGTAGTTCTTTGATGTTGTTTAGATATGGAGCCGAGGTGGTTTGGTACAATTCCAAAAGATTGTTGTTCATAACATTGCTTGAAATCTTTCCACGCGATGTCTTTGACTTTTTTCAATCTATTTCTTCCAAGTTTCACATAACCCCTTTTAGAACTTATACAGTTATATTCAAATGGAATCCAAAATGATTCTGTTAGATTTTCTGACCCACTTGCATGATTAAGAATATGAATTTCCGGATAGAAACTGTACTGTACTGTAAGAGGACTGTAGATACACCTACCACTGCCTTCTGGTTTTTATCCACAACGGCGACCAGCAAAATGAAGGTGTTGAGAAATAGAGACAATATATCGATAACAGTTCGTACATGCATAATCATTGAAGATTTTATTCTGAAAAATCATTAGATATAATTTCAGCAGCTGAGGAAAAAAGAGTATTGAGTTTCACTAAGGTCTCTCTGGTTAACACGTTAGAGAAGATTATAGCGTCGCTTGTGCAATAAAATATTGTATTAAATATGCAGAGTAAGTTTTCAGACAAATAAAAGATTGCAATTGTGGGTATAGATTCGAAAGGTGAAGTTAGGAGGCTGGCTGGTAATGACAAGAAAGTCTAATTGGATGTTATACAATTGTCGGGTATAAATTTCTTTGCGATAACTCAATCAACCAATTACGAGTTTGATAGGAGCTAACGAGTAGCAGGAATAAGCAGTTGGACCAAGGAAGTCCATTTTATCGCACAATCGACGCAATAATCTTCTCAAACGTGTGAACCAGTAAAACCGTAGTGAAACTCAATGGTCTTTTTTCCTCAGATGCTGAAATTATATCTAATGGTTTTTTAGAATAAAATCTTAAATGATCACCGTCCGCTTGACCATCTAGTATGCGCTGCCCGTCCGGTCACCACCCCGAGGTCTCGCTGACCGTCCGCCTGGAAATCGAGAGAGCCGGGCCGCGGTGCACCCCTTTTTATTGCGGTCGCCTCGAAATGAAGCGCACAGTTACAGTCAGATGCTGTTCTGTTCTGCAACATTTGTAGCTTGATCTCGCTGCTCTTCAGTGATACTACGGAAGTTAAAACGTACGCAAATATCAAACTACATTCTATACATGACCACCCATTGATATTGCGTCGGACACGATTTCGTAAACTATGAATAATTAGTTACGCACTACTTAAAACTTCGTATAGAGCGCATACAGCGTGAAACCTCGTGTATCAATAGCCCTTTCGATAATGTTTATATTCACGTTTCATGACTGCTACTTTTACGTCTTCTTTTAGTGTAGTGTAATTACCAGCTCTGGCACAGCAGACGTGCTCCAATGAAGAAACCGCAACGCGTGAGCCCGCGTTGCGGTTCCGATCAGCAGGCAATAGTGACCCAATACTCACCATAGCCATATTTGGATATTCCCTCTGTTCAACACAAAATACGCAATTTCATATTCAATCCAAATACGCCGAACTGAGTATATAAATAAAATGAACCTATAAAACAACCATATGTTACGAAATAAAGTTTTATCATTTTATGAAAACTGTGTTCTTCACTTTGTGATGTGTAATACAAGGTGCATTCGATTCTCAATATTTTTGCACAAAAGTAGACAGCATATTGTATTGTGTGAACGTTTTTTAGTACAAATCGTTTAATTGTATCGAGAATAAGCGATTAGTTGATATTACTACGAATTACACGTACGGCAACGTGCTCTAAACTACTAATAACATACATACAATATGTTTCTTAGCGCTCGAGAGAAGAAGCGTTTGAACAATTGCATTTGTCTCTCAATTAGCTCTATTGGATTACTCACCCGATATTTCTTCTCCTTTTCGAACTATGACACACAGAACATTGTGGTTATCTTATCCATCGCAAGTGAGTACTATAAGACTGATAACAGAGCTCAACTATACTAGAAGTAAGTTGAATATTCACTTAAAGTTAGCAGTCTAAATGAAATGTTAGAATATATGTACTATATCATTACACGTTCTCGAGCTATGATTTCATACTTTCCACGTAACTACGCATTCAACGGCGAATTCACTGGAGAACCGGGTCCTTCCCGAACCAAACCGCGAACCGGTCACTGGAGAACCGAACCGACCGAACCGACTTTTGAACCGAGCGGTTCTCCAGTGAATGCTTCGAACCGAACCGACATTAATAATGAGTTAAACAAGCAACACAAGGTGAAATGACTCTATCCCGGTTCGGTTCGAAGCATTCACTGGAGAACCGTTCGGTTCGAAAGTCGGTTCGGTCGGTTCGGTTCGGTTCTCCAATGACTGGTTCGCGATTCGGTTCGGAAAGGACCTTGTTCTTCAGTGAATTGGCCGCATTCAACTAGTAATACTAAAATATAAAGTATCAACTAAAATGGTGTGGCTGGATTTCTTTTTTTGAACATGTACTATAGTGGAAAAAATAAATAATTGAATGATATGTTCAACCACATATTTAGTAGCCCCTTTCTAAGTCATGAGAAGCTTGCCTGATCCTCTCTAGGTGAACTCATGCGCACGTGCTTTTTAACAACTACGAAAATATTTTTTCTCTCTGTCAAGATATCTCGCTTCTACCAAATAACATACCCTAGTTCCTAAACTGTCACGACTGTTAGAATATCATTTGTGTTTTTTTTGTGTTTTTCGTACTATTTTTCACTAGACAACAGTCATTTCATCGATCACTGTAAAGGTTAGACTATATTCAGGGCGGTCTCAGCCGAGTTCGATGTCAAAATATTATCAACATTTGATGAACTTCGTTAACAAATGTATTCACTTGTCATATTTCTTCAAAAAAAGTTATACGGTAATTTGATCGATGTGGTAGTTGGTGGTCGACACACTTATAGCTTGATGTCCAACCCCGCTCAGGAAACGGTTTGTAGTTTGATCACAGTTTGTGAATGATGATGGAAAAATGAGCGGTTCACACTACAGACAGAGCAGAGTACGTATGCTAGAAGATCCCGGCACCTTTCTCCCATTCTGCGTCCCTCAAACATACGCTATTTCTCTGCTCTCACATCCCGCCGGGATGTAAGAGACGAGAAATAGTGAGGCAGAGCGAGAGACCAAGGATTGGATGAAGAGGCCGGGATCTTCTAGCATTCGTACTCTGCTCTGTCTGTAGTGTGGACCGGCCATTTTTCCATAGTTATTCACAAACTGTGATCAAACTACATTTCAAGCATAATAATAGCACATAGATGACTTTTCCAGACTTCTGCCAAGCCATGTCGAAGGAGTCCGGGGGTCTCTCGCGAGAGGAATTCCTCATTGTACAGGAACAACTGATCGAGTTGCGCAACAAAAACTACGAGTTACAGGAGGAGTTGAAGAGGAAACAGAATGAAATCAACTCCATGTCCACAGCACAGACCCCGAAGAACGAGGCGCTACAGTTCGCGAGCAAAGTACGTTCCTGAATAATGAAATGTGAAAAATAGAAATGAACTTCTGTTTCTGACAAATCGTTTGAATTTTCTAATGTCAAAATACAGTCAGAATACAGTACGTATGTAACAATTATATCTTATTCTACAAGTTGTTAAACACTGAAAAGTAAACGTGGGAATATATAGAAGCAAATGTTATAAACTACCATACCTGAAATTGTTTTCGGAGCAAAAATGTTTTTTTAACACTAACCGTCAATTTTAGTTGATGAACCGAGGAAAAGAAAAGGAGGTTTTGCAACAGCGACACGACCACGAAATAGACCAACTGCAATTGAAGCTGGCATCTCAGGAACAGGAATTCCGGCTACAGCAGGAGACGCTTCTCACGGAAATCAACCGGGTTGGTGGTATAGAAAAAAAGATGAAAAAGATGAAAAATTATTCTGAAACGTTATTAACATGGTTTTCGTAAGCGCTTCTCAACCGTTTTACGTTCCGACAATAATAAAGTAGTAAAAATGTAAGCAATCGAATGAGTCATACTAAATCGAAAATTAATAAGAAACGGAGAAGCCAAACTGCCAGAAACGAAAAATTCTGGTTTCAGGTGGTCAGTTTGAACAGCGATCTAGAGAGACAGATGGAGCGTTTGACTGCGCAGCCACACCAAATTCCGTCGCAGGAGTCAACTTCATCGGAGAATGGTGGGTTTCGGAACTAGTTTATATTGTAGGACATGGTAAGAGAACCTCAAAAAATATGGGAAGGAGAAGAGTCGAATATTTGTGGTTGTAATAAGAACTATCGGGCACCTCGCCAGAGGCTAATGAAATTTTGAGAGAGCCCGTATTTTCTCTCTTCGTACTGTACATAGCTTGAACGTAGCCAGCATAAAATAAAATATGAAAGAACAGGTTAATAGAACGGACTAAGTTAGTTTACGATTTCAGTTAATCTTAAAATCATCCACGAGTAACTACATAATAGCTATATTCGACTACATTTTTTGCGCAAACATTGTATTTCGATAAGCCACACACAGTTCTTTAACGGCCTGGCACTTGTATCTGAGCGATGGGTTAAATATCTTCTCTCGTATTGAATGTAGTTTGATGCAGCTACTTTTCGGTCCAAACTTGAGCATTATGGCTGGCACCCAGATCATACTAGTTTGGTCACTCCCGTCATAGTAAGTTGACATTCCCTGATCTGTCAGGGAGCATCAGGGGGGAAGAATTTCTCTGCTTTTTCTGGGGTAAAAGGGGGGGTAAGTCAGGGGTAAACCAGGGAGAAGATGGGGTGAAATCAGGGAACTGTCAGAGAAGTGTCAGAGATATTGAAAAATGTTGATTTACCACTTTTTTTTACTATAATCTATTAGCAGAACCTTATACCTACACATTATAAAGTTTTAGTGTCATTTCGTTGAAGATACCGGTCAAAATTGTGTTCTGCCGCACTTTTGAGAAACCCGTACTAGATACGGCGCAACCAGGGGTCCGGCTGTGCGCAATTCGTCCATTTCAAATCGTTCCGCTTCTGTTGAAAGCCCTTTGAGACATTCGAAAAAAGTTTAACTTTGATTAGATGTTGAAGAAAGACTTTCTCTTGGCTATTTCTTTTTGAAAACACTTTGTTTTCTATGAAAGAATAAGCAGGGAAAGTAGATTCTTATCTAATCTGAGGAGCATCAGTTAGAGATTTTTTGGAGATGTTCATTCTCACTTAATGCTAACAATTCACCGTAAATAGTATCAAAGTAAGAAATATTTCTAAATGTGGAAAAAAATTTGCTTAATTTTTCTCTGAAATTTCCCTGACTTTTCTCGGAAATTTCCCCACCTCTTCCCTGATTGCACCTCATTTGCCCCCTGTTTTGCCTCTGTCCATATCCGGATATGGACAGAGGGGGCAAATGGGGTGCAATCAGAGAGATTTCAGGGATAATCGGGATTCAGTGCATTTTATATAGTTCTCCTCATTCCTACTGAGAACATGGTAGCGTGCTAATGGAGTTTTGAAAGAGCATATCTCTTCTTTCAAAATGGAAAACTTGGTTTTTTGAAAAGTGTTGATACTAACTTGTTGCAACAAGAGTTATCAAGCACCTGGAAAAAACGTCCACTTCTTTCAAACAATTTAACAAGGAGAAAAATCGCCTAAAATTCTTATTGCCACACTACCAAATTCTCAGTGGGCATTACTCAGACAATTCCCAGCCAATTGGCCAGCCACTTCTGAAGCGGCCTCGACGAGAGAGTGTGAAGATCGCGGAGACGCAGGTTTCTGCTGTTTTATTGACCTGCATGCTCTCTTGCTTTTGAAGCTGGCCAATTATTTGGGATTAGCAAGCTACGAAAGCTAGAGAGCACGTAGGTCAATGAGGCCGCAGACAGGATGAGACTATCTTTCTGACTTGCGAACTCTCTCGGTCGGGGACGCTACAAAAGTGACTGGCAATTTGGCAAGGAGTTGTCTGAGCACAGGAACTATCCTTCACTTCTGCCCGTGCATTTCGCAGACTGGACAAGTGCTCGAGGAGACACGCTTGACTCGCCGGATTCCGACGAAAACTGCCAGGAACGACTGGAAGAGAGGGTTTCTCTCCTGGAAAAGGAGAATCTCGAACTGAGGGAAACAACCCAGGTCAAAGAATCGGAACTGGAACAGAAAAATGGTAAGTTTGGACAGTTTGCGTAATCTGTGTAAATAAAAAAGCTCGGATCCAGCGAGATGAATATAAGAATATAATAAGAATGAGTTCGAAGTAGCAGAAGATAAATACGTGAGTACGTTCCCCTGAGGCAACCTCCGTTTGTGGTTTACTTCTGGTACATTTTATACCAAATTCAAACACTCTGCTGTGTTCCAAGTCTAATTAGAACGTATATTTGTTCCTCAGGAATTTCTCCCAGAGCGACTGATAGAAATGATATTTTAGTGATCTACGAGGAGTGTTTGGCCAGGTTACAAAGTTCGATAAAAAACGGCGAAGAACTAGATGCGATTGTTCGGGCCCTAGAAAATCAACTTCTGGATTGTAAAGAGAAGTAAGCTCTAAACTTATCTGTCTCGAATTCCTGGAAAAACAAGTAATATACAACTTTCCCCATATTAAATTGTGCGACCAGTATGATGTGAAAAAGCGGTTATTATGGCTCGCTGAACATACTTGAAGTGATCAGCTGGTAGAATTGAGACGAAAGTGGAGAACTGCACGCATTCTCATCATTTCTTGCATTTCGAACATTCAGCGAGTTCTTTACGGACGAATACAACGTTTTAAAAGCATTTTTGACACTTTTTTATATGATTGGCCACTTTTAGAGGACTCGTTTCTCTGAATCTTGTTTTGAACATGTAAAGTTTAAACCATGATGAATTACATATGTAAATCAAATGAATTTCAATGGTGATTCACAGAATCAAGAAGGACGCTGCTACCCTTGATGAAAAGAGTTCCGTCGTGGAGTCACTGCAACAAGAGCTGGCACGGTGTCGCTCCAAAGTTTCCGAGCTCGAGGCGGATTCGCAACTGCTACGAAGCGAGCTGGACGAGGTACTGTTGTTGCTACCGGTGTACTGTATAACTCACTCCATGCTGTGTAAGAACACATATATACGATTCGTAATCGGCGTAGATATATACCTAGTTGGTATAGTGGTTGGCGCCCGCTCCAAACTCTTGGCCCGGGTTCGAGTCTCACACGAGGCGGAAGTTTGGTAAACTCGGCACGCACTATATAGTCCTTCCCATTTCTACGTGGACACTGGACACTTCTACAGCCCAAAGTTTAAATGAACAAAATAAATAATGTTGTGTACGACCTATTTCATTCGTTTGTCACATTACTGGGTATCATTTTTACAGTTACATAATAGCGATGAAACCTTAGATATATGTTGAGATAAACTTCAGTTTGAACTGTAATGAACTTTCCATTAATACAAACGAAACTCCATTTAAAAAAGTGCTACAACCCTCAAAGTTCTTAAAGTATTGGAATTAGGTGAATGCCAGATTGGAAAAAATGAGAAAGTATAGTATACAACATGAAGATACTTACACGTCAATTGTTTCAATTGTTTTTTTTAGTGTAAAAGACTCAAAACTCAAGAGTTCCACTGAAATACCACATAGTACACTGAAAAAACGCAACCCAACAGGCTTATTTTCAGACGAAGCAGTGCAAATCCCAAAACCAGACTGACACTGAAGCGTTGAGACACAAAATTGGCGAGCTGGAGGAGAAAATCAAAGAGTCAAAAATGAGGAAAGACAAATTATCGGAAGAATCAACTATGCTCACTGACAAACTGGAGAGTGCACACAAATCACAAGAAGATTTACAGGTTGAAAAGGTAATAATAAAAACTAACATGAAATAAGTGAAATAAGTGCTCTTCTGAGACTTATACTAATCAGCATATTTTTTATAATTCGAATCAAGTCTGTATTGAACAGTGAAAAAAAAGACATAAAAGGGCGAAAACTAGCTGGCTCGCGTGTTTGTATAGATTTCAAAACATACATTGCAATCGACCAAATCATATTGACACGACGATATTTGTCATTTTTGGGAACTTAGTCTCCCTTTCCCATTACTTGATACGTTCTGTTTTAACTAAGAAATAGAACAACAACGCAGCAGAAATTTACATTTTGTGATAAGCTGTAAATTAAACACCATTTTCCACTTTTCTGAACTAAAACATTTCAAGGTCCAACAAATTGAAACTTAATTTCGGTTCATAAGATTTATAGGGTTTTCAACCTTCTGTATTTTGAGTTCTTCTCTACTTCAAACACTAGAACTTTTTTCGAACAGTCCGTACGTTTCTATTTGAATGTTCGACGGCGTAATGTAGAGGGGCGGATAGGTGAGACGCACTATATACTGGAAGTAAATTGTATAGTCACGTAAAGTTAGCATTCTAGTGAAGATTCGTGCACTTTGTCATTGCCACGTTTCTGAGTTCTGCTGTGTTTATCATGTTTCACGTGACTCTGAAACTGACTAACAGTACAACGAGTAACCGTATCTTCATTGTAGTTTCATTGACGTCATCGTTTGTGAATTTCCGCCGAAATGCATTGGGATCAGACTACAAACACAGCGGAAGAGAAGCCCATACATGAAGAGCGAACCCTATATAGGATTTGTCAAACCGTTGTGAACACCGTACCATCGATTTTGTATGGGACGGGGTTTGGCGAGCGGCCAGTTCGTCTGCGTATCAATGATCTACTCACTCTCTCAACTGCTGGCAGATAATCAACGACCGCTCGCCCCGCATCGCTCAATCAATCAAACCCTCTGCTGTCTTTATGGGGAAAATGACGACTATATTCAGTTGGTCACTGCTTCATTTCAGTTATCTATGGAAGAGCAACTAACGTCAAAGGAAATACTCATTGAAGAACTGCGGGAAAAGTTGCGGGAACAAGAAAAAGAGATGGAGCAGACACGTTCGAACTGTCAGACGGTAAATAGTAAACTGCAGAACAAATAGTTAAACTCCGTTTGTAGGTTGAAGCAAATTACTTCTTTTTCCCATCTACTTTTTCACGGATGGTGAAGTATTGCGTGACTCTCTCCCCTCTCTATCTTTCTTTCTCTCTCTCTCTCTCTCTCTCTCTCTCTCTCTCTCTCTCTCTCTCTCTCTCTCTCTCTCTGTCTGTCTCTCTCTCACTATTTTGTGGTAATTTGATAACTTTCAGGAAGTTTCTGGCTTGCGAGAACAGTTGGAAGGTGTGGATGAGAAATACTCGACCGAACTGCAGAAAGAGAAAAGTTGTTGGACAGAGACCAAAACCGAGGTATGAAAAAGTATTTTATGGTGTCATGGTTTCCAAAGTGGTTTTTCGATACGTTGTCTATTACTATGACCACTTCTTGATGATGGCATGTATTAGGAGTTGCTTAGAGAAGCATAGCTGAAACTGTAGGTTCTCTACTGTGGTGTTTGAATCGCGCAACATGCCAGTTGGAATTGAGAAAACTACGTACTTTATGCAGAAAGAAGACTACAGCCCCACTAAGTTCAAACTCAATCGGACACTCTCACTATATTAGCGAATCCCGTGTATATTACACAAGTTGGCGTATTTGCAGCTGGAAAGTCGTATATCTGAACTGGAAACGCGAGGATCAAAAGACCTCGAGGATAGGGTGCTTCTCATGGATACAAGATACCAATTGGTGAGCTGCAAAAGAAAAAACGTATCTTACCATTTGAGAGTGAAACCGTACACCTAAGGCGGTGGCTATTTGCGAGTGATGGCAATATTGCCTGCCATATGCTGCCAAAATATCCTAAAGCTATTTTTATAGCCTCGACGAGATAATGTGCAGGTCAGATAGATAGACGCAGACCATCTCAGCTTGTCTGCGGCCTCATTGACCTGCCTGCTCTCACGCTTGGCGCCAGTGTTTCAGAAGACGATATCTTCCCTGCTCAAATCATTTGGCGATTAGTAAACTACACAAGTGATAGAGCATGCAGGTCATCACAAGCGCAGGGAGGCTAAGACCGTCTGTGTCTCTGTTATTGTGCACACTCTCTCGTCGAGGCCGCTACAAAAGTGGCTGGCACGTTGGCTTGTCTGGTAAATTTGCGAATCCATTGTAAAACATACATGAGAACGAGAGGATTATACTGTTAGTCAGTTGCAGAGTAACGTGCAACATGATGAACACAGCAGAACTCAGAAACGTGCAATGAAAAAGTGCACGATGCCTCATTAGAATGCTAACTGTACGGACTATTCAATTTACTTCTAGTATGATTGGACTATGATGATGTTGCAGGAGTTGTCGGATCGAGAAAAACAATACTCGTCAGAAAAGGAAGAATTGCTCCGGAAAATATCGGCTCTGGAGGAGGTCGTCGCTTGCAAAGATGAAGAAAAAGTGAGCTTACAATATAATGTTCATATTCATGCAAACAAGCGAAAAGGTAAGACAAACAGGCAACATGAAACTGTTTCCGTTTAGAAAAATCGTGTAAAGTACTATCCGAAAGCCTTTATGCCAACAATTGTTTTCGTTTCAAATAACACTAACGTATCCATTTGAATTAAAATACTAAAATACAACAATTTTGCTCATTCTGAAAAACGCCGTAAAGTCACATCACCAAGTACTCAAGAAAAGATTTAATAGAAACTGCATAGGTAACTGTGTTTGCTAGAGCAGACTGAATTGTAATTTTAATTAGTTCTCTTCAAGTTTTAAGTTTTACTGATATATCACATTTGGTATCCTTTTCTGTACCATGTTTCTTCCCCATATGTTCGTGATCTTTTGTGTTATGGACATATTGTGTTATTAATATAACGATAATATTATTATTATATAATAAAAACGTTTCCAGAATCTGGCCTTGAAGAAACAGGCAGCAGTTCTGAAGGAATTGCAACGAGCCGTCCGGGAGGAGCGAAAACGGGCGGACTCTATTGAGAAGACGAGGGGGGAGCGGGAGGGCTGGCACGTGGTCGACTCGGATGTACGCAGTAACCATGTACGCACCTTTCCGATTGTTGTAGTTTGCTCATGAAACACTGCACGGTTTCAAAGCTAGCTTTAGAGCACAACTAGAACAGAGAGTACAACTAGAACAGAACTGAACAATATAGGGCTTGTTCTTTTCAAAACAAGCCTTTACTATATGTGTTTCCCTGTCATGCTGTGTTTGTTGTTTTCCGGTTCAAGATCAGGACTTATTGTGCGGTCGAGATGATACTAGGCAGTGTACGCGAGATCATCAACCACATGATTGAAGCGCACATCCTTATCTACTTTATTACTGAAAATATGGGTTGAGATAACAGTATTCATATAAAATCGAAGCAATACGTACCTCTTTCGCAAGCCTACTTGATTATCAAATCAAGGCAGAATGTAAACCTAGTTCAGGTCCTCGCGGTACCCGAAAACGGGCAAGGCATGTCAACCGTTTGCAGGCTCACCAGCCTGAATTTAGGGTATAAATCAGTTTGCAAACATAAAAAAAGTTTTTTTGAACAGCCCTTTTACATTAACTCTTTTTACTGCCGCTTTCCTTTTTAATACGTTTTGTTGATTGCAGACTTTCGATGGGAACGACAGTGTTTCTTCCGTTTCGGCTCTCGAGTCGGACAATGCAGAGCTGATCACCCGACTGTCAACTATGCACAGGACACACGCAGAGACCACCGAGAGGGTACGCTAGGAACCAGTTCTATTCAAGAACCGACTTCTCACGAACCGAAATCGAACCGCATCTTCCTAAAATTGCTGTCGGTTGAAAACCGAACAGCTTGAGTACCCCAGCCACCACGGAACCGAAACAAAACCTGATAACAGATTCAAGTCAACTTACTCTAGAATTAATTGATCGGATTGGTTCGTTTCCACCTTTGTAAGCTCGAATTTGGTTCCGATCTGTAATGATCCATTTAATTCGGAAAGGATCGGTTTGATTTTGTTTCGAGTCAAATCGGTTCGGGAAGAAATTCGCCTCTCAGAGGTCGTAATTAGGAACTTCAAAGTTTCGCAAAGAGCAAATGAACGGTTATACAAATATTTTTGACACGTCATAGTAAGACGACCATTATTACTTCAAATGAGAAAACTGAACCGAAAGAACTCCATTCATCACGACGGTCCTACTGACAAGGTTCTAATTTTGTTTATTATTATAACATAATGAATATATATGTTTGGTTCGTTGCACATTTCACGTATATCGTGTTACATTGAGTGTGATTGTTTTTTTGCAGTTGATCCAGCTGGAAAGTGACAATTCTCGTCTTCAACGAGAAGTTTTGGAGAAGAATGAACTAATCGAGCACTGGATTCGATGTAGACCTTCGTCCTCGCAAGGAAGCACACCCCACAGACAGGAGACGGGAGGTTCGTTCTGTAGGATGAAACCATATTTGGGATGTAGCGTACTACAAACACAGTCACTTCACGAATCTGACCGGCTGCGACGGTCAGATCGCTACAAAAGTGGCTGGCCAGTTAGCTGTGAGCTGTATGAGCAGGAAAACCAAGGCATTTAGAATTCGTGGAGTGACCAAAGATCAACTTCACATCAACATTGACCAAATTCGCAACTAGCAAGACCGTATAGTTTTCAGACTTCTTAGGTGACCTTCTATAGTCTATAGCGCTTGGACATTGTAAAACAGTATTTATGTAGGTATATCAAGGTTTTTGATAAACTCTGCAGGATCGAGATGAAGCTTGGGATTTTTCTTAACTTTGGTATTAAATTGCAGGAGTGTTCCGTAAACTTCTTTCAACCACACTCCCCGTCAACGAATCCACAAACGACATCAAGGAAATGAACAAGAAACTGCAAAGAATGTTGGAAGAAACGTTATCGAAGAACATTTTGCTACAAAGGGTTCGTGATTATTGTATATAGTCTTCGCCTTCCTTACGGGCAGTACTGTAACGTTGTTTTTCTCAGGTGGAATGGAGCCCGTACAAGAAGCTAAAAGAATAAGTTCGCTTTAGAATGGAGTGCTCCACCAACATCTTACAGTGAAAATTAAAAATAGAAGTTTCTTATTCGAATGGAATATGTGGGTATATGTTCATAGTTTGTTGTATAAATCGCACGCAGTTCGAAAGTATTTGCCCCAAAACCCGTTTACAAAGCTCACAAAACAGCTTATTGAAGTTTTAGAGCATCGATTGAGTTATCCCTCTTTCCAGGATCTTCAAACTCTTTTGGAAAGGACTGAGATGTGAACCACGCCTGTACATTGAGAAGCATAATTAAATGAAATATCAAGGCTTTCCGAAATTTCCAATTTCTCGTGTTTTCACCTGAATTTTCACTGTAACCAGGTTTCTGGTTACAGTGTGTACATTTTTACAGTCTCATGAGTTGTCTCTGGTAGTAATGTCCCACTGCTAAAAAGGATAGATGGATCAAACTGATGTAAAGTTCATTGATATAGGAGTTCCGACGTGACAGCCCGTTAAATAGAATATTCTGCAATAAGGATAAATGAGGCTGGGCCACAGAACTTTTCTCAATTGATTTGAACAACTCAACCGGGCGCACTCCAACCTCCCTAACCAAATTGTTTATCCTTTGGCTAAGGATACAACAAAACAATGATTTAGTGACTTCCGAGACAACCTCTCACCAATTCCCTCTCACCAATTCACGTCTGAACCCCCCTGATTGGATGATAAAACTCACAATAAAAACGATCCAAATATTTCATTTATTACAACTAAAATATTCTATTACAAGGATGAAAACTACCAGCCTAAAATAGGCTAAATCCAGGGAAATTCAGGAAAATCGAAATGGCTGGATTAGAACCGACTCAGGTGAAAGTTACAAGCCTAAAATAGGCTAAATCCAGGAAAATTTAGGAAAATATAAATGGCTGGATTAGAACCAAATTAGGCTTGTCGGCACCTAATTTAGCCTGGTAGACACCTATTTTAGGTCTGTCGTCACCTATTTCAGGCCTGTAGCCCCTATTTTGAGCTGGAATTAACCTATTTTGGGCTTGTAACACTCAAAATTTATTTTTTTCGCGAATGCCTGAAATAGGTGGCTACAAGCCTAAAATAGGTCAATTCCAGCTCAAAATAGGGGCTACAGGCCTGAAATAGGTGACGACAGACCTAAAATAGGTGTCTACCAGGCTAAATTAGGTGCCGACAAGCCTAATTTGGTTCTAATCCAGCCATTTATATTTTCCTAAATTTCCCTGGATTTAGCCTATTTTGGGACCTACTAATTACCGCACCTACCGCACCGGGAAAATACCGCACCGCGATTTGAAAATACCGCACCGTACCGCACCACCGCAAATTTGCGTATTTTTTTCAAAAAATTCAAAATCTTCAAATTAAGAAGAAATAGTTTCTAAAGCATAAATCCTATCCTTTTTATCACTTTAGAAACAGCAAATGTGTTTCAATTACTGTGCTAAAGGACTAACTGCGGCGGACCTCATTTAGGTCCCGCCGCGCCCATTTTCTGTACCGCCCTTTCGAATTATTGATTCGAAAGGCGCGTAAATTTCACTTTTTCGTTTTCTACGTTAGTGGCAGGTTGAAATTCAAGTAATTAGTATTATTAGTTATACATTATTCTAATCATGCATTAAAATCCTTTCAGGTTAAGCGTATCATAATTGTTGTGTGTACTTTTCTGCTTCGTTTTTACAGGAAAGTAGTTCAAATTTCGTGAAAATTTCTTATTCTTTCCGCGTGTTCAGAGGTCTTCAGTCATGTCGCCGCCTCCGAGCTCTTCATCTTTGCCGCTTCAACAACCCGCTAATCTCACGGATGCTACCCAACTCTGCGCGAACCTGCTATCCATGATTAAGCCTGAAATGGCAAAGTTGTTCTCCGCCGAAAAAGCGAAGGCCAAGTCGTTCGATCCGCCCAAACTGTCATCAAAAGGTCTACAGGCTCAAGCTGCCATTAACTGCAAGGTCCTAGCCGCTCTGCATCCTATCGCGGATAATGAAGATTCCCAGGTCGCGGCTGCCGTCAAAACCGCTATGGATCTGATGGAAAGCCGAAACGCTGATTTGGTTCTGGCGGATTCTACGCCCGAAGGTTTTCGCATGGTCGAGAAGTTGGAAGTTATAAAAGGTCTGGGCACAACCAACCAGAATCCCGCCCAACTCTTGGCTCTCACCACTCTAATGAGCCAACCGGACAGAAAGAGAACGCGCGAGGCATCGCCGCCGCGCCAATCCCAGCCCTTTCGACAAAGGGGCTCTGGGTTCTACCGTCAACCAGAGTCCCGTTACAACGACGAAATGGACGCTCTCAGCAGGGAAAACGCTCGACTTCGATCAGAGCACTCTCGATCTCGCTTCACGCCTTCTGAACAACAGCCAAGAAATTTCCAAGGTGCCCCTTCCGTCCTCCGCTGTTACTCGTGCAACATGGTCGGGCACCTCTCTCGTGACTGCAGACAGAAAAAGTATTGAAGGTGAGTCAGTGTCATATTCTTCGGGCCTGGCTCGAAATATTCAATTTTGGAGGGAGTTAGGTACTCCCGCTTGGATTTGTCATGTTATTTCCAATGGTTTATCGTTAAATCTCGCTTCTTGTTTTCAACCTAGTTTGTTACATTTCAATTCTCACCGCAAAGGTGCTTTACAGTTTGCTGAGTTTGTTTCAGAAGAGATCCAATCGCTGTTGCAGAAGGGGGCCATTGAGCAGGTTTCTTTTAAACCAGCCGTTATGAGTCCGCTCCAGGTCGTACAAAGAGGTGAGAAAAAGAGGTTGATTTTGGATCTTTCAGGAGTTAATAAATTTATTCAGAACCCCAAGTTTCGCCTGGAAGATATTTACACAGCCTGGCCTGCGTTAGCAGGTGCCAAATTCGCATGTTCTTTCGATTTTCGGGGAGGTTACCACCACATTTCTATTTCTGTACAAGACCGGCCTCTACTGGGGTTCTCATGGTCCAACCAAAGAGAAGAATTATTTTATCAGTTCGCAGTTATGCCTTTCGGGCTTTCCTCTGCACCGTACATCTTCACTAAGTTCTTTCGACCGCTCCTGAAAAAATGGAGAGAGCAGGGTATCACGGTTTTTCTTTATCTGGACGACGGTTTGATTTTGGGAGAATCGTTTCAAGAGTGTTTGCGGGCATCCGAGCAGGTTAAATTAGATCTGTTAAGTGCCGGTATTACGTTAGCGGACGAAAAGTGCGTCTGGCACCCGACGACAGAAATTATCTGGCTAGGGTACAGTCTAGATTTGAGTACACACACGGTTAGCGTTACTGAAAAACGGGTCTCTGAGGCCTTGTCGCGTATTGATTCGCTCCTGGAGCATGTATCACCATCGGTCCTGGGCCGCCAACGTGTCCTGGGCACTATTGTTTCAATGCATCATGTTTTAGATCAAGCTTCGCTGCGAAGTGGAAACCTCAACGATACAGTCGCATCAGCACAGCTTAGAGAGCTCTCGGGTCACATTTGCATTCCTCTCACAGAGGCGGAAATTTGTGAGTTGCAATATTGGAAATCTAATCTTCAACTAATAGCGCGCAAATCATGCGCAATTCCCGCTGTTTTTGAGTTCTATATTGAGACTGACGCTTCCTCTAGAGGTATAGGGGGGCTCATCAAACTTGCTAAAAGCGATGTACAACTGGCTACCTTTTCGCATGATTTCGGGGAAAACTGGAGCGAAAAATCCAGCACTTTTCGAGAGCTAACGGGCTTATTACACGCAGTTAGAGCATTTCGACGTCATATTATACAAGCTAGGATTTGCTTCCGTACGGATAGCCAGAGCGCAGTGGCCATCCTCCGGAAGGGTAGTTCAATTTCAGAACTGCGTGAGATCGCGTTATCTATTTGGGACGAACTGGAGTTGTGCTCAACCAGCGCGGAATTTTCTTGGATACCCAGAAATATGAATACAGCCGCCGACCAGCTGAGTAGAGAAATTGATTATGACGACTGGGGCGTAAGAGACGTCTTTTTCAATAGGTGCCAAGAGAAGTGGGGCAATTTCGCCACGGATTGTTTTGCGTCGGCCGACAATAGGAAATGTGTGAATTTTTTCAGCAAGAACAGCAGTCCAGGTGCCGCCGGAATTGACGTATTTCTCAACTTCGACAGTGTTACCAGACTTGGACTGGCTTGGTGGGTTCCTCCGCCACATTTGATCCCTAAATTATTGCAAACCGCGTCAAGTTACAGAGCAAAGGGAGTGTTGGGTTGTCCCGTTTGGTCTTCGCACGCTTTTTTCAAGCATCTGAAAACAGCGAACGGAAACTGGCGCGATTTTGTCAAGGACACCCTTCAATTTCCAGTGGGTACTAAGTTACTGGTACCGGGACCGGGTAGCGCGGAAGCCTCCTCCTTCGCATCGGAATTTCTGCAGTTCCCCTTCATTTTCATTCTCTGCGATTTCTCGTGTCCCCAGGCTCATTAATCTACATGAAGCGATTCCCACCAAACTGTCGTTTAGCACAGTAATTGTGTTTATTTGGGAGTCCGACTCGTAAGAGGAGGACGATAAAATAAGTGTTTCAATTACTGTGCTAAAGGACTAACTGCGGCGGACCTCATTTAGGTCCCGCCGCGCCCATTTTCTGTACCGCCCTTTCGAATTATTGATTCGAAAGGCGCGTAAATTTCACTTTTTCGTTTTCTACGTTAGTGGCAGGCCCCCCCCACCCACCCGTCAGTTTTGAGTAATTTTTGTCATGTGATAATTTTGAAGGCGGTCAACGGAAAGCTGCTCTCGTTGCGACGCTCCAATGTTGTGAGAAGATGGGTCTCCATCAGTTGTGGGAAGGTCTCGCCGAACAGCTGAAGAACGGTCGAGCCAAATCTACAATATCGGCATACAAAGCTGCAGCAGTTCGTCGGTCATCTTGGTTAGGTAAATCGTATTCGCATATTTATAGCTTTTGTTCATCAAGTTTCCCCGTTGCGTTGAGCAGAGTAGCCGTTGATCGTATAAAAGGGAATTCAGTCATGTTATTAGACAAACGAGTTAATTAGGTTTGACGTTCTGTCTTTGTTCTTATATTGGACGTGGTTTTCTGTGTACGAAGTCCGTCGAGAACGCTCGTTTTCCATAACACGCTTTAATCTTTTCAGAGAAAGCGGGTATACCAGACAATCAAGCAGGAGTGTTGATCTACCTCGCGGACAGAGCGACAAAAGTGGGACCATCTTCGTTAGCGCTGGAGTTGGCTGCCTACAAGTTCTGCAACGATCCTCCGGAATCTCCCACGATGAGATTAGCTTCCCTGATAGTTTCGGGTGCAGCAAGAACGAAGAAACACCTACCCGCACCGGCCGCCACCGAAGGTGAGCTCTTTTTCTGGGTGTACTAACGATTTTCGTTAAAACCGGTCGAAAAATCTAGCGATCTCAGTCTGAAGGAACTGAGCACGACAGGCAATCGTTCGGTTACGTTTATCCTATAGTCACATTTGGTTTATCGGTCGTGGTACTGACCAGACTTAGTTTCATTAGTTACATATTCAGTATATATCCGGTGAATACAGAAGTTCTCCATTACCGGTAATTCGTAATACCATACGACATCTTGCTTACAGATCACATTCGAAACGTAATCCAGTGGTACAGCCGGAACGACTCGATTCGGAATCACCGTGGAGTTGTCGCCGTGCTCCTATCATGGGTGGGACTTCTACGAGTATCTGAAGCAGCGAATCTGAAGTGGGGAGATCTGAAGGCTGACGGAAAACGTCTGGAACTAGCTGTGTCAAGAGCGAAAAATGACCAGCTCGCAAAAGGTAAGGAAACAGCTGATTCTTGTGTCCAACGATAACGAGCTTACGTTTGAGCAATAAATCGCATAGTTCACTCAGGAATTATTCAGGAGAGATTGCTACAATAAAGGCAGAAACACGTCAAATCTTTTCCGACAGTAGTCGTAAGTTAGAGCAAAAAAGGAAATAGACGGGATTACGACATTGTTCGGTATTATTTTATTCAAGTGTGTTTCTGTAGTTTCGTGATCTCAATGATACCAACTCTCAGGCCGGTCAACTTTCGTGGAGTACAGAAACGGCGGCACTCTGCATTGTATTCTGGAGGCATGGAGAGATAGGCAAGAAAAACCTCCATCCGACGACTCCTACGTGCTCTCCAATCTGAACAACGGTTCCAAAATATCCGAACCGGCACTGGCAAAGGAAGCAAAAAGGGTATTACACGAATCAGGTTAGAAATCAGGTCATTCCGTTTTGTTCTCGTTTTTATTTTTTTTCTGGGGTTTGTACACAAGAATTGCGGTTGGCTCTTCATTGTTGGCACGCAGGGCAGCCTAATTAAGAACATCACCGACGTCTTCATTTATCTAGGTTTTTCGTTTTTTTGCTTTCTTCAATTTCGGTGAAAGACAGACGAGCTAACGATCATGTTTTATTCTCAGTAAAAAACGCTGTACGTAAGAAACCGTTCGTCTCAGGTTGTCCGAACTCTCTCACCCATCACTCACTGAGACGAGGTTCAGCACAAGCCGCTCTCGCAGCCGGAGTCAGTCAAGAACAAGTGCAAAGACGGGGCCGATGGAGATCGGCTAATGGCATGGCGCCTTACCTCAAGGACTGCGAAGAGGGTCAGGGTGGTCTAGCATCGCTGCCAGACCCAGTCTAAGTATCGTATCACGTGTTGATTGTAATTGTTTATTGTTAAGTATTCCTGTTATGTAGCACAATATTGTAGCACTCGTCATTCAGGGTCATCGCACCACCTCATGCGTCCTTCGTTTTCTGCTACTAGAATATTATTTGGTTGCTAAAAGTTTGTTTCGGTTCGGTTACAAATAAAGACGTATCGTCTATCTGCGGTGTTTCTGGTTGTTCAAAAACAAGCTATTAACTTGTACCATTTTTGTTTCATTTCTACATTTCAATTCTATTCTGTTTGTTTGTTTAACTCAGGCATATATTTTCATCTCACCATCTGACGTCGGACTCCAACCAGCCCACCATCGAGACCAGCCGGTAGCACAAAAGAAACGCCGAAGCCCCGACACCGAAGACATCAGCAGCAGGAGTCGACGGATCCAGACGGATATATCAAAGTGATATGATAAGATTATCATTGTGTGTTTACCTGTCCACTACATGAAGCGATTCCCACCAAACTGTCGTTTAGCACAGTAATTGTGTTTATTTGGGAGTCCGACTCGTAAGAGGAGGACGATAAAATAACTGAAAATTATGTCTAATGACCGATCACAATGAGTTTATTCCCTTTCCTGCAAAAATTGACAATCTTTGCCAACGAGCACAAATCTCTAACTCTATTATGGTAATCCTCGAAGGGAGAAAAATATCATATCCTGGTAAGAGTGATTTAAACTTTATGTTCTCTGTACTCAACTGCAAAATGGTCACTTCACTATATTCATCGAAGCCTGCACCTAAGATATTTTCTGACTATTTCCAGAAATGTTCATTGATAATAACGGTAATTTCAGTTTTCCTGAAACAACAGAAAGCGGTATAATGTCGGACCAACAGGAGAGTAGTTGATCATTACAGAGTTAGCCAGTTCGGGTCTCTCAAAACTGTTGTCCCATAGCAGCTAGGACTTCGTTATGAGCAAACTATCTGTCGATGCAGAGATCCAGCTCTCATGTACACAGATAAAAAAAACATATTGTCACGTTTAGAATCACCGTTCAGTTACTAAACGCGAGGTCACAAGTCACATATACGTCCCATCCTGTCTAGTATTATTCACATTTATTCGTACTGGGTGAAAGGGTTACAAAAACGTCTGCGAAAAACGGTTCCAGAAATAAAAAAAGCACACTATTGATTGAGCCCGGCGACAGGTGAGCCCGGCGATCAACAGTTGTCAGGTTTATATGGGTTCATGACATTTGAAGGCATGAAATAATTTGAAGTTACACAACAGAAAACGAAAATGCAATACTGAAAGCGTGTTCTTCTAGTGGTGAGAAAGTTCCACAGAAAATTTTTTCGAGATCACTGTTGTTGTTTTATTTTCAAGTGAAAAGAATATTATTTCTGCTTTGGACACAAATTCGGTAACAAAATAGGATTTTTTGAATTTTTTTGAAAAAAATACGCAAATTTGCGGTGGTGCGGTACGGTGCGGTACTCAGACAATGGGGGCCCAGTCGCCGCCCATTTGGGCATGTCGGCCCACTAGCCGCGAGTTCCGGCCCAGTCGCGGCCCACCTGCCCGCTAATGGGGATGGCTCATCCATTCCAAAGCTGCGTCGCGGTCGACCGCGACGCACCTCTCAAAGTCAAAATTCAAATTTACAACTTATATTTTCAGTTCGTTTTTCTTGTTTATAGTTATTATATATCACATTTTTTGTTATATTTTCATGGTATGGAAAATTTTGAAGTATTCTTGACGAACGTAATATTTTTATCAAATCAGTTCAACTTCATTACGTCATTTTTAGCCCGTTCTGCCCAAATGTTCATTTCTTAACTTGAGTGTGCTCTGATATTTCATAGTATGCTATGAAGCATTTTGGAATTCATTTGCATACGGTTCACAGCACAAATTTAATCGTTTCAAATAACATGAAAAACTTTATTGTAGACTGAAATACTGAAAATAGGAGCGTAAGCCCCAGTTTTATCACTGTTCCGTTTCTCTCCACTACCGTTTCTTCGTTTGTTGCAGGTAGTTGGCCGTAATTGATTCGCAGGTGTTTGAACCAATGTCACACCTAATTTGGCTATCTACATTTATCATTGTTTGTGTATTTCACATAGCAAGCGTCGTTCCACAATTTTTTTCAGAATCAAAAATAATGAATTCATTCGATGACGGAAAAAATAGGCTTTGAGGAAGTTCTATAGATGCGATGCTTTCAAGAATTAGAAGACGTTTGATACCTACTAATGAGTTCCCAGGGGTGAGTGAACGTTTCCTTATTCACTCTTATCTCTTTTTTTATTTTTTTTATTCATACTAGGAGTGTGGCCTACTAGATTCCGTAATACTTTGGAATGCTCCGCTCGGCAATTTCTCGTTTTCAAGTTCATCATATATTATATATATCTCAACACTTGACAACTTTTCCTCGCTGTTTTATCACAAGATCAGCTAAAAACTGGGTTTTAAAGTGAAATCCTGTTCTGTGAAGTATACCGTTTATTATGTTTACAAATTAAATTCAAGTACAGATCAATTTATTCATGGCGTATTCGCCAAATGTCTCGAAACTGTGATGATTATAGGCGAAATATGATCCATCTTTCCTATTTAAACTTATTTTCCATTTCTGAAGTTCTCTACAATCTCTAACAGTCAATAATTTAGAAACTGCTCTCATTTCTAAGGTAATTTGACTAATTTCTGAGCTGTGGACTAGTTGTTGCTTGTTGCACACAACGTGAGAAAAAAGTGCGTAAACACGTAAACGGCACAAAACAATGCTTGTTTAACTTGCAAGTTGGATATATCATATATATGCAAATCAGCCTAACTAAGTTCACTTGACTTCACCCACAGATCGTTCATCGATACAATCGCGGCATGTTCACCGCAACTCCTCACTCCCTCAGATGTAGAATAGTAGAATGGGTGTGGTGAATGACGAAATCAAATAAATGCAGCCATTTATTACCCACGGAAAACTTATTTCAGAGCCGAACTTGTGGGAACTTTGATGTGCAGGAGAAAGGAGCGCAACCACTGAAGAGTCCTATTCTGGTTATTACTTCATGCAACGGAAGTGATAGTATCGTGGTCTTTCGTTAGTTTCTCATGATGTTTTTTGTATTTTTACCGTAATATGCTGTAATTGACCACCATCCCCCATATGGTGAATTCAATATCAAACCGGGTTTTTAGGTCTTTTGGTAACCTTTTTCCCGACATCCAAAATAGGTTACCCTCAAATTCGAGCCGAAAATTTATCTTTACTGTTACTTTTGAGGCTAACCGGAAACCGTCTCTAGGTCACAAGGTTCCCCACTCAAGTAACCTGGAAAAAGGTCATGTTACCTAAAAACCCGGTTTGATATAAAATTGTCCCATTATATGTCAGAACTAGGACTGTATGCCAGTAGAGTCACTATTTTACGAAAAGTAGCTTGTTCATGGGAATCCGTGATAATTGATTGTTCGCTCATATCTGCAAATCCGAAACTAAGTAGGTTTTCTAGTTTGTTACACTGTTAGTCAATTGCATAGTCACGTGAAACATGTCAAACACAGCAGAATTGAGAAACATGCAATGACCAAGTGCATGATTAGAATACCTCAGTAGAATACAAACTTCACGTGACTACTCATTTAACTTTCAGAATAGTTTAGATAGGTCCTGATTACCGAAGTAGTTTATATTCAATAGTTTAGTTTGAAGTTGAAATGGAAATTATTGATATATTTTCGGATATCGTTGTTGTTGATGTTATGTTGTATGAATGAATGATATTTATCAACTACTTCAGTACCTGCTTTAAAGGGATCAAACCCTTTCATTATTTCCGTTTTTCTGAGCCCAGGGAAGTTTTTTATACTTTTTTGGCCCAGTCGCCGCCCAGTCTAGGCCCACTCGCCGCCCACTCTGGGCCTACTAACGCGCTGACTGGCCGCTACTGGGCCACATGTGGGCGGCGACTGGGCCCAGACTGGGCGGCGACTGGGCCCCCATTGTCTTAGTATTTTCAAATCGCGGTGCGGTATTTCCCCCGGTGCGGTAGGTGCGGTAATTAGTAGGTCCCGCCTATTTTAGGCTTGTAACTTTCACCCAGAGTTAGGTCTCTTTGGTAACGGTTAGTTTTCGTAATACGCGCCTCGCGCGTAAGTTTCGATGCCACGTCGGGACCTCTCCGTTTTTTTTTATTTTTAAAATAAAAATATGATAAAGCCTAATTATTACCATTTCTAGTGCTTGTTCAAGATTATTTGAAAACCTCTTTAAACGAACCATCCTTTCTCTGAAAGTTTTATTGTCGCAGTTTTATAATCATTTGTGTACAATACCCGTTAGTAACCTACAGTGAGTATTGATGTAAATAATTAATATAGAGTAGACTTTTACTAATAGTTATGATGGTTAATTTCACTTCATTGAGTTGTGTTTAAATTCTGCTATCTGTAGAGACGTATATATAGCTCATTTTCATAACCTGATCATAGTTGAGAAGAGAAATTCTATAATATAGTATGCATACTACAGAATAATACGGGGCAGTTAAAGAAAGACAGCTTTATAATCCTCATATTTATTGGATCCAAAATTCTTGAGAAATAAATGTTTGCTATGTTGTCTGTTCTGTTGATTCCATATCCATAAAATACCTTGTGATGCTACGCTTATCTATCTCTGAATCTTTTTTCTCATAATACTTACTCAAACTGCTCCAATCAGCAAGTTTTATATAAATCGTATAAATTTTACAGGTGACCTACACTCCTTTCTACCAGAGTCGGGTTCTCGGTGATGCTTGAACATGAGGCGCCTGGATGCTCCAGTTCCGCCAATGTTTCTGGTCTCAGCCAATCCATGAATGATCTACGGATTGATCAGGTTAGTTTCCTGAATGAGGAAACGCCGTACTATTCAATGTCATGTCGAGTGGACTAATTCTGTCTGTATTATGTTTTTCCGCCCCTGTGTTTGTTACCATTATATCAATAGTTAATAAAAAAATAGAGTGGGTTCCGTGTTTGAGTTCGTAGATTACCGATACCCCGACCTGAGGTTGAGAGTTTCATAAAACCAGAAGTTGTGGTTTCATTGAACGTAAACCTCATTTCCCCTATTTTATGAAGATATTCATGATAGCGGATACCGGTTTTTATCAGTTTCACGTGTTTAGGTAGAGTTGGATGAGCAGGATGTGGTGGATGATTCTGGCACCGGGAGTTCACTGGTACTCGATCAATTGACCGACTCTGGATACCATGTCTTTGTCCTCTCTGAAACCGGCAGACCCATCTTCATGTCGTACGTTTTTCTTATACTCCAGTAAATTTGTCCAACTAGTCAGAAAACAGAAAAATTCACGAAACGGGCTCTTTTTTTTCGCCGAAATTGGAGAACTGACCGATTTTCGATGCAAGATCAGACATTTTCACCAATTGATGTAATTCATCTTCCAAAATGGGATACTTTCTTTAAAATAGTCACACCAACTAGTATGATTATTTCTCGTTTTCTGTGGATCGAACAGAGAGTTGGAACACTTTTTACTGTTTCTTACACCATTGGTAATAGGGTTGAATGTTATATTTTGATAGTGGTTATTGTGATTTTTGTCAAACTTCAAGCACTCAAATAAGTAATAAAAGTATGATTTTCGATGGTTGTTGAAGGTTGTATTATGTGAGTTACTATGATGACAGAGGTAGTTCTGTTTCTTTAGTGCTGATGGGCAAATAGTTTGGATGTACTTTGTAGTTTGATGTCATTTCAGGAAAGGCGCCGAGGACCAATGGTGTAGTCTGTTCGCTCTGATAGGAGTATTCGTCTCTCGAGTGGAACAAGGAGGCGATTTTCTCCATTCCATTTCGGCCGGCAATATACATGCCAGGTTCAGTCATCGCAAACCTCTAATACTCTGTATTGGTTAGTTTTTTAACGTATTTCCCATGTTGAATTCAGAGTAAAAAAGAACTTTAGGTCGGTTTTATTATGCTTGGTTCAGAGGAAATCAGCGCATCGTGAAGATTGTTTAAACCAGTTTAAATAGTCAGCTGTACTTAATGCACGAGTTGCTGATTTTCACTGCTGTCTGCGATTAGGTATGAGTATGATCGAATGTTTTTTATCGTGCATTAGGTGCTGGTTGGTTTTTGCGCTTGCGATGAAGCTGAAGTTAGCTTGAAGTTCGAGTTGACAGGCACATATAATGTGTTCATTAAAAATTGAATCTTGCAAACAAAAACAGTTGAGATTTGAGTTATTTTTCGTATTCTTCAATGTATTTTGCCAAAAAAACACACCACTCTGTTTTGTATCAGGTTATTATTGATTGTTTTTTCAGTTTCGCGGAGCGAAGAGTTGTTGGATGAGCAGCTATCTGTGCTGTTCAATCAAATACTGTCCACTCTTTCGCGAGTTCAACTAGAATCTGTTTATCAGAAAAAGGGAGACAACTACGATCTACGGAGGTTATTGAAGGGCACTGACAAGTGAGTGTCTAGTGGAGAGTAGTCTAAATGGTTTATGATAGTTTGAGCCCTGCGTTTTGGTTAGCGTCATCCGGCTCGGAAGTCGTCCTTTCTACAAGACTATCACAAGAGTCTATAACTTATTATTTGTGTCTTATCGGGTTGATGGTTGAAACATTTAAGAAAAATTAAGAATTGAAGTTTCTTCCCCTTTTTTCCCCAATAAATCTTGACTAGTATACCCCTTCGTTTTGATATTGACTCATGCTCACACTTAGATTGGAGCCCGATCACCTCCACTTTCTAGGGTTACGTCTCACTTCAGTCATTGCTCTCGAGAAACATACACTCACAACCGTTTACGGACAACTCGTCCCCGCGTTGCGTGCGACAACTCGTCCCCGAAGATGCGACAACTCGTCCCCATCTCAAAAAATACTCAAATTAGCTTGAAACTTACAAATTAAAATAGTGAATGGATTAAATTTCATACTAAAGGCTGTAGGCAACCTTGGAGAAAGAAAGAATTGAAAATAACCAATATAAATCATACTATGCTACAATTATCACAATTTTCATAAATTTGTCGTTTTCTCTCAAATAAATGACGCCTTACTCAATTTTTCGAATGTATTTATAGTCAATTTGTATTCAATATGAAGTAGGAAACTTTGCAAAGTGTCATTTCACTTTGAAACTTCGTTTTTAGCTTGTTTTGTGATAAAACATTGGGGACGAGTTGTCGCATTATGGGGGACGAGTTGTCGCACACGCGACGCGCGGGGACGAGTTGTCGCGGAATCCTCACAACAGGCTGGACTCACTTTAAAAACCAGGACCCCCTTTCATCGCGTAATGAACAGATAAAGTGAAGATCGTAGTAAAAGTTCAAAACTAAAATATAAAAAAAACTCAATTGACTTTTTCTTGTGGGACCCCCACCCCACTGGTAGAATGATCCGGGACCCCACGGCTAATGTGAGGCCTTGTGGGTGTTAGTCGAGAAACAGTGATTTGAGACAAACATGCAATTATTCAGTGACACCTGCTCACTTTTTGATTATGCACATGCTCATTTGTTTCGGGAATGATTATGGAGCAACACCATTTTTAGACCGTAATGTACATGTGCATACACCGCCAAGGGTCTCATTTTTTCTTAAAGCTCGCGATACCCCCTCTTTTTTGAGTCGCAACCTATCCAAAGTTGTTCAAAACTGCGATTTTCATCAACTTTTGGTTTTACTTTCGCTGGTTTTGTTTTTGTATGAAATTTGCTGGTTTCCAATTTCCAACTCGCGACCCTTACTTTTCATAAAAAAGTAGTTCGCAACCCCCATATCATAAGAGGCCTTGGCGGTGTATGTACATGTCATTGTTCCTGCTCTCATCTGTCTATCTATCGTCACAGGTACATGGAGAGTTGTGTGTCTTCGTGGCGAACCGATGTGGCCCTCCTCCACTCTGCCATTCGAATTCTTCCCATGCAACCGTCCGACCGAGATTTCCTGTCCGAGACAATGGCAAAACAGCTGGCCGCCGCTAAACTCGATGTGAGTCATATACCATTAAGTATTAATATACGATTAATGTCGGTTCGGTTCTCCAGTGACCGGTTCGCGGTTTGGTTCGGGAAGGACCCGGTTCTCCAGTGAATTGGCCTATTCCCTTGCTTGTTCGTTGAATAGGAATTAGTTTTTTGGAACTGTTCTTTGCTATGCCTGTTTTTGTATATTGTCAGAAAGGATCACATAGCTCATTAGCCAGCCGACTTCATTGATTGTGTAAAGTTGCCGACTTGAATATCATAAATATGGGTTCTCACCTTTGTTTTGTAACGAATAATACACGTTTTTAATGATGGTGTTTGGTATATTGAAAATGTGCTCTGTGGGTATTCTGCAGAAAATATAGTTTCTCCCAGAAAAATGAATTCATGTATGACCAGTGACCACCGACCATGGCATGATTGATGTATACGGAAATCGGTATCCCTCTTTCGTTTTTGGACATCTTTTTGCTGATTATGCAGCAAAAACTTGACGTTCATATCTGACGGACAGTCAGACATCGTTATTGTTCCCTAGTATTTCTCCTGATTGTTGCAGGGCATGATGTTCGGAATGGTCTTGGCTCATCGCCAGGTGGTTACGGTAGTCCGATACAAGAAGTTCACCATCCACCCGCAGGACATTCACATCCTCATCAACCTGGTCAGCAGCAATGTCTCGATTCAGCTGCCGGAGGCGCAGACCTGGACTCCCATCTGTCTGCCCATGTTCAACGACACGTTAGTCACATTATCTTGATAGATGCACTCATTGGGTCCCCAAGCACCACGTTTCTACCCCCCCCCCCCCCCCCTCTTAGATATCCCTCCCACCCTGCAAAATCTCTCACCTTCAAACCAATTTCGAAGAACCAGAGAGTTGCATCAGTTGCATGCATATTTTGACTCGGGATGCTACTATTCTTGATTGTTGACTCGGAACACTCTCGACAAACATGAAAATATGTCGCCATACCCCTCTAAAGTTGTCCAAATGGCTGGACAACGGACAAATTGAGTTAACCAATTCTTTAGGCTTGAGCCGAATTTGAAAAAAAAAACAGTTTCATTTCATGATTGTTGTTTTCAGTGGTTTCTTCTATGCTTATATCTCGTTTCCCTGGGAAGGATGTCCTGCGTGTATGGTTCTACTCTCCGTTAAAAGAGACCATTTTTCGCCTTTAAATGAGGTAGGGTTCTGGTATATTTTAGTTCTAATATTGTGTGTGTGTGTGTGTGTGTGTGTGTGTGTGTGTGTGTGTGTGTGTGTGTGTGTGTGTGTGTGGTATATTTCTTGTCAATGTGTGTTACTTCTGTCATTCCATCTAAGAGTCAAACCAATAATTTAGTTTTCCATAAAACTGGAGCTGCTCCAGAGAACTTTCCGAGTTGAAATCATAGGTGGGACTGGGATAGCTTCGGTTTGAGGGTTTGAAGAGTTCCCTCCACAGAAAGAAAACAGTTATAGCTAGGTGAAGTTCTGGAAAATGTCTTGGTCCCTCGGTCTATGTTTGAAATACTTTGTAATCTGACTTTTATTTCCAAACAATTTCTCACTTGTTTGTGATTTCAGGTAAAACGTGGCATAGTGGAGAAATTGGAACTGAACACGAAGTTTTTCACGACGTTCCGAGCAGCAGTAGACACACCAGCTCCTTTCGACATATCAAAGGTTCGTTGTTTCTGACTACCGTCTAAGTATTTCAAAAAGTTGGTATTTTTTTTTAAAATAATACACGTTTTTATAGTCGTATCTGGCGCAGGAATGCCATCCTAAATCTCGCATTTAACTTTTCCCAGTTTGCAGAAGGGATCCATTTTTAAACATTTCTGTCCATTTTTACCTGAAGTATGAAGACAGGAAATAGTCCATGGCCGAAAATTTTTAATTTTCATCCTAATTCAGATTGGACAAGGCTGTGATCAAATGTGGTCGTTTGTGTACAAGAATCGTGATTCGCGACAAGTCTGCATATCCGCAGCAAAGTGAGTGTTTTATTGTTCTGGAAAATAGAGACCTACGACTCGTTCGACTAAATAGTGAAAAATCTTCAAGTAACGGGCTTCGCTAAGGAACAAAGGTGACCACAAGTTGCACGTGTGCAACATTTTTAGGGGGGAGGGGTCGTATTAACATGGAAAACCGGTTACGCCGTTGAACATATTCTTAGTAAAATTATACACTGCAGTTCTATAACAGCTGGGGTTGACTACGTTAACGTGTTTTTGTCGATTTTCTGAAAACAGATATAAACTATTCCTTCCTGAAAGTAAGGTCTTCAGTTCCATTTACCGCTTTCAGTCTCTTAAATGTGTGTAGGAGTTATAAGGTGCATACTAAGGTTTGTAATAGGCAAAATAGTCGGTTTGCGCAGACAAACTCATAATTTTATAATAAATTTTATATTTTCTCACTTTCTGTCTCTCTCATATTTATGTGTTGCAGAATTCCGATAATATCTGCTAAGGAGCGCGGTCCGCTGCGTCGCTTGACGGAGCGCGTGACTCAATTGACGAAGAAGGAGTCGCAGATGAGATGTCTCTTCATACGAAGATCCACCGACAACGTTCTCGTTTGGGTAGCTATTCTCTATCTACTGTTCTATTGCTATCTTTCATCTCACAGAGTGAGGACTTAGGGTGCGGTCATACTTCGGAACCCCCGGATTGGAAAGCAGCGAAGGTGCAAACTATGCGTATCGATTGAGCACGACCGCATCCTAGTTAGGCCACACCCATACTGCCGACACATTCGATCTGAGCTCCGCGGAATTCCACGCACATATAGCGGAAGATAATGCGTGCGGCAGTTCCGCGGAAGGACCGCATTCGCCCAAGTAATTAAGGTCACATGCATCAGAAATGTCGTTACAAACGTACCTATCTGTTGCACCTTACTTTAGTCTGATGTATTTGAATGACTACGATGGTTTTCAACAAAAGTTCAGTCGTATATATTTTAGCGTAATACGTATGAACGCAGCACAAACATGTAATTATGAAATAGTAAGTAAATGTGTTTCAGGTAACGGATAAGTTCATTCTGGAATGTGTGTTCAGTCCGTTCACTTCTCCCCAGTTGGCAACACAATTGGTGGATCGATTGCTGAAGAGTCTAAAAACACACGAACAACGGAACTTCATACTCCATACCGCCTCGTTCTAGGTACGTTATTCATACATATCAGCAATGATCGAGTCTAATAGATTCTCGATGCATTATTGTAATATTGTGCTCTCCTCCCTAGCAAAACTACGATAGTTCATCAGTTTTGGCAAGTTTCGCTCTAGGGTGCAACTAAATGTGTGATATTATCGTGACTTGTACCTAAATTCAGCTGACGGGGGACCATTTTTGATAAGAATTCATGGATAGTACCTGATGTGGGCGAATTTTGCTATTCATTTCGTGCATCGGGTTTCTTTTAGTTTCAGTAATGATGGAAAACTATTCGAATTTAGAATAAACCCCTAGACTGCTGTTACCAACTAAAATGCTGAATTGATTGAACTGAATATGTTTTGTTACAGCTATCCTCTTTCCTCTCCAACGAAGTTTGCTGTATAAAGTGCTGGTCTGCCCATTGTGATATAATTTATTTGCCTTGTTGCCTATGTGCTTGTTCATAATAATTTATTTGCTTTTCTAATAAAAATGATATGTAAATGATAAATGTCCTATAGGCTATAGTATTTCATAAGTGAACTGTTTATCCGTAGACTGTATTGTTTCTATTGCTCCTTTCCAAATCCACCTCCACCGGGAGTGCGAATCTCAAGAATGTCCTGAAAATAACACGATTATTCACTATTCAATTGTTCAACAAACATGATTTGCATCGTTCATACAATGGGAGACTGGTTGACCACAACTCTCAAATCTGAATTAACCACAAAAAAGTGGATTACACTCTACGAAAATGAAATGATATGCAACGCATTTTTGTACTGGGTTGGACTACACGCGGTTGAGGTAGACCAAGCTATAAATAGTTAGCCAAAACGTTGCAAACCAGTTAGTACCCCCCCCCCCCCTCTACGGATATCTCTATTTTCCACTTTTCTCATCAAAGAGCATAGGTACTAACCCCTGTCTCCATGTCTGTGGTTATCTTGCTTCCAATGTTAACTGTCCTCCCGTTTCGTGTCAGCAAATTTAGACCACGCCCACCATCCTCGCCACCCTTCAACCCATAGGGAGCAAAGGATCTGAAAAAATTCAATCAGCAACTTTATTCTCTCGCCTTGGTGTATAATCAATAAGCATCATAGCTTGTTATTACCTCTGGCTATATGGCGATAGTGCACCAGTATTTTTTCAACGCAGAACTTTGAAAATGATAATTTTATTGCGAAGATAGAATTAGAATCAAAACTGTGTCCTATAGGAAAGGACCATATCTGACTTGTGATTCGGTTGAACTTCCACTGAGAAACAGCGACATTAAAGTACGAACACAGCAGATAAGTCGAACACACAGAGTGTGTCTTCTCTGACCGGCAACCGTTGTATAAGTAACATATTTGCGAACATATGTGAATATACTTCGTTTACACCATGTGATCACTCTGTACAGTATTTGTCCGACTACTCAATGCCATTTTTCTGTTCGGAAACACTTTTAGATTATCTGTTGGCCCTGTTTCTAGCAATCAACGTGGACAGCAAAGTTTCGACTGTTCACGAATACGAAAAACGTAATGGGAAGGTTCACAATCTCACTGCAAAAGGCTACTGTTGCAAACAGACTATAACAAACCTTCGTTCAGTGAGAATAGATAGGGAAAGAGGTCTTCGGAACTGGAGTTTGCGGACCACCCCGTCGCCCCCTTTCCATCTTCCGGCACCACCGGAACCATGCCGGAGACTGAACTCGCGGAGAACGACCGGGTACCTGCAACAGATATGAAATGACTTCACTTATACCAATACAATTCCTTCGAGCATAGATAAGGAAATAGACCAGTTTAGTAGACAGACACGAATTACCTGCTCTCGAGTATTTCTGGGTCTGTGGTGCGTTTGTTGGTTACAAACACAGATATAGGATACTCATTCAATTATAAGAAAAACTTGGAGATTGAAATTACATGTTTACGCGTAAACAACACGTGAACGTCACTTGATAGCAATTAGTACTGTATAAAAGGACCCTAGCTGAGTTGTAGTTTGAACTCGATGCTATTATCTGCCAATTTCGACAGAAAAACAACGAGATCAAACTACAAACACAGCCGGTTAGAGCCACATCCGCTCTGGTGGCTTGCTCTCGAACGAGCTAGTATAGTTTGTTCCATCCACTTATAACCCTATACAGTAATATGCTTAAACTTCCAGATCGAATTTTCGTATATTGTCGTGTCTGGATTTTCTTCAAATTTCTACAGTATCTTCTGCACTTTTACTTCTACAAACTCTGAAATTTTGAAACGAAAATAGTGACTTTTTCATTAGGAAGAAGCCTTCTAAAGATCTGACGGATTACTGTAGAGGGACATCGATTGGTGAAACAGAGTAAAGTATACCTGCTCTCCAGTATTTCCGGGTCAGTGATGCGTGTGTTTGTCATATGGGTGTGTACTCCACTCCTGCCCGAGAACCCCTCCCCTGCTCCGGCTCCCCCCGCAATCGTCTCATAATACCCCATGGTATCATCACCGAACGTCACGTTGTTCATACAACCTGCCAGAGAGAAAGTAAATGAGAATACGGAATCATTTTACTTTCACCACACCCCGTTTCTCTTTCTAGCTAATGAGGTCACCATTGTACTTTCAGTCCTCCCCCCAGAGTGGGTGAAAGATGCATGACGCCAATGTCAACTGTAATAAACTAAGAATCGGAAGGGTTGAAGATTCTTTTTTAAATTTCGAGGCATAAAAGGTCTCTGAAGTAACGGTAGATTTGGGAACTGTTGGGTTTAATGTCAGTACTCTACCTATGCATGACACTTTTTGCCATGAACATTTCTATTTGACTGTGTAAAGTGCAGTTCTTTCCTATTTCTCTCAAATAGACAAAAAGTCTTGTAGCGATAACTACCGTATACCTTGGCTGGCGGCGACCACCTGGAAAGTTTTGAAAATGACGTCACAAAGTCGTTGACTGGTCAGCACGTTGCCGGCTACAACGGGGGCATTGCTGGACGGCGAAAGAAGGCAACCCTCCGGAATCGATATCTCAAAACGAAAATGTTGCAACGATCGATAATTCAATATTCGGTCAATTGTTTCATCTAAGAAAATAAGTGTTATTAACTAGTTTGACCCACTTTCCAGTTTGCCTCGGAATTTCATGGTCACTGACAACTAGTAACGTAGAAACCGAAAGCTAGAAAGTCCAGATTGAATCCGATGAACATTAAACAGTTGTGAAAATGCCACTTTAACCTTTTTGACCATTTGTCAAATGACATCGTTTGAGGTAGGAAACAGGATTGTATCACGACGTGGGCGTAAACTACATATTCTCTTCTAATTCTGCTCCTCTGCTCGCTCCTGATTGAAATTTAATACCGATGCGTTTAAGTCGAAATATGTTACTGGTGTGCCTTCACATCAAACTACACAACCCATGCTTGCGCACCCCTCTAACTAGAGCCAGGACCGCGTTCACACTTCGAGCCTCCAACTTTTTTGTAAGTTTTCCGATCTCGCGATGTTTGTTTGTTGAACATTCTTGTTCGCCAAACAATTTTCAAAAATTTACATGCTTGTCCATCATTTAGTTGGGCGTGGCCTGATTTGAGCTGACCTTAATGGGGGTGAGACATCCGTTGTTGAGGGGAATATCCCTGCCGACCATGCAGCGGAGACAATAGATGATGGCCGACATGGTGACTGCCCTGGGGGCATTACACGATGACATCACTTCTGGACCGGTGCCAGCAAAGTCGAACACCGCCTCGCCCTGTGAAACAGAAGAGTTTAGCACATGATCTTGATTCTACATAAGTGTCATATTTATTGAAAACAGAACTATTTGTTGTCATTAAGACTCTTGGGTGTTATTATGAAAATATGTGCTCAGTGAAAGGTGCTACTCAAAACCGTCTTGAATCAGGTTCAAAACTATTTAGAGTGGCACCTTTCACTGAGCACATCATTTCATAATAATTGTACGCAATTCATAATAATTGTACGCAATCATATGCAATACATAAGTTTGGCACACTTATAGAGGCGGTCCCATTATGAACTTCAAAATTTTTATGTACCAAACTTTACATGGTATTTGCAGTGAATTACCACTAGTGAGCAACGAAGCATGTTCCGAGAAGCTGGTGTGAGGAAGGTTCACTCTTTGAGAGTGAGCCTTCACGGACTAGAGTGTATTTTACCCTATCCCGCATTGCCTTTCGGTGCAAAATATGTCAATTATGACGTGTTTATAAAAGATCAAACCACAACAAAGCTTTATACTAGATAAAAATTGAATAGTCACGTAGTTAGCATTCTGATGAGGAATCGTGTACTATGTCATTGTACTTTGTAGTTCCGCTGTGTTTAACATGCTTCACGTGACTAGGAGTTGACTAACATTATAGTTCCTCCCCCTACCTTTTCGACGTCAATATCGACGGTGAGTCTGATGGGGGTACCGTCGTCCATGAAGTCCTCGCCGGTTAGTCGACAAATTCCCGTCGAGTGACCCATTTCCGAACCGAACTGAAATTAGGAAACTATAAGCTCATTGAAAGACTCAAAATCGTTTCGACCCTGATTCCAGACAACTTTGGAGTTGTTCCTAATTCGCCAATACCATCCAAAAGTCTTTATAACAATACATATGTTTGTTTCAAATATATATATATATAACACGAACTGTAATTGTTTCCATGAGAGCTAGAAATATTGATTAGAAATGACACCACAATAGAGTTGAACTGCGTATTGTAGTAGTACAAAACTATTGTTTGAGATGAATTTTTCTCAGAAACATTCTGATGGGGGATAACCATGAACCACCGAGATTTTGGTTTGCAACCGTTGAAAGGGGACAGCTAGATCTAGATGTGCTCTTTTTCATGGCTCGTAGTTTGATCGCAGTGATTCAATTGTATCTGTGATGAACGATCACACTACAACCTAGTAGTGGTTACCTTCTAAGGGGTTCACAGTCAAACTCGAAACTCAAAGTTTTCGAGTTTTGATTTTCCCGAAACTCAAAAACAACTACAAGTTTTTTACTCGTTTATCACCCCTAAGTGGGTGGTTTATAAATTTCTGCCGCTCGGCGGAATCGAACCTGCGAGCAAAAGATTCGTACAAGGCCGCTAACCACTGCGCTGTTAAAGCACATAACTGGGAAGCTGTGGAATCGAAGACAAGTGTGCGTAAACAGCGGAAAGTGAGATATACAGTACCCTCCCGCCTTTCCGTTGACGACGACTATACCTTGCGTAACATGGCTCTGACACTCGACTCTGCCGTCTGTTGAATGTGGGACATGTAGGCCTGGACCACATCGAGACCGTATTCCGAGATCAGGTCACAGACCAGGCTTATTCCCTGAAAGTACACAATTTGTATTCAATTGGGATGTTCTCAATTTGATGCAACAAAACACACATTTTTCTGTATAATTACATTGATGGTTTTCAATTTAATACAATAAAAGACACATTTTGTATGAAAGATAAATTTTCCCTGAAATCAAAAAGTTGAGACCACCTTGTTATTGGCGGCAATCTGTGCCTTCAGATCAGAAATGTTGTCACTGAGATTGCGTGTTCCCGAACAACCTGGAAAGATTGTTGGCTTTTCATGCTCGTAGTCTATATCTCATAATCAGGTGAGAAGTCAAGGGACTATTAGGCCCTAAAGGGGAGATTTTGGGTGATCGAGTAAACACGAGCCCAAAAAACCCTAAAAGGGCCGCGAATCTGGTAACGGCCACGCTTTGATCGATTTTGAATACAATTGTGTTGCACTACTCTATATTGTTTTTATTTAATTTTCCGCGTAAGTACGCTAGGGTGAGCAGGAAAAAGAAACTAAATCTAGTATTTGAGACGAGAAATGTCATTCTACGCGGCCCTAATAGGGTGATTTCGGCTACGAAAATCGCGAGCCTAAAATGAACTTTTAGGCCCTTGACTTTTCATCTATGTCCGGTTTCGAATTTATGCAACATGTATCTCTTTTCCTTGGTATTTTCGAGGTTGGAGCTGAATGTATCTGGGCTATAGTTTAACCTCGATACACTCCAACGACACAGTTTGACCGGAAACCAACGAGGATCAAACTACAAACACAGCAGGTCATAACTACGTATCTCGTACAGTCAGCGAAGAGAATAAGGGATTAGAGTGTGTGGGTTGGAGTTAGATCTCTATTCAAAACACCTTTTGGAAACGCGACTGAAAGAAGAACGATTATGTGGTTCAATCGCAACGCTTCAGTCCTTTAAACTGCAATCATTTTTCAATTGCAGTTTAAAGGAGCGTTGACACGGGATTGGTCCACATAATTGTCCTACTTTAAGTCGAGCTTCAACTATACATAAAAGATCACTCGGACCTTTAACTCTGTGAACTCGAGTCATGGCTCTCATCTTTTTTCAACGTGATAAAACGTATAATGATTTTTCTGATGCAATTATTTTTCTGGTCTCTTTTTGAAGATCGATATCACATTGTCAGTCTGAACATTGTTGTTTGTTCATATAACACAATAGGAATGATGGATACTTGTTATTATTACCGTGTACTTTTCCTGGAGCCATCAGATGTTCCACCAGTTCCTTTTCCTTGAACTCTCCACGATCGACCACTTTGAAGGAAACAAACGCGGCTCCCTCCTGTAAAAAAGATCGTGAAACATTTCTGCCAACAAAGTTAATGTATACAAAATGTTTTGCTGTGAATATTAGGTATTGATGAAGGTGGAATTGTGTTTTCGGTGAGTTTTGAACACAACGAATTAGATACATACCACTGGATTTGTATCCGTACTACATTAACACAGCAGAGAAAAACCGATCTGTGAGTCCCAAAAATTTTTACTTTTCATCTGAACAGAGTTTGATTTCGCTGCGGTTCAGTCTCGCTCACGAAGGGTGTTTTGAATAGAACCCAGAGACCTCCGCCCCTTTTAGTCTTCGCTGACTATGGTTTAGGTAGCTCTATCTCGCCGTATTTGTAGTTTGATCCTGTTGGTTTTTGGTCAAAATGTGTAGTTTTCGGCGTAACTCAGAAAAAATTTCAAATCTCAGCCCAGATACATTCATTCCCTTACTGGACCTGACCTTTTGAAAACATTTTATGTAGCATATCGACGATACCGTAATTTTTTCGTATTGTAAGATTCACTTTGCTCTAAAACAGAGAAAGAAGGCCACTCTAGGAATTTGTTATTTTAGCCCGTTTTTTTGTCGCAAACCTGTTCGAGTTTGGTGGCGTTTGGCGGCATGCTGCCCGGGACTAGCCCGCCAATATCGGCATGATGTCCGCGATTAGCCAAGAAAAAGACCGGGTGCGGGTGGCCAGGGAAAAACACCTAGAAAGCACAAATCGATAATTTGAATCAATTTACCAGAGTTTTCTGAATTGATGGAGACAGCTCATACATAGAAGACAACGTTTGGTCAAATTGGTCATCAGAGCTGCTGAAACTGAGACCACATCGGCGAAGATTTGATCAGGACATACAGCTGTGAACAATAGAACTAATAGGTTTCTAATAACAATCAAATATTAATAATAATAAATTTTTAACAATGCTCATACTCACGGGTGTGATGATGGTCAGATCTGGTAGATGACTTCCGCCGGCCATCGGATGGTTGGACAGAATCACGTCTCCGTCATGAATTCCCCCCAGGCCGAGGTGGTCTATTTGGAATCGGACCGAATACTGCATTCCGCCTGAAATATACTAGAAGTAAATTGAATAGTCACGTAAAGTTAGTATTCTAATGAGGAATCGTGGTTTATCATTACACGTTTCTGAGTTCTGCTGTGTTTTTAGCATGTTTCACGTGACTGTGCAATTGACTAACATTACATGATAACTCCTTCTAATGATTGGTAATTTATAGTCTGAAATTCTGTCTTCAGGTCTTGCATACAGAGAACATCGTTTGTTGGTGTTTGGAGTAATCGAAAATAGGTCTATAGGTCTGAAATATAGATCAAACTGTTTTCACGGAACGGTTTCTTTAAGAATCTAAATAAGTTCTGACCATATACGTATGTTAATTAGGATTCGAATCAACCAGTGATGATATAACTTCTCCAGTGAACTTCTTTCTGTTTGTTTGACCTACCCAAATGAACGGGAATATGAGGGGCGTTGGCGATCAATCCGCCATCCGGACCGAAAAGAGCACAGGAAAAGTCGAGGCGTTCCTGCAAAATGTTCGATCAGATTAATTTATCATTTTCTCTTTCTATCTACTCAATTCAACCTATTCTTTATCACCTTTTCTGACATTATCGAAAGAGAAATATTTCTGTGGTTCACTTTCTCAACTCTATCGTTCCCCTGTGACGCGCAAAGCAATCCCAACGATTTCACGGCAAGTTCACATAATTTATTGAGAATTTCATGAACAGTTTCCGAAATACTCATTGACTTTCGCTGTTAGTAGCACAAAACTGGATAGATTCTCATCATAAGTTGGTAAGATGTTCTCATAAGACTTGCTCGTTTCTCATCTACGGACCCCACCCCTCTACGGATACTACATTGTGATCACTGTCTTGGTTGTATTTGTATGTATAAAGTAACACACGGCTGAAATAGTTGCCGTAAAAAATTATTATTATTATATTCCCGCCGCGGTGAAACCAGCCACTTGCGAACTGTTGCAACCAAAAACACGGGAAGTAGGTCTGAGCTGCATTTTATGCTACAATTTAGGTTGTGAATGTTCTTCAAGTCGTGAAATGTCCTGTATAGTCGTCGCCAACGCAAAGGCGGAAGGGTACTATATATCTCACTTTTCACTATGTACGCACACATGTCTTCGATTGCAAACGCTTTCGGCTGTGTGTTCTAGTAGTGCAGTGGTTAACGTGCTGCTACGAATCTTCTGCTCGCAGGTTCGATTCCGACGAGAGACAGAAATTATTAGATTTGGCACTTACTATAGAGGAGAGTTTGCAGGAAAGAAAAAAAGTTCCGATGTTTTAGGTTGCAAAAATGTTCCAGAGAACTACCTTGATGTTGGTGGAGATGGCGGTTCGCTGTAGAACTCTGCCCATCTGCTCGGCTATCGACATGAAGCGGTTGCTGAAAATGGCCAATCGGATAGGATCCACCTGCAATTATCATACTTGTATTGTTCATGAACTCATTCATAGCTTGTGCACGAATAGAAACAAACTATTATTTGGATACAAACGAGAAAGACCCTTATTTCAGAAAAAAAAACTGCATCATTATATATAAGTAGTTATGGTTGTCACTTTAACTGAACAGCAGCACTAATGGTGAATTCGTCCTAATCTGATGTGTTTGTAGTTCAATTCTTGGGCATTCTGGGCAAAATAGAAGAGGCCAATTCCACAAGGAGCCCGGTATTTCGTTAACCCTCTCAGTTAACCATTAATCGGGTTAACCCTTTTGTTAACCCCTTTGAAACCCTTTTTACAATGTATTTTGGGGTAAATTTCGGGTTAATTAGTGGTTAAAAAAAGATTTGACCCGGTTAACGGTTAATGGTTAACTGAGAGGTTAACGAAATACCGGGTTAAATACAGAATTTGCCAATAGATGAGCCTATGGAACCTCTCCTCACGTGTTCACGTTTATTACAATCGATTACCTTTGTTGCTCGATCGGTTTCCGTTTTGGCGTGAACTCTAATGACGATATTTCCGTTGGCGGTGATGGTTGCAGTGCATTCCGGCTCTACGAGAACTGTGCTAGAAGTGCTTTGGTTCGGGGCTTCTTCGAGGAAAACCACAGTGAAACTTGGGATAAGAAGGGGCTGCGAATCAAAGTTGGACGTTTTTAGATATAAAAAAAAGAACTTGAAATGGGCATTTTGAAATGGGCAACTGGCATTTTCTAGTTTCATAGACAGAATTGGCTTTTTCGGATTTACTTCGCACTTTTCTGAGAAAATTAGTTGAAAGTACAGTACAATTTCACCGTTCCAAATGAACATCAACCTACCTGTTGAGATCAATGATCAGCGCCGGTCCATTTATGACATGACCTCCTTTCAGTTTACCGAACTCGTAGAGATTTGTCTCCAACGCCCCATCCTAAAACACACAGTGAGAAGAATAAACGAAGAGAAGATCAAAAGTATAAAATCAGTGAAAGACAAAACACAGTTATACATCAAACTATCCTCTTTTGAATTTTTCGTCTACTTCTTCCTTTTCGTTTGGTTTTTCTCGGGTTTACTTGATGTCTAAATGTTTTTTCTAATCCTCCGATCACACGGTTTAATACACATTTTTATTCTAATAAATGAAAAGGGAATACCTTGAAGAAAACGGTTCTGGTGCCGGAGGAAGGGGGCTGGTTCGGTTCCGTCGCCTGCTCTATCTCGTCGTGGATGGCGATTGGAGATGAACCAATACCGCGAACTCTGAAATGCAACATTTTATTGATACAGTCGTCGTCTAACCGAAGTGGAAACTACCATACCCCGAAAATAATGGGTGGAGCCAAGACAAAGGAGCTGGACTAGGATTTTTGCTAATCTTATCTTCTACTGGATGACCGAGGTGTTCAAGGGACAAAACTCAAAACGTACTAATATGTGTTATACAACTTCCACAGCCCCGTGTGTTTTTAGGGTTTCTCAGCTCACCTTATGTCGTCAATAATGATTCCTCGCTTCTCCAGCAGAAATCCGAATTCTCGCCTATATGTGTCTTGGAAAGCCGTCTCGAACTCCGCTACTGACGAATGATTCTGGAAATCTAGCGAGTGTAGCTCCAAGCAAAATTTCGTTTCGTTCCGATTCATTTTCGTGATACTACATGAAATCATAAGTATTACTATCCCGAAAACCTAAGAAAACTGTAAATGGCTCTCTTCTATTGTTGATCCCGTACGTCACTCACTCTCATGAGCAAAAACACACACTTTTTAAATGTTTATAAGCGAATGACGAATGATTGAAAAGTGTTATATGGAAGAATCGGGTATGTTCATGCTATGTTCTAGCTATGGGATAAGCTTGACCTCCATATGTCTGACCTGTTCTGAGACGTGATTTCAATTTAACTGCATATTTATACTGGGGTACTTGACCCCCCCCCCCCCCCCCGAGTTAATACTTTGTGTTATTGTGACACTGACACATCAGAAAACAAAGAATACAGTACACACCCTCATTATTTACCTTGGGATCGAATGGAGCCTTGACCATGATAGCACAGTCAGTGGAGGAGTACCTCAGATGCAGGAAATACTCGAATTTGACTGAACTGTCCGAGAAACCCTAAAAACCGAACGTCAATCATGTTAATTAATGTCTTGACTAGTTGTCGATTTCACTACGATTTTAGAGAATTAACCGAACCAATAACCACTGGTTAATGGAGTAAGTTAAGGTCAATGTCTATTAGTTGTTTCTATCACTATGAATGTTTAGAAAAAAAACCATTCTTAACCGTAAAATGTTTAACTTCGATGTTTGCTAATAGCGAACTCTTTTAGAATAAAAGTAAGGTAGCTGAAGGCAACAAGGACTCTACGTTAGCTGTTTCTTGCAGTTTTGTTGGTCTCACTACTACTCTGAAGCCTGAACGCAAGTAGATACGCGAGGAAAAAACCCAATACTGATACCGACCAGCGTATCTACTAGCGTTAAGGCTTCAGAGTATGACGGGGTCACGAGACTTGAGTATTTTTCACCTGTTGTTCCAACTCAGTTCTCGCTTTGCCAGACAGAGCCGCGAATCGATCCGCAACGTGCGAGAAGTTGTCTGAAAATTACTTCCGCATAACCAACTTCGAAAACATTGTAAATCAATCATTGTATTGTGTGGAAAAAGTAAGTGCTCACACCGCTGCGTAATGTGATTTTCTTGAAATTTTGCCTCAGAATGTTTTATCTCGAATTACCTAACTACACGAAACTTTACATCTCCTATGTAACGTTATTAGATCGCCATATATTAGATCGCCATATTTCCCCCCCCCCCCTTGGAATGATTGGTACTATATAACCCACGCGGTTGCAACGTGTATTGGAGTGGTTCCTGTACTTCCGAGACCACATCTGCCAGTGCTATTCCGTAGGCAGACAGCATGGAGGAATACTTGTGGATTCGAACCTCTTTTATACCTGAAAGCTGGCAGTTGCAAATAAATTAAGATAGAGAACACATTTTTGATTTTCCTATTTATCAATTGCTTAATTGGTACACAGTTTTTGTATTTTGTCTAAACACCTTGGCAGTTTGCCAATGTAGATACTATTTTGTTATTCATCATGTTACAGCCCAAAAACATTTATATTTGTTGTTACGGGAACGAAAATGAAAGCTTTCAGGAAAATTATGAAATTTCATTGGCAAAAATCAGAAGTTTAATTGCTCTCATCCGCTCATTCTGTCTATTTGTCGTTTGCTGTCATTTCGCGAGCCCCACCAATCGAAAATCGATCTTCCATAACAGAAAACGAGTCTTAGCAACCGAAATCGAGCCTCACTAACGCCTAGGGTTGATAATCGAGTTTAAAATTCCCAGTTTTGGACTCAATAACCCGATAACCTTCTAGTTATCGGGTTACTGAGTTATCGAGTTTCAGAAAATATCGAGTTTTCGAGTTTCGAGTTCGTCTCGACTCGAAAACGACTAACGACTGACCGAGAATTTGTGCGACTGCGCAGGCGTGTTGCCCCCCGGCTCCTCCGAAACTCGACAGAACATGCGCCGAAGTGTCGTAGCCGCGAGCCTGTTAATGAAATAATATGAGTTGGGCAAAAAAAGGGTTCTTCCTAGGTAAAAATTCTTGAACGTCTTTTCGATTACGGTATGACTAGAGTCATAACTACAATAGTCATACCGTAGTCTAGTCATACCGTAATCCATATATGTTCTTAATGTCATTGAAATACTTTACCCTGATTTGTAGAGGTAAATTAAATTGTCGTCATTCGTTGAAAAGAAGTAGACGATCTACCAGAAAAAATACCAACAAGTCGGAAATTTCGTTTTCACCAAACTCGAAGTCACAAAGCCCTAAACTCTATTTGAGCTAGCTTAACATCCTGGGTGGAAGTTTTCTTGTTTAACAGCCGGGATGGAAGACCTAAACTTTTGCTCAACTTGAAAACACAAAACTCGTAATTCTGCACTAGCTTAAATGAAGATGATCATGTTGACCAATCCCAACGCTCCTGGCCTATGAACTATAATACATTTTTCAATTGCAGTTTAAAGGACCGATGCGTCGGGATTGGTGCACATAAGCATTTTACTTTTACGCCACGGCTGGACGATATTGTATAGGATTTGTCAAACCGTTGTGGACACCGTATCATCGATTTCGTAAGATGCGGGGTTTGGCGAGCGGCCAGCTTGTCTGAGTATCAAAGATCTACACACTCTCTCGTCTGTTGGCAGCTAATCAACGACCGCTCGCCCCGCATCGCTCAATCCATCGAGCCCTCTGCTGTCTTTATGGGGAAAATGGCAACTATACCTGAGTTAACGCACGAATAGGTCGACACATTTCTTCGTTGGCTACTGTTATAAAACCGAGAGCAACCTGAAAACATTTCTGATCATAGATTACCGAACACTAAACAGGCGGCGTAGCAAACCGTCCAACCCCATGAGAAGTTCCTATGAGTTTCTCATGAGATACCTCATGAGCTACTCGTGAACTCTCAATGTTGTAGCATAGCAATCAATAGAATCTCATGAGAAGCTCATTTTAATAGCCCATGAGGTGATCTCATGAACTTTTGTAGGGATTGCTACGCCGCCAGACAAACAATAGTTTCGACCTCCCTAGCGCATACTATACACACATTCAGTATAGCAGCTCCATATTTCTCTACCAAGTAAATCGGAACTGCTTCTGGGCCGTACTTCTTAAAATAGCTCACGGTTTTCTCCGGTCTGTATCATGTTCTATTAGTATCTAAATACTTTTCCTATAGTTTGAATGATATAGATTCAATAAATATACTTATTCGTACCTCTTCTACCGTGTATTTCTTTTGAACAGCATCGGGGTTCGACTCCACATGAGCATTGATCTGCTTCGTGAACTTTGACATTTCGGTGTAAGCGGCATCTCTAGAGCAAATACACATGTTGTATGCATCAATTGAGACGATGGCTTCCTTTTTTGGGAGAATTCGCAAACAAACACTGTGTCATAACGATCCAGGCGGCGTAGCAATCGCCCCAATCTCACGAGAAGTTCTTATGAGTTGCTCACGAGATACCTCATGAGGTACTCGGGAACTCTCAATGTTGTAGCATAGCAATCAATAGAATCTCATGAGAAGCTTATGCGAATAGCTCATGAGGCATCTCATGAGGTTTTTGAGGGATTGCTAGGCCGCCAGACGTGCGTACCGCAAAAATATATTGATAGACCAAGCATCTGTGTGGTTTTTGTTTTGGTCTGGACATTAGAAACTACGGACTTTGTATCTATTAAATTGACAACTGTAACGGTGGATATAAACGGCCACGTCGAATTATTGTTACTATATTATTCTGTATAATACATTATATCGTACTGAACATTTTGTAACGTCACCTCACCGATCGAGTGGTTCGTCCGCGTTAGGTCCGAATATTTTCGGGAAGAACTCGGGCAAAATGCGTCCGAGTACTAGGTTGGCGTCCGTCACTGCTAGATGGCTGAAAAGGGCTGCGTTGTTTTATAGTGGGTGCCGAATTTATAAATTTCGGTCTCTTCCCAGAATCGAACCTGCAAGCAAAACATTCGTAGCAGGCCGCTAACCACGCACACAGCGGAAAGTGAGATATACAGTACCCTTCCCCTTTTCAATTGGCAACGACTATAAGGAGTGACGAAATACAGTTGTAATTTGATCTCGATGCATGCCATTCATTCACGAGTTTCAACATAGAGTCCACCTTATCAAACGGCAAATACACCGTAAAGTTTGATTATGGGTAGAGCGAGCCCTATCTCGCAGTGTTTGTAGTTTTCATCTAGTATTTTTCCTCTTGCTATGATGAGCAAGCGCCAGATGTATATAAAAGATATATACGGACCCGTTCTTCTTGTAGCAGACGGGGCCGGGATGGGCGCCGGCACTCTCCGGGCCGACCACGAAAAGACCGTTCCGGAAAAAGAGACGAGATCCGCCACCGGCTGCCACCGTGTGAATATCCAACTGAACGGAGGGTAGTGACAATGGAGAGAAAGAGGAAGAGGAAGAAGAAAGAGAGAGAGAGTGGGGTAAGAATGGAAGAGAGAGAGAATGGGAAAATTATAATAGAGGAAAGAACAGTTTTCTACAAATCCTCCAAAGATACATGCACAGTTTCGAAGCAAAGCCACTTCGAAAACACTTGCTACAGTATAAATTGTGTTCTCATTAAATTTTAGTCTGCTTCACACAATTATAACACTTAACAGTATAGTGGTGGACTGTTCCAACATCCCAGCGAAAACGTTAGCTACAGTATATATTGTGTTTTCTGCGGGCAACGACTATACCTGTGGTGCCTGAATGGTGACGCCTGCTGTAGTTGTTTCCATCACGTGCTCCAGTTCTCCAGAAAAACGACAAACCTGAACGAACATTGTTACTAACCATCTCTCCGAGAAAAAACACTCTATTTATTAATAGAATACTCATTTTTCCCTTATTCTCGGTTACTCTGTTGCTGGATAGGTTAGTTAAAAATATCACCAAGGTACACATTTTTCACGTGTTTTCACGTGAAAATGACGTGTACCCACATCGGTGGAGGTTCCGCCCATATCGAAGCCGATCACCGGGGGACCATCGAAAGCGGTTCTGGCCACGCCCACAACTCCGCCCGCCGGACCCGACAAAATGGCCTTCGAACCGAAAAACCTGGAAAATGCATAGAAGGTTACTTTCGAGACATATTTTTCACGTTGGCGAAAGCACTACATGTGATGCGCATCGATTAGTGGTCCATTACGCCAGTGTAAAACCATAATCGTGAAGACAACGTTGGTTCACGTCGGCTTTAACGCCAAAATAAGTCAATGGGCATTTGTTTGTATGTTAACGCATAGGTTCCATTCGTGTTTCCATTTTAATCCAAGATTTTCCATATATATTGCATTCTATCGAATAATGATTGTCTAGTGAACTTTTTTTTTCAAACATAGTCATCGTTTTTACTTAAACGCAAGTTAATGACGCTAATGTAGTTCAACTCAATCGTACGCTCTATTTTGTTTGTGAAGAAATTTTAACGAAAACAATAATTTTGCGCCCAATTTCGTTTTTCTATGAATAGTTTCGAAGGCAATTATACCCAATTCTCAGGGGGAATAAACTGTCGTTCTCGATTCAATTAACCCCGGAGCTCATTATTTCGCGAAGTTTTCACATTCTTCAAAACACGCGTTTGGTCCGGTTGCCCTACGGTATTCAATACCGGGTTGTAACTCACGCTCAAAAGTTAAAGTTTCCGAGTTTTGCCTTTTCGCTTTTTCGATTTTTCGATTTCTTGATTTCCGGGAAATAATAAGAAAATCGGAACTTTCCCGTTTTTTTCCGATTTCAGTCGATTTGTGAGTTCGATTCATTGTGTCTTCGTTATATCTGTTCAGTCTCTCACTTTCTGTCAACTTGTATTAGCGAAATTATTCTCGTTCACTCATTTTTCGTGTGATGAATACTTTAACAACTCAAACTAGCACTGAGTACGTATGCTAGGAGATCCCGGCATCTTTCTCCCATCCTGCGTCTCCTCGAACAAACGCTATTTCTCTGCTCTCATATCCCGCCGGGATGTAAAAGACGAGAAATAGTGAGGAAGAGCGAGAGACGCAGCATGGGATGAAGAGGCCGGGGTCTTCTAGCATACGTACTCTGGAAATAGTCGACTTGACTTGGGTGTGTTACGTTTAGCCAAACGGGGAGCCTAAAGTTTCATGAAGTAACGACTGTGCGATAACAACATTCACTTCACTAACTTACGCTTGACTTGATTTTTGACCCCATTCTAAGTCTGCTTGGCGCACTATTTTGTGAGATTGTTGTTGTATCCCAGTGGCACGTGAGTGCATACCAATGGCGTAGACTAGAGAAAGCCGGATACACAGCTTGATCCACGAATCGCTAAGTGGACTTTTTGTGGATGGCGCGGCGCTCTCTTTTAATTGCGTGGATGGCGCGGGGCTGTCTCGAAAATCTGTGGATGGCGCGGCGCACTCTCTTAATTGCGTGGATGGCGCGGCAGAGTCTTCAAAGATTGTGGATGGAGCTGCACTCTACCTTTAAAACTTACGTGTATTTATATATAAAGTGTGGAAGACAAAAAATTGATGAGACAGTGTATTTTGAGATAATAGTTGAGAGTTGAAAATACTTTGTAACGGTTTGATATTGTCTTTAACTCACTTTCCGATCTTGGTAATACAAGTTATAAATATGAGTTATGAACAAAAACAGGAGAAACCTATACTGATAGTTCTACACATGAACGAGCCAGTTACCTGAAGTGGAACGAGCCAGTACCCTAAGGTGCAACCAGCTACTCTAGGAACCATGACTAACCTAAGCCTAAGCCTTTCTAACAGATAAACTAAATTCAAAAAAATAGTATGTAGAAAAGTTGATTGGGAAAACAAGTACTACCCCAAGTATGAGCTGCTAAAACCTTGTGATAATATGCTCCATCCACGCTTTCTCTGTCATTTGAGAGTGGTGACCCAGTTAACCAGAAAAGTGCGGCTGGATCCACAGATTTTTGGCTCGCTCGCCACTAATTGCTTTTTAGGGTGGCTCTCTCGAAAATTCGTGGATGGAGCGCATCTCCCGAGAAAGCCCAGGTTGGAAGCTGATGAACAAATGGGCTTTTACTGTATACCACCTCAAAACCTGCACGGGACCTGCCCGGGACCTGCCCTGGACATGTCCTTCGGCATACCTGCTGACACTGCACAGGCCTCCGTCCGATTGCATGAAATCCACGCGAGTGTTCTCAATTCCCTCAAAACCACTTTGGAATCCGGAAATGTAGTCGCGAATTTTCGGTGTCAAATAGGCGTCCGCACACACTGAAAAGAAACGCAAAAGTTGAACCTTTTCAATAGTTCGGAATTACCATACTAATTGATTTGGAACATTTAGAAAATTCCGATGTTTTGATATATGAACTAACAGCTCGGCCAGCTTTGATCCAATTAAAATCAAGGTAGGACGTATCTTGACGATAATAGTGGAGTATAGTTCTGGCCATTCCCACTGAGACTTGGCACCGTGCCAATGAATATTGTAGGCTATTTTTCACCACTTCAGAGTTTTTCAAAAAACTGCAAATCTCTGTTAGGAGTTGGTCCGTTTTATTAGCATACGAAGATAGGAAAGTGTTTAGAATAGTTATGCTTGCTCTGAGAAAAGGTCATCCGAAAATCTTGGCACGCTGCCAATAGGTCTCAGTGCGTATGAAACGGACTATAGGAATGAAAGCAATAATTTAATACAGTTGTAGTGTAGAACAATCATGGCTCATCTTCTTTGAACCTTGGCTTTTCGTGATATGTATTGTTTGTTTCATTATTAAACCAAACCCGATGAAGAATAGCTCTAGAACTTGGCGGCGACTCGCCGGCGACATGGAGGGGTCGGCAGAGTGTCGCCGGCGGGTCGCCTGCGATTATTTCTAGGTCCTTCACACTAAACGTTCTGTATATTAATCACATCCCGGAACTGGTAATTTAACAGAGAATAAAAATGTTGTATATATGTATATACTTATCGTCGCCAGAAATAGACACGATGAGATTCACGGCTTCATTGTTCATGTATAAACATGTCACCCACCTAAAAACTACAAGTATACGTATTTGATTAACATATATCTCATCCAGCGTCAACGACTTAAAAATGATCTCAGGCGACCCGCCGGCGACACTCTGTTGACCCCTCCATGTCGGCGGCGAGTCGCCGCCAAATTCTAGAGTTTTCTAGATAGAGAAAATAAAAATATCACGCTGACCACACAGCGCCAATTGTAGACACCGTACCTGTGAACCCCCTCGGCACGGCCTTTATCATAGGCATCACGTCGTGAGACAGTGAAATGTTGGTGAAACCCATTTCGACCGCCAACTTCTTGATTTGAATTTCGTGGGCAGGGTACCTGAATTTGATGAGAAAAAGTTGGTTGTCCACTAAGAGTACTTGAATATTCATAAACTATATGGAATGACCATGACTGTGTTTGTCAGCTTATTTGATTCAGCAGTTACATTTTCAGCATTCGAGAAGAGGGTTGAGAAGAATAGAGGCCGTAAGAATAGAGGCCGTATTCTCAACGGAACGAGACAGAACGTTTCAACACTATAACTTTCATAAATGTTCAGTTTAAACTTGTTTCTAGTGTTTTTTCTTCAGTTTTTTTATAACCAACATGAACGAGTGCAGCAAAACCACAGCGATGCTTCTGATCCCCATATCCAACACTTTCTGTAGTTGAGGCCGTAAAAAATCGGTGTCCAGCGGCGTTTCGACCATTACCTGAAATTGTGTGGTTTTCTAAATGATTTTTAGTATGAATTTTTAGTTTAGTAAAGGTGGTGGTACTTTTCAACTTTTGTCCAGACAATTGTGAGCAATGCGTTTGACAGCTCCATGTTATCGTGTTAACCAAATTAGATATATACACTATGTGAATGACATTCTTTCATTTCATAATCGGATAGAGTTTTCTTATAACGACCAACTTTCCCTCTTTGAACTCTACAGTATTCTAACATCTCTATAAACCTGCTAAGTTATCACAGTCGGCTCAAAACTTGTTTTACGGTTACGTAATCCTGGCTGTTGGAAGTTCACAAAATATCCAACAAAGTGTCCTATTTTCTCTCTTTCTGTCTGTCTCTCTCTCTAATTTCTCTACTTCTCTCATCCCTCTTCATCTCTTCTCTTTCTCATTCTCACCTGTTTTCCATTGGTAGCCGTCTCTCTCTTCCCGTTTTCCTCCATTTTCGACGAACCATCGACAGGTATCACCCTTTCTCGCACTTCCACTACTTCCTCGTATAGAACCTGACAAAAACGTCGATTACCCTCGAACTCCGAAAAAAAATCAAGCAAATTATCTTCCAATTCCAAATAGAACAGTATAATTCAACAAATGTGCTTCGCGTGCAGAACAACATTTCATTTTCGATCTCATTTTGATTCCGATTTCGATTTCAATTCATTTTCTAGTTTTAAGTTTTGCCTTAATTACAACCCAATTCGAATCCTCCACCTTCCCACCTCTGGTAGTTTGATGTCGAAGTCGAATATTCGCGGTCTGCTCTGGTTTCCGATGTAGAGCAGATCCTTGAACCCTTCCGTTATCAACAGTGCGATTCGTTCGCCCTTTCTCTCCAACAAGGCATTGGTGGCCACGGTTGTTCCCATACGCACCCATTCAATATTCTCTGAAAGGGCGCCAATTCTTTATTTAACCCGGTATTTCGTTAACCCTTTCAGTTAACCATTAACCGTTAACCGGGTTAACTCTTTTGTAAACCACTAAGTAACCCAAATTTTTCCCCAGAATCCATTGTAAAAAGGGTTACAAAGGAGTTTACAGAAGGGTTAACCCGGTTAATGGTTAACTGAGAGGGTGAACGAAATACCGGGTTTCTTGTAGAATTGTTCCTGAAAGGGAGAGGGTCACGGCAAGTTTGTCGAATCGACCCCCACCTTACCACCGCGTGGTATGCTAGAAGTAAATTGAAAAGTCACTTAAAGCTAGAATTCCGATGAGGAATAGTGCACTTTGTCGTCGCATGTTTCTAAGTTCTGCTGTGTTTAACATGTTTCACGTGACTGTGCAATTGACTAACAGGGTCGCAGCAAAAGCTAACTACAAACACAGCACATCCGTACAGTATGTATGAGATTCTTCTATTACATGTGGTGGAAGACGCCGAGACGTTCATTTCTAATAATAATATTAACGAAAAAGATTCATTGCGCATAGGCTATAGTTGCAAAATAACTGTTGTTCTATGCAATCCAAACACGAGTATCCAAATAGGTAAAGCAAAGTGCCTAGGTACATTAATTCAAAATAAAGAGACAGCCGTCCCTATTAGGCAGCCTCTCAATTTCTTATTCTCGTTTTTGGTTATTGGAACTTCTCGAAACAGATTACATGACTATTTCGTTTTCCCGAAACCACATGCATGGCACACTATAAAAGTACGGTCCCTTTAATTTAGTAAAGTACAGAATAAAAAGAATCGTGGAACATGAAGAAGGATGATAAGTTGAATTCACCGGTCGGAATGGGTGTCCTTCTGGGTATCGGATTGCCCAATTCCTCCTCGAGCACCTTGCGAATGGCTTCAGTGGGAGCGTCGTCATAGTTGGAAGGGTCCTCAGATAGAACCTGAGCAAATTTAGGAAGTGACCACATCTCCGTTGTAGTTTGATCTCGACACACCCCATGATTCATCAGTCGCGACCGAAAAGCAACGAGATCAAACTACAAACACAACGGGATAGGACAATTGCATAGGCTTGATTCGGAAAGAGAGCTCGGCCCTGTCCGATGATTCGGCAGCCAATTTCTCGAGTTGTAAGTTTTCGAGAGAGTTTTTCAAGTTCCACTATCGTGTCGCGTCTCTTCTATTTTTATATCTTTTAACTACTTGATATTGTTTTGTAGCAAATATGTTAAAAGTCGATTATTCATAGGTCAGGGAGATAGTACAATGTGGCCCGCTAAGTTCAAGTATTACTGCTCAATGTTGGATTTCCTACAAGTTATCCAACACTGTACAATATGCCGAGGTGTATCGACAGCGGTACATGGCGACTATTAGTTCTCATTTTGAGCATAATAACTTGGTTATTGAAATTTTCATGAAGAGTGTGAAAATATTCGAAGGATTGGAGAAATTGAGCGTGACCAACTCAGAAACCATATTTGTTCGATTGTATAATACCAACCATATAAAATATAACATCCACACAGATCTACCTATCTAGAACCCATTTAAAAAGCTCGGGATACTATAATTTCATTTGTTTTGGTTGAACGTTCACCTTGAGAACCCGTGTCGATCCATTTGGTTTGAATACACAGACATCGGTAAATGTGCCACCGCGGTCCACCGCAAAACCGTATCCGACCATCCTAGAAAATGTCCATTCAGGAAAAATTATGTCAAATTGGCAGAAATAATCGATTAACCGAGTGTTTCGTTAATCGCATCAGTTAACCTTAGCCGGGTGAAAGGTAAACTTAGTTGAAACCGTTTTGTGACGCGGTAACCGCTCCAATTTTCTCCCAAAGAGCGTCGTGAAACCACTAACAAGGTGGTTACTAGAATTGAATATTATGCAATATTTATTGAAGTATAATATCTATTATAATGACTGCGAGATAACTATCATGATGCTCATGCTTCGCTGAAAGCTCTAATTTCTCATTTTAAATTCAAAAGATGGCTAAAATATTAGCCGACTTTTTAGTGAATAAATTGGTCCTGCAGCGAAAACCCTGACGCGCGCGGTCAGCGCCAGTCGCTGAAGTGACCTAATTGTTCACACCCAAAAATCTTCACTTTGTTGAGTGACCGTAGGAGGAACGAAGCGTAGCGTTTTTTTCGCTACGAGTAACCTCAAAGAAAGGTGTGATGGGAACAACGAGTAGCTCCAGCACTAGGAACTACCATTGTCTTCTTATATACACAACTGTTTTGCGACTATAGTTTACCCAACATGCCGGCATAGCCACACTTTGAGCGGCTGAACCGAACAACTGTTCCTATTCAGCACTGCCAGTTATATAACTGTACCAAAAACAGAATTTGGGAAATTTCAATCTGGGAGATAGTAGCTCCCTCCTCAACTGTCGTTAGCAACTCTAGTATATTAAATTTAAGCCGACCGGCTAAGATGAGTAAATATTTCTAAAGAGAACTGCCAGGCAAATAACTGTTCAGAAACAGAAGGTTTAGCATAATTCAATGAGATCAGTGGCTCAATGAAACAACTGTATCTAGGCACTATATTTTATATTGAACCAAATATTCTAGGTCAGCCCAATGATTACCAGTTAAGGTAAACAAATGTTTCTAAGGAGGACTGCCAGTCGAATAACTGTTCCGAAACAGTAGCTTAGCGAAATTCAACCCTAAAAGAGCCGTGGCTCAATGGCGCAACTGTCTTTAGCGGCTATATAGCTAGCTAAGCCGAATGATTACCGACTAATCTAACCCAATGTTCCTAAGGAGAACTGCCCGTCACATAACTGTTCTGAAACAGCAATTTCGGTAAATTCAAACCAAAACGATCAGTGACTCAATTCCAAAGCTGCCTTTAGCTATTATATTATACCAACTATTCTAGCTAAGCCGAATGATAACCGGCTACGCTAAACAAATATTCCTGAGGCTAACTGCCAGTCAAAAATCTCATCCAAAGCAGTAGTTTAGGAAAATTCACAACTGAGTGGACTGATGGCACAATGCCACCGCTGTCTCTTGGAAAAGAACTATCACTAAGACGGAACTGATTAGCCTGTTGTGTTTTATCTTGCCAAAATACCAAGCACACCCGTTGTGCTCATTGAATTGTAGTAAAGATAGAACATGTATAGTGAGTGTGGAGCCCGATCAGCTACACACAACTATTACCTAATCCGGTAAACTGATGTGAGATAAGTTCAAATTAACATTTCACACCAGAGATAAACACGAGGCTTTCATATGTATAAAAAATAGGTAAACAATTCAGTACTCTAATGTTGCCTGTTGGCAACCGACTGACGCTTAACAAATATTTTATCGACAGACGTATATAATATTCTTCACATAAGACACGTGAACCCGTGTTCTTAGGTGACACGTCATATTAAACTATGTTCACGGAACGAACATAAATATGTCAAAAACAAATAAAATATCAGTCTTCTGGCTTGGGTTCTATCGTCGAGCTAGCCGTCGAGCCTCGACTGTAGACTACCTTTCCGGCTGACATGTCGGAAGATATCCTGAAATTCCCATAGATAAATGACCGTTTGTTCCTTGCGTTCAACACGCGCTAGCGGAACTGGGCGGGAAAGGGTGGGCTATGATAGTTATCTCGCAGTCATTATAATAGATATTATACTTCAATAAATATTGCATAATATTCAATTATAATGACTGCTCGATAACTATCATGATGCTTGTTCAAATCATCCTGAACGCAAGCCACAAATCACCTTAGACATGAAAATAACGACGTGTGAGAACAAAATTTTCATAATTGCTCATGCGACTTGTGAAAGGAGTACTTTGCCTATACCAGACCATCCTAACAACCCCATCTTCAAAACATGATTTAAAACCTTTAGAACCAATAATTTGATAGTTGCTCTGTACGTGAGAGTGAAAATTCCATTGATCTATCAAAAGGTTTCCTTGAACGTTGGCGGCCCTGGACAGCCATTAAAATAATGATGATCACTTGTTCTTAAATGCCCAATAACGTACTACAAATAGCCAAGGGTTCCAACGGTTCAACGTATAATAACCACCCTACGATATTTCCTGGAGGTGGCCAAATATTATGACATAGCTCATTACCACGGTAAAGAGATGAGTCAGAATAAGTAAATGACCTTGTCTAGCCGAAATTGCCAACAACGCCTAATTCATAGAGTATCGAGTATCCAACGAATTGGTCTTAGTTGGTAAACAGTAAAACAAAACCAGATGCGAAATGGATAGGTTCTAAGGAGGAGCAAAACTCTACCAGCCTAGTTTTTTGTCCCCGTTCAAGCCTGGTGCAAGTCACCCACAGTTAATGTTTAAGGTATGAATACTGTGCATGAACAAATACATAAACAAGGTTGTCCGATTTCAATACGCACGATCATCGAATCATGAAATAAGGCAACTTTTTTTGGCGAACAAGGGCCCATTTTTAGCCTTTTTTTGCTGGCTTATTGTAGCTGTAGCCACGTTTTAGAAATTGTGACCTTTCGAAGTGTCACAATATAGCCCAAAAGGTATGCAATACTCACATGAATTCAAAAGCCCAGCTGACTGATGATGTTCTCGCCTGCGAGGACAGGTCTGCCGTTGATATCTTTCAACAGTCGAACAGTCCACGATACCTCTGAAACTCATAGATACTAGTACTCATGATGCAGTAGGTACTACTCATGATTCGGAAGGTATAATTCCTAGAGAATCAGATCCTCGATATACCCGAGGAAACTATGTGATTGAAAACTAAGGTCTTATTTTTTATAACTGTCCAAGCGCAAGCAGATTGCACCACCTGAAGCAGCGTAAATATTTGAAGTAACCTCAACGATTACTCCTTTTCTATGAAAAAACAAAAAGGGAATACAAATTTCTTCCGTCAGTTTCATAATTTCGTTCGTGAAAGCGGAGCTCAGATTACGAAAAAAATTCGCAGAAACGGGACCCAATTTCCTTGGTGGCCGGTTTTGCTAAAATAAAACCCTGACTATCGTCACAGGAGAATAGCCTAGACTTCTAGACGAGTGCTATTTAGTTAGTTTTGAAACGCAGCTAGTGCAAAATTCTAGCAGTCAATTTTTTGACCCTAGCAAGGTTGGGTAGGCCTGATAATTTTTCGCGACAATTCCTCAGAATCTATGAAAAGTCGCAGCTGTACAGCAAACGGCGCACCCTCCACTGATAATAGGAAGTTTAACCAATCAATGGTGCTAACCTTGCCCACGGACTATCGAATATTACTGTATGTTAACTATAATTAACCTAGAAACGGATAATGGCAGAAACCACTCACTTCTCCTTGTGAGCTGCCAGACTCATCCTCATTGAAGACAGAACTTAATCGTTGTCCAACGATGCACGTCTTCAGAGATAGCCTCTGCAATAGCAATCCTTGTTCGTGAGGAAAAATTATGAAAAAGGCGTTTCCTTCGCCCAAAACACAAAGGTTTACCTTAACGTCAAGCATTATTATGACGAACATAATTTAGACTGGTCTAAAAGAAAAGGTCTTTCATTAAAACACGTCACCGTTGTTACTATTCTTCCGCAGCACAAACTAGCGAGCGGTACCCAAAAAGATAACTCAGTTCCTCATATCCATGATATAACAGTCAGGACACGAACCCTGGTTTTTGAAAATATTCCAAAACAACCGAGTGAACAACGGCTCATTTTGCAGTCACCCATAGCACTATGATTTAAGTTCCCCTGGCAGAATAACTGCGTATATGAAAGTCGACTGATAAGAATGTAACCTAATTCCTGTAAGGGTGTTGACTTTGATCAATATTATCAAAATGCCCACGTCAAAAATCACAAAAAACCTAGCTATATGCTACGGCTTTCCCGAAAAGGGATTTTCACTCAAAGTGACCGTTTCATTTACGTGATAAAAACTAAATTTGACCATATCAGACTTAGGTGAGAGGACAATTTCCAGTCAAGTACCCTGACCCGTGAATGTCAATTAGAAATTGAAACTGAAACACTAATGTGGTCGGTAGTATCAGTAACAGCTGATTATCCGAATAAGACCAAGAGTGCTTCAGAAAAAAACATGCAATCGTTAAGTCCGATCTTGTAACTATAATTTTCGCACGAGAAAATTAGGTAATTCAATAACGACAATAATTTATCGTGCCCACATGTTTTCCAAACTGAGCAAGAAACAACGCGGAAAAAATTTGTATGTCAAAGTCAAGGGAACGCCGGACTTTGGACAATTTGATTGCGAAACCTTATCCCCAACAAACATGTTCTGACCTGTTGCAATCGGCAGCCTTCCTCCCATCTAGGAGCATAGTGGCGTTTGGACATCGGCCCCACAGATCCATTATGGCTCACTCAGATGGAACGATTCTGATGCTGAAATCAAACTGAATTAATAACCATTATTCAGAATACAAACAACAGAGAGAAGGACAAAATGTTAAATATGAAACATATTTACTAGTATGGAAACCGTCAATCAACGGCCCAGAAGGAGGATGAACCGATCCCCCTTTTATATACTCATGCGTCCTTATTTCTAATGGCGTGTAGAAAAAAAAAAAATCCCCTTGCTACGCTTGATTCAGGCGCCCAACCTTCACAGAAAGTAGCGGGTTCAACTCGAGGTTCATTTAAGTAGGCCAAATTGTCTAACAACCTTTGTTTTAAACATTTCACAATCCCAACTGAACTCGTAACCATCTCTGATGCATCGCATACCATATGATCAACATGGAAGAGAACAGCGAGAGCGACCGGAGATGCATCCAGAGGTTCGCGAGTAGTTATATCTAATTTTGCCAAATTAGCTACAGGAAACTACTACCCATTACTCGTAGCTAATTACTGCAACTTCAGTATTTACGCAGGTCCGTCGACCTATCGCTTAAACACAACGCTGGCTTGGCAAGCTCCACGCGAAAATTTAGTGTATGTTCTAAACCGCAACCTGCGGTGCATTTAGAGGTTAGGGTTGAGCGAATAGCTTTCTAATCATACCAAATTAGCTGGAGTATAACTACCACCCATTACTCAAAAAGGCGATGCGGACAACGTAGGTAATTACTGCAACCCCAGTATTTACGCAGGTCACGACAGTCGCTTAGACACAACGTTAGCTTGCCCAGCTCAACGTTCAGATCAGTGCGTGTGATCGTGTTTAGGTACCACTAGAACGAAGCAAGTAAGGTCGTGTACATCACATCGGCGTAAAAAACGATCCTTCGGCGGGGAACGTCCATGTTCCTCGCTAGTCTTCTTCAGCCCCTAGACGAATGGGCCATTGAACTTGAAGCTCTCATCCATTCGGAAGATCCTGTACCGAAGGAAATGGATAAACGAAACCACCCTGTGGTCACCAACTCGTTTAAAAATCCTGAATCTGATCAAGCCAGGATGGAATATAATATTCTGAATTCAGAAAAAAAAACGAATAGAATAGGGACCCACAATGACGAGTAGAGACGAATCACAGAGATAGTCAACTCTGTTGGGAAGAACCCCAGTTCTTGAACACGCCGGTTGAAAAAGAAACTGGGGGAACAGCAAGTCAAAAAGAGGACCCAAAACAGGAAACTTTCATCAGAAGATTCCCTTACCAGGACAACTTATCGCAATGAGAAGATGTATTCATGCAGGAAACAACGATTTTCTCCGCAACCCTGCCTAAAAAATCGAAGGGATGTCCATATCCCCCGAAAACTACGTAAAACAGATACAAAAACATTGAGAAATTCGCTGCTAACTATACTAGCGAATATAATCAATAAATGAGAAGAAAAAGAGCAAGCCCGTAACCGACGGCGCTCACGAAACAAAGTGAAGATTTTTGGGTGTGAACAATTAGGTCACTTCAGCGACTGGCGCTGACCGCGCGCGTCAGGGTTTTCGCTGCAGGACCAATTTATTCACTAAAAAGTCGGCTAATATTTTAGCCATCTTTTGAATTTAAAATGAGAAATTAGAGCTTTCAGCGAAGCATGAGCATCATGATAGTTATCGAGCAGTCATTATAAACAGAAATGGACTCCGCCATCCTTTCCCGTTCATCAAAATGTGGACATTAGTGAATTATAAAAACACATCAGACAAATACAACATTTTACAACAACTACATAACTTGTAACTTCAATATGTTGACAGTTGTATTCAAGCTTTGAGCTGACGACAGTTATAACTTATCGTGTCAAACCTAATCGTAATCTTATCTAAATGGTAATGCGTAATAATTAGATGAACCAAACACTCGATCAACCAGAAAAAAACCCTAGCACGTTAGATATAAGGTTTGTTAGTGAGCTATTTGAGAAGTATGTCAATGATGGAATTCTGATAGAGTTTATGAGGACCTTATTTTTCATTATAGAACAAAAGATTGAATTTGTGACTCTTATCTGAAACCAATATTCAATGCTTGTCAAACTATATATTCTGCATTTCTATTTTATTCGAAGAAGTTTCTATTGTATCTCTCAAATACTCTTACTCAACCCGACTGCAGTATAGGTTATAATCACTTCTATGATGCTCATAAAAAGTAGCTAACGCAATTGCAAGCAGCTGGCATAGCATACGTGACAATTGTACAAATATGTTTCGATCAACAATTTTGATTTCCAGATTCTCTAATGAACTCAAAGAAAGGAAACTGGTGTAAATATTGATATTGTATTTTGATAGACGAAAATAGGAAGAAAAGATAGGTGACTATTAGTATTATCAATAAAACTGGGGGCAATCGAACGGCTAGAGAGTTTTCGGGCGAGAGAGAAGCAGAGAAATAGAGGAAGAAGGCAGACAATACGAGCGACGATAGAAGAGGAAAAGAGAGAGAGAGATGGGGGAGGGAGAGAGAGAGAGAAGGGATATGAAATAGTGAGAGACAGAGAGACAGAGAGAGAGACCTGGCGAGACGAAGGGCAACTTTGCTGTTATTTAATATATGTCAAACAGTTTTCCATTAACTCGTCTGTAACAAGATGTTACTAGGTGCTAACTGACACCTTAAGTACGGTTGGGATGGGACCTAAAAATCTGAGAGACGCAGACTTTTTACACTTCGAAAAACCCCGCTCGGCTGTCTTCCAACTAACCATTTAACGGGGACAAGGTATGTTCCTACAACCAATTCTTTCGAATCTATCGTGCTAGTTTAGTAAACGTAAGTCATGGAGTTTCGTCATATCGTGGTTATTTTCACTCAAGAAAAATTACAGTTTTATATGAAAATTTGTCATTTTTAGGTATAATATAATAGCCAATTTCGTAATGGATACACCGCGGGTTTTCAGCGTATTTTATAGGGTAATCTGGACCATTCATAATACTAGTTGTTTTTCATTAGTGTTTGTCAATTCGGATTTCCCCAAGAATTGTAACACCATTTATTTTGAAACGATTGTTCAAAATGGCGAACAAGGTGTGTGATGATAAGGACTCGAACCCCTAGGATAATATGGTTATTATAGTCCTTTTCACCCCTAGTAAGACTCCTACAGTAGGAATACAGTACTTTCACTAATTTTTATTTACGTAAACGTTAACAAAGACGTTGTTGTATCCGGTTCTCATTCCAATTGTAAAAGGTGTTCCAACATTTATTCGACAATGTAGAAATACACATTGGAAAGTCATTAGAGTGTGAATATGGAATACAATACTTTCACTACGCCCGATATCAACATTAGTTGAGCTTGTTTATACGAGAAACTTGGTTTTGTATAATATATTCAAATTCCTGATTTTTTCATAACTTAATGTAGGATAGGAGTCTCGGAACGAGTCAGGAATGGTGTCCATCATTTCACTAACGGTCCATCGCTAACGGTCCATGGAATTCCTCAGAATGAAATGGTTTCAAGCTATTTGTCAAGGCATGAACCCTCTCATTGATTTTTACTGAGTGACAATAACAGTTTATGATTGCAAAACGTTAGCTAGTATTACCATAACTAAATATTTTCCTTTTTTTTCTAACTTTTGTCATATTTTACTGTACCTTTTCATGCTCCCTGGTAACCTCCACATTTGAATATTCGATTCCGACGTGAACTTCTGCTTCTGGTATCGCGAACGAACTCTTTACCTGCAAATTATACATTTTCAACCATTTTCAACGTGAATATCAAGTATTTTCGCAATCATGGAATGATATTCCCTTTTTGTGTTATTTCGATACAGCCCAGTTTTCTCTCGATCAACGTCAAGTTAAGTTAAGTTGTTTCAACTTCTTTCAGTCTTCTTAAGATATGCAAATCTGAACTGTCAAACTGATCTGAATATTTTCCTAGATTGGTTTAAATCGTCATATTCTGAATATTTTCCACCAGTTTCCATCTACTACCTATCTAATCGATATCTTCCTCCTTCCAATATACTCTATATCTAAAACTTTGGTACTATATCAAAATTGTGTAGCTGATTGGTAAAAAAAACGAACCTTTCCTGGCCGTAGATGACAGAGACAACGGAAGGAAGGACCACTCTCTTTCCACCCAAAGAATGAAAGCCTTTCTCACACGTAAACAGGGTTGATGACAGACTCGCGGGAATCTACTTTGATCCATGACAAGTTATACCAACTAGTTAGATACAACGAGATAATTTGTATGTTCTATCATCATTCAAAACTGAGAGAGTACTCAGTGTGCTGTGTTACTGAACTCGAGTAGCGTTTCGAGTAATGTTAACAGTTAACGAAAACATAATGACATCATACTCGTTACACGAGCGTTCCAATCCAAGGTAATAATATAAAACTTGGTAATAATAATTGGGGAGTAGAATGTTTTTGATTTTTTCTTCTCTGGTAACATAGATTTATTCGTAATTCCACTGGAACCGTTGCATCTTTCTTATGAGGATCTCCAAAAACTTCAGCATCTCAGTTAGTGTAATTTCGTGAAGCAGGTACGGGAACGTGAATTATCGTGGAGAAACTCCAGTAGAAACGTTCTCTAGGAAATCGGAATATACACTTTGTTGAACTTCGTTAGGCTCTCTTTTTTCACACTCAGCCAGGTTCTTTGTCCCTGTGAGAAGTGAATTTATTAGAGCTAATATGCTGTTGGTGTTACATTTATTCCCTGTTACTTCGTGCTTGTTCTGAAGAGGGTTAAGGCTCAACCAGATATTTCTCAGAGTACGCATGCTAGAACCTCTCGGGAACTTCAACCCAACGTGCGTCTCCCAACACACGCACTGCTTCACGACACTCGTATCCCGCTGGGGGTGAGAGCAGAGAAATAGCGTGTGTTGGAGGAGACGCAGGATGGAATGAAGGTGTCGGGATGTTCGTACTCTGGTCTGCGCGAACCGTTCCGCGCTCCACGTCCACCATACTAGCATAAAATTGAATAGCCACGTAACTTTAGTACTGTAGGCATCGAATAGTCACGCAAAGTTAGTACTGTAGGCGTGCACTTTGTCTTGCACGTTACTGAGTTCCGCTGTGTATAACCTGTTTCACGTGACTGTGCAATTGACTAACAGTATACTCAGAAGTGTTGATGTCCTACCAACGTGCACATGCATTAGATATCATGTTTTCGACGTTGTATTAGCGAAGACTATACATTTGGAATCATCTCCAGGATTGACAGCCAGCCTGCCACTTCATATTGAAAAGCCATCGTCAGTCGACGCATTTGACAATTTAGAAATAGAATTTAAAGAAGAACGATTATAAGTTCCAATCCCAACACTTCTGTCAAGCTACAATAAATTTTTCAATTGCATTTAGAATGCCGATGACACGAGATTCGTCCACATAAGCGTCCTGCCTTAACGTTATGAGAAAGTTTGAACTAAATACATAATCAGGTCTGTTTTGACCCTGACTCAAAACTATTTTGAGTTTCCTGATCAATTTCTCATGACATATCAAAATAAAGCATCAAAAACTATATATTAAATATGTATTCAATTTTTCAAATCATTCACGTCGTCTGTTTCTTGATCTTCCTGTCAATTATCGTTGAATTGTTGAAATGACTTCATTAGGCTAGAATTCAGGTTTTCCGAGTAATGCGATTACTCATTATGTTTATTCTGTGAATACATTATAGGAGTTTTGATAAATCTCTCATTTACTGCCTATTTCGTTTAGCGAACTATACTCTAAATTCACATAGAGTATCTGTATTAACTACTGAATGAACAAATGAGAGATAGACAAGACCGATAGAGACAGAGATAGAGAGACCAAAGAAAGAGAGAGAAAAACAGAGAGAGAGAGAAAGAGAGAGAGAGAGAGAGAGAGAGAGAGAGAGAGAGATAGAGCGGGAGAGATTTTTGAGTTCCACCTCGTCAATTCTCTGAACCTTGTAACTTTCGAGCAGACAATCGTCTTTTTTTCAATATCAGAAACACATTTTCATATGGGTCTTCTCAAAAAAGTAGAAGCCTATAAGAGAAAGCTGGAAAGTGAAAACCTACAAAAAGGATCCAGTCTAATCCTCTTTAGTGAGGATAAGCAAGTTCTAGCGATCTGAGGTTTCACTATGTAATAAAAAATATATGTCTTGAGGTTCAGGTACTATTACTCGAGTTGTTTCGACATTTCTGCACTGGCCATTCACGAGATACTGTTTATTTTGCCGTGTATTCTTGAGAAAAAACCAAAAAAAATTTCAAAGTTCGAAAAGAACTTGATCCCATGTCTCGGCTTTCTATCGTTTTTTCTCTTCTTCTTTCTCTCTTTCTCTATCTTTCTCTCTGACTTTTTCTCTTTCTTTTTCTCTAACTACCCCCATGAACAAAGTGCGTTGTTCACTTTGATATTTGATTGAAATCATATTACTAAGCGAGCCGAGACAACTAAAATGTTGAATATATTTCTATTTTCATCCAACTCTCCAATATTACATCCCTCAAATTCCCAACACGGAAAGAAAACTCATCTACAACTGGTAGTTATTCCGAACGAAAGTTTATTAAACGTGAAAAACGTGCTAGTAACGTTAAGAAGAATGTTGAAAGCTGTCATTTGAGTATTATCCTTGAATATTTTTCAACACCAACCGATCAGACAATTTCCAGCCAATTGGCAAACAACTTCTGTCGACGAGAGAGTGTGCAGGTCAGAGAGACGCATACTGTCTGTAGTCTCATTGACCTGCATGCTCTTTCGCTTTTGTAGCTCGCCAATCGCAGAGCGCTTATCGTTTTGAGAACACAGAAACATTTACGCCAAGTTTCGCCTTGAGCAAGTTGCGAGAGCGAGAGAGCATGCCGGTAAATGAGGTAGCAGACGGTCGGAGTCAGTCTGTTTCTCTATGACCGGAAAACTCTTTTTTGTTGCCTTTACAAAAGTTGGTAGCTGATTGACAATTCTTTGTCTGAGAAATAGAACTGTAATTTTAGTAACATTGGTCGCTATTATGAATGATTTGTTTGTTTTTGCCGTGCAAACTTTGAATTGTGTCGTGCGACAATCAACTTTTTCAACGAAAAAATCTTGTTTCAGATAATGTTTGCTGCCGTTTGCATCCTCGCTCTCTCAACAATGGTCATTTCACAGAATGTTGTGGATCCAGAGACCGGGTAGGTCAAAACATAAAGGGTGATAAAGTATGTGTTGTAGTTTGATGGCCACAAACACGTCTCAGGTTCCGACAAAAAGAAGGCGCATAGACTGATAAGTTATAGTCTGTTCCACGCACTTATAACCCTCTACAGTAATCTTCGCGAACTTCTAGATCAACGTTTCGTAGTTTGGTGTTTTCGAAATGACTTCAATTTCCGCTATTGTGTTTTCTATCTATGCTACTGCGAACTATGAAAGTTTGAAACAAAAACAATGATTTATTCATTAGAAAAAGCCTTCTAAATATGCGACGGATTACTGTAGAAGGACATCGATTGGTGAAACGAACTATAGCAGGATAGAACAATAACCTCCGCCCTTCTTGCCTATGAAGCTATCGAATATTCACTGCCAAGGTGTCGTACAACTTTGACGCCGAAGAAACGTGAAACAATACTGATAACCCTAATGAATAGCATAACAGTTACAACTAATAATGATGAATTGAATTTAACTTTCAACTTCCATTGTTTCGGTTGTTTGCCTCGTCCAGCCTGACACTACGTAGTTTCTGTCACCTCACTTCGGTACGTATACATAACTCCGAATAGGTGTTAAAAGAAGTATTGACGAATACGTTCGTCTGCAGTTTTCAGAGTACTTCAACAAGTTGAAAACATCAATGGAAGTATAGGATCATACTGTAGGAGTCGATACCTCCCATCTGGTGGAAATGTTCGTGTTTCGTTTGAACAATCAAACCACCAATAGTTCAACTACACTCATTTTCAACCAATCAGTTTCAGAGAATACCTATACTTTGTGGAGCGGCCACAGAACCTGGGACGCGCCGCGCGTAAGTTCTACTTTATACTGAGGTCACATTTAAATGGAATAAACTAAAATTACATTGTGAGGATTAGCAAAATAAAATTGGTAGCTTAAATAACTGCGAAATGAAATGTGTTACCAATTTGCTAAAAATTTGATGATGACAAAAACTGTTCACGCTCAAAAGCGCAGCGAGATGGCATACACTAGAATATGATACTTGCAGGGTTGTTCTAAATTCGGTGAAACTTTTCTATAACTCGACAAATTCATGAAAAGTCCTAATGAAATACTTTATCAATGAAATATCTTGTCGTTTTGGTATTTTCCAGCAGTCCTTCAACCTTTCTTTGATTATTTGATCACTGAACTAACATTGGGTTTTGAGAGTCCGAAACAGTGTGAAACTTCGATTAGCGGATTTACTGAGCATATCATATAAACATATTAACTTCATCTTCAAATTCAACTGAGTATAACTAATGTTTTCAGGATCGAATTTGGTGGAAAACCAAATGAAGTTCCGAGAACGCAGTCGGTTTCCTTATTATAAAGGACTCGGCAGAAAGTGATTCAATCATTTCCGATTTCTTGTATTCTCGCAGATATCCACTCATTTGAATAAATGTATTTGTTAATGTGATAGAAGAGGTGTTCAGTGTGGCAATATAACATTGTGAACGCAGTGACTTTATTCTATTTTCCGAGTATTGATGTCACTGATTGTTAGAGCATTCCAAACTTCGGATCACAGGCACATTTTAGAAAACAAAAAAGTACAAAGGTTTTACGCAACGAAAACATGTGTAAGATTTTATGATGTATGTAATGAAGCAAGATGAAAGTAGAAGTGAAGTGAAGTTTCGGACCAGAAAAGTAAAGGTCAACAACAAGCCTAGGTTGTGTGTACCAGCTGCACCATTCGTGTTGGCAACTGCATGGAGAGTTGCCAACTATGTTGCCAGACTGCTCAGACACTTCCCAGCCAATTTGCTGGCCACTTTTTTATTGGCTGAACGAGAGAGTGTGCAGGTCAGAGAGACGCAGACTGTCTTAGCCTGTCTGCGCGTCATTGACCTGCATGCTCTCTCGTTTTTGTAGCTGGCCAATCGAAAAAAATTGGCGCCAATCGTTCTGAGTGTGGCCTGGCACATTCTTCAGTGAAGTCTCGTTCGACCGAGGAAAAGAAAGGTTCAGAGCGCAAAGGAACAATGTCAGAATTGACGTGAGGTTGAGGCCCCCCCCCCCCCCCCTCACTAAGCTCAAATAGTCAAGTAAGCTATTTGAGCTAAGTTCAAATAGCTACTTGCGAAAACGAGCTTACCCGTTTTGGTATTCAGAAGCATTGAAATAGCCATCTGAGTCAGATTTGGGTCATCTACACTATGCTTACACAATGTGAGTTGGCAAATCTGTGGTCAGAATTAGGGTTGTTAATCGAGTTGAAAAATTCGAGTTTTTCGAGTTTCGAGTTTTTCGAGTTTCAGAAAATTCGAGTTTTTCGAGTTTCGTGTTTTTCGAGTTTTCGAAATTTCGAGTTTTTCGAGTTTCGAGTTTTTCGAGTTCTGAAATTTTCGAGTTTTTCGAGTTTCGAGTTGAACTCGAAACTCGAAATTTCGAGTTTATTTCGAGTTTTTCGAGTTCGAGTTTATTTTTTAACAACACTAGTCAGAATGTAATCAGATTCTAGATCACGTTGAGCTCACCACTTACAAAACTTCGCATGACCTGAACTGAAATGTGTTGTTTGCAGTACCCAGCCAATGTCACATTCATAAACGACAGTTTCTCAACTGGACTTGGGCAGCTTGCCAATGAAATTTCAAGGCAGCCTTTGAACATGTTGAAAAACTTCAAAACGATAGAAATTAACGTGATGACTTCCTGGGGACTTTCTGTAAAATATATGTTTCTCTAAATAACAGTCTTCCAAAGTTTTTGGCACGCTGCCAACGAGTCCAGTTGAGAAACTCAGACAATTCCCAGCCAATTGGCCAGCCACTTTTTTATTGGCTGAAGCGAGAGAGTGTGCAGGTCAGAGAGACCCAGATGTCTGCGGCCTCATTGACCTACACACTCTCTCACTTTTGTAGCTGGCCAATTGAAGAAAATTGGCGCCAATCGTTCTGAGGATGTGAGCACTCCACCGGATCATCCCAATCTACGCACGTGAACTGCCTATAACGGAACTTGACCTTTTTAACGAAACTTGACCGTTTTCATAACGAAACTTGACCTTTTTGTATACTTGCACACTTCAAATACGAAAAGGTAAACTCGTTTTTCAACGTTTTTTTCTCGTTCTTCGAAAACTCAGCTGAGAGAGGAGGTTTATTTCGTTTCTAGAACGCTGTGAGGCGGTTAGTTCTTCCCTCAAACTCGCCACCCATGAACACATTCGTTGCGATTCAGTAGTGTGCTTGAAAAGTATATTGGCCCCAGAATAATATATTTGTAATCTCATTATTCATACTGAGACTCATTCAAGTGCGAACTTCAGCTTTGTGGAAAATAGAAAACTCCTTGAATAATCAATGAATGCTAAAATCGTAAATATGCATGATAGCGCTTATGTAAATCATACCGACCGAAAGTTTTATGTATCATAACTTCATTACGTAGGTTTTTAGAAACGTTCCTAAGAACTTATTTGAAATGAACATGGTTTAGCCCTTTAAACTGTATGCGACTATAGAATAAGACTGTTGTTATTTGAGTGTAGTTAATGTTGTAAGTTGCAGACATGGCAAATCTCTTGAAAGGAGTTGAACTGTCCAAAAACGGCGGCGGCAAGGCACTTGCTGAAGACGTTCTAAAGGTAGAGTCATACCGGGAAAGTTGTAGTTTGTAGTCTCCCCCTCTTTTGCTGTGATCACAACAGAGAATATGTGGAAGTCTAATCTAAGGTACACCAAATGTCGTGTGGAACAATCACAATCCCGACGCATTGGTCCACATAATCGTTCTTCTTAAAGTTCGGGAAATAAATTATCGGTACATTTCACAAGCTGTTCAGTTTCCTAATCACCACAAACGCAATGTTTCGTAATTTTTGATGTCTTCTCTTCCTTCCTTTCTTAGGTTTTCTTTTTTGGTCGTACCATGATATTTACTTGCAGAATAAGGTGGTAGCCCTGTACTTTGGTGCCTACGCCTCCCCTCCCTGTCGCTCCTTCACCCTTCTTCTCAATGTAAGTTACTCAATCTAGAAAATAGGGGGTTTGTTCTTTCCAAAGCTATATGACGCTATGTTTGTAGTTTGATCCAGTTGCTTTTCGGCGGTTCGAATAATAGTTCTGATATGATTATATAGTCTGTTTCACCAATCCATGTACTTCTACAGTAATCCGTCAATTATTCAAGGGGGTGTTTTCTAATGAAAAAGTCATTACTTTGGTTTTAAATTTTCAGAGTCAGTAGTAGTAAACATGAAAAAGACACTATGAAGATTTTGAGGATTTCTGGAAACGCTAATATACCAAACTTTGACCTGGAAGAGATAGCAGATTACTGTAGAAGGTTATAAGTGGGTGGAACAGACTATGTCCTATAGTATTCGTAGCAAAATTCGGTACGCAGTAGATTGAAACAATAGTTGTAAAGAAAATTTCTCTAGAATCATACTTTTTCAATCGCTAAATGAACAAAAATGTAAAAGGTAAGATTTTCCAACCAAATTGCAGAGCTTCCACCAGCAGCTGGAAAACGAGGGCTCGTTCGAGGTGGTTTACGTGTCCGGGGATCATTCGGAGTGCGAATTGAAGAGCAATCTGTTCAATGCTCATGGAAACTGGTACTATCTACCCTTCGGATCGGCCAAGATCGAGTTCGTTTTCAAACGATTCCCATCCCATTGGCCAGCCACGTTTGTAGCGACCTCGACGAGAGAGCGCGCAGGTCGAAGAGACGCAGATATCGGCAGTTTTATAGAGCTATCTCTCTCTCTCTCTCTCTCTCTCTCTCTCTCTCTCTCTCTCTCTCTCTCTCTCTCTCTCTCTCTCTCTCTCTATCTCTCTCTCTCTCTATCTCTCTCTCTCTGCCGTTGTAGCCTGGTAAAAGTTTTTTGCGAACCAAAGCGAGCCCGTCTTCCCGAAGTTTTGCTGTCGCCGGTTTCAAAGGTTGAGATACTCGCTAATTTTGCTACGAATCATTAGTTTTTACCAACGTGAAGTCTAGTCTGGTGAGAAATCTGTAGTTTGATGTTGAGTAGCTTCTGATCAACTGATGGTGAGAAAGTTTTATATCAACTGCTCGATAACTCTCATGATGCTTCGCGGAGGCTCAAATTTCTGATAGCTATCTCGCAGTTTACATAATAAATATTATACATCAATAAATCTTGTATAATCTACTATTATTCCAGAGAACTGAACAAGAAATACGCGATTGACACGGCGCCCAATCTCACTATTATCGATGCGGACGGAAAGGTCTTGAAGAAGAACGCTACCGAAGACGTCCGGGTCAGAGATAGTACTTTTCATCTCTTCTCCATGCTACAGTATGCTCACAAAACTCTGAGTATCGATGGGAATTCCCTATTGAAATTTGCTTCAAAAACCAAATGACAAGTAAACCAGTCGGTACTCTAATCCAAAAAGGTACTTTTAGGACAGACAAAACAACTATGATCATTCTTCTGTTACAGAGATGTCCCGCACAGGTTGCCGTGAGCAAATGGAAGACGGCCGCGTAAAAGGAGTCAGTAGATTGAAAAAAAGAAATAAAGTAGATTTCCATAAACTTGATGTTTCTAAACAATACTCAATGCGTTTCTTCATTCTCATTTACCTCATAATACATCTCGGAATACTAAGCAGACGCATTTTTTTGTATTTGGTAGACAACAACTAAAAACGCCTTTATTCACCCGATAAGTATAAACATGAAATAGGGAATGATCGGTGTATGAGATGCAAAGGATGAGAGGAACATCAACCGAGAGATAGAGATGGGCATGTACAGTGAAGAGAAGTGGAGGAAGGTCGCGGGGAGTTGAGTCTCTTCTCCTAACATCCCCGCACGCTCATCTGCAACAAGGACATCAATTGGAATAACTATTGAATATAAACATAAAAACAGAACAACCAGGTTAATTGAGGAACCTACAACAAATGGGTGAAAATGCCAACAGAATTTGAACTCCGCAAGTATTTCAGTTTCAACCAGCAATACTTCTGGAAACAACTATTCCACAACTAATTCGTGCAACATGCTAATTTGAAGACTCAAAATTATGACTCAGGAACGTCGCCCACGACACTGGATAAATAGTGTCAACCGTCCAAACCCCAGTAAGGTGTTCGGTGTGACTATTCCACAAAACGCAATGTTTTCTTCAATCTCCATACGTGTAAACTTTCGATCGAAAATATGCAACTTCGATATTGGCGAGAAAGCCGCACGTTTCTGGCTATTCGAACAACTCTACCTACAGTGACCGTACCCACCGTTTCTCTTCTCTTTCTCTTCTTAGGCTCCCGGGAGAGAAAATTCGGTTAAGACTTTTCTCCCGAGAGCCTGATTAATAAGGGGGAGTGGGAAAACCATAGGATACTACCACTGAAGTGGATACTACCACTGAAGCATGATGCTCCGATCGTACCTTGGTGTTGCCGGCGCCCTTTGCATTGGCGATGGGCGCCGCCTGTTTGGTGAGCGGACGACGAAATAAGAGCACGTGTCGCTCCGGTCCATGGATCATGTAGTGGACCCAGCCGGGTGACTGAAACACGACACCTGGTAGGGGATGACAACAACTATTGTAGTTTAACCTGCGTATATTACATATTACAAATCGCGCTTTTGAACTACCTTATATTACACAACTACGAAAACTACGAAATCAATCCTTGACTAGTCTTGTTAGTTTGGTTACCCAGAACCAAGACCTCGCCTCACATATGGGTGACCACAACCTGTTCCTGTTTGATTTAGTTCAGTTTGATTTAGTTCTGTTTGATCTGCGTAGACATTCTTATGTGGAATTAAGACAGAGCAGGGTCAAACTACAAATAAAGAAGAACAGCAACCTAGTACAGGTGTACAGATTCAGCCGAGCCTTTTCATGAGGGATTGTTCAACACTGACGTCATCTTAGCCATGAGCACACACCAGTGAGATGACTTTTTTTTCAAATAGGAAACAGTTTTTGAAGGGGAACACTTCGAACTACTCACTTTTTAGTAAAGGCAAAAATTGTCTACGTTGCGCAGAAAAAGGGCTTGTTGGTCGCCAAAATCTACCCTACCTGCTGGATTCCCATACTACGCCATTCCGTCTCGGACATCAATCGATTCTTGGGAATCATCTTGGCAACGTCCTGGAACGGGATCCTATTTTCAATACAAACACAGGTACAATGCACAATACGCATGAACAATGTCACGTAGAGTACTTCCAAGCTCTCACTCCCTATGTCCATCCGCGAATCCCTCACACACCGGACACTTCGCTAATTTTTCAACAAGTGTTGAAGAAAAAGATGGATACAATTTTATTTTTATCGCGTATTTAGGCCAAAAAAGCTTCGCGCTCCTCACTTGCACACTATTTTCGTGGTCAGCTTTCCGGAGCGAAGAGTGGTGTATACGGTCACTATTTTCTCTAAAAGTTGTCTGAACCCCTGCCCCTTACAATCATGAGCAAAAATACTTAAAAAGCATAACACTTTTATTGCAATACTAATGTTTACACCTGGTTTGTAAGACAATTCTAAGTGTGTTTCCTACCTTTGTGACATGCACGTGGCGGTATTCATATTCATCATCCTCGTACTTGTTCGAGTAGTAAAAGTCGTTAGGGCCTGTGGTCATCTGAATACACAATACGCACAATTAAAATACAAACAGGAGAACAACAAAATAGTAAACAAACGGCAGAAAGCACAAATTAAAGAAACATGAAACGGCAGCGGAACCGTGGAGATGAATAGGATAACATATATTTACAACTTATTTATTCATCACTACAACACATCTTACTTTCTTCGTGCGGCCAAGAGTGACAGCACCGGTCCTTGATCCTAAAACATACTATACGTGTCACATGAGCCATACACTATATATAATACAATCTATACTGCAGATTACAATGAAAAGTTACTGAGATTACAATGAAAAGTATCTACAATAGATTTGTGGTCTAATCTGTCAGACACGTTACGCACCGGTTTAACACTACAAATACACAGCGGAACAAATTGAACGGCATTTGCTAGAAGGACCTCCATAAAACAATACAAACCTCAAGAAATCTAGAATATTCTTCCGTTGATAGTTCTAATTTTGTTGCCTGTTGCTGACCAGCCACCAAGTAGACGAGATTCAAATACGAGCGAGGGGCAGAGCTATCCTTGCCACTGGCAGCAGTCACTCAAATAGCAAAAGTAAGAGAAGTTGGGAGCGCGTTGGGGTGATAACGTGGAAACATGTTAGTTCTACGCATCAAGGGGAGGGGAGAAATACTAGTAAACCCACCAACGAAAGAATAGTCCGTTATACAGATGGTACAATCAGCCATTGGACCCGGAAAATATACTAAAAGTAATACAAACATCACTACATATATAACTAAAGCAATATGAAAAGTTGGACAACTTATCGACAACTAGTATTGTGGAACAACTGATTTGAATAACATTGTTAACTAATTGGGTCGAAGAACTGACAACACATAGATCAATGAATTCAGTGAAATCAAAATTGCAAGATTACAAAAAGAAAGAGATCAAACCACCCGATATTCAACAGACAGTTGTACTCTTGTGTTCACGGGAACTATGACAACTAGTCGTAATTCTCACACTTTCGTCAAAATTCAAAAACAAACGTTCTGACTACTAGTAAACTATGGAGAATTGAAACGAGTACTACGAAGCAACAAAATAAATAATTGACGGTCTGGAGCCTTTCCTCTTCAGCTTTCCCGATCTTCACGGATAATCCGCGCCTTTTTGGACAATCGTTGCCGAGCCAGGGTGGATTGCACAACCGTCTTGTCCGTGATCACAAGGCGCTCGCCCTAAACAAACGACATTTAAACCAGCACATGTACGGTATTCTTGAAAATCACCTATCTCACCAGTAAAGTGTATCCACAAAAGAAGCCCGTTTTCTTAAAATAAATCAAGAACCAAACGATTTTCCCTCAAAAACCATCAACTTTGCCGAAAAATATGTCGGTTTTCAGTTGTGCTTGTCTAGCTTGTAGGAGATCTACGGTAGTGACTCTATTTCACCGTCTACATGGTCATGATACTTTCAGCTTTCGCAAATCACAAAACTGATCAAGTTTCAATACTCAAACGGTGACCGAATCTCTTCGAGACTGAAATTATCAAAAACTTTGAGAGCAGCAGAGCAAATTGGTGACCAACCTTTCGTTTCCTCTCCAATCTGGTCACAGAATAGTCGTCCGAGACGGCAATCAATATCTGACCATTCGCACCGAAACTCAGCTGACGAATGGGTGCCGGCCCGATGCTCACCGTGTAGTCTCTGAAAAGAATTATAAAATAGAGAAGAGAAGCAGTAGAAATCTTCAGAAATGTATGAAAACTTTTCCAAATATAGAGAATTTCAAAGATGATCCGTTTGCGACTTTTCTGCCTATTTAGTACGGCTAAGTGGACATTCACAAATCACAGTTGTCAGAGTACGACCGGGATGTTTACGACAAACAACATCTAAACAACAAACCCGAGAAAAATAAAACTCACGCTTCTTCGTCTAGCGAATCTCTTCCTTTTATATCGAAAAAATATATAATTCCTGTCTTCGAGCCAAATGCGATCCACTGCAAATGAGTTGTGTTCTTTTTCTATCACGCTAAGAACTTCTAAAGTAGTTTCGGGAAGAGATAAAAATTAGCAAACGACAATTTTTATTTTCTGTTCAATTACAAGACAAGTAAAGGGTCAGTTATTTTACTATCCAATCGTTTTCGACCATATTCACCAAATTACACACTACACATGAGGGCGGAGTTGAATTTAAGATTCGAAACTTCGACGGCAAGATATCACCACTTTAGGAGCCGAAGTAACTTATGCTGTATGAATAACTGATTACTATTTATTAGACCGTAACGGGACCCTCGACTTCAATTTGAAGAACAATGTACAAAGTTAAGGCTGCCGTCCCCGGCTGGTTAGCCGGGTTATCTCACTCTCCGTAATTCCAATCATGACTGCTACTTCGAAAATCTCTGAAACCAACTTTTCCTGTGGGATCGATGTCGAACTTAAGGAACCAGACATCACAAGAAGGCAGATTGAATGTTCCCAATCGAGTGCACGCCGTATCCGCCTGCAACAAAAACTATAACTAAATAGAACTTATCACAATCTATCCGCTAGAGAACATCAACCATACCATACATAACTAAAGGTCTAACTCGCAGTGTAAAGTTTTCGGAATAGTCGAGAAATCACAAATTCTCATATTTCGCCAATGTCGGGTAAAATTTTACTATTTTTAAATGCAAGCAATATCATATCGAGTGTTGATGGACTATGATAGAAGAGATCTAGAAATGTTTGTTACCTACGTACCTTTATTTCAAATATATGGTCCACTGCGTCGTCAGTATGTCCGAAACGGAAGAGATTGGCAGCACGCTCAGAGCCCTGAATTGAATCACAGTCGGATATTCGAGAAGCACAAGATCTTATCCTAAAATACTGCTACCATATATTTAACACTACTTAGACTCTACTCTGAGCTGAGAATCTGGAGTGTCAACCTGTCAACCGTATACTGCCGCAGCCGTACCTGGACCAGTCTAGCAGATTAATTGCAGAAACGGTTTCTTGCACTCAAAAATCCAGAAGAATCGAATTGTTTGTAAAGTAAAATCTTAACAACATATCAATGCAAAATCTGGTACCCTTATCGAAAATAATAGGGCTTTATGCTTAGAAGTTATTGATGCTATTTACTGATGCCTATTCCAGGCTCTGAAGACGGCAAATTCGACGAAACCTTGTCACTGAACAAAAAGATTGTTCTTAGCATGACGAGCAGCAAAGAAAATAACATCGTCTCGGGTTTGGTTCAAGAACTTTAAAAATCAGTTAACTCGTTCATCATATTCATACCTTGGAAATGACGTGCCAACCATAGAACCTGACGCAGTCCACATAGTCGAAATGTAGATCGGACGTCAATGCGTTGGGGAAATTGATATGCACACATTGAACTTCCTTCGGGCTACTGCAATCGGCGATTTCGTTTAGCATGACATTTTATCCGCTGAAGCTGATCAATCTCTCAATCTCAATAAAGCCCTGTGCAGTGCATGATGAGAACAACAAGTAGGCAAACAAATACCATATCTGTCATGCCCCATCAAACTAAACCAGATTCAATAGCCTCTCATGCTCACGAAAAGGGCGGGAAACCATTATGTTTCTGTATGGGTACGAAATGACATACGTACACAATTAAACCCGTTCCCCGATTCAAAAACGTGAAACTAGAAACTTTTTCATCAATTAATTACTAATTTCCATACATAGTCAAAAAGGTAATCCGTTTTTCGAGTTTTCGCAGCTACTCAGCCAAAACTACTAGTTTATATTCATATTATATGTATTCAACTAATGAGAACGAAGAAGGCTCACTCTGGTTGTCTTTCGCGAATGGCCAGCTCCCCCTCCGGATTCATACTGTAGCTGAGCAGTTTCTGGGCGGGCTCTGTCAGATACCACATCCGTATCGAGTGATCCATGCCACACGAGACCAGGAAATAACTGTCTGGGGACCAGTCCTGTAGATCAAATTACCAGCACATATACAAAAAAAGAACCAGATTATGATCTCATGTGTCGATTTGAAAACAGTACTGCGTATTTAGACAGAATTCGGCTGCTCCCAACATTGACGTTGACGCGACTTAAGAGCAAGTACAATCTTGTTCACCGTTCACGTGAGAATTTCTTAAATTTGATCTACTTACACACGATAGAACCTGATCGAGATGCCCTTCCAGACCTCCACAAATGACCAGACAGATTCCAATGCGAATATTCCAGATACGCAGTGTTGTGTCCTTTGATACCGAGGCAACAATCATGGAATTGTTCGGATCAGTCCGCAACTCGTTGATAACATCACCGTGTCCAAGCAGCTCCTATAAAAGATGAATATCAACAATTCAGTAAAAGCGAATCCGCCATTCGGCCTGACCAGACCTGGAAATATTTAAAATCCTAGCTATGTACGAAAAACATTTTTCTACAAATTTGCTCAAAAAGGAGAAATTTTTCTTGGCTATCTACTATACCAAGAGTGGGGAATGAGATGTCAATAAGGACAACTATTCAAATCAACAATACCACATCAGCACACACTCATTCCCATTTACATAAAATATCTTCAGAACAGCCAGCACTTACCTTGGTTAATCTTCCAGAGGCCGGGTCGATCACCTTGATACTTGCACAGAATCCACCGACTACTATACGATGTCCTTGCTCCACTGTGTCGTAGGCCCAGGTCAACGCGAAAAACGATTCCTCATTCTAAATAAACAATGATTCGGAAGAGTTATTGCTAACGTTAACGTGTGAGCGCTATTTTTGTAGGTTGACATCGAAGCAAAAGAAAAACAGGGAGAAAAGCTCAAACTCTACGAACCTAAATACCGCTCCTAAGTCCTGAAACTAATGCAACGTTGCGATGTTTTAGCTCATCCAAAGAAAAATGTATTTTGAGACCTGTGAACTTTTCTGAAAAATCGTAGGATAACAAAAAAAGGCTCACATTGTCATCCACGAACGCTCTCGAATACACAATCTTCTGATTTCCACGTGGACAATTATACACATTTACCTGGAACGAGAATACGTTCACAACGCAAACTTCCTGGATGTTAATAAAGCAGAAAAAGGCATGTCCTATTTACAGAGTTGTCGAACTAAACCAAACTAAATCGATAACGACTGATCGAATATAACTTAGGAATGTAGCAGAAATACGTCGCAAAGGAATTAACACATACTAGTTCAGCCCGTATTTCTCAACAGCAAGAATCACAATTATGAAGTTCGGAGAACTAAGATCCATTGCGGATTCTCACGCAAGACGCAAATATTCGATAGTATGCAGTTTTTTTACTGAAATTATGAGAGGACCGTAAATACAAACATACACCAGTAAACTTGTCCGAAAAGTCAGAAAAATTCGAAAAACGGACTACTGTTCAGCCGAAAACATGAAAATCGGTCTACTTTTGATGAAAAATTCTAAATTTTCACGTGTTTCCATCTGAAAACGGTTTACTTTTTGTCGCTTAGTCAGACCTTACTGGTGTATGAATACAAATACATAGACCCACTATATTACGGGCGGCGGTTGCGAATACTGGTGTAGCATCATCAGGCTGATAGTGGTCGAAAGCCGCTGCATAGATTGGAGAAGAATGGGACGTTTCCTGGAAGAACTCCGCATGAAAATAAAAAAATAACTGCACAAGAACAAGAGAGAGCATACCCTAAAAGCTCAGCGTTTCGAGAAACCCCCCCCCCCCCTGTTTTTGGTCCGAAGATTTGGGCAAACCCCCCCCCCCCTCGAAAATTGTCTGAATTAGGGTTTTTTTTTCAAATTAAGGGCAAAACCCCCTTATAATGGCTGAGGGGGAGGGCAAACCCCCCCCCCCCCCCCCCCCCTGTTTGAAAAAGTCACAACTCTGAAGCATTTAGGGTATGAGAGAGAGTGAACCAATTGACCAATACAATTAAGTGGTCTAACGAGGTGGCCTTCGAGAAAGGAAACTCTATCTAGCTCGGAAGTGTAACTTTCATGTTGTAACCGCTGTTCCTGAATGACCAGCTACTTGGCAACAAAAGATTCGGTTCGAAATATAATTCTCACATAGATTATTCTGGAGACAACGAACGGCTGATCCGGATCGTCTATTGTGTCAACTTCGTCATCATCACCTAGCTCCATTGATGCCTGATCAGACAAGGAAGCTGGAAGAAATCGAATACATATTTATAAAACTGTGAATGTTTGTAAGCATAACAGACAAATCAAATGATTCTTCTACTGAGAAGCACGACATTACATACCGAACTCTCATATCACGTGAAGCTCAAAACTGAGTCGGGTGCGGGTGTCGGGATCATTATCAGTAAAAGTTCCACAAACGCATTCATCTGTTCTTGATTTATCTGCTAATTAATTTTTAAAACGCAACCGAAATTCCTCAACGAAAAAGCTAAGAAATTAACATGATGCTCTAGACCAATCCAGATGTTTTGAGATTTATTCCTATTTTATATCAATCTACCATACCTGAGCTACTACATGATGTAGAATCGACGGATATAGAAGTCCGCCCTCGACCAGCTATCGTCACAGTTTCTTTCCCACCATGCACAGCGACATCAGTGATCAGACCCAGATGGAGTCTAGATTTCGATTTGCAGGCTTGCCCGAGAGGAAAATTCTCACTTCGAACTGCTTTTTCGGGTGAAGAATCCGAACTTGAGAGACCAGATAACTTGGTTTGCGCCAATGATTTGAGTGCCTTGTTAGGAGAAGTCGATTTCGATCTTGTGCTCGACATACCCTGAGAATACAGTCACACGTACAGCAAATGAAATTTTTCAGCAAAAAAAGTAAAACGGACAATGAAAACGAAGACATTTTCAAAAATATTTGAATTTTCAAAATCGCGCGCGACTACATCTGAAAATGTGGCGGGACCGTTTAAGATACGCACAGTCATTATTACATACACCGTCAGAATTATTGATGCGCAGGGTTATCGCTTTGGGAGATGTTTTTCTGTCATTTATTTTATTCGAAGGCTGGAATCTTCTGTTTCCGGAAAACGGTGAATTTTTCTGCAAAATTTATCGAGAGCTAGAGTTCGATTTCTATATCTTTACCTTAGTCTCTGTTTTCGTTGAGAAGTTAAGTTGTCTTTGTCTTAATATAATTGTGTTAATTCAGCAGTGTTTCTCTCAGCTATATAGTACCGTTTTTCATAACAAATATCAACGCGTTGTTAACGATCTTTAACGATTTCAGGTAATCTCCGATATTTTTGCCGATATCAATCATGGCGATGAATATTCCTAAGTCGGGGTACAACCGCTTCATGAAAGAAGGAGCTCAGGTTAGGGTTTACTCTTTAAAATGTCCAGCTTTCCATTTATTCCATTATTAAATGGATTAGCTGTGTGTTTGGAAAATGCTATTTTGCTGGCCAATTCACTGGAGAACCGGGTCCTTCCCGAACCAAACTGCGAACCGGTCACTGGAGAACCGGACCGAACCGGATCGTATACAAGGCAAAATGAGTGGGAGTCCACTAATTTCACCTTGTATACGATTTGTTTGTTTAAATAATGATCAATGTCGGTCCGGTTCAAACCTTTCAGTGAAGAACAAGTCAGTTCATAATATTGGTTCGGTCGGTTCACTCGGTTCGGTTCGGTTCTCGAGTGACCGGTTCGCGGTTCGGTTCGGGAAGGACCCGGTTCTCGAGTGAAATCGCTTATTTGGCCTTATACTCATATACACCAGTTTTCTTCATTACATTTATTCAAAGTTTCATTCTATACCACCTGTCACGCCTCTCTCCAAATACGTAGTTATAGCAAGTGCCCAGAAGACGAGCGTAGTGGTACAATGCCAGGACGTCCCGCAAGTAAGTGGGCGGGGCGTCCTGTGGCCGTATTTACCAATATCCCGGTAAGGGAAAGTATTTTAGCTTCCCGGGACATTGGTGAACACGGCCACTGGTACCCGGACTAAGGTGACGGCTTGTCCCAGGTACAAGAACGGGACAACACCGGGACGTCCCGTTTTTGTACCTCCGACGAGCCGTACGAGCGATCAGCAGAGTGTTCGTATTCACGAAATTCACAGCAACAACTCTATCGCTAACAGTCTTATTTCGTTCTCTTTGTTGCGATTTCAGCCGAGCCGTGTTGGAATGTTGTGCATATTTATATTTTTGTATTGTTGTTGTGTTTATATAGTTTCAATTTCAGCACTTCAAAGGAACCGATGAAGCCGTTCAGCGAAATATTGAGGCCTGTGTGGAGCTCGCCTCTCAAATCCGCTCAGCCTATGGACCCAATGGTTAGTTGATGCGTTGTAATAATCAGTCGAGATTTGAAATCGAGTGTTACTCACAACTAAATAGTTGTTCTCCGGATGTAGGGCGTTTTAGGTTCCGTCATGCACTAGATCATAGATATTAATAACATATGGCTACGCGAATCTGCTTCCAGAACTGTAGGCGTATTGTGTTCAGTGGCCGTATTCACCAATGTTGCGGGAAGCAAATAAAAGCTTCCCGCAGATTGGTGAATACGGCCACAGGCATACGAGCGACGAATTCTGAATAGAAAGAACGTTATGGTCTCTTGCCACAGACAGTAAATTTCATTCTGGATTTGACCGTATTCAGGTATGAACAAGATGGTCATCAACCACATTGAGAAGCTGTTCGTCACCAACGACGCCGCCACAATTTTGCGGGAACTCGAAATCCAGCACCCCGCTGCCAAGATCATCATTATGGCCAGTGAGATGCAGGAGAAGCAGGTCGGTCACATTCAAGCACTTTTCGTTCGATAAAAGTGCTCTGACTATCGATTAGGGTTGTTAAAGTCGAACTCGAAACTCGAATCGAAAAAACGCCAAACTCGAAAACTCGAGAAATTTTGCACTCGATTAACAACCCTATTATTGATCGTCTCAATATAAGATTCAAGTTTGATAATGGATGATTGGTAGTTTACGTTGGGTAGTTTTTGGGTATTTTCGAAGGATAGTTTTGAAATTTATAAACCATTTTGAGTTATTTTTTTTATATTTCATTAATTTCTTGTCATTCCAGGTCGGAGATAACACCAACACTGTTCTCATCTTGGCAGCGGCCCTATTGGAACATGCCGCCCAGTTGATCAACATGGTAGGCAATCTTTTCGTCATCTTGCAATGTTACACATGTGATTTGAAGAGCTGGAGATGAGAGCGACACAATCGGGCGTGATTTCGTTCTTACTTCTTCTTGATCTAGATTCATCAGCTATGAACCGCACTGCTACTTTGAAATTTCTTTGGTCATGTGAAGCATGTTTCCACCTTAAAGACGGTTGTACTGTAATGATAATGTGTGTTAAGTTAAAATGTGTCTAATTTCACTAATAGCTACTGACTTCATTTCTGTTTGTTTTCAGGGTCTGACTCCCCAGGAAGTGGCCGCCGGCTATGAGATGGCTGCCGAGAAGGCATTGGAAGTTCTCCCCTCCCTGGTTGTCAAGGAGGCCGTCGACCTCAAGGATGTAGAAGAGGTAACTTGCGAAACGAAATATATCGTTTAAATTGGGCTTCTGTGCGAATTTTTATCAAAAAGTGCACAACTTGATAACCTTGGCACACTCTAGAAATCCCCTTTTCATTCAAGTATGCAAAACTTCTCGTATATTCAAAGAATAACATTTCTCCCAAATTGGGCGGAAAAGTAGTCCGTTCTTCTAAGTTCTGTGGCTATTCGGACAACATTACTGGTGTATGAACGTTGGTCTGGTTGGTTTTTGGATCCTAACCAGAGAATGACCATTTTCCTATAAACTAGCAACTTGTTTTCTAGGGCAAATAGTCGATATATAGTCCGCTCTACCAAAGTTCTCGATCTCTCTACCGTTTGAGACGTTGTTAATTATGTCAATTAGTATATGTGATCTGCAGGTGAAGAAGTTCCTCCGTTCAGCCATTACCTCCAAGCAATACGATAACGAAGACATCATTGCCGATCTCGTATCCAAGGCCTGCGGTCAGTTGTCACCAAGAACATCCTACTGAATCCTTGGCTTATAAATAAATATACAGAATCCGAGAAAATTGTAAATGCCCGTAGGATCAAAAAAGTTCCTAACTAGGCTGATTCCAGCAATTTTAGAAGAACGTGTCAAAAACTTGGCATGTTACTCGGTAAACTCGTTTTTTAATGGGGTGGTCGTATTTGGCATAAAGTCGAGAAACACTTTGGCCACCCATGTATTGCGGACTGCGCCGTGACCGCATCTTCCTCCTTTTCAGTCCAAACCGTTCCCGCCAATGCTTTCAATTTCAATGTGGACAACATAAGAATCTGCAAGATTATCGGATCTGGCGTCGGTACTTCACAGGTTCGTTACGAAATAGAAATGCAGTTTGCTTGAAAAGACATACCATCTCGTAAATCAATCATTTTTTTAAATGAATAATCAATCTTCAAATTTCTTCCTTACTCTTTGAAAGTTCAATGTAATCGTATATACTTTTTTTGCAAATCACCTTAGAATTAAAGCTTAGCACTTAGTTGCGGATTGCGGTTTTAGGGCGGCGAGAAAATAAATTTGTTTTGAGTTCCAGAAAAGTAATTTACTTTCTTCCAGAATTTCTACAATGTTAGTGTTGTTCGTGTTGTTCTACGGTTGTAATAAAATACAATTTGTTGTTAAATGACAAATATTGTTCAGGTTATGAATGGCATGGTCTTCAAGCGTGGAGCAGAGGGAGAAGTGAAGAAGGTAGAAAACGCACGCGTAGCTGTTTTCACCTGCCCATTTGATCTCACGCAGACCGAGACCAAGGTATGTGGTATTATATGCGATACTTTCTCAACAATCTCAACAAAGCTGGTACGAAGATAGTGCATTATGGGCAAGGTTTCACTACTGGAAATATATATTTAATCTGGCATCGCACCCTAAATTTGATTGTGTGCACGTGGAACCATGTCGAGTTCACCGAGTTTGGTGATACGATTGGGTTTTGTAATTTACTGTGTTCCTGTACGAGACAAGTATAAATTCATTATTGATAAAAGGCGAGGGTGTCGCGCCAGCGTGATTATATGTTGATATGTTTCAGGGAACAATTCTTATTGAGAACGCGGAGGAGCTGATGGGTTTCGCGAAGGGAGAGGAGACTGAGGTGGAGGCGCAAGTGAAGGCCCTCGCCGACAGTGGAGTCAATGTCAGTTTCATAGATGTTAATTCACAAGTTGCCCGCTCGAGTCTCGCCAGTCGCAAGAGTGCAACTCTGTCGTGGAACTAGCGCATGCAACTTGGTTTATTGTGCAGAGAATTTTTTTTACAGCGATTCAGTCAATCTGATTTGTATCTAGACTGCAGCGTGCAACTGGCGTTACTCTAGCGCGTAACTTTTTAATGCTTAAACTATTGCGTGCCACATGCGTCTCGTTGTTTGACGCGCCACCCGGCCTCATTCAGGCGATCGCTCAGATTCTGGCGAAAATGGGCCTTACCAAACTGGCGCTAAAAAATCGTAAATGCGAACCAAAGGCCAATTATATAGTTTCCGTAATTGAATGGTGTTTGAGTGGTTCAAGAGCTTCGTTTTCATACTGTGGGTGACAAGTATACCAAGTTGCGCACACACTACACGCATTTGTTCTGCACAGCGTGACACAGTTAGTTCTATTTTAAATATAGTTTACCATCATTCCATCACTTTTTTTATGGCATTTCTCATTTTTTCGTTTGTCATCTGGTTCAATTTTCTGTCCTTCAGGTGGTCGTCGGCGCTGGCAAATTCGGAGATCTTTACCTCCACTTCTTGAACAAGTACAAGATTATGGGAATCAGGTAATCTATTTGACATTTTCTCATAATCCTCAAAACCTGTTCTGGTGCTAAATTCTCTTTATCTTTTCTGTTTGAATACACACTTAAATTTGGTTATTGATGAAGGTAGTTTATGATGAATCAGTCAGGCATATTACTCACAATTTTTCAGATTGGTTTCAAAGTTCGATCTGCGAAGACTATGCAGAACAGTCGGCGCACAGGCTCAGGCCAGAATTGTGAGTTTTTCTCAGAGTTCATGTTGCTTGCGCCGTGAGAAAGCGACGTTATTTTCAAAGTTAACCTTTTTCAGAAGACTGACACATTGTACAGATAATTCATATTTTTCTTGTTACCAAACAGAATTTTGAAGGTAGTTCAGCATCCTTATCAAATAAGTTTCAGTGCGCGCCTCCCGTGAACCTTCTAGGAGCTTGCGACTCTGTCGTTGTCAAGGAAATCGGAGACGAGAACGTTGTTGTGTTCGACAAGCAGGTACATTGGCTGTCGCTGCTAGTTTTTGATTAGGTTACGACATGGTCATATATCAGATACTAGCACGTATTCGAATCTATTCTCTATAATTACAAGTGGTATTGTTTTTCTCTCAGTTTGAAAACATCATTAGTATATTTAGTCATGATATCAATCCACGAAGCTATGTTTATGTGACTTTTCTCGGCAATAGACGGTCTGATTGTTGTGAAACGTTCTGTTGTATAGCCTGACCCGTTGGTTTAGGTGGAGAAGGGAAGTGTGGCGACGATTATCATTCGCGGTTCCTCCCAGTCTCGCATCGATGACGTGGAACGGGCCGTAGATGACGCCGTCAACACGTACAAGGCATTGACGAAGGACGGAAAGGCGAGTTGCGTTTTTCGATAAAAGAACGTCATGTTACATGATGTGTCAAACGTTAACATCAAAGGTCAAATAACATAATATAGAGAAAAAATCAATCAAATTCCATGATAAATCAAAGCGTGGCCTGGTTTTTTCCAAGTTTATCCATGTTTTTCACGAAACGGAGCCTGCTTTTCGGTTTATTCACGCTGTTTGGCTTTTTCAGAGTAAATGTGCAACCGTTCGGCTTTTATTGGTTAAATTTCAGTTGTTGGCCGGTGGCGGTGCGGTGGAGATCGAACTTTCTCGTCAAATTGAGTCGATGGGAGGAAGATGTGAGGGACTGGAGCAGTACTCTATCAAGAAGTTCGCCCACGCCCTCGAGACGCTGCCCAAGGCTATTGCCGAGAACGCCGGAATGAATGTTAGTCTGTCCTATATATATCGAGTGAATTGGCCTTTTCCCAAATTTGGCGTGAACACAAAAATAATCGACTTTTTTGTGTCTGAGATCATCCGCCCAGAAAAGTTAGATGTATGCATAAGAACAGTAAAAGTCATTCAAAACTATATTTCACACTCGGGAACATTGACTTTTTACCCCCCACCTTTCTGAAATTGTATTGCGTTTTGGGAATTGTAATTGGACCCCCCCCCCCTTCAATTTTCCCCAAACTCGTAGTTTGTGTTGTGAATCATTTGGCGCTATCCGCATTCCGTAAGAATTTCCATTGCAACCACGGGTATCAGAATCGGAAGGCGCTAGATTGATTACGTTGCGCAAATGCTACCACATATTTTCAACATTTTATCAGAAGTCGCTCGCTAATGAAATGAAATACCTACGAAGAGATCTTTGAAGTTTAGGTTCACGCGTACCTGCTCTAATTCGTTTATCAGTGCATGAAAAGGGGTTTATAAAGGAAGAGACATTGAGTTATTTTGCTCTTTTACAGGCCACTGACATGTTGACGAAGTTGTACGCCGCTCACGAGGCCGGAGAGACTCACGCAGGAATCGATATCTGGAAGCATGGTTGGTTTAGCAGTTAGCACAATTTGTTATCTTTGTTCATCAAATAAGTTCATTTTGATCCCTTTTTGAATATGAAGGCTATCATAGTTCTAGTTGTTCGCGAGCCAGTCCAAAAGTTCATAGCCGATTAAAGGACGCCAGACACCAATATGGAGAAATCGAGTTCTGATCCTGGGGGAATCAAGTTCTGTCCCAAAACGTTTTTCTCAACACCTAAAGTTGATCGGAATCATGTAAACTTCTTTATTGGTGTCTTACCTTCTTTAATAAAAAACTGAACTCGTATGAGGCATGTTGCAAAAAAAAACAAGGAAAATCGAGTGAGTACAAAGTACATAGCTGTGATATTTCAGACCTGATGAATGCCGTAGACAACAGCATCTTTGACCTGTATGCGGGAAAGAGACTGGCCATCAAACTAGCCACAGATGCCGCGTCCACCATCCTCAAGGTTGATCAGGTACGTTAACAAGTTTCTCATTCGGCAATTGGCACTTCACCCCTAATTTCATTCACTGAAAAGCGCTAGCTTAATCATCGATTTCTGTATTACTTTCTCTGAAAGAGACAGATCTGCTAATTCTATTATTTGTGTGCGAGATCTAGTTTACTCCCTATGTAGGCAAGTAATTCCCTATATTGTTTTATTGATTGATTTCGTTGCAGATCATCATGTCGAAACAGGCAACCGGTGGCCCCAAACCCCGCGCTCCTAAGGGACAAGATGAAGACGATGACGGTATGGCCTAAATAGCAACCTCCATCTTCGATTAACCCGTTCTTCCATTTTTGGGGACCTTTTTCACTCTTCCTCAACTCTGTTTATACTTCTTTTTGTTTCGTCTTCATTATTGAAGAGGTAACTTCAACTCGATAGTGCCCCGCTTTTGTCTGCTATGCCAATGTTTGTACGTTGTCACCCGCCCGTCACCTAGCTTTGCAATCTCCTTTAATTTTGGCTCTCATTTGACGTATCTCCATCTCTCACGTGAGTTTAGCTGTGCTCATTTGCACTTTTTGGACATGTTTTCGAGTCGCCGACACAGTTTGTTGTTTGTTCTCTTTTTTACAGCTGTTTTATTGTTTTTTGTTCGCATCGATAAACATTTGCCGTGTGTCTGTTGAAAGGTTTTTTTTTGTATTTGTATTCCTCATTTGCTACTTTGAATGATGCAATAGTGAGAGGGTTTCTCAACTCTTCGATAAACGGACAGAGCAGAGTTCGTTTTGAAAATTGGCGGTATCTTGAAAAATTCAATTGGTCAGATGTCTTCAATTGCTGAAGAAGTGGCAACCATATTCAAAAAGGAGTCGGAACACAAGGCTCAGTTTGAAGGGTAAGTGTCATTTCCAAGGGTTCATGAGGGCTTTTTGTAGGGGGCGAACTATTGTGAGTTGTGATTATTGTGATCCGCAGAAGCAGCAAACTTTTCGATGTACAGTTTTTGCATGACTGCTCTAGACAACAAAAAGTACACGTTGTAATAACTTGCAAGTTCAAACGAATTTCTCACTTTTGTAATTAGCGATGCTAAGAGCCTTAATTATAGCACAGAGCTACGAGAAACGTAACTAGTATGCTGTTTTATTTGTTTTCTAGCTCTGTTATTCCTAATTGTTAGTTTTGAGACCCCTCGTGAAAAGATTTAGATTGGTTAGTTTGTGATCACCCCGGGAGAGAAGTACATGAATGCCTCGCTTTTATCGCACTCATTGCAGGTTAACCCGTCTACTCGACCAAGTCTTTCCCACCTCAACTGAAATTGATGCTGAGAATCTACTCAAACTGTTGGAAGTCGGTGAGTGCCATTGGAGGGAAAACGTCTATAGGGACTGGACACAATTCTGTTGTATTATGTAGTTTGATCCACATTTACGCCAGAATGTTGTTATTTTGATCGAAAACCGACTGGATCAAACTACAAACACAGCGGAATACGGCAACACACACCGCATAGGCAAGCTTGGGAAGAAGCGAACTCTATACCACTCAATTTTTTTAACCTATCGCCAACCCCGATTAATAAGCAAATGGTTCGTTACACACTTAATCATTTTACTTGACTAAATTTTACTCTTCTTCTCGAACTAAATTCTTTCAGTATGGAAATTTAGAATACTGCTAAAAGTGATCATGCTGTGATCAAAATCGGGCAAAAATGAGCATCAGTGAATAGTAAAGGGGGTATTTTACATACAACTTTTCAACTGTTGTGTTTGCAGTGGTGAGTCTGGAGTCGGGCATCATGGTGGTGTCTCGCCAGTTTGTGGCCGCGGTCCTGCAACGGCTGGACATGGCAGTACTGTCGTCGGACACGATGAAGTCGATTGTGAAGAAGTTCCTCGAAATACTCCAGTCCAGGGAAATATCCTACGAGGAACAGGTGGGTACGGCAGGCACACATCACTATTTCACAGCAGGTCGAAAAAAGTTCGTCACCACTTATGGTTTAAGAAAACTAGTTAGCTCCGAAGGTGCCGATGCTTCGATCGAAGTCTGGTTGTTTTCTGTGCGTATGAGCTACTCTAGCATATTTCCATTTGTTGACCGCGGCGCGCGCGCGATCTCGCCGAAATTCATTCAAAGTTCTCTTTTCGCTGTAGTGAAGATTCTCGTAGCTCTGTTCATTATTTAAGCCCGTTAGCTAGCTTATTGCAAAAGTGAGACATTGTGTCGGAACAGTAATTCTCATGTTTCAGTCGATTTCACTACGTACAAAGTTGGCGAATATTCTGGAGAAAGAGGGTAGTTTTGTGGAGGCAGCACAGGTTCTCATGGGAATTCCAGCTGAAACTGGCCAGAGGTATGTGGATCTACCCGTTTCTCACTATCTTACGTTGTTTGGTTGTTTCATGTACTTTTAGTGACTTCTTGAGGTCAGAACTGAGATGAGAACACGCGTGAGAGCGGGGTAAAAGAGTATCGAAACGGTAAACATGTGACAGTATTCCACGGTCTTGCGGTGGGACGTGGCGCCGTGAAAGTAGTGTGCTGATAAAGAGGGACATACCGGGGGAAGTTCACGTGTGAAATATGAATTGCGCCGCCACAGGTCGTTTTTTGTGTTTCCCCGGATAATATCGAGTGCAATTGTCTTTCATCACAGCGTACTTTTTGACAGAATTTTCGAGTTGCCATGTTCCCAACAATTTTCCAAATGCATTCTCGTTGTGCTCTGAGAGCAGGAAATTCTGAACAGATCTATCAACATCATTAGTTCGTATCCCAGTCAAGTTGTCCACTGGGAGAACAACTGGATAAACGAGATCTTTTTGCCAATATCGGGAAACTGTTTCACATTCGTTGTGGGAAAAAACGTCATATTTATTGTAGAATAGTCACACCTTGCTGGTGTATGATTTGTTTCCTTGTTGTTAAAGAAGGACAGAGTGGGAAGCTAGTTTAGGTACCCCGGGTACCTAAACAAAACGTTGCGCGCTTCAAAACACAAAACAGAATAAAACATGTGAACTATATGCAATATGCAACTTAGGTTTGTTAGCCTGGTTAAAAACTATGTATAAGTTTTCTCGAGTAGCCCTTTCATATTAACTTTTCTTTCTGTCTCCTTAAGTCGCCGTTTCTGCAGGCCGCTGTCGGACGTGCACAAGATGGAGTTGTACCTGCGAATCGGTCGTTTTCTGTTGGATGGCGGCATGGTGGCAGATGCCGAACAGTTTGTCAACAAGGCCAGTCTCCTGCAGGACAACAACAACGAGAAGATGACTGTCGAGTTCAAGGTACAGTTATATATATATATATATTCACATGTGTTGCCAAACACCAGTAGGGTCCGACTGTTCGACAATGAAAACAGTTCATTTTCTTTGAATTAAACACGCGCAAATTAATGATTGTTCATCAAAAATAGACAAATTTTCTTGTTTTTGTGAAAAAGGGGTCTTTTTTTCTGACTATTCGGACAACTTTATCTGGAATATGTGTTTTGCATAAACACCAAAACACTATTGAATGCATTTGTAGAATCCTAGAAAGGTAACTTCTATTCCTATCTTCTGCGCTCTCAGCTGCCCTACCTTGTTTGTTCATCTCCTTCTCCCTCCAGGTGCTCTACTCGCGCATGTTGGACAGTAAGCGGAAGTTTGTGGACGCCGCCCAAAGATACTACGAACTCTCCCTCATGTCGTCGCTTTCTAGACAGGAGAAGGAGGACGCGTTGGCACGGGCCATCACCTGCACCGTACTCGCCAGTCCCGGTTCGTCATAGGGGTGGTCTATGGTTGTACTGTGGTCGCGGTACGTGCTCTATTTACTATTTGTAGTTTGATCTCGATAAAAGCTATAATCTACAAATTTCGAAGGAAATTCATCGAGATCAAACTACGAACACATCGGGATAGAGCGAAACCCCCCCCCCCCCCCCCCCCATACCCGTTTTTGTGGTTCTTTTTTGCAGCTTTCATCTTTAATGTCAGAAAACACGACTGTACATTCCAAATTTGCATTGCAAATGTTCATTTGCGTTTGAAACAAAGTGTAATGATGGAACTACTTTGATAATTTTGTTGTGTTTGACGTACGACATTACATAACTGTAAATGAATGAGACGATGTTAATGTAGATGATTCTCGATTGTTCCGGGAAAACGTCGAAGTTAATGATTTGTGCCGTAGGCCCAATAGTATAGTTTAATCATACACCAGTAAGGTCCGACTAAGCGACAAAATGTAATCCGTTTCCAAATGTAAACATGTGAAAATTCAGGATTTTTTCCGAAAAAGTAGACCTATTCTCATCTTTTCGGCTGGAAAGTAGTCTGTTTTTCTAACTTTTCTGACTATTCGGACAACCTTGCTGACGTATGAGTTTAATATAGGTTGAATAAAGATAACTTTTAGGTGCCTCTCGTACTCGCGTCCTGTCGTGTTTGTATAAGGATGAGAGAACGTCCAGCCTGCCTTCTTATGGTCTTCTCCGAAAACTATTCCTCGATCGACTGATCAAGCCAAATGAGGTATGGGGAAGGGCAGAACAAAATATGTTGTTGTTTTGATCTGTTTGTAGTTTGTAGTCTAATTACACATAGCTTTTAGTCGTAATTCGTTATCTCTGCTGTATTTGACGATCAAGCTACCACGTAGATATGGTTACCAGTTACCACATATACTAAGAGAGCCAGGTTGCTATAGGAGGGTTGAGTAGTAACGCAATATCTGTCTTGTGGTGGCAGCCTGCTGTGTGGTGCAAATTTCGAAATGCATGTTTCGAGGAATTTTGGGGGAAGGCATGCGTGTTCTCCGCTCAATTTCATATAAACGCTTCCATTAATGAGATTGCACCACATGGTATCCCATTTTTCTTATGAGCAAATATCTTTTCAAAAAGCAGGGATGTCGACTTAATAACCAACAGATTGGAGGTCCGGGGAGCGGGGAAAGTAGATGATTGGGGCAGCTTTGTGGGACTGGAGAAAATGAGGCTTGCGGTATTTGACCAATGGAAAGACAAAAGTGGATTGTCCCATGTGTCCGGATTCAATTATGGCCTATTATAGTTGTACTTTGTATTTATATTTTATGTATGTGTTTTTCAGTTGACCGAGTTGGAGCAGAGTCTGGCGGCGCACCAAAAGAAGGACGAACACGGTGCCAGCATTGTTCGCTGTGTCATTCTGGAGCACAATATGACGGCCGTGTCCCGTCTCTACAACAACATCTCCATTGAAACGTTGGCCGATCTTCTGGGAGTTACACAGGAAAAGGTGGGCTGTAGTGGTTGTTGTAGGATAGATTTTGGGGTAGAGGCGGAATGTACCACTCTATTCTCTTTCTCTTATTTTCCTAGTTTGTATTACTTTTTTTGAGATTTTCCCTATTTTGTATTTTTCTTGGAAAGGGAGAGGGGGGGGGGGGTTAAGAATGCTTCATATCTCTATCATCCGGGTCTGGTACGGATTTTGGGGTAGCAGTGAAATTGGTCATTAAGTGGTCCGCAGGCCTGTTAAATTTTGTAGGTGACGCTGAAAGAACTCGATTTTGATGGAAACTCTTCAACCCAAAACAGAAAAGATTTAGCCATCAGTGCAGTTTTACCCAATTGAGGTTGCTCTCGGTTGACAAGTGTTTCGGCATTACGTTTTGCGTTTCGATTGTGTTTCATGTTCTAGGCAGAAGATGTGGCAGTTCAGATGATTTCCAGTGGGAGACTCGCTGGTTCCATCGACCAAATCGAGGGATTCGTACACTTTGAACGTGAGTTCTTCTCAACATAGCGACACGTTGAATGAATGAGTTTATTATACAAGTGAAGCGTGTGATGAACATTTCATGCATTCACACTGTAATCAGCAAACTGTTTCAAAAACAATTTTCGAACTTCAAACTTAGGGGTGGCGAAAATCTAAAATTATCGAGGTTTTTTGTCACTTTTTGTGGATTCCTCCCAATTTGGAGGAAAATTTACATGTTTCGGTGAATTTCTTTTTGAGGTGGTGGGGGCGTACTGGCGGTAGGGTTTGGGGAAGTTCCTGGTCATCTCTGCTGGTCTGAGTTACGTTGCCGGCTGAACTGCGCTCGTCTTTGAATGACGCATTGTTTTTCGGTACAGAACATTCTCGCTAGCAACTCGTCTGGCTGTTTTCGCTTGTTTCCCTGTCATCATCTGGTTTTCCCGTGGCCACAACAAAAGAAGAAGACTGTTGAGAGTAGAGAATGGGGGGGGGGGTCAGCTGTGTCGCTAACCATTCTCCCTTGTGCTTTCTCCGGGCCAAACCGGTTTCCTTCCCCGAGAAAACTCTCTCCCGCTACTCTGTTGTCCGCGCGCGCGTCTCGCCTAGTAAACAGTCGAGTTTCGAGTAGTTCACAGGGTAGAACTGAGTGTTGTTGCCAGTCAGGCTGGCAGACGACTGCGAAATACGCAAACAGGGTTGCGCGGGGAGTTGCGTTGAAGGGATCGTACTCGGAATCGTATTTTGGTAGATTTTTGTAGTTCGGATTATCGGACTCCTATTCATACAGCTGTATTAGCAGTGATTCTCTAGTGTGCGGACCAATTACTCCTCGAGCCAACTCTCTCCCCGAATCAGGTGGCACGTAGTTTCAACCATACACTGCTGCAATTAACGCGATAGATCAAGGGTGTCATAATTTTGAATGTTCACCCTCGCAAGGCATAGACCCGTCGCGGCGAGAGATAGTGTGGAGTAGCGAGAGAATTCGACAGCGATTTTCGAATGTTTAGAAAGATACAATATTATATGATGCGTTGCGGTCGTTGACGGGCCAGATGTCTACTTAAAAATGAAATTTTGGGTTATTCGGTTTGGTTAAGTTCCTTCACTTCGACCTAGAGCACTCATGTATTTTGCTTCTCAAAAAGTATGAACAGGAGTGTTCATGTTCGATTCTTATAAAACAAATGTAAATAATAAAATAATCGATGGGAAGTGAAAATAGAATATCCCAAACTCGCACACAGTGTCTCCGCCCATAGTTTATATTCTTTTCAGAATTGGACGCTCTCCGTCAGTGGGATTCGCAGATTCTGTCCCTCTGCCAACAGGTGAACCGAGTAACTGATCTCATTCTCGCGGCTCATCCTCAAATGTCCGTCAAATAACCCGATAATGTATTCAAATTGTGATGTTCATACGTGTCAGATAAAGGATTTTCTACTTTTCTTCCGGTTTTTAGCCTTGGCATGAAAAATGTGAGTTCATGACCGTTCTCAACCAACATTCCATCAAAACTTAAAAATGAGAGTTCTTGAGGTAGAGTGTAACTGTCGGTTATTGCACGATGTCTGTTGGCCAAGTTGTGGAAAGAGTGGGGCAAAGAGAGGACTCTGGACTATTTTGACAACGAGTTATGGCGACTATAATTCAGAGGTTGCTTCACTTACCTATTGTTGATGGTTTGTAGGAGGTGTATTGTATCTAGGAATGAAGAAAGTTTAGCGTTTACAAGACTGAATACCTGAATTCACTAAGAAAAAGCCTAGAAAATGTCCCATTCCTACAGGTTGTTCTTCGTTTTCCTGATTCCTTTGTTTACGCAAACATCATTTTCCAACGACACTCCAAATGCCGAGAGATGGTTCAATGTTATTGTTCCACCATTTAGTCGCTTTCGTTTCTTACTGTGTTTCGGTCATTTTCCCTAACCCCGCCCCCTCGCTTTTCCATTTACTGTGCTAATTGTAGCTACTTGTTACCATCACCAGTCCCTCATCAACTTCTGAAACCAAGTGACTTATGCTGTGGCCGTATTTTGTAAGCTCTAGTAGCCATGTAAGTTACTTGAGCAAATTTTCAATAGTTCATATTTGCCTCCATTTTCAGCAATTTTTTTTCTGTGTTCTGCTTGTTTTCTTAATGGTACTCTTCGTTAACTAAGAAGCAGGCGAAAAATTTGTTGAACCGAGGAAATGAGAAGTGAATAATCTCATTGAAAATTGCCCATGTAGTAGCATGGCTACTAGAGCTTACAAAATACGCACAGTGGTTAGAGGTGACATTTCCTCAGTTTTAGGTACCCGGAATAAGTCATTCAAAATTAAAAGTCATTAAAGTAAAAGTCATTCAAAAGTAAAAGTCATTAATTTACTTTTAGTCAGGATTTGTAAATTACGAAAATTTTCGGAAACTTTTTTTTTTGATTCTCAACTGTTTCTGTCGTTAATGACTTTTACTTTCGAATGACTTTTATTCTAATGACTTTTACTTTCGAATGACTTATTCTGGTTGCCTCAGTTTTACTCCGATTTGCGTGCTTGACTTCGTTTCCGGTTTATGACGGCATCAAACTACAGCATATCGGTACCATGAACGAACCATATGAAAATCTAGTGTATTTAGATTTTCCACCTTCTCCAACCATCTCAGACTCTCAGAACGCAAAGAATCCGAGTTCCCCACATTTTAACGGTAAACTAGTATAACGTCATGATCTCATTGAAATCTACCCCATTTGCAAACGGTTTAGAATCAGCGGTAGTAACCACTAACATTGTCAGTTGAACTTTGTGATTTGTCCACCAGGTTCCAGCGGTAAGTGTTGAGTACCGTATTCTGCTTTTCACGATCGCTGACTGACACCGATGGTTCTCACGCATTTGTTCACAGGCTCGAATCCGCCGTACACATGAACTTCGCTTAGGCAGCTCTGTTTTGAACTTTTTTGAGAAAAGTACAGCAAGTGCTATCCTACTAAAACTACAGCAAACAATTTGAAAAAGCAATGGTTATGTACCTTCACTTCTTCCAAGTTCACTATTGTGTCAGCATACTAAGTTTGCAATTGAACTTTTTGAACTAACTTTTTTTGAGTTTGCTCATTATAGTAGAGTGTGTGGACATCTACTACTAACTTTTCAGTACGACCGGAGTCTGAGTCACGTCAAGTTTCACGTTCATCCCCCACGTGGGTACACTTATTGTTCTGCCGGATGTAATTGCGTGTATTTCCATCCTCTAAGCTCGTTTTCTCTCTCTCTCTCTCTCTCTCTCTCTCTCTCTCTCTCTGTCTGTCTGTCTCCTCTCTCTGTCTCTGTCTTTCTCTTTCTTTTCTGAGCCTTCTCTCTCACTCTCTATCTCCCTATATCGCTATATATGCTTCTCTCTATCTTTTAAGATCTCTCGTTCTCTCTTTTCTGAGCTCTCTATTTCTCTCTATCTCCACCTTCTTAGCTTCTCATCATCTACCAAGTTCGATCCGCGAAATGTCGGGGTTAGCGCGTTAGCCGTACGTTTCACTTTCTATCAATTAAACTTAGGGTCAACTTTCGGGAATAAGCAGGAGACTTCCGGCTTAAAAGGGTTACCTACAGTCTCTGTTCTTCTTGAGTAGTCTCTTCGCGGATATATAAGTTTCCTGTATACCTTTCGCACATTTGTTGTTCTGATAATCGACATAAAAACTGTTCACCCCTCTACCTTTCTTCTGTTCTTTCTCGTCTACCCTTTACTTCTCTCTTCCCCTGTCCGTTGCCCCTTTTTCTCTGTTTCTCTCTTTTTCGCTCCTATCTCCCTCTGGTTTTACTTTCAACTTTCTTCCCTCTCTCTCTCTCAACGCTTCTATCCCAATCTCCTCCCCCCCCCCCTGTTTTCCCCTCCAGCTTTCTCGTCCAATATCCCTTTCTTGTACCGGTTCGCTCCCTAATAGTTGTTGTTCGTTGGTTACATCTTCTTCTTCTATTATCTCGTGTACATCATCAGCCGGGTTTGCAACCAAAACTCGCCCCTGACTGGTCACTCTCGTTTTGCCCCCCACTACCATTACAACCACATTCCCTTTCCCTCTCGGATCATTTCTCTCTCTTTCTCTCTCTCATCTCTGTATTTCTCTTACCTTCATATATAATAATTCTCTGTTTATCTGTCGTGCCCTCTTCCCCCTATCTCTCTCTCTCTCTCTCTCTCTCTCCCTCTCTCTCTCTCTTCTCTCTCTATGCCGTTCATATAGTACAGACTACAGACGAAACTACAACTCAGCCTTTTCACCCCCTAATGATCCCCCCCCAGTCTATTCTATACTCTGCACCCGCGCGGCCCGTTCCCACGGTTCCCCTATTTCCACCCGGCTGGTACGCGGTTGTGCCCCGTGCCGGCTAATAGCCCCCTTCGTGCCAGGACCCTGCCAACAATTGAACCCTGAATCATGCCCTTTTCGGCCGTTGAAGCCAAGTGCAGCCCAGCTATACACAGGACAATGCGCAGGAAACTGGGAAGATATTGTTGTGATTTTTCACGTTTTTCACGTATAGAATGTTAGAAGTTAGAAGTTCAGGGAAGTGCAAGCTAGAACGGTACATTTTGGTCTGATTTGAAGTGGTAATAATTTGTTTTCTGTACTTAGCTGTAGTTCACCACTATTATGTGATGAGTTAAACTCGAATTTGTGAACGAGTTGACGATTCCTCATGTATGCGCAGCATAAACTAAGGTATAACTCTTATTTAGGCCCTAATTACGTTCCATGAAGTTAAGCAATAAGTTGCGAAAAATGTTAAACTCATCTCTGGCGTGGTGTTGGCGTCTAGTTTTCACGTTAATTCAAAAAGGTGGTGACCAAATGTGAGCACAGTAGAATGATATACAAATAGCTTGATCGCACTTTCACACAATATAAAATCACTTGTATAGTAGAGTCGTCATCGTCCCTACGGAGACTCCTACAGTACACGTTTGCACTTTTAAATAGCTGTTTTCTAAAGCAAACTTTAACTAGTTCAAACATATTTCTCAATACCTTCTCTAATAGGTCTTAATAATCGAGCATAGAAGCCGCTCATACTTCTGATGATGTGTTCGTTCTTAACAGGAACTTGAAGGTTTGTAATCTTACTGTAGGAGTCTCAGTTGGAATGAAATAGACTGCATCAGCTTGAGATCCCCTAACTCGAAGCATTACGTATAACCCTGTTGATCTCAGTTTTCCGTAATTATCGTGATAAAAACATGTTTGTCTCAGGTCAACGTTCGTTTTCCTCGAATACGATGCTCATAATAATCTGGACCACCTCTGAGGTTCCGCGTGCCGTTCACGTGAAGGCTTGTTGGTGACAACATGCCGGCATGGTGCCGGCGCGTGCCAGCCGCCACGGTTTAATTCTCACGTAACCGAGTTTGGTCAACAAACAGCTCATCGCCTTCTGGGAATAAACAAAATCAGCACAGCTGAGCAGAGATTAGAGGAGCCCGGAGGCGAGATGAATGATTGGTGGTTAGAAGTGAACAGGTTTGGTCACGTCATTGTCGACGCAAATTGTAGTTTGAACTGCGTGGTACTTCAATTATCCTTGTTAGCTTCTCACTCATGATGACTAGAGTGCGAGTGCTGGACTATTCCGGCGCCTCCATCGCAACCTGCGTCTCTTATTGTGTGCACTGATTCGAGAGACTTGGCTACCGGTAGGTAGAGCTAAGAAATGTCCATGTTAGAAGAAACGCAAGATGGGATAGCGGAGCCGGGGTGTTTCTGATTACTGCATGAGCTTTCATCAACACATGGATACCAGACTTCACTACGAACGCTTGGATGTATTGAACATGTATAGTTAAGGGGCTACGACACTGTACACTGTACACCTCTGGAATCTACTCAATGAGGCTCTTTCTGCGATCGTACCTTTTCCTGAGACCATTCCCTGCGGTACTCGTAATGTAGTCGTTCTTCCTTCTTCACTATAGTCAAAAAACTTTTCCACTTCAGCCCGTATTTCCTGTGCTTTCTACTTTTTATAAAAAGCTGCGATCTTGTTAAGTACATTTTATGTATCGGACCACCCATAACATCACTGATTCAGAAGCAATTATTACTTCTTTTTTTTCGCCTTCTTTCTCGGTAGTTTTGTTTTCTTTTGCAAATAGGTGTAATTGAAACATTCGGCTGGTGCTTGGCAGTGACACCTTGTCTTTGATAATATAATGACGGATTTAGATTATAATTAGCTAAGCCTGTAAAAGGCACGAAGATCAACTTTCTGAGATACGCATCAGAGAAACTGAGAAAAGCAAATATTATTTAAGAAAAATATGATTTATTTATTCTGACAAAGCTGTTGTTGTGAATACGCAAACGTGATCAGAAGGGTGGGCGTTTTGTAGACTCTATCCAAAACCACAACATTCAGAAACTGCACAAAAAACAAAACTATATATATAATTCATAGTAGAAAAAAGTATTTAGTATTTACACAGATAACATCGTTGAAATAATCCGACTACACTCAGAGACCCAAGAAATAAACGCGAGGAATCGAACCAGTGCCCGAAAAGCGAGAGACTGCTGCTCTAACCACTACAACGGTGTTTGTTATACATAACGAGCCAAGTATGATACACTTTATTCCCAAACGTGAGAGACGCGTTAGACATGAACATGTATGGCAAATCTACATATTTATAATATATAGTTTAGTTTGTGCACTAGATAAAAAGTCACCTGAAGGCCACAAAGTGTGAAAAAGATCAACAAAGGGCCCTTGTCAATTCTGTTTTTTACACGCGTTTCACTTGCATAGTTTGTAACCCCCCCCCCCCTCCAGTTTTTTCATAGCCTCTACTAGAGGTTTCGAGTTTTCGAGTTTTCGTGTTTTGGAAAATTTCGAGTTTTTGAGTTTTCGAGTTTTGAGAAATTTCGAGTTTTCGAGTTTAAATTTTCGAGTTTTTTCGAGTCGAGTCGAGTTTCGAGTTCGACTTTAACAACCCTAGCCTCTAGTCATCTCCAAAACAGTTTTTTCGCCGGGGTTCTAAGCGAAGTATTTATCCCTTTGACAAGTAGGATCTATTTACTAGTGGGCGATTTGTATGATGAATAATATCATATTTTGTAGATGTTGTTTACGCGAGTTGGTGCCTGGCACCGCCTTTTCCTCTTTCTCATTAAACAGGCAGAATTACATCAAAAGAACACAGAACAAGTAGATCAAACCTCAGAAAACTTGCTGCGGCTTTTCACGTGAATATCAGAGAAACAAGTATGAAACATTGTTAGTAATTAGGAATTAGAGAAAGATAAGACTCAGAATATGTTCGATTATGATGCAAGACGATTTTGAGGCTCTGAGAGAGTTGGGCTTGCAACTGTAGAATCCGAGTTGGGCTTGCAACCCATGAAACTAAAATGATTGTGACACAAACATTAGTTTGAACACTCTTCGGAATATTTCAACTCAAACGTTCTGAAACAGGGAGAAAAAAGAGGGCCAAGTAAACGACTAACAGGCAGTTAAAGAAAAGCTCAAACATAGAGAACATAAATACGTTAAAATATTAGTAAGAAAACATAGTAGCACATTTCGCCTCTACCCGCAAACGTGACCACTAAACTTATATTCTCTCTCCCAGACCACTGTGTCTGTTTTTCTATTGGGAACTTGCGAGGAAGTCGCACTTACTTTTGTAGTTTGATGCCATAGCAGCCTTGAATGACAGGTCTAACTACAACTACGGTCTATAACTATCCCTTCATGAAACATGTATTTTTTGTAGCATTTGACAAATGAGAACACAATTAGTTCAAAGTAGTTTGATTTGATAAACTATTTTGCAAATAACTTCCATTTATGGGATATCAGCTTTTTTCTCCATTCAATTAGTGTCAAAAGTGGGTAATTATATGCGAATGTCTCTCGAGAGCTCAGAGAGCGAGCACTCGCCTATTCAACTATGTTATTTAATATTCATAACCGAACAGGAATAGATAATAAAGTTAGCACCTACTGAAAGAGGTGAGACGCATCATGATTAATCAGTTAGCGTAATATAGGGGATGACTAAGCCAGAGTTGAAGAGTTGTAGTTTGGTCAGCGTAAATACGTGCAGTATTTCGTTTACGTTTAACCGGGGTTCAAAGTACGAACAAACACATCAGAATGGGATTACATTTACCGTTCTTACATTTCCCCGTTTGAAGCGACCCCAATTCCTACTGTAGCTATTCTAAAAGTCCTTTTAATTCGAACTCATGCGGTGGAAAACTCATCTTGTTGCTTTAAACATCTGCACCACTTTCGTGGAAGACACACCAACGTTTACGGTATAGGTGAAACTCTGGGAGAGTAGAAAATGAAGTTTGATGAGGATGTAGTCGTTTCAGACTAACTCAAAAACATATCTCTCATTCTCTCGGTGCTAGAGAGTATGTTAGATGGAGAGAGCGTCTAATTTTAGAAAAAGTATATAGTCTAGGAATCTGGATTATACTTATCCAATCTTAACAGAAAAAAAAACGTTTACATTAGTCTGATGAGTGTTTTTGGTAGTATTACTTCGTCGTGCCTATTAATCGGCGTTTTTGTTTTCTTCAGTAGTTTTTCAATCAAGCCTTGGAATCGAAGACATGTGTGCGCACACAGCGGAAAGTGAGATATACAGTACCCTTCCCCTTTTCCGTTGGCAACGACTATAGAGATCTTAGGTAAGGTTTAGAAATTTTCATTGTAAAAACGCAGACCTAGTTACAAAGTATCACTTGAGGTCAATCAAAAATTAGTCAAACAAAGCTGTTCGGTTTTCGGGGACTAACATAGTTGCGTAGCAGAAAAATGAGTTGCTGAGAACAGGTGATAGGCGCACTTTTTCTCGGGCTCGGTGAATGTCGTGACCTATGAACTATCTATCTTTCTTTTTATATGTCTCTCCTACTCTCTCTGTCTCTCTGTCTCTCTCTCTGTTTCTCTGTTTCACCTCCCCTCTCACCATCTATCTCTCTCTCTCTTTATTGCTCCCCCTCTCTCTCTTTTCTGTATCTTCTTCTTCTCTCTTTTACTTCTTCTATCTTTTATTGCCTTAGTTATTGTCACGTTGACTCGTACGCGTGATCTTCCTCTGTCTGTCACTGTCTGCCTGTCTCTCTCTCTCTCTCTCTCTCTCTCTCTCTCTCTCTCTCTCTCTCTCTCTCTCTCTCTCTCTCTCTCTCTCTCTCTCTCCTCTCCCTTTTTCTCTTTCTCTCTCTCCCTCTTTTGCTCTCACCGCCTGAATGCTCTTCATCTCTCGCCGTTTTTCGATATAATATCAGTGAGCGTTGCTTGAAATAATCGCCCATGTTGTTATTTTTTGGTGTCAGTGCGTGCCTGAATAGCACGGCACTGACCAGGCGGAGAGAGTGTGCGAAAAGAGGAGGGTGCGAGGGGGAGGGGAGGGAAAATATAATCATATATAAAGGAATTGATGAGAGATGGACATTTAGATTATTCACACGGATAAATGATGCGAAAAAAGGGATAAGGAGACAGAGGGAGAGAGGAGGGGGGGGGGGTAGAGATAGAGAGTAATGAATGGGAAGGGAGTGAGAGAGTGAAAACGGGGAGAAACAACAGAGAGGAAGAGAGTTAACATTCAAAGCAAGCTTTAACATGACGTATTACGATATACATGCTGTATACGTGTGAGCACGTTCTTCTCATTGTTGCGGATCTACTGAGCTTAAAAAAACAACATACCTATGCATTGAGCTACAAATTTCTTGTAGCTAACAAATAATAGGCCCTAAACTAGAAAAAAATCTGAGAATACTGTTTCATCGAAAAATCTGGTTATCTGAAGTAGTGTCCTATTAGTTCATGTAACTCTCCTGCCATGAGCGTAGGTTGACTGCCTGATCTTCGGTCTCTGATCTAAGATCAAACTACAGACTCCGTATTTGATCTACCAGATGACGTCACAGTTTGTGTTTGGGTCTCCAACTTGTTCAACTGTACGAATGCCTGTCTGTACATGTTCACAGGCCACTCTCTCGTCGGGGGCGTGGTCTGTCTGCGTCTCCCCGTTCGCGTGCTCTCTGGCCGTTCTCGTGTCGTCTGCGTCTATTGTACCCCCGGGCTTGAAGCCTGCCCCGGCCATCGAGTAACAGCCCGTACCAACTAGCGCTTTTTCCCCCGCTTTCACTGCTCCAGACCGGCTTTGCAAATATTTTTGCTGTATTCTTGTCTCTTTCTCACACCGTGCCTTTAACCCCGTCAAGTTCAAGCCTTAGGCCAAGTTGGAAACTTGATTTCTGTGTTTTCACTGTGTCTCAAGGCGCCCCAACCCATTTGTAGCGCGATTGTAGTTTGGTGTCAACAGTTATGGAACTTAGAAATGAGTATTATGACTTTAATCATGACATTACATAAGAATACGTGTTTAGGAAAGAGTTTCTATATAATTCTACTAATTGTGATTACGTGAGAATTACAAGTTTCGTAGGCAGGAAAAAGTATAAACCCTATCGAACAGGAAAACTTTCGGCTTTCAGCGTCAAGTATACAATTCGTCCATTGTGTATTAGCCGAATGTTTCAAATGTTTTGAGCAGTTTATGAAAATATAATTTTCTTACATTCATAGTTTCAATTAATTTTTTCACAATTTTTGGAGTTCATTTTTACAAACCCTACGGACTCTTGTAGAAAACATGTTTTTTAGCATCTCAGACAAATGATTCATTCTTCTTATATTTACAGTCCGAAACACTAAGAAAACATGAGATTTGGGAAGATCTTTGAGAAATTGAGAAAGTTGAATCATTCAAATGACAGTCTGATGCTAGATAAAGGTTATTAGTGGATGTTCAGGTAATGCGTGATAGAAAAAATCTTTTTTCCACCTTTGACACTTAACCTTTACGTTTGGATGTGGAACAACATTTCCTACTCTGTGAAGCAGGCTATTTTCGAACTAGATGTTCAAGTTTGTACTCGAAAAAGATGTTCAAGTTTGTACAGATTTCGAGACAAGTAATATAGTAGTCGTATTCTAGTACAGTTTTGTTTTTGTTTACCTACTACTGATAACCTAGCCGTGAACCACTCTGTCAACAACTAATTGTTTGTTCTTTTAATCTATTACAAAATATGAAATGCGCGAATGTCTGTACGTCTGTAGTCTCTTCAGCGCGCGCTCTCTCTCTCTCTCTTCTGTCTCTCTCCCTTTCTTCTGTCTCTCTGTCTCTCTTTTCACTCTCTTCCATTTTCCCTCTCTCTCTCTCTCTCTCTCTCTCTCTCTCTCTCTCTCTTTCACAAACCCTCCAATTCGCTCCAAAACCCGCTTGTTTGCTCGAACTCTGGAGCACAACTCCATCTTCTCTCTATTTGTTAGTAGCCCGCACCGTGCCGGCCTGTGCCCTGCCAAACTCCACTTCTTGCCATTTCGCTTCAAATTTCAAACATCGGAACTGTATTTCGGACAATTCCGTCTGGATTGGCAGTCTTTTCAAGAAAACTACATTTTTGTTAGTTGAGCTCTATTTTCATGTGATTTCAATAGTTCATGGGAGTTTGAAAAGCAAATTTCGCTAGGCGAAAAAGTCGCGTTTTTGTTCAATTGCTGCAGCTCGCCTCTCTGGAGAATAAATGACATTTTAGACGTTCGAAGTATTGTTTACCTAAATAACCTCGTCATGCCGTTCAGTTGCGTTCTATTGCTCTCCCCCCCCCCCCTCCCCCCTCTCTCTCCCACCTCTTTCTCCCCTCTCTCTCTCTGTGCCCTCAAATTTCTAACCAGGAACGCTCTGGCCCTACTTCAATTGCATGATGTCACTATTCTCATTTCGTTTTAGTCACCCCCAGGCGCGTACAACACAATACAACCGTGTCTCCCCCCGTACTATACAGTGTCGTGAACTTTGCGGCGCTTAGAAATCAGAAGCAGTAGAATACTGTGTGCCTCAAATTGTGCCGTGTACCACCACCACAACTGAACTTACATTGGAAAGGTCTACTTTGGTCGCATCTGATGTGTCTGTAGTTAGATCCTCTGTGTTCCAGTTGTAAGTAGACCTCTGCTGTGTGCGCAGGTCAAACTTCAACTGTAGTTGTTCAGCTGGAAACTATCCTGTACAGCAGACAAACCAACAGCATAATGTTCTGCAAGTCGGTACCGTGTATTTCGTCCTATTCCGCTGTCTTTGTAGTTTGATCCCGTTGTATTTTGAAACTCGTGCATTATGGCGTGTGTCGATATCAAACTACAAATCAGCTATAACCATCCTCGATGCGACGGACTGCTACTGAACAGCATAAAAACCAATAACATAAGGTTTATCATTGCTGTACGGTGTAATCCGTGTAAGGCATATCTCGCGCTATTTGTAGCTTGGAAATTATTGTTTGTATTCAAACTACGACCCAACTAAAAATACAAGGAATTTCTTCTAAACAGCAGACCAAACAATAATATGTCGCGCTCTATCGCTGTGTTTTTAGTTTGGAACTTATGACGTGGATCGAGATCGAGATCAAGCCACAGCTTAACTGATCAATTGCTTCTAAATAGCAGACAAACGAATAATATTAGTGTTTTCGTTGGTGAGTGTGGTCGGCGCGGTTGCAGGCACCGCCAGGGACCCGCCCGGCACTGCGGGAAATCACAAGGCATACGAAGAGAGACTGGACACATCCTACTATCTCTCTCTCTATATTTCTCTCTCTTTCTCTCTCTACTATTCATACCTCTCTTTTTCTCCCGTTCCACTCCTCTCCCTCTCCCTTTCCCTCTCTCTTGCTCTTCTCTATCTCTCTTTGTATTTTCACACTCACTTTTGCTATAGGTATGGTTAACTCTGTCTATCGGTCTCGCCCTCTCCCACCTCTCCCTCCCTCTCTCCCGCTCCCTCTCTCTTCCTCTCCCCTATCTCTCTCCGTGCATTGTCTAATGGGTGGTCAACAAAATGTGCGTTTTTTACATGTGCAGTGCCAGGCTCGCGCCCATAATATCAAGGAACACATTTAAAATGAGAGCTGTTCACCATTGTGGCTCAGATTGTGAAAAAAGGGAAAAAAGAATAAGATAGAGAAAGAGAGAGAGGTTGCTAAAGAAGAATGAAGAGAGTTAGAGAAGTTCTCCGATCCCGCCCTTAGAAATACCACTCCTACTGTTTCACCATGCAATATTTCGGTCCCTTGTAAGGAATTGTGAACCTGCGAAATTTCCTAGTATCCCTCAATTTCTTCTGTGCATTCTTCACCACAGGGATGTTGTCAAGCGTGTACGGTGTATGCTGCTCTGTCCCGATGTGTTTGTAGTTTGACCCCGTCACTTTTGGTCGACATTCGTGAATCATTGCAGTGACGAGATCAAACTACACATTCTGCCACTCCCTTCATATACTAGAAGTAAATTGAATAGTCACATTAGGTTGCCATTCCAATGAGGCATCGTGCACTTTGTGATTGCACGTTTCTGAGTTCTGCTGTGTACACCTGTTTCACGTGAACGTGCAATTGACCAACAGTATAATCCTCCCGCTCTCACTGTCTATTTCAATCCGCGGCCCGTTTGTTGACGCATTATAGTTTACTAGTTTCGCTTGTTGACTGACACCCGGCTGGCACCGAAAACAGGCTCCAACAACAAAAAACTGGACGAAAGCGAACGCGGGAGGAGCACAGGTCACCATGGTAAACTGACCACTTTCACTCGCCAACTGGTTGTGGGCAACGTGCGCGCACTGTCTCGTCATGATCATGTCATGGTGAGGTGATTGTGAGGTCAGGGGAGGTCAAAGTTATTCCGCGACTTCACGGAGCTTGTAGTAGTAGTAGTACAATTTCAATCATTTCCACCAAAAATTTTTGATGGCACACGCTTTGGATACCTCACAATCATGCTCAATTTTTCGAGATTGGTACGTGTAATTCATATCAGAAAAGTATGTTTTACATGAGGTAATTATTTGTTCGTAGTAATGAAGTTCCAAGTATTTCCGGACGGTTATCTCGAATCTTTTACGTACTACTACTTCTTGTTTCACTCTCATGATTTCGGGCCTTGAATCGTGCCAAAACAGCTGGAAACACTAAATTTAGCTCATGTTCTATATGCCGTTGTTGTTTTTCTCATGGCGTTCATATCAATTACCCGCACCCAATATGCACCCACCTTGCACTCGGAGGGTCTGTTGAACACCAAAGGATCTCATACTATTAGTACTCACTATATTTATTTTATCTTTGCATTGTTTTTAAGTATTAGAACTTGTATAAGTATTTCTAGGCTTCCAGTTTACCTGAAACAGAGTTGTAAAGTTTGGTTTTATTTCTACGAAAAGCTCATTTTGAAACTGTTAAATTTGTTTCTCTTTGTTCTTTACAGTAAACAGGAATAGTCACGCGAAACTATGACATGCGTACACCTTGTACTACGAGTTTGACTTTTAGTACTTCTCCTTCAATGTTTACTTTCTAGTTGACCCACTTGAACACAAAAACAAACTTTCCAGGTACTACAAAATACAACGACATATCAGTTTTATTCCTGACCACACTGTTTACAGTTTAGTTCTTCTCTATTTACAAAGACAGGACGGCTAGACCGCTCAAGCAGTGACAAAGTTTGCCCAAATACCGGTCAAAGCTCAGTGTTGAGAGTTCTCTCTGAGAGAAGTTCGTAATATCGTTGGGTTGTGGCGGTTGGCTGTTTTGTAGTTTGATCCCGATGCTTTCAATGCGTATTCCGGAAACACCACTATAGGTTTGGGTACTGATCAATTTGCACTTTTACTCCAGTACAAGTCTTTTCTTCACAAGAAGTTTCACTTGGGTTTAAACGAAGTCTAATGCGTGTGTCTCAGAAACGACTTTGACTCTCGCCTAAATACTTATACTTCGAAATGACTCACACGTGAAAGATGTCACTTCACTGAACTTCACGCCCTTCACGCGACACTTCTACCTACACGCAAAATGGTCAATAGTTTTCGCATGATGTCGAAAACCATTCTGCGGCTCTATTTACCTACTTGTTATTGTTTTGGGTCTAGACGTGGTATGCGTACTGATTTGTGGTTAAGTTTTTCAGTTTTCTCAAGTAGTTTAGCGCGTGATCTCATTTAAACTGCAAGACCTTTTCTATAGGTCAATGTCAGCGTATATCACCTAGAAATGCTGGAGCGTACTGGGGTAACCCCCCTTTGCCGATCAACAACTTTCGGGAGAATATTTCTATCTATATACGATACTCCGTTGCACCTGCAAGTGACCAGTTACAGCTTGCAGTTGACCTCTCTCATGACCCCTTTTAATTTCACCAGACACGTTTATTACTCTAGTTTACGTATGTATAACAGTTTTTCCAATTCACAGCATCCTGTATAGGGTTTATTTTGAGCTTGAAAACTCATAAAGTTTGATCTATGTTCATAAGTTCGAAGATTACTATGTGTATGCACTCTCCACAATGTTCTGTCCTCAAATGCTTACATTCCATGTGTATTCAATTCTGAAGTCCCCCTCAGTGGTGTAATGGTGTACGTCGTAAACTATTGTGTTTTCGAGTAAAGTTCGATTCCGGCCCGTGGTTTATAGTGTTATAACTCTACGTCGACATGGGACACTGCATGTCACCCACTGCAATCCGTGGATCATACTAGAAAGTATCAGCTCGTCTCTGGGTCTCTTCGTTCTACACGCTCTCTCTCGTGTCTCTCGCTGTTCCTGTGCCGGGCTGTGTTTGTTTTCTTTTCGGTTGCAGCGGGAGTTCGGCCGGGTACGGACTGGCACACTGGAGCAACTATACTGGTATTAGGAAGGGGGAGAGAGAGACAGAGAGAAAGAGAAAGAAAGAGAGAGAGAAAAAAAAGAGAGAGATAGAGTGGAATAGAGTATCGTTTAATATTCGATGAGTACGCTGACAGCTGTTACTAATCACTTTCATTATAATTTCTATATCTCATCACCCTCTCTATTCTCCCTCTTCCTCTCGCGTTGTCACTCCTAGTCTCTCTCTCTCTCTCTCTCCCTCTCTCTCTCTCTTGTTATTTCTCTCTCTCCCTCCGTGCTCAGTTCACAAACCATTTCCAACCGATAGCCGACCCAGACCGCGTGATAAGCGTCGCGGCGCCGCGCGGGCTCCGTGCCAGCTACGCGGCCGGACCGTGCCACCGGCCACTGGTCACTCTAGCTGTCTCGTGTTTCAATGACGGCAAGGGGGCGGGAGTTAGTCATTCCACAATTGACCCCAGGGAATCAAGTACTAATGCAATTGATGTGAGGTGAAAGGTATTGTTCCCACATTAGGCGATCAAAGTAGTAATGTTTCGGTGGTTTGCAAGTTTAATGAAGTGGTTGACTATTTGCATTGTTCTAGTCTGGCGCGTTAATAATATCCGAGTATTTCGTTGTACTATCATGAGCTATCTCATGGGTAAATTTCATGAGATACCTCGAAGTTAATGTGCTCGAGCATTATTGGAGATAAGCTCACGTACTGTATGACAGGCCACCGCAAGATAGTTCCCGTGAGGTCTTGCTGGTTTTGCGGAGATTAGATTGTGAATAATGACTGATACGTAGAGAGATCAAACTACAGAAACTCAAACCAACATGCACCGTGTTGGTACGACTTCAAATAAGCGATCCCAGTAGCGAGAGTGAAGAGACGCAGGTTGGGAACTGGTCGTTGATCTACTACAGCGTACGGTCACCGATCTACTCTCTGGTTTCTGATTAATTGGATTGAATTCGTTTTTGTTTGCGTTCCACATGATTGGTTTGCATAGGTAAGCCTATTATAAATGTTCTAAATAGCCAGCGGCTCTAATCGTAGCATGGTGCCGGCTAGCACTGACCAGTGCCGCAGAAAAAAGCGGGCACGAGCCTGGCACGTAGTCGGCTGAAACGCGGCACGGACCCCGAAAATAATTGAATACCAGGGATTGCGCGGTTGTTTGTTATGGAAAAGCAGACATATGTTTTTGGGTACCATGATAGATGCGCTCTCGGGATATCATGGACTATGTATATTGGATGTACACGTGAAAGTCACGTGAAACGTGTGCTGGCAAACATGAACAGTCGAATACGTTTCAGTATGTGGTACAATCAGCACTGAAACATCTTCTGTAACGATTATGTTGCTTTACAATAGTAACTAGAAAGTTTGGCAGTCTGTAAATGTGACAGGGACTATACTAGTGAAAACATATAACACACATTAGTTATTTTTGATTCAATGCAGCACACAAAACGAAAAATTGAGTCGAAGGTTCAGAGTGACCACCGCTTATCTCGCATGGTTTCTCGTAGTTTCTTAAGTTCTGTGAAAGGCTGGAATCGGGTTGAAGGTTTGTTCATTTGACCCTATTTGACCCTATTTGTAATATAAATAGTAATTGTAGCATCAAACTAGATAGACAGAGTTAATCTAATTGTGTGCAAAGAACACTCAATGGTGGAGTAATTACTATTAGAGTTGTAGCAGTCAAATTACAACGAAGTAGGAAAACAAGAACAGGAAAAGGATGAATTTGTTGAAAGGATGAATTCCCTTGCTTCCCTCCCCCCCTCTCTCTCTCCATCTCTCCATCTCTCTCTCTCTCTCTCTCTCTCTCTCTCTCTCTCTCTCTCTCTCTCTCTCTTTCTCTCTCTTCACGATCTCTACCCTCTCTCCCATTTCCACTGACTGTTCCTATTCACTATTTGTTCAGACTTCAAAGTGATGTGATTTTGAAAAAGGACGGCCCCAGTTTATTTGGAAACTATTTACTCTTCTATTAATCTAGATCATTCCCCTTTTTTATTACACCGTTTCACCTGTTTTTTTTTCATTAAAGTTTCTTTGTTCTGCTCATTTTGAACTTATTTAAACTAGTTATTTAAAGTTTTTGCTTATTTAGATCTATTTCCAGAATCTACTATTTCGCATTGATTGGAGTACAGTATTCATATGGTCGAGATCAAACCCTTGTCCGTCTGCCAGCAGGCGAGAGAACCACGAGAGAGTGTGATAAAAGAAGAGGGTGCCGACACCGGTCATCTACACATTGTGGAGGAGGAGGAGAACCTGGACGTAGAGTCGCCCGACAACGAAGCCATGGTAAGATCAGTACGGTAGCAAAATATTCTGCTGTGTAAACAAACATTTAGATTGCTGAAAAGGCGTGAACATCAGTAATTGGACATTTACCTGTTATACGCATTCCACTATAGTTCTCTCTTCAACTCCTACGGAATAGCAAAACAATATCCTCAGAACGATTGGCGCCAATTTTCTGCGATTGGCCAGCTACAAAAGCGAGAGAGTGTGCAGTAGGGTTGTTAAAGTCGAACTCGAAAATCGACTCGACTCGAAAAAACTCGAAAATTTTCGAGTTGAGTCGAACTCGAAACTCGAAAACTCGAAATTTCTCAAAACTCGAAAACTCGAAAACTCGAAATTTTCCAAAAACGCGAAAACTCGAAAACTCGAAATTTCTCAAAACTCGAAAACTCGAAATTTTGAACGCGAAAACTCGAAAATCAAAATTTCGGACTCGAAAAATGTCTATTTTGGGTCCAAAAACACTCAAAACTCGACTCGACTCGAAAAAACTCGAAAATTTTCGAGTTGAGTCGAACTCGAAACTCGAAAACTCGAAATTTCCAAAAACTCAAAAACTCGAAAACTCGAAAACTCGAAATTTCCCAAAACTCAAAAACTCGAAAACTCGAAAACTCGAAATTTCCCAAAACTCGAAAACTCGATAACTCGAAAACTCGAAATTTCCCAAAACTCGAAAACTCGAAAACTCGAAAACTTTAAATTTCCCAAAACTCGAAAACTCGAAAACTCGAAATTTTGAACTCGATTAACAACCCTAGTGTGCAGGTCAATGAGGCCGCAGACATTTGCGTCTCTCTGACCTGCGCGCTCTCTCGTCGAGTCCGCTACAAAAGTGGCTGGCCGATTGGCTGGGAATTTTCTGAGTAATGCGAAAGAGAAATTTTTGGTCAGCTGTCAAAGTTCAGTTGCGCAACATGTCGACTACATGCATCTACATTGCAGGTGTGCAGCGACACGTCGTGTTCGCTGTCGGAGGTGGGCTCGCCGCGGGCCACCTCCTTCCCCAGCACGTCCCCCGTGGCACTGACCGCCATGATGCCCTCGTCCGACAGTCCGCACAGCTCGTCTGAGGTACGTCCACGTTATGAAGTTGAAGTTGGTCAAAACTTATAATGCCAAAGTCATTAAGGCTTGAATTTGAGAGTAGACTTGGTTTGTATTTTGTACAAAAGCAATTTGGTCGAAAGTTTGTTTTAGTATTGAACTGTGCTGTGCAAGTATTCAATACAGAAAGAGTCTGGACAAACAGACTTTCAAATAGGAATCATTCTTTTTTTTCATCAAATTCAACTATATAACATTTCGAAGCAAATATTTTCTAGGTATCATCTCTCTCGCACGGGAGTGTCAACACATCGAGTGGTCAGGAGAAAAGACACATCTGTGAGATGTGCGGAAAGGTAATGGGTTTCACCTTTGCTATTTCTTTTGCGATGAAACACAGCGAAATCGTGACTTATATGAATAGTAAAAAATGTATTATATAGTGTTGTAAAAATTAAAGATACACTGGTGAACTTGGTGATTATGCTACAATTTGCAGTGTTTGTAGTTTGATTCGAGAGGTCTCCGGTGTTTCAAGAATAAACTACAACCCAGACTTGCTCATCCTTCCGTGTTCCAACACCAAACTAGACTGAACTAAACCCAGATTCGCGAATCCTTCTATTTTTTAACATCAAACTACAAGCCAGACTCCATTTTGAAGGGTTTCCCGTACCTGTCTATCCTCGAGTCGCACAAGAGATGTCACACGGGGGAGAAGCCGTTCAACTGCCATTTCTGCGACAAGAAGTTTGCCCAGAAGGCCACGTTGCAAGTGCACGAGAGGACGCACACCGGAGAGAGACCGTGAGTGGCTACTCAATGTACTAGTGAGTAAGATGCGCACATGAAACATGAAGTACAACAGAAATGTGCATACTGCAAGGTGGTGAGTTTCAATTTGTTGAGGCGTTTCCCCATATATGAAGAGGTGGCTCGTACAACTACTAGTAATTGTAAATGCACGTGAAACGTGAAAATGAACATCTCCTGTAACTCCTGTGTACATTGTTTTCTCATACCAATATTTCTTATGTATGTTAACGTGAAATATGGAACTATCTACTTTCATTCTTTATAAAACTGTGATTTTAGGTACAAATGTCGATATTGTGAGAAGACGTTCGCACAGTATGGCACTAAGACTGTGCACGAGAAAAGCGCTCATCTCGGTACGTTTCTTATTCTCTTAACTATATTGTGAACCAAGGATATAACAGTGTGTTGCATGTTATATAGTGATACAATTTTATGACAACATCTAACGGTCGCTATACGATACGCGTGAGAATTTGTGGGTATGCCTTATATGAACTTTATCAACAACTCATACGCGAAACAAATAGAGAGCTGAGATCATTGAACTGCTATAGTTGTTGTTGTTGTTTGTATTATCGATCTATTGATTTTCAGGCATTCGGAACTACAAATGTCCGATGTGCGACAAGTGTCTGTCCTCGCCCTCCGCTCTCTACACGCACAAGAAGACTCACGGAGAAAAGATATTCCAGGTGGGAAAAACACCTTAAACGTACACTTTCAATTTGTTTCTCTGAATATTTCTACGTGTCTAACGGTTTTCTTATACAAAAACCAGTCAGTTTTGAATATATAGTACTTTTTTGTAATAGTTACGTAAAACGAGAACTAGAGAACAGAGAAGTGAATTTGTTTCTTATTCGCGTGTTTTCAGTGCGAGTTTTGCCCAAAGACGTTCACGTTGAAGAATTATCTGAAGTTGCACGTGAAACAGGTTCACGAGCAGAACGAGAGGAAACACACGTGCAGGTTCTGTGGGAAGAGTTTCGCCTACGCCGGCAGTCTGCAGGTACTTACATACTATAATGATATTCACGCAACCAAAGTAGTATACATGGTGAGATAAAACAGAGAAAATGGGATGTGCTTCCTACTAAGATTTGCGCAAATATGCTGATTAACTGTTATTGTAGGACTAGCATGAAACACAATAGTATTGTTGTACAACAAGCTCACTTCACTTTTTTCCAAGTTTAATGACTTCACACTCACGTGACACGTTTCCAGGTTCACGTGCGGACTCACACGGGCGAGCGTCCGTACGCGTGTCGGTTCTGTCCGAAGGCCTTTGCCAGTCAGGGAAACCTGCAGTCGCACGAGAGAACGCATACCGGAGAGAGACCGTACACCTGCGGCACCTGCGGAAGAAGCTTCATTCAGGTGGGGCGATGGCATGATGAGTTTCATCCAGGTGGAGGCGATACTACGAGAAGTCCCATTAATGTGGGGGGGGGGGGTAGTGCACTTTCGCCAGTTCAAAAGGCTGCCATCAAACTCTCGAAGCCAGTATTGCACTTTTCTTAATGCTTGGAATATTCCTCTCAAACCCTCTTATAGGTTGAATTGATCTAAACACACCATAACCGAGATAGGAAAGTGTGTTATAAAAAGATCATGTCGCCGTGAAAAAGATTCTGAGACCGTCAGTGCTCCAGCGATCGACCCTACTCTAGATAGCGGAGTGTTTGAAGACCCTGTCCTTATTTTCTATGCGAAATTGCCATTAACATTTGAATGAAAAATAATAATAAAATATTTCAGAAGTCGCAACTGACCGCCCACGAGGCCACACATTCTCTGCCTGCGGCGGTGGCGACAGAAACGGAGGGAAAGGAGGCGGAGGGGGAGCGGAAGGGTGCCGACTACGTCTGCAAGTACTGCGGGAAGCGGTACTCGTACGCCAGCAGTCTGTACGTACACACCAGACAACACACGGGAGAACGACCGTTCAGGTATCAAGAGAATATTCCTGAATTGCGAAATAGGGCGGAGAGAAGTCATGAAAATGTAATTAGCATGTTTAAGTTATTGTGAACAGTATTTCTGGCGCGTTACCAACGTCTCATTCGTCACGTCAACGTCAACGTTGTCATTCAAAAAAAAACGACTTCTATCTTGTTTGTTGATGTTCACGTGATCACTCTCATGAGAAACTCACAGTATCTGAGATTGAACAGTAAGTTTGAAATATCTTCCGCGGGATGATCTTATGTTGAAAAAAGCGAGAGAGACAGAGAGAGAGAGAGAAAGAGAGAGAGAGAGAGAGAGGAAGAGAGAGAGAGAGAAAGAGAAAGAGAGAAGGAGAGAGAGAGAGAAAGAGAAAGTGAGAGCTGTTTTTCTGTTATTTTTTTCTGCAATAGGTCGATTTTTTTCTGCAACAGGTCGAACAAACTGCGAAACAATTAATAGTGTAAAGTGAAGCATCCCTTTCTAGATGCCAATTCTGCGACAAGAAGTTCACCAACCAGGGGAACATGCAGGTTCATCTTCGGGTACACACGGGAGAGAAACCGTGAGTACCATTGAATTAACCGAGATCGCCAACTAGTGAAAACAGTGTATCGTACCAGAACATAAATCTACACCAAACAAAATATTACAATAAAAGTACATACTTAGTTACTTTTCAAAATGTAACGTTATATTTTCACATTCTGTAACATTTTGTTCTATTATGTTGTATTGTAATATCTAGTGGAATGTGAATTCCAATGTAACACATCAGTTTTTTCCTAGTCTATTCGTTTTTTGTACTCTGTTTTACAGATATTCGTGTTCCGCCTGCGGTAAGAGTTACGCGCAGAAGGTTGGTCTGAAGATTCATTTGGAACAGTGCCAGCCGTACCTGACAGCCGATCGGACGTCGGAGAGTCCCATCAACGTTGACACGGATTCCGACGGATCGGACGAGCCGGTCCGGAAAATGATGAAGGCCGCCGAGACCGTACCAGTACCAAATATATATCAAAGTAAGAGACTTGGGACAACCAAAGAATAGTATTTCAATTTCTACGTGCACACCTTCAGAATGCCCTCTAAACTTCGAAAGAGAGTTCTCAAATGTTCAGACTATTCGAAGTTAATTTTTGTAAACGGTCTTTGAATCTTTATACACACGTAATTGAAAACTGTTTTCGCAAAACTATGAGGAATCTGGAAAACTGTCTATAAAGCCAATCAGTTCACATGAGACGTCAAAGATGTACAGCCTTAATGTGTGGTTTTACAGCGAGAAGTCCGCACAGACTTTATTCATTTTCTTGCAGACGTCTCCACTCCTTCTCTGTGCGCACCGCTGCCCACGTACGCGCAGCTGAGTGCGTGCGACTTCGGCATAAAGATGCCTACCGTGACCAATAATATACCGTTCCCCGGTATGCAGTCTCCACAAGCCATTGGAAGGCCGAGTGAGGTAAGACTAGAGTACAGAGTTCAAAGTAATTGTAGTCTAACAAGAAGTCGTAAAAATACAGTTGTACTCGAACTAAAATATGTTTATTGCAATCACATTAAAAAAAGTGAAAAAATAATAGCGCTCATTTCTGATAATTCTTGAATCTACTGGAACAATCTATAATGCCGGCTGGTAGGTCTCCAGAAATTGCAGAAACGATGGGATTTACACATTTATCTAGAAAAATAACATTATGGTAGTATTTAGATTCGCACTCAAAATGTCTGTACACAGCAGGGCGAATAGCGTGGCAAAACCGGTGTCTTTTTCAGCTGGCGCCTCCCGATTTTGGTCCGTTGACCGCGTCGAAGCCGCCGTTCCAGGCGGACGTCTGCATGCCGGAGGCGTTCTCCGCCTTCGCGCCGGTAAAGTCGGAAAATCAGGCTCCGCCCGCTTTGCTGGACAACAACTTCTTCTTGAAGAACCTCTTTGACATGGGTCTCGGCGCCAACCTGCTGCAGCCCGCCGCGTTACAACTGTCGCAGCAGCTGCTGAACACGCAGATGTTGCTGCAGCAGTTGCAGTCCGCGGACTTCGCGCAGCTGGCCAGCAGCCTGCCCGCGGCCTACCCGGGTGCAGCGTCACTACCGCAGCAGCCCGCGTCACTACCGCAGCCGCCCGCGTCCCTGTTGAACAGTTTGTTGAGTCAGGGACTGCTCGGTCAGGGACTTCTACAGCCGATGACACAGCTGCAGCATTATGAGGCCGCGGTACCCACGGAGACCATGCTCGCATGATGCCCCCATTGAGGCCGTATGCAGAAATATCCCGGTTTCTAGATTTATAGCTGCGTCTCCTTGAACACACACTCTTCATATGCTCTTACCGCTTTGCAAAATAGTGTGCGAATAGAGAGACGCAGGATTGGATTAAGGAGCCGCGATATTCTAGCATGTGTACTGTGAAGTAGAACTCCTCTATTCTGTTCACTGTTCTATCTAGTATATATGTGTCTGGACGTGGTTTAGAACCTTTTCACGAGATATTGTTTACGAACATAAACCATGTACGATGTTGTACGATTTCAAAACCACATCCGAGACAGATTATATCGATTTCAATCGATACTATCATTGTTGCCAAACTACATCTGGTCCAGTTTATTTTCTTACTTTGTAGAAAGTGTTGTTGCCTATTTATAAGTTTGACAGGTGATGCATAGAAACTTCCAAGTCGAAATAATTCAAATTTAGGTTTCGTGCATTGCTTGTGAACTACCCTCTCATTGTATTTTCTCTTGTTGTGTCGTGCTGGTGACGTGTGTTTATGTAACTAAGTATTTAATCGATATTTCAATCGATATTTGGCTGCGTAGCACCCTTGTCCGATCCTCAGTCTACGTGCAGCTGTTCACAGTCTTTCGTCTTCCCATTACTGGGTGAAGGTAAAACCGGTTTAACTCGCGGTGAGCCTCCTTTCTCTGTCTATAATATAGTCTCGGTACGGGCGGCCAATTAGTGCGCGCGCGTGCGTGCGACACGCCCCCGCGCGTTCGCCTCGCGCGCGCACTGTTAACTGCCCCCCCGCGCATGCGACTACTGCTATCCATATTGGCGCTCGCGTCCCGAGCTTGCGGTAGGTCAATTATTGATTGAATGAACCAATGCAGAAAAATACGGCTATTCAATGATATTTTTAGAAGTTCAAAATTGGTTCATTCAAGCTAGTTAGTGACTTGTTTCTCCCGACACTCTGTTCTCGACATAATTTATCGGCTCTCAACAATAGAGCTAGGATCTCAACCGTAGCCTATTACTTAATCAAAAATCCATTTTTGTTCTTGCCAACACATGCTTGTAATTCTACTTGGTGACCCCCGTTTTCCTATTTCCCCAGTTTTTTTTTCACCAGTGTTTGTCTCAGATTATCAACATCCGGTGTCCTATGATCTAGTGAGAAATCTTTACAATATTCACCACGTGTATACAAATAAATGTTGAACTTATCCAAGTTGTAAGCTTTGTTGAGAAGTGTCTGGAGAACACCTCACAAAAAGTGTTAGAAATATCCTATGAAGTCAAAGAGAAGAATGTTTCAATAGAAAACAAATTGGGGTCAACATAGTCTTAAACGTAAAGTATCAACATTAGTAGCACGACAAAACGTGTGCGACACGTAAAAGCAGCATAATTGATGTTGTGTTTGTACTATGGTGGGCCGAGAAGGTATGTTATTTGGATTCGATGTATTTTCTATTTCCATTCGAAATAAACGTTTAGTGAGTGAGTATCGTTTCCTAAGTAGTAGTGTAATGTATTTTCCGACTAGCTTGACATAACCACGCATAAATGTATTTTTACCAAATTCTACCCATTCAATGTTAGTGGAGACTGATGATGCGCTACCCGTGAATTGCAATCACAGCGTCTGTGTCCGACTGCTTGTGTGCGCCGCGCCGCTCACAGGGGTCGGGTTCGATTCCCGCTAGTGACAGTCCACTGATGAAACGCGTAACCACCGAGATTTCTGAAGCTAATGATTACAGTTTCATGCAACACCAACTGAGGACAATATTTTGAACTTTGATACGGTCATACATTTGCAAAATATTTGATTATAACTATAGCATTTTTCATATTACTAAATGCAGTCTGTAATTTAACTCTAACAGTATTAGTAGCTGAATAGATCTCGAAGAATGTTTTAAATTATTGACAAAAAGCGGATTTTGCTTGATTCATTAAAAAATATGATAGTTTTGCGTCTATAAAATCTATCAAAATGTACGCATGGTTTGCGGATAATTTTGCCACACAAAACATTAGAGAAACAAGTAGGTAGTGTTTGAAAAAACAGTTTGCACAAAATTTATTGTTTTCATTCAATGTTTTGCAAGAGTTTTGGTGTATGTATAGTTTTATCAATCAAATATCAGAAGGGTGGTTGTGTGCAGGATCACGCTAAGCAAACAGCGTGTAGGATAAATAATCGAAATATCATGTAGAAACACATGATTTCACGTCAAGCTGTATCCTACTTTTGATTGGACGCGTCGAGTGTCGCGTTGCATTGTCATTTGAATGTCACGTGAACTGATCAAACTAATATACGAGTTATTTGTGCTCTTTGATCTCATCACAATTAAAAGCAGCCCGAAACAAAACCTCTGCTCAAGTTGTGTTCCGCGGTGTCCTTTAAAATTGTATGACCTTATAACATAATATTTAATATATTTTTCAATACATATATTATTCACAAGTTCTGCAAACTTGAATACGTATGTACAACCTAAGCGCATTAAGCGGTAATGCAAGAAAACTTTACATACAAGATATCTAGCTCTGAAAGTTTCTTCGAATGTTTCAGCTTCTGCTTGCTCCGACTCGAACCGAACGACGTATCTGAGATCAGAGGGCATGCGTCTGATGGAATTCTCCACACATTCACTCACGGACGTCACACTCAACACGTGCGCCGACGCGTGTACCACGGAGGCTAATGTGAGATGGTGTAACAGGGTTTTCGTCGCCCACGAAAATACTCTCATAATAGAGAAAAGGATAATCTCTCTCTCTCTCTCTCTCTCTCTCTCTCTCTCTCTCTCTCTCGTTGAAGATTTTATCTTGAGTGATTCACCCTTATACTCTTGTTCAACCCACATAAAGCAGTTTTGTGAGACCTAGGTCTATTTAATATTTCTCTCTCAGAACGATTGGTATAAAGTTGGACGTAAACAGTCTAAGACGTAATTAGTCATTTTTTGCAGCATCCCATTAAAGATATACCAAGATCGTACAGGTATCATGGAGGGCAGATTGAACGGTGTATGTTGCTCTTATCCGCTGTTTGTACTTTGATGATTCTGACTTGAGTTGTAGCTCGCAATTCATTTTGTTTATTTCACAATCCCGTCACGGCACACCCTACATATAGCAACACTGTGGTAAGAATATGGGTTCACGTGAAAATCACGTGAATCACATCATGTTCACTGTTCAGGGTCACGCGTGTGCTTCTTTCGAGTACGACTCGCGCAGTCAGGAGTGTGGAATGCACGTGGAGAATGGGCAGCCACTAGGTCCATCGGTTCTGGCGAGGACAGATACTCCAATCGCCTTCTTTCAACAGATATGCGTGGAAGGTATGCTGTAGATTTTGAACAATTAAACACATAATGGGGTTTCTAGGTAACTAAAGTTTTTGTTATATTTTCCGGTCACCTGATTAGGTAACCTGCAAATAACCTGAAACTAAAATCCGAGTATCATTGATACTAACAGTAAAAACGAAAACCGGTTACCCTCTGATTGAATCCAGACCTCGCTTTTAAGGTTAGTTTGAATGGTAATCAGATTTTGGTTCTAGGTTATTTCCTGGTCGGGTTGAATTAAATCCTAACCGGTTTATGTGATAGGTTACTTTCCGGTTAACCACTTAGGTAACCGGAAAACGAGATCACCGAAAAAATCAGGTCGGATTTAGATATAGAATTTGCCAAGTAGACTTCGCCAACAACTGATGAAATTTCCGGGCTTTTCTCTCGTAATAAAAAACCTCCCTAATTTTTAAACAATTGATCTCACTGTCTAAAACGATAGCATTCGAGAAAAGAGACATAGAAAAGTGATTGTGTTTCAGGAGAGCATCTGTGTCCCACCCCATTCGCCTTCGAACGATATCCACAGACTATTCTGATGGGACACGCCATGAAGGTAATCAATAAAATCAATACAATTGTTTATTTTACTTTGGTCTTGTACGCCTACAGTATCATGTTAAACGTTCCATTCAGATTTTCAAGTCTTATGACAAAGATACATTTAGTGAACTATTCAGTATATGTACTTGAATCCTTACATCAACTTATTGCTTTGGCCAATTCGCTGGAGAACCGGGTCCTTCCCGAACCGAACCGGTCGCTGGAAAACCGAACCGAACCGACCAAACCGGATCGTATACGAGTTAAAAATAGACCGGGAGTTATCTCCCAACCTCTTGAGTTAACCTCCGAGTTTTGCAGCCAGCTGTTTTCAGGTATCTACGACAGACGGTCTGTCGCAGTGTCTTTCTCTGTGTCTCTCCTCCCAGAGTACTCTCTCGTCTCCCTGTGCCTCTCTCATGTACTATTATGAGACCGGAGAATGTATTATGAACAGAGAAACAAAAGCAGATCAACCTCAACTTTTTAGGTGAGCCGAAACCAACTTTGTAACCAAAATAAAGTGTGTTTTATCGTATAGTTTTTGTAAAAGTGCAATTTCTTGCATTCTGTTGTAGCAGGCCTTGTACCTAGTCTCATTTGTATTCGCAAAACTCATTTTCGTATTATCGAGACCGTTTTCTCTTCTTTTCTCAACGTTTTCCCCACCAGTTTTTCAATTCTTTGTTCATTCCAATTGACTGAAATTTCAATTTTCGGTAATACTTTCAGAGAAGGAGTTCAGGAAACGCTTGTTGACTACTTCGAAAACACTTGTCTGGACGGTGAGTCACAATAAGGTCAAAAAGCGAAAATAAGTCGAATGGAGGTTATTAGTTACAGAAATATTGCGGTCAACAATCAATTAATCAACTAAATTCTACCATACTTTTTCAAATCATCACAATACAAGTGGTAAACAAATCGCCTATATAGATGTTAACTGCAAGCTAACTCTGAACATGATTTGTAATACTGACAGAGTAAAACATAAGGATCATAACCAACGTACCAGAGATTATCTCTGTGGTTATCTCGTTTAGTACATTCACTTTCCTCATTTCATTGTCCGGTAAATCTCGACTCAAAGAACATAAGATACACAATAAATGAAGGTAATGCAGTGGCCGTATTCACCAAGATCCCGGGAAGGTAAAAAAAAACTTCCCGCGCCTCTGGATCCTCCTTGCCAGCACACTATTTTCGTGCTCTACCTTCCCGCGGGAAGGTATTTTAGCTTCCCGAGGATTGGTGAATACCACACGTAGTGAAATGGGTTTTTTGAGAGAGGTACTGATACTTATACCAAATAGAAAAGTATAGTTCCAGTTTTGGTAAAGTTAATACACCCTTCTCTTATATAAATACAATTTTCTCTTATATTGTTGTCAAAACTATTTCTAGTTATGTTTCAGTAAGCTGTCCGAATGGGGTGATGCACTGGCTGAGGTCGGAAGAGTTCCAAATTTCGCCCGAGAAAGATGTGATTGTTGAGAGCATGAGTCTCGATGAATGCAGGGCCCTTTGCGAGGTGCGGTTAGAGAAATCATAGAGAACTTGGAGATCGAGAGACGCAGAGAAAACTAATATAAATGAGGTAAAACTTTTTTAAACTTTCTGGGGCTGGAAAAGTTATAACCATTCACTGAAACTGTATGTTTCCAAAAGGGAGTGAACATATACGTTGTCTGACTCCAATCTGCCACGCCACGTTTTATGTTACTCAATCATACTTAACGATCTCGAATTATTATCTATATTTTGGTCACTGTTCCGGTTGTCAGTTATGGTTTTGGATAGAAAGGTTATCGATTTTCTCACGGATATTGATTTTAATAATTTTAACCAAAATGTTTTAGTCAAACTCGATCGGCGACGAGCGTTTTCCGTGTCGTTCCTTCGTCTTCTCCGAATCGAAACAGGAATGTCATCTGTCGGCCGATTCCGGTTATTCCGGCCGGAAATCATCCGCATTCAATCTGAGCCCAATTTCGTCCGGACAATACTTCCAGAAATACTGTCTCAACAGTTAGTTTTGTCAATGATAACCACGGGAGTGTTAATCAGGTTCAAAATGCTTGGGTTTTCAAATTGCAAGTGGTTTGTTCAACACAGAACTACGTGATTTCCTCGTCATCTGGTAGAATAAAATATTAATGGGAAATATTACTAGACAAAATTGTAAAGGAGTAAAAGTACAATGTTGTTCTTATGTAACTGATTAAAGTACGAATTCGTTTTTTAGGCTCCGTGAGCTGCCTCGACGCGTCTTTTGAACAAGTTCCCAACCGAAAAATGTCCTCCGAACCATTCAAGGTAAATACCGTTACATAACTTTTATTGCATTACATAACTTCCATTGATTCGAAAATGAACAGTCGAAGTTTACTTTTTCCGTTAGTTTGTGTGTAGAGTTGAATTGTAGATCTTCTTCTCGCATAAAATGAACTTGTATGAATTGCGTTCTTCATTCTGAAATGCAGACGAACATGGTTAGATCCCTTTTTGCAGTTTTGTTATTCGACTGAATACGACCTAAACGTTGGATTCTTACTTTAAAGGGAATGTTTCAGTCGGTGGCCACCCCCAGCCCCCATCTCTGTCTTTCGCTGTGCATTGACGAAGGCGCCAACTGCGCATCGGTTACCTATGATTACCAAAAGGTGGGTTGAAACTTTTCCAAATGTCATTTTTTGTTTCATTTGCTCTTCAAACTGTTCCGTCTGAGATAATCGATCATTGCGTTACTCTGGAATTTGACCTTCTATTTGTGTTCTTTCTCTTTCTCCTTTCATCTTCTTCCCTCTCTCTTTCTCACTCTCTGTTTCTCTCTCTCCCTCTCTACTTGTAACCCGTGTGAAAGCCACGTGAAGTGTTTACCAGCCATCTCAAATCCAGTCCGTTTCGTAACAAGATCTGCCCCCTAATTGGGGTTTGGATAGATCGAGGAGTCTATTCAACAGTCGCCCCTCATAATTGGAACTGTCACTAAGTAGGGCGAGGAAGAGTGAAACCTCACGCGGACAATGCAAAAGAAAGTCGGGAACCTGACCGCAGCCGAGGGAAAGATTGAGTGAAAGTGGCAAGAGAAAAGAGAGGGAGAGGGGCAGTTGGGAGAGAATAGAAACTTACAGCTGACCTTCGATAATACATTGCTTATTACTTCCATAGTTTTTCAATAGATACAATGAAATGTTGTCGCAAGAACGAGTCTTCAGGACACTACGGGTTTTGTGGAGCGAAATATTCAAATTATGCTTTTTTCTTCTTTATTTCATGTTTTGTGCTACAGGATTTCTGTTATCTTTCCGGAAGATCTCAGTTCAGTAGTCCGGAATTATTCAAAACGGACAACAACACCGACTACTTCGATAAGGTCAGTGGAATTCTTCGATGTTTCCCATTCAATCTTGGTAAAATCGATAATAGTATTACTGACTGTAAGACTGTGGAAACGTGTTAGTCATAAACTACCGTATTACACGAATGTTTCTCTCCCCCATCCCATGCCCAAATACCATGCTACTAGGAAAACAGGTTTCGATAAAATGGTTCAGTTATATTGAAGACCGAAGCTGATGACAAAAGCTCAAGTCTTTAAAATATTTCTGTGAGAGCAGAGTTTTTATTACGACAACCAACTCAAGATTTATGTTGTGAGTGTCTACGGACTTGAAACAGAGTGCGAAATCACCATTTCTGAATTTGAAGAACAATAACACACGTTTTCAGATCTGTGACACAGTTGCACTAAAAACCACACCGAAACGGGCTTCCGCACAAGCTGCACCAAGTTTGGAAACAGAAAACAGAATTGGAGACCAGGATCTCACGGTATGTTTCCAACCATTTACTCTTCATGAGTTAGTCACAATTCACATAATTTCACGGCAGGTTTGTTGCATTGGTCCCTAGTTTGCGTATCTTGCTGTAAAAAACAACAAATCAGTTTTGCAAGTATTCGAGCTCTCCTGGATCCCAAAATGTACCTCAAAATGAGGTTGCTGGTTCGGACAATTTTTGATGGTCGCCTTGAGAGTACTTGGACACGTTCAAAACATCGGAATTGGATGAAACACCTAACGTTTAACGTGAAAAATTGGAATCGTGGCATTCAGATTTTTCAAGCAAATCCTTCGATTGCTCAGTCGTGTTTCTAGGAAACGTTTGAGGAGACGACCACGGTGTCCGGTGATTCCGGAACTGCCGTCGGACAGACGGAAGCGGAAACGGAAGGAACGGTTATCGACGACAGCGAGGAATTCTACGGAACTGACGAGAGGGCGGTCAAAGCTAGTGAGTCGGAACATGGCTTCATTCTGAACAACTACATGATGCAAACAAACCTCAGATTTATTTGTAACACCACATATCTTTTAAAGTTCTCCATAACACACCGCCAAACTACAAACACGTCTGAACAGAACATTACTCTGGTGAAAGTCTATGCTTCAACACTCCACGCACCAGCGAGCTCAGAAATACATACTCCTTGTACTTCCGATTGGGGTTTTACTGACAATTCCACTCCAGTATTCGTCATCTCTTATCAAGGAACAAAAATATGTCATGTACTTGAGTGGGCTCGCCCGTAAAAAACAATGCGAAACAATATTACTTATTCTTTATAAAAGTTTCCTCATCAACGCTGAAATTAAAACCCAGAAAGATGAAGTTCTCCGAATAGTACACAGCATATAATTGGGTCTACAGAAATGCGTTTGCGATAAAAGGAAACATGGCATTACTTTGATGTGTTACAGGGTTATCCAGTGAATGCCGTATGTCTGGGGTAACAGTTGCAGTTGATTTCGCCCAAGACACCACTGGATCGGTTTATATCAAGGTTAGCCTTTGTTTATTTCATTGTGTTATTATTTATGCACTCAGTTCTCTACATTCAAGACTGTGGCATTGCTCATTTTGATGTCAGAATTGTGGTTTGAAATTATATTGTTGAAGTATAATATGAGTTCATAATATTCTTCTCGCTAACTTTAAAAAATATAGTTCAATCGGTAAGAAGTTCAATTTAGAGCTAATAATTGAGTTTTTCCAACACTGTTCAGAGAAAAAGACAATATCTCTTCCAGGATCATTTCGCTAGTTGTCGTGCCGAGTTCACAGGCGCCACCCACGTTGCCCTCCACATTCCCTTCCCGAGAAGTGACGAGAACAACCCGCGGTGCCCGGGAACCGAACTGGTACGAGAATTAACTCACATACCGTCAAATTGTTCAGTTTCAGAACAACTTCTCTGAATCATTGCGTTACTCGAAGATTGGTCACTATAGCTAGATTTGCTCGTCTTTGTAAGAGAACCGAATTCTGAACCAGAACTCAAACTCTGAAAACTCGCTCCGTTCAAAACTTGTCTGAATCAGAACAAGATTTCTAATCGTTCTTCCACTGTTTGTTCTTTCAGAGTCCTTCCTACTGGTCTTTCATGGTCGTCGTGCAGAAGAACGAAATGGAGTCACCCTCTCTTGTAACGTCGACAGATAGAATATTCAACGTCACCTGCGACTACAAGGAGTTGGTGGAGAAGACCAGTGCGCCGGGGTTTGTTCATTGATCAGAGTGCCTATTTTAAATATAACTACAATGCAGGCGGGACTGATGAGGAAAACTACGCTGAGAAGTTCTTTCCACCATACGCTGGAAGGTCATGGAATGGTGCGAGCTTTTTAGGTCGACTCAGGCAGCAAGTCAATGAAGTTTGATATTAACTAAATTACCGTAAACAGGTAAACAGGTGTTAAATTATTTTTCTCATGGCAAAATAAAATGTGAACTGTATCAGGGACTACAAAGTGGGTGAGATTCTCTGAAGACTAGCGCGAAACATGTGAGGGGAAAAAACAAGAAACGTAGTTAGCTCGGTTGTCCTCTCTTGTTATTTTCTTTGACTATTGACGTAATATGATCACAGTCAAACTCCCCCCATCACGGTAAAATAAGCATCTCAAATTCCAGTTTACGACCGCATTTCGACGATTCTAAACGAGACAACGGGAAAGAGTTCACCTCTGACCGGATCCGCATGGAAATACTGCGAGACGGAAAACCGGTGACCGTCGTTCCGTTGGGAGAACACGTGGAATTACGCTGGAGTGGTTCGTTTATTCGTACAATTATTTATGAGCTAACATTTAGAGCGTGTACAAGCGCTCATCAGAGCAGAAAGAGAGCGACCAGATGTTCATTAAGTCTCAAACTAATCCAACTAGTTCGAAAGTGAGATTAACTTTACGCTGTGTAAGACAGTTTGAACAACTGTTCCTATCTAGAAATTAGGCTTACAGTTGAAATCCACACAGTTCAGTAGCATTTGAAAAAAGAGGTAGCATTAATTGAGCATGGTGTAAATGAACCTAATAATTGATGTTTTCCAGTTATCGATCCGGAGGCTGGCCTTGGCTTCTTTATCAACGAATGCGTGGCGCTTCGAGTGGGTGGAAATTCCCCAGAACCTGAGCCGTTGAAAATTATTTATAGAGGGTAAGCAGTTATGATGTCAGCGCGTCCTGAACTACGATTGGAAAAACAACAATTCTTAGTACCTAGTAGTTCGCACCCAGTGTGCAGAGTGGGTATGGTCCCCACACCCCCCCCCCCCCCCCCCCCCCAATTTGTTTTCGCGTGCCAGAATGGGGAAGACCCATGCTTACGTCGAATACGTGCAGTAAGAGTACTTGACGACCAATCAAACTTGCGAATCTCACACGAACGATGAAAATCCGACAGGAATTATCGCTGGAACTATTTCCATTAGTTAGAAGAAGAGTCAAAAGGATTATACTGAAGCCGTATACTACACACTCCTTGGAAAGGATACGAATTCAAACATATCATAACTCATGCCGCTAGCATTGAGCATAGGAAGACAATTTTTGTAACTTTGCACAAAGAAAAAACTTTCCGACCCGAGGTTTTCTGATTGCATATTGCGAATCCTTTTTTCACAAAATATGTTCTCGGCCAAATAAATTAACACGTATACAATTGTTCTCAAGTTCAGATGTCCGGAGGAGCGCGTACGGAACCGACTTCTGGATGCTCCGGTCGAACAGGTTCCGGAAGGATACTCGACCGTCATGAAGGTTTGATACGTTCTCAATTTGCAACTCTCAAACGAATAGGTGATGTTGATACAATTGTTATTATTATTATTGATATTATTGATATTACTTTAACTATTAAGGTGTTCCGCTTCGATGGATCGCGGCGGGTGCGCATCAAATGCACGATTGACGTCTGTCTGGATAGATGCCCCTCGGTTAGTCGGTTTCAAGGAAAATTGATTAGGAAAGAAATTAACGAAGAATGTAAATAAACAATGGATTAGAAAAAAACGTGAACAGAAAATATCAAGCAGGAAAACAAAACAACAAAACACAGCGTGAACAGAAAAAAACAAATTGATATTTCCTTTTTTCTAGATGCAGTTCTCATTTTTTGGACGGAGATTGTTATACAGTTTAGATTTCTTGAGAACGTACAAACTCAACTGTCTTCGAATTTTGTCGTTTTCATTAAATAACTCGGAGCTTCCATCAAAAATCATTACATGGTGAGGTGCATGAAAACTCTTCATTATCGTTTCTGACTAATAATTTTCTGGCATTTTTGAATCTCCCGCCACTATGACGTCATCGATTTCTCTGTTTCCACATCCGAACACAATACCGTCCAAAACCGAATTCGTGTCGAGACCTCGTAAAAGGGGCGTGGCCAAGTTAAAGACAACCGCGTCGAACTGTTTGCCCACCTGTAAAATTTCATGTGTGTCCAGACTTATGGCCAAAAAGTTGTTGAAACGTTCGAATTTTTTGAAGCACAATGATGCTATTCAATTGGTGTCTAACCATGTGCAGTTCTATAGTTTTACTTCCTGAACTGATTGTGACGTTTTCTATGATTTTTAATGATAACTTATTTGTTATTTGCTGTTAAAATCTTCAAAACTTCCTCACCTCAAAACTGCCCACCAGATTGGAAATAGCCAGAGATCTGGCCCCTCCAGCCGTCGCGGCTTCCAATAGGCGACTGGCACTAAGACCAGCCACACTGCGCGAGTTACACTTCATCTGAACGGATTACCCCTGTTGCATTCATTCACAGTATACGATAATCGATAATCAAGACTTACAGACAATAATCGGTGATTAAAATTTTAAAGAATCTATAAAAACACGATTGAAATGTATTTGGCACGGTCAGATGAGAACTATAGAGCGTAGTTTGGCTCTATAGTTCTCATCTGACCGTGCTGCGTCTTCAACACGCAACCCCTTGGGATCCGTATTCGCCATAGGTACTCTTATCATTTTCATGATACTTTCATAATTTGTACTGTGTTTAACCTATGCGAATGAGCTTTTTATTATTATTATTATTATTGGCGCAGGAGTAGGTTCACATCTGCACTTTTGATGGTACGATTCGTTCGGAGGCATATGGTGTCACGTGAACAAACTTTTCCTTTACACGTTTTTGACTTGTCTTTCACGTAAGTTCAATTTGGGCTACCTGTTGCGTGTAGCAGGCCCATCGCATTTCTTCCAGAAAACAAATTCGGTTATTGCAATCAGTGCCAAAACTAATAGGGAGTTGCGGGTTGACATGAGGAATACCGTCCCCCAGATAGCCTGCAAAAAGAAAATTCTAAGCATTTTTGATAAGAATTTGTGAACATGAAATCCGGCAGCGTAAAGTATTTTGTATATTCTGCATTTTGTTTGAAAGATCATTGGTATATAGATAATGTTGATATAAGATTCAGCAAACTTGTGTGGATAGCGAGCGCGCGGTCGATTTTTTAGGAATGAGGTTTGGCGAGCGGCCAGCTCATGATTATGCTTGATCTGTAAACTCTCTCATTTGCTGTCAGGTAATCAGAAACCGCTCGCTCCTAATAGGTCAATCGACTAAACCATTTGATGTCTTCGTGGAGAACCAGGTGCTTTCGAGAGCAGTAAATAGCCTCTTAATAGATCGAATTCTATAGGTCAACAAAATAATATATATAGTTCGTTTCAAACATCGATAGAAGCCAGTAACAGTACATTTTAGTGGGCGGAGTTAATTGTGCTGGAAAGTTGCCAAAGTTTCCAACAGCGACCACCCTACTCAAAATAATGCTTAAGCTGGGAATCGAACTCAGCTCTGCTAGGTTGCGCGGGGCACACAAGCAACCGGCCATCTGACCATGATTGCAAAAACTGAAAACAGTGATACCCAATCATCTTTTCTGACCATTTTTCAAAGCTAATCTTATCGCACAAAAAGTTGTTTTAATTACTCTCCGATTACTTGATAACTTTTTGAGCACAAAATATGTGCAAAAACCTCAAAATAACCACTTTTCGATATTTTATTTGTAATGAAAAGACTGGCAAGCTGTCAGATCAATTGCCTGCAATGTAGGGTGCGCTCGACCAGCATGGCTGACTACTATCGATGGTTGAAACGAACTATAATATCTGTCAATACCTTCAGTGCAGGGACAAATGCTAACATTCACCCCCTTCTGAGCGAATCTACCCATGTTCTCCACTGAAGTATACGTCGAATGAACAGCTGTGAACTGAGGTCCCAGCTCGAATTTCGAGAGTAGCACATCGCTCGGACTCTGGAGTAACATCTTTGGATCTAACCTAGTAGAATATTTCTCTCTGGTCTAGAGTTGCACTATACTCAGTGCATTGCAGTGTTCTCACGCTTCTCAGAAGGCCCCAGTATTGTTCTGGTACATAATTTTTTGTTTAATAATTGTGCGAGTCCGGTATTACCTAATTTCAACAACAACTGAACGCACCATATCACATTTAAGATGAGTTTTGCAGTCGATAATCTCCTTTGGTTGCTCCTCTAAATGAATGTGAAACGCCAGACCGCGTTTCACGGCGAAATCATAGAGTTTTTGAATATTCTCGAAAGGAACGGCTCGTGTCGAGTGCGCTGAAAACATTTACATAGTCATATTGCAGAATGCGAACCTAAAACTTACCAAGAATACAAAAAAAATGCAGTATACTTGTTTATGGGCTAATTTTCTTGTTTGCCTGATGTGTTTTATTATTAGAATTAACAAGAAAAGCAGTATTACCTAATTTAGAGCTCGCAAAGGAGAGAACAAACTTATTATTTTAGCTTGCCAAACTTTATCAACAACCTTTGCTACTTTCAGTAATCGTTTTACTGCAGGTGGTTAAATACTGGCACAATCATCATATAAGGTCTCATTAATTTTCGTGCAGTTGTTTCGAGTCTTCTACGAAATGGAAGTCTGGTGAAAAACTAACCTGCGACGGCGATGGTTATGGTGGGACCGGCTTCTTTGAGAAGAACTTCTAGATTCTCGATGAACTCGTCGTATTTGGAGACGAATCTCTGTTGTACCGGGTGCAGCGGACCGCCCTCGAAACCGGCACGTTCATATAGCGTCTGAAGTAACGATTCTGCAGAAGAACAAACTCAATAATTATGGTCTGAAGGAACTACGTACTTGATATTCTTGTATGTTGACGTTTATGCCATTTTGCGTTTCCATGAATTAGTTCCCCTACGAGATAGGAAAGGACATGACTGGACTCCCACCTGTATAAGTGTGATTCGTATCCCGGCCTCCTTCGCAGCCTTCAGAACTGCTTTGTCCAGATCGAACCGCCCCTCTCCATGGTGTACGTAGTGGAATTCGCCTACTGTGGTTATGCCGGATGAGAGCATCTCACGGAAAGTTGAGAGACAGAACTGAAAAATGTCGAATCAGTCACACATCTCTTTTTATGTTGATTGTTAATAGGGTAGTTAACCAATTCCAATAAACCGATTGAAGTCAATAACAATACAACCAGCCCTTGAAAATCTCAAATTTCTACCATCCCTCAAATCAGTTTTCAACCACGATTTCGTGCTAACTGCAAAAACAAACTGTGAATTTTCGGATTTCTGAATTGCAGCTGTTCTTTCGGATTTCTGAATTGCTGACGTAGTAATTTTTACGTTTCACGTGACCTGTACTTTTCCTGTCTATCCCACCTCGTATAGCTTGTTCTCATCTATTCCGTCCACCAGAGAGTACATGTTGTCCCTCCATTTCCAAAAAGTCTCCGCCCCTTTTCCGCCGATTTCGCTCCGCCCCCTCAAATGTCGGTGAAACGCGTGCGAATGACTGTTTACGAAGCCGGGCAGCAGAATCTGGAGAAATTGGTCTCTACTAAACTATTGAAGTGAAGGATTGAGAATTCTTGTGATTGACGGTAAAATTTCACCCTAATAGCTTGAGTTTTGTCTAAATACCGTGATTTGTTCAATTGATACTAAATATGTTTTTATGAACATCTTCTGATCTAGACGCTGCCAAGAGTACGTATGCTATAAGATCCCGGCCTCTTCATCCCATCCTGCGTCTCTTGCTCTGCCTCACTATTTCTTGTCTCTTACATCCCGGCGGGATGTGAGAGCAGAGAAATAGCGTATGTTTGAGGAGACGCAGGATGGGAGAAAAATGCCGGGATCTTCTAGCATACGTACTAAGGTCTCATTGAAAATATAGCAACTACAACTATCGTTGAACGTGATTAGCTAACGAATTGTATGTTTCAAAAACATCTCGAGCCGCCATGAATTATACAAGTAGTACAGTTGGATTTTTTCTACTAGAAACAGTACCTTATCCTTCAGATAGACGGTCTTCTCGCTGATCTTTCCAATATTCGTAATGACTCCATTCGAGTCGACCGTTATTCCCAGATTCTGCTCCATTTTCCCGTCCACCCACACGAAACGGGGCACAACTGTACAGTCACGATACGACATGGTGATAAAACTACAAAACGAATGTAGTATAAAAACTTGGATTCGAATTTCGTTCAGAAGTTCGAGTACTTCACTTCTTAAACTTCATCTTAGTTTGGTAGTTTGGAGCATGACACTTGGCTAATTTTTTCAAATAATGTGTTTGGTTTACTTAGTTAAAAAATTATCATCAGAGGGAACAATGTGTAAAGAAAGTTTCGCAAGATTTGAAACATTTTGTTAATGGTAGTTGCACTGGTTTCTCACAATGAAAACAAATATCTCTCGAAAATCGATGCTGTTCGATGTTTCTGTTTTGCACAGCGGGAAATGATAAACAAATAGCGAGATGACAAACTGACATGCTACAAAAAAGTTGAGAAACGCATATAAAACACGAGAGAATTATATCAAAGCTGTGCGACGTGCATGAAAACAACTCTCGAACATTAGACGAAACTGTTGAGTTTTTGAATTGTTAATGGTAAAATGTTTTCTGTAGCGACCCTCCATTTCAATTTACACGACCGTTTGGTAATTTTTTATCGGTATCTAACGTGACCTTTTCTGATTCATGTGGGTGATTAAACTGACATGGTCCAAGTGAATTCTGTGAGGATACCGATAAACTGTTGATCATTATTTTTGAGCGAACGAGATTTGAAGTAAGTCGTCGTTGAGTATATTCTGCGAAATTTATTTTAAATAGCAAGGAATCGGTTAAAGGGAACGTATCAATGTCAACGCTAGCGAAAGGTTGCATTTTATGGTCGTTTGATGGGTCGCGCAAACACTAAAAATGAGATTCTAGAAGGGTCAACAAAGTTATTTGTACAAAAAACACCCAAACGCTGGAGCCAGGTCAAAGTTCATCAATAGGGGCGACAGCAGTTCAACGTAAATCCCATAAAACCTTTTAAAATGGAATTAAATTAATTTTTAGAATCTCAATTGAAATAATGGGCAAAAAGAAATTCATTGAAGCATGCATACAAAGTGGAATTGAACAAATGCTGACAATAAAATGAAAAACCTCAATTTCCAATTACAGGTAAACTGTGATGGATTGAGCTCTGGAAAGCGAGAGAGTTATGGCAGGAAGAGACGACAGACAATGCAAGAGCTGGCCGGAATGTTGAACCGGTTCAGACCGGATTTCTCATTGCCCGAAACTACTCCGGTAGGATTGTAGACCTATTTCTGTACCATTTCATTCACTTGTAGCAAAAGAGAAGGAGATTCTTCGTGAGGGTCATAGCTAATTTGTACGTACACATCAGTCTTTTTTCCGACTGTAAGACAGCACACTAAACTACAACTAGATGAGAACAAAACAACATTTACAGTTGGAATCAGTATTTTTGGCAAAAACATAGTTAGATTGTGTTTTGTGAAAGTAGCCGTACAACTTACGGAGATTCACACTTGCGCCTCGCCCTAAAGAAATGCTGCCTCATCTGGGCTAATTCGAACATGGCCCAACTGGCGGCGTCGCAATCCCTCAAAAATCTCATGAGATACTTCATGAGCTATTCGCATGAGCTTCTCATGAGATTTTATCGATTGCTATGTTGCAACATTGAGAGTTCACGAGTAGCTCATGAGGTATCTTATGAGATACTCATATGAACTTCTCGTGAGATTGGAAGGATTGCTACGCCGCCTGCTTACAGAATTGCACATCTCTGTGAACGGTCCTTTACCAGTGACATACGCATTATTCACAGTACTAAATTTCTTTTACTGTTTTCTATTATATCTTTCAATTCAGGCTCCACACAGAAAGGATCATTCTTCCACAAATACTCGAACAGTTTCTGGTACATTGACCGTAGTTGACAGAAGGCACGAGGAGGAGAGAAATAACAAAAAACATAGACCCCGACCAGGTGAACACATTTTTCTGTCTTTTTTAACAAGTGGTTCACGTTTACGGATCTTTTTGAAGTTTCCGGTGTCCAAATTTGTATGTATAGCTTCGCACCACATTATTCATTGAAAATGCTGAACTTTAAAACTCGGCCTTCACTTTCCAGATGAACAGAAATCTATTATTTTTTCCTCTTCCTCCAACTTCCCATTCTTCCAGAATTCGCGACCATGCCGGCTGGTGACAAGTTGTGTCTGGTCCGGTGGCAGGCCGCGGCTTTGGCTGCCGCCACCCTCCTACTGGCGGTAGCCTTCGTTTTCGCCGCTACCATGCTATTACAAAACAGGTGAAATGCTCGTTTAATAAAATGTTAGCTTGTGAAAACATTCAGTTATGTGAAATTTTCAATCATAAAGTGCACACTATCCAATGTGAAACCACGATTTCAAGCTACAAACACAAGGGGACGGAATAAAATGACTGTATATAAATTCTTCCACAGAACGACCCATGTAGAACCCTAATGAGTTCAGTTTAGGAGAAACAAAGTTCTATTTCTGTAATTTTATTTTTTCTCAATCTTCTCTGTGCTATTCTTCTCAAAAAATGTGCCTTCTATATGACGCCAATATATGATCTTCCAGGTGCTTCCGTCAAAAAGACTACGGATCGTGTTCCAGTAGTGTCTCCGGCCTGACATGTGAGTGAAAAATGAGAAACACATCAGAAAAATTCCTACGAACTTGAGAGAACAAAAAAAAAATAAGAAAGTGATACACTTTGCATCTACCCCAAAACTCTAAAGTACGCACTATTCCTAGGCAAACTTCACTTTCCAAAGGAAGTTCGAAGCAGTTTGTATCTTGCTAGAATTTATGGGGACAGCGCCGACTTGAAAGTATGAAAATATAATATCACGCCTGATTACATTGTAGATATCGTTTTTACATCTCATCGTAAACATCTTGGATACTACTAGTATTGAACATGAAATTTAGGTTCATCGGGGTACAGCCCTCCCCAGAGCTCGTATCATTCATCCTATACACCTCCTCCGCCGGCACATAGAGGTATGTTGACTGAATTTTTCCTTCTCGCGAAATTTGTGATTCAGGTTTCATACTACCGTACTTTGCAGATAATGTTTGTTTGGGGAAAATGAAAATTGGAAAGAGGACTACGACCTAGTGTGGACAGTCTGTGACAGTTGCGGCATAAAAATGCTAGTAGAAAGAAATTTAAAGTTATGCGTAATAGAGCGAATTTTGCAAAATTCATGCGTAATTGCTTAATCGGAAACTTTAGCTTCGTTTACGACCATAGTGGGTGAGGGTATTGTTTCCAACACACATATTGTTTCATCAACCGCATATAAGCATTCCATTGGGTTATAATTTTGGTCGGTTACGTAACCTCTAATTCAATAAAACTTTACAATCAAAACTTTCAGAACCGCCTCGACTCTACGAAGTACCCTGTACGAAACGATGAGAAAAGAAGATTTAATTTATTTGTATTTTATCATATCAAAATCTTATCTATAATACAATGAACATATTTAATATTCGATGTTATTTGCAAAATGTAGAAGTAATGTACTTCAATCACTATGTTTTCATTAAAAAAAACAGGAACTTACAAAACAGAATGGACCTTTGGCGCTAAGTAGTGTTACCTCGACTAAAACGGATCAGAAACTCATATATCAATGACAACAAACAAAAACTACAAAAGAAGAAGAAAACATAGGCATGAAAATACATCAATGTTCAAAGTGACAAAAAAAAGTTAATTGAAACAAAATATTAAAAAAACGTACAAAGCAGGAATAATGCGCGAAAAGGTAAATTTGACACACAAAACAATGGCAATAACGAAAAGTGGAGAGCAAAACATGAAAGTTGAAATATGTTTCAGTGAAGTTGGGAGAATTAGTGTTGGTTCATCTCAGATTAGAAAAGGGCACAGCTCTGAAATATAGGCGGGATTAGGGTAGGTCGTCGACTCAAATTTATGAATCTTTGGAAATGGTTAGAAAACATTACTTATTTCACACTCTACAGTTCACTAGGTAGTTTCTAATATTTTTTGTGTTCGTTTTATACATTAAACACAAACAATCGGCAAAGGACTTTGAGGGATTGAGTAACACGCATTAAAAACTAGGAATACTTAAAGAGACCGTTCCTCTTTAATTTGGAGGTTTAAGCTGATTAGTCATTATTGCTCACATTAAAAAACCAAAATCATTCATATAAGTGTCAACTTCCTGTCTTGCTCCGTGTTCTCAAAAATGTGGCAAGACCACGCGCACGTACATACACCGCCGAGTTCACCTGCGTACAGAATTTTCAAAATGTCCATAAAATTACAAAACCATATTCACAACATGGCCAAAATTACCAATATTAAATCTGTAGAGAAAGATTTGTAAATATCATGAAAACTATAAAGCAGTGATAGATTAAGGATTGCTGCATTACAGTAACCGAAATCCTGTTGGCTTCTATTTTGCTCCGTAATAATGTGGTTTTTTGAACTTTCTGTACGTAAGGTATGAACTTTTATCTCAAAACAGAATAAATGGTTTTTTCCATTTTTCAAAAATTAGCTACATTGCACATTATAGAGGTACGGTCCCTTTAACAACACAGACACTTTTCAGCTTTTGTTGGCTAATTCGTGTTTATTAACTATTGAAAGTATTAAAAACTCACCGCTGAAGGTGGTAAATGGGTGGTTGGTCCATTTTCCATGTGGGTGGTCCGGCGGTTAGTCAGCTGTGATCGAACACCGACTGAGGACTGCACGACGAAGAATGGCTGGAAAATCGATATCGGTTTGATCGATAGAAGTCAATCAATAAGTTATTTTTATACAACATATGTTCCTTCTTGTAATTGAAAAATTTGTATGTTATAGTCCGTTTTTTTAGTGAAACTTGCAGTATACTGAATACAGCCGTACATTGCTGGTTTTCAATGAAGAGATTTTCTCAATATCATAACAATTGAAAACGTTTTTAAAACCTACTGAAATGTTTCAAATCTAAATTTCGTTCCACATTCTTCAGCTTCTCCGCATTTTTCTAGCACGTGGTATACATATGATCTTTTGAACACATTTTTTGAGCCACTACCAATCAGAAAGTTTGACTACGATGATACACCCATAGTAGATGCTGGCATTCCCCAACGTCAATTGTTGATGTCGTAATGCATTTCACATTCGACGTGACATGATTTTGGACTGACATAGGCGACATATGTGATATGCGATTGTCACTTCGCTCATATTAGGGTTGTTAAAAAACAAACTCGAACTCGAAAAACTCGAAATAAACTCGAAATTTCGAGTTTCGAGTTCAACTCGAAACTCGAAAAACTCGAAAATTTCAGAACTCGAAAAACTCGAAACTCGAAAAACTCGAAATATCGGAAACTCGAATAACTCGAAATTTTCAACTCGATTAACAACCCTAGCTCATATGGAAAGAATACAATCAGATGCATGTGCAACATTTGAGATAATTTGCTATGTTTCAAAACGAGAGATTGAGATAAACTGATTCTAACTGTTTGAAGGTGAAGTCATTTATATGAACAGCTCTTGTGAAAATTGTAAAAACATCAGTACTGAGTTGTATAGTTTTAGTTGATTTGTCGATCTTTTTGTTTATTTGAATCAAATACGGAACTAAAATGAGTGAAAATCTAACCAAAAGAGCATTACGAAATGTTGGCATTCATGGTACTCAATAGTAGAAAATGGTCCGTTTCCCTATGTTCTTATAGATTCCGTTTTCGCGCATTACTTCGATCAATGACCTTCTGTTTCGATGGATCAGTTTATTCTTTGCTTGAAAAGGGTGGAACGTTGCGCGCGTTTTCCTTTCAGCGGCAATCAATTCACTTGTCAAAACCGGGGAGAAAACCCGTCAACACCAACCACGGTCTCTTTGTCATCCAACTCTCGGGGGGGCGGGTGCCGAAGCGCTTAGGTCACTCCTAATTTTACCAGGCTGGGTTCAAATCTTCGCGGCTACTTCAAAAAACTTGTGGCTGGTGATGTAGGCTGACAATGCTGGATTGTTTTTCGAAATCACAAAGTTCGGATTTTTTTAGATAGCTTCAGCAAATGTTTTTCAGTCAGAAACTACAGCTTTCGGAGTTTTCCGACACCTAATCCAGTTTGGAGCAATGAAAATGTATGACATAATCATGTATCTCATATAAGAAGCAGCTCGGTATTCCAGTTTATCGGCAGATGTAGTATGAACTAAGCGGAGTTCTACCACAGCAGCAATTATAGATACAGTAACCTTCCTCATCCAAATGTCCGGGTGGAATGAAAATGAAAATATTGAAACTCACACAAGATTCTCTTCGTTACTGTGCTCGAAAATATCCCCATACAAGTGGTAGAGGAAGGGGTCGGCGGAAAATCCGTTGAAGGTGTTTCGCATTCGAAGATGTTCTGAGAACTCCACCGCCATCACCTGAAATCGATACGTATTCGAATCCTAGAATATTATCTCAAAAGACGACTAGGAATATTGGTTACATCAACAACGGACATATTTGCTTGGACAAGTTGCCTTACAGCAGATACTCCGAGAGAAAGCTAGTGTTTTAGCTGGTTATAGCTATTAATTTCTCTGTTTTGATTTGTCTGTACTTCGAGATAGTCCGAAACCAGTCCTTTTGCAAAACATTTCACGTTTTCAACATGTTTCAGCACACTTCTACAAGATCGCTTAATACCACTTCACTGAGTATTTGATAGTGTACCTGTAGTTGAGGAATGAGCAGCAGAATGGCACAAAGACGTCGTGCTCCTTCGTCGGTTCCGATCCCGTCGGAACAGAATTGGAACAGGGAGGACTGGAGACGGGATCGGAGTTCGGTCACCGACGACTCGCCTGCGGACGAAAGACCTGTCGCGTCTGGAATAGAGATGTGAGGCGGACAGAGAAAAAACGAAGAAAACAATCAAAGTGGTATCCCTCTTTTTCCTAAAAACTATTACTAGGTTGTTTCGGAGTACTGACATACAGAGGTGAACCACATAGACTAAGTTTGCTGAAACAACCCACCACCACATCAGCTTCCCCCCATCATTACTTGAGATAACTGCTCAATTCCAATCAAATTATCTTACACAGAGGTCTTACGTCTTACGTCTTACGAAAGTGCCTACTTTTTATGGACGTCAACAATTACCTGGATTCAGCACAATAATTGCCTTGAGCAGCACAAGTTCTTTCGGCGAGAGCTGTAGCACCTTCACATGTCTGTGAGCCCACTTCAAGAGAGATCCCAGGAGATGAGAATTCAAAAAGCTGAAAAAGATCGAATTGAATGGGAAACCTACTTTTTTTCCAAACATTGCTAACAAAGAAAATACCGACTTTTTGTGGTCACCAATTGGTTTTACTATCTCAATTTCAATTCAATTTTTCCAAATCAAAGTTTTTTGAAATAATTGCTAACGAACCCTAATAAAGTATGATTTGTTCATTTGATTATTATGGCTCTCATTGAATCTACAATGATAAAATAGAAATGTACCTATTTTTAGGCAGGGGTGCCTCCCTGTGCAGATATGTATTATTCGGTAGTGGCAGTATAGAGTCCGACCACTGACAGCTGTGAACTCCTAGTTCAAGAAGGGTCAGGGGAGCAAAACACGCACGCAGCAGACACAGCTGCAAGTTGTATTGGTCTTCAAATTCGGCAACAAAAAATAGAACTAGTATTTATCATCAATTGGCCGGTTTAATAGTCCGGAGAAGGCTTGGATGCAGTTTGGTAATCACGGTATTGTTCCGAAAGGTCGGAACTTGTAAACTATGAAGCGCGTTGAGATCAAACTACAACAAACAATTTGATCACTTCCTTCTCTCTAAACAAGATCAAAACTTACCATTTATCCATCCAATTCTTCTGAAGAATTACATGTTTGAGAAAGTTCAAAGTGTACCTTATCATGAGAATTGAGCAAATCTTCGAGGTCGGCCGCTTTTCGAGTCCAGTCGAGGGCCCAAATGGTCAGCCGACGCTCGCTTTGACCGCACGACGCCGCGTCCGACACCGTCCCGGCGCGGTAGATCATCTGAAGTCAAACAGCCGTGAAGCTAGTATTTTTCACAAATTCACAATGAAGGCAGACGGCGAGAGAGCATGCAGATCGTTGACGCCGTAGACAGCTGCTACACCTTTATGTCGATGCCATCACATCGGGTCAATCCACCGGGAATCTGGGAAATCCAGAAGTGGTGAAAACTGAACAGGTCAACACTAAACGCTCGTTAGTGTGGTCATATTCGCCATAGTACACACATTCTCAAAGTGGGCTTTGGCGGAGTGCCAGCAAAAACCAGGTATTTTGAGTCAGCGTTGACAGGATACAGAGAGGGGACAACCGAATTTCACTATCATCTCGCTGACATTGTTTTTTCTGAGATACCGAGGCTCTCGAAAACACTGTCTGAAGTTTAACCATTTTTTCGTATGCAGCCAAAGTTCATTTGAAAACGGTGGGATTGAGTTCGCACCTCTGTGCGTTGACCGTCCAGCAGTTCTGGTTTGCGTATGGCTTCCTCGAGACTGCTTGGCAGAGTTCCAACTCGGCCCCCGTCTCCGTCACTCGCGGCGCGGTCGATCAGCAACAGCGACGTGGCCAGTAGGCGGTTGTCCTTGCGCAGCCGCTTCGCAGTTGGCTGGAAATTTTTTTTTGAAGAATTGAAAAGAAGTTTTTTCGTATTCAGATCTCTATGCCGTATTTAAGACATTTCGATCGAAACGCCGTTCGACCATTCACAGCGGGATAAGTGTAGGGTTGCATTGGGAAAAGCAAATCCTAGACGACAGTTCAGACCCTTGGGCAAGTTTTTCACGTCTGCTAGGATAGGCAAAAAACATCCCAATCGATTTACTTGACGTTGAACAGCAACTAGTTCGATGAAAGTAGCTTTCAGAACGAGAGTTGTGAGAAAATGAGAATTCGAAAAGAACACGAACTGTCGAAACAATGTAACAGAAAGTTTGAGAGTGTTTGAAATTTTGAGTTGAACAGTTCCTAGTTCAACATCGGTTCTTTCTGTTGGAAATGAATAATTGGCTTGAACACCAACCGATTCAGTATTTTCTTGATTTATGTCGTATTCATCGCTCTCCGTCTCGATTTTCTTCCGTTTTATGACAGCTTTTTCCGGCTTCTTCTCAACTCGAACAGCTGAAATTCTGAGTAACAGTACTTTGCTCTTAAAGTAGCAATTTGATTTTCCGTGTTTTTGTCTTCTGAGTCATTTACAAAAGCTTTCTGAGTCATTTACAAATTGCAAGTATCGCTCGCTGCTTGTAAAGTACTACAACTACAAACAGCATATAAGGAAAGAACACAGCAGAGTTGCAGTTTGAACTCGATGTTCGACATAACTGAAAAGGTTTGACCGCACAACTACAGAATCAAACTACAAACACAACGAAATAGAGCTTGAAAGACCGTGTCAGCTTGCACGCGCATGTATAGCTTTGTTCTCATTACACGATCTTTTGATCTTTCAGTGAAAATGTGGCCGCAGTGTCACTTCTTGGCCATTAGCGCACTTCCTATCGATCAAGTTGTGAATGTGAATTCATATGTGTCTCGTGTGAAAAGATCAAGGACATTTAGACCGAATTTGGTTGTAACATTGTAAAAACCGTACATTTCATGGAACATTTGGTCTTGTGCCAAAATCGACATTGAAGAGAGCTCACAATAAACAGATCAATTACAAAATTATCTATGTTGTTTAGAAGCAAGCTATTCGGTTCTTGTTGCCATATCCCATCGTGTTTGTAGGATCTTTTCGGTTGAAGCTCGTAATCTACAGATTTAGATAGAACGTGAGATCAAACTTCAACCAGCTTTCACTTTCAAAATATCGTTTTTCTGGAACCAACCTTCGATTTTCATTCCAGCATCGAGACATCTGGTAAAACGACAAAGCCGACATGCGTTGCGGCCCGCTGCAATCTACAACATTAGCCTGGACGTCGACGGAGACGCCAATTGGCGCCAGCGATGGTCAAACGCCAATCGGCAAAAAATTGCACCGTAGCAACGTGGTCATCTTTGAGCTAACTTGTCACCTACACTAAGCAGACGTTTACAGTTGGCCAGAATGTGATAGGATGCTCGATCAAGTTGAGCCCACCACGTGCATGACTTTTCTCACGGTGATTTTCTGAGCTGAGTTTTTGAACAGTTGCTCAACTTTATAGTCTGAGCTGAGTTTTTGAACAGTTGCTCAACTTTAATTGAAAATAAACAGATTGTTCATGGTTTATTGACTCCCTTGATCTAGCTGTGGCAGATTACCGATACCAATCGATTATCATCAAGTTTCCCAACCAATCTTCGATTTAGCCAGACTTAGTAGTAACATTAGATCCCCATCACCACTGAATTTTAAAGAAATCAGGTGAAAGACATTGTTGCGTGATAGAAACATCAACCCTGTTTTTCCCACAATAAACGTGTATCACAATTTGACCGGTTAAGAAATCACGGCAGCGCTTGCAATAAATCGTGATAAAACAAATCATCCTTTGGAAAAAATTGTTCCGTGTCTTTATAAATTACGTACACGTCTGCGTTTCTGCACGGAAACTGGTTTTTGGGTAAAATGAGCGTTGGAACGATGATCTACGCTGAGATTGGAATGCGCAAAGATAGAGTCTCGGTTGGCGGTTCAACGGGATCAATTGTCCGCCACACTGTGCCACCTTTAAAAGTCATCGTATCTTTCTCATCTTTTTGGAGAGAGAAATTGGTCACGTTTTTACGCGAATTTCACGTTACATGTTTTTTTTAGCGATTTAAGACTAACGGTTCGCGGTGATTTTAGCAAAATTTTGAGAAAAGTCCTTATTGAAGGTTGAAAAAACTCTTCGAATCTGCTCTGATGTGAATGAATGGAAAACTCGAGCAATCGAGGTTGAAATAAATGAATTGAAATATCAAAGTAAAAGAAGGTTAAAGGTTTTAATCAAACCAATTCAGGTATGTTCCATTTAGGCTTGACTCAAAGCAGAACCCTGTTCGAGTTTTAACCTGAGGTAGATCAAAATCCAGCCGGTGGTTTAAATGAACTTCCGGATCACGTGACGTATCACGTGACCCCGTGTGCAGGCCCTGTGTTACCTGTGGAGATGTCGCAGTTGCCCTCGTAGCGACACGTGTACGTGAGATGGCTCTTGACGGTTCGCCAGAAGAAACACTTGCATCCGTGGCAGGCGGCCACTCCGTAGTAGAGGTGCGAGCACGCACGGTCCCCGCACACCACGCACTGGAATTCAATTGAGGAATCGGCGGGAAAATAGTTTTTCCTCATTTTTTTGCTTGCCTTTGAATTTCATTCAAACAGTCGTTTGGAAATTTTCACAAAGGTCCTCGCACATCACGCACTAGAATTTGACGTTTCTGCAGCAGATGCACTGATGCTACAAGCACATTTAGAAGTTTTCACGGGGGTCACCGCGCACTACTGAGAATTCGAATCGGAAGTTGGCAGGAAAAGTTCTTATTGCTTTCCCAGACTTCACTTCTTGAATTATATTGTCGTGAAAATCTGTGAAGACTCAAATCTAATGACTGTCGTGAGACAGAAAAATGCAGAAGAAGAAAAGTTTTTTGTTCAGAACGTAAGATTAGACAACCCTTGGATAACTGTTGTCACCTTGTACCGAGTCCAAACTTCGCTGAATGAGTTCTTCTGTTTTAGCGGTTTTTTCTGCGAGTTCTATCCGTGACGACTAATGTTTGAAGTATGACTTTTGATCTTGTTTATAGTTTGAAACAAGGACCATTTTTGAGTAATATACTGGAGGGTCACATACACACTGTAACCCGATTATGCAAAGTCAACATATATAAGTTATTCATGTTTCATGTATATTTTATAATAACGCTCTGCAACAAGAGTTCAATAGTTCCTGAATCTTTGAGGAAGTTCATAGCAAAACAAAAAAATCGCTTTTTGCAAAACTTATAGGATTTAAAGATTGGAGAGAATGGGACGGGAGTTATTGTAAAAGGGAGATAATTGTGCAATGTCGACGTGTGCAACGTACTACGGGTCAGATTACAACCTATTTTGGCTCAAGGGGGGGGGGGGGGGGAGGGGGGGAATTGTAGAATATACCCTTCGCTCCTTTCCGCCGGCTACTCACCAGCGTTCCGACCTGCGTGGTCCGTTGTTTTGTGTAGGGCGGCTTCCGCGCGGTCGCCTCATTTGCACGTTGTTTCGGGTTCGGCTGAGCGTCGGCTGACATTGGGAGTTAGACTAGTATCTCGTTCGAATTGGACAGCAGCTAGCTGCTAGCGGGGTTGGCAGACTCCACCTTAAACACAGCTCAGTCGAAATAGTCGCCGAATTTTGACACTAATACTATGGGGCTTGGAAAAAAAAAGTTGAGAAAGATCAAGGTTTTGCCCAGCTTCCGTTGAGCCGGACCGCAACAGTCCAAGTCACGTGAACGTGACACTTCAGGTGACAAATATGTTATGTCACAATATTGCGTCATTTCTGAATGTGTGTACTCTATAAGCATACACATCTATCGACAAGAGTGCATACCCATTGAGAGTCCTTTAAAAAGAGACGACATAATTATAATGTTAGAAAGAATAGGACATGTGAAAAAGCAAGACTGATTCACGTTGGATAAATTCAAAACATATACCAGTGCTAAAATTCATGTTTCTCATGAATCCAAAACAAATTGGTATAATGATGAATTTTCTGTGAAAAGTGTAAACAAATATTGTAAATGTAAGTAACTGAGAAACGCGATATGTGGGGTAAATTGAAGGTCGTTATCGAAGGGAAGTCAGCCGACTCCTGACGTCACAACTGTAAAATGATAAAACGGACGGGTCAATTGAGAGAAACAGAAAAGAACATTCTTGAGAATATAATTTTTTTGTGGAACTGAGAAAAAAACAATGAACTGTTATCTATCCCTGTATCTAGCGGCAGTTTCAAGTTCACGGCACCGATCAACCACCGTAATTGCGTAGTTCTTATATGGATAACCAAGTTTCGAAGTCATAAAACAATTTACTAGTGAACATGTCTGTCTGTCAACTCACACAAGAGTTCAAAGCTCGAAATTCGAGAAAGTTACAACAGCTTGTCCAAGCCAGTCTTTTTAGTTTATAAGTTTGCAATTGTAAAAGAAAGGTATGAAAAAAAGTAAATATCCGATGATGATTTATTTTAGAAGAAAAGTAGTGGGTTAGTGTAGGAAGGGTGGTATCAGGGAGCAATCAATGATTACAGTGATACCGGTCGGAGAGGGGCGGGGCGGCGGAAGTTGGGAGAGAGAGAAGGAGAGAGAGAGGGGAGAGAGAGAGAGAGAGAGAAAGAGAGAGAGAGAGAGAGAGAGAGAGAGAGAGAGAGAGAGAGAGAGTGGGGGGGGGAGAGAGAGAGTGGGGGGGGAGAGTGAGGGAGGGGTAGAGGTAGAGAGAGAGAGAGAAGGGAGAGAGAAAAGGAAAGAGAGGGGGAGGGGGGGGAGAAAAAAAGAAAGATTGAAGGAAGGAGAAAGAGAGAGAGAGGGATAGAGGTAGAAAGAGAGAAAGAGAGAGAGAGAGAGAGATAGAGAGCGAACAAAACAAGGATTGACTTTTTTCCGAGGAATGCATTCCCAGACAAAAAGTGTGCACTTTCCGTTTTCCTGGCTCGATAGGTTTGCAGACGTGTTGACGGGTACGCGTGAGAAGTGCACGTTTCTCCCCCATTCGGCTCCTCTCCCGGCTCATTTCATCTTGCTATAGCTCTACGTGCGGCCGCTACCGGCTGTTAGCCCTCGTTTCTAGAATGCCATTTAGCTGCAAGAAGAAGAAGAATGTGAACAAGAGTCTTGACGATCTCAAAAAGGATGTCGACATGGTCGGTTTCTGCTTTTCACACCATTTACTGACCCTTTCGCCAGGAACTTTGAAGAATTTTGCATCAAAAAGGTGAGAAACACAGTTTCTGTCAGGGTTTTAGCTGAAATATTCAAGTGTTGTGTTAGTAATGTTTCAGTTTGCTCATTTTAGACTGAAATCCTAGTTTGTTAGATCAAAACACCTAGTTTTTCCAATTCAATTTTTCGTAACTCTTTGTTGCATTTCAGGACGAGCATGTCATCCCTCTGGAGGAATTGTATAAAAGAATGGAAACCGGCACCAAGGTGAACAATTTGAGTGTTTCGAGACCTTTTTGGACAGTAAGCTGGAAGAAAATTCATTGTACTGTACTTTCAGGGGTTTTGACCTATTCAGTCGTAATCTAACTGTGCTTGAACCACACAAGGCTTTTTTTTTATGTTTTATGGATGTGTTTCTCTTACCATCTTTGAAAATTGAATGAAAATGTGTTGTGGAATGAGAATGCAAGAAGACTTTCCATTTTTATACTTTTTCCAACTTCAGGGTCTGTCTGTGAGTGCTGCCAAGGAAAAATTGGCCCGGGACGGTCCCAACTCTCTGACCCCGCCCCCAAAAACCCCCGTTTGGCTCGTTCTGGCCAAAAATCTTTTCGGTTTGTTTAGATTTTACCTATGCTGCAAGCTGTATAATCTATATTTCTGTGTTTTCGGATGAAGGACGGCTTAGTGGGGCTTGTTCGATATCCTAGTAGTCACTCTCTAATTCTTTTGATCCCAAGCTTTCGTTTTCCCAAATAACCGGTAAACCGGTTTTTGTTTCAAAATAAACCTGGAATTGCGAAATGGTTTTCGCTCGAGTGTGCACGTTCTCGGTTTTTCTAACGCGTTTCCCGGTCTGACGAGATTTGCGAAAACAAGTTTCAGAAGTTGACTAGACCACGTGAAAGACGCGGCCAAAACCTGTTTTTCTCACGTAGCCAAAACCTGTTTTCGAAAACGTTCAGAGAAGTTGTCGCGGTACAAAATAGAATATTGAGAGAAATAAGATGATGAGAGAGATTTGGAAACAGCATATTTTGATTATTGGAAGACTCATCACCACAATGTGAACATACAGAAAACAACTGTCGTACGTGTCTCACACCACTTCTAGTTCATATAAAACAGGTTTGAGGACCAGTTTTTATTAATTTTTGTTCTACTTTGGTGATCAAGAACCAATGAGTAATGTTGATTCCAGGTGGATTCAACCTGCTGCTGTGGGGGGCTTCTGTGGCCTCACTGGTTGGATGGTTTATGGAACGCAAAGAATTTGGAGACGAAGCGTCGGCCGATAATGTGAGTTTATCGATTTTTCCGGTTGAATATTGACTTCTTGAATGTTCGCCGTTCACGGCGCAACGCGTTATTAATTTAACAAAGTAGTGTGAGGAGTTAATGTAACATGGGCTGAAATTACAAAATGTGAAGAGAATTACATCGTATTCATTGCAGTTGTACCTGTCAATTGTACTAGCGGGAGTGGTCACAATTACCGGGTTTTTTGCCTTCTTCCAAGAGCGAAAGTCTGGCAACATCATGGACTCGTTCGCAAATATGATACCCACCATGGCTCACGTGAGTTTCACGTGACACACGTCAACTAAGGTTCACGGTACTCCATGCTTTGGAATAATCAGTAATTTTATTATAATAAAAATAGAAATTCAAATTTATCTTTCTCCTAAAGTTAATTCTAAACTTTGTCTCAATCACTGTCGTAGTCGCTTGCAAGGATGTGTAGATGTGGTTTCTTTCTTCCTTACATCTCGAACAATTACAAAGAGATGCAGTTATGAAAAGGACGTTCTCTTAGTTCTTAGTTTACAAAGTGATATTGTTTTCTTGTTCTACAACGGACCAGTAATATCACAAGTTCGTTATCTGATCAAGCTCACTCATTTCAAAACAAATCTGACTGAACTTTTGGGTTAATATGCATGTAGTTTACGACCTCATTTTTCGCGTACATTCTCAGATCACGGGTCTCACTTGTTCTGTATTTTCTTACTCACAGGTTGTTCGAGACGGAGAGGTGATAGATGTACCAGTTCAAGAGTTGGTCAAAGGAGACATTGTCGACATTATGAGTGGAGACAAGGTCCCGGCCGATCTCAGAATCATCACTTCCAGAGGACTGAAGGTAGCGGAAAACAATTGAATTGCACCTTTTTTCTTTGAATTGCATAAATTGTAAAAGAGCCGATCTATTTCTAGTTTTCTTTCACAATTTTACGCTACACTTAGTCGACTCGACATTCACTTAAATTGTCTTGTCTTTAATTGTTTTTTTTTTTCACTTGTTGCCTTATTGCTAACAGTTTGCCTAGTAGGTTCTACAATCGCTCCGTCAACAGTATTGAACGCCATACCACGAATATAGAGAAGTGTTGTTGCAATGTTTATTTTTCCGGGATTTGGTTTTCCACAATATTTTTATCTTCAAGGTTGACAATTCTTCGCTGACGGGAGAGTCTGACCCTCAAAGTCGAAACAATGAATACACGAACAAGAACCCTCTGGAGACGAAGAACATTGTCATGTTCTCCACCAGTGTTCTCGAGGGATCCGCCAGAGGAATCGTCATTCTGACTGGAGACAAAACCGTATGTCTCGAATCAGATTCGGAGATGTCAAATTCAGTTTTTCAATGAGAATACGTATTGGACTCGAAAAGTCTGAATGTGCTCACTGCTCAGTGAAAGATGATTCTTTTACTGAGCCTCGTAGTACTATCACCATTTTCTTTAGGAAGGGTGTTATTGTGAATGTGAGGTTATTAAGTAAAGAGGGGGGGGGGGGGTAATTATACAGTGTTACAAGTTGTACAAACAATTTCCCCTCCCAATCATCTTCACCCGTCTCCTTGTAGGTGGTTGGCCGAATCGCGGCCCTGACCTCGCAGGTCTCGTCCGGTCCCAGCCCGATCGCCAAGGAGATCGAACACTTCATCCACGTCATCTCGTTTGTCGCCTTCGGAGTCGGAGTCACCTTTCTCGTTCTGTCTCTCGTCTACGGATACACTGTTCTCCAGGTCTGATTGCCTTATTTCTCACGTTTTTGATGACCGAAAAGACAGTCATTTAGTAGAACTCAGATTAGTAAAACTGAGAACGTAGAATAAGTTTTTTTTAGAAAACACAGAAGGATTGGTATAACCGAAAAGTATTGTTGAATTGAATTTGTAGCAGAAGCAGACGAGCTGACCAAACACCAAACTACAATTGCAGGCCTTGATCTTCTTCATGGGAATCGTTGTCGCTAACGTGCCCGAAGGAATTGTGGCCACTGTTACTGTAAGTTATTTTGTTTCATCTATCTTTGCATTTTGTATTTAGCACTCGTTGTAAGTTTTCTGTGAACTTTTATGTTCGGAGAGTTTTTGATTCTTAGTGTAGGAAACAATGTAGAAATGCTGAGGACTATAACAAATGAAGACGCTTATTTTAAAAGATCCAGTAAGTACATGCTTCCATCAAATCGCACCTCACAAAGTAAAGCCTACTGTAAATCCCCATTTTTGATGAGCGATCACTAGATGAAGCTAGTGTATGTGGCCTGATCTCGCTATGGTTGTATCCTACTGCTTTTGGAAGAAAGACCAAATTTTTGCCGTGTATCGGGACATAAATAAAGACGTATAAACACTTCTGTCTGCTTCAGGTTTGTCTGACGTTGACTGCTGTGAAAATGCGAAAGAAGAATTGTCTAGTGAAAAATCTGGAAGCCGTGGAGACACTGGGATCGACCTCTACCATCTGTTCTGACAAGACGGGCACTCTGACTCAGAACAGAATGACTGTCACGCATATGTGGTCTGTTTTTTTAGCTTTTTATTTAAATTTGTTAATACTTTCAATTTGGTCAATTGTTATTCTATTTCAATGAAATTTTTATTCAAATTCTGGTTAGAGGGAAATTTAAGACGATCAATTTGGAAAATGTACGGTTCTAGAAGTTGGAATTAATGAAATGGTAGATGCAATATCATACCGTACTATATTGTTTTTCCGCCGGCTGCAACTTTTTGAATAATCATTGAGTACGTGTTGCAAACAACAACTTCGAATGAAGAACTTTTCCAGTGGTTATACTTTGTAGTTTGATTCTTTCATTCGTTTTGGTTAACTTCGTTATTGTATTTCACGAGTTTTTCACTGTTCTCTCACAGGTTCAACAAGAAGATTCACGACGCTGCTGTTTGCGCGCCAGACGGTAAAATGAGTGGAGAAAGAATCGAAATGAGTGGAACGTACGAACATCTGATGAGAGGAGCTACACTGTGCAGCAAGAGTCATTTTAGAGTTAGTGTTGATTTGAACTGTTTTTTCCGTGTTATTCGAATACTTACCAAGTTTGCTAGGCCACAATATTTGTCCATTGATCATATTTTGGTCAACCTGTTCTCACTTTTCGTACAAACTACGTTGGCCTCACTTTGGCACTGTTGTTACCATGTATTGAAGGCCCGGTACAAAAGTACTTAGAACTTGTTAACGCAACATTATATGAGCCTACAGCTGATTTCATCAAGATCTATTATAGTTGGTGAATCAAGAAAATCCTTTGCAATATGTTTCTGTGCAAGTTAGTTTTAGAAAACTTTTCACAAATCTTTTTTAGAACAAGGATTACTCGATCCCAATTCCGAAGCGCGAGACGACTGGAGATGCATCCGAGGTGGCCATTATGAAGTACTGTGAACTGATCCACGGAGACGGAGGGGTAGATCAGAAGAGAGAAGATCAGACGAAGATTTGCGAGATCCCCTTCAATTCCACAAACAAGTATCAGGTGGGTACCCGCTATGTATCTTTTTCACGGTAACGGAACTGTTCAGTATTCCATTCAAATCCGTCGAGTACATCTAATCCAAAATGAAACTATTGATTGATAACCACTCCACTGATTGATTGATTAAAGTTCTTATTCACTAAATGGTTTACTTCGGCTAGACCTGAAACTTAAAAATAAAATTTCAGGTTTCGATCCACGAGTCTAAGGAGAAGGGTTACACCTTGGTGATGAAGGGAGCTCCGGAGAAGATTCTCGGAGTCTGTTCCCACGTCTCCTCCGAAGGACAGACGGTTGAGAAGGACGCACAATTTGAGGCCGAATTCCAGAAAGTGATTATATTAGTTTTTTTCAAAACACGCCGTTTTATTACCGTATAAGGTACTCATAACACTATTCGTTTATAAGTTTTGCATACATACTAATTGCGTTGTAGAGCTTATCATGAAGGCTTTAACTCACTGGGACCTGTATTGTTAATAACTACTAACACTATTTAGGCCTACGAGACGATGGGTGGCTATGGAGAGCGAGTGTTGGGCTTCTGCGACTTGGACTTGGACGCTGAAAAGTTTCCCCCCGGATTCAAATTCGACGCTGAAAACCCCAATTTCCCTCTCAAAAGTATGCGTTTTTGTTCTATTTTCTCTCAATCGATTTGTTCGCTTTTTAGTGCATAATATTATATGCAAGCTTTGAGTAGTTGTCAATAAAAATAAACAATTGGATAACATTTGACGATAGAGTAAACTAATAATTGACAACTTTCTACTCTAAATAACCACAAGTTATGTCCTCGAAAGACTTCGTATCGGCAAACTTGCAAACTTGTAGACAAAGTGTTTTGATTTCAATAAAATTGTTTTGTAGACCTGCGTTTCACTGGATTGATTGCCATGATTGACCCTCCCCGTCCTGGAGTACCAGAGGCTGTCAGACTATGCCAAAGTGCCGGAATAAAGGTGAGATCATAGACTATGTATGCTGGACTATCACGACAGCCAGAGCAGAAATTAGCGCATTTTTGGCGAATATTATGATAAGATACTTGGCAGTAAAAATCTAATATATAAATATAAATTAGTGTGTTGATACTAAATCAGAGAAAAGTCAATTGAACAACAAAACTTAATATACTGAAAAAAATACTCTTTTTTTTTGTCATTCACTTTTGTTCGAAATAGTTTCAGAAATCAAAGTAAGTTTCATCTCAATTTGGTTAAAGGAAGATATTTAAACACCAACCAACCATCTAATGTTGATTGATCACCGCTTCTATCCAGCTAGTTTCCTCGCTCTCCACCATAGCGCGTGTGTCCGCGGCCTTGTGCGTTTCGTACCGCCCACAGCTGTAGGGTTCGAGTCCCGCCTGTGACAGTCCATTGATGAAATGCGTAACCACCGAGATTTCTGAAGCTAATGATTACAGTTTCATGCAACACCAACTGAGGACTACAATTTTGAAAATATAAAGTTTGACCTTTTCATAGTTATAGCTCATAGTTATAGTTATAGTTGAAGTTCTTTTTCATATTTATAAGCAAATCAGAATATAGCTCTTCGGAGGTTTTAAAGTAGGCAACGGGATTTACAATACAATACAATACAATACAATACAAGCTTTATTTTTCTCCCGTATCACTGAGTGTTGTGTGAAGGTGTTGTTGGCGTCAAAAGGGCGCTGGGAGTTAGAGGAAAAGAGTCTTCTAGGAAGACAACGGCTATCCTCCAAGAGGCTGTCTGTTACATTCAGGTTGCAAGTCTAAAGTAGATAATTTACGTTTGAAATACAATTACACACTACTATCAAAACAAGGCAAGAGGGATAAACTGGTTCTTTACTTTACAAAAGGTTGTCAGAACCACTAAGGAATAAACCATCGATTATTGTTTAAGATATGTTCGTAGGGTCAAGTGATCCAAGAAACACATTTTCTGATAAAAACCATTTTTCCAAACGACATTTAAATTCACTGGGACAGTGAAGCAAAGCTATTTCTGCAGGTAATCTATTCCAACCAGGGGCAATGCGTGACGAGATGAACTTTAGATTGACAAGAGCTGGGGGACAATCCGATAGTTTCAAACCATTCCCTCTTAGCATATGGCGAACACTAGCGGGAAGAGCAAGAGTACCAATAACAATGTCGTGAATTTGTCACTTGTTTTATTAATACGACAAATATGTTTATTTACATGTCGTCGATTTTGGTTAATTTTAGGTTGTAATGGTCACGGGAGATCATCCTATCACTGCAAAGGCCATAGCCCGACAGGTCCACATTATCGAGGAAAATGAAGAGGTAGGTATACTCAGCGACATGCCAACATCATAAGAATACTGTAATAATGTGTCGCATCGAACAATTCCTCCACGAAAACTAACAATGACTGATAAATTTCAGTAGTAGGTTCACCCAATGTTTCCTTAATCTCATAATGATCTTATAGAAACGTCTTCTAGTGAATGAATTATCTTTTTTTTATAAGAAATGAGCCAATATCGGTAAATAAGCCCCAATCTTTACAGGTGGTTGAACTGATTGAAGATGATGCTACGGCGCCCGCTGATGAGTACTATGGAGAAAAGGGAAGGTACGTGATCGATGATCTTTAAACCCTCTAGTTGAACTTGAACACCGAATGTTCTAGCTTTGATAATGTTGAAAGTAACTTTCAAGACTCTAGTTGAGTTTCTGCTGACAAGTGAATTCGATAGAAGCTTAAAAAAATCAAGACGTGTAAGAATCATTATCAAGAATCAGAATCAATCAGAAGCAAGTTTAATGTTTCAAGATAGTTTTAAGTTAGTAAGTTAGTGTTTTAAGTTATAGGAATCAGAATCAAGTTTTCCCAATCAGAAATCGCATTCTCTGTATTTGCAGTTCAATCCCGTTCGTTTTCGGAATCGTTAACTATGACGTGTATCGAGCTTAACCTTCAAGGGAAGCTTGGAGACTCTTTTCATTTTTTTATAATCATAACACAAGCCATGATTACTTCTCGTTAACTTGAAATCGGGTGTTTTCCAGACTGCGTAGAACTGAGGCGATTGTTGTTCACGGAGAGCAGTTGAAGAAGATCAGTCCAACCACACTCAACGAAATTGTCACCAACTATGATCAGGTTAATGTCCACACCATTACTACTGAAGAGAGCTTCTGGTTAAATATTTTTGAAAAATCTTTCGGGAATTATAACTAAGGTTCTGTGAAAAATACCAGACAACCGCTCACAATGGGATAATATTTCATGAGGCGATAGCATGGTAAATCATCGCCTGGAAAGACGTTTCTCAGTGGAACTATATTCTATCGTATCTTGAACAATTATCTGAGTTTGTGGATAGTCGGTACTTGCTGTAAACCCAAAGTACACTTGAAATCAGACTTGCACTCATATCACATTTGTAGCATTATACTGTATTTGTAGTTCGATTCTGGCCCGTTTTAGACGTTCATTTGGACATGTTGAATCGGAAAAAAAGCAATATTTCCCTTTATTCAGGTTGTATTCTCGCGCACGTCTCCCGCCCAGAAACTACAGATTGTGGAAGCGTACCAAAAGGCTGGCAATGTGGTCGGAGTAACCGGGGACGGAGTAAATGACGCACCCGCATTGCGAAAGGCAGATATTGGTTGGTTTTCCGGTTCACCAACAACATTTGCTTCCAGTGTTGAAGCAATCAAAATCTCTAGTGATCAGATTGTTTGAGTTTGTAGTCTTTGACAGCATCTCAACGGAATATTGAACTGAATGGAACACTGTAACCAAACAATTTGACCTGTACATAGACTTCACCTAACAGTTTGACTTCATTTGACTTATATTTGCAAGAAATTTCTAGAAGTTTGATTTTTGCAATAACTGCTTGGCTTCGGTTCGACTCGAGTAGATAGTTTTGTAAATTAGTCAATTACAACTCCTTTTTGATAACTTGGAACAGTGCGATACCAAAGTAATACAAAATAACATTTTACAGGAATCGCAATGGGAATCGCTGGTACAGACGTCTCGAAGCAGGCTGCGGATATGATTCTTCTCAACGACAACTTCGCCTCCATTGTGACCGGTGTGGAGGAGGGACGACTGATTTTCGACAATCTCAAGAAGAGCATCTCCTACACACTGACCAGTAACATTCCTGGTACGTTTATTGGTTGGAAGTTGGAAGTTATTCTATTCGTTTCGATGATTTTATTTGTGTTTTTTAGAATTTGACATGACCTTCTTAATGAAAACCGGAGAAAATGTATGATTTTGGCTTTGGCTGAGTAAGGTGTGTAAGCTGGATAGTTGTAAAAAGGAACAAACACAAACACCCTCGGAATATCAAAAGTAGAATGTTTTTGGACCAAAATTATACATAACTTGGTGAATTGGGTGACGTTTTCTATTTCCAGAGATCACCCCCTTCATGTTCTACGTGCTGATGGGAATTCCTCTGCCAATGTCCATTGTCGCTATTCTCATGATTGATCTCGGAACGGATTTGGTGCGTTTTTTGACTTGTACTCGTACTCTTGACTCGACTCGACTTGACTCGTTTTTCACAATGTGGTACGAAGTCATGTACAACGCATGAGTGGTGGCATTGAGAACATACTTTTTGCAGGTTACCTGTGAATGTTTCATCGCCTATAGGACTTTTCTACTTATCGCTTTTGTAAATTCCTACAAAGTTTGGTTACAGGCACACGACATAAAGGATGAAGAGATTGTATTGAAACTGTTCATGACTTTTTGTATATCATCAGATCAGTACAAATCAATTAGTCATGTACTAGTTTGAAACTTTCAGTGGCCTGCCATTTCTCTGGCCTATGAAGTACCCGAATCTGATATCATGCAGCGACCACCCCGAAACTCAAAATTCGACAAATTGGTGAATGCCAGGTACGTCATTTCTATGTGCTTTTATTTATTTTATTTTTCTTTTATGTCTCCATGTTTGACATTTGTTTGACATTTTTATGTTTGACATAAGGAAGAGGTGGAGGACGGGAGAAGTTATAACTATCGGTTTTCGTAAAAACTAATTTTACCCACATTTTTTGCTGGTAAAGTACCACAAAACCAATAGACTGAACGTAAACATAGTCTGGTTTACTGCTAGAGTACTCGATGAGCTCGGTTATTAGTTTATAAACATGTTGTCGGACGTACGTCACTGCAAAAAAGGAATTAGCACATTTCCGCGGAGGCATTATTTTACCAACAAGTTGGAGGAACGAGAGGAGGATGTAGCGAACATAAACATAAAAATACGATGTCGAATAAATTGTGAATCTACCTTTCAGGACACGATTCTATCTTTATTCTTGATAGCAAACACTTCTCAAAAGGTCTTTGATATTTACTTTTGCGTTTATGACCCCATATGAATTTTTTCATATTCAATCACACAGTCAACTCACCACTTTTCGTGCAGATGTGTGAGGACAGTTTGTGTTTCTTGTTTCGTTAGCCTTCATGAGGAAGAGAATGTGTGTAGTGAAAACATCTCCTAGGAACACTTTATTCTATGCGCAATCCAACTAGGCGAGAGGAGGAGCTCGTTCCAATTTGTATAATTAGGAGGGCAACATAATCTTAGATCACTTGAAATACTAACATAGAAGAGGGATCTTCGAAAATCATGAATAGAAAGTGAAATCGAAGTATATTACAGGAAACTTCTTTGAACTACAAACATGTGTGTGTACATTAGGTTATGTTTGCTAGTTTACTAGGTGTAATTTCGTGAAAGATTTGACAACTATTGAGCATAAATCAACTCAAAAGTTTGTTAAAGTTCGATAGTGAAGTAGGCTTCAATTTGATGTAGAACTTCTCGATGTTCACAATTAGTTAATCAGGCATGACGCAATTATATGTTTTATAACTATGTCAATTCTCTAGCTTGTCTAAACTGTACAGGGTTTCAAATAGAGAGAGATGCTGAGCACTGCCTGCTAGTAGTTGCTGAGGACGTCATGAGGTAGATATGCTCGCAGATAACATAACAGCTGACGTTCCCCTGCACGTAAACACTTTCGCAGCATGTACTATGTCTCGTCGGCAGGTAGGACTACGTACATAAGTCACGTGGAACTCGAACTCGATAACAACACACTTACTTTATTTCGACGTATTTCAAAACTTTCGAGAGGACGGAAAAGAGGTCTCGACTATTAATCCCGTAGAAGTTATATAACACGTCTTCAAGTTTAAGTGGACATCGTGAAAATAGTTGGTACATAATTGACGAAAGGAGGAAGTATGTGCGTTTTTTAGAATGGCTAGCAATGGTCCACCAGCATAAACTGATTATAGATCATGTATACTCAGCCCGCAAAAAGTGGGAGGCCGAACGTAAACACACATGAAGAGAGGCGGCCATCTGCTTCAAAGTACTTGTTTTCTAACAATTCCACGTGTTATTGAAGTGAACTCACACATTTTTTTTTCAAATTAGAAGTTTTCAAAGTAATACTTCACGTAGACCGTTAAAACAACCTTACACCATTCTGCGCCTTTCGAAACTAACTATATTCCTCTGCGCCGGGCGAAAATTCACGCGAAATAGTGAGGCAAAACGAGAGACGCAGGTTGGGAGAAAATGCCCGAATGTGCATGCATACGACGTCAGGTTTTCTCGGAGATTCTTTCATCTTTTGTCGTTCATATGACGAGGCGCGCACGCAGATTGCATGAATGAATCGCATGTTCTACTAATCGAATGATCTTTGATCTCATCTTGACAAGATACATCCGTCTCTAGTTGGGCACGTACGCCTGATCCTCGTTCATAGAAACACTTCCCACAACTCACACGGATTACAAGATATTAATCGCCCCTGCTCAAACTAGCCTTCTATTGCATTCTTCGAGAAAACATCACTTCTTTCTGGTTCACAGGTTCTTCTTCTCATTTGAGTTTCTTACCGAATAGTATGACACGTTTTTCTAATAACATCGATACGGTGCCTTTAACGTTCACGTAAGAGTCCTTTCAAACGTCAACGTGTGAAGATGTTACTCATTTTCTCTGGAATTGTTCTAAAAAAAATAGAAAAGGTACCGGTAGATAAGCGAGTGTGAGATGAGAGCAGTGAATGCAGCAGGTGCACTTGAAGTCGAGTCCACAGCCATGACATTGGCCTATCAAATGCATCTCCCGCAAACTGGCCGACGAGCAACGAGAACTACGAAGACTGGGACCCGAGTAGTCACGTGAATCACGTGAATCACGTGAGTTACGATGGTGTGTTAGGGACGCGTGATCGTTGGTGTCACGTGAAGGCCAGCGAGTCAGGTCGCTGGAACTACGTCGCATGCGGGGCGGCAGATGGTCCATAGGGCTGCAACCGGGTAATGTTGGAAAATGATTTGTTTCTGGACAGGTGAGTGGAAAAATAACGGAGTATACAAATACGAGTATATCAAAAGGAGGTGAATCGCTTGAACTGCAGCAGAAAAGATTGTACAGATAAGTTTGTGAATATATTGCTGCAAGTAGTTAATCACATTTTCGCGGAATAATTTCATTCCCGGACAAATTAGTTATTGAATTGATTGTTAATTCAGTGAGAAGTGCACAGTTTACCACTAAGTCGAGAAAACAAATAGGAAATAGAAATAGGTAAAAAACGACGGTGACTATATGATGACTCATAGTAACAGTAGAGTTTGAGAATGAGAAACACTTCCTCAGAAAAAGAGGGAATTTGGTAAATACAATTGAAAGAAGGCGAGAAACATGGCTAATTGCCGCATTACATGATCCAGTAACATGACTGAATAATTATGTGAAAGTATGAAGGAGTTCCGTAGTTGTACTTTCAAAACTCTTGACTACGTAAGCAACTTGATTTAATTGTGTGCATCAACTTTGTAGTTTCACCTTATTACGCTAAATGAATTATCTTAGATACAATTTCAAATATATTGCGTTCTACAACCGTGAAGTCTACACCAAACTTGAATGGAACATTCGTAAACTAGATGGAAGTTAGAAAGATTATCTGATTTATCAGAAACTAGATTAATTTGAACGGGAACAAAGTTTTCGTTAGTTCTGTTTTCACAAATTATTTGGAGAAAGCTCTTTGGTAGATGACCTCAGCAATTGTTTCTGCAGTTTTTCATGGCGCCCGCCCTGAATATTGAAACAAGTTGGAAATCTTTATCAAAGGAGAATTGTGAGCCTTTGTGAAGATTCTTGAATGGACTAGTTGCGCCACAAAAAGAGGAAAAAAGCAATCTAATATTCTATTCAAATGAACATCTCGCCGTGTGTGTACATAGGGTGGCAGCTGATTAAACAAGAATTAGTTAGGTCAAAAAAAGTGAATGGAGACAAATTATTCACATTCGTTCTCCCATTTACTTCATTCAAACAAGACGTATGTTTTCTTAGTGAACGTTCATTCTGGAGTACGATATAGTAAAACTGAAAGTGGAAGGTATACATGATTCTTGACTAGTGGGATATTTTGAAACTTGAATAAGAATAATATTATTGTTCCAGGTAGTAATGTCAGCACTCAAACTACGGATTCGCACAAATGCATGACTTCTAATATTAGGAGAAAAACAAGATGTTTTGCCGTTGGCCAGGAACAAACACCGAAAACGTCACTCCAAAAGGGGATGTCATTATTATTCGCATAGTTATCCCCTCGAAAATTGCATGGTCTCTACGAATAATGAGCCTATTTCCGTCTGCTACAGAGGGGTAGGGAACAAGAAATAATATTTTTTTACTCGAATCGCGTTCTCGAGTTGATACAGTTTATATTCTTCCGAACTTGTGAGATGTTTGTGATTTTTTAAATCAATACCATCTCCTAAGCTGAATACTACCATCGGTACAATCATTTAAATCTCATAGGAACCTCGTGATAGATGTGCTCATATGATATAGTTTGGTTGAGCGAGAGCCGAATCCGCAGTTTGGAACGCGGTATGAAAATAATGTAGATCACAGTTTCCCTGAATCTCTACTTCTCAAGAATGCGATCTCCGATGAACTATCCCGAACCATCATAGGATTGGATGAAGAGATCTTATAGGATCAAAAACCTTTCAGAGAAAAAGGCACTCAACGATAATGAAGTGAATCCCACTGATGAAATATGAAATTAACGTTGGTTGAATCAAATGACATTAGTCACATTAGGCACTTCTTGCATTAAAGTCAAAAGCACATCTGAGATAAACTTTGTAACTATCACTTTTCAAAAAAGTTTTACGTGTTTCCTCCAATGTGTGAAGTTCTTCTTGAAGAAAATTTCCGAATGAATGTATGTTCCCGTTTTTCTGATGTCGCATTATTAAAAGGGTATTGATACTTGATTAGCCGAGGCCAGGGTTTAGTCTATTGTGCAAAGTGTACGTGATTACTGCGAATAAAAGGCTAACCAGATCACATGCTCAATCCGGAAACGATAATTTAGCGCCAGAAAATTTGTTTCCAAACTCTAGACCTGGACAAAACAAGGTTATAGATTAAAAACCATTGTGATTATTAACAGAAGTTATGAATAAATAATCAAGTCAAATCTGAGAAAATAACACAATTTCACCTGCTGTGGAGCAAAAGCGGAACTTAAAGGAAGTGTTCCGATATAGTAATTGGATACGAACTATTTCACTCAGTGTTTATCCATTATTCTTGATACGTGCAGTTAGTCGTTTCGTACTCTTTTCATTTTCTCAGAGGGGTTCAACGGATGATGACCCAACCCTCTGAGAAAAACCAAAACCGTCTTGAATCAGGGTCGAAACGATTTTTGAGTTCATCTTTTACTGAGCACATTCATATAACTAGTTGTGAATGAATGAATCTATGGACTACGAATATATACAAAAGTTTCTCAGAACGGACCGTTCATGATCTCATTTTTACAGAAGAAAGATGATCTAGTTGATCTCAAAAATCGCATGAATTCTAAATATAGAATTATTTGACTATCAAATTACACTACTTGTGACTCGAGGGCTCTAGAGGAGCCAAAGTAATACCAGCCGTTGGGTTCGCATTGAAAACAAGGCTGTTGCGGGATTACGTCGATCTTTGACCCCTCAGTGAACAACGAAAAGTGAAGCGGAGTCGGAGTGGAAAAAGTCAATGAGCTAATTGAAAGTAGACTGGGGTCAATCGTCGAGTTATGAGTCGAACTATGGCCAAACGTGGAGACTGGGACAGCAGAAAAGAAACCTTTCACTCGACACTTGGTTTTCACGTATGCAAGTGAGCACTCTTTCACACAAAATTACTGAAATACGCGTGAGATATTGTTAAAATAAAGTATAGCAGAAAACATAGAATGAAACGGAAGCTTCCTTACCAGACCAATTGGACCAGAATTCCAGATTATTTTTGGAGTATACACAGTATATTGCGAACAAGAAAATGAGAAAAGATGAATAGACTGAGGTTATAGGGTGTACGGCAAGAATAATGTTTAGAACACGTCTTACTTTTAGAACACATCTTCGAGCAGCCTGTAAGCTCCAGCGATATAAGCCACCCTAATCCCATGGAAAAAGATGATTTACAATTCATCTCTGCCCTCGGAGGGGTAACTGTGTAATGCAAACTGGTAGAAAAATATTACGAACACCTTTCTGAACAACAAGGACGTAATTGGGACGAAACAAGTGGAAGAACTAAGCAGTCAGCCGTCTACTCTTGGTCCAGAGTAATATTCTAGCCTCTTTCATAGGCACATTGTGGAATAATTCACAACTTTAGCCTGTCTAGAAACAACAGCAGAGTAAAGCAAACGCACGTGTAAGAATGGAGAAATGGTGAGCTCAAAGCTGCCATAGTAACGTAGCAAACTAGCGAAAATTGGCCCGTATAGGCAATTGCCAAATGTTCTCCTCCTCTCACGCACCATCAATACTGCAAAAGGGTCAAAAAATGGCACAGAGCATGTGACTCTATTTTCTCAACATGTTGAACACAAAAGACCAAACAGGTTGAACACAGAAGACTGTAATCGCACTCGATCAGTATAGAACAGTGTTCTCTATCTCTAAAGTCATAAACCTTGCAGCCTTCCAGGGGCGCCTAGCACTTGCCTCGAACGCCACCGTATCTTGAGAGACAACGGACAATATAACCTTCAATCCCACGAACTGGACAAAATTCCACAAATTTGGGTGCAAAAGCAATTTTGTCACAAACCTTGTCAATAGAAGCTTTCAGGCAGAAGCTGGTCTTTGTAGAAAAGAAATGCCTTTCCTAGGATAAAAGCACTATTAGCTCGACATAATAAAAAAACAACTTCGCATAGAGATAGGAACCACCTCGAATATGTAGCAAAATATATGACGCCCTGATCTCGTTCAACTTCTGGATAAACTTACTCTTTAAGAGCGGCCACCATAGCATTGGCTACCGACGTAACACACCGCAGGTGTAACTTGTAACAGGAGAAAGCTAATCAAGTTCCCGCGTCATCGTAATCGTACTTTGTACTTCGTATACTCGATACTATACTCGGAAAACGGGTTCCCTTCCGAACATTAAGAGCAACACTATAAATTGAGAGGTGAAACTGTGAATCGATAACTGAACGAATTTCCTGGGTTACATTTGTTTCAACCGTAATCCATCCCATAGTTAGAAGAACTACCGCGTTGAAGAAAATACCAGCCCTTCTCACGGAACCGACTATATCGCATCGAGATACGAGCCACCTTGGAGGTGAAAACCAAATATATGACGTCATGACGCGAAGAAAATAATGATTTTCCTGGATGAATGCCCAATAAGGTCAAAATCTACGTTCTAATCGGAGGAAGTCAAACTTCTAAACTTGAACCGTGCATGCGTGCACACTTCTAAAAGCACTTGAATTAACCGTCAACAGTCGCCTCTCGAGAGATAGCACATAGCATAGTTCCCGGAACAAATTAATTTCCACAGTTGCTCCGCGTTTCCTGTCGTATATTTGCCCCGAAAAAACTCTCCAAAATACAATAGCGAAAACCCCGGAAGAATCTTCCTTTTCTTAACATTTAAATGATACATATAGTAATTTTGATGCAGAAATGTGTAAATTAAAGGATTTTGAGCAAAAATAAAATACGACTTTTCTGGGTTGAATGCCCTGTGCGTTTCGACGCAAACCACTCCAAAGATAGGAAAAATACAACTTCCGACCGGAAACACGTTCCTCACACCTAAATATCAGCATCGCATCGAGATACGAGCCACCTTCGCATCGAGATACGAGGTGCAGACCAAATATATGACGTCATGACGCCTTTCAACCTCTCGCAATAGGCAATAGAACACAGTCGAGAATATAGACACTGACGACTGGAACTCTGCTCTCCATTGTAGAAAACCCTCGAATGTATAGATCGGTGCAGACATGAGCTGCTCGAGTACACCTGCACAAGAACGCCTGCTTACCTTTCTGCCTGATAGAGGCGTCATGAATAGCACGAATAGAAAATATTGAAATATAGAACTGTCGAACCTTCGCAGCACTGCCATGGGAACTAACTGGGAACTACTGCTTACGAAAAGGGTGAATAAAACCCGAATAGAGGAAATAAACTTAATGAAAACATTTTGCAAAAATAGACCCGTTAGGATAGAAGAATAATTAATTTTAGAAGGACACACACGTATGATGATGGGGACACGAGGGGACCGAGGCGTGTGCTGGCTTTAACTACCACACTAAGAAACCGATGTATTGTGTTGCACTTGGTCATAAGATGACGCAATAATTTATATCAAAAATTTTTATAAAACCGACGAATATAGCATGAATAGAAGGCATAGTGCCTGAAATGGACCTGTAAGAAGGTCAAATGAAGCTGTGTGAGAACAGGTGTGCCAGAGAATAGAAATTCTGCCGAAAATTTTTAGTAAACATTTTTCAAACCGCACTATTAGAACCATAAAACTTGGATAAAGAAAAGCCTCATCGTTTGTCGTTTTCGTTTTATGTCGTTTTTAATCCTGTCCATAACAGGTTTCTGTTCAGAGGATTCGTGTTTTTACTTGTGTCGTTTTTGATGTTTATTGTGATAAGTTAAGTTATTGTGATATTATGACAATGGAAAAGGTGAAAGGTCATTCTCAGTTGCAGTCTGATTTCGATGCATGCCATAATATATAAATTTCGAACTAAAATGAACGAACCACAGTGGAATCGAGCACGTGCCGTATAAGCGTTGAAAGAGCAAACCTCTCTTTTCTCTCTTTTTTCAAACTACTCAAACTACAAACTACATCTTATTAATCGTCTATCGCTGGTAAATTGCATGTAGTAGTAATACTATGTATTCAGAAAATTTGGGATTATGATTTATATAATAAATGAAATTTACGTGAAGCCGTAAAACTCGATATATGCTCTACTTTCAGATTGATCATCTTCGCATACCTACAGATTGGAATTCTCCAGGCTTTCGCTGGTTTCACCACCTATTTCGGTAAGGTCGTGCGTTTTTTAAAGTTTAGTTTTATAGTTACATTCTGCGCAGAACAATCAAAAGTCGTGGCCGCATTCGCTGTGTTTTAGTTATAGTTTGAAATTTGTTCGGTGATCACTCCAAACTACAACTCAATTGTAGTCACACAGATATTTCTTTCCATTCTAGCCATCATGATGTACCATGGTTGGATGCCTAGCTCCCTCTACAACATTCGAACTCAGTGGGATTCTAAAGGAATCAACGATTTGGAGGACTCTTTCGGCCAACAATGGGTACGCTTTCACATTCACTCTCACGTACCCACGTGACCTCGTTCAATGCTCCTAGTGTATCACATCAGTTCACACAATTAGGAACATGAATGAACTATCCTTAAAATGGTTTACGTGTTTTGTACAGTTTTGAACTAGTTTACAAAGTTGCAGTCTATCTGTGAACGAATGTTGAATGTAACTTAGTACTAAGTACTTATCTAACTTACTTCAACCATAGTACTTAACTTTTCGGGGTGAAGGCGACACCCACCACTTTTTTTGTCCTAATTTAACTGTCGTTTTATACATTTAGTTTATTAGTTAGTTAATTTTAAACTTTCATTATTATTTGTAACTAAAAAACTAACGTTTTAGACGTACCATGGACGAAAATCTCTGGAAAGCTGTTGTCACGGAGCGTTTTTCTTCTCGATTGTGGTCGTTCAATGGGCTGATGTCATCATTGCAAAGACGAGAAAGAACAGTCTGGTTCAGCAGGGAATGGAGTGAGTTCCAGTTGACCTCTAAGATCGAAGATCAAAGATTTAAAAAAAATACAAACTAGAAGAGATCAGGTTGTTCATTCCCAATATTCACATTATAATTAATACCAAACTATTCCAAAGAATAAATACTGTTCACGGTTCTTCAATCCCATCTTTACCTAGACGAATTTTATAAAACCTAGACGAATTTGAAAAACTTAGACGAATTTTAAAAACCTAGACGAATTTTAAAAACCTAGACGAATTCCGCATTACTTCGATCACATACGACTACATTGAAACTAACTGTTGAACGCTTTGATGATGTGTCTTTTCCAGGAACAATGTCCTGAACACTTCGCTGTTGTTCACCTGTTTCCTTGCTATTTTCCTCATGAATACGCCATTTATTGATCAGGCTCTCAAGATCACAGGACTCCGGTTCGTTTTTCTGGTTATTGATTGAAAGATATCAAAAACTCAATGAAAAATTAGAAATAGATCTGATTACGTTAGTGAAGAAATCTTATATTCCTTGAAAATTGAAAGACCGAAATTTGATAATTTGAAAGACCGAAATTTGATAATTTGATAATTTGAAAGACCGAAATTTGATAGTTTACCCGAGTACGTTGTCATTGAATCCTTTGTATTTGTGTGTTCACAAATTGAATTCCAAACTCTTTATCGTCATCATAACACGTTACAATTTGTTCTGCCATTTATATATGAGCAATAAATTATTATTATTATTATTATAATTTATATATTATAAATACTGTTTTGTAACATTAAACTTTCATTCGACCTAGGTTTGCTTATTTAATTAAACTTACAATGTATTTTCCAGTCTGCAACTGGCGATGATCGCCCTTCCGTACGCTCTGCTCATCATGATCTATGACGAACTGCGCAGATGGGCTATTCGCAAGTGGCCGGCTGGCTTCATCTACAGAGAAACCTATTTCTAGACAGTCTGGTTAGGCATATCACATAAATATGTGTAAATATGTTTATTTGTTCGGTTTCCTTTGTAAATGCCAATTTTTTACACTACAGACGAGGTTACGATTGGCTATTGTACTTTATCTCTCACAAATACACAGTTGATCTTATATTAATTTTTGAAACCGAAACGCAAAGACCTGGCTTTATCTACAGAGAAACCTAATTCTAGACCATGAATGTAATTCTAGACCAGAAAACATTGCACTTACAATTACTCATTTGTGGCGCATAAAAGTTCTCGGTGACTTCTTGGTTTTTGCGGGTTCTCGGGTCTTTTCTTGCTTTCTGTTCTCGCTCTTCCTATTGCTTCTTGGTTCTTGCTCTTGCTTGCGATGGTTCTTGCGATGGTTCTTGCAATTTGCGAGTTATTGGTTCTGGCGAGGTGATGGACTCGATTCTCTTCAATGGAACGGCCAACGAAAGGAGACTTTTGAGCGAAATAGCGAAAGAGCAAAAAATGCAAAAAGTTATGGAATTATGATCATGTTAAAGAATCATGCAATTTCTCATCCAAAAACGTAGTTCTGCGCTAGTGTCTAATTCACAAATTCAACTATGTATTCGGAAAACTAGGCAACTTTTCCAAGCTCTCTGCAGGTCATACACCATGTGCAATAGATATCAGAACTATTGCACTTTGGGTACACCCGAAGAGAGGTTGAAGCCGAGTTAATGATAAATGGAGAGGTAGAGAGATAGGGACATGAAGAGAGTCAAGGAGAGAGAGCAAGGAAAAAGCAAAAGCGATCGAGTGAGAGAGAGAGAGAGACAAAGAGAGAGGAATACAGATAGATAAACTGAAAGAAAAGAGAAAACTGATGTTGTTTACCCCGGTGGACACCCGACGGTCCTCGGATTCTGCTCGAAAGAGAATCAGAAGAACTACGGGTAACCACCAGTGGTATGTTGCAGAGAAGAGACAGGGAAAGAGAGAGCGAGAGAGAGAAGAAACAAACAATGAGAAAATCGGAGGTGCAGAAGGTAATGCATGAGCAAATGGACAAACAGTTTAATATTTCACCAAACACTCGGCAGGTCATACACCATGTGCAATAGTTCACGAGTTATTGCACGGAGGGTACGCCCGCCGAGGGAGTGATGAGGGGGGGGGGGGGGGGGAAGAGACCCTTCGGTCGCCGAGTGAAAGCTCTAGTCATGACCATAATAGCAGGACAAGCGCTACACTCGGAGACTTCCGGGATGTTCGGGAGAGGAGATTTGATTGCCGAATGATGTCTCCAACTCTGCCGTCAGCTTATATACCCATGCTGCTCGTCGCTGATTGGTCGCCACTATCTGAGCGCCCCGCCCACTTGTGCCCATTGGGCACCTGGGAAGATAGGGGGCTGGGAACCTGCCCGCCGGTGCCCGCCGAGTATCCCTTGAGTACTACTCGCGCACAGTTATCGCAGCTGCGATACCGCCGGTCATGCAATGGGCCTATCGGCAAACCCGCTATCGCGGCGGCGAGAGAGCATGGAAGGTGAGAGGGAACAGAGATTGTTCATTGAAAGCGAGCTATTTACGAAATATAAAGTGTTTTGGAGAGAGAGGGCGCAGAAAATTACTGAATGTGAAAAAGTGGTTTTGAGATGTATGTTTGGGTTTTTATATTTTATAAGTGGTTTGGAATCACGTGTTATTTTATACAAGTTGGTATTCGCTAAACTAGAATAACGCGTTTAATTGATTCGGAGAAATGAGAAAAATTAAATAATTCAGTTTTTATTTTGTGTCCGGGAGTATTAAATGCTAGTTACAATGCAATCACTAATTAAACATGCTCGGAGCAACTCAACTGATTTGCTCTTATCATTTCCTTAATATAAGAGGCATCCATTTAAATAGTTTTTCAAAAATCAAATATTATGCAAATCTGGTCAATTTTTTATTTATTGCCGAGAAACTTAGAATATGGTCAGTTTCTGGTTCCGTTTCGCAGACTTCATCGTCCGAATAAATGACGAGGGTCAATTATTTTCTTGAAGTCTGACAACGGTCATTATTTTACACATTACTTTTGACAATCGTCAGTTGCTTGCATACTGAAACTGACCACTGTCAAAACTGTATTTGCAAACCACCTGTCTCAGCCGGGAATCGAACCTGACCCCGTCAGTTCAAAAGCGCAGGCGCTAACCACTACGCTACAGCGGCTACTGAGTAGGTGCGCGAGTTTCTGTAAGTCATGCCGGGAGCGCGATAAGCCGCGGGCCACGTTAGCTGGGGGTGCCCCCCAGACCCCCGCGGACTTCTTTTTAATGTCGTGAAAATTAATTTAAAAAAGTTCATTTCGTTTTTATTGGTCAATTTCATAAGTAACCGGGTTTCTTGATAACCTTACCGGTTTTTGGTAATATTTCAGGTTACCACATAGGTAACCGGTTGGTAACCCGAAACTTTATTTTGGTTACTGTACAAATAAACGGTAAAACCACAATGAAAAACTAACAGGTAACCGATTTCTCATTTCAGGTTACCACGCGGTTACCTACTGAGGTAACCTAAAGATTAGTTTACTAAAAACTGGTAAGGGTACCAAATAAACCCGGTTACTTATTTAATTCATCGATCTCATTAGTTTTCATTATTCAAATCTGTCTCGTTATATGAGCGATCAGTACGATTTGGCTGGCGCATGTTATATCAGCGACAGTCGATGCCCTATATACTGGCCCGGTAGCGCAGTGGCAGTGTGTCTGCCTTTTGCCCTGGCGCCCGCAGGTTCGATCCCGCAAACATTCTGACAGTGGTCAGAATTACACAGAATGAACGAGGCAATTCATTGACGAATGCCATAAAAACCAGAATATTAATTGACCGGCGTCAAAAAGCCCGTTTTCACTTCTGACAGTTGTCAGTAAGTTTTCTGACTAGAAACCGAAGATGTGGTCAGAATTGTGCGATATTTGATGGAAACATGCTCCACGAAAAAATGACCAGATTGGCATAATATTTGAATTTTGAAAAACTATTTAAATGGACGCCTCTTATATGTTGTTCGACGTGGCTCTGCGTTTGCCTTGCAGTGTATTCTAAGTTGAGAGTAACATAATCATGAAATCGTAGAAAGCAACTATCAATTTACAAGTAAAATTGGATTATATTCTGTGTTTAGAGAGTGTGAAAGATAGTTTAATTTTTAATCACTTACATCAGACATTGGAAAACTGGAATGTGTACTGTAGTCTCAATAAAAATTATGTCGACTGTATGAAATATTTATTGAATCATATTTTCATTTGCATCGAAATCTTACGAACTTCAAGATTTTCAGGAATGTGCGCTCTATTATCATACATTTGCAACTTTCTGGCGTTAACTGTTTAATAAGTACATGAATATTCATTTGACTTGCATCATTCACCAACGTGTAATAGGTATAGTTGTTCGAATGGTTCCACGTACGTGTAACATTTCTTTGATGTTCACAGTTCACAATTCCAGGGTGACTGTTGACGTGCAAAAGCGTTCAGAAAGCTTTATCTATGTCGGGTTGTAGTTGGATTCTCACGTTACAAGGGTTAAACACGCTCACAAACGTAGTGTTGAAAACTGCACGATACATAACAGTAGAACTTCACCAGCGTGCGTCCGAAATCTCATTGACAATGACGGTAACTAGATATCAGCTTTAGGTGTTTTTTTCACAATTCAATTGAATCACATTGTAGTTCTGACCGCGTTTTTCAAACTCTGAGACCACCCATTTCAAGTACAACTCTCCAATATTTGACCTATTGTAAACATCATAAACTAAATGTAACAGTCGATCAAAACGTCCTTGCACGTTATTGAAATTCGATGAGAAACGAATAAAATAAACCATAGACACACTATTTTAATTTGTACGTAAAATTACCATAATGACAATTTCAGTTTCGCCTCCGGGGTTTATGTTTCTCTGTTCAACTGTCTGTGTTTTTCTGTTGACCTCTCAACTATCAAACTACTTTAGAAGCGGATGGTCGATGGTTCGAATCCCGTGCGCGACGGAATGTTTTATTATACATATGACATCTGCTATAAAGTAGGCAAATGTTTCATGGTTTCACGTGAAAAACAATGAACCGAGTGTCAGTTGATGTTTATGCCTTCTTTTCGATCTTCGGACACTTGAATTGGGAGATATCAGCCACCTCCGGGTCATTGGCTATCTCTCTCAGACAATCCCATTCCTGCTTGTTCAGATACTGAAAATGAAACGTTTGTATAGTCTTTCCCATTCCTACTGAGGCTCCTACAGTAGGATTTCGAAATTTCCAAGCCGTTTTGCTCACTTACTTTTGATCGGAGAAGTTGAGGATTTTTGTACCTCATTCTCCTTTTCAGGTAGAGTAAATATACGAGAGCACTTTTCATGAACTACATTTTCAGCTTCACAACAGCCTTCGGAAAGTTTGTAAGCTTACTGTGGGAGTCTCAGTAGGAATGGTGTGAACTATAGTCCGTTTCACCGATCGATGTCCTTCTACAGAAATCCGTCAGATATGCAGAAAGGTTTCTCTAATGAATACTTCATTATTTCGGTTTCAAACTTTCAGAGTTTGTAGTAGTAAACGTGCAGAAGATAGTACCAAAACTTGAACAGAACCCCGAAACGCCAATATAACAAACTTTAACCTGGAAATTTGATCAGATTACTACAGAGGGTTATAAGTGGGTGGAACAAACTATAGTTCTCTACGTCGATGAAACTCGGCATTAGGGTTTAATTGAGTTCAAAATTTTGAGTTTGGCGAGAAATCGAGTTTTCGAGTTCGACTCGACTCGAAAATGTCAAGTTTTTCGAGTCGAGTTGAGTTTCGAGTTTGACTTTAACATCCCTACTTGGCATATATTGTACAGCATATAAGACCTAACCATTCAAAAAAGAATTAAATTTTTCGTAATAGGGTGATGTTTGAAACCTTTTCGTAAAGGTCCACATGTCAATTCAGATACACGGTGTTTTTCCGGTTGCGAGAGTAAGAACTCGGCTAATTTTAGTGGTAAACTGTCTTATAGAACATTAACTTAATCACCCCACCTATACATATCACGTCCTATAGAACAGTTCACAAACGAGAAATACTTCCGGTTGCGCAAACTTTTCAGCACAGCTTATGAACGTTTAGGGTTTAGGTACTGTTTTTGTGCTCATCACCTTTTCATACGCATATTCATGTGTGAAAGCTACATTTTTCCTGCGAAAAACATACCGGAAGCATTTTTTTGCAGGCCTCTTCGATGAGTTTTTTGGTGACGCAGGCGAGAAGCGTCTTGTACCCTTTGTCCAGCACATATGCCTCTGACTTCTTGTTGTTTTTTGCCTTCTTGACCACTCCCATCACCTGCAAGCCTCAATCTTCGTGTTTTAGGGCTAACAATATCTGGCGGCCTAGCAATCCCTCCAATCTCACGAGAAGTTCATATGAGTTTCTCATGAGATACCTCATGATGTTGTAGCATAGCAATCGATAGAATCTCATGAGAGGCTCATGCGAATAGCTCATGAGGTACCTCATGCGATTTTTGAGGGATTGCTACGCCGCCTGAGTTGTGGCCTGCTCAGTTTTTGTAATACGATGTCATCAAACACAGTTATCAACCGCTAAAAAACCCTATAAAACGAATTCTCCTTGAATTTTCCTGTTCCTCTGGCAGTGGCGTTCACATTCTTTGAATGTAGATGGGTGAATGAATAAATAAAGTGAAAGCATGAAATGAAATTAATGTGTATGTTCCAAAAAAGTGTTTTTTTTTGTCTCAGTTCTCTGGCGTATTTCCCTGAGTTATCCTTACCTTGTTGTACAATTTCTTTCCCAACTTCTTGGCAGTCGGCCACAATTTATCCACGAGACTCATGGCATCATTCGGTTTCAAACAATCATCCACTTGAAAACATATAACATTTTTCCCAGGAAATAGTAATCATGCTTAGTGGTTGATGAAACCGTCTACATGTGACCAAAACTGAGTGGTAGTTTGATCATTTAGCCGGCACGATGTTATGTTTATTGCCCGAGGCTGAATGCATACTTCCAGACCGTAAGCTGGGATGCGGTAACGCGAAAGTGTGTATTCTAGTTGGTTACAATCGTACTAAACTTGTTGCCATCGTGCCAAGATTTTTGAGTGACATTTACTCTGAGCGAACTTAGGGTTTTCTGATTAGGTACTGTGATAAGGGTAAAGAACCGCTGACGGAAATGTACAGTTCTTCCTAACTGTAAATTCATTAGCCCGTTGCCAAATTCCTTAGCGAAAACCATATCCACTTAGAAATGGCTAGAGTTTCAAAATAACTTACATTTACTTTTCAACTTTAGAGCCGGATAGTACTTCTTCATTGGGACAGTCTGCATGGCGCAGCCTATTCCGTCTGAAAAGAAGGTGGTCACGTGTTCGATGGACTCACATTGATGGTAGATCAAAACTAGACAGGGACTGTGCGTTCATCATTCGAGTAAACGGCTGTGAGTGGTTACGAACGGTTGAAAAAGAAGCGTGTATATCCTACTTCGGCGTGAAGAAATGGCTCAATCGGATATATTAGAAGTTTTTCAAGGAACCGCTTCTCTGTACTTTTCGGTACCTCCAAACTCGCTATCGCCCACATATTCACTCACAGTTCATATAAATTACGGTAATTCACCTCATTCCTCATTACCGCACGTTGTGAGTTTCGCTGAATGTTCAATATAGTTGTGGCTCAAAAAAACGGGGGTGTACTGTATATCTCACTTTGCGCTGTGTTAGAACACATATGTATGATTCGTCCACAACTCTGCTGTGAGCCCAGTTGGCGTAGAGGTTAGCCTCCGCGACTCCCGAACTTTTGGTCCCGGTTCGAGTCTCACAAGAGGCGGGTATTATATAAATTTGGCACCCACTATAGCTTCACATCGAAAAACGGGGCTGCTCGAGTTGTATCTATTTTTCCGTGTCTGCTCAATTGTTGCTCTGTTTAGTGTATTTCATTCCTACTAGGGCTCCTACAGTATGATTACCAAACGCTTTAGGCACGTAAATTGTATGATTCGTCCGCAACTGTGCACAAGGGTCGAAAAATCCCGCAATTAGTTCTCATGTGCTAACACAAAGTGTATTGGAGAACATTTAGAAAGTTTGAATATGCACTTTAGAGAAGATTCAAACTGATGTTGATTGACGTTCAAGCGGGGGTGAGTTCGATCGCCATTGAATGTTCGAACTTTCCATTTATTTTCCACAACTTTCGAAGAGGCATGGAAATTTAGCCTTCAACCTTTAACTAACCGTTCTTCATGTCGTCCATTGACTTGCACTCGTAGAAACTCGGTTCCATGCAGGTTGCTCCCTTGAAAGGATGGAATAAATGGTTGTAGCTTGCTATACATACAGGGTACCATTCACAGGTTCTCTGAGAAATCACTGACTCGGCCCCCGCCGACTGAGTCGAAATTGAGACGGCAACGACAATGTCGCTGCCGTGACAAATTTTACTGATGAAAATAGCATATGTTTTGAGGAGACGCAGGCTGATAAACAACAGTTAAAACTGAGACGGCAACGACATTGTCGCGGCCGTCTCACGTTTTACTCATAGTTGGGCCTCGCTCTCATATGACTCCGTGGGGGGTCTTTTTTCAACCCTAGGAATTACACCAAAACATCTGTGAGATAGAAAAATCTGATAAAGTGCTGTTAACACTCATAGTCGCGAGAAACGTGAAAAACACCAGAAGTAAAATGATGAGGTGCAAAATTTCGTATATTTTCTCACTGTTAACTTGACCCTTGACTTATCCATGCAGTGCCTATCAGCGCTGTGATTGAAATAGTGGAACTCATTCGGCCCGATAGTTACGGTTCTGTGGATATTCTCTGTTCTATAACTTCATCTCCTGTCTTCCTTGCCTCAAATTCTGTTTCCTCGTTTTGAATACTCATGTTCCTACCTCTTATACGCTTTTACTTGCGTAATAGAACATTATCAAGTGGGCCCACAGACTGTTTGAGTATCTAGGCAGCGTAGCAAAGTCATGGAAATGGTAAGCTCGCATTGATCACAGTCTGGACAGATAGTTTTTATCTTACATGTTCGAGCATAGTGTAGCTGAGCACGACCTAAGTCAGGTGGTGACCGAATAGTTCAGCTCGAAGGTGACCTATTCATCAGACTTTGCTACGATGATTTCCGTACGATTACATTCAATAACAAACCTTCGACAGATCATCTGCTTCCACAAACTTGATACCAAGAGAAATAGCTTTCTCCATCACTTTCTGTTTGTTGCTCTTGCCAGCAGAAACAAATCCGAGAAAACAACAGAGAAATACCAGTGAGAGTCGCATACTGCCCTCAAAACATTGTATCCCAGTGAGAGTTGAATGAATACAATTGAAATATTTATTCTAAATTGAAAGACGAGATATTGAAAATCAATATTTCCGAGAATTTCGTCTGACAAATCGAGAGCTCAAGTTTATACGGGTGAAGCGCATATGGAATGAAACAATCAAGAGGAACATTGAGCGTTTTTCATCGAGTCCTGGTTGAACAAGTCAAAACAAGTTCACGTTATTATACGTATAGATTTTCTCATTCTCAATACCATTTGGGTGTAATTTTTTTGGACGAATATGTACGATAGTGACAAAAACACCGTGAACATCACACATTTGAAGAGTTTTTCTCCATATATGTTTTGAATTTTGTCAATCAAAAACACAGCGTGAAAAGACGAAGGTTTTGTTTTGTGGTCGTCCAATTACTCTTTTATACCATTTGAGCGGAATCGGATCAGTTGAACCAACATCGTTAAAGGGGACAGTCCAGGCTGATCAACCCGATTGCCACGGATTACTGTAAAGAATAGTCGGTGCGAACTGGTTATAAGTGTTCATCGCCTTCGTACTTTGTGTTCTCACACCTATATGGTGACGTAGTGCACGTGGACATTTTCATTCGGTCACGTAGTCTTTATTTGACCATATTGTCTGTTTTTACGAATTAACTTATCGAAGGCGGGACGAGTACACATTGATGATTTTTTTTAGCAAAGTGTGTATGATGTAGATCGAGGATGCGAAGATGCGCAAGCATGCTCGCCAGAGCCCGATCAAGACAAAATTAACGGTATGCTGTCCACAAATTGTGACGAATTTTGTCAATCATGAATACTCACGAAATTTAGTACATAGCCGTTCTCATTTAGGTGCGAAACCGTATGACATATAAAAAGTTCTATTTACATGGAGAAAAATGATACTTGTGAAGGGTAAACATACAGATTTTCGGAGAAAAACATGCAAACTGTGTCTTCTTTTGGCTCCGTTTGTAGATTGATTTGGTTTAGATACATTTTGAACACTATGAGGTCTGGCCAATCTATTATCGCCCCCACTGCAGCTCCCCCCCCCCCCCCGTAGCACTTTAAAGTGTTCAAACCTAAAGAGGGGGGGGGGTCAAAGTTCAACTTCGACATTTACTATTTACCCCCACCTGGGTCGCCGAGGGTTGAATCTCAATTGTGGATGGGGGCTGAACCTTAATACCGGAATTGTCTACTTGTTACCCCCCCCCCCCCCATCCACTCATCCTCAAGTTTTTGTATTACAGGTTATGAATTGAATTATCAACCCTCGTGGGGGGTGGGGGAACTACAATTTTTCGAAGGCAATACAAACTCAAAGAGCAGAGGGGGTAAAAAGTCAATGTTTCCCCAGTTTCAAGTCGAAAACATCGTTGAACTGTTAAAAACAATAGCGTGTTTCGTCAAATGTATGAATAACAGATTGGACAGTTAGCACGATTAACTTGGCCTGCCGCTTGTTCGGGGACCGACAGCACGAAGTCCTGTCGGTCGGATCTTCATCTGTTCGTAGATTGATCTTCAGTTTCAATTATAATTTGCGTGAACAGACCAAACTACAACGCTGATATGGTTACCCTATACCGTCTTGGGACCGTTATTTTTCCCATTCATACTGGGAACGAGCAATCGGCCGTGAGAAATATTCACGGAGAGCTGATAACAAGGATGGGTTATTCGCTGAAAGAATGATCGCCAGACGATACGTGCACACGAAATGCCGAGGGAGTTTCAACGCGTTTCTCTCCCTGTTAGGATTTCCGGAAAGAACGGGCGAAAACGTGCCTCTCACGTGCCTTAGGGTCCGTTCTCCATCCCGGCTCATTTGTAGCCATGGAGAAGAAGTGTCCGGTTCGTCTGGAATGCCGTCGTAGACTGGGAATCTTCGCGGCTATTGGGGCCGCCGCGGTCGCTGTCGGACTCTACCTCTACTTCAATAAGGTGGGAGTGTTGAGATCTCTATAATATAAATATTATGGTATATTTATTCTGGTTCATCTATACAGAATATTTATTATTTTCCAGGTAGTGTATATTAACTCCCTAAGGAAGAGAGTCATAAGTCTTCTAATTTGTCGGCCAGGGGGTGCTTTTTAGGATCTCAGTTGACTTCTTGCTTTTAAGAGAGTGGGTGATATTGAAAATGGTTAAATGACCGTATATTCTCCTTCCCTTCACTATCGTTATTTTCGCTGGAGGACGACAGTTTAGATCGTTATTTTCGCTGGAGGACGACAGTTTAGATCGTTGTTTACCTGTAAAGAACGGTAGCGTTCGTCTAATTCACCCAACTCCCCACCTAACTATGATGAGACATTCCGATTTATTACTTTGGAAGTATGATTTCGTTAAAGAATTATCTTTACCCTTTCGTTTCTTTACTTCAACAACACTTTTTTCTTCCAACTGTTATAAGTTTCTTATTGACCGTACGCAATTTAGCGAGTTTTCTATGATACAACATAATACTTTCACTAATCCTGAAAATGTGTCAATAACTATTTTTTTCTATTTGAGGATAAGAAAGAGGAGGATCAGTCGGACACTCAGCAGAACACTAAAGGTGCCCGATCAATACGCCAGAGTGAGTTCGTTTTTACCACGGAAATCAGTATACTGTATACCTCAATTTTCGCCGTGTGTTACTCATGCTAAACTTATGCAAGCGCAAGAAGGCTACTCAGATTGCGTTATGTGCCGCCATGATTCATCGGTTTGGAGTTCAGCCACCTCTCTTCTAAACTGGACGTACATTATCCTGTTCTGGAATAACGAATGAGGGATCCTTATATATCTATGAGTGAACTCTTTGTGATCCTGACTCTCTCTAGTACCCCAGTGATAATTTTCCTCTTCTTTTTCCGTAATTCTGTAGCAAATTATTGATTTTCAGGAAGAAAACTTTGCGCGATCGACCCAACCGAGCCTTCGGTAAGATTTTCCTCATATTGTGGGAGAATGGTACTTAACCCCCCCCTTCATTTACTAGATTTCTTCTCTAGCCTGAGAGTTTGAAAATATTCTTCACTGTCCGAGCTGGCGGGATCGTTTGGCAGAAACTAAGTGAAGTGGTCTCTATTTTGGTATAAATTTGCGAATTTTGATCAAATCCACTTAGAAACGGGTATTTCCATTCTGGGAGTAATGAGAAATATCTTGATAAAATTTTAAAACCGGCAATTTTACCCTAAACCACTTTTGAGCCATCTTCACGGCACTACAACCCTATACATCGAGAGGGTATTTTCATTTGGCTACGATGTTTCGGGTACCCTTTCCAAACCTTTACTCGTTCAGGGTACTTCCTCGTCTGCTTCCAACTCGTCTGTGAACTCGAAACAGGGCGAACTTGTGGTTATACCGCTCAATGCGGCGCCTCCCACGGCGGAACCAGCTGCTCCGGTACCGGTAGCACCGGCTGCACCGGCTGAACCTGCGGCCCCAGTACCGGTTCCCCCGACTGAGGGTTCTACTCCAGTTCCCGCACCCGCTGAACCTGCCGCCCCGATTCCGGTTCAAGCTGAACCAGCTGCACCAGCACCGGCTCCCCCGGCGGAAGGTTCTGCCTTGGTCCCGGCACCGGTCGAACCAGCCGCCCCGGTCGCGGCGCCAACAGAACCAGCCCCAGCGGTTCCAGTCCCAGCTGAACCAGCCGCCGCACCTGCTGCTCCCGCCGAGACCCCGAAAGAGGCTTAGACCTGTGAACTCGAATAAAAATGTCTTAGATTCAAATGTTGTTTTCTTCAATTTGTTCTTTGGAGAAGCTGCCCAATCGAAATCAAACTATTCACACTCCATGATAACTAGGTGGATACAAAAACGTGTTCAAAAGTTTTTCCAAACTTTTAATCTAATAGAGTGAGATCAACCCAATTTCATTTTGCTTGAAAACTGGTTTGTAACAAAAACCCCCCTCCAGCGATCTACAAGATAAGATACTTTTTGAATACCCCTCCCCACTTTCTTGAGAATTTTTCAGCTCCTATTCAACCAAATTGATTGTTTCGTCCCCTAAAAAGCTCTCGCTTCGGCCTGCAGAACTGTACCCAACAGGCAGATGAGTACGGTATCAGTCCTTTTCTGGTGTGCAACGTTTCTGAAAAAAATCCTATCCGATTGCATAATCCGTGTACGTGCGTTGGCCTTTAAACTTTGTCATATATCTCGTTCCAAAGAAAATGTATGCCTAGGAATTGGACTCAGTAGAACTCAGAAACGTGCCATGACAAAGTGAACGCTTCCCCATTAGAATGCAAACTTTACGTGTCTATTCAATAATAAGAGTAATCTTTCTGAAGAATTTTCAATAACAAGTGAAAGACACGAGGAGAATATTAAAATAGGAAATCTTAAACATTATACTGTGTGGTTCCATATCAAAATGAAAATGTCTATGAAACTCTTAATACGTTTCAGTTTGGCAGACAGTAGTCAGCGAGAGTGCATGGTTTCCAGAGACGCACAGAATCTGCGGAGTGAGAGTGTGCACAGATAGGAGAAAACCAGCGATTTCGCAGCAAACACAGTGATCACTCTCTCACAGGTCGAACGTCCAGCCAGACTGCCCTTTTTCAAATGTTTGGTTTGCCGAGAAAGTTTTTCGTGAAAACACAAAGTAGAGATAGAGATTATTCAGCTCCCGAGTAGCTCGTCCAGCTCATTTATAGCCATGGAGAAGAAGTGTCCGGTTCGTCTGGAATGCCGTCGTAGACTGGGAATCTTCGCGGCTATTGGGGCCGCCGCGGTCGCTGTCGGACTCTACCTCTACTTCAATAAGGTGAGTTGTTTTACAGGAATCACTACAATTTGACCCGTGACCTTTGTGTACTTTAGTGAGCAAAAAAGATAGTAAACGTCAACAAGGTACACGCAAGACTCTTGAGGACATTGATGGAAGATTTGCACGACAATGATTTTCTCAATTTCACTCCCTCAACCGAAGCGGAAGCACTGAAGTTCACCTGACCCTTCATGTGCCACAGTCTTTTCTGAAATCCCGGAGAACACGGCGGAGAGCCGGAGAATTTATGAGTGGTTTCGGGAAAATATGAGATGAACTTCAGGAAATAATGTGAAAAACCTGATTAAATCTGTCAAAAAATTGTATATTTGCTATAAGCTGTTGTGTGAGTTGAACAAATTTCCAGAACAACAGCGACAATGGACAGAAGACTGAAAATCGCACCAAGCGCAGTGAGTCTCGAATTCAACATTATTTAACGAAAGTACATGGCTGACTATTTATTTTATTACGCGTAGTCACTCTTCATATGATATAGGGATGCTCTCCATAAAGATAGGCAATTCGGTGTATTTTGCTCTATCTCGCTCTGATTGTTGTTTGATCCAATTTTTTCGTAGAAATTCGTGAATAATGGAGTTTGTGTATTGAGTTCAGAGGCCGTATGCATGAAACATCCCAACCCGGCCCGGGGTGCTTCATGCATACGGCCTCCGACTACAATAATCTATGGTCACAACCTATAACTACGTTTCGTGCAACGCAGCAAAGTCCAATGAAAAGTTCACATTTGAGCTGAACTATCTCTTCACGACCTAACCCAGGTTGTGCTCACCTGTACTATGCTTGAATGAAGAGAATTGACAGCTATGTACCAGAATGGGATCAGATCCTTGAAAAGGTTGGGTTGATGCATGGCTTTGCTACGATTTCAGGCCGCAGCCGTGCCAGCCAACTTCGAGCGAACGACCCGGCCGCTCGATCCGAATACACGGTCAGCCATCTCAGACCATAGGCTGTTAATTACAAATTCGCGTTTGGTCGAAACTGTATTGCAACAAATCTAGAGATATATTGTGTCCCGAAGAGACGTCAGACGACGAGGGGAAACATCAATATACATGACAGCCACGCTGTATAAACAGTTATTTACTGTTTTGCAACGACGCTTGTTCTGAGATACATCAATTCATACTTTTGGGACTGTGTTCTGACAGTCTGCATCATTCTCATTAAAACGTGTACAGCACGCATTAGCACTTGGCAATGCCTGATTTCTAGTGGAAACTTTTTGTCAGACGAAAATATCAACTTTTCCGATAACGTTCGGTTAAACGTTTAGGGTTCGCTCTGTTGTGTGTGTAGTGAGTGGCATCTTGCTTATTGCTCAGGCTTTAATTTTTGATAAGCTTTTAGGTGCTAGTTTTTTATTCCTAAACATTCTGGTTGTGCAATACAAATTACATCGACACTGAACAATTGAACGCCCACTTATCTTGAAAAGTTGAATTACACCAATCTATTTCAGTCCTTTCATCTATTTCAGAGCAATTCTTGCTCGTCGCGCTCAGAGGTGAACACCGCCCAGGTCCCGGTGGAACCAGCCCCCACCGCCACAACCGCCGCGGGTGAGAAGCCAGCCCTGGCCCCGGAGGGCGCCTCGAAGAGCGATGGCGCGGAAGTGACGGTGCCGTCGGCGGTAGAACCAACCACTTCGGGCCCCGTCGCGACGACCCCTCCGACAGAAAAGCCGGTTGCCGCGTCGTCTGAGGCTCCCAAACAGACATAGCTTGCTGAATTAAATCTATCGTGCCAATTACGACAACAAATTTCGCAAATATGTTTGTAACAATAAAAACACTCATGTTGTATCATTTATTATGAACCCGTATTAGTGTTAGTTGCAAGAAACGCACATCACCACAAACTAGAAAAAAACTGAGCCAAACAATTTGAGAAAATGTAAAAACGAGAAAAAGAAACCCGACATAGATAACACTAGGTTAGATTGACTAATTTACAAACGTCACAATCTATAGCTATTTAAAGTACAATCGATTAAAAAAATGTAATCTTCGCGAAAGCTCAACATATAAAACACCAATTTCTATATTATGCTCTGAATTATGAGAGACCCGAACGTTTAGATCTGCAAAATTATTTAAAAACATCTACTCAAAATGCAAATGGATTATAGAAACCTAGTTTCCTAACTGTATATGAAAACAACAAAACCTTCGAGGAAAGACACAGAAGAGGTATCAAATACAGTATACAGTAATATGTCTTCGTAAATTACCACATACGGTAAATTCGGAAAATATACTATTCTGAGTTACTGAGGGAAAATAGGCAATAGATGCGTTTCAAATTGAGTTATACAACGAGTTTCATACACCAGCTGAAGTTTCGGGGCAAACTATAACTTAAGAAGTGATGTGCTCGAGAAAGAATTTTAGGGTTCAATCATACAATATGAAACATTTCTGCTAACGTATATATATATATATATATATATATACTGAATACCTAGAGGTTCAGTAAAGTGAGCTGATGTATGAGTTCGGGAGTTCAGATGTTCAGAGTAGATACGCTAAAAGAGCCCAGCCCTTGCATCCCACCCTGCGTCTCTTTGTCTTGTGCCCTATTTCGTTGCAATCGTTTCCCGCCGCCGCCGGGATGTGAGAGCAGAGAAAGAGCGTATGCTTCAGGAGACGCAGGTTGTGAAGAAAATGCCGGGATGTTCACAAATACCTAAGCGTGAAAAGCATCTACAAAACGAGTTCAAAGACCGGCACCGTTTTTGTGTCCCAAGACACCTATAGCCCATTCCTCGTCGGTTGCACTGCCGTGGGAAGTTGTACTGTAGAAGTCATGAGGTCCCGGAGTACCGTGTACTCTATCGAATCCCGGTCCCATTTGAGGGGGTGGGTGTTGAGACGACAGAGGGCGTGGTCCCGCGTATCTCCCCAACCACCATTCTCTTTCGACGGCTTCAACGAACGACGCGAGACCTGCAAGATGAGGTGTAAACAAAGTTGGATAGTGTCCATGGATAGGGTACATGTACCACCGCCGTGCAGAAGCCAGAAGTGAAATATTACATGGTTCCCTTCAGCCTTCCTTCAGTGATTTTCCAAAACAAATTCTCCCTTCAAGTTGGGTGAATTCGGTACCTCTTATCAGAAAATCTTTCTAATTTTCGAGTAATACTTGAGCAACAAGACCCCCCCCATCGTGCAAGAACAAGGTGTAAATATAGAAGGGATAGTGTCGGTTTACGAGTGTGGGGTGGGAAAGATCGCCGTACAGAAAAAAAGAGTTCAATGGGTGAGATTCCAACAAAATCGAGACATTTAGTGTAAATTGAGAATTCCCACTTCAATTTGGGTCATTTCAGTAAATTTTGTGAGACGATCTTCCTACTTTTGGTGTAATAGGTGAGCGACAATTGTGTGCGAGACAGTGTTTGTGATCGTGACTATGGAATATCAATTGCAGACTCAGCGAATCAGTTGATGTAGATGTTTTCGACATCTACATCGCGTCGTTGAGAGAATAAAAAAAAGTAAAATATGATAAAACACGGAAACCCACATCGGTAACTTCGAAATCCTTGGGGAACAGCGCTTCTCCGTGTTTCGACAGCAACTTCTGGGCGGACGCGTACGCATTGTGGGCGGTACATCTACGAAAATACGGATTAGTTTCTTCGAACTTCAAAAGGTCAAGGGTCAATAGCCTTTGCCCAATCAATGTACGATCGGTTTATTGGGAAAAGTTACGTTCTCTTCATGATTTCCAGTTTCTAGATGTCTACAATCTAGACCTCATCAAAACAGACACAGCTGGGACCACACAATTAACTTTCGTCTGTTCTCATGTTTGCTGTGTACTACATGTTGCACGTGAACACGTATGAATATAATAGAAGATAGGCGATTCGCAATAAAAGAAGAAAATTATTCAATACCTACCTATGAGTATGTACTCCGCAGTCGCCAATATGCAGAACTCGCGGACTTTTCGCGAATATCACTCGGAATCGCTGGGCCAGACACTTTGCACTCACCTGTTAACAAGAAATTGGTTGGTATCCATATTTTTCGGCTACTCTTGAAAATTTGGCGAAGTGGGTGAACGATTTTATAGCTAGATGCAGTTTGAAATCAATCAATACGCATCTTCTCTATGGCCAGCGGTACTATGAAAAGTGAACTGTTCATTTCAGTAGGAAGTGAATGGTTTATTGGTTATTTGTTTCTAGTCGTGGAATACACCAATGCACACCAGGTACCACTTGGAAATAGAATAAAAAATATTCGAAGGGTAGAAAAGGAGATAAAAAAGTACTCACTTGCATGACTGACCAATCCCAGTTGTAGTCATCATACGTGCAAAACAACTGAAAGATGATTATTTTCCGTCATTCACAATGATTTCAAGGCTTTTTTCACATCAGCACTACTCTTGAAACCCAGGTGCGATTTTGATTATTCATAACGTGAGCGAATTCTCGGGATCTTGACGAAAATGTAGGCGTGTTTTCCTGATTTTCGGGGTTACTCGGGCAACTTCACTAGGAGAGTGGAGAAACTATGTACATAGTAAGTACCACATGAGATGTCATTCTCCATTTCTGATATTTTTCAACTTTTTTCAATGGTGGCTAAGATGAACTAGCCAACCTCGGAGCAGTTCTTGACCATGGTCCAGTGTTTCTTCTGCAGCGCCAGTCCCATGTTGTGCTTGCTGCTGAACCAGGGATGGGCGCCCAGATGGTTCACATCGGATCCATATTTGGCCGTCGACTTCAGATAGAAACCGAGCGCGATCAGGTCGCATGCAGCACATAACCTGGAATTAGGAAATGGTCACTCGATCTGGGATTTTGATTTGGTTGGGTTTGCACTGACGTTTGTAACTAGAAAATAGTTTCTAGTCAGTTTATTTTTTTTGCCTTGGAATATTGTAACATATACAATTCGAAAACACTACTAGCTATATTACAAAAGTGAACAAGCTAATTTGCTCTAGGACTGTAACACTGATACGAACAATAATTATTCATATTCATCTTTTTGACCGGCCAAAACAAAGCTATTGGGTATTCGTTCCACATCAAGCCTTTCATAACCTTAATTTTCAAACATCAATATTCTAATAAAAATAATATAATTTTGGCTCACCGCTTTTTATTCTCCGTAATGTAATTTAACACGTAAAGTGCATCGGGAGCTACGAAATGATCTTCTTCCAATAGGAGAACCCACGCATCCTGGAGACCGAATCGATCGATAATTCCGTCAAATACATAGTTCATCTGAAAAAGATGTAAGCTAATAGAACCCATTATTATAACTAACTAATATAAACGACCACCTCGATCTTTCATTCCACAGAATTAAGACGCAGATAAACTTTTAAACGCATTTAATCTCCTTTTTATGAAACTTTCGAAGCATTTAAACCTAGTAATACAGATCTATTATTTGAATATTTACCTACTGCTATATTATTATTTGAATATTTTACTGCTATAAACGTGTAAAATATTTAGGAATTAGGATAGAACAAGATAGTGAACCAAAAAGTATTTCAATAGTTGACAGGATGAGCTAACTAAACGTCCATCCCTACTACCCTGCAGTTTCGGAAGTAATCTAGTAAAATTGTCTGAAAAGCTTGAAAATTTCAAGAAATGGGCTCCTTTTCGCCAAAACCGGGAAAATGACGTCGTGTTGGGCCAGAGTCATGCATTTTCCCGAAAATATAATTTACAACAAGCTACTTTTCATGGGATAGTCACAGATTATTGGTGTGTCTCCACATACCTTCCACCACCAATGGTGTTTGATCTGTGTCAGTTGTGCCACCCGATAGTTGCCGTATTTGTCCGGGGTCTCCATGTTCTGGCAGCCGGCACGATAAGCACTGAAAGACTGGATATATAAACTTGGCGGTGAACTTGGCATTATCAAGGCAGTTATATATAACGATTATACAGATAACATTCCCCACAATTCACCTTGATATCATCATAATATCATGATTTTGCGTGAAAAACAGGTTGAACTGATACGAAACACAGCCATGGCTATGAAAGAATGGCAAATTCACTTCTTCGTTTTCAATAGCAAGTTGTAACCCCAACTCCAAAGAAAGGGCCAGTTCATTATTCATCCACAACCCTAACGGAACAATCAAATAAAGATTTACTCAATAAGGAAACAATGGAATAAAGCCCCTTTCCCGAAACTAGAACAATAGCAGCACTTAGGCACACACCAGTGAGAAGGTTAACGTTTTTTAAACGAAAATTCGTGTTTATATCAAGACACATCAAACTTCAGGACTCTGCACCAAAAACTGTTCACATTTATATAGTTTCCGCAGCAACGGAGCTCGTTGCCTGGAATAGAAATTCCCACATACCCCTTCTTTCCAATCTTCTCGGGACAATCATTCGGGTCCTGGCCGGGGAAAACGTGGGGAAACAGCTGCATGTTCAACGGATAGAAAATCTGATACACCTGAAACAAAATCATGAAATATAAAACATTCTGCACAAAAGTAATTGAGCTTTAAATAATGAAACAGGGAAGATTCATAAGCTCCGCGTGAATACCAAGGAGGAACACAATATTACAGGAAGCGTCAAATTAAAAATAATAATAAGTGTAGAACATATAATGATAATAGGATACAGGATAACCACTCAAAATCGACGTTAACAGAGAAAAATACAATATTGCCATTGAGACTACAAAATGAAATAGCAGCAGTCAAGCTGCACCAATTTGAAACACTGCGAATCACAGAAAGCTTCTCTTTTAGAAAAAGGTCCAACCAAATCCAAACTAACCCTAGCAAACGTGATATTCCTGACGATTCTGTTCACGGCTGCCACATTAATGTCGTGGCTGAAGACCAACAAAGTATCCTCAATTCCCTTGGTTTCTCGCAACGATTCGATCAAATAACCGAGGTACGAAACACGGTTGTGAACCTGTAATGCTCAATAAATCAATGATAATAATAAGATAAGACTACAAACATTTTGTGTGAACCTCTATTCTCTTTCTCTCATCTTTCTCTGTGTCTGACATGTAGACCCTTTGAGCAAACATACAGCATACTATTTATCTTCTGAACAAACATGGGATTGGGCAACTGCCCAACCAATACTTGAATTTAAAAGAAAGAAAAAATCTTGTCCCAATTGGAAACGCTGTTTTCACAATGGTATCCTGTTCGCCAAACAAAATCGATATATGATCAGTTGATCAGAGTTGCACAAATATCCTAGTTTGCTGTATGTATCATATTAGTGTACTTTCATGTAAGTAGAACGACTCCCAAACCAAAATTGCAAACAATGATCCTTCGATAATATAATAATAAAACTTCCGTTTTCGAGAAACCTACTCTCAAGAACTATGTCACTTAGGGTGATGTCGCATTCTTTTCATTCCAATACACTTTAACTATAAAAATTGTCGTTCTCTTTTTCGGTTCAGTGACCATTAATCGTCCACTTTTCCAGTGTTCTACATAAACATTGTCCTCATTACAAATGCATAGACGTGGGCATGTGAATGCATAACAGGTATGGCGCTCGACCGATTGACATTAAAAACCAAATACCAAAAAGACCATTATAGCTGTACAATCGCTCAACTACAAAATTAAGCGTTAGTTCGTTGAGCAATCTCGTTTGCCAAACTGTGAATCCCCGTTAATACACATTTCTTTCGAAAAAAGTGAATTATCCCAAAATAAGCAATCTTGCAGCACGAGTTTGAGAAAGTATACCATTTACTTTGTCATTACATACCTTATCATGTGTATATGTAGTACGTAGTTTGATCTCTGAACCAATCAATAATATATTTTGAACCGAAATGGGCCCAACCAACTAACCTGAATGACGATAACTGTCTTCACATTCTTGATAGGCCCGAACTTGTCCAGATTCAGAATCTCGAAGTTCTCATTGAGATAGTTGACAGAATCTACCACTTCTCGCCCCGTGATTGAAGACGTCAGATTGGAAACTGAAGAGGGTAAAGATTCATGAACCATCCTCATTATGAAGTTGAGCATTTTTGAGAAACAGGGTAAGAGACATGCTGATTAGGGTTTTTAATCGAGTTCAAAATTTCGAGTTTTCGAGTTCTGGGAAACTTCGAGTTTCCGAGTTTTCGAGTTTAAAAGTCGAGTTTTCGCGAGTCGAGTCGAGTTTTGAGTGTTTTTGGACCCAAAAAGTCCAATTTTCGAGTCCGAAATTTCGATTTTCGAGTTTTCGCGTACAAAATTTCGAGTTTCGAGTTTGGCGAAAAATCGAGTTTTCGAGTTATCGAGTTTTCGAGTTTTGGAAAATTTCGAGTTTTCGAGTTTAGAGAAATTTCGAGTTCACTCGAAAATTTTCGAGTCGAGTCGAGTTTCTAGTTCGGCTTTAACAACCCTAATGCTGAACTTATTCAACTATGAGTCAGATCTCATTCCAGCTTGTATTTTGTTGGTGGAACAAACATTTGATTGAACGAAGTAATGACATGGTGTATCAAACACTTTTCCAATGCTTCTGAACAGCAACTGTCGTCGCCTACAGTAACTTTTGCGTTTAAACTTGTATTGCGCCTCGTATACAGTTTTTGTGGTAAGAGACTGAATCTTAGTTTTTTTGTGATTGAAACACTAGTTCGCAGTTCGCTGTAGCGTTTATAGGCGAAGACACAATTTCGTTATTTTCTGGAGCTGCAATCGGAAACACAGTGTCTCTCGTATGATATTGATAGCATTTTTATTCGTGAGAAAATGAACATTTTGATTAGAATACCTCTGAAATTCCATTGTGGCAGTTCATCTTCCGGACTGACGACATTGGTCGAGTTGTCTCTGTCGATTTCCTTCCACTGTGCTTCGTCGAAAGAAGGGAAGGAGAGATCTTCGTGTTTGGACGAAGGCCCGTTCAGGAATATCAACACGACACAGACCTGCAGAGAAGAAGCATTGAAAAAAGGCTCCTTTTCGGTCGAATTGTCAATGTTTTTGTATGCAACATGATGGGATTTCATGCATTTCAACCGAAAAATGGGTTCCCTTTTGATTAGAGGGACCTTACTGGTCAACGGAAAGAATATGCCGCCAGTCCCAAATTAGATCTTTCAACAAATAGTTAACGTCAAAATTTTACATGTTTGACTATGTATTAAGCCAAATTGCCAAAAGTAAGAAGGCCTGAATCTCAATTAAAATCCGCGATGTTTCTTAGTGTTTCCACAATTAACCTCTTTGGTTATTATACCATCTAACGAAAAAAGTATACTATAGATACATCCATCGTACGAACCTGGTTTAGACATACGTACAAGGACAAGGTCAGGTTTTTTTAAATCTTTGCTGTTTCTTAGTAAAATCAGACGAGATCAAAGCAGATGTAGAACTAACCAGACATATTGATATGACAATATTGACGATCTTGTGTGCTTTTCTGTGAAACATTGATCACGAGTGGTGTTGGGAACGAAGTCCCTAGAATCTCCACAAAGGCGGAACAATGGTGACGAGTAATGGACAACGGTGCGACCCTGCAAAACAAAATTGTTTACGAGAACAACTCCTACCGTGACATATAGTGATAAAGTGGCAGAGTGATCGAAAAACATGTTGTCTGGCCAATTCTGGTTTTCCTAGTCTTGTTTTCCAAAAAAACTGACCACATTTTGAAAAACATACTAACATACATGTGAAATTAGGAAACCAAACAGTAACAGTTCACGTTTGAACTGAAATATTGCTTTTCAACCATCAATTCGAGATACATAGGTGGTAGAAAGCTTTCATAAAGAAATGACACTATCATATAGATGATTCACAAAGATTTCGTCTGAGAAATTTCATTAAAAGGTGTTTAAAACGATATAAACTTGAAAAAATTCAAAATTCGGTGGACTGATTATTTTCTACTGTAGGCGCAGCCATCAAATTCTCAGCCCCACCGTAAGCCATGAACTCAGACAGATTCCTGCCAATTGGCATGCCAATTTTTACGTTAGGCTGCCAACTTCTGCCAATTTCGCATTTTTCGTGCGACGTCACCTAGCCGAAAATCAGTTTTTCAAGGCGACAAACATTGAAAAATGTACACAAATGTCCATATACGACATTTTAAAGTCAATGGTTGGGGTATAAACCATGCGAGATGAAACCAAACGGATTCCCTACCTAAAGCAAACCATACCGAAAGGGTGAATACATACCTACCTCGAAACATACATAGTACTCACTACTGACATGTGTTTTTCACCGTGACTGTCTCGCATTCACCATATTCCGAACAAAAAACTGTTGAGAAGAACAGGTGAATGCACATTCGGTGTTGATTAAGGAGGTCGGTAGGGTTTAACCCCCTCGGTGTGGTTTGCTGTCGGTGGGGGTCGGTATGATTTTACCTCGGTATGGTTTGTTTATGTTGTTCCTCCATGGGAAGATTTATTCACATATCATCATCAGATGGAAATAGTATTTTCATCCCATGAACACGTAAGAGACAAAACCTGTTTTCTACCCTATTAATATTTAAAAAAAAAAGAATTTTTTTTCTGAAATTTCACTCTGAGAAACCTCCTTGTGTACTGTTTCAGTCGTATTACTGCTTTTCTTTAGTTATTAAGTAGTTTTCAGCAGCTTTTTCCTTCAAAATTGAATTTTTGGATTACGGTATCTCTGCCAATTAGCGCTAACTCCTGCTAATTGGCGCCAATGTTTCTGAGAAGGAAAGAGCAATAAATCAATTAAAAAGGATAATTAACAGAATTTAACAGTGTTGTTCTGTGAATTTCTGTTGCTCAATGTGCTCACAGAGGTTTTGGATAGTTAACCAATCGGGTTTGTTCAAATTTCCATCGACTCGACTCCAAATAGCAAGGATATCGTATTACTAAAATATACAAACACTATACCCGGGTCGAATGCAAACAGAAAACACTCTGAAACAAAGTCAATCATAAGGTTCATAATGAAAAAAACTCACGAACTCATTCTGCTACAGTATTTCTCGTTTATAAACAAACATTAAAAGTTTGTGAGCATACTGTAACTCTGTCTACCTATGGGTAAAACCTGAGAATGAGTATAACCTAACCTGTTCTTGGGCAAAGGTTATCTATATCTACCCATGTTCACTCTAGGAATACGGATGGCATTTGGTTTCTTTCATTCCAGAGGCATTCGTTCTTCAATAACTACAATTTCAGAGTTTAGTCGATTTCTACATACTACACTTTTGTGGCTGTAAACCCTTGGAGTTACAAAATAATTGCGAACTTGAACGTCTCAGACAGTTCCAAGCCAATTGGCTAGTCACTTTAGTAGCGGCCTCGGCGAGAGCGTGCTCAGAACGTCCCTGGTTGTGTTACAGTATTTTACTGTACTTACAGTAAAATACAGCATGGTGGGAATACAAATCGATTTTTTGGCGTCTCGACTAAAAATACAGTATTTTTCCGAACCGTTCGGTTCTTGAACTGTTTCGACTAAACGTGATTTCGTAAAATACAGGGCATGTTCGGAGTGTGCGCTGTGCGGGTCAGAGAGACGCCGATGTCTGCGGCCTCATTGACCTACACGCTCTCTCGCTCTTGTAGCTGGATAATCGCAGGAAATTGGCGGTAATCGTTCTGAGGTGCAAAAATCTACATTGCTGGCAAGAGTTTTCAATTGTGCATGAAGGTGTATACAAACTTCCCATAAAGTGGACATATATTTCGTAACAGAGATTAGAAACTAGATATTTAATTATAAAATCCTGTCAAACGGTAAATAATCCAATTATGCCTGACGTGTTTATATTGAGCAAATGGTGTGAGTGAACACAACTATACGAGAAAGAGCAACAGACGTATGATGCGTAACAGCTGGCAAAGTGGGAGAGAGGGGTCAGAGAACGGCTCCCCCTCTCTCTCTCTCTCTTTCTCTCTCTCTTTCTCCTTCTCTCTCTCTCTCTCTCTACCGTTCTACCTTTTCTCTAACCCTCTCCCCCTCTCTCCCTCTTTCTCTCTTTCTCAGTTTCTTTTCCTTTTTTTCTCCCTATTGCCTCTCTTTCTTACTCAATTTCTATCCACATAATCCATTCCTCTATTTTTTCTGGTTTTTCTCATTTATTTTGAATTACTGGAATATTATTCATCCCAATGAATAAATATAGCCCGAAATTGAGGCAAGAAATGAGTCTAATTAGACTACGAAAGAGACGGATATAGTGGGGGAATTGGAGGGACTAAAAGGAATAGCAGAGGGGGAGAGAGGGAGGGTGAGAGAGGGGGGGGGAGAGAGAGAGAGAGAGAGAGAGTAATTGAGATATGGATTGCGAGAGAGAAAACGAGAGAGAGAGAGGTCGACAGAGAGGTCGACAGAGAGGTGAGAGAACAAGAACGAGAGAGTGGACGAGAGAGAGAGAGAGAGAGAGAGAGAGAGAGAGAGAGAGAGAGAGAGAGAGAGAGAGAGAGAGAAAATACAATGTGAAGACGAGATGCGAAAGATAGCGTTTCCACATAGTCATCCGATAGTTTCCTGAAAACGGAGTATGCAAATAAAACCCGCCTTCCTATCTATTGCAGAAGATTTAATTAAAACACAATAGAATGCTTCGTGGGCTGTATATAACTCAATTTCATGCTATGAACAGCCAATTTCACAAGAAAAAGAAGTCGCTGGGACTAGAAGATGCTCAAGTCAGGTGAAACGTGAAAATAGAATATCACCACATATGCAATTTACTGATAACTTATACTGCTCACGTACTTTGCACGTTTTTCCAAGATCAAAGTTGGCAATCTGCAAAACTATTGTACAGTTTTCACAGGCGAACTGGATTTTAAAGTTCAGGAAAGAAAATGTTGGAACCACATAACAGTATTTCATCCAGTAATGAAATAAATCTGAATGTTTATATATAATTATCATTCGAAAGTTCAAATGCACACTGTTAAATAAAAAGACATGCAAAAATGATGAGAACTAAAATAGTTGACAATTGTATGAGTATGCAGACTATAGCAACAACATTTCATATGACGTGAAATGTATCCGTTTTGGGAGCTAATAGGTATTATAATGGGGGTTCGATGGGATTATTATAAACATTCCAACTGGTTAGAGCACGAGCAGAGACCACTATAATGGGGAGAGCCAGACAAGACAGGATTACCTTGTTCGGTTGAAAGTAGTCATTATGTTCGTTTGAAAAAAATGAATTTGTTCAAATTTGAATTTCAATTGATGCATTTGTTGAAAATGTGTAACTCTATGACAAATCAATTTTGACGGCATTTGTGAAAGTCGCAACCCACGTCAATCAAAAATACGCGTTTCTACAACGTTTCTCTCTTTTCTGCCAACATTCATACTAACATCTATTGAATCGTAGGAAACATTCAGATGAAAATGTTAATCAACTTCATTCCGAGATGTTTTTCGAATTTTCATGATTGATAACACACTTTTAAAAAAAATATGCATGAAACCTTCCAAATATTCAGAGTTAAGTTTTTCAAAAAGTGATTTCAAAAGAGAAAGGAAGCAGATAAGATAGGAGGGAGAGAAGAGAGAGAAGAGAGAGGGAGAGACAGAAATATATATATAGATAGAGAGAGAGAGAGAGAGAGAGAGAGAGAGAGAGAGAGAGAGAGAGAGAGAGAGAGAGAAATAGAAGATAGAAGAGAGAGAGTGAGATAGAGAGAGACAATCGATAGATAGAGAGAGAGAGAGAGAGAGAGAGAGAGACTCGATTTGCCGGTATGAAATAGTGTTTGGAATGCCATGTGGCGCCATGAAAATGAATGAAAAAGGAACAAGTTGGCCATGATACAATGCGTGGAGGTCGTTCTATCGAAAAAGACGGCGAAAACACGATTTGAAAAGAACAGGCATAGTCAATGATCAGATCTTCTTTCTAGTTTGATCTCGATATGGTTCTTGAATTTCGAACAGAAACATAAAATAAAACTACAAACACATCAGAATAAGACACCCTATAAACCTGCTTTGAAAGCACACACCGGTTCATAAAACAGCCAAATAGGATGAAGAAATGGATGAAGAAATGAGTGGTTACCGGTTACCGATGGTTTACAATTCGGTTTCCAACTAGTTCGCACAATCCCTGTTTACTGTAGTGGTTTTGATTATGAGATAGTTGCTGGAACATAAACTTACTTTTATGAAGACACTAGAATACAAATACTTTTTGGTGTTTTATAAAGATAAACAGCCGCAGGAAAGCTCTAGAAATCCGGTAGATATAACTTACAAACAATATAGTTCACTGATATTTTGTGTAACACCCAGTGGGATTACGTCTAATAGAAAGGTTTGCCTTCACTCAATGAACTCGAAACATTGCTGACCGGTGTGCTGTGGCGAGCATATAAATATTTCATTGGAGAGGGCGGCGGTCCGCCGTCCCTAAACTCATTATACTACCTAATTAGAGTAGAGGTAGTTAGGGCTGCAAAACAAGGGAACTCATCAGAATTGATCTCTCGAGAACCGAGGGAGGTAACACTGGTTCTTCTTGTGGAAAACATGTATAGATTTCGCTCTTTTCAAAGCAATCCCATACGGTGTATGCGTTTCTGTTTCACTGTGTTTGTAGTTTGATGTAGTTGTGTTGCGTTCGAAACTGTGTATGGAGATCAAATTCTAGCGAAGATTCACATTTAGTCACATCCTATAGAAGTGACGTGTAACCACATTAGATTAAATGATGATTTATCTATAACATGGACTGAGACAAGAAAACCGAACACCTGTAGAAATTGTAAAAAGTGCAAATAAACATAAAGTATAATATTGGTACATATCACACCCGTACTAGTTTCAATGGCTCGGTTGCTTGTTGCTTGTTTGTTAATAATGGTCCAGCTTCGACTCATCACATTCAAGAACGTTTCTGAAATAGGAATCTTTCGTGAATAATTTGACTGGAAGGAGAATTTTCTGTCCAGCACACGTTTCATTTGTCACATATTTATGCTTACATGTCAGAGTGTAGATGCACAAGGAACGACTGGCCGAAACTGTACTTGGTGTTTGCTCTGTTGGTTTTGTAGTTTGATCGCGCAGACGTTTGGTTTCAATTCGGGAATACTGATGTGAACCGAGTTGAACTACAGCTCAACGCGGTCCCCAATCAACTCTAGCAGAAGCAAACTATCAACGTTTTCCCCAACAATTTGACGAAAAGAGAAATAGGTGAAAATGTTAAATATTCAAACGATAGTTTTGTGGCGGAAACTCGACAGTTAATTTCTACTTTCGAAAACACAAACCGTTTTCTGAGAATGGCAAGGAAGTCGTGTTGAGAACCCTCGGATTCCGTGTCAGAATCTGGAATTTGTGCTTGAAACAGAGAAAAACGGTTCTTGAGAACTTCCGGCGTGACGTAACTAATCCCCGCTCTTTCCCATCGTGCGCAGCGCGGAGCGCTGCGCAGATTAGTTTTTGTTCAAAGGTCTGCAGACATTACAAAACAGATTATTACAATTTTCTTCAAAGTACGTGGGCCATTTTCTTAGATTTTTGCATCGCCGGCGCCGGCGCCGGCGACAAAAGTGTCCGCCTCCTCAAATCTCGGCATAGTTTCGCACAAAATTAACTTATTCAAAAAAGACTTACATTTTTTTTTACATTTTTGAAAAGCTCTAAAAAAGTTGAGGTATACGTATTTTCCAGGTATGTCTGAAATTTGAATATTACGTGTGAGAGAGCCGAAAATGGTCTCGCAAAAAATCATGGATAGACCGGTTTCGTGAAAATAAAAATGAAAGAGAGTTTAACGTGTAGTAGGAAGACGTTTTCCAATGAAGAACTCATGACAGGCGGGTACAGCTTGGTTTTCACTCCTATTCACATGTCTGATTGGCGGATTGGATAAACGCTCTATTCACGCACGGCGAACGAAGGTTCGATTCCTGCCTAGAGTCTAGAGTGGAAAATTTGCTATCACTTGAACGAGGTTACAACTACACCAAACGTTCTGCACTACGGCACGGTTTAAAACTCCAATAGAAAAACATAACATTCCTTGTTTAGCTTATTGTTCAAAAATAGTATTTTTCATCAAAAATGACCGTTACTTCGTAACGATAGAAAAAGAGTTCAATTAGTATAAAAAAACGAGTGTAAAGAAAGTAAAGATTAGTTTTGGATAAATATGTACAAGAAATATAAAAGAAGTCCAATAAAAATATTTTGAGGAAAATGCTAATCTCGCTTCTCTTGAAAACAACGGAGTATAAGCTAGATTATTTGAGTCGCAGTCAGAAGTTTTCTTCCGACAACCAAAAACTAGGTATCCTTTTTTTGAAATTCTAAACCGTGCGAGATTAGAGTTTTCCTCAAAATATTTTTATTGGACTTCTTTTATATTTCTTGTACATATTTATCCAAAACTAATCTTTACTTTCTTTACACTCGTTTTTTTATACTAATATTTATTCGTTTCTGGTTTTTTTCTTGTGTTTTTCTTCGTCATTCAATTGCCTCGAGCAATTTTTTGAATTCTAAAATCGAAAGTGTGACCATCCCGATGTCGTGACATTGGTCTACACTAGTGTATTCAATAACAATATTACAATACTTTATTTACCTTTCCGTTTCGCTGTCACTACTTTCCGTTCCGGCAGCGGCAGAATGGCCGGTCGCCGGTCCGTTATTCGAGCCCAGAATGACCACAGATGAACACCACAACGCTCCAAGGCCTTTACAATGGAAATGACTGAAAATATAGTCTGTTTCAAGAAACAATAGCCCTCTACAGTAAGATAATAAAACTTTTAAGTAAATTTATCATATATTGTAGATGTTGTATATAGTTTAAACTGTGTGATTTAGTTTTCCACTTTGGGTACTACAAGCGTACAAAACAGTGAATCTTGAATTCTGTTTGTTGGTTAGATAAATGCGTTTGAATTTTTTAAAGATTACTGTAGAAAGTCATCGATTGGTGAAACGAGCTATAACAAAATATTACCCGATGTTACTACTTAACAAAACCGTACACGTAACGAATCTAGCAAACACTGTTAATGAAATAAATAATTGAACTTATTTGTTGAGTAGGAATCAAGCCTAGAAAAAGTGACCAACACAATCGTCTACGAGTTTTCTAGAAGGTGGAAAACTGATAGTTACTCTTTTCGAAGCAATTCTTGAACGGGAATTCAGACACTGTCATACTGTTCCAATCTGACTATTTGTAGTTTAATTACGGTGGAACTACAACTCCGATTTGGTGAATCATAGGAATCTTCGTACCTATGGCTGCTCTGGTGAGAAATATCTGGCAGTCCTTTAAGAAACACCAGAAATCCACGGGAGATTCGTCTGAATCGGGTACGGCCTACAAAACACATCATTTTGAAATATAACATACAATATAAATTATGTATTTAGAGAATATCCAGTGTAGGGACCTGAACTTCTTCACAACAATTGAATACTGACCTGCTTCAAGAAAAACAACATTCAGATGGTACTGATTGTATCAAAAAACTTTAGTCAAAACTTCAGAACAAATTCTTTCTACTTGGAGTTCGCTCTGGTCATCAGTGCGTTTAAAATAAGTAAGAAGATAAAACGCAAACAAACAACAAACTTCAGCGAAGGTAAATTTTATCATGGGACTCTATCGAATTCTGATGTATTACATACACTGATAAAAGTCTGATAAAGTGACTGTGATCCAATGTTTAATTAGTAGACATCTGTTCATAATACTCTGTATCAAATATCTGGACAATGTTTTCCATTTCATCCATTTATCTTATCACACGCTTCATTTGCGTAATAAACTCATTCATTCATTCATTCATGTGAACAAACCTTCTCCGTGTTCTGAGTTGAGTATGGCTCATTTGGATCCTCCCAATCACAGCTTGCTCCCCAGAATATTAGGAACAAAATGAATAGTTTCAGCATAACGCATTCATCTGCTACCCTGAAAGATTTAAAACGTTTCTATTACTGGAACATAATAGTTTTTTTGCCAAAGGAGATAAAAACGAGGAATTTTTGAGGGTATCAAATCAAAACCCCAAAAAATTCTGTTTTTACAGAGAAAATATCCGGTCGAAATAATAATTCTAGAGAAGTGAAGTAATAAATGAACTGTAAGTAATGGGAACGAAAAAAATTAAAACAAATATACGTATGTTGTACACCTAAGAACAAGATACGACCTTCACTGCGCGAGACAATACAATCGATTTTCCTACTATGACACGTATTTTTCTCGTACTTACTCTTATTGAAGGCAGGTTACTTTTGGAAATGCAGTTTCATACACTTTATGATGTTTATAGTATTTTTTTCTTACATTTCAATAAACACCAACAAACACTGAGAAGTTCTGGAGGTTTAATCAAACAAGTTCAATAATAAAGAAATCGTACATGATTGGTAGTATATTAAAATATTTCTGTGCCTCACAAAGTTACGTTCTCTATTTGAGGCATCAGAAGTTTCCGAGTTTATAAAGTTCCAACCCGTTATACGCCCTTAACAATCTACGAAGAAGTTACATTTCTTTATGATTCTATTTCATCAAGCAAATTATGGTTGCTGCAAAACTTATTGTTGTGATAATTCTCTGTTGCGAGTAGTAATAGAACCCGGTAATACAAAAACCCTTTTTTTCACAAGAAAACAAGTTCATATTTATATTTGTTTTTAGTTTCCTGTGTTCTCTGTTGTCAAAAAACCGTCAATGAGCCAAAAAGAGCCGAGACTCCGATAGTTGTCGCCCAATCGACGCCATCCCCTACAGTAACTAGTACCCGACAAACAAATGATGACGTCATCAGAGAAGAAAAAAGAAGAAATGATGTATTGCCAATCGATAACGTCATAGTGGAAGAAACGGCTAACAAAAACTGTCTGAAGGAAGACCTTGGTTCCGTACTGTCAGGTAAAAGTTAAAGAAACCGTTCCGCTATAATTTGAGTTTCACGAAAAATTTAGAAAACTCAAAAAATATTCTTAATATCTTTCCATAGACCACGAAAAAACTTTCTGATTGGAAATTCGTAAAATTTGCATAACATCAAGCCATTTGCCATAGGGTCAGTTTGTTAACTCAAAAGTCAAAATTAAAGCGGGACGGATTCTTTAATTAGAACTTGTTTTACGAACTGTTCAATTTGTTCTCCTGTTCCATGAGCCATTGTTTAAGCACAAACCTAGAAAATCCGAATGTTTATTCACATTATTTGATATTTTTGATACTTTTTTTGGCTCCCTTCATGCTTTCAAAACATTTATAGTTCCCATAATTCCTGCTGAGACTTGGCGGGGTGCCAATGACTATTCCAGGCGATTTTTCACCACTTTGGAGTTATCGAAAAAAAACTGCAAATCTCTGTTAGTAGTTGATCAATCAGTTGTACAAAACCCATAAATAAACAAAGTTTTTTGAATACTCATATTTCCTCCGAGAAATTGCCATTCGAAAATCTTGGCACAATGCCAATGAGTCGTCTCAGTGGGGATGGAACGAACAATAACTCTAACGATTTCCAGACTTGTCACATTCCCTCCAGAACAATATCTATGGACAACACTTGGCCACCAGAACAATCATCACCTCTCTCAAGGTATACTATTCATTTCACTAACGAAAACGGCGGATGACTAGATCGATTACACATTCTAATCAAATGTCCAAGTCAAATCCTCGGTGACAGATCCTGTTTAGAGGCGCAGACTGTCTGCGTCTCACCGACCTCCATTCTCTCTCGCTTTGACCGATTCTGAAAGCGGGTGGTTTTTCATTGTTTTCCGGTCTACGAGATGGGAAGTTCAGACAGACCAAAGCTTCGAAGATCCTCAGATTCGCTGCTGATCAGAAACGCAGGAATATAAAGACGCTAAGATCCAATCCTGAGTCTCTGAGTTTCAACACTCTAAGCAAAAGAAGAAGATAGTGGGTAAACGGCAGCCTTTCGATGAATCTACACTTTTTACGTGAACTTTCCCGAGAGATACGGTGTTTCAAGAAATGAGTGTTTCAGAGCCATCTCTCCAATCCCTCGCCAAGTAAAGCACTACTTCTGTCGTTTCATGGCTCGTCAGGAACTGGGAAAACGAAAACTACGAAACTAATCGCCAACGCCTTGTTTAGGTGATTTTTGTACACTTTTCCGCTATTATTATATGCGTAACACTTTCACGTATTCGATAATATTAACATCTTCCTAGCACCAACGACTCCTTGAAAGAGGTCACTCAGAGAAAGATCAATCGAAGCGGTGCATGTTTCGTTCTCTTTGTGCTCCACGTCTTCGGTCGTTAGCAACTTGTGAACAATACTGTAGTTTTCATATAAGTGGGAGTGACGGAACAGAAGAAAACTCGGGTTTATTGTACAATCGTCCCCCCTTGAGCCGAAATAGGTTGAAATCCGACCCGTAGTACAATCACCCCCCACCCCGAGGGGGGTGATTGTACAACGTCCTTCTTTACAGCAGGTTTGGATTGAGTGGGGGGCGATTGTCAAACAGGTCCGGGGTTGTACTATTACCCCCCATTTTGTATTGTGGGGGGTGATTGTTAAACGTCGACATTGTACAATTACCCCCCCATTTACAATTACCCCCCATTTACAATCACCCCCCTCTCTATAGGAAATCGTATTGGGAGGGGGGTGATAGTACTACGGGGGGGATTTAAGGTGAGGGGGGGGGGGGGGGGCAATTGTACAATTTTCCTGAAAACTCACAGTTGGCGTTTGGTTTCAGTGAGGGTGTCGAGAGCCCATTCTACCACATATTTCTGGGTTCATCTCTATCGTCCTCTTCTGAATCCAGTGAGAAGACCAAGGTACGTACTAACACTATAACTAAAGTGACGATTTTTTTCTGTCTCATTCCTTTGTTTGTTTGTTGAACCAGACACAAACCCAAAGAAAAAACAAGCAATATGCCGTTGATAAACAAAAAACAAACCAATATGGGGATTATCGCGACAATCTTCCAATCCAACTATGTACGGTTATTGTATGTTATTATATAAATGACACGTCATTTAGCACGAAACCACTATACAAACTGTAAATAGGTTCAAGTCAACTTCTAGGCTTCTCTCTCCTCTCAAATTCGCTCTTCGGTGAAGCGGTGTGCGAGGTCCGTGTTCGTGTTCGATGAAGTCGATTCAATGCCGCCACAAATACTCGGTAAATATTTGAAATGTTATTGATTTTCTACAAGTTCTATACATAAACGTACTTTAAACGAGTGAATATGTTAGAGCAGTTATCTGAAACTGAGATCCGGTTCACAAGACGTCGGCGTGAAACTGCATAAACTATTTTACGCGGCGTGAAAGATTGAGGTGCTTTTCACGCGTACACTGTTAAACTTGTGGAACACATCAGAGCTGATGTCTGTTCACGTTTCAATTGACACTGGGCATTAGGTATAATGGACGCCCATCGACAATCTTAGAGACACAGACAGATAATAAACCATTTACTCCGACCGGGAATCAATTGCGCCAGTCACTCAAAAGATCAAAATACACAGCGGAGTACATTCATCGCAAAATAGCGCGGTTATCGCTGGTCCATTTTTTGTTTTCAGACGTGATGCTCCCCTTCGTGGAGTACCATGATTCTGTGGACGGCGTTGACTTCCGGAAAGCTACCTTCATTCTCATGAGGTACGCAATCTTTATTTAAACAAAAGTGGTTTTACGGATGTTATTATCGGATCCGAAACAAGACTTTAACTACTGCTTAAACACTGGAAATGTAAATTTTGATTAAAATCCTTGCAGCAACGAGGTGAACAAATCATCGAAAATATACACTCAGTCCAGGTGAGAATCTATAAAATGTATATAACCTGTGGGTGATTGTTCATTTTCAGTAATCATGGAGGAAGGGAAATAAATGATCTGGTGATAGAACACACAGATCGAGGAGAAGCCAGAGAAGACATACAACTGCACATGTTCGAGAAGTCGATCACGAGAGTGGTTTTCAACAAGCCTGGTACGTTTGTAGGCCACGAAGGGATTGATTTGGTGAGAAAGTGAATCCATAAAGTAAATTCGTCAGAACTTTTATGATCACGTTTCTATGAAAACATGAACTTTTCAACTGCTGCACAAAATCATGTTCAACAATCCCGTTCTCCGGAAAAAAATTGCTGAAAACAGGAAGTTATAGGCTCATACTGTAGTATCTCGCGTTGAAATGAGAATAACTATACCACTTGGTTATAGGTGGTCTCCAACGATCGCCGGTCATTGAGAAGGGACTCGTGGACCTTTTCATCCCCTTCCTTCCCCTGGAAAAGATACACGTTTCTCAGTGTATTCGGGACTATTTGAAGTCAAGCGGCAGACAGAGCGAGGCTTCGGATCAGAAAACAATCAATAAGATCCTGGATTCGTTACAGGTACGAAGGCTGGAAAAATATAGTCATCTCCAACGGAAAGGCGGGAGGGTACTGTTTTTCTCACTTCCCTCTGTGTACGCACACATTTCTTCGATTCCACAACTTGCCGGTTATAAGCATTAATAGCGCAGTGTTTAGCGCCCTGCATACGAATATTTTGCTCGCAGGTTCGATTCCGGCCAGAGACAGAAATTTATAAATTCGGCACTCACTATACTATTCATAGTGAAGGCGAATAAAGGGTAAATGTTGGGCGGATTGTTGTTTCTGTGTTTGTGGTTGGATCATCCTGTGTTTAGTCGTAATTCACAATCGTTAATAGTTGCTGTGTACAAACTGTTCAAACTACAAGTCAATCAGGTTCTCCCTTACTTACTCAGTTACTTAGTTGTCCCGTGCTTCATGGAGCAGTTGCTTTTCTGCGGGACCCAATTTGCTTTCCATTTCGACCTGTCATGAGCTGAGCTGGACCAATGGAGGAGACCAGCCCGGACCGTTCCACCCAGCCCGGATTACAAGTTATTGCATATAATCTATTTTGTTTCAGTACTTCAAAGAAATCTACTCGAGTACCGGATGTAAGAAGGTTCCGGTTCGCAGCGATCTGGTCCTAGATGAAACAGATGAAAACGATGAGTTGTAGAACATGGACGACTAAATGAACAATTTGATATTGTCGTTTAGAAATAATAAATTATGAGCATATATGAATGATTTGCGATGAATACTTGAAAATAAACTGCGATTTCGAACCAAAATACTCACAACAACACAACGATTTAGACAATCAGAAAATATGTTTTTGGGTGAGAGACAGCAATACACATGAAAGCTTTTCACCAAAATATTAAGAAAATAACAAGCATGTGTTCACGTTTATTGATTGATAGACACGTGACATGATATTCCAGTGGTTGTAGAAATGGCTTCAGTTAGTAGCAAGGTCAGACGCCTTGAATTCTTCGCGGAACTTCGCGCAACGGTCCTTCACTTGGGGAATCGGGAAACGGGCCTGAAATCAATTTAAAATTTTATTATTAAAATTTAAATTTAAACTTAATTTGAAATTTTTATAACCAGTGAATTTGCGAAATTTGTGTGTGACGTTGTAGGCCAACAACATATTAGCCTTTAAAAGTGAATAAACCGAAGGCAGGACACTAGATTAGAAAAAAAACAATAGAAAACACACTGGAATTTGGATTAGATTCACTTGGATTTGACTTGTTCGAAATCTATTTTAAACTCACACTGTCTCTGTGTATGTAATTTTAGAAGTGCTCGTCGGACACATAACTTATGTTGGTGCTGTCCTATGGAAACTGAACTGTTCACAAATATTATGATAAACTTGAAAACGTACCGCAAGATAGTCCATTACACAGGCTACTATGAACACAAACTGTCCCTCCTTCTGAATACAGGAGGCACGCTGAGAACGGAGACATTTGAAGATCTCAGTCAGCTGAAATGACCAATTTCGTCCAAATCTTTGAGCGGATCCAAACATTGTGACCGACTTGGCTATGTTCTGGTTACAACAAACATAAATGCACTCTTTTATACTTTAAAACTGTTCATAAATTATCAAAAAAGTGAAGCGAGGTATCGAGACCAGTAACTCCTCACAACTAGTAGTAGACTCGTACGGATTTGTTATAATTCACACGTTTGGTATGAATTTTGTGGCACAAATTATCACTCACGCCATCCTTGTCAATTGTGACTCCGTGTTTGAAGATTCGGTGCAGGAGGACGTCGATCATGATCATGGTTCCGGTCCTACCGACACCGGCAGAACAATGGATCACCACCGGACCGGAAGCCAACGGATCTGCCTAAAATAAACAAAAATGAGAAATGAACTACATAGTGTTGTGTTTTCGCCGGTGTTTATATTTATACTAGCCAAATGACAGTGTTGCCAGAGTGGACTCTTACAGACTTTTGAAAGCATTCAGAAACCTAAATTTAACCTTTGAAACTGGGAAAGTTATGAGTGTCATCACAACTCGAGTGACTTTTTACTAATTTGATCAACTAGTTTTTGAACTAAAAGGTGTTACTGAATGCAACCAGTTTTGATTGAATCATATCATAAATTATTCAATTGTTATCAAACAATTGTATTCTCACTGTGGCAATAGTTCGAATGAGACGAAGAACCATCATTCCCGACATCGGTACACCACGGTCCGGCCAGCACTGCACGTGCAGCATCTTCACTGTAAACGTACATATTGTTTGATGCATAATCAGGAAAATCACACTTTCACGGCTTCTCAAAGGTTTAAAACATTTTTACCGCTCCAGATCGCATTAATTTTTGTGAAACTACATTCTGATGTGTTTAGATCTCCGCTCAGGAGATCAAAATGCCTGAGGGAGTCTAATTGGTCAACTACAATGAATGCGATCAATGAATAATATCATTCTCATCAAACTCACCGATCAAACTGTTCGAGCATCCTTCTGGTAGAACTTCGAGCGTGAAAATTGTGACTTTGTTCTCATCCTCCACTTTTTTGATGTTCACGAACATTTTTCCATACGTCTTGTACGCTCCCTGGGTACCCTCCGGCCAGTACTGACAACATTTAGCCTTTCCGTCCTCGTTCAACTGCAAGTATGGCATAGAAGTATTATTTTACACAAAGAATATTCATATTCAGTTCTTTTTCGAACCAAAATCGTTTTGAGTGAAGGGCGGAACAAGTTTTAACTAGACGAATTTTGTGAAATCCAAGCTGTGATCATATTGATCGATGAAGTTTGATTCCACGAATCGAATTTCCAACGTTTGTCTTTACCGAGCAAACTACAATCATATATACTAACTGCAGAACGTTAAGGTCATTTTTGCTAGCTAACCCCTAAATTATAAAACCTAACTGTTCACCCTGCGTTCAAACTTTCCAGTTGGAATTGGTTTCCATTTTCCATTTTACTCAAACTGTTCTTACCTTTGTCAAATTGATGATGGTGGGGCACTGTTCTTGGAAAATCATGCGCCAGAAATCTTCGATTGTCTCTTCCAGGGGACCCTCAAATCAGAAAAAAATAGTAAACTAAACACAGTTAAGATAGACAAAGATAAACCATTTCGTAACGATTTGAAGTGATCTAATAAATCTTGAAATCTTGAATCTTGAAAAACAAAAAAGTTGTTTTCAGAAGTGGTATTCACAGGTTTTTGTATTAAAGGAAAACTTCTTGTCTCCTATTTCAAAATGTTCGCCCTGAAGTTATACCTGAGTGGCGATGAATTTCCGGTCATACTTGTCGAACTTCACCCAATTGGCGTGGATATAATCGGACAGGGGAGGAACGTCCAAAGTCAATTTCACACGAGACTCCTCCAGACAAACTACGTCCTGGAAAAGAAACAAAATAAGTAAATCAGCCTATGAGTTATAAATAAATGTTACTATCATTTTTACTCCTTAGTACTGTGTATTTTTAATGCTTACGGTGATAAGCTAACCATGATAACTCGCTAGCTATATTGTCAAGAACTGGTTGAAGTTAGTCTGAAATGCTCTGAAATTAGAGAAAAATAATCCAAAGTCTATTGTTAAGTCTTGTACAACAAAAGCGGCACGTAATTTACAGGTGTTTTGAATTGAATTAGTCCACTTCATATTTGATGTTGTTCCCTGTAAACTCTGTATACAAATTCAACTGTTAACGATGAACGTTTACAAAGAAGTCAAGTTCCACACCACTTTTCACGAAATTCAAAACATGTTCAACACCTTGGATACTAGGGAAAACTCGGGAGAGTAATCAGGAAAAGCGAGAGAGTGTTTACGTGCCTGAAGCTTTCACAATTCAGATTCAGTTGAAAACATGAAAACGCGGAGTTTCATTTTTTTCCATTGGCCTGCTCTAACCGGCTAGTTTTTCTTGTTGCGTTTGAAATGCATTTTTGCGAAATCTTTCCGAAACCAGTCTTGTCGTAGTGTTGATTTCGCCAACGAAGACAGCAAACAAACAGATCAAATAGGCAGTTTAGTGCAACAAGAGCTACAAATGGGTTGCTGAAAAACTGCAGGCAGATAAGAGAGATGTTATGTAGATCGAGGATACGTACAGATTCCGAAATACTGACAGACCGGTGTCGACATCCGGTTCGTGGAATCCATACACATCTAGAAATAAAAAACTGACCACATATCGATTTTTCGTTGGATTCGCCTCGAACGAAGTGGCTTTTCCCGGGGGACAGGAGTTGAGGAGTTCCTTCGTGAACAGATTTCGAAGGCCTTCGACCCCTGCAAGTACCAACCTTTCAATATCATAAGCAACTCAAACTTGAAAACGATATTAACATCAAACAAACTTTATGAACGCACGTGAATTTCATGCAACGAGCCCTACACATTACAACATCCGACAACCTCAAACCCGGATAGAGCTCAAAAACGTTTTGCATCTGAGTTTTTAAACCTAAATTGTACATATTGTTCATGAAAAAATTCAATCAATACCCAGTTCTGTCATGTGGTCGAGAAACTTGTCGATGGCCTTCTCAATCTCGGCGTTCTTTGTGTTTCCGCTCTTCACTTCGAGACAGGCCGAGGTGGTACTGGCACTCGGCTTCGCACTGCTGGGGTTCTTTCGCTGACGCACTGTCGTTGTCTGCGAAATTGACAAATAAAAAGTTCTAATAATTAACTTTAAAAAATTGTTACAAAAGTTGTAAATGACGTATCGCCTGCAACCCAGATGGTGAACTGTCGGTTGTAGTTTGGACCCAAAACACATCTCAATTCGGGAGTTTCGCCGGAAACGCGCTGGAATCGAATCAAAATTGCAGTGACCGCCTGATTTCCCTTGCAGCCACTGATGTTGTACGCAGTGTGGAATTACTCGAATTCGCTTCAACAAAAACATAACATTATACCTTCTGCGAGATGATTGGTGCTGATGAGGTAAAGTTAGAGAACTACAATGAACCGGTAAACACGGGTACGCTTGAGAAGTCATTCTATGTTCTATAAAATAACCTTTTTCTGCTGAGTAACGTCCTCCTGCGGTTCTTCCACACTGATGTCGTGTCCGAAGATCTTCTTCTTTCTTTTGTTCGAAGTTTTTGACTTTTTCGGTTCCGGCGCCATCTGAAATGAAAAATATATTTGGAAATGTAGTGTCGGAAAAATTTTCCACTAACAACATAAACCCAAAACATAAACCACCACCTACATGCAATAGTAGTTTCTACTTGTCGATCTGTAAACATTCCAATGAAAAAGCAGTTACAAATGCATGAAACAGTGGGTTGAACTTGACTGCGAGTCCGGTGATAGAGATAGTATGCGCGTATTTTGCGAAACAGTCGAAGAGACGCAGATTCTAATATGAAACTCAGGCTAGAAGTAGGTCAAACATGGAGAAAAGAGTCACAAACTCACCCTTCTTCTAGCTGATACGACCGCGGTGAGAGATGAACTGGTACGAATGAATTCCAAGAACCGAACTACCTTTTGTATGGCACGTGCAACTTCGCGTGCACTGCACCAGAAAAGTTCGTTTGAAGAACGACGTGGACGAACCTGTTACCTCGGAGAACTTCCTGTTAAAATTTTCGTTAACAATCAACGAAACCGGTTGAGATTTGCGATAAACACCTTCAGTGATGCTACAAACTATCGATTTTGATCAATTTTGAATAACCGTTTTTTGGAGTTGTGTGTTTTGGCACTTCTCCAATATTTGATTGGTTTAAAATTTATAAACTCTCAATTCTCGAGAGCAATGAGAATTGAATTTTCTTTATTCAACTCTAATCAAATTATGATAGTGACTACAAAGTCTAGTAAACATTTGGGCAAGCCGAGCGGTGCCTAAATTCCAACAGCGTTTTTGAGGTTCATTTTCTATTACTAGTCAAACAAAATGCTACGTGAAAGGAGACTCTGAAAATGAAGTAAAAAATTCTGTCCTTGATAATGCTTCTTCACACAATTAGTTCGTGATTCATAGCAGATTAAACTGGAGTACACATTTCTCAGGTGCTGAGTTCAGTCGCGTTCAAAATTACGTTCTGGAGGGAAGAATGAGTATCGGATGTTGCAATCTGCTAATGACCGCTTCTTCTTCTTTTTTTACATTTTTCGTAAATCATTCATGTTCTATCGTCTTTCCTGTAAGAAACAGGTTGATTTCTTACCTGTCAGGATTGGGAGATTTCCAAAAGTTCGTGTTTGGTCTGGAGAAGTTTTTCAGCTGGGTAAAATTACACGTGGAAAACAGACCTTTTCAAAGTACACAACGGAGCTTTCATGTTCAAATGAAAGGAATTCACCACTGAATGAGCTGTTTTCAGTATCAGTCCAACTTTCATCTCAATCGGTCTGTTTGTCAGTTTTCCATCTTCTACTTTTTCATAATTATAGGGCAGAGTATTAACTCAAACCTATCTCTATGCCAAATCCGTGTTTGTGTATATACTTCGCTTCGTTCCATTTCTCAGATGATTTTATAAAGTTAGAGAAAACACATGCTAAAATTTAGATTTTTTTTTTGAATATTTCTGATAGGCTACCACCTACCACACTCTTAGACAAGTATCTGCAAATCTACGTTTGTTTATGTCTGGGCCCAAAGCTGGTGTGTCACCTTAGTTAGAAACATTTAGTCTTCAGCGTTTATGCATGTATGTGCTGGCAATAATATAGTGACTCAAGTTATAATATAATGATCTTGATTTATAATAAACACATTGAGTGTTCACCAGTTCAGATATGAATGCCGTTTCATTTGAAATTTCAGATAATCTGAGAGATGGGCGATGCAGACTACGAAGAGTTGGGTCCGATGCCAACTGATCTGCCGCCCTCGGACCCGCCCCTTCCATCGCCGCCACCACCTCCAGCACCGCCCCCACCACCACCACCGGAGTCGCCCGAGTTTCCTTCTGATACAAAGCCCACCCAGTCAAAGCGAGTTATACGGATATACCATTTTCTGTAATCATTGGTTCGCCATTATCATGAGTAATATCATTATAATTATATTATCATTGAAACAAGTTGTACGGTGGCTCGAAGGCTACTTGAAACTGCACAAAATATTAAAGTAGATTCCAGTAATCAGTCAGCAAAGATATCTTTCAATTCACTGTATTGTTTGCAAATGCTAGACCTATACAAAAAGTAGTGCAGACAGTCATTCACTATTCAATGAGATGACTGTCCTCTTTTGGTTTTAAAAGTGATCGTAATTTTGGAAAGCTATTGCCTTTCAATTTCTTCTTATACAAGTTTTTTTCATTTTTTCATACATTTTCAGTAGCCTAATTTCGAAGCCGAGAGGTGAGGAATCGAATGACAGTGAACACAAAAAAGGTTGGTTTCACAACTTCCAAGTCAGTAGCCATCATAGTTATTTCTAAACGCTTCAGTAGTACAGACCAATTTAGGTTCATCGATAAAACAATTCAAATCAGGTTTGCTTGAAAGAACTTGATTGTGTGTTGTTTTATGAGTGAGCCATGGAAAGTTCAATTTTTCAAACAACTTGAAGATGAAGAAGAACAGAATGAAGATTGCTAAGTCGCGTATTTCCACAAAAGAATCAATTGATGGTTTTCATTGTTCTTGTTTTCAGCAAACAGGAGCGAAAACCTTGATAGAGATGATGGAAAGGCGAAGAAGAAAAAGAAAAAGAAGAAGAAAAGCAAAAAGAAAAGAGAAAATGAGAGAAAAAAGAGAATCAAAGATCGAGTAAGACATTAGGGAATCTTATGTAGAATAGAAAAATGGGAAAACTATGTTTCTTGACGCAAACTATTTAACGTCAGTGAGCACTTTTTTGTTCAGTAGAATGTGAGCCTTACTTTTCTTGTACAGAAACATTCCTTCACCTTCTAGTGTGAATGTCACCTTATTGAACTATTTGTTCACCCGTTTAACCTTTCACAACCTACAAACTATCAGACTGAACTGAGAATAATATTTTGAATAATTTCTACTACATCTAACATTAATACTAATCCAAATCATAATATATTACTTCTGTTTTAATTGTACACTTTCTAGCGCCAAGCCGCCAATATGATTGGAATGGCCATCGGACTGGTGTCTGTGTCTTTTTTTCTGCTTTTGGTGGTCCTTCTCCATATTTTCGGTGTTTTGACGCTGATTCCGGCACTCAATTAAAGGTGGATCGAGAGAATGGGAACATTTTACTTTTACCCCCCCCCCCATTTTTTTCGTTTTTGCTGAAATTAGTCCTGTGGTACTTCCACCCCGCTCGCCTTTTGTTGCTAAACAGCTAGCACATTCGTTTCCAATTATTCCCACATAATCAACTGTTACAAAAAGGTGATTTTTCAATGAACGCGTTCTGATTTGATAGGCTGGGATTTGCGGGGACATTGAAGTTTTACTCTTGAATTTCGGGTCCGATAATCCTAACTCCTAACTAAAAAACCATACAAACCAATATTTTGCGTCACAACACCCTTACATTGCGACTATTTCAGAGATGTGGTTCTTATATTGGATTTCTACGCGATTCGATGTCTTTGCGACCTTGAAGATGAACATTGCTTGTACTCAAATTATTCTATTTCCTATTGTAATGTCTGTCGGAAATGAAATTTATTCGTCCGTTTAGTTTTTTAAAGGCAGAGATCCACGCCAGCATCGAAATTGAGATTAGGTCCCTTTCCAATTCTACTTGGGTAGTTACTACCAGATAATGAGTGAAAAAAGGGAACATTAAAATTTACTTGATGAAATTTATTTTTGAACTTCATCGGGTTTCATCGGAAATCGGGCGGTACCTCTGCGTATATGCGCACCTACCGTAACGCAATTAGAGGTGGCGAACTTGAGGGGTGTCCTAATCATTGTATTTGTGTTTATTTCAAGTTTATGATGATGTTTGAAATTTTGAATAGAAACAGAGAAAATAATTACAGACAAAGAAATAATTTGAGTATTATTTATTTAAAACGGTTGAATATACAACCGCGGCCTAACAGGTAACACGTCCGCGGGACTGCGCGGTACTACCGCGGACCTGCAGGTTGAGAAATTCGAACATTCGCTAACAAACTTACTGTAAAACTTGGGATATTCTTTTCCTTCCTACTATACGTATTCGAAACTGATGAAAATGAGTCATTTATAGGCGATTCACTATATATTCAATTTGAATGCTGGCGTGGATATCTGCCTTTAAATAGAAAATAGTATATCTTATTTCGAAGTAATCGTTCAGTACTGTTTTTGTGGTGGAATGGTGTAGTGGCTAAGGCGCCACCACCACTCGAAGGGTCACACGCTCGATCCCCACCACTGCCCAACCAAGGTAATTCATCCCTCCGTAGGCGATAAATTGGTAGTTGAATGACTACGAAAGTTGAAACCTCCCCTGGTGCTCCGTGGCTGGATGGGGATGGTAGGCCAAATTCGGTCTACCTTACAGAGTTTCCCTCTGAGACTGTCCCTTGCAAGTTCCGTAAGGAACTTTGAAGAACAGGGGTAACTTTAACTTTGACTAACTTCCTACGACTGTTTTTTCATGTTTTCATTCGTGAAGCCGCTCAATTTGATGGGACGAATCAACATACAATAGATTGTAGGTCAACAAACATGTTTATTACAAATATATATTATATTTACAAGTATCTACTAACGAACACATCACATATCAAACACGAGATCAAAATAGTGGTATGAATGAAAATGAATTCATCTAAGCACTACAATTTCTAAAATTGACATACCACACAATTACAATCTATTCACCAGACATAACCTTTAACAATATGTGGCACAACAATTGGAATGTATGAACCCGACGTAAAAGGTCAGAATAAAAAGCTTACAGAAATAAATGATATTATGTTGTATTGCTTTGTATTTTTTCTATAACACATATATTGTACACGTTTCGTTCACGTAATTTTGAACTTCTGCGATTTTGTGAAAAACTGAACATAAACTCAACTTTTGTTTCAGACAAACTTTGAACAGAACTTAAAGAATACGATTATGTGCTCCAATCTCAACGCTTCAGTCCTTTAAACTGCAATACATTGTTCAATTGCAGTTTAAAGGACTGACGCGCCGAGATTGGAGCACATAATCGTCCTACTTTAAACTGAAAATTTTCACACAAATTTACACGACACGAGAGAAGACGGAGTTTTGACGAACATTTTGAAAATTTCGCAACTTGAAACATGTGAACTGTAGATTAGGTCGTACCACTGAGGAGGTACATTCAACTACTTTTCAATCTTAACAATCATGGCTCCCTGATTTCCGAGTAGAGTGACGGTTTTGCTTCCATTTCGCGGCGAATCGAGACCAGACGACTTTGTACCAGACTGTATCGGGGAGAGGGTACTCAGCACTGTCTTACAGCACTGACGCATCTAAACAGTTTACACTGTTTGAATAAGTACTACTTCAATTAATATTATTATTATTATTATTATTATTATTATTGTGAAGATGACCAACTATTTGAATTCCTCTGTCTTTGACTTATCTGTAACCGTTTAAAGTAAGCGATGAAATGTCTAAACAGCTGTGTTCCAACGAGCATACAAGTTTGGAACGAGAGGCACGATTTCCGGGCAATTTTCACTGCCACTAACAACTAGGTTTGTTAAGATCGAAATCGAAATCGATTAAAGTCGAAAAAAGTCGAATTTCGATTTTCGATCTTGAGATCGAAAATCGAAATAATCGAAAAAGTCGAAACTCGAAAAACAGAGATTGGACAAATTTGTTCAAAATCGAAAATCGAAAAATTCGAAATTTTTCAGAATCGAAATGTCGATTATTTTCGAGTTTCGATTCTGGTCTTGAAAAATGGTCAGATTTCGATTAGAAAGCATCATACGATAGTTCTGATATGAGTATAGCGCATCCACATAATTTATCTAGCCCATGGAGTGCGATTTCTATTAAATAACGGAGGTCGAAACTCGAAATAATCGGGTTTTTTTTTCGAACTACGCAAAATCGAAATCGAATCGAATCGCCCTAGTGTAATATTATAATTTTTTGTAGTTTTTGGTGCCAAGTGTTCAACAACCTCGTCGAAAAAGCTACTAAGCCGAACTACCATGGCCAGTTTCAACTAACTATGCCCTAGTCAAAGTAACTAGAACTAGAAAGGAGATGAAATTCCCAGATTAATCGTTCTACCCACTCCCTGTGAACGTGCGAAAAGCTATTTGATTTTGAATAACAGGGAAACCTTACAAGGAGACCATAATTTGGAATTGTAATGCAAAACAACACAGCAATCTCATCCTAATTTGAACCAGGTATATTAATAAAGTACAAAATCACGCGAACAATCGTTAGTTAATCATTTTGAAGAGTTTGATCGAAAAACTGACCTCCTGACTACAGAAAATGACGCTGAGTGGAATAGTCAGCTGGGGAGCAGAAGAGATGACGTCCTGGAATTTTATACATAAACACAGTTTTTTTAGAAGTACATTTTAGTTGGAGAAAAACATTTGAACTGAGATTTGCATTCGAAATGTGTGCTGATCTCAAAATATTCTGAAAACTCGTGTTTACTGTGACCACCAATATGGCACTAGAACACTATTTGTTTCTCGTTCCCGCTCTCCTAATGAAGTTCTTGTTGAAATAAAAGGATCTAGACAACTCCACATAGTTTGGATTCCTCGCAAAAAAGTTTTTCTCCGAAATTTTACGAGAAATAAAGTTTTCCGATACCTGAATTCCTATGAGTGTCATGTGCATCCTTTGGTAGGGAGGAGCCAACTTCAAGAGTAGGTTCGAGAGAAGCGCGAGCTGGAAAGAAAGGAAATAGGAAAAGTAGCAAAAATTACAACTACTGATGGATACCCAGACAAACAAGTGTATAATATATTTTATTTCAATTAAAATCACATGTAACGCGAGGGTTTCCCTCCATTTACCAGGTTTCTGTCCTCTTCTGTCTTCTTTAACAAACTATTATTCCTCCTTTCGGAAATCTATCTCGAACCCTTAGTTTGTAGTTGTTCAAAACATTATTCGAAATAGGATTTCATAGTCTGTCTCATTTCCTGTTAAAGACAAATCCGCATGAATATTGAATGCCCGGGGCACTTTGCCCATGTCTAATAGGTAGTAGGAGACGCATTGCTCAAAACATTGCGTTTCATAGAGAGATATAGACTATTCATGTGGCTTTGAGTTGTTATTCACGTGAAAGTTGAGAAATATGTCAAAATTGAGACGATTCAAGTTTTTAGGTTCAGGTTCAGAGAGACGTACCTAGAAAATTGAACCCAACCCTAAATGATTTGCGTTAGTGCCTTTTCGAATCCACAATTTAGGAAGTCAAGGCTTACTCTCTGATGTTTGTTTTATTCGGCATTTAGAATTGTACGCTCAGCTGGTATATTACGAAAACTTTGTGGTCAAAAACGAACTAAATAAATGATAAGAATGATGGTCCCCTGTTGCAGGGTGAACCTCTCGGTCAAAAGAGCCTTAGTATTATTGAATTCTGTAAATTGCGCCCACTTTCTGATACTTATTGATTTTTATATTAACAAAGTTTTGGACACGTTTCACCATGGACTGGTAGATTATGAAAAGTTTCTTCTTATTTGTTTTTCATTCCAATTCTAAAACACGTTTATGGTGAAACGAACCAAATAAATGACGAGAATGATGGTCCCCTGTTGCAGAGTGGACCTCTCGGCCATGTCCAGAAGGGCCCGGGTCTTTCCGCTGATCACATTCCCACGCTGATCCCGGAGATGGAAAAGAACCCGGACATAGGAGAGGGACGACAACATCGCCAACACGTACATAACGTAGTTCACGTTCTGGAATAGATACTGGGATTTTGAGGTGAAAGGGGAGATGAAGGGGAAGAGAGTGTGTGTCAGAGAGAGGGAAATGAAAAATGAGATAAAGAGAGAGAGAGAAATGCAGAGAATGGGGAGTGCAGTGCAAAGAGAAGAGATAACGAGTGAGAGAAAGACAGACAGAGTGAGAAGGGAGAGAGAGAATGACAGAGAGGCAGAAAGAGAGGAGGGGGGGGAGGTAGCCAAATAGTAGTCATCGTAGATCAACCCACTCACATTCAACAGATCGATATTCGTGACGCAGTCCGTCTGTACCCCCATGTCGTCATCAGTTGTCCTCTCGGCCCCCGCCAGTTTGTAGATCAAAATAGCAAAGCCGAGCATGAACACACCAGTGGCGGCCAGTGTGAGACCAATGCGGGATCTGAAGAGTTCATCACGGTTACGAACTTTTCTACGTTTCCAAGAAACGTAGCAAGAATATCATGACTTTCACATCACAGCCTGGGTCTTCTCAAACAAGCGCTATTTCTCGCCAAGTATCGACAGTGTTTATGTTATGAACTAGCAAAGTGAGTACACAGTTGACCTTGTACAGTTAGTATATAAGACGCTGCAATCTAAATGGTTTCAAAAATCTGAGAATCTCATTGATTTCTTTGAATTTATGAGATGAGGTTTTCGATCGTCGAAGAATTATGATTTTTCTCAAATATTTCTGATTCAACATAGCGTTGGGCCCACTTATTTGAGGTTGCTATTGAAAATAAAAGTCTAAATTCATCGAGTCACTTTTCTTCGAACTGGAAAAATCTATGTCACAAAATATTGTAGTTTGAGCATATATCAAGAAAAAGTTTGTCAGGAATATTCGAGGGTCCAAAAACTGTGTCAGAAATAATCAAGGCTCCAAAAATTGTGTCAGAATTATTCGAGGCTCGATTTTTTCTGACACAATTTTTTGAGCCTCGAATATTTGTGTCAGAATTATTAGCACTTCAATTATTTGTGGTACGTTCATATCGCTGGTTCGTTTTGAGAATTAGTCTTCTATCCAACAGCTCGCGCGATAATATTGTTTTCCGCGCCACGATCTTGGCTGGTTCGTATCTAGTACGGGTTCCAAATTGGCGCGTCTGTCTCGGCGACTGTTTCTCTGGTGTCTCTTCTCTCTCGTCTGCCGCCCATTGATTACGAACCCGTAAACGAGAGAGCAGAGACGCCAGAGAAACAGTCGCCGAGACAGACGCGCAAATATGGAACCCGTACTAGATACGTACCAGCCAAGATCATACCGCGGAAATCAATACGATCGCGCGAGCTGAGACCTAATTTCCAACAGGAACCAGCGATATGAACGTACCATAAATAATTGAAGTGCGAATAATTCTGACACAAATATTCAAGGCTCGAAAAATTGTGTCAGAAAAAATCGAACCTCGAATTATTAATTTTTCGAACCTTGATTATTCCTGACACAGTTTTACGAACTTCCAAAAGTTGTGGGTAACTACTTTGCGTTGCAAAAAGCTGTGTCAAAATATTTTAAACCGAGAATAGTTGTGTCAGAATATTCAGAGCTTTTCGATTGTTTGTTAGTTTTATCGGATGTCCAAACGGGAGTGACACATGAATTTGAAAAATCGGTAATTTTCAAAAAAAGTTCTGACAAGTCATGTGAAGCACAATAATTCAAAGTTCTCTAAGAATTGTTCGGAAACCTGAAACCATTTAGATTGAAGCGTCTTATATGTATAAATCTAAACTAGAACGGCAGAAAAACATTCTACGCATCTACGTTATTCTATTCTAACCATTTTGGAAGAAACGAATTTCTCTAATAACCAGAACTACACTACACATTTCGGGTTTGTTATAGAAGCACGTACGCTTGAAAACACCTCAACATTTACGAAAATGGATACTTTAGAGAGTGAAGACTACGCGATTGACTAATCCAACTTTAGGTAAAACTTCACTAGTCTCTCAACCCCTTTCTAATAGGGTGCCTCGTAAACATTTTGTGAACATGTTATCTGAAATGTGTGACCACTCCCAGAAACCCTAATTGGTTTTCTAGGCTTCACTTCCTCATGTAAATGTTTCTGGATTAGGTTCGGCATCGTTTGAATAACATTAAACAAGAAACCGAGCACCTACTTTCGGATAGTTACATTTTCTCATGTTGTTCACGCTTACACGTGATTATTGGTCACTTGTTTTGGTCAGGTGTTTTTTCAACTCAGTTTGAGAGAAAAGTACTGCAGACGACCGTATTCAGGAACATCCCCGCCTTTCAATTCCAATCTGCGTCTCCTTGAACGAATGCTATTTCTCTGCTCTCACAGTGCCGCGAAAAATTGTGCACTAGAGAGACGCTGGGTGGAATGAGAATACGGGGTGCTCTAGCATGCGTACTCAGAACATACCTAGTGAACAGTTTGGCAGAGAGATGTGGGAGGGTGAAGACAACTAGACGGTTCACACCCAACAAGAGTATCAGAATGACCGAGTAGTAAGAGGAGAATATATCAATAACCTGGAAACAGGCATACTGTTTTTTCTCTCTCTTTTTGTCTTTCTTTTCTCTCTCTTTCTCTCTCTTTCTCGTTCTCTATCCCTCTCTCTCTCCTAAATAATCCTCAGTGCCCCTTCTGGAAAAACTATTTCCGAGCCTATGTTGTTTGGTTTTGCACGGAGAACCAATGTATTATCATCACTAGAGAGGGAGATAATAGCCTAATTAACTTCCAAATCCATTACATTTTCAAAAACCTATTTGGCAGTGCTGGTGATTCAAAACAACACGAGTTTCTGGGTTGACTTCACAATTAAGTAATGTTTACAATTGCAGTAGTACGTACATAGTTATAGTAATAGTTGCTCAAATTGGTTGCGCGGTTGCACGCTGGTAAGGTATCCCTCACGTGTTGTTCGTGAAGGTTCACGTGCTTTCTCCGTGTTTCTCACGTGATGTTCACGTGATGTCGACGTCATCTTACCGTAGTCCAGCTGGCCACATATTCACACTGAAGTCCCAATCCCTCAGAGTACACCGAATAAACCATGGAGGAAATGCAGGAAAATATCATGGTCAGCATGAACACCATCATTATGACGTAGAAAGAGGCCTGAGGAGAAGAAATTCGACATTGAACATATTACATTATTATAAATATAATTGGACTGTTTCACATGATATTGCAAGTACATTTAAATGCTCGGGCAAATCAGAGCACACAGGAGTGATAAACCTTCCATCCCACTTCTGAAGCACCGGGATCAGACTACAAATCAAATCAAATATTTATTACACAGTGTGTAATAACGGAACGAAAGTTCGAAACGCGAAAGGTTGCCAAAAAAGAGAATGATGAAAAGAACATAGGTGAAAAAAAGATGTAATAATATTGTATACATTCTATACTAAAGCGACTGTTCTGACAAATGCTCTGACCTAACTACCGTATCAATACCACAACCGCTGGGCTGTATTTCGAGACAGCATATATTTGTTGATTAAAAAAGGGATGTCTTCACTGGGAACTGATTAAAATAACACTACCTTCCCCTAACTTTCTTAGTGCTGATATATGTTTGTAGTTACTACCACCGCCTAAGTTTACTACAAACTTTCTACAAATGATTTTTTTCAACTCTCCACATATTCATATTATAGTACTCACCGCGAAGCTCTGCTTGCGATCAATCAATAACGCGAGCATAACTAGTCCATTTAGAAGAATTGTGACCACATCCACGGTGTTCTTCATTCCAAACAGAAACCAAAATAGGCCATCCTTCTCGGGGCCAATTAGTGAAACGTGGATTTCGCCTGAAAAAGTGTCATTAAGGAAGGACGATTATGTGGTCCAATCGCAACGCTCCAGTCCTTTAAACCGCAATACATTTTTCAATTGCAGTTTAAAGGACCGATGTCACGGGATTGGTCCACATAATCGTCCTTCTTTAAATAAGGTATTCATCCCTCGGTGAATGAAAGCTCATTAACTATGTACAAGAATAATTCGTAAAATAGTCTTCATTAACACTTCATGAGTTATGCAATCTCCGGTATACTTTGATCTGAAATCAATGGGATAAAACTACAAACACAGCTGGGTAACGCAACATACGCCATTTAGGCTCGTTTTGCAAAATGCCATAACTATTGATGACAACTAAATGCGAATAGGAAGTACACAGTTGTTGGTGTTTATTCTCTTGTTACGAGATTGTTACATGTTCATCTAATATAAATATATGTTTTACAAGTTCGGTAATACTTTTCTTCGAAAGAAAAAAAAACTACCTCAATTACAACAAATTTCTGTTATTTCCACATTTGTGTGCTCTGCAACAGTTTTTTTCCTAGAGCGGATAAACCGAGGATTTGCTCGCCCCACGCGATTTTCTCCAAACCACCTTCACTATTGACATTTTCTGGTAAGATTGCGACAAAACTTCGTCACTTTTGGGATTTAGTGGGAAGAGTCAACTAATCCTCACCGTTTTCGTGGTTACCTTGCATCAAAACATTTGATTTGTGAAATCGTGGTTTTTGGACCGAGTTGTGAAATTTTTACGTTTTGTGAACAAGAGGAATCAAAGAAAGTAACTTCAATTTGTATTCAAGTTACAATTCATATTGACATAACATTAATGTCTGTACGTTTAGCGTTACAGGACGAGCTCAAGCCCTCAACAAAAAGCACGAGATGCTACATAGCATAACCACTAGGTCAAATACACATTTTGCCCTTGTACCTACATTTGTTTTTGTTATTTCACTGGGACTCACTTGTGTTCACTGGCTTAGGCTCTGGATTGTAGAACATGGTGAATGATTGTCAGTTGAAGAATAAAAGCTGGAAGCGGAATTATGACCACATATAAATTACAAATCAAAAATATTGGTAATATCGAATAGTTGTAATGATTATCATATCTTCAATCGGAAAAGAGCTATTTATATGGACATGAATCAAAGGTAAGATAGCAAGTGAACTAATGACATCCATCAAAACTTCGATCAATGCATTCGGATAAGTTGTGTGTGAAAGTAGAATGTATTCACAGAAGTATGAAGAAACTGAGGAACTTCATCGGAGAGTATTGAACATATACTCGAGGTCAATTGAATAGTCCCGTAAAGTTGGCATTCCAATGAAGATCGTGCACTTTGTCATTGCTCGTTTCTGAATTCTGCTGTGTTCAACATTTTTCACATGACAGTGCAATTGACTAACATGATTGATTGATTTATTTACATGCAAGCATGTGATATACAAGAGGAGAAAATAAAACATCGGCATTAGTAAACGAAAACATTCAAATGCGGAAATAAGAGTCGGAAATCGTGGAACATCATTCGGTGATTACCAGTAAACAGTATACTGTGAACAGAGATGCAAGATAAGGCTTCAGTAGAAAATGGTTGAAACGTGCACTGTCGTGAGTTTTGTGGGTAAAAATAGATTGTTGTGGGAACCGAGCATAGTTCGCGTTCTAGTTCGTCACTTTCTCAGAGTTGAGAACAGAATTGCAACAAAGAGAGTGCCAAAACAACCTCACCTCAAGGTTACAACTGAAAAATTACAATCGTTGTTATAGATATTGCGATTGCCACTAAGGCCTTTGCAGAGTGCACATAAAAGTTTGCATAATTTGTTTCAGAGTTATGCTAGAAGCGTTGTTGATTACGTGATGTAATAAATATAGATAACCGCTTGCAAAAAGTTCAATTGTTTTTCATCATTCAAACATGGTGAAAAGAACCTCGTGTTTTCATTGGCATGCTGCCAATGTTTCTCTGAAAACGGCAAGAAATATACTAACAAAGTACTCTTTTTCTCTCATTTAACTAACGTGATTGGGAGAACGAGCTCAATAGCTCTCTTTTCTACCTTGAAGGGGCGGGGCTTGGAGGATGAAAGATCCCCAACACGAAAACATTTGTTCTTACGTGAGATTTTACGTACGATGGATTTTGGTTACGTAATACGCAGTACATAGGAAGGATTCGATTCTTTTCTTCAAAAACTTTCGCAACACTTTCTGAAAATGGAATCAGTGGCCGTATTCACTAAGCTCAAATAGCGGATAGGCTATTTAGGCAAATTTTCAATATGGCATTGTGTAAAGTACGTTTACTGCTTGTTAAGTTTTATTGCGTTGCTTGCTAAAATAAGCAAGACATTTATAATGTAGGAATAAAACGAGAAACAATAATAAGAACCCAAAGAGAAAACCCAATTGAAAGTTTGCTCAAATAGCTCACCCGGCTATAGTTCGAATCATTCCTACTGAGACCTCGGCAATGTGCCAACGAATTTTCAAGATGTATTTGCACCATTTTAATGTATTCCAAAGCACTAATAGTTTTCCTGAACGGCAGTTAACCTTTGTTACAGTACGTGGCTAAATTTGTTTCTCACAAAACCTGTTATCTCTATGAATTTTGTTCATTCGAAGTTTCATTGGCACGCTGCCAAAGTCTCAGTGGGAATGGTGAGAACTATATTTGAGCTTAGTGAATACGGCCACTGGATTGAAAGCGGCCTAGTCTTTTCCGGAAATCGTTTAGTAATTCGAACAAACTGGAAGTTTTCTGCTCATACTGTAGAAGTGTCAGTTGGAATGAAAAGTACTATAGAATGCTGCGTAGCTGGGGCGGACCACTTATAGGTGTGAAAAACGGCCTAGACTGAATGAGAGTATCTCATTTAATTGGACACTCGATGCAGTGGGCGTGAAGTGTGCATAATACGTTTTAATGAAATTAGATAGGATTACTGTAAATTTTAATTGAGTGAACTAGATTTCAACTGGAAAGATTTAATTGGGATCAGGAAACATTTCTCTTCTGAAAACGAAAAATGTACTTCAACCCGAATTTCCAGGACAAATTGCTGATTTGACCGTATCAGAGACAAAAACTTTTAACAGTATCAACACAATTTTGATCGCTTTCTGTCGGATCAATTCAATCCCAGCGGTCAAGGGAAAACGTCCCCTCAACAGACAGCCAGCTCGTAGAGTTTCATTCGGCTTTCTGAAATAAAAAAAACTGAGTAAACCTAGACTCCGGGAACGACAGCTACTTCACCTTTTATTTAATTTTCACCTGCACTGAAAAAAACCTTAGATTATCCATGTGATATTGACGGAAATAGATCATGTACTCTGTCTAACTAAGCACCAGGACAGTGATCACTTATGCTGACCCGTGGGACTGCTCAGAGTCCGTCTGTCGGAATATAACGGCACTTTGATCCCAAGTGTCTCTAATTTGAGGCTCTGATATGAATAACTTCCCTAACCGAATTTCGCGAACCAACGTAGAACCGAACCTCATCGAGCGAACTAGTTTTGTTGCGGGGCCCAACCCAATTGGAACTACCACGTACAACGATACAACGATTCTCCATAACGGATTGGTTCGATTCCTTGCCGGGTTGAACGCGAAAGCAGTTCGGTTTCTTCTCGAACCACCTGAGTACGTATGCTAGAACATCCCGGCCCCTTCATCCCAACCTGCGTCTCTTGCTTTAGCGCACTATTTCGCAAATCTCGTATCCCGGCGGGATGTTAGAGCAGAGAAATAGAGTGTATGAGGAGACGCAGGATGGGATAAAAAGGCCGGGATGTTCATGAATACGGCCACTGGGTTGGAAGAATCGGAATAGGTTCTGTGGAATAAACTTGTTGGATAATGTTTCTGAGCGAAGGGCTAGATTCAATGAATGTGTAGATCAAATGTACACAGACGAGCTGGCCGCTCGCGTCAAACCTCGCCCCTATCAAATTGACCGTACGCTGTCCACAACAATTTGATGGAAACTATAACGTCATAAGAACGTGTATTCTGTTATTATTCTCTTCAGGTTCCCGTACAAATCTGCAACCGACTGGGAAACGCTGGTGGCTGTTCCAATGTGACATGTTTTACTGTCCCTCGTCAACTGATACAAGTTTCTAGATCATTAAAATAATGGTTGATTTTCATATTTTTAACGTGTACGTCCCATCAAAACTCTACATTTTCTGACTCTGATTCTTCACTAAACCGTTTCTCTGCAGAAGCGAGTGGGCGGCGATTCAGCTAAAACACGTTAAGCTTTCATCTATAACTCAAGTGAAAACCTAAACTAGCAGTCTATAACTCCAAGATAGATACTATGTGGGGATAAAATCTGATTGGTCGAATTTGAAGAAAAATCACTAATACAGTTTTTCATACGAGACATACGCCCAAAGTGTTCTAGCTGAATCGTCGCCCACTCAGAAGCGAGTGGGCGACGATTCAGCTAAAACACGATAAGCTTTCATCTATAACTCAAGTGAAAACCTAAACTAGCAGTCTATAACTCCAAGATAGATACTATGTGGGGATAAAATCTGATTGGTCGAATTTGAAGAAAAATCACTAATACAGTTTTTCATACGAGACATACGCCCAAAGTGTTCTAGCTGAATCGTCGCCCACTCCAGAATAAATAAATTTGTGTACGGCCTATTTCATCCGTTTGTCACTTTATTCTAATTGTACAATACACATGATCAATACAAACCGTAGAAGGACTGTCCGTAGAGGGTGGTGATAGGCATGGGTGAGCTACAAATTGACAGCTCATGCGGTCCGCCGTACAGATACCGCGGCGAGCGGGGATCGAACCCGGGTCAGTGGGGGTCAAACGTTCCGTTACTTTTGATTTGGAGAGTTTTATTTGGACTTTGGAAAAAGGAAGAAAACTTGTTTGAACCCAGACAAAATTCACGGAAAGACAGCTATTTTATCTTTCCATTAATTTTCACCTGCACTAAAAACATGTCAAAGGTTATCCAGGTGATATGGACAGGAATAGATATGGTGGTATTGCATACAACTAGCGACCAAGACTAAGATCACTTACGCTGAACCCGTGGGAGACGAAGAGCTCTGTGCTCGGAGAGGCGGGAGGGTACTGAGAGGCGGGAGGGTAACGGAGAGGCGGGAGGGTACTGTATATCTCACTTTCCGCTGTGTACGCACACATGTCTTCGATTACAAAGCTTGCCGGTTGTGTGCCTTAATAGCGCAGTGGTTGGCGCCCTGCTACGAACCTTCTGCTCACAGGTTCGATTCCGGTGAGCGACATAAATTTATATATTTGGCACTCACTATACATTGAGGGGTGGCAGAGCTTCACACTGCATGTTGCCCTATTCTGCTGTGTTTGTAGTTTGATTCTGCGGTTTTTCGGTCGACGTTTTTGAATACTGGCATGCAACTAAATCAATTACAACTAAGATTTGATTTCCGCTTTTTAATCACACGCGTCGTCGTTTATCTTTACATTGGTGCACTTTTTGCGTTCTCCGTTGACCGAACGGAGTCAGAAAAGTTCACATTTATGAAGACTCAGGTTGGGTTCCCAATGCTCCGGGGTTTTGCCCTCATAACAAGCTTGGTAACTGTAACAGGATGTTGCCATATCAAATATCTGTTTTAAAAGCACGTGAGTGCCTTTTGACGTGAAGGGACGTGTGCAATTTTGGCGTGACGTGTTAAGATGTTAAGATCCGTCAGTGGGTTCTGTAGATACAACCACCACTGCAGTCATGAACGTGCATATTCCAAGTTGTTCCAATTTACGTACTCCTGCACCTTGGACTCGATTTTACTCGCAATCGGATGACTCGGGAAATAGCCTCTTCCAGACTAACGAGATCATTCGCATTTCCTCTTATCACGTGAGCGAATCACGCGGAAAAGCTCTCTCTGAATTACCGGAAAATGTTTGTGCAACTTGAATGTTTGAAACTTATTTTAATTTGCAGTCGTATGAAGTAAGTCGTAACAACTCGGGGTTTTTCTCAGGGGATGAGTTAACATTTTCAAGTCATAAAGAAATTCGGATACGATTGATGAATGAAGGAAAATCAAATTTCTATGTCTTTGAACTTATTCTAAGTAACTAAGATGCAACTTCTCGGGGAGAAATGATTTCAACTGCCTTGGCCAAACGGACTGAGCGTCGGTATCATTTTCAGTTTGGACTGAGTGAAATCGGCCAAAAGGTTCTTCAGACGAAATATTCTCTTCAGGTAAGCTATAAATACTTTTATTTTTTGTTAAGCTGCAGTGAAGCAAACCTCTAAAACTAAAACCTCTAATCTATCGGCACAACCAAATACTCTAAGTGTCTGTAACAATGTAAACTTTTAAACATACAGGGACTTGTAGAAATTCCTAGCATCTCTTTGTACTTTGTATTTACACTAATAGAGAGATAAAGGAATCGAAAATACAACTGGACACGCAGTAGAATCAAGCTACAAATATAGCTAACCGATACATAAGTCATAAGTGTGACCGAGTCTTCGTTTTTCTTATTTTTCTTAGACGAACCAGTATAAATCGGTAAAACCGATATCCCAGGCGGCGTAGCAATCCCTCCCATATCATAAGAAGTTCATATGAGTTTCTCATAAGATACCTCATGAGCTATTCGTGAACTCTCTATGTTGTAGCATAGCAATCAATAGAATCTCATGAGAAGCTCATGCTAATAGCTCATAAGCTATCTTATGAGATTGAGGGATTCCTACGCTGCCAGACATAGTTGAATTCGGGCGAAGTAACATGTTTAATTCCCTTTTGTTCTCGAGGATCAGAAAATGTAAAACTGAAATGCGAAATAAGACGAGAAGCAGAGAAACCGAAAAAAAAATATGTAAAAGCATATGTGTTTTCCAGAAACTCATCCCTTCTTGCATTTGTGATTTTTGTTCAACGATGTTACGGTGTTGGTTAGTTTTACTATCAATTCTTCCTGATGTATCGACTCTCAATGATTCCCAATTCCTTCCCATTCCGAACGTCGACTTTTAGGTTTATCTTGCTTGTTTCGGCTTCTATCGTAGTGCCCGATGAAGAAAAACCGCTGAATGAAACTTTGAAGTAAGTTCTACTTCACTGAGAAAATTATCAGAGAGTGCTCAACTAATTGAATTTTTGAATTCTGCGAATGTTTTTTATGAAAACTTTCCTTTCAAAACCAGAAAAACTTTCCGCAATAGCGAACCTTTAACCATTTGAGTATCAAACGTCGTGATTTTCAATCATTAGATTTCTGTAGGGTATGCAGATCGCTCTAGGAAAGATAGGGAGACACGGTGCATGTTGGGTTAATGCCTTGTTTGATTTGTAGTTTGATTCCGCGCGTTTGAGCCAGTTTTATTTTAATGTAAATGAGGAATACTCATAAACTTGCGCTTGTCTTCAGGCCGATTGACGATGGGTGTGAAAGAACTCTGTCCCCTGGAGATAGGTCAATGGTCAAACAGTGTTATTCGACCTACCGATGGAACTCCACGCAGGGGAATCGAACCGCCGGGGAACGAGCGAGAGTCGCCTGCCGGTAATGTTTCGTATTCTGAATATCAATAGTTCAAATGAAATGCATATTTGATAGTTGGCCAGAACCAGAAGCAGGACCAATCCTGTGAGTGTTTTGCTTGTTTTCAGTGGAATGGGTCTGATTATGGAATGTACGAAACCCTTCTACAAAGATGTATGCAATGGTACAGAGGGACTGAAGAAAGTGTACAGTTTGATGAGCAGAAAGTGAGCTTTCCATCAATTTATGGTTCTATTCGACTTTTTTTCCTGTTGCCTGGACTTCGCTTGGAATTTGAAAACTCATGTGGATTTTAGAAGCTCCGAGGGAAAACCTTTTGACTGAACACACGTTTTCACATTTGTCACCAATGTTGGATAGTATGCAATATGCACAGAAACTATTAGATCCATTTTTTCATTCTAGTTATATCTGTAGATCCATCTAGGATAACCGTTCAGGGGTCCATACATCATACTACAAAAACAGCAGTACGAAAATGGTTATGGGAACGGGAAATTCTGCATTTGCAAGCAGATGGCTGGCGAAAACTCACGTAATCGTAGAAAACCGAACCAGAAAAATGCTCATCAAAACCTTCGCATTCTTTCTATAGTCTAGAAGTTAATTTTTGTTTGTATTTTCAGTTTCCCAGGAGAGTGTAAGTGCTGCTCCGAGAAGACACTACTTTCTGTCCTTCTGGCTGTTCAAATTTTAAAACTGTTTTGATATTCAATAAAGTTTGTTATTTGTTTCTTCACTTCACTGAATGTTGGTTTCAATAGAAGTGTAAACCATGAAACAAGCGAAGCAACAGCGAAAATAGGTCTTTTCTCAAACTCAATGAAGTTTAGATGTTTACCGAAAATAACCATTCGTTCCTGTAATCATACAAGATTGCAATACTCTAAATCATTCGATTGACTGAACTTGACATTTCAGTAGTTCTAGAAAGTTTTGGAAAGTTTTTGTTGGTCCTCCCCCAGTTTCATTATGCAACACTGGCGGGCTGCCTGTAGTCCAAAATACGTCACACCGAGATTACGCCCAAGGGTATTGTTGGTGCGTTTTGCGTGCATGCGTGGCATACGTTTCTGTCACCGCGGTTTTTATATATAAAATTTCATTCCTTATAGTTCTTTTGTGGTTGGTATTCGTTTAGTTTATGTATCATTCGTTTCTACTATGCAAATACTGTGTCTTATGCGTTTACAAAGACGTTATAAAACGTTAGAAACAGGAGAATGTTCGTCGTTTTTCTCCCCATTTGCTTGTTCACTTTTAAAGTATTTGATTACTCAGATTGAATTTTCAAATGTGTACAGTAAATTTGTGTTGAATACTAAGCAATTAAACTTGAGAAAATTGAATTGTTCTTTAATGCAAGAGTTAATCTCGTTTATTTCAAGGTATTGCTCTGGTCATGATCGCGAAAGTATTATGTGCTGGTGTTTCCTCCTCACTACTCATTCTACATTGTTACATACAACAGTATAGATAATATTCCAAATTATATCATCGTATGTTTCAGCCGATGGCGTCAAGTGACGATGGACGGGAGCCGTCCGGAGGGTCCTGCACGGGACGTTACATGAAGGTGGTCATCGCAGTGTCTTGCTATTGGTTAGTTCGTGTCATACTTTAGTGAAGCTGTTCAAATAGACATGGAAATTCGGAAAATGGACTCCTATTTTTCCATATTCATTGAAATTTGACTATTTTCGCGCGAAATCATGGAAGTTTCACATTATTGGATCGAAAAAGGGCTTGCTTCCAGGAAACAGTCACATCTTTTTAGTGTGTGGTTCATGAAGTTATTGGTTCGGAACCAGAAACAGCCGACCACGGACCTGCGCGAGACTTTTTTGAGAGATCTATTTGTAAAATATGTGCGCTGGCGAGCGTAGGCGTATGATGTGGTTAATATAGGTGCCTTCAAAAAGATTACGTATTGAAACAATACTGTTATTTCTAATCGGAATGACATGCACGGCAACGAATTTTATGCGAAAACATTCGTCTCTATCTCGATGTTCTCTGTCTCGAAACAATCTTTCACTGATGTTGATGTTCTGTCGATCAGGATATTTCTTCTGTAATGTTTGTAATTCTCTGTGTTACAGGGTCTTCTCCATAGGATTGGTGTTTCTGAACAAGTATCTACTCAGTAGTAGCGATCTAAAGGTGAGTATCTTTCTATTTCTTCGTGTTGAATCAACGAACGCGTGCCACTACAGTACGGAAAGACATTCCTAACTGTTAAATGCTTTCGAAGTTCAGTTTTGGGCGGTTTTTTGTGCTGTTGTGAAAAAATAAGTATGCTGTTATCAGATAAGTAACATTCAACATTATACTTAAACATGTGCTTAATGCTTTTGGAGGAACCTGTTTTTCGATTCAAAACAAACATACGCAACCCATACCCAAACTTGACCGGAAATGAACCCGGTTTTCATATTTTCTTTCTGTTTATTCAGCCAAGATTGTCATAATACTACAGCAGAATTTGTCCAAATCCAAATAGTCCGAAAATTCATAAAACGGACTCCATTTTGCCAAATTTGGAAAATTAGCCGTGTGGTGATGTAGAATGATAGTGTTTCTTGGATCTTAAAACGGGCTCCATTTTGTTATTACTCTGAAGTTCAAAACCAAGTCGTTTACCAAGGTTCGCCAAAAACCCAAGTTGTGAATCAAGGTTTGAACAGTTAACCAAGAACGTGGTGCAAAATTGTGTACAAAACTTTGATTTCACAACTTGATATCAACTAGTGACCAATTTGGTGGACGAACCTTGGTAAACAACTCGGTTTTGAACTTCAGAGTAGTTCCACCTTGCTGGTGTTTGGAGCTGTGACATATCTTTGATTTCAGCATCAAACATAAGGCTGCTTTGCTTTGTTTGATTGTTCATCAAATCACCCGCTTTTTTTCCAATCGGGCGTTGAATTCCCCTCATCGCATCAGCAGTCACAATTTACCGATGATAATTTGAGCGTCTACCTTGATTTTTAGTTTGGTTGCCCAAATGAAACACCCGATTTTCAATCAATTTCTGTGAACAACAAAGTCACCTCCCGTATGTTTCAGTTGGATGCCCCGTTGTTCGTCACCTGGTATCAATGCGTGGTGACGGTTGCACTCTGCTTCCTGCTCTCTCGTCTAGCCAAAATGTTCCCGCACACAATCAAGTTCCCCAACATGAGCCTGGATCAAAAGATCAGCAGAGAGGTGCGTTTGTTTCGAATGTTTATTGGGATTGTTCACAACGTTTTGTTAGGTTCGTTTGCTATTCATTGAATTTTCTCAATTCAAATGTTGAAAAAGGGTTTGAAAAATAGTACGTTTGCTACAAAACTAAAGTTTGAAAATCAAACTGGTTGCTATTGCTATACGAAAACTATCCGATTCTCGATTCAGAGACTCAGACCACTAGAAAACTTACCATTAGTGCATTAGTTGTAGTTAGTAGGTTTGATAACTTTTCTCAATCTCAATACTGTATGTATTGACAATACATTTCCTTTTCTTACAATATTTTGAAGTCCAATCATTCTGAATACTGTGCAAAAATTGAGTTTTTTGGCTGTCGCTCATGTGTTATAAGTGTCACATGTGTAAGTAAATAGTGATATATTGTTCAGATTCTGCCCCTATCAGTGGTGTTTGTGGGTATGATCGCCTTCAACAACCTGTGCTTGAAGAATGTTGGAGTTTCGTTCTACTACGTTGGGAGGAGTCTGACTACTGTTTTTAATGTTGTGAGTTTTTTTTCCTATTTTGCTCAGATATTTTTCAGCTCGTTTTTTTCAATTGGTTTCAATTCAACTTTTTCGAACTGTTAGTTTCACTATTTTCAAGTTTTCATAGTTAAAAATCCGCGCTCACTTAATATGCGTGGTATGTGTGAGATTCTCGGTTCGAGATAACATTGAAAACTTGAATTGAATTATTGAATTATGCGCACTTCCAGTTTTTGGTTCAATCAAGTTTATTTTAAAAGGGAGTGAATGGCTGATGTCACCAATGAATGCAATAGTAAATATATATTGGTGGTATGATAGTTTAACTCTCATTAGTTATCATTATTATGATGGTTTGAATCTTATCAGAGTGTGGGGTGTCCCGAAAAGCGAAAAATTTACGGTAGACGAAAGTTAAATTGGACCTTTCACCCTTATTTCTGGGTGTCTTCTTCAGCGTTAGGCTCCCATTTTATCTAGATCAACATTTCATTTTATCTAGATGTTTTGATTCGTTAAATAAAAACTTTTCTTTTCTTGCTTCTCATTGGTTTTTCTGTTTCAGATCTGTACTTATCTGATCCTGGGCCAGAAAACGTCAGCATCTGCGATTGGTTGTTGCTTCGTAATCATAGTCGGCTTTTTCCTCGGAGTAGACCAGGAGGATGCAACTGGATCACTTTCCGTTTCCGGTTAGACTCCAGCTTAAGATCTATTTTTTTATTTCAAGTTTTAACGTGCTAGCGTTTGAGTTTTCCAACCACCACCGTGACTGTATTTTTTTTCGAAACTCGATGAAAGGGCAACTTTTCGAATGTTGATTGTAACTCCTTATTGAGCCCACATCAGTACGGCTGTCAAGAACGCAAACCTCGTTTCTCTAAAGTTCGTCAAACCATATGATTCATGAGAATAGAAAGGTTTCCAGAGTTTGGCAAGAAGAGAACCTATCCTTTTGCTGGTTGTTTGGGGAATGTTACTGACGTACTTTACGTTTCTACCGTATACCCTGAGCCTATAGATTAAGACTGAGATACATACAGTTGTTATCTGGTCATAATTAATCTCCTTTACAGGCGTAATCTACGGTGTGCTAGCTTCCCTCTGCGTGGCACTGAACGCCATTTACACGCACAGGTAGGCATATTTTCTCTTCTTTCCCTCATACATAAAAAAAAATTTGGAGTGTGGAGTTGAAGAAAACACGATAAAACGCTTATTTTTTGGACATATCTTTCGCCATACACCAGTAAGGTGTGGCTAGTCTTCAAAGAGGCAACCTTTTTTCTCTGATATTAGCAAAAACTAGTTCGTAATTTTGAATATTTCTGACTATTCGCATTCGTACAACTTTACTGAGGCATGGATGCTGTTTCAGATCACTCGGAAGTGTGGGGGATTCCATCTGGAGACTGACCATGTACAACAACCTCAACGCCTGTTTCCTTTTCTTGCCGCTTATGTTGTTCAGGTTGGTTCGTTTCCTTGGTTGGTTCGTCCGTATAGCAAAGAAAGCCAAGTTAAAGAAGGACGATCGTGTGGTACAATCTCAACGCTTCAGTCCCTTAAACTGCAATACATTTTTCAATTGCAGTTTAAAGGACCGATGTCTCGGGATTGGTCCACATAATCGTCCTGCTTTAAAGCAACATAGTCAAGAATTTGAAATGAATGGGACCGTCAAACATACAATATTTGAGCTTTTCATGCATACAAAATCATGAAATTCGACACTCTCCAATCGAGTTCCGTTTTCGGAGCTAAGTGAAACTTGGCTGGTGTTAGATAATTTCGTGCAACGGCCCTCTAATATGATCGATGTTGTGTATACAGAAAAGGGAAAATAATGTGCTCACTTTGTACTTTGTATTGCTAAAACGCACTTTCAAGCACTTTCACTACTAATAAAATAATCAGATGACGTAATGTGTGTAAGATACACTATTAAGAAAAGAACAGCGTTTTGCGATGAAGCACATAGTTTATGGTCTCACATTTCATGTGAGTTTTTCATTGATGAAGGTTTTTCGTTTTGCAGTGGCGAAGTGAGTGAGGTTCTCTATTTCCCGAAACTGTTCGACCTCTATTTCTGGACCCTGATGTCCTTGTCAGGAGTATTCGGGTTCATGATGGGCTACGTGACCGGGTGGCAAATTCAGGTTAGCTATTGTCTATCCTTTTCTTTTCTGTTCAGAGAGACAATTATGAAGAGTGTAAGTGAAAATATTGTGTTTGAAACGTTGAATTGTGTCTTGTGTGCAAAATTGAGAAGTAAAGAGAGAGAAATGGCTCGAAAATATGCCCGGGCTTTGTTATTTCATTCATTCTCACTCTATCTTCAGACATACTCCAATACAGTTGTCCGAATTGTCTGATAATTCGGAATACGGACTACTCTTTTATTAGTATCCATACGTGAAATAGGTCCGAATCAGGGCGAAAAAAGTGAGCATGAGCAACCCCAAAAGTGTGCATAAGCAGCCCCGAATACACAAAAATAGTCATTTTGCCTGGAATCTTTAACATTTACCCCCGAAAAGTGATCATGGCACAATTGGAATCGGGCAAAAGTGAACATCAGCCAATATCAGAATAAGGGGGTATTTTACGTATGTTAGTATCTGAAAAAAAAACTAGTCGATTTTTGATTTTCGTGTTCAGGTGGAAAAACGGGTTCCTTTTTGTAAAATAGTCCTCCTGTTTTACTGATTTCTGCAGGCTACCTCTCCTCTGACACACAACATTTCCGGAACGGCAAAAGCAGCTGCACAGACAGTTATCGCAGTCTCCTATTGGCAAGAAGTCAAAACAATCATGTGGTAGGTCGCAGACTCAGACTCATACTTCCAGCCATTTTTGTAGCGACCTCGACAGCGTAGTGTGCAGGTCAGAGAGACGCAGACTGTATTGCCTGTCTGAACTACGTTGAAATCACATACCAACAAGGTCGGACCTTTCTTCAATAAAAAAAACTGCTCTTCCACTGATACAGACAAGTTTGTGCATGATTAAAGTGGCTATATTCTCGTCGTTCATGCTAAGAATATATTAGTTGCTGATGTTCTTATGTGTGTTTTATTACAGGTGGACTAGCAACTTTGTGGTATTATTTGGATCTGCCGCATATACATATGTGAAAAAGATGGAAATGGATAAGAAGGTGGGTATAAACATGATGTGTTTCTTCTTGTAAATTCACCAAAAAGTTGACACTCCCTCAGCTTCAACAAATGTCAATCTTGGTGAAAACCTCACTTTTCACTCAGTTTTGTGGTTCGTCTACGCAGATAAAACATCTGATTTTCTCTCTATTTTTGTGAACAACAAAGTAGCCTGTGTGTCGAAGAATGGTCATATTACACAGAAATATGGCTGAGCATACAGTCTGAGCGATACTATTTCCAGGTAATCGTGACTAACAAGCCACTCGATCGTAGACCTTTGATGACGACAAAAACTGATTCAGAAGCCTAGAAAGAAAAACTTCCGAATTGTATTTCTTTTCTCCGGACCACTCGCATAAAATTGGTATGGACTAGGTTGTGAACATTTTCGACACATATTTGGCAGTTTTTATGCGCTTGAACGAATCTAACCACTTTACAGTGCGATAATTACGACGAATGTGTTGCCACCGTTTTCGAAAATATCGAATTTGCATAAGTTGTTTTTGTTTCCTAACCAGTTCAAGACAATGTTTATATTATAACTTTTGTTGAAAGGGGGTGTATACCTTAGTTGCACAATTGGGAAAATGTAGCATCTTTTTGAATGTTGCGCACATTGTACATATCATAGATGATCTGTTAATTGTCAAATATTAACCCTGCATTTCGAATGTTTTGGGGCGCCTTGGTTTTTTGTTGTTGTGCCAAGTGGTAGATAATTTAGATGTCAATCACAGCTTTTACTGTTTTGCTTTACCTAATCATTATATGTGATATTAATTACTCTACTGGGTTTGGTAGTCTTTGTTCACGCTGCCGTGTAAACCAACAATGTGCAATTATGATTATTAAAATATTTATTTTGTAAGTGTTGAGTTCCATTCAATCAAGAATGATATTATGGTAAAATACAAATTAAAAAAAGTGAAAACTTATCTATTTAACTAATTTTGTCGAAATGTTTTTGTATTTCACAATTCACGGAGTACAACAACACAGAGAAAACAGAAACACCTATCTTATCAAATACTAAAAAAATAGTTCAAAAACGAAGACATTCATAAAATGTCAAATTTCTGAATGATGATGATTCATTGGTAGAATGACCAGGGTATATCCCACGAAGAAAGGGTCTTGTAGGAATTAGAGGGAAGATGTGGTGGCGATGCAGATCTAGTTACTGGTTGACTAGTTTTAACCGTCTCGTCAACCTATTGTTGATCGGCGGTCTCACCCAAAATTCTAACTGGTTAATTGCACCCCGGTTACTTGATCTCTGGATGGGTTCCTAACGACGCTGGTTCTCTACGAAATTGGAAGGAAATAAGAAAAAGTATCGTTCGGTCTATCCAAGGCAATCGCTCACTGTGTATGTTGCCTTATCCAGATGTGTTTGTTTGTAGGTTTATCCCGTTGCTTTAAAGTAGGACGATTTTGTGGACCAATCCAGTGTCAACGGTCCTTTAAACTGCAGTTGACAAATGTATTGCAGTTTAAAGGACTGAAGCGTTGCGATTGAACCACATAATCGTCCTTCTTCAAGGTGAAATTTAAAAAAAAAACCATTACATGTAATGAGATCAAACTACAAATGAAGGGTTGGTCATTCCCTATACTTGTGGCTGTGCTCCAGAGAGAACGCTCATTTTCTCGTTGTACTAGTCAGACTCTTGACAGTCACACTGACTGTGCCCTGACTAGTTTTGAACATGTTTCCGATCCTGGCAAGAACCCAAATTCGGTACGGGGCCACAAAATAGATGGTGAGAATTGGGTCGAGTACGCAAGGCAAACTGGACGTCAGGAAAGGAAGGTATTGCGCAACCGGGTTACGGTAGGTGTAGATGAAGGCCAGAACGTAGTAGGTAATGTTGGGCACGTAGCACAGAAGCGGAAGAAAGGACTGGAAGGTCAGAGCCTAGAAGGAAATAGAACGTAAAAAGTGGAGGGTTCGCTCTTTTCAAAGGAAGCCTATACGATGTATTTCGCTGTGTTTGTAGTTTGATCTTGCTGAATCAGACAGGAATTCGGAAATTTCAGCGTGTATCGACATCAAACTACAACTAAAGCTACTTTTCGTAGTTTCATAGTGAAGTTTCATCTTCGCTTCTGTAGTACTTGAAAATATCTGATGTAGACCTTGATGAAACTACAACTCAGATAGGATCAATATCAATATTATCGACTTTCTGTGACCTACCTTGACGAGAATCTTGGACGAGACTTGAGTTTTGTTCGAAAATATGACGTCACTTTGCGCGAGGCTCTTGAGAATCTTTCTTCTCCAATACAGTATGACAATGGGTAGCATGTAAGATGCGAGTAGGATGATCAGGGTGTTCCCCACAAAAAAAGGGTCTTGCAACGATTTGAAGCCGCCGAAGGGCCCGTAGGTGGTGAGGTTGTACTCGGGGTAGGTGGATATGGTAGACGACATCACCAGGTCAAACTCGAACGAGGCAAGGTGGGGGGTTATCTGGAACACATCATCTGAATATTACCACTTTTGAGGTTTCCACTTATTACCTATTAATTGGACACTTGAAACAACCTATAAAGAGAGTGAGCTCATGGTTGGAGTTTGATTTCAAAACCTACCGTTTATCATGAACTTCGACCGAACTGCCATGGGATCAAAGTACATACACAAAGAGCAAAACACACCGTATCGGTCTGGTTCGAAGAGAACGAAACCTACACTCATAGCCCATTCTGTACAACCTGTTCACTCACCCATGTCAAGGTTTTTGGCTACCTAGCTCAGGTTGCCGAAGTGTGACTGTATTGCAGAACTTACTCAATGTCTCAGTTTTTATCACACGCTTCACTTGCGTAATAAATTCATTCATTCATTCAATCATTTATGTTATGTAAGTTAAATTAATTTAATACTATATATACCACTACTAATTTTACTATAATTCTTATAATTTATATTTTTACTTTTTTCATATTCTTTTTTTTTATTATTTCTCTTCTAGCATTAGGTTGACTGGGTAGGGCATCTACTGATGAGGGCCCCTATCGTCACATAGACGTTAAAAGCCCGAAATGCCTAGGGTTACACGATTCCACATAGGTGGTTTCTAAGTTTTATAATTTTTACCCTTTTTATTTTTTCCTATTTCACTACTTAGATGTTAACATTATATTCACCATTTACATCTCACTTCTTAACATTGCAGTAATTTTGTAGAGGTGCTCGAACAGAGGTTTTTCCAAAGTATGTTTTTTTGTTTGAATCCAACGTGACCTTGAGTTCATTGTTTGTTAGAGTGGTTAAGGAATTAAATTGAATTGGAATTGGAATTGAAAAGAATTGAAAACCAATTCCAAAGAATTGAATTGAATTGGTTTTTTTTGTACAACCAATTCCAAAGAATTGAATTGAATTGGTTTTTGTGTAAAACCAATTCCTTAGAATTGAATTGAATTGGTTTTTTTTTAAATCCAGAAAATTTAGAATTGAATTGAATTGGTTTTTTGAATATCAGCAATAATATTTGGAATTGGTTTTGGAATTGGTTTTTTCAGCGTGGGAAAATTGTTTGTTTTCTGCTGTGTTCTATTCAATCTCAAGGCGGTAGTAGTGTTACTAAACACAAAAACTGTTTTATGAACCGAATTGACAAAAAACTGCATCTAGAATTGAAATTGGAATTGAATTTTTTTCGAGAATTGGTCGGAATTGGTCGGAATTGAATTGAATTGAATTGAATTGGTTTTTTGGCGCCGGAAAAGAATTGGAATTGAAATTCGGATATTTTTTGAGAATTGGTTGGAATTGGAATTGAATTGAATTGGTTTTTCGGAATTGGTTAACCACTCTATTGTTTGTTGATGTGGTTCAACATAGATAATGAAATGTTATTATGTACCCACGCAGTATGACTACAGTACTCATCCACACACCGTACGCATTATGACTGTATCAACTTACCAGCATTGAGAATGGGATAATTCCTGCGAAGATCATGTTTCTGACCAACTTTTCCCTTGGAACTACGTTCATTCTCGTCAACGAGTACCGAAAATGCATGGCTACGGCCGTGGAGAACAGACTGTTCACGGTGAACACGTTCAGAATGTTGTAGCTCACGAAGCACACCTGCAATAATTGGGTGTCATTCTCAGACAATTCCCAGCCCCTTGGCCAGCCAGTTTTTTAGCAGCCTCGACAAGAGACTGTGCAGGTCAGAGAGACGCAGATGTCTGCAGCCTCATTGATCTGTTCTCTCTCGTAGCTGGTCAAGCGCAGACAATTGGCGGTAATAGTTTTGAGCTCTGTGGGTCTCAGTTATTTGAGCACTTATTTTATAGTCGCTCATCTGTACTTCATTTGCACGCCTGACCACGCTGTGAGATGGAGAGGTTAAAATACAGCTGCGTGGGACATACAATCGACATTCGAAATTGTGAATTGGGCCAAAACCGAGTGAGATGGTCAGTTTTTCCCGAAGAAAAACGCGTGATAACTGTTCTTCAAGATAGTGGTTCGAAAATCTGATGATGTTCCACAAAATCATACCTCAGGTCCTGCGAGTTTACATGGTCCAATGGGTAGAAGGGCATGAGAAGTTGGGATGGGAAGGGCTCTGGGAAATGGTGAGGATTTTCAAAAATTGACTTGTATTCTGATGTGAAAACACAGCATAATTCTCGAAGTACCACTAATAACCTTGGGGTCAAACTACAAACACAGCTGTAAAGAATGAAAACCCACAAACGAAACAAATAGGTGTCGTTACGTTTTCAACGTCTAGTCACCGTTTTTGTTTGAATTTGAATGATTCGTAGTATTTTCACCCTTATTTTATATTCACTTTTTGAAAGCTCTTCAGCGTCTCACCTTCCTTGTATGAAAACAGCGCAAATTCCCCAGCCAAGAAAATTGCAAGTGCTGTTGATGAGAATTATTCGATAGTCTTGAAAAGTGGAAGGACTTCTGGAATAAGCGTTGACCAGTCAGTCTTCATCATTATGACGTAGACGTAGTATTTTTTCAGCGAGTGCTGTTTCATATCACACTCACCAAGTTGTGTAAAGTTATTCATTACAAGTAGTTGTTCAGGGAATGGTTTTTCTACAGGTTCAAGAATATATATGGTGCGAAACTTACTGGTATTATATTTTTTCGCCAAGACCGTGAAAATATAGAGCATGTCAATTGACTTTAAGTTTTCTCTAAACTGTTTCAGCTAAATGTATTCATTCATGATCGAAGCGGAATTGTCCTCTCAACTCACTTGCTATATATCAGATACAACAACAATGCGCATATTGAGAACAGAAAAACGCCAAAAATGACGTAATAGACGTGAAATATGACATCATAAATATGAGTATCGATGAAGGTAGAGTTCATTGGGTTTCTTCACGAAACGGGATTTTGGGTCAAGTTTGTTTCATACTTGATTCACACAATGCTCTGGAAACGACTATATTACACTGTTTATAAGAGTTCAGACTGTACATGTCGCTCTACTCTGCCGTGTTTGTAGTTTGATCCTGCTGACATGGAAAAAACTGGTTCAGAGTCATAATTCGGAATATGTGTCACAGATCCAACTGCAACCAAGATCATATCGAATTTGAAAGTACCAATTGAGGCGGTAGCGTTAGCGTCGACCGAACGAAAATATGCGTTCCTACACAGCATAAATTGAGCTATACAGTATTTTTTCGCCTTTCTGTTGGCGAGGACTATTATACCCTGCTTGTTGAACAAAGGATGAAATGAAACATCAACCCTCTTCGTGGTGATTCAATTATGACACCAATCCTTGGAGAGAGTCCTCATCATTTCCCGAAGGACACTGTTTCAATAAAACAGAATATCAATCTTGCAACCCTCGTGTTAATGGTGATAACAAGGGCAAGGATAAGCGAAATTTCAACTAATGAGATTATAAGTAATCTGCTGCAAATTCAAAGATAGATGACTAAATGTATAACGCGAACCGAGAAAAAAAAAAGTAAGTAACTGTTGCAAACGGATTTTTCACAATGAAGACCTTTTCACCCAGAAAGCGTATATGCTGGAATAATCATCTCACGCACATTCATCTTTGCGTTTCTCGATTCGCGCTTTATTTCACGAGACTTGTATCTCGAGATGTGAGAGAGGAGAAATAGCGTATGTTTTGGGAGACGCAGGTGGAGAGATGGAGGTTGGGTCGTTCCTGAATACGGCACTGGATCTCCAATTCTACGACTAACACCGAATGCGGGAACATTGACTTTTCACCCCCCACCTTTCTGAATTTGTATTGCGTTTGGGGAATTGTAGTTTGACCCCCCACCGGGGGGTTATAATTCAATTTATCACCTGCAATACAAAAGTTTGAAAGTGGGGGGTAAAAAGGAAACATTTCCAGTGTTGAAGTTCAGCCCCCCACTCGTTGAAGTTTGACCCCCCACCATTGAAGTTCTACCCCCCGCCGACCCAAGTAGGGGGTAAATAGTAAATGTCGAAGTTGAATTTTGACCCCCCCCCTCTCCTAGATTTTCAGGTTTTAGCTTGGGTGGGGGGTTGAAGTGCTACGGGGGGGACTCAACTAAAGTGGGGGGCGATACTTCAATTTTCCCCCGAATGCTTTCATATCGTGACAGACAAGTGAACACGTTGGAAAAACGTGTGCGTTTTCACGTTTACTAGTTAGCAGGATTTCTCGACAGCTCTCATTTGTCATTTCTTCAAATGCGGTGTGGCCTGTCGGATTTCTTCTGCCAAATGATCCAGTTACGGTTGGTTTTGTTTTCTTTTTCCTGAAAAAAGACCTTGGTAGCTTTTTGTTTCCATAATTTTTGGGTTCAGTTTAATTAACATACGAACGGGGTGGGTTTTCAAGCTTCATTTTAGAACGAATCAATATCTAGACCGAGAAACAAAAAACTCAATCAATAAATCGACGTAAACAATTTTTTTTCAGTTACTCGATTTTGATTCTGTCTTCCCTATGTCTGTTACATGGCTTTATCATCAACGTGGGACCCATAAAGTAAGTTGTTTCAGGTATTGAGACATCTGGAAACTGGATATTAGGCGAGAACGATCATGTTGTTTAACTTTTCAGTGTTTGTAGTTTGATCCCCGGAATTGGGAAGTACTGTGTGGTTTTCTCTCAGAGGAATAACTTTTGTTGCCTTTACAAAAGCACAACTCTCGTCTCCTCTTCAAAAAAATCTCGAAAGTGTACTCTAATTGTTTTCTATTTTTGAAACAAGGGTGAGAATTTGGGAAAATTGAAGTATCGCCCCCCCACTTTAGTTGGGTCCCCCCCATAGCACTTCAACCCCCACCCATGCTAAAACCTGAAAATCTAGGAGAAGGGAGGGGGTTAAAAATCAAATTCGACATTTACTATTTACCTGGGTCGGCGGGGGGTAGAACTTCAACGAGTGGGGGGCTGAACTTCAATACCGGAAATGTTTACTTTTCACTCCCCCCCCCCCACCCTCAAACTTTTGTATTTCAGGTGAAGAATTGAATTATCACCCCCGGTGGGGGGGTCAAACTACAATTCCCCAAACGCAATACAATTTCAGAAAGACGGAGGTAAAAAGTCAATGTTCCCGAAAATTTTATAGTTATGATGTTTTCCATACTTTATCTGGACATTTCCAGTCGTGAACGGAAAAGATGTAGAAAATCGTTGTCAAAAGCAGAAATAGAAGGATTCGAGGTATCAAGACTCTGAACTATCCCGCTTTAGCTTTGTAGTTTGTAGTGTATATATGTGAGAACAGTAGTTGAGTATAGATGTTCATTATGTGAAGGGTGTATAGGATAGACATGATATTATAATAGTGACATGAGAAATGGCTGTGCTTAGTTAGTCACACTAATCAATAAAAGAGGGATTCGGTGGATACCGTAATCCCTGAGGGAAAGAGGGGCATAAATGAATACAGTAGGAATAGGAGTAGCAGGCAGAGCTGCGCAGGTGGGCGTCACATCTCGACTGACTTTTCTGGCCGGAGGGCCGGCTTATATACCCTCTTCTTGACGTCGGCTCCTTTGATGTTGGTCGTCGAGGCATCAGAATTGACGAGAGAGCTGTCACAAAGTGGTGAGAACTGTCACTTTGTGATGAGAACTGTCACTTGTGTTAGATGGTGCCAGCCGGTGCCAGTTGGTGCCAGGTAGTGCCTGGGGCTCGACAGGACTTGATGGATGGCTCGTTCTTGATGGATGGCTCGTTCTCTACCGTAACCTCATATCTTCGGGTGTGTATTAATCGAGGCCGGCTGCCCGCAATAGAACATGTGTCAGCTGTTTGAGTGACCAGCACAGATAGGAAGTAGATGTGTAGGGCGCTCAAGGCGTACATGATATCCCCCCTCTTTCAGATAGCTCGCCCTCGAGCGATTCAAAAATAAGAGTATCCTTCTTTGAACCTGTACGGCAGAGACCGGAATCTGCATACCTGAGGCAAAGGCAGACATAAGTGGCTGTTTTGCAAAGTATAGAGGCAGTTTGCGGGAAACGATTTTATCGTTTGCAAGAAACTTAAGTGGCCTTTTGCAAGAACGTGTTAGCCGTTGTGATACTCTCATTTCCTCCATCTAATTTGGTATACAGTTAATCTACCTAGTAGCCATTTCCTGTGATAGTTATACAACTGCTCTATACATAAAACATGCTACAATAAAGTCAACTGTCTCAAGGTGTTCTTAAGACAGGTAATATTAATGTTGGTTGAACTAGGTTTCTAAAAAATTAGAATACAATTGCGAACAATACATATTAAAATCTCAACAATCAAACTAGGAACGAACTACTCTGAAAAAATAGGTGTTGCTTACTTGAAAAAATGATTTGAACAGAGATTTATGAGAAAATTTGTAGTCTACGATAAAAGGGTCGCGAAATATGTATTATACTCATCGTTGTATTTCCTTCTTCAAAAGCATTTGATTATTCTGTTGTGTCCACTCTGCTGCCGTCGTTGTCGTTCATAACCGCGCATCCTTGATTTTTCGGTTTGCTTGTTCGTGTTGTCTGTTGTCGAAGCACGTCTCGATCCTTGATGTGTAGTTTCTGGTGTGTCTCCGAGTTGGTGACCAATTGTAGTGTGAAGTTTGAGAAGTTTATGTCGATCTCGTCACAGTGTCCACTTTCACATAAGTTCCGGATTGCTAGCTTTGACTTTCCGCATGCTCAACCTTTCGGCATGCGCACTTTGTCGTTCTCGAAAACTTCGACGTTTCGAGTTCGATATTTTCATGCAGATGTACTTTTTTTGTACAACTATGTGGTGTTTCGCACTTTCTATGCTGCACTGCGTTGATGTTTCAACTTTCTATCGTTGGAAATTGTGAGAAAGGCTGCTAATTCTGTGCGAACGTTTGGAAATTTCAGCAATATCGGAAAAATTTCCAGAACAGTATTACTTAATCGGCTGCTATTTGTGGTGTAATAGAGATAGATACCACATGAAAGCTTGAAACATGCCGTTTATCTATACTAAAAGCTGAAAGCACTGGAATAAAATCATAATTGAAACAAAATATGAGTTCTGAAAAAAAATTACGTCAGGTGGAAGAATAGAATTTATTTCTCATGACTTTTCAAAAGATTCAGTGCGTTGAGAGGAAAAGAAAAATAGAATTAGCTTTTTTTTTTTACTGAATTCACCCTCCCGAAGCGTGTTAGTGATTTCTAATTCTGTTTAAAATTCAAATATCTTGAACTGTTTCCTTTTCTTTTTTGTTTCACTTAGTTTTTGCTGGTTTTTTTTCTTAAAATGTCTCCCAATAAAGTGTAAACTACAAAAACGAGTGAATCGTTGTTTCATTATTCATAGGTGATCTCTATGTCTACGGCTTCAGTTCTCTTTATATTTAACTGAAAAATATTTTTCAGCGACAATGCTGTAGTTGTATTTTGATTGCATGGCGTACTTAGGGCGAATACGATAAACTCAATCATGGATACACTCAAATTTTGAATTTTTTAGTTCAGTGAATTTTGTCTAATAGAGAAGTTTCCCAGAAGGAAATTTTTTTTAGCTTTTTTTTTCTTAAATCATGATTGGAACACAGACTCTTGTTAAGGGTTCGCTTTTCCTAGGACAAGTCTTTACGGTAGATTTGCTGTATATTGCTGTATTTGTAGTTTGATCCTGCTGATTTCTATTCGAAGTTAGAGACATACGGTGTGTTTCGAGATTTGACTCAGTCAAGATTTTTTTTTTTTAGAATGCTTGTTGTTCGAACAATTTAGATTTTTCAAAATTAGTTGATGACTTTCTAAGAATAAGACTTTTTTTTAGATTATATCTGCTGCAAACTCAAAATTTTGCTTATAACGTTATCGAAATTCTTTTTTTTTCGCATATGTAGTTCCATTCGTATGTGGAAATTGTTCGATTAATAACCCTACTCTGCGCTGATCTAAGTGACCTTTACCTATTTCGTTTTGTCTGCACTAGCTGAACTAAGTTTTTTACTTGTTTCACCGTTGCACATGTATCTTTCTATGAACTGAATATAACTATCTGAATATGAAATGTTGTAATCAACTGAGAGAGAATCATTCACATGTCACTTTTTCAGTCAGTATATTCAAAATAGAAATGGGTCAACTAAGAATACCTGCTTTCGGTTGATATTGGTTTCGAATCATTCTCCGTCAATTCCTAGTTGATATTTGTCAGCAGCGTGTTCGTTTTCTCTTCCGTTCCTCGTTGTGAATTCTCATTGAAGTGAAGAATTCTCATCCGAGGGTCTCGTTGACAGATCAACACTTTTTTGTTGTCAGAAATCCGCCTACATTTTCTACTCTATCGTTTTCCGTTTCGTTCTCAGTTGTAATGTGGCGATCTCCAGTTGGGCAGCCGTATTGTAGTTTGCTTATCTAATTTACTCAGCTGTGAGCCAGAGTGAGGATGAAGAGAAGCAGTGGTGCTGGCAATCACAGTTAGCCGAATAATTCTCCTCTCTGTTAAACTTGCCGCTTCTAGTCAATGTTTGTATTTTTTCCATTTTTCTCACTCATTTAATATTTGTTTTCAAAGTCAAACTTTTCGGAAAAACCTTAACTAAGTGCTACTTAGTGTTAGTGTAGTTATATTTCCTCAACCTTCCTCAAACCGGTTCGAACATTAGAAACACTTATATAAAAGTAGTTTCTAAAACAGCTTCCGTTCAATCAGAATTTTGATGAAAATCAATCATTTTGATGTGCTACATGTGCATTTTGCATAGAGGATATAGAACTTTCGAACCACTTCAAGTGTTCTGAGGTGATGACTCTCTTTGTGTGACGTAAAGTTCTATTTTGCCTATTTCGCAAAAAAAAACTCGACTACTTAGTTACTTCTTTTTTCAAGTTTGCTACTGCTATCTAACAACCACTGAGTTCTAATTTCTTTTCCGTACTTATTTTACGTACGGTCATATATTTAGTAAGTGCTTTTTGATATTTGTTCATGATAATACCAGTCAAAACATTGTAGCTATAGTTTAGATACATTCTGTGAAAACCACAAAGTTAACCGTTCATTTTGGGGGTAGAAACAGTTGTTTGTTTCAGCTCTTCTCAGGTACCGTTTGTTTCAACTCATTAATGAATTTGATGGTTTCATTCTAAGTGCACTCTAGTGAGTGAAGTCAATAGTTTTAGGAAGCTGCCCATGAGCCCGAACTGAACTTTAGCTATCGCTAGGTATTGAATCAAGTAACCGACAGGTTACTGCGCCTACAGCCATGCAATTACCTGAGCTTGTGCCACATTAGCAAAAGTTTGGTTCATTCATTTAATTTTTGTGCACTTCTCTTTGTGCTATGAGAGCTGTTCTGACTGTTTTCTTATTATGAATTATTGGAGATACACTATAGGTGAAAAGCTCTTCGTATGGCTTGACCATAATACGGTACTTGTGATACAAATTGATACTTTTCCTGTACAACGTTAATTCTCGTTCTGGTAACGTGCTGGAGAACTTTCTTTCTTTTGAAGAACGTAAACATATGTTCTTTGCTATATCGGAGAGTATTGGATTTGTGTTACCTTCGATCTTTCGTTACTCGCTCTTCATAGTGTGATATTTTTCTTAGTTAATGACGGGTTACTATGGTTTCGACTATTTTTTTTTTGGTGAAATTTTCTAACTGTTTCAGACGTCTCTGAAGTTTTCCAATTTCGAGTTATTGCCATGGTAGTTTTTCTTTTAATACTATTCTCCCTGAACGTTCATTGGCGACATGAGTTCCCATTGGCTTGTGGTTGATTAGGAGGTAAATATGTATAGATGGATGACAGTAATTACGTAGAATACGTGTATGGGAATAACACATAAAATGTCTAGACTCACGGACGTATCACGGACGTATCACGGACAATTCACGGACGTATCTCGGACAATTCACGGACGTATCTCGGACGTATCACGGACGTATCTCGGACAATTCACGGACGTATCTCGGACGTATCACGGACGTATCAATTTTAATATTAGAAGCTCTTTTTATTTCATTTTATGTTTTTCGAATCAAAAGTTAATTACTTTATGCGTATGACTGAGTCTTGGCTTGTTCATTATATCAGTTTAAATTCGGGAAAAAAATCATCTCTATCTTTTCTCACTTCTTCGTTAACTATTCTTATTATAAATATCCTTATAACCAAACCATTGCCCATGCAATGGGAACTCGTCGCCTGCCAAATTTTCACTTACTTGTATCTATCTAATCGTCTGCTTCAAAAATTATAAATTTGTGCAGTTTATTCTCCAATTTCTGACATAATTGCTATCTTAAATATTCAATCAAATCAACTACCTCAAAAATCATAAATTTGGGTAGTACATTCTTAAAATCGTGCATTGGTTCTCTGTGTGCCGCCTTTCCCTTCGGGGCACACTCGAGAACAGTGTCTATAAATATTTCCCGAATTACAATAACCTACTTAAAGGTCCTAATTGCCTATTTAGCGTCTGAGCAATCTTCCTAACCTACTTTTTCAAGTGTCTGCTGCAGGTTTCAACCTGAGCCTATCAAAGTGATTGGTGCTTGCTTAATATCTTTGCACGACACAGAGGAATATTCTCACCATAGAATCATCTACATCGAAAATTATAAATCCGTGTAGTTCATTCTAGTATTAGTGGTCAAAATTATTGAAGTCAAACTTTGGAAGCTTTCCAAAATATTACGAAGCTATATAGTAAATTTGATAGTAACAATGAGAAATTCGGTTACCCTCCTGTTAGTTGTCCTCCTCTATGTGTTATTTCTGTTCTTTGTATTCTTATTTTGCTTTATACGTCTTATTTCTTGTCTGTCATTATCCCAAGACACCTTGTACCTGTGTTGTTGCTGTGTAGGTCTTCCAGTTGCATTCTGTTCCTCAAACGACGTTTCGCGTGTTTCTTTCTTGCTCCTTGTTATCTTCAATCTTGGTCTTCTTTCTTGAAAACCAGATGGTTCCTTGTCTGACTACTGCATACCGTAGCCCTCGGTACCATCAAACTTTACTCTCTTTCTCATCCACCATGACCAGTCGTCTTCAGTTCGCATTATAGATTGGCCTTCTTTTCTCTTGTCTTGCTTGTTTCTGTGTGTTTCATGTTTGCTGTGTTAGTTATACTTACAAAGCTGGTTTCCTAACTATGATACTTTCTTTCTCAGTTAATTACACTTTTCTTGAGAACTATGTGTACGGAAGCCTGTTCGTGGATTCGAACCACTTACAAGACAGACGTCTTCCGTGAGGGCAACAGTTCTTAGAATCGTTTCGCCCTCAGAATCTTTCGAAACTTCAGGTTTCACCTTCTATCGATTCTAATCTGACGTCATACGCCCTTTCCCTACGAGTTATCATTTTGTTTACATGCACAAAAATATTAACAATCTATAGGGACTACTTCCACCTTTGTCTTACCGGACTCAAATGTTTCTTTCACCATTCAAGTATTACCTGGTAATGCTTTTTCTCCTCCAATTGTTCTATATCCTATCCTGATATTCTTATAAGACTTTAAACTTATTTATGAGATCTTAGTTAATAATGTTTTTCGTGATAACTATGAGTACGAAGGATTGTTCGTGGATTTGAACCACTTACTAGACATCGTCCTTCGTTAGGGCAACAGTTCTTAGATTCGTTTAGCCCTCAGAATCTTTCGAAACTTCAGGTTGTACTGACTTTCGAATCTAATCTGACGTCATACGCCCTTTCCTTACGAGTTAGAACTTGTTTACTTGAAAAGCTTTTGCCTCTTACTGTAGTTTATCTGTGTAAAAAATCTCAGAAACTATCTTATCTTAGTTAAATAATATTATATTAGTAGCTGAAATGATTAATAATTTTTACATATAATTTGGTGAATTCGAAAAAAAATCGGTAATTATGTCCCTTTCCGTATTTTAAGCTATCTTGAGTTCAAAAAATATCTCCCAAGACCTCCATATCAAGACTCTGAACTATCCCGCTTTAGCTTTGTAGTTTGTAGTGTATATATGTGAGAACAGTAGTTGAGTATAGATGTTCATTATGTGAAGGGTGTATAGGATAGACATGATATTATAATAGTGACATGAGAAATGGCTGTGCTTAGTTAGTCACACTAATCAATAAAAGAGGGATTCGGTGGATACCGTAATCCCTGAGGGAAAGAGGGGCATAAATGAATACAGTAGGAATAGGAGTAGCAGGCAGAGCTGCGCAGGTGGGCGTCACATCTCGACTGACTTTTCTGGCCGGAGGGCCGGCTTATATACCCTCTTCTTGACGTCGGCTCCTTTGATGTTGGTCGTCGAGGCATCAGAATTGACGAGAGAGCTGTCACAAAGTGGTGAGAACTGTCACTTTGTGATGAGAACTGTCACTTGTGTTAGATGGTGCCAGCCGGTGCCAGTTGGTGCCAGGTAGTGCCTGGGGCTCGACAGGACTTGATGGATGGCTCGTTCTTGATGGATGGCTCGTTCTCTACCGTAACCTCATATCTTCGGGTGTGTATTAATCGAGGCCGGCTGCCCGCAATAGAACATGTGTCAGCTGTTTGAGTGACCAGCACAGATAGGAAGTAGATGTGTAGGGCGCTCAAGGCGTACATGATAGAGGGCTGTTTCGAAGAATTCACGAGCGTTGCGCAGAAGAAGCCCACAAATTACGAGGAGTTACAAAGGATCTGCCGGTATTTGAAAACATTTTGAATTCAAGACAGATTATGATTTCAATTGTTTTGATTGCAGAAATAGGCATGAATTAGGGTATTTTTTGTTTAATTTATTTTCATGACAAGCAGATTTTAGTTTTTTGAGTAGTTTTGTGAATACAAACTGCGAAATTATCATCACTTTGACAAAATATGAAAAATTGAACACGTTACACATAAAAGTGACCATTTCATTCATTTTAAATGATAATTCAACCTAGGAATCTGTGCATTTTACAGCACATTTGCGCGGTTGCGCAGATGTAGCACTGAATACAACAGAGATGGATGTAATATTCTGCCGGTCCTCGAAAAGTCTTTCGTCGCCCTCAAAAAACAAGCGACACAACAGACGGAGGAACAAGAAACCATGTAGGTTTTGGCAATTCAAAAAATTCAACTTATACCGTAAAACATTTACATCGTTGAAACTAGCAAATGACAGAAACCAACCGAGACGGGATAAATCGTAAAGCGCTGTACAAAGAGACGTTACACAAACTAGGAAAAATTAGATCGTTATGCAAATCTCTGTAACTTAGCTGTCGTTCGCATTGTGTCAGTGTATACATTTCCAATGTTTGTTCCGTGATTGTTATCTTACTTTTCGTTAACCCATTTGAAAATACGTACCGTATGCATTTGATGCGTATTGACTATTTCCAGAATTCCCGATGAATGTCGCATGAGAAGCTCCCAGCAGAATGATTTCCAATCGATATTGGTCATTCTCCTGCTCGCATTAGTCTGAAAATGCATGCTACTGGAAATAAATTGCAAAATGAATTCAGCAAATTTTAATGTTAATAAACGGTTCGGTTTTGTGCTTGTTTTCGTTTTCCAGATGGAGAAACAAATCTGAGTTGTAGTCCTATCAGAATTCAGCCAATTTTCAAATTTGATACAAGATAAAGCCAAAAACACAGCAGAACAACAATGTTAGCAGTTCTTTCGGCGTTGCCTATGAGCTTAGGACAGTAATTATAGTAACTAGGCACTCAATAACTATCAACTTATATCGTTCGAATCATTTCCACACTCCTACACTCACTCGTACAATACACATAAGAACTTTCAAATGATTATTTTTTGATGTTTAAATTACAATAGAAAAAAAAACATTTGGGCTCTTTGGCGTGAACAATCCGGAACGAGTGGGAAAATGATTCAATTTTTTGATAAGATTTGCTGCGTTTCTGAAAAGAGTTGAAGGTTATTCAATCGTACAGTGGATAGAATCCTCAGTAGGAACGAAAAGTACTATAGTTAACTTGTAAACTGTCTGGGATTAGGCGGACGGGAAGAAAACCTAACAGGAAACACGTTGTTTTTGGGATCTTCCGATAGGAACCACATTTCATTCTGAGGTTCTTTTCGGTAGATGGCGGTCAGTACACTGGATGGCACAACGGTAAGTTTTCCGGAACTGAACTAGTTAGGAACTACTATTCACACATCCGTAAAGAAGGTGGAAAAAATCGCGCACAGCGCATACCACTGCGCATATTAGTTTTTGAACACAATGATTGTTTTGTAGTTTCATATTACACACACACATCATTTTTACACATCATATGTATCGTAAACCAACTATAATGCAGAAATTCCTAAAGCATTAAAACAGTGGAATAAAACTATGAGCACAACAGAGCACAACACAATGCTTCGCTTGTGGTTAGCTCATGGTTAGTTTTCTTCAATGCGAGCCTACATGGTGTACGTTGCTCCATAACGCTGTGTTTGCAGATTGATCGAAACACTTTAAAGTTGAAGTTTGCAAGTGATGGCGATCATCGATTGAACTACAACTTAAGTTTGATGACCTCTATTAAGATGGTCCCTATGTTGCAGTACAGTATTTTTTTTTCAGGTCCCTACCGTTGAACCGTCGCCTCCGAGGGATTCACCTTCCGGAAACAACAGAAAGGAAATAATGAATAGCGGAGGTCTGTATTCCATACTTAGTATTGAACAAGTTTATCGATTGTTGATTTACATTCTAGCATGTATCATACAATTTGATAGAAAGTACTAAAGATCAACGGTGTTGGTGTGATCTCTCTAAAACTGTCGGATATTCTTCTGCATGAAACGTTGGGTGTTTTATCGGTGTGAGCTACCAAGGTTACAATCTACAACTGATCTAATTGAATAAATTACAAAATGAAGAACTTCAGTTCTTCATTTAGTAATTTATTCAACGTTAAATAATTTAAATAATTTCACAACAAATTCATGTTCCAGAAGAGTGTCCGAACGAGGACTTCTACCAACGCAGTTCCACCACAGACTTTGTTCTGTTCGTGCTCACTCTGCTCAACTGCAACATCGGACTCAGCAACCTCGTCACGTTCCCCATTCTTGTGCTGAAGTTCGGCGGACGTGAGTACACTGCTAGAATGTGTCGTGGTCACGTGATTCCAAAACGTGAATAGATGAAGTTCGGAAATTTCATCGGGTTTCACCTGACTATTCCGCTCAGTTCTACAGTGTGTTTTCCTCAGAGATCATTTGTCATGAATTTTAGAGTAAGACTAAAAGGGGACAGGTTACTTTTTAGTCTAAATCTCGTCACCACTTGACCAGGTTTCGGTAAAATAGAACATGTTTAAGGGTACGAACAATTTGATCTCAAATTGATAAAGTTGATATTCCAATCAGTTTTTCTCACAATTTTAACTGGTTTGTTTTATTCGAAACATGTTTTCAGTGTACTTTATATTGAGTCCACCTTGAATAACTACAACTGGTTTGTTTCCACAAAAAAAGAAGGTTTGTTCCAGTGTATTTCGTGGTGGCCTACGTGTTAATGATGTTCCTTATCGGGTGGCCCCTTTCCTTCTTTGAATGTTTCATCGGCCAGTTCACACAGAAGGGACTGACCGCAGTATTCGGGACGTACTCTCCGGTATTTTACGGTGAGACTATGATGAACGATTTACAATTTCTTCACCTTCAGTGAGGATGTCAAAAGTACCTTTTCATAGTTAGTTATTCCACGTTTTTACACTATCGTACGAAAACCTCCAAAGCTGGAACACAATGTCCACAAACACAATAGCAAGTAGTCTGAAAATGGTCGAGTTTATGCTCTCACCACTAATGAAAAACTAATCCAGTGCAGTAAATAACCTGTTTGGTCGCGTTGATTTTCAATCAAATTGTACATTTCTAGAACAACAAACACTGAAAATGTTATAACTGAGGTGTCATGAACATTTAATGAAAACCTTCTCAGGATTGGGTTTCTCGCTGGGAATGGTGTCCTTTTCTATGATATTCCTGGAGAATCCCCTCTCGGGCGACTCGCCGGGTAGATTGGTCACTCAGATGATACGCTATATTGTCATGGACGATATGTTTCAATGTGGACAGTTTTGGAATTCAGAAAGTTCGTTTTCTCATTATTTTTTGACATGAATGTACTTTTTCCGTCTTTCTACATTTGGAAACAATAGATAAGATGTGTGTTCCATTGCACATCCTTATATATACAGCAATTCAATTCAATTCAATGCTCGTTATTAGAAAGAGGAAAAGAATAAGCGTCTCAATAACCTGTACACTCTCTCGTCGAGTGTCAGCCCGCTACAAGAATGGCTGGCTATAGGGGGTGCCAAATTTATGAACTTTTGTCTCTCGCCAGAATAGAACCTACGAGAAACATATTCGTAGCTGTGCGCTAACCACTGCGCTACGAGAGTACATAACCTACATTCTTTGCAATTGAAGACATGTGTCCGTACACAGCGGAAATTCAGGTATACCGTACTTTTCCATTGGCGACGACTATGATTGGCAGATAATTATCCGTAGAACGAGTCACGCTTTTATCAGAATGGTGATGAAGGCGTTCCATTTTCCAACCAGTTCTAATATCTTCAGACTGTTCTTCCCTTCACGTGAATATGCAGTGTTCATTTCCTGATCAAGTTTCATACAATGGAAATTGTTCGGCCGTGCCTCACTATTATCAGAACACAGACTCCATAGTCGAACATCTCAAGTTGGTTTTCATCATATTTAAGAATGTTTTTAAAATAACTGAACATATGAAAACAAAAGTTCGGATGTTCCATTGCTCACATTATGAGAGCTATAGACGTATCAGGGCACAATTACTCACAGGGGTCAGCCAGAAAAGTATTTGAAAAGGGTCTGCTTTTCCAACATGCTATAAAAGACCTATTGCGAACCTTGAAATGTTTATTATTTTATTAATTCTGAAATAAAAAAATATTTGAAATTACCCATATGCTGTACCTTGTATTTTCAGGTTGAAAAACTCGTCCGTGAATGTTGGAGTAAGTTTTGAACAACTTATTCTTGTTTTTCATTTTGCTTCTAGTTGAGAATCATTGCGTTCAATCACATTTTTAGTAATTTGGGGTCTAATCACAACTCAAACCCTCTAGAGCTTTTTCCTATTTCTCCACGATTGGCAAACTGTTGGGGAGAGGCTGGAGGTTTGAATGGCGCCAACTCTTTTTCTCTGTGATCTACATGTTTGAAAAGTCGTCAGGAAATTTAAACGAGAACATAATTCTTTTTCAATTAGTTTTCGGCTCGTCGACAAAATGTCGTTACTTCACTGCCTAGCTGTATACCCGTACCACCCTATAACATAATCAAAAAAGGTTGCCTATATTTTCTAATCATAGGTAAACTACTCTTAAGAAATTGCGTTGTTCACAGGAATATGCCAGTTGTTTGTTCATTTGGTCTGTCTCTATCGCGGCCGCCTACTTGGGTCCCCGATCGCTGTTCATCTCCAACGCCGTCAAGTGTGAGTTCGGTGGTTTGATCTCGACGCCAAAATTTGATTGAGAACCAACGGGGGAAAATTGTACAATTGCCCCCCCCCCCTCACCTTAAGTGCCCCCCCGTAGTACTATCACCCCCCTCCCAATATGATTTCCTATAGAGAGGGGGGTGATTGTAAATGGGGGGTGATTGTAAATGGGGGGTAATTGTACAATGTCGACGTTTAACAATCACCCCCCCACAATACAAAATGGGGGGTAATAGTACAACCCCGGACCTGTTTAACAATCGCCCCCCACTCAATCCAAACCTGCAGTAAAGAAGGACGTTGTACAATCACCCCCCCCCCCGCCCCTAGGGGTGGGGGGCGATTGTATAGTTCGTTTCAACCATCGATAGCAGCCAGTTACAGTAGATTTTAGTGGGCGGAGTCAATTGTGTTGGAAAGTTTCCAACAGCGATCAGCCTAATCAAAATTGTGCACCAGCTGGGTATTGAACTCAGCGGCGATAGGTGGCGCGGCGCCCACAAGCAGCCGGCCATCTGAACATGATGGGCAAAAATAAAAACAGTGATATCCAATCACCTTTTTAGGCCGTTTTTCAATGCTTGTTTTATCGCACAAAAAGTTCTTCAAATTACTCCCCGATTTGGTGGTAACCTTTTGAAAACAAAAAATTGGCGAAAATCTTAAAATAACCACTTTTTGAATTTTTATTTGCAATGAAAAGACTGGCTAGCTGCCAGATCAGTCGCCTGCAATGTAGGGTGCGCTCGGCCAGCATGGCTGACTGCTATCGATGGGTGAAACGAACTATACTACGGGTCGGATTCCAACCTATTTCGGCTCAAGGGGGGGGGACGATTGTACAATAAACCCGCCAACGGGATCGAACTACAAACACTGCGTGATAGTGCCAGATACACCATACGTCGATCAAAAATTGAAAAAAACTCCCTTTAAAGGTACGCCGCAATACCCAAGCTTCTTTTTGGGTTGTACATTGTTGTGTTCATTCTATGTGTGGCACAAAATGCAATTAGTTCCAATAACTTGGGAAATAGCCACTAAACGGAAGAATAATCGTATTTTAGTTCTCCTAGCCATGTTCTTCTTTGTCGTTCTGGCCTTCCGTTGCATTTTCATGGGGAATTTCATGTTCGGAGCCAGTTTTGTACTTCAACGCACCCAACTGGCACCACTACTCTCTGCCGAGGTACACAAACTACATTACAACCTTTTTGTTTCAAAATACAATAAATAATAAGCTAGACCCCTGTGCCATATCATTTGATGCGCTCGGCATTGAAAAAGAGACCTCTATGAAAAACCGAAATTCTCAATTTTCTAGTTAAAAATCTTTTCACATTTATCTTGATTGGTTCATTCACGTAGTTTCAGTATAAGAGGCGCATACTTTCGTAACCCGTTCCTGAGATACTTCGCAGTACTCTCTAGTTTTCATCACAAATCTTCCATTTTAGGCACTGGCCACTTTGATGACCCACGTGATCTACTCCCTGGGTATCGGAGCCACTGCCCTATCGTCCGTCAGTTCCTTCATGTTGCCGAGGGACAACTGCTACAAAGTCAGTACTTGGCTCATCAGCTTGTTGAAGTCGAACTCGAAACTCGACTCGACTTGAAAAAAAAACTCGAAAGTCTCCATAACTCGAAAACTCGATTAACAACCCTAGCGGCTGTGGGACTAGTAGTCTGTTATCCGAACGCACCCGGTGGCCATATATTGTAAGCTCAAGTAGCCATGTAGGTTGCTCGAGCAAATTTTCAATAGGTAATACTTCGCGCAGTTTTCTATAATTCCTTTGTGTTTCGTTTGTTCTCAATAGTGCCCTTACTGCTTCAGAAACAGGCAAATAAACTTTTGAAGCAAGAGAATTACGAATTAGTGACTTTTCATTGGAAAACACTTGAGCTCACGAAATATAGGCACAGATCACACCACGAACAGGATGATACGTCATTGATGTACGGTTCCAGACCTCAGCTGTAGTCTCAATTGATATCGTGATGTTCGACAGTTGAACTTCAATCACTACCAAGATCTGAAGTTTTTGCAAAGGAGCCTATCCAATTGGTTGTAGTACATGTGCGTCTTCACTTGTAAAGGTATTCTAATGTTCTTTTTGGTCAAGGCTACTCTAATTGCTGTGGCTGGCGACTGTGCTGCCAGTTTTGTTGGTCTCCTGATCGCCTGCGGACTAATCGGCGAGGTTGAGGCTCTCAGACCGAAATCGTCATACTTGTACCAATTTCTCAAGAGTAAGTATATTTTTGTTTAGTTAAATTTCCTGAGCTTTGGTGTATTCTCATTTGACCAATATTGTGGAAAAAAGACTCAGATAGTCTTTCAAAATGATTCTTCGTTTCAGTTGTTCATAGTCACATGCGTGCGCATGATAGGTTTCAAAAGTGAATCGATGAAAAGCGTCAAGTGATTTCCCTTTAGTATACCCAGTTGTATTGATTGATTATAGTCCAAAATTGTAGCAGAAGACATGGCCTATTCCACCGTGTTCATACCTCAAATTCTGAATTATTATGGACGAGTTTGGCCGATTCTGTACACTCTTCTCAAACTATTTCTGTACGAGGGAGCCTACACAAGTATGTATTAGTAATATGAATATTCACGTAAAGTGGAAACACGCATCAATAAACACGTACTTTCTCGTGAAACTTTCCCAAGTTGCAAAGTGTGTCATAGTAAGCTCTGAAATTCGAATCACACCTACCTACAGTATCACTATACAATCTCAGAATAAAGTTTTTTACCAGATGAAAATTATTGAAACTATTTTGAGTTTCTAGAATTGAACCGAATGAATTCTGCTCATTTTCCTAAAAACACTCAAAATCATCTGCAGTAAAGTACAGTTCTGTTTCTATTTGGGCATCGATTATATCAAGTATCGTTAAATAAGCAACAGCACGGGAGAAGTAGCACAAGTACACTACTGAGTACTGTTCCAGTCCCTATCTTCCTGGTGTTGAGTGTGGCGAGAGATCATCTACCGAAGGGAACCAAGTACACAACGGCTGCATTGATTGCATTCGCCTTGATCGTCGCGGATTTTCAGACAACACTCATTCTACGGGTCAGTTTCAAGTTGCAAGTTCTCTCCGTCTTATCACAGTGTTACATAGTGGTGATTCATTTTATTAGTTTCTCTATGAACTGAACAGCTATTGTTATGACCACAATCCCGACCTAGAAGGGGCGGTTTCGCTGGCCAATTCACTGGAGAATCGGGTCCTTCTCGAAGCGAACCGCAAACCGGTCATTGGAGAGCCGAACCGAACCTGCCGAACCGAATCGTATACGAGGTAAAATGAGTGGGAATCCACTAATTTTACCTTGTTCACGATTTGTTCGCTTAAATAATGATCAATGTCGGTCCGGTTCAAACCTTTCACTGGAGAACCGGTCGGTTTAGAATGTCGGTCCGGTCGGTTCACTCGGTTCGGTTCGGTTCTCGAGTGACCGGTTTGCGTTTCTGTTTGGGAAGGACCCGGTTCTCGAGTGAATTCGCTACGTCTGAGAAAAATGGCTCAACAGCGCTCAATACCTAATTTTCAAGCATTCACCGTCATGGTCCTGAGTGTAATGGGAGTAATGTTTGCTTAAACATTGCCGTGTTGTGCTATGTGAAATTCCGGTCTTGTTCTGCTCGGTGAGATCAAGCTACAATAAAGGTCTCGTCCCTTACTTTGTCTCTATTTCAGGGAAGTCAAGGGGTGGTGTATCTTCTGTCGGTCATAACCCCCTTCGTCGTGTGCTGCAGGCCGTTGTTCATTGTCGTCCTTTTCTTGGTCGTTCTGTTCTATGGTAAGTAACTCAGAACCACTACTAGTTCACACGTTACCTAAACTGGGAATTTTTGGCAGAGCTGCAGTTTTCTTGAATGTTCTGGAAGCCTGAACCCGTCTTGCGTCTCTCAATTGTGCGCTTATTCGATGCAACCTAAGTCGTTTGTGGAAAGAAATGACATAAGTTTGGCGAGATGCAGACTGGGTTCTGAAAGTTGGGATCTGATGAAAGACACGTCTGAAGCATCCTTTGCCATTCACGAGTTCTACACTTTCCTTTCGGTGCGAAACTTTTGAATTACCACACCAGCTTCGACAATCAAATTTAATGATCTACTATGCATTTGACCTTATTGGTCTGATTTCCAGGAAAGAACGAGTTTTCAATAGATCTAAACATGGTGTTTCCTGTCAATGAGACTTGGTATGGCTTTCTGGCTCCGGCTGGGTCCTGGATGTTCCTCGTATGGACCACTATCGGACCATTGGCTCTCGCGGTGAGAAATGACATCGAATACGGTCGTTTCAATTTCTGATGTGTTTCCGCATATTTACACAGCAGAACAAACAAACAATTCTTTTGAGATATTTGGTAGAAGGGATGGATAATTTTTTTCAGTACGTATGAGTATGGAGTTAAAACTCGAGTAAACTCATGGGAAAGCTTTGCAAAGAGCCTTGTTTGAATAATGCTAGTATAAAACACAGCTCGGCTCAACTAAATACTTCTTCCGTAAACGAATGATTAGAAAATTTGACTATAGCAGTGTGTAGATCGAGGATACGCAGATGAGCTGGCCGCTAGCCAAACCCCGCCCCCTACCAAATTGACAGGACGCTGTCCACAACGGTTTGGCAAAACCTAAGAACATCCCTGCGCCTTGAGCCCATTTCACTTTGCGTATTTGTGCACTACTTCGCAAGGCTAGTTGAAAACGTTAAAGTTTTGATCTATACTAATACTACTATACTATAAGTTTTGATCTATACTAATACTACTATACTATAAGTTTTGATCTATACTAATACTACTATACTATAAGTTTTGATCTATACTAATACTACTATACTATACTTAAGTTGTAAATTTCAGGGTTCCGAGTCGCTTATCATGTTAGAGAGTATAACGATGGTTTCTCACCTCACCCTGTGGGAGAAGTGTGCTGCTTGGATGTTCCCCGTCCTGTGTGTTCTGATATTCCCCCTCATGTCCTACCTGAAAGTACGACCCAAAATGAAAGCAGGAGCAGTGAGTTAGCATTAGTATTCAAATAATACATTTTTATGCACTCATTTTACACTTCCATATCCGATAAGCGTAATGAAACAATATGATTGAATAGTCGTTTTTACAGTGAAAATTCGACGCTTTTTATTGGTTTAAACTCCCATTTTTCGTCATAGTGAGCAGTTTCCACAAACTTTCTTATTAATTTTCATCTGTATACGCTTTAAATTTATTTCAGACTTTCCAAGACATGTTATTGTGCGACACAAACCACCCATCGTACAAAAGAGTTTGGAGAAAGCCCAATCGACAAATAATCTCACGCGAATATCTAGAAGAGTGTGAGTTTCAACAAAATATTGCGAATATCAACTAGAAGGTGATAGAAAAGTCACGTGAAACGTGTAAACACATCAGTAATTCTCAATACTATGCATTTGTTTCACACTTTCCATGTCCTGTACAATCGCAGCCACTACTTCTCTACTCCTACAGGCTAACTCAAGGAAACTCACTGGATTGTGTGAAGATTAGAAACCCGCAAACTTTTGCTCAAGTCTTACTTTTTTCACATTACATTATGTTTCAAGTGTCTGACATTCATATCGTTTTGTCAAACTGAAGCGATTGTAGTTTGCTTCCGATGCGAGCATAAATTCGTAAGGTGTGACGAGTTCCAACTCCAAACTACAACTTATAACGCTCTATGCAAACGAACGCTAACTAAGCAAGCTACAGTCGTCGCCAACGGAAAGGTGGGAAGGTACTGTATATCTAATTTTCGATGTGTTATAAATGTATTAACGCACACGACAGTTTATAAATTTGGTACCCCATACCGCTAGCTAAAAAACTAAGCAAAGTAACGCTCTATGAACCTTTGCAGCTCTTTCCTGCGCGGGCACTCAGACTTTTTCCGTAGAGAAGGGCTCGTCAGTGAGAAAAACCTCCCTGGAACCAACACAGCGAAGTGTGTTGAAGAAGTTGGCTACCGGCAGCAAAGACGGAAAGACGAAAACCTCGGTGGAGCCGACTCAGAATACCAGAAAAAGTGCCGAGACCACGAAGAGCGCAGAAACAACTAAGAGGAGCAGCGCGAGAAGCGGTGAAGCCACCAAAAAGGTAGGTCAAATCACGAAACGTTGAAAGTGCAAATATGGAGGTAAGTAGTTCATTTAGTGCATACATCATTTATACACGAAACCACTTTCTAATGCAACCAACAACTTCGGTATCAAAACACTTACAGAAAATAACAAAGAGGCTGAAATTAGTTATTTTTCGTGTTATTCATAACATACATTTCTGTATTCCAGGTGCGTACGGCTAAAACGGATGGTCCATCGGTTAAACATACGCAGAGGGAGCCGGTCACTACGCCCGTGGTCTCAGATTTTGCCACGTAAGTTGAATTTCGAGTTCGGTGAAGAAGTGTGGTATATTTCAGTTCATTTTCACTGAGACCTTGACAGAGTGTCAGTGGTTGTTTTTCATAGAAAACCTAGGTTTCGTTTCGTACAACGTTCATTTTTCATACACTGTGATGGGTGAACAACCACTTATACATAATCTTCCGTTCTCTTGAAAAAACTCTACATCAGTGAGAACCACTAAAAATGCATTGGCACGCTGTCGTGAATACGAGAACTATTGCAAAAAAAACATCTCTTTAGTCGATTTTGTACGGTTTAGCTTGAATCGAACTCGATTACATCTCGCTCACGTTCAGACGACAATGTTTATGCCAGAAGTGGCGGATTCAAAAGAATGAATATACGGTGTTATTTACTTCTTTTCACTGTGTTTGTAGTTTGATCCCATTGATTTTCGACCGAAATCACTGATTTATCGCGTTTATTCAGATCAAACTACAACTCAGATGCTCTCTACAGCGTTGATTTCTGTAATAGAATTTCGCACTCTAGTATGTAAAACAATTTTTTTTCAGAAGATGAAAACGTCAAGAATCCGTGTGAGCAGAGAATAAATGTTGATCACTTCATTTTGATAATTATGAATAATGTCCATTCAATGTGTATAAATTATGCCTGGTTCTTATAACTTTCTTCTCAAATGTGTACAGAAAGAAATCTAGTAAACCAACGTTAAATCATTCATTCTTCGCGTCAGTTGCATGAAATTCGGACAGCATAACTCAGAGTTTGAGGTCGACGTGTTAATAGAGTTTTATGAGAACTTCATTTCTCTTTTGAAATTAATTAGAAAATTCCATACAAAAGTGTTTTGATTTACTGCTATTCCAAAGTATAAAGGTAGGATCATCGCCTTCGGATTGAAGTATATAAGAATGTACACAGCTTTTCTGATACAAGGTAAGAGTAGTTTGTAGATGAGACTGAAAACAGTTAGATATAGAATGGCCCAACAAAGGGATACCTTGAACCTGAGGCTGAAACCTGATCACATATTCAGATCTTGATCACAATTTCATCAGCTCAAATTCATCAACGTTTTTTTATTCCTGATTAAAGTTAATATTTAGTTTATGCGGTTTATGCCTATTATTGTTTATAAATTGCATCGACGAGTTTTAATCGAAGAACATGTGTTAGGCGTTCACGCTCACTGCTGCTAATATGGGCCTGACGTATCCCACACACTAACACAGTTTACTAGTAACCAGCCGTATAGCTGACTGGTTAGCGCCGGTGACTCAGAACCACAGGGCGCGGGTTCGAGTCCGGGCTAGACCGTTGATGAAATTTGTTAGTACTTAACTATGCTGTCGACCACAATGTTAACCGTCACTTAAATCAATTGCTGAGGTCTACCCTTTGAATTTTTTTTTTCACATTTTGTCAATTGAAAAGGAAAAAAGAAGCAGTGACTGTGTTTGTGTGTAACTTCAAATGATCATTAGTTTATTGAAGTTGCTGAAGTTGAATTTTCCAGCAAATTAATCTTAGTTCATTTTATGGCTAATTTCTTCCCGAACCTACTTTTACAGAACCAAATCCGAACCGATATTGGCTCGGTAAGAAATGGCACCGATAACATGACTATCGGAATTCAAATATTTCAATCTCCCGCTAGAAGTACGGTAACTCCCGACTATTTTTTTTCGGACGTCGCCACTTTGCGCGCTCATTTCAAAAATTCTACTCTTTCGTAATTTCCTTATATTTAATTAAAATATTTAAAATTATTATTTAAAATTATAATATCGTGTTTTATGTTGTTATTGACCTTTGTTTCTTCCAAACAAGCTTCATCTCTATCGTTTTAATTGCTGTGAACCGTCGAGCATAACTGGTTTACGATACGTTCGTTGAATACGATGTATTGAGTTTACAAATAGTTGATCCGTTATGTGTGCCATGTCTCTTCATTTATAACAAATCAATCTCATATTCCAGCCGTCCAAGATGGAAGGTGTGATGCAGCAGGTCGCTGAAACACTTCAACAGTCTTTGCAGCACGAACCCACCATCCGAAAAGCGGCTGAAGGCAAGATCAGTGAATTCGAAAAGCATCCCGGTTGGTGTTTTTCAGAGTTTTATAGTATTGGGAAGATAGTTTCATTTGTCTTTGTCAGTAGAGAATAAAAATAAATGTTACTTCCACTAACAGTTTGAAAAAAATTGGTGACATTTGATGTTTAACGGTCACCACAGTTGGTCGATTTATATGACTGGAAGCTGGAAGATGGAAATACATTTTTAGTTGCAATAGAATCAGATCTACTTTGAACGTGGTAAACATCTAAATTCGTGGAAAACGCTCATTTTACAACACTTCCTTTTATAGCATAGCACTTCAATTACAACGAATTGTGGTGTCTCTTAAACACGAGCCGGTTTATTACGTTTCTCTCGTCCTTCTTGATTTATTACTATGCCTATTTCAGGATTTGCCGTCATTCTGCTGCAGCTCGTTTCCAATGAGGGTCTTCCGGCTGAAATTAGGATTGCAGCTGCTGTCACATTCAAAAATTTCATCAAGAAGAATTGGGTGAGTTTCCGTTCTCTCGGAAACAAACAGGTCAAAAAGTTGGGATCTAGGATAGGAAGATGTACTTTGATTAATGAATAGATATTTTATCTAAATTAGTTTAGTTCAATTCTTTTTTGAAATTAAAAGCTGATCCCGACCGCTTGATCCTATGTTTATGTGATGTATCTTACGGGTTAGACGTGTTGCGTTGTTACATGTTATTAGATTAGGTCAGAAGTAATGCATAGCTGATTTAGTATTTTTTCTAACTTAATTATTTCCAGAGTCCGACCCCAGAGGTAGATCTTCCCGCCGAGGAGGAGCAGCAAATCAGGGAGCTCGTTCTGGAGGCCATGTACAGCAACAAGGGAAATCTACAGAATCAGCTCAGTCATGCTCTACATCTCATTGGACAGGTAGGGTCATACTATTAGCTCCAGTAATGTTGCCCGGTTAGCTGGAAATATTTAAAAATAGTTTCCTCGTCGCCTATATCGGGATATTTCCCAAAAACTGTAAAGTGGCGGCTGATTGTTAATCCAGTTTCTAGTGTGATTTTCCGGAGAAATTGTCGTTTTCTCTTGTGTTCAGATGGGCAATCAGCTAAGTTAGGTGATAAATATGCTATTCAAGCAATTTCATTTATTTGTATTGTAGCGTGATTTCCCTGAGAAATGGTCGTTTTTATCTGTTTGTTCAAGGATCATGGCTAATCAGCTAATAAATGTGATGTCTAAGATATATTTATTTATTTCATTTGCAGCGTGATTTCCCAGAGAAATGGCCCTCTCTAGTCCCCTCTCTGGCTTCTCATCTGGGGGAGGAGAACTTCGACCGAATGGTGGCCACCCTCTCCGCCATGGATCAGCTGTTCAAGAAGTTCCGCATCGAAAGCAAGTCGGAACAGTTGTGGAGGGAACTCAAGAACTGCCTCGATAATGTGGGCTCAGATGAGGGTTTAGGGAGATCGAACACTGGTAGATAAATACGCCCTTTTCTGATTTTTTTCGTTGTTTCATTATTTTCAAATTTTGTTTGCAATTCGAGTAAATGCGAAAACGAAATATATATTTATATATAGGTTGAGACCTCCGGGCGGCTAAATTGTCTATTTTGGTCAAGTGGGGGCAAACTCGTGAATTACTGCAACTGAAGAAAAGGAACGTTATTCGAATAGGCACTCAAAGCTTTGACACTCTGTGGCTCTGTAGACCTCACTTTCATAACATTTTTTCTCTCTCAAAGAAGTCAGCCACACATCAGAAAGGTGTTTTCGTTTTTACATTCAATCTGTGAACATTTATAATTTTTCATCGAAAATGCACAAATTTAGCCTGCTACGTGCGAAAACGAATATGAGACCGGTTTATCAATGTTTTCTGGCAAAGCAGTTCACTTCGCTGGACTTTTGTGAGTTGGATTGAAACAATGCGTTTCCATTGCATCAAATTTCAGGTGCAAGATCCATTGACGAAATTATACGTAAAGATGGTTGGCATGACTCCAAGGGTACAGGATAACAGCATGGATGCCGCTTCAATCGGACAGTGGTTGGAGGTTGGTGAATCGCTCGAAAATCGAAAAAGACATTCTTTTTCACCTTTAGGCCTTCAGGGGGGCTCGGGACATCTTTTCACGTTGACGTTTAACACCAGCATTGATAGTGAAGAAAACATTCATATTGACGTCCACGCCGGCTTTAACGCCATCTAAGTCGATACGCATGTTTTCTTCACAGGAAACGTGGGCGTTATATTATACGCGCGCGTAAAAAGTTTGAACCCGGCTTTGCATTCGCCTCATTCATTCTTCTCCATTTTCTCTCTAAAATTTCGATAACAGGATGGGATGTAATAATGATTGGCCGTTGGGAAAAGTCAGGACCTAGTCTTTTTCATAGTTTGCTCTCTAAACGGCACACAATTTGTTGCTCAAAGTTTACTTTACGGTTTCGGAGTTCCGATTCCGAGAATTTTGGGAGAAGCACCTTCTCTCTAGCTCTAGAAACAGTCCCCTGCACCACCATTCATCGAGATCGACTTGAATTTATTAATTTTGCAGGTCCTTCATTTGATTGTTCGAGTTTTCCATTCGTTGTGCTACCAGGATCTGCCAGAATATTTCGAGGTTTGTTATTTTTGTATTGGAGTATTTATAAGTTCGGGAGATTTCAAGGATCTATAAGAATTTTATCGTCAGTGTACAAAACCAGGCCTTCTTCTTCAAAAAGGATCTAATTATTTTTTGAAACTGGACTTAACAGAATTTGTGAAAAAGTCTGTACGTTCTTCGAAAATGAATTATAGAAACGTATAAAAGAAATGTATGAACAGTTTGAAACAGTTATCCGTTTGTATATTTGGCGCTGTTTCAGGATAACCTGAAGCCTTGGGTGGAGGGCTTCTTGGAGCTGTTGAAGCTCGAGTGTCCCACTCAGACATCTGGAGGAGGCGAACCGACGTCCATCGATAAACTAAAGGTACGCTTTTCCTTATTATGTATCGTAAAATAGCTCACGGTCATAAGAATAAATCTGAGTAGATGTAACACTGAAAATTGAGTGCTAACAAACATACAACATAACTCTGTTTTCGCTACCAATCAGTGCTTCTCAAAAGTGAGTGCTCGCAAGAGTGAACCCTGCAAGATGTTGTGCTTGTATGAAACTGAAAGTCATACGCCGTCAAGGCCACTTTTCTGATAGAAATTGAGACGTCACGAACATATTCAAATTCAAAAATAGGGGTCGCGACTTCTCGATTTAAAAACTCGCGACGACGAATTTCATACGAATACGAATCGATAGTGATTAACGAAATACAGGCAGAAATGGTAGTTGTGGAGGGGTCGCGGCTCGAAAAGATGGAGGAGACGACTGTACGTTTACTTAAATATATATTGTTCCAGAGTGAAATCTGTGAGGTGTTCACGTTGTACGCGCAGCGGTACGAGGAGGAGGTGAACCCCTTCATGCAGGCTGTCATCCAATCAGTCTGGCAACTACTGGTTCAGACGGGACAGGATGTCAGGTATGTTGTATGTTACCAGTAAGGAGTAAGGTCCGACTATTCCACAAAAAGGAGCCCATTTTTCCATTCAAGTACGCTCACACACCAGTAAGGTCCGACTGAGTGACAAAAAGTAATCCGTTTTCAGATGTAAACACGTGAAAATTCAGGATTTTTCGACACAATTAGATTCAAGTTTTCGGTTGAAAAGTAGTTCATTTTGCGAATTTTTCTGACTATTCGGACAACTTTGCTGGTGTATGAGTACGCTAATATTCTTGATCTTCCATAAAAAAAATGGACGACTTCGCCCGATACTGGCGAAAAAGTAGTTCGTTTCTCGCATTTTTCATTGGGTCATAAGGATTGAAAGCACAGCAGAATCATAGGAAAGTCCCCTCGTCAACCCCGATCACTAAAGAGCTTGATCCAAGAGACATCTGACGTGGGTAGTCGTCATCTCGAGGAGCTCGATAGAAAGGGCATCAGAAAGTCTTAGATGGCAAAAGGGGACGCGCGTCAAAAATTGGAAAGAGCCTTTGTCCTCAACTCTTTGCGGCTTGAATACAAGTTCCTTATTCCGACTTGGTTAGGTAGTCATCATCAAGTAGAAACATGTAGACAGGCAAGAGTCTCAAGGGTAACCAATAACTGTGTCACAAGTGGCCGATTGAACACAGGTCACCAATCAATACCGTGGTTTTGGGTATTTTGTGAATTGGTGCTGTCCTCATAGTGCTTTCTATTCTTTACTCTTCGGTCTTGCAGAGAGTTCTTACAACCAAACGCACAACAATTTAAACTGGGCTCTTTACTAAAAGTAAGACTTCAGGCTCCCCGCGTTATTAGGCGATGTATCCGTCATGTAACTTAACTTAATCAATATTTATCTTCATAGGTAGTATTTATTATTCTTAGTTCATTTTATCATTTATGTATTAACCTTATTCTAGTAAACTTAATCTTATTTAATCTAATTCTGTTTATTTAAATTCTTTGAATTTTACTAGTTAAGGCATACGTAAAAAGGGTTAACATCAGGTCGAAAAAAGTGAGCATGAGCATCCCCAAAAAGTAAGCCTATGTCATTGAAGAACACGAAATTTTCAAAATTTTACCGAGAATCTGTAACATTCCCCCAAAAAGTAAGCATGCTCCGGTCAAATTCGGGAAAAAGTGAGCATCAGTCAACATCAAAATAAGGGGGTATTTTACGTATGAGTTAAGGACAGAACTGAAGTACTTGTGCCATGATTGGTTGATTCGTTTACAGATACGATGGACTTGTCTGTGCTGCCCTCGACTTTTTGTCGATTATTTGTCAGAAGACGTACTACGAGAGCTATTTCACCGGCGAAGGAGTTATTCAGACGATTGCACGTGAGTAAAAATCGATCGAAATAGCGTTCTCGAAACATGGATGTCATAGGTGGGATGCTATGGTCCGCTGACCGGGGGACCCTTAACTTCTTACCACACTGGGCGAGAGGGGACCTATAACTGTTTAACAAATTATCCAGTTTTGTCATTGTGGCGCCACTGAATTGAGGAGGGACCCAAACCTTTTCGTAGTTTTTCGCGGAAGAGATCATTAACTCTTGAGACCCCTAACCTAACCAGGATTATCCCACATATGATGGATGTTGGCATACATGGGCTGAGTCGCTGGAAATTGCAAAAAATAGAGATATTCATGTCGAAAAACTACTGGACAATATAAATAGAAAACTGTCACAATATTTCCCAAGCCCCAAGTTAAGATAATCGGGTGTCTTGTGTTACTATCACGTTATTTTCAGAGGATGTCTGTGTCCGGAATCTAACGCTTCGACAAGAGGATTTGGAGTTGTTCGAAGATGAACCGATTGACTACATGAGAAGAGATTTGGAAGGTATGTTTATTTGTGTCTTTGCGATCCTACAAAATCGAGCGCTTTTTCTGGCTATGACTATGAAGACTTGGTAATTGGTTGGAAAAGGATGAGATAACTCTGGGTTGTATCGAGGTTGTATCAAGGTCAGATCTACACGCTCACATCTGTAAGCTGTGACTATTTTACAAAGAGCCCGTTTGATTATTAAAAGGTAAAGGCGTGAAACTCCTTGATTTACCATTATATTTTGGATATAGCCTTTTTTGACAAATAGAGGCCCGTTTTCTGAATTGTGCCGTCTATTTCGACAACCGTCCTGCAGCCTGGATTCCATTCGTTGTGTGTATTCTAGGTACGGACGTGGGTACTCGCCGGCGTGGTGCCATTGACCTGGTGCGCGCACTCTGCCGACGCTTCGAGGCTCAACTCGTGCCTATTCTCGGACAGGTACACGACATTGTCAATTTGTCATTCATTTGAGATGGTCAAGTACAACTTCAAATTGTACATTGGTACTTTGTTCTCGTTTGTAGAAAGTAAAAAAGGTTCACATCAGGTCGAAAAAAGTGAACATGAGCATCCCCAAAAAGTTATTGAAAAACACGATTTTGTTTCAATTTCACCAAGAATCTGTAACATTGCCCAAAAAGTGAGCATGCCCCAGTCAGAATCGGGCAAAAGTGAACATCAGCCAACATCAAAATGAGAGGGTGTTTCACGTATGTCCAACACGCTATTCTTTTCTACTTGACAAAAAATGGACTAATTCCGGCATACCCACACTTCTGGTGTGGGTATGCCGTTACTTGTGTGTTTGTATCAGTATTTAATTATATTTAAAAAAGTAAAATGGTGTGATCTGGGATTCGAATTCACAATGGAACGAGTTAGTTGTAGATTGTAATTTACTGAGCTGTGACCCCAGGCTCAATATATTCCAATATTTATTCAACAATATATTTCAATATTTATTCAACACATTCATGTATTCGACACATAGAACAAACATGAACTAATATGTCACATGGTGATGGTGTTCTCTCAACTTATTGCTTCGTGTGCATTTTGAACGAGGAAAAGCCAAGGTTCACAGCGCAAAGGAACAATGTCAGAATTGACGTGAAGTTTAGGTTATGGCAATTCGGTTGAATTCGGTAGAGGTGGTAGGAGTTTGTTTCGGTAGACATGGATAATTATTTTCTATCCTTTTCAGATAGTCCAATCGCTGGTGGCCGATGGTAACTGGCTGAAGTTGGACGTTGTCTATTGTCTGGTAACGGCAATGGCCTCGAAGACGGAGACTGTCAAGAGCGGAGCTACCAGTACTAGTCAGCTGGTTGGTTATTAGAAGTATTTTAATTACAGTTAAGAATGAGAATATTTATTGAACCTATGATTCAATTTATAGAAAAAGTGTCTGGACACCAATATAGTAATATTAACCAGTTTTCTGTTTGTTACTTGTTATGAGGCCAGTACAGTAAGCTCAGGATTTTCCGTCTGTGCGAGATTCATATGATTGAAGTTGCAACTTCACTGCTGATGGAAAGTGTTTTCTGGGGATTTTTGACGAGCAGAGGATTCCTGGCTTGTATTTCTTTCTTAATGTTGATTCGATTTAATCTTTATTTCCTAAGCTCACTTAGTTCATAACACTTGTATCCAGTTTGCGGTTCATTTGAGACCTTCATGGGGATACAATTCCGAATTTGATATATGTGTGATTTGAGGTGGATGTCTCGGATTACTATATGAATCAAGTGCGTGCCCATCTAGCCAGTGACGTCAACGAGACTCCGATTCTGAAGGCAGATGCTCTCAAGTGGGTGCAGCTGAAAAATATCCTTTTTATCACCATTTGCGAGTTATCGAGATTAACACACAACACTACAAAATATATTTGTATTAATGCATATGTGATTTGCACTGTACTGTAAGTTCGTTGCGTCTTTTAGTATTTCGGAACGACAAACTATTCTATTCTGATTAGTATTTAAAGCTATAGCTGGGCCAAGTATTGAATGTGAACGTGTTTTTTTCAGGTTTGCTGTCACTTTCCGTAACCAGTTGAGAGCTGAATTATTGGTGGAAGTCGTACAGGCCGCCGATCGCCTACTCACCTCAAACTTACCCGTCAGTTGAAGTTTACGTTTCGCTGTCGAACGCTATGAGGGACCAAGAGTGACTATTGTCTTCTCACTTTTTTCATATCGGCTTTCGAACAAAAAAAGTTTGTCTCTCTTTCTCACTCATCTATGAGTGAGTGGCTTTTTTCACTCGTGGCTCAATACGAATCTATTTCCACTCTTCGCAAGCGGTTTGTGTTTTTCACTCCTGGTTAGTTGCACTCATTTAATTTCTCTAATAATTACGGTCACTGGTAAGATTTATAAAAGAGAAGTATTGAAGAGTGACGGTGTAAACTAATATGTTGTATTATTTCAGGTTCTCCACAAGTACGCCGCCTATGCTGTTGATAGACTGCTACTCGTTAAGCAGAACGGATCTACGGTAACTCGCATCTCTAATCTCTAAGAGGAGGGGGAGGGGCTGGTTACATTGAGTGGGAATATTACTTTCACCAATATTTATTCATGTCTTAGTACCTGTTTCCTCTCTCAAATAGAGATTATGTTTCACGAATTTCTGGCATGAAGTAATGTCTTTGAAAACATTGACAGTCGTCAGCCTGTGTATATCCTTTACTATTTTTCAATTACTCTATATGGATGTGACTGTTTGCAGACGTGTGTGCTGACTGCCGAATCGGTGCCAGTCTCCTCTCTTCTGACGAACCTCGTCTCCGGCTTCGACAAGGACCCCAAGGCACAGAACTCGCCCTACCTCATCAAGGCCGTACTCCGGGTCGTCGCCATTCTTGACGTTGGTTATTTTATATATCAATTTACTGGCACTGTAACAAAGTGTTAAGAAAAACTCACCTCTGAACTATCTAGTCACCACCGGACTTAAGCTGTGATAACCCACACTATGCCTAAACATGGAAAGTTTGCAATTATAAGACCAGAGTGTGATCAAGTTGAGTTTACCACTTGCGTCACTTTTCTACGATGTCTGTCTCAGTAGGAGGGTTGATATTGGTCCGTTAAAAGGGTTTAGGCCCCGATACCAGTTTACGAATTGCTGTACATGATAAGCGCTTTTCAGTCTCTCTAAAATTTTGTTGATGTCCCCTGGTGGGATAGGTAAAAATAACTATTCAAACGAAGCCAACAAATTGATGAATTGAAAACGTAGTGAAAGTCGCTTTGATTCATGTTCCGTCAGAAGTGGTCAACGTATCCTTCATTTCCTCACTTCTAAGTTCACATCAATCCTACTGAGACTACTAGAGTACACATTAAAACTAAAACGGCGTAGAAGTTTCTTAATTCATCCTTAGGTCAGGTGATTCAGCTGTGAGAAAAACAGGAAAATAGTACGAAATACGTTGAAAAGCTGCCGTTATCGGGCCAATTTTCCCTATTCTTGAAATTCAGGCGGTACAAATTCAAGCATTTCATGAACAACGGGTGAAAGGTTGGCAACCAACAATATCACCTCACGTATGATTCATAGCGTCTCAGTAGGAATGGAAACGACTATCCCCGGTATTTGCAGGACAGCACTGCCCGCCACGCTGGAGCCATCGCGTCTCGTCTGGCGTCTCTGGTGGAGGCGGCCACCAAGAACCCCGCCGACTCGGTCCACACCCATTTCCTGTTCGAGACCATGTGTGTCCTTATCAAGAAGGTAGGCAGTCCATACACCAGCAAAGTCTGATTATTCACAAAAGGGAAACCGTTTTCGATTCAAGTATGTGTTATGTGTAACTCGATGTTGAAGAACGTTTCTCGCTATCCGGACAACTTTAGTGAAGTGTGGTTACACATGCAAGTTATATGAGCTCAATGTTTCATGATGTATCTGTGGACATCACAAAGTTGGGTGATGTAGCCCCTCATACTAGCATTAATATTGGGGTTTTATACATTATACATTTTTAACCCTGAATTCGTCATGTCTTCTAAATCGCACGTAAAACGTAACGTAAAAGAATGATGGAAGGGCGAAGAGATGTTGTTCATTCTGATACTCTTGTCCAATGGTCAGAAAAGTGCAATACGGGCTAACTTTTCGCCAAATGCAGGGGAATTTGCATACCTTATCATTGATTTCTACAAAAGTTCACTCTCTCTTGATGGACAGTCACATCATACTGGCGTGTTCATTCTGTTGTATTCAGACAGCGGACGTGCCAAACGGCGGATTGGATGCTCAGTTGATGCCTCTGATCGAGACGATTCTATCACAGGATATCGCCGATCTCATTCCCTACGCCCTACAGATTACTGGTTCGTTTTTCAATATTTCACATAATCCCACTATTACACTGAATCAGTTCCCAAAGTTTAAACGGTATTATATTTCTTCTCAAAGCGAACCAAGAACCATTGGTGCGATACCCCGGTTATCTTACCGGGGGAACCTTAACTTCTGCATCAACTGAGCTAGGGGAAACCCTAACTTTTCCAATAATGCTGGGTTTGTTGGGTAGTAACACAGGGGGAACCTATAACTTTTCGCTTTTACTGTAAAGGGGATGTTTAACTGTTGAAACCCTCGCATTGACACTATCCCACCTATGCCAAGAACCATCTTGCTCTATTAATAACTACGCTAAAACAGAAAACGTAAAACCTTCCCGAATTTATTGAAAACTAACCGTGTTTCTCATTCTGATCGTAAATACCCCGCCCCTTATTATATAGACTGATTCTCTTTTTCGCCCGCTGACGCTCGATGTATGGCTGTGTATTTCTTGTTGTTCATCACAAATGCTCACTTTTCGGGTTCGGTAATTGTTTTGCCCGGGTTAGAAGTTGGAACTGTATCACCTATGATTCTGACGGTGGCGTGGTAGAATCTATAAATTAACATCTACCATCTAATTCAGGCGTGCTTCTTGCGGCGGCCGCCTCCCGCAGTGCGAATGTGGACCAGTACGTGGCCTTCCTGCCCTTCCTACTCGATCCCCAACTATGGGCCAAGTCGGCCATTGTACCCGCCGCACTCACTGTATTGGAGGTGAGGTTCTTCTTCGAATCATACACTCACGTGACTAATACTTTTGAGTATCCCACTGAGAAGTAGAAAAAGCGTTATACTGGCGAGAAACTTGAAGCCGGTATTCCTATCATTTCTTATTTCCCAATCACAATAACTAAAACAACTAAGCTTTGTGAGCGTATGCTTTGGAACTCAAACATGCATTTCTTTCACATGTTTCTAGCGTGATGTAGGCTAGCTATTTTCCATATTTCACTTTTATGGTTCGGTTACTTGACGTTTTTCAGGTGTATCTGCGTCACTGTCCAGTCAAGGTTTTGGGGGAGCACGGTGCCAAGGTTATGCATCACTACTCGAGGTAATTTAAAATAAAAGGGTGGTAATTTTGATCGAAACAAATGGAAGTGAGGAATATGATAGAAAAAGAACAACAAACAAGCTTATTTAGCTAGGGCTGACGATTGTTTAGCAGCTTGGAGTGAAAAGTGATTTCTCAGTTACAGTACGATGTTTTTTTTTCTAGGTTGATTGGATCGAAGTCGCTGGATACGTACGGTTTCCAGCTGGCCTGCGCTCTACTCCCTTATATTGACGTGAGTTGTTCGATGTAGTTTTATTTTCCTCAACGTGGTTGGTGTTTGCCATATTCTTGATTCTGTCAATAGTTGACAGTTTTAAAAGAGCAAAGTTCCAATTCTTTGTTACAATATAATTTTGCTTAACTGTCTCGTGCAAAATACAATAAGTGGAATAGTTTATTCGCGATTTCATACGTAACATTTCACATGACGGATCATTTTTTCACCCGATGAGAAAAGAGAACACTCTACTGATGTTTTCACGTTTTTCCTCTTACGTGAGTGTATCACTTCCACTTCTAACCATCTGTATTTGCAGTCAGTACAAGGCGTGGAGGCCCCAATGAAGGTGCTTCTCAATCACATGTTCCAACGAATCCAACAGAGCAAGACACCCAAGTTCATCAAACAGTTTGTCGTCTTCCTGGCCCGATTCGCCATCAATCGAGGGGCTGATGATCTAGCTAAGGTTTGTAGTCGATGTCGATTCAAGTAGAAATTTATCTCAGACACACCAGTAAGGTGTGACTATTGTACGATAAGGAACTCCTATCGGTGAGAAGGAGGGATTCTTTCACTTTTCCAATGTTCAATCCTAACCAGGTTACTTGGTGGATTGATTGGTTCCTGAAATCCTTAAAAAGTGAATTCAACAGAGAATTGACTGACGTACAACACTTAATTATTGATTAGAGCTTGAACCGCCGAGTCTGAATACATCGCCTGGGGATCTTTATTGTAATTTATGATCATGCTGTGCGCAGATGGGTTTTCGAAATTATGAATCCTGTAAAAAAATTTTAATAATGCAGAGATGTAGGCAGCTAATCTGGCTGACAACGAGGAATACATGCCTGAAGTTTTTTCAAAAGTATCTGTATATTGAAGATGTATTGTATTTTTTGTTTCAGTCGATGACTTCGATCCAGCCCAATATGTATGGTATGATTCTGGAGAAGGTGGTTCTACCCGAACTCGCAGGGCTCCAGAATATGACGACCGGAGGGGACAAACGAATAATCGCCATCGGATTCGCCAATATGCTTGCTGAAACGGCGAATGTCATACCGTGAGTTGGCTATCACCGGTGTAACGTAATCGATGGTTATCGATTTTTACAGATTGAATCAAACCCTACCTATTGTATACGTTTCAAAATCAATTCATATTTGTTCATTCGTCGAATGAAGGTTTGTGTAATATTAATACATAGTTATTTGCTAGGTGTAAGTGGCGAATCATTTATATCTTGAAAGTGAATGTAAATTTAAAAAAATAAAAAATAAAACATCATATTTGGTTGTGTGTCTATTGACTACTTCTTTGTTTGCAGGGACCAATTCGGTCCTCTTTCCATGGGAATAACGGCCTTGGTAGAAGCCGCGTCCGCCAGTGAACGGGGAACTCTTTCCCCCGAAGAGGAACAGGTACTTATTCTCCACTCTATACCTTCGTAGATACTGACTGCTTACATTTGAATATTTTGTTAGAATGTTGGCATTCGGAAACATCAAGTTTCTGATTTAGAGATGTTTAGAGCGCGGAATTTCCTGGTTTGGAGCTCAAATTCCCAAGTTAAAATAGGGCAGTGGCAACCCTGGTTAGCAATATGGCGAATTCTGAATGACATGCTTCTAGTGAAGTAGTCTGATCTTGAAATAGTATCGATGAACATTTCAAAATCGACAAAGTTACCTTTAAATTCGCTTATATTCTATACCATACCGTATGCATTTGGAATTTATCGATTATCGAAAATTATTGGAGAATTTCTCCATTTACATAGTAACATTTGTCACATTGCAGGCGGCCATGTACAACACTGAGGGAGAGTTCACGAACCCGTACTGTCGTCTCAGCTACGCGCCCCGTCCCGAGCCAGTCGCACCACAAGTGGTCAACTACAAAGGTCGGTCGGGTTCAGGTTTCGCGCCGCAAAACATTCATTCAAAACTATCGGAATACACGACCGTAATCTTATAAGGTTTTCCGTAGTTATGTTCGTGCTACTGGATATTTCAAATCAGTCCAAATGTTCCCATATGAACCAGGATTGTATCTAAATTTATACACCTGCTTGGCTAACTAGCCAGTCGTACCACAAGTGATCAACTACAACGGTTGGTTGGGTTCAATTTCGGGCCGAAACCGGCATACAAAATTCACTCCGACAGTCATCTTAGAAGGCGTTTCCGTGATCATGTATTGGATACTTCAAGACATATTACCTTCTATTTTGGCTTGCAAATTACCCGGAGAATATTGATATGTTGCCAAGTTGTGAACAAATTCTGTGTAAGATTTAAGATTATCGATTTTACTCTCCAGCCTACTGCCTATCTGGCCCAGGCGGTGCTTAAATTTTGTATATATGATTCAATTTTGTATGGTAGATGTAAAATTCAAATAATTGAGGTTTTGCGGCTGGTTTGATTTTCTAGAGAAAAATTCTATAATTGTGTAGTTATCGATTTCCTTGCAGCCTACCTGGCCCAGGCGGTTCTTCAACGTGGACCGGCGGCCAATCCCGCGGTTCTCAACTGTGTCTCCAATGAATTGCAGCAACATCTGAAGACCTACCTGACCGCCTAATTTGAAAACTTGGATTTCGCGCCCGTTTCTGCCTCTGTTCTTGTCCCATTCAGTAGTATCAACTTTGTTTTCTAGGTCTAGGTTCATTCTTATTAGAACTTGAACAGCTTGTAGCCCATTCGCATATTCTAACATAGAACATTTCAAGTTAGTATATTGTTACTTTTTAGGTTAGTCATCTCATGATTTATGTCCCATCTATTCTGAATTCTCCACTCGATTGCCCCCGGTATCTCCCTCTCTTGATCTACGGTTCAACACACGTTGTTATTGTCAGTCCTGGTATCTTTTGAAAACTGTTGCTTGTGAAATTGTGCACGCGCCTACTTGAAAAAGCATAAGAATAGGCCGCTTTTGAAATGTTTTTGTTAAATGTTGTTTGATAAACTATACTGAACCGTGTAGCCGTTTCTTATTCCGTTCATTAACGTAGATTCAGTTCTAGGATGAATAATGGGATATGGCAATAGTGATTTTATTGTACGCAAGGCACGCATAAACAAAGAAATATACAAAAATGAAAAATAAGTGTAATAACGTATCCCTAATTTGGGGAAAATGTTAGGAGAAACAAATACATAGTATACCCGAATTCGGCTCAGTAGTGCAAGTTAAAAACAATTGTTGGTAAACTTGGAAATAACAAATGAACACCCTCTATTTTGGGAAAGTAATAGTTAGCAATAATCTGAATTCTTCAACTATACGTCGGCTTTTGGTGGAAGTAGCTCGAAGGTTTCCTGAAACTGTTTGGAACATCAACACATGAAAAACTACGGGAGATGATCAAGTTTCAGCTGTACTTTGGTCTCGAAACAAAACACAAATCTCGATATCATTGTAATCAAACTATAAACAATCGCCGTATCTGTATGTTTTCAGTAGAGAAACTGTACGTCGTTGTAGACAGTCAAGTCATTTCAGTAGAGAAACTGTATGTTTTCAGTGGAAAAAAAGTATTAACTATATATATGGTTTGCTCTCTCCAGATCAAGCCTATACTGTGTATTGTTATATTTGTGTATATATGTATATGTTGCTATAGTCTGTTTCACGCAACAATAGCCCTCTACAGTGAGATTGTGAATCTTTCAAGTACATTATTCATATCTTGTAGGTATTATAAATAGTTTGAACTTTGTGATTTTGTTATATACAGTGGTTACTACAGGCACAGAAAACAGTGAAGCTAAAAGCCTGTTTGTTGATTAAATAAATTGCCTTGAATATTCGACAGATTACTGTCGAAAGGCACCGATTGGTGGAACGGAGTATACAACACGCTGTGTTTATAGTTTGATGTCGTTACTTTTCGGTCGAAATTGAATTATGGTGTGTGATCACGTCCAAACTACAACTCAGCTGTCGTTCCCTATATAAATATCGTTTTGTTTCTCACCTCAGCGGTATGTGATCCTGACAGTCGATTGCTGAGTACTTTGACAGCCTCCTTTGCGTCTTCGACCGATTGTCTGGCCACGGGACGGACCATCAGGGCAGAAGGGTCCAGGATGGGGGCCGACTGGAATATCAATAAAATATTATTCTTTATTTAATCTTTAATCTGGAATGTTATACTTCACCCCCTACTTTGAGCGCCCCGGGTGTTACTTGAGCACCTCATGTAATAGGAATCCTAGGCAGAACATTTCGGGCTGAACTATCGCGGGCGATCAGCTCAGAAGGTTTTAGGATGGGGACGGACTGCCAGTATTATTAATATTCAATCATTGTAGTTGTTTATTTAGACTGGAATGTATTCTATGAGTGTGCGAAGGGAAAAGCGGATGAGAATTGTACATCTAGCTCTGAACCAATATGTTTGTAGCTTCATCCTGTTGTAGACAGTTCAGTCGTAATTTGGAAGCTATGACTTGCATGTATATCAAAGTACAACTCTGATATTTATACTACCTATAATTGAACTTGTTTACTTAAGTTTCTCAAAACTTACCACGTTGTTCTGCACTGAGCTCTGTCTCCTCACTGGGGAGGGAGAGCGGGAATGACCGGAAAACGATAAATCGTCACGTCTGGAAGAAAATCAAGTATAAGAGCAACACTTTTGTTTAAAGAAATAAACTTTACATTTTCAAATTGTAATGAGCGTTTGCAATCATGAATAAACACGCCGAATCTCTCTGTTTTTCTTGCGTTTTGGACACATTTCGTTCCCGTTATGCACAAAAAACTCAACTCAAAAACATCCACAAAAATAAGTAGCTATAGTTTGTGAACAGAGTAATCTTACGATTTTTGGAACTAAGTTCATGCTACAAATGTAAACCGCGGTCCAAAGGGTTCTCTTCTACTGCAAAATTTACATTGGTGGTACGCTACCCACCACACTTCACACCAAATGGTTTCACTTGAACTGACCCCTTGTCCCTCTGCATGAGTGTTGATTTGTATGCATTTATGTAAGATGCCACATTGATGTCCAAGTAGGTACAGTCTTCTTTGACAACAACCGAGAAGTCCGGTTTGAACATCAGATCTGGACGTCGGCAAGATACGTCGGGCGTGTCTGAAGAAAAAAGTGGTGATATAAGAAGGTTGGAAGGAAAAAAGTAGACACGGGATTATTAACTCCTTTCTGTAGTTTGTTTGATCATATTACGATTCAGACATGGTTCAAATTCTCTGCTGAGTATTTTTTCTCTTGTATGGAGAAATATGTTGTGCTGAAGGCAGACGTTTAGTGGCAGTACCGACCGAACAAAGAAAAGTGTCCTTCCACAGTATGCATTCAAAGATACAGTGTGCTATCATTAATTGGGTAGGTTGTTATTTTCGCCTTTAGCTCGTTCCAAAGCAAGCCTATACAATGTTTGTGAGTTTGATCCCGGTGATTTTCGGTCGAAACTGGTAAGTTCCGGATTGTTTCGAGACCAAATTACAAGAACGGTTTAGTCACTTCCTGCACCTACCAATGATCGAGGTACTTCTGCTGAGTGTGGCAGCTCCCTTGACCAATTTGTCCAGTACTTCCCCGCCAAAACAGTGCCACGGACCGGCCTCGAACATCATTCCGCTCTGTAAGAGGATGATGTAGATAAACTCAGTTGTATACAATTATATTTGGAAGATTGTAACAGATAATAAAATCAGATTCGGTAACACATTAAATGAGCGATATATGGAATATTCTTAGGTTCAACGTATAGCGTGAAGATCCAATGAGATTAAGATGTCAAATCAAAACGCTCCAGGAAGATAATTTTTCCAGTTTTTCTGTTTCCTACATTAATAAAGGCTTCCTTCTTCATTTTTTATGGAAACAAATAATATACCTGTCCAATTGTGACCTGAACCCGTCCTTCCAAGATCAATATGAATCTATCGCTCATCTCGTCTTTGGTGTACAATTTGGCTAATTTCGGTAGATTCACTTGATCTACCGAAAGCGCTATCAGCGAAGAGACGTCGACCTGAAAAACAGTAGTTTCAAAGCTTGAACGAAATTATGGATTTCTCTACATTCAATGTATCTTCCATCATCTGACAGTGGGTGGCTGGGGTGTGAGAAATGCACTGATCAAACTAATAACTCGTCATGACCAACAAAACACAATTTTCGCCTGCAGTGCCCACTGCGTTTGGGTTGACCGTGGTTGAGCTGTGGTGTGGTGTTACTGCTGCTACAAAGGTCTGTGACATGTATGATGATCACCGCCTCGTAACGAAGCGAAGTGAATGACTAAATATGTAAATGTAAACATGTAAAATATGTGAATATGTGGTGTCCGTACATGTTATAGCTGTGAATCACAGTATAGAGGTTCAAACTACAAAAACAACTTATATAGATAGTTGAATGTGCAATCTCTATACGCGTACACCGCATGACCTACCCTTCTTCCTCTGGTCCTGATCAGTCTTTCCAATACATTTGTATCCACAAATGCCGGAGAAAATGCCGGTTGATTGGCCACCAACCATTGAAGAGCCACTATTTGCAGCTGAAAAAAAAAATGTCAAATGAAATTTCGGCAGCAAAATTATTTTTTCATGAATGGAACTGTGCGTTCTGTAACAAAAGCGTATGATAGCGCAAACCTCTTGAGAGTACATGAGAATAAGAGGTTCATGGAAGAATAGAGCGATCGGTAATGTGAACTTTTATACTTTTATTTTAGGTTCAAGTGTTATTCGCGCCAATTTGAAAAACAACAGAATCCAACTGGAAGACAGAAGATACTGTAGGACTAGACATATAAGTGACGAGGACTATTACCTGCATTGAGACTTGTACGCGGGGGGCCTCCTTGTCACACAGAAGTTTCGTCATGTCACGGTGCTGAAGATACAGGGTACAAAGTACAAACACAAACCTTACTTTCGCACCAACTGGAAAAGCAGTGTTTCTCAAGACTTGTCATGAGTCTGTCCTCTCGCAATGCTTGTGACCATACGTCCTATCACTGCGAGAGGCGGGGTCAACCCGCCAGTTCCCCTTCCCTGTACCAGCCAAGATAGGTTCGTCTCTTTGGGATCTATCTTGGTCTGGATCCTAATAATAACCGTAGTTTATGTATTACTCTTTTATTGTAGTGATGTTATTAACATGTCTGATATGAATTAGTATATAACTAAGACTTCTGTTATCGCTCAGGGAAGGGCAGTCCAGGGTTAAGCCCCTGCCTTTTGTCCTATATAAATTGAGGTTGGGTCCAAGGTGCCTTACAAACTAAACTAATATAAAACCGCTACACCGCGTGGACCCTAGGTGTGTTCAGGCTCTGACCCATTAGGGGCCAGATCCTGTAGCGTAACAGCAGGAAATATTTTTGGGATCAATTCACAATTTTCGCGATTATAAAGTTTTTTTTAGAAAACTACTAGGGAAAGAAGCAAAACTGAAAAAAAAGCAACGACCCGGATCTATTCTAGAGCAACCACTATCATAATTTTATGTATTTTCATAATAATTAGTTCTAAGAACTACAAAACTAAGATGTAGAGCAGTGAAACCTACATGGGAGACTTTTCGTCTTTTCCGGTTCACGTTGTCAGAAAACACGTCCGACTCGTCGTTGATTTCCGCCTGAAAATAGCAAGGTGCCATTCGGTATTTTAGGTCGAATGAGACTTGTCAATCACCTCAGAAACCAACATTTCATAGGTTTGTTCATTCCCACTGAGACCTGTTGGCATCGTTCCAAGACATTCCAATGACTATTTCTTGGAGACAATTTCCTTTTCCAAAACGTGGTCTGATGAAGGTGAAGCCCACCAAAATCTATAGGCTATGAAAATTTAAAACATTGTGAAATACAGTCTGGAAACTCATTTACTGGCTGCGAAATGCACAGTGGGAACTATCGCCTTCACATTTTCATTTCAGTGAACCTTGACTTTGTTTGAGACCACAGTTCATCGAATGTTTGAGCACTATTTCTCATACTGATGGAAATCTTTGGGATTACCCGTAACTACAACTGGTTTTCCACGTTGCTCAAAATCACTTGTTTTGTATATTTAAAAGTATTGATTATTTTTTTCGATCGCCTTCTCTGAAATGTAGAATCTCTTCCTTCCATGACATCTTTGAGACTTCCATGACATCTTTGAGTCCAGAGTTACAATTTTGGGACTATTATCAACTTGATTAACGTTTCACTTGTATTTCTGGCAATATCGATTTTCTTCTGACCTGTAGAATTTCTTCCATGACATCTTCTAGCGTGACGACCCCCACCAATTCATAGGAGGGATCCTTGTCGTCTCCCCCCACCAGTCTCTTCACCATCGCCAAATGACCGTCTCCCTGTAACAAAAAATATTTTCTGTAAATTTAAAGAATATTTTCATCTAGTTGCTGCATATCGCTGTTTTTTGCTACCCAGTGTTACTTTGAATACAATTAGAAAGTAATATTTTGGAACTATGTGCTCAGTGAAAGGTAATATAACAACATCGAAAGGTCTCAATGACAACAAATATGTTTGTTTCAAATAAATACAACACTGAAACAGTGATAGTTTGACCTCTCTCTGAGAATTCACTGACTCGGCCGCCGCCGACTGAGTCCAAATTGAGACGGCAACGACAATGTCGACAAATTTTACTCATGAAAATAGCATATGTTTCAGGAGGCGCAGACTGATAAACAACAGTTAAAACTGAGACGGAAACGACATTGTCGCGGCCGTCTCACGTTTTACTCATAGCTGACCTTCTTGAATGCCTCCAGCATGACACTCAACGGGGTGTCGTTGAACACGAACTTCACCGGATGCTTGTGGTATCCGCACACGGTGTGAACCGTGAAATTATCGTCCGGATCCAGCAGGGCCAGGTCCTGAACTCAGAAGATAATATATTCATCCGTGATTGAACACGTGACTTCCACATAGTATGTCGTATGTGGCACTCCAAACTGGTAAATGGAGAGAAAGGTTGAGGAGAGAAAAGAGTATGTCACTATAGAAGTTGCTTGCTAATTTGTCTGAGAATTTTCGTGTTCAAGGTATTGCTTGGAAAGAATGCTATTTGTCTACTTTTCATAATAAGGTACATCTCTTGAAATAATAGGAATCGTTACTGTAACTATTCCATCTTGTGTGTAACCAACCTTGACGAAGAGTAGATCGGTGACATTGTTCTTGTCTCCTCCGGAATAGACCGGAATTCGGGTGTAGCCCATTTTAACGATTTCCGCCACCGTTTTAGCGTTCAAAATCGTAGTATCCGGAAGCATGAAAACGTCCTGGAAAAAAGCTTATTCAAAAATGTTAAGGAAAGGATTGAACCATTCTTAGTTGTCTTTTTTTACTGAATTTTTTGAAATTCAGTGTTTCGGAAACCACTAAAAAATGGTTTTCCTTGTGTTTTCACCTTTTTTGGAAATCAATAGTTTTCCATACAGGGTAGACACATTCATTGATTGGCGAAATTTCGAAATTCAAAAAGATAAACAGTAAGAAGATAAACTGACCGATATCTTGGTCATGACGTTCTCGACGACCTTGTCGAGTAATTCCATGGCTCCCACGGCTATCTTCAGCTCGTTTGACAGCTGATTATTGTCCTTCATCGACATTCGCATTATCTCCATTAGACGCTTTCGATTGTACACCGTCTGCAAGAAATATGGAAAGTGATCACGTTTATTTGTTGTAGTTAGATCTAGATAATCCACAATTATCGAATGAGCCAAACTACAAACTACGGGTAACCCACACGATATAGTCTTACTTTGGGAAGAGCAAACCACATAGACAAATCTCAGCCAGTACTCGACGAGAGTGTGCTGGTCACAGCGACGCTGTCTGCGTCTCATCGACCTTCCTACTGTCTCGCTTCATGTAGCTGGCCAATTCTAGACGTAGGCGCTCATGTTTCCGAGTAGCTATCTATCATTCACTTTATTTTTTGAGCATCGAAAGTTTTCGTAAGCTTTTTTCCATCTTTATCAAAACATAGTCGAAATATACCCACGTTTTCTCGAGAAAGGTAAGAGGTTGAAGACATAATGGAAAACTGTTTTGTTGAAATGGAACAATTTGTTCGACTCACATATTCTGCTCCCAACAGGCAGTCCAGTAGTTTGCTGATCGGATAGGCCAGTGGCCAGGTGACGAATATGAACACCTGTGTGATTGCGATGGTATGTGCCCCCACCGCCAGACCGTTTCTGAAGTTATTAGTTTGTTTGTAAATATAAGTACATTCAGAGAAAATACAAGGAATCGATGTGATTCCATTCGATTGATCAGTAATCAGTACCCTCGCAAGAATGTTCCCGAAGACTGACAGAGTAAGTGAAGAAGTGCATGATTAACCGCAGTTTTCACAGAAGGTCTACAAGACTAATATTTCCTCCCTTTTTTGCTTCTTTCCCCCCTCTCCCGCTCCCCTCTCCTTCTGTATTCCCAATTTTTTTCCGAATCCATAACTTTTCATTACCTTTATGAAAGCGCACTCAAAACAAATTTTCTGTAGAACAACCTCTCCAAAAAAACCCTCCTTTTCATTTTCTTCTTTCAGCATCTTACTCTTCGTCGCTCTCAATTTTCTCGTTTCTTTCCATTTCAAAATTTTCTAGAGTTCCAATATCCCAGTGTCGTACTCACTTGACGCAAATACTCTGTGGAATGATTTCTCCGAATATGACGATGCCGATGGAAGACACCGCGAGAGCCAGAAGGCCACTGGTAAGCTCCCCGAACAGAATGGAGATGGACGCATTCACTATGACGTTGCCCAGCAGAAGGGCACATAGCAACAGGTTTCCTGAAAGAAGATGAATAGAGACAATAGTACTAAGATGGACACTTGTACTATAATAATGATAAGATATTGAAGTACGTTATTGTTCGTCGAAAAAAGGATTAACACAAGAATAAGGGTAGTTTACCATGTGACTCAAAGCATAGAGAAAAAAAAATTATGAAAAAATTAATTATGTAATATTATGTTTCGATTTTAGTTCGGAAATAGATTGGCCTTTCAGAAGTGCAATAGTAACCAATTTTTACGCTGTCCACATCAGAAGATGGCAATACAGTATGAATTGCGAGATCAAAGTAGAAATTCTTACCCTTCTTGCGAATGGGCAGTATCTTGCTGGCGTGTTTCTGCTCGTTGGCAGACCCACTCTTGATGAGGAGTTCGAGTTCCTGGGGGGTCAGAGACATGAGGCCAAGAGTCAATCCGGAGAAGAGGGCGGACAGACACAGCATACACGCGATCACTCCTATCTAGAAGGGGATAGTTAAGGAGGATAAGATAACGTTACTCGCAGCTATTTTCCTGTTTTTTTGTCGTCTCTCTCTCTATTACTTTCTATCTTTCTCCCTCTCCCTCTCTCTCTATCTCTCTCTCTCTCTCTCTCTCTCTCTCTCTCTCTCTCTCTCTCTCTCTCTCTCTCTCTCTCTATTACTTTCTATCTGTCTCTCTCTCCCTCTCTATATCTCTCTCTCTTACTCTTTGGAACTAGTTAACTAGAAGTTGATCTTAATACCTGAACCGGAAGTGGCATGAATAGCTCCTTGGGTGGTCTCTCGGTGCTGATCCACGTGGACACGTCATCAAGCTGAACAAAAGTATGATGTTGAAATGACTTGTGTTCAAAAATGTGATGAACACCAGAGAAACTCAACTCAATGCAATTTTTATATCTTTTGATGATCTAGGGTTCGCTCTTTTTGAAGAAGGGTTGTACAGTATATTTCCCTATCAGCCTATCACGCAGGTGTGTGTAGTTTGAACTCGTTGCGTTCCGGTTGAAATTTGTATCTGGTGGCGTGTATCAAATTCAAACCACACCGAAGATTCGGTTGCCTAACGTGATCTTCTCAAAGTAAAATTACCCCTCCGAGACAATTTCCGTGATTATTGTCTTATAAACTTACCGGAGCGAGATCGTAGTCACTTCCTTGGTATCCTTTCGGTTTCACGCACATCTTATAGGCGTGTACTGTTTCCGGTAGTAGCTGGAGAGTTAGATGGAACGTGGCCTGGAACGAGAAATTCACTATCTGTGTGTCTCCCAGTTGATCGCAGCCGCCATAGCTCAGTTGGTTAGAGCGTGGGTCTAATAAGCCCAAGGTCGCAGGTTCGACCCCTGCTGGCGGCAAATATTTTGCTTGACTTCAATTTTATCAGAATTATTTGAACTCAAAATTCTACCTGACAATTAAAATTGGATTAACAGATATCTGAGCTATTTATCAATAGGAAATATCAAAACTACCTACTTTTCTGTTTTTCTTCAAACGTCCCCCCTCTTTGGCGGCTGTGTTTATTCCTAATATCTTGAAAAGACTTTTGATTGTGTGTCTATTTGAATAAAGAACCCATTATTCTTGCCTTATGTGTGAAGTGTATGAGGAAGTCATTGGTTGCCTCCACCACTATTCCCTCCGAGCAGTTATTCGTATGTGTGAATATCAACTGGGCTATTCTGTCCAAATGATTTCCATAGATGGCTACCTTGAACTTCTCATCCGGAGCAACTATGCATACTCCCAGTAAACTAAAATCAATACACATAATTATCACATAAGACTCGAAATTATTTTATCAAGTTTCAACATAATCTTATAATTGTAATGCTTTAGTTTGCTCTATATCTATACCAAGGCAACAACATTCGTGGAATAAATCAGTGAAAAACCAAACTTTAATGAGACAACCTAGTTTGCGCCCCGGTCCCGAGATGAAAATTGACATTTTGGTTCAATATGCAAATTGGGATGAACGTGAGTAAGTTTTCCGGCAAAAAGCAATTGGTTCTTCGACTAAAACTCATTTAACTGTTCAGTATACCAACGTAACAAATGATAAATGAGTATCCGCGAAAAAAATAAGAGAAACGAACTCGAATCCAAAAGGATCGTCAGGCGGCAACTCGACTCGCATTCCAAATATACTCGGGTCGTGGACCATTTTCGCGGGAGCCTGGAAGGGAATAACATCAATCATTACAATAAAAAATGTATTTTCTTTCAAATATGGAATGTTTTTCTAGGATCTTCAACACATCTCCTCTTTCTAATCTGCTTTCTTTAATACAACAAATTGTCACGTAATACTTGGAAGCATATCTATGACAAAAGTCGTGGGAGTTGGCCGTCGAAAATCTGGGACTTAGCCGTGGGAAATTAGGTCCAGCGCGTTGCGGTAACGAACTCCCATTTACCTACCCCTCTAACTGCCAGATTTTCTATGTATGAGTTAAATGCAAAACTATCGGCGCCGAGCGGACTCGAACTCGCCACACATGTGCGGGACGAAACTCACTAACTGTTGCACATGATTGCCACGCTGGTAATTGCTTTGCTATGGTAGACATTACGCCCGCGCCCGCCCTACCCCTCTAAGTCCCATTTTGTGTACCCCTGTAAGTGCCAGATTATGTGGCCCCGTTCAACTGCCTCTTTTTCGCCAAACTGACTTTCATGTCGAAATTCGATAGGCCACGCCCCCTTAAGTACCCCTCTAACTGCCCCAGGTTCTGTCTGAGAAGAAGCAAATAGGCATTTTATCCTTTCCTCTTTCAACTTACCGTACCACACCTTTTAGCGGCAGTGTAATTTTAATAGAAAACTATTAGATGCAGAGTGACGTATGAATCATACAGTATGAACCTACAATATGAAGTTTGCAAAAACATTAGACAGAAAACATTCTCTAAAAGGAAAAAGTTGAGGTACTCAAAAATTACAACACTTTCTCGAGAAAAATACACTATTCTCAGAAAATCAAAACAGAAAGGTTCAATCGTGCACTGTAGGAGGACGTAGGAAAGACGACGACTATATAAACCAAAACATCCCACTTTTTCATTTGATGCCATCAGACATCACTTGCAAGTAAACCACATTATATAAGAAGTCTATCGCCAGAGGATATTTTTTGACATAAATTAATTGGGATAGCCACAGAAAAATATTTCCTTCTCATAAAAGCATTGAAAAAGTTAATTGTTTGCTAATAAACGGAGTTGAAGTGACGTGTTTGTTTTAGAAAAATTAGAGTTAAAACTTTTTCGAATGAAAATGAAAAACAAACAGCTTTTCTCTACTTATTGCTACTACGCCTGCGGCATGTTGTCTTTGAGTGAGACGCTAGTGGCTTAGAGACAATCCTCATGCAAATATGTCATTTCTCAAAAACAACCCGCCATGTCAAGAAGTTGAAAACTGAATATGGAATAAAAGTTGGTTAATTGACTATGAATAACTCCAATAAAGAATAGAATGAATAACTCCAATAAAGAATAAAAAAATGTATTCAATGTTAGTTTACGTGTAAAGTGAACTTTCCGGTTTTCAATTGCTTTTTTAACGTTTCCATTGAAAAATAACACCACAAATGAAGTACAAACAAACTAAAACTGAACAAATACTTTCCATGGTGAAAATACACTAAAGAATATATGAAAAATTTATTTTTGAATAGATTTAATAGAGTACCTGGGTAGCTGGCTGCGTAGCGTTTTCTGATATGATGTCATCAGTAGTTGTAGACGAGAGAATGGATTCAGTCTCATTCTGAGACCGCACCGAAGAAAATAGTAATAATAATAGAAATATAAATATAAAGGGGGATTTCATCTGAAACAGAATCGACATGTTAGGAGAATCACATGTATTTGGTACAGTTTGCGTATATAAATATATAATTACCAGTAAGTGAGACAAAATCAGTGATAGTTAGAATTGGAGAGAAGCAGATGAAGAGAGCAAATATCTCAGCGGAGATGATCAATGTAGTTTGGTGTAGCAATACAAACGGAAATAAATTTATTTGTATTTCCAATTGTTAGCTTATATTCCGTTAATGGATGTTTTGATGGAGAAAAACTTACTGTAAAATGCACGAAATGAGTACATGTATTACAAAATTTACGGAATATGTGATGATCGCATGTCAAATAGAGATGTTTGGTTGTGGAACTGCATTCATAATGTTTTTGACTACAACATGTGATTTCTTTTCAACTGTTGCACATTAAAGTACATTAATGTGATGGTAAAACGTAAAAATAGTCGAACTCTAAACGAAATCATTTGAAATTTAAAAAAAATCCCTAAATTTAGAATATGTTGCTCGTTTACTGTAGGTGTCTATGGACGAGAGAAACTGCGTATGAATAGTATTTTGTGGTAAAACCCACCTTCGGTGACTCTTTTTACGACCGCACTTTTCAAAAGGAACTTTGCACAAAAAAGTGTGCGTACAAATAAGATGACAAATGGCAGACAACTTTTACGACAATAAAAAGTTCAGAAAGATCACTCCATTTTCCAATATGCAATGTAAATTTGAAATAGTAAAAACTTTATACTGTGTAAATTTTGAATAATAAATTAAACTTTCTGGTACTTCACCAGCTTAAAAGTTTTACAATAGCAATTGTTCCGAAATGACTAAGCTAAATATAACATTTGTATAAAAAACGATGTAAAGTGAGAGACGATTAGCTTTTGAGATTGAACTGCATGGAATATAGAAAAGGAGGACAATAACTCAAGAGGGAAAAGAAAAATGTAATCTCGCAATTTTCATGGGTCAAAAACATTTTGTTGTTCAGTGAAAAAAAAACTTGCAGCAAACAATTAGATGAAACGTCCTAATATGATTATCACCATTGATTCAAAAATGATAACAGAACAGAGTACACTATAAGTTTCTTGAATATTCATGTAAAGTTAGCATTCTAATAGCCTAAAGGTGCACTTTGTCGTTTCACGTTTCCGAGTTCTGCTGTGTTTAACATGTTTCACGTGACTGTGCGATAGACTGACAGTATAGCTGATTTTTGTTTCAGATACGTTTTTAGTGTGAGCGGACTTTTCTAAAAGATTTAGCATATATTTTTTGAATCAGTCTGTCAGGATGATCATGAAAATTGCGAGATTAGATTTTTTATTTCCCTCTTGAGTTATTGTCCTCCTTTTCTATATTCCATGCAGTTCAATCTCAAAAGCTAATCGTCTCTCACTTTACATCGTTTTTTATACAAATTGTCCTCATTTTCTATATTTCCGAAGGAAATAATGAATCAATAGATAGGAAATAATGAGCATCTAATCAATTATTATTAAACTTTTTTCAACGTAACAATGAATACTAAGTTGATTTGCAGAACATAAACTGCGTTAGAACTCTGGTTAGTAAGCATTCTCTCAGAAACCGTGATCAATCCTTGATTTCGAGCAGCGCACGTGTGGCGCCGTCCATTTTTTCTTCTTTCGTGACGATTTGGCTCAGTCGGCAGAGCAGCGCACTACAGTTCAGTAGGCCGAGGGTTCGAATCCTTTCACGGACAGCATTTTTGTTTTTGTTCGATTAACCTTTTTATGTAGTCAGGATCTCTACGGATTAACACAATTGCTTTCCCAACATATTTTAATCTATTCACACACGCTGGGTTGATGCTTTAAAAACAAAAACTGCGTTACGAGTTTGGTTAGTAAGCCTTCTCTCAGAAACCGTGATCAATCCTTGATTTCGCGCAGCGCACGTGTGGCGCCGTCCATTTCTTCCACTCTTCGTGGCTATTTGGCTCAGTCGGCAGAGCAGCGCACTACAGTCCAGTAGGCCGAGGGTTCGAATCCTTTCACGACCACCATCATTTTTGTTTTTATTCGATTAACCTTTTTATGGAGTCAGGATCTCTACAGATTAACCTAATTGCTTATTCAATATACTTTAATCTACTCCAACTACCAAAAAACAAAACAACAGCTCACTTCGCACACTCCGCACATCTAGAAGTGATTGTGAAAGCAGCTGAATGCAATGTTTCCAAGGCGATAAAATGGCTCATTTTCAACCGATTGGTCCAAGATTTCAGATTTACACATAACTCTGCTGTTTCTAACTATATTCCAAATTTCAGACGAATCGGTTAAATTCGTCGGTTTTGCGGCCGCCGCGCCACGCCGCGCCACGCCGCGCCGCGCCACGCCGCGCCACGCGGCCGCCGTCGGAAGACATTTTTGCGAGACGATATTCAGCATAACTGTAGATCACTGGTCGCACATTAATTATCGAATAGCTCAATGATAAAGCCTTTCCTCCTCTATCTCTTTCCATCAAAATCTCAAAAATCCGTTCAGGAGTTTTTGAGAAAATGGCATAAAACCACTTTTGAAAGTCCGCAATGTTGTGATCAAAAACTAATCTGCGCAGCGCTTCGCGCTGCGCGCGATATCGTGGAAGTACTATCGTGTGATTTCTGTTGCTTATTGGAGTGTATCGACTGCACTTCAAGTGATTAAAATGTAATTGATAATGCTATTATCGATTTTAAACCGCTACCACACCCGTAATTTACTATTATTTATTAGGGCGAACAATGCATAAAAAAATTGCAAGAAGATTCCAACTTGTGCATATATATTCATTCAAGAAACGAGAGAAAGTTCAAAAGGTGCTTGAAACTAGTGCAGTTGTTTGCAGTTTGTCAAGAATTCTTATCGGAATCGGCTTAAAAGTAGGGAATTCGTTTTTCTCCCCAAACAAATTTTCCTTTGAAGGACAAATAAACCGATCCATGAAAGATAAGAGGGACAAATTATTGATTGGAACTTGTTTTTGCAATCAAAGTAAGAAAAGTACAAAGTTAGTAATAGTAAAAGAATCAGGAACATAATAAGACTTGGACACATATTGTGAAAGTGACGTTCTTGCTGTTCTCGATCAAAGTAAAGACAAATTCGTATTGTGAAAAAAAAGAAAGCCAGGTCCTAGAAATTTACACGTAAAATGAAAAACCTTATTCAGGGAGACTAATAAGATGATGAGATTTTAGTCCAACATCGTAAGATGCCTCTTATTCAAATAGGGAGTTACATTTGATCATTCTTAGCAAAACTGATAAGTTATAGAAATAGTAGTAAGAATGTTCCAAAAATATACGTCATCTCAGCATAATGAATCTATATTCGGTGAAAATAGATTGAATGTTTGCTGGAAGTCGTGGGTGATAACAATGCGTTGGATTGAAATGATAAAAGATGAATCAGGAACAGGTTTTCAACGGAAATCACTAACTATAACCGGCGCTTTATTCAAGTCATACAACTACTGTATAGACTCTGAGAATTATATTGTGTTTTGATTTGTAACAACCGTAAAGATGTATTTGAGCATTTTTTGGTTAAGTTCGATTGTTTTCATGGATATTTATTTGTTTTCATAAAGTTTTCTATAATTTTAATTGAAGTATTGCACAAAACCAAAAAAAACTACTTCTTCAATCCAATTTTGGGCCGACCAAGGTCTACGCACTTTATGTCACCTTTCGGGCATTTTTCCGGCACGTATGCCCATGGGGATTCGCTCTTTCAGAGGCAAAAAGGCGGTGTTTCTATGTTGCTTAATCCCGCTGTGTTTTGTGTTTAATGGTGTTTGTAGTTTGAACCCGTTGCTAGCTATTCGTGAATTATGATGTGTACGACAACAAAGTACAACGAAGATTCGGTCACGTTGGTTGCCTTGTTTTCGAACACAACTTTCATACTGAATGTTGTGAACACTGTTTGAACCTAGTTCGTTTCGGTTGAAGTTGAGAGTTCCTGGGATAGAAAGAAGCACACTTTTATAGGTCGTCTAAACCATAACTGTTATCCTGTTATCCAGTCATGGTTTAGTGATCCAATAATTTCCGAATAAAAGACAGTAAAGTGTATACTGTTAAAATTTGTAAAGTACTCTGGCAGTAGTCAGACAAGTGTAAATTGAATTATGCTATTAGTCAAACGAACGAATGAGAGAGAGAGATCGAGAGAAATAGAGCAAGGAAGAGAAAGACAGACTTGACTTTTCTCTCCTGAAAGTAGCCTTTAGTGTTTGACTTGTATCGATTTCATCCATTGAAAATGTCGTGTAAATAACGAATAGCAAATTATGTTTGCTCAAAAGGCCCCGGCTCTCCCGCCAACGTTTTAAAGAACTAAGTTAAACTAGGAAACAACAGAAAGAGCGAATACGAAAAAATTGGAATTGTATGAAATTCTCCCATTTCTTCAAATATCCCGAATCGTATCAAAACTTCCCTTATCCAACATAGTTCAACCATTTAACTGAAATAGGTGTAAAAACAGCAAAAATAAAAGTTTCCATTTTAATCAAAAAGTTGGAAATTCAAGAAAGATTAGAACAGTAGGATAATCTCTATAGGACAATAGGTGAGGTCATCTTACATCTAGTTATGTCTGGAATATTCGAGGCGCCACTTAGTGTGTGGATGTTAGAGATTAGATGAGATAAGTAAAAGTATTCTCACCTTTCTACTTCAAAAAATCTTTCACATATGTTTTTAGTTTAATATATAGAGTTTGAATTCAAAGTACGAAAAGTAGAAAATAGTTACGGAGTTTCGGTAAATACAAATTACTGTTTAGAAAGTCTATTTTCGAAAACCGATTACGATGAAATGCTTAAGAAGAGACATTTCTTTAAATGAGGTCCAGAATGGCATATTGCCGAGCAACTCAAAACAAAACACAACTTATTGATTTTTTGGGGGACAGGTGATGGGCTATTATTGGCAGCTAACATAGTAGGGAAGCTGGTTGGAATAGTTGACCTCTTTCCTACTGACACTGCTACAGTACCTGCAAAACCTTTCAAACCAAGTAATTGAGAAAAGAGCAAGTACACTCTTATCCGGTTAGAACCCTGGTCTACCACTGTTTCTAACGTTTTGAAGAACTAAGTGAAACTAGGAAATAAAAAACTGGTCTACCACTGATTCTAATGTTATTTCAAATCTTTTCATACCTTCTTGAATAGAACAAAACAAAAGATTCCAACTAAACGATTCATGAACAAGTTCGAATAAAAAACACGCAAAAACAACAAATGAAATCAAAAAGAAACTTTCCCAGGATAGACTTGAGAAGAAGTGAGATATGGAAGTATAGGGTACCTGTCATCAAAAAGGCGAAAAGATCATAAATTACACCAGATCAAAGACACGCAAATCCAACACGAACATAGTAAAAAAACACAAATCAAACTACAATTACAATTAACATAATCGCCTACAACATTAACAGTCTAAAAAAATCACACCACAAATAAATCTACAGCTAAATAAATACCTTAAACACCTAATCTATGAACCGGGGCCATGATCAACACGAGATATTCTCATCTCAGTAATTGCCAGAAACTGGGACTAGAATATCATCAGAATTTCCATTACCTACATTGAGAACAGACAAAACGAGCATCAATGCGCCAAAACACCCGAAAGGATGAATATATCTACACGTGGAGCTGGTCACTTCTCCGATACAACATTTCAATGAAGAGTGACTACTCAAATAACCAATTTTCAATACAAATTTGAAGGAAAAAAGGATCACTCGGGTAACCAACTTACCATACAAACTGTGAATGTGAAGGGACAACTCAAATAACCTATTCACGAAACAAACTTCAAGTGAAAAAGGCTACTCGAGCGACGATGCGTGTTCAGATTAGGCGGATCTGGTCACCTTTCTATCGGGATGCGTCCGATTGGCCACATAATCGAACAGGTGAAGACGGGAACCGACCACAGGCTTATAGCTACACAGCACACGGTACAGCTGGCCTGCAAACGCTTATTCTAGTATACGTACATCATCTCTTCGAATCTTCAGTCTTTGGCTCAATAAATATAACAAAAAGCTTTTACACTAAACACTACTAAGATCTCTCAAATTTAAGATTAAAACGAAACAAAGAATTAAAACGCGGGAACGTACCGACGCTGACTTGTCGCTGCACGAGAAGACCGTAGATGGTGGTCAGCCTGTCTCCGAACTTTTTCGCCTCGTAGGGCGCATAGTAGACGTCGCGACCACACACACTGGCTGCCATCAACTGGATGAGACCTGAACACGCCAGGAATCAGAAACCAATCAAATGACCATTAATAAAACACAATTCATGTAATTAATACATGATAACTAGAGTGCCACATCTAATCATCTTCATTGTGGAAAGTCACCTGTTTAATTGCGAATAAACTATTCCATTAAAAGCATACATCTTCTGACTATTTTGAAAGAAATGACCTTTTGAAATTTAGTTTTGAGCGAAGCTAGTTTTTCGAAATAGGAATGCCAAAACAGATTAGTAAAAAGTGGGGGAACCAACAAATGTGTGAGTTGTGTTTGGTTCGACCTCGATATCAGCAAAAAGTGAACGATACGAATTGAGGTGATACTGTAGCAGAAGTATTCTGCAAAAATAGAACAATACAAATGTTGCACAATGGTTCACGAAGCCCGCATGATATTTCAGAAATTGCCGAAGGGTATTTCATGAGTACTTTGACGACATGCGTGCGTTGTGAACCATTGTGCAACATTTGTATTGTTCTATTTTTGCAGAATACTTCTGCTACAGTATCACATCAATTCGTATCGTTCACTTTTTGCTGATATCGAGGTCGAACCAAACACAACTCACACATTTGTTGGTTCCCCCACTTTTTACTAATTGTCCTTTTTTTGCATGTTGTACTCCTACAACTTCATATGTTGCCTATTCACAGAGTGGATCTTGTGAACTCATTATATTATTATGGAAATCTCAGTTTTGTGTGTGCACGAAGCCGAATGCAGACCATAAAATTGCTGGTGTTGTAATATAACGCAGGTTACTGGCTCTATGACTATCAACAACTGAACAAAAACGCTAAACGTTCCGATTGACATGTACACCGCTTTTAGCGGCGATAAGCGATGGGGATTGGCGCCATTGACAAATCTACAATTAGAGACACCAACTCACTTACAATATAACCGTTATTTCCAACACCACATCAAAAACCTTCCTTGAAATTTTTTTTCATTCCTGCGTCAATTGACACACGAGTCTGGCGCCAGAACGAAACGAAATTTTCTAGGTTTTTCAGCTACCAATACACACTACATGTGTCAATTACTGAATGGAGCAATATTCAAACTATTCGATTGTCAGTTTCGTGTGTTTTTGTTTTGGCGCCATTTGGCGTCTGTTCCGAGCCAGACGATAAAGTTCGATTTTGAATTTGTGGATCTTTATTTCACATTGGAATATTCCATATCTGTTAACTCGAAACAGTTTGATTGACAATAACTGATATTTTTCCAACTTTGGCGCCAATTGGCGCCAGCGCACAGTGCCAACAGAACTTTTTTGATTTTCAGATTGAGCATACTTGCCATGTGATAGTTATTTAGTGTACCGAATTTCAGACGATTCCATTGACGCTGTCGTGAGTTTGGGTTTTGGCGCCATTTGGCGTCTGTTCCGAGCTAGACGATAAAGTTCGATTTTGAATTTGTGGATCTTTATTTCACATTGGAATATTCCATATCTGTTAACTCGAAACAGTTTGATTGACAATAACTGATATTTTTCCAACTTTGGCGCCAGCGCACAGTGCCAACAGAACTTTTTTGATTTTCAGATTGAGCATACTTGCCATGTGATAGTTATTTAGTGTACCGAATTTCAGACGATTCCATTGACGCTGTCGTGAGTTTGGGTTTTGGCGATATCTGGCGCCTGGTTCGAGCGCCAGAAGAAAAATTTCAGTTTTGGAAAATGACTTTCACACTTTTCACCAAATTATTCAATTTCTATTAGTGTTCAACATTTTAGTTGACGATAAATAGTGTTTTGCCGTTTTTGGCGCCTATTGGCGCCAGCGCCTGGCGCCAATGATGATGTATTCATCTCATATTTGGCGCGACGGGCTAACTTTTGCATTATAACTCATGTTTCAAATTTCAGCTAAATCGGTTTGGTAGTTTTTCCAATAGTGGTTTTTGGCGCCTATTGGCGCCCGCGCCCGGCGCCAATGAGGAGCTATGCATCTCATATTTGGCGCGATGGGCTAAGTTTTGCATTAGAACTCATGTTTCAAATTTCAGCTAAATCGGTTAAATAGTTTTTCCAATAGTCGTTTTTGGCGCCTATTGGCGCCCGCGCCCGGCGCCAATGAGGAGCTATGCATCTCATATTTGGCGCGATGGGCTAAGTTTTGCATTAGAACTCATGTTTCAAATTTCAGCTAAATCGGTTAAATAGTTTTTCCAATAGTCGTTTTTGGCGCCTACTGGCGCCCACGCCCGGCGCCAATGAGGAGCTATACATCTCATATTTGGCGCGATGGGCTAAGTTTTGCATTAGAACTCATGTTTCAAATTTCAGCTAAATCGGTTGAATAGTTTTTCCAATAGTCGTTTTTGGCGCCTATTGGCGCCCGCGCCCGGCGCCAGAGATTACATATAGATTTCATACTTGGCGCGACGAGCTAACTTTTGCCATAGAATAGATGTTTCAAATTTCAGCCAAATTGGTTCAGTAGTTTTTCCACTACGATGCGGACAGAATTCCGTGAGGGACGAGGGAGGAGGGACGAGGGACGAATTACGGCGGAACTTTTCAACAACGACACGAAACCATAACTCAGGCGAAAATAATCCGATTTGGCTGAAATTTTCACACAATGTTCAATTTGTGATTCTCTAACGTTCTCTTCTTTTAGTTTTCAAAAAAAGAATATGTTTGAAGATTTTTGTCAATTAAAAGGAAAAAACGAGTCCGCAATGGCCAAACCAAAGACAACTCACGCAGAGCGCTTCGCGCTCCGCGCGATGTCTTTTTCCTTGAAGTTCATTGATATCTCAATATGATTTGACCAGAAAAGTCCTGACCCACTGGATGCATCTTACCGACAGTTGAACACATTTGATTTTATTATTCTGTACCATATTGCTCCATATGTTTTGTACCGTTGCACATTTTGTGTGATAAAAATATAAATATAGGATCTACGAGTGAAAGTGAAAAACAAGATCACATAAGTTCAGACTACAAACTAGAAGAATACCAATTAGCAACTGAACGCACTCTTCAGCTCCTTGTCTCCGGCGAACGCGCCGCAGCCCCAGTTGCCGGTGGCGATCGGTCGCTTCGGGTGTTGCGCCGTTCGGAACCCCACGTACGCCTGCAACCATTAACACAATTAGTAAGATATGATTATTGATTAGTAATGAAATGCACACATAGATTTAGCTTAACTAAAGTGACACGAGGGTATGACACAGCAAAAAGTGTCAGCCACCGAGACCACGTGATGTTCACGTGAACCAACCTTGTTGAGTTCCCTGTCGATGGCCCACTTCGAGTACTGTTGCTGACCACGTGACGCGTAGAAGTTGACCGCATCGATAGCCACCAACTCAGTCTCCAAACGGCTGGAAACACTTCGGTTAAGACTACAATATAATCTAGAACTCCCCCTATTTCTCATTTTTCTTCGCGAGAGAGACAATTCAACTTAGGTATCCCTTTAAACTGAGTAAATAGATCCCATTCAAACGGTTTTGCTTACTTGAAACAAGTACGAAAACTTGAGACGGAATTACACTTTCAAAACTACGACGCAACGAAAAAAACGCACCCAAACTTGTCTCGAGTCCCATTGTCCATGCCAAAATCGGGGAACGGCTCCCAGGCCAAAGAGCTACCTGGAACAGCGATAGACGTTAATATAGAGAGGTGACCATTTGTAGTTTGATCATAGAGCATATATTTTGAATTACGACTGAAAATTGAAAATCTACGGTTAACTGAAATCACATCACAACACAGCCAAATGGGCAGTTTTCTGCCTTTTGTCTGGGCAAAACCTTCTACTATCTACTTGCAAACATGACTATCTCAATATTTTCGAGGAAACAAAAAGAATGCCACAACGCCATCCTTTCGGGGACTCACTTCCTCTTGGGATATTATTCTGATCGACTCGATTCGAAGGAATCAACATTATTATTATTATTATTATTCAAAACATACCGTATCCCGAGTAGTTGCTGAACTTCTGTGCTCCACTGATGAAGAGGGCCTCGTTGTCTTCCAATCGTTCCGCCAAAACTAGGGATACAATCATTTCCGGACAGATCAGGAAACGAATCTCCTCCTGAAAATATGGAAATATGAAAAAATATTAAAAACAAGCATAGGTGGGATAGTATGGGCGAAATGGTGTGCTGAACACGTAGAACTCACGTGTTAAAACGTGAACGAATCTCATATATACCATCAATATATAGGGAATGACCAAATATTCTTGTGATTTGTTTTTTTCATATCACACAAATTTCGACCGAAACACAATGGGATCAAACTACAAATACAGCGCGATGTGCTGACATACACTGTATGGCGGTGGATTGATAAGACAACCCTGTTAACAAGACCAACTTTTACAGAATGTGTAAGTCACGTGTTAACACGTGAACAAATATATTCTATTAACATGGTGAGAAAACGAACCTGTACAGCCCCGTGTCCCAGCACCCCTCCGCCAATAAACTTGTTGGCGAAGTCCATTTGGAGGAACTTGTGGCAGTCTTCTATTGGCTGATGACCAGTCGCCAACGAGGGCATCTGCAATTAGTCACAAGTATTCAGATAGCCATCTCACTGTTCGTCTATATCGAAAAAATTGAACCGTTTCGGTAAACATGATAAATATCTATTTGAATGAAAACATGTATTGAAGAAGGACGATTATGTGGTCCGATCGCCCAATACCAACGCTTCAGTTCTTTAAACTGCAATGCATTTTTCAATTGCAGTTTAAAGTTTAAAGGACCGATGCGCTGGGATTGGTCCACACAATCGTCCTGCTTTAAATCGAAAACAGCTGCAAACAGCTGCCCTTTCGAAGAATAGTCACACCTCACGTGCCTCCATTCAACGAGTAGTCACACCCCTTTACCATACTCCCTGAGTATATATTGTAATTGTAGAAACGGAAAATAGAGATTTTATTCGCCCCCCCCCCCCACACATAACCAAATGCAAGAAGGAGAACCAATTCGAGGGAAACATTACCATATGCTCGTTTAGGGAGCCCCAGTCCGGCATGTTGTCGTAAGCCACTACTTCACGTCGGAATGTCACACAACCCGTCGGCATACTCTCCAGAACTTTCTGCAAAACAGAAGGGATTAACAATACTATTGATATAATACTCCACACATACTTCAGTAAAGCTGTCCGAATAGTCAGAACGACATTTTCACGTATTTGGAGTCCATAGGTAAAAACGGATCCAACCTTTCAAAGGTGAAGGGGGTCAGATCGCTCATGTTGCAAAAGTGAGGGGGAAGAGAGTAGCATCCATTGGCTGGTCTGAGACCAGCCAATGGATGCTGCACTCTCCCTCCATTGCGCAGCGAATGTCAAGGAGGTCATTTGCTTACTCTTGTCAAGAAGTGAAGGTAGTACCATCTCAGGATGGCACCTTTTTACCTGATTTGGACGAGAAACATGTTTTTTTGTAGAGTTGTCACACTTTATTGGAATGGTGTATGACCCCATCCTACGAATCCAGCTATAATTCAAGAACGCCAACTGTGTTGGATCTATATATCGACTGCACCACTAAACTGCAATCAAGAGAAGGGATCAAGCTCAGTGGCATATAGCATTCATCTATGAAAGCCTTCGCATACAAGAGATATAACAAACATGATGCTCGAATAATAACTTTCCGATAACTCTCTAAACTCACTTCGAAATAGTGAAAGAGGAACTTCAGCTTGCAGACGGATTGCGTGTTCTTCAGGGAGAAAATCCTGAAAACCATTAATTAAGAAAATAGACAACATCCGGGAAAAAAGTTCACTTTCGCCATCAATGGAAAAAGGAAGACCGAGGTTTACGCATATATTTTTAACTCGCAAAAACAAGGCACATCCACATCCAAAACAGAAACAAGAAAAATGTTTCAGTTTTGCGCTTTAACTCAGCACACCAGGCCACTAGGCTTTCAGGAACTTATTTTGGGCATCGATCCAGTAATATTGTTCGAGTTCGAATAGGCAGAAAAAAAACCCAAAACAGGGGTTCTCTTTGTCAAAATGGAGAAAATTCTATTCTGTACTCTAATCTTAAAACTGGTTCATTTTACGAGAACAGTCACACCTTACGTATTCATGCTTGTTACATGAGGATGAGAAAAACGAACCTTTCCATATTGAAGTGGTTGAACTGCGCCCTCTGAGCTGGCATCGTGCAGAGGAAGGCGTTGGCCAGCAGACAGGCACACTGCTCCTGGCTCAATGTCACCGATCCGCTTACATTCTTCACCAGATAACGGAGCGGCTGAAACCAAATAATCAGAAATTACTTAATATAGTTATTCAGAAAATGCTGCCCCTTCATTTAGAGTGTGTATAGGAAGTGACCAACTCATTGTAAAGGTTTTTGTAGCAAAACACGCCGTTTTTAACAAATTGAGGCGAAAGGCAATGAAATCAACTAAAAAAACAGCAGGGTGAGATAATGTAGACCGTATAGGCCTGCTTTAATGTCTTTAAATCGTTGTAAGTGTAACTTTGTAAGCTGACCTTGTTGATGAGCTGTTTTGCCCTGAGCGCGAGTCGGGCGATGCCCTCTATCGTTCGGAGCAACTTCATCTTCTCTTCCCTCGACGGCAGCTGCTCGTAGTAGGCAGCTATGGCACTATAGTCCTCCACCCACAGATAATCCTCCAGAATTACCTGCAAAGACATAGCAAGAATATTCACGATTGAATAATATCACCGCGAGTGATCAAATATGTGCGGTAGTCTGACCTCGATACGCGCCACATCTTACGAATTTCGACCGAAAATGCACGGGCTTGCTTGAAGAAGATCGAACTTCTTCATATCTTTTTCGCAAATATCGGGAAAATTCGCGTTCTTTTCATATAAAACCATGAAATTTCGCGGAACTAGAATTCCTTTTAGTAGAACTGAAACAAAATTAACAAATAAACACCGGAACGTCGCCACTCAAATGAACAATGAACACCACCTCATGGTCAGTTTAACAAATGTACCAATAATATACATTGAATACGGTAACCCCAAACTCACAAATAGCCCTCTGATTCCCTCGATTCCCGAAGCGAGAAACTCCAGTGCCTCCTCGACCAACAAAAACTTCCGGTACCCACTGGCCGTCTGGTTCCCATACGACCACGGTAGACGGACGTGGGAGAAGTCGCCGAATCTGAAAAGACAAATATAGTATGTTATCCGAGAGTGTATAGTTCCGCTCATTCCTACTGAGACTTGGCGCGTGCCAATGAGGCTCTAGGGACTTCTAACTGATTGCCCAAGTGCCTCTCTTCTTCAAATATCGGATGTACGTATGTTCCGCAATCCCGGCTGTGTTCGTGATTTTATCCCAGTTGCTTTTAGATAGATACTCAGGTGTGTCGAGATCAAACTACAGAAAAGCTTTCGTCGGCTTAATATCGAATTTTCTCAACACTCCAAGAGGCTAAAAAGAAGTGGTCAGCCGTGCCCAACAATCCAACGACTAATTGTCTCAAACTAACCCCAGACGATTGTCTAGTGGAACGGGGGGCATCGGGGTGGGCACACTTCCTGAAAAATACAACCCATTCAGCAAAAAAGAAATGTGTGTAGACCTAAAACGAGACTATTTTCTATCAATCGAAAACCATCTGACTATTCTGACTGATGTCCCAAACGAGAGGCTCCCAGTATTAACGCAGGCTAATGTAGGTAATGTATTCAAATACACCAAATTGGTTCGTTTTTCATATAACCAACCTTTTCCCGTGGATCCTACGTTGACGTAGACGCGGTCCTTCTCTTCGACACGATGAAGATCAGGCACGATTTCTGGAAATACTCAATTCAAACAACACACTTTCGGTAAAAATCAAAGCAGCACCTTAAACCAAGCACCTTAAAGCAGGACCATTATGTGGACCAATCCCGTGTCAACGGTCCTTTAAACTGCGATTGAAAGATGTATTGCAGTTTTCGTCCTTCGTTAAAATAACAGTTTCGACCGATTTACATGAAATCCCGTATATTACTTGAGCATTGTGGTAACTGCGGATCAACATTTTGATGTACCTATTTTCTCGCACATCCCTCCTCAAGAGAGCTACACTACTGATGATACATTCATAATTTCTACTATGGTGTGCCTAGGCGAGTGAACTTTATTATTACTATGTTTTCATTGTTCATTCCCCATGATACTAACCATACTGCTTTTCATAGACGGATGAGAACATATTCTGAAGTCTGTCGTCGTTTGGGCCAATCCATTGTGCTTCGGCCACTTGCGATTTACTCGGAGACGAGGTGGCAGAACTGAAATCAGACACCAGGGATGCACGATTATTTATTGAGAAAAACCAACACTCTTCTGGTTCTGGTTCTATATTTTTTCTTACTGAAATTGTTTGAATTTCTGCCCTAGTTTTGCAGCGAAATTAGCGAAGAAAAGAACCGTAGTTCTTCATATTAAATTGCTCGAATAGTCAGCCAGATTTGCAACCAGAGTATTTTTACATGATAACTGACTCTGATTCGCCGGCAATTATCCCGGGTGCAACTTCATTTGGTTGGGTGTCCTCTTTGGTGACGGAGAGAAGAACATCCAGGGAACTCGAGGGAGCGGCCTGCAAACGGTCAGTGAACACACAGCATACACCAGTAAGGTCCGAGTATTCGACAAAATCAGGCCATTTTCGAATTTAAACACGTCAAAATTGATGATTCCGCATAAAAAAAAGACAAATACTTCTTAATTTCGACCAAAAAATAGACAAATACTTCTAACCAAAGTCACCTGGTCATGTTTTTGTTGTGACCAATACATACATTTCAAAACAATCCACAGCGTACTTCAAATGAAATCAATTAACAAATGAACCCTCACCTGTACAGTTTCGGCAACTTCTTCCTTCGGTTCCAGTTTCCCATCGGAACCATTCTGGTACGGAGGAGGGACTTCGTCGGGCACAACAACTGGCGGCGGTACTTCAAAAGGATGGGGCTAAAAACAGCAAATACAAAAGTTGGGCACTGACCAAATCGTAGTTGTAATTTGATCTCGTGAAACCAGACTATGAACTAGCTTAGCAGAAGCATAGATGGGATAGTGTCGGCTCGACCAGTTGAAGAATTGAACATCCTCTCTAACGAAAAGGAAAAAAGCGATTGCCTCGAAAACAAGGTGTTTAAAACTGAAAAAAGTACTTTTCATGAAATAGTCGGTCGACCTTTACCGGTTTATGGGTATAGTTGTGCTCACCTTTTCCTCCGGCATCATAGTATCTTCCAACAGTGGTTCATGGACTACGAAGGTCCGCCCGCAACCGTGAGGATAATCATCCTGAAACACAAAAATCAAAGTACAAAGTACGAACTCACAGAGATAACAGACATCCAGCCCTACTATTCTTCCAACATGTACCCGTTCATATAAATTTAAATACGACAAAATGTATATATCTGAGTTGAGTCAAAAATTCATGAAAAAGTGGGGGCCCAACGAATGTAAGATTTGTCTTCTGCTGTGCGCCCCTTAGACAACTCATACACCGCCAAGGGCCTCTTATTCCCTCAAAATTCTTGCGACCCCTCCGTATTTTCTCTTGTCGTGACCCCCCAAAACGGCGACAAGCGAATATTTTCCGTAAAATTATTGCTGATTTTTTATGAAGTTTGTCAGTTAACAGCTCGCGACCCCTACTTTTCACGAGGATTCCTTCGCGACTCCCCCTTTTATGAGAGGCCTTGGCAGTGTATGAGACAACTACTCTCAAATGGAACAGCTACTGCTACAAAAACCGAAAAATACTAATATACTAATATACGAAAGTATAACTGTTCATTACAAACATACAAAAGTCGTAAAATATTTTCTCAAACCTGTAAACTAGAATCTACAAGTCACAGCTGCGAAAGAGAGAACAACTTTTGAATAATATGACAAACGTTATAGCACCTAGAACTGAAGTAATGACAAAAAATGCCAACCATTGTGTACAAAACCAGGAACTCTATAATTGAGTACGTTGAGTTAACATCTGTGATTTGTAGATTCTAGTTTACAGGTTTGAGAAAATATTTTACGACTTTTGTATGTTTGTAATGAACAGTTATACTTGAGTATATTAGTATTTTTCGGTTTTTGTAGCAGTAGCTGTTCCATTTGAGAGTAGTTGTCTAAGGGGCGCACAGCAGAAGACAAATCTTACATTCGTTGGGCCCCCACTTTTTCATGAATTTTTCTCTTTTTGTATACATGCCGTAGGTATGTGGTTTGATCTGTACGGTGCAGATAAAATTGTTTTCTTGATGAACCACTTGTCAAGTATTACCATCATTCGGAAAAAAAATATGACGTCAACATTGCAGTTCTAGAAACTTACTTCATCTGCCCTTCAGAATCCTAGAATACGTCATGTTTGAATGAAGTTTCATCGTGAATTGACCATTTTTAAGAAACTTCCAGCATTCGAAAACATATTTCACGTCAATTTTTTTTAAAAGTTGACGTCATCTGGCCTTCTGAATTCCAGAATAAGTCATAATTAGATGAAGTTTTATCGTTAATATACCATTTTTAAGATATTTTCAGCATTTGAAAATATATGTGACGTCAACTTTGCACTTTTCAAAAATGACGTCATCTGGTCTCCAGAATCCCAGAATACGTCCCTCTTAGATTGAGTTTCATCGTTAATTGACCCTTTCTAAGGTATTTTCAGCATTTGAAAATATATGTGACGTCAACTTTGCACTTTTCAAAAATGACGTCATCTGGTCTCCAGAATCCCAGAATACGTTACTCTTAGCTTGAGTTTCACCGTTAATTGACCCTTTCTAAGACATTTTCAGCATTTGAAAATATATGTGACGTCAACTTTGCACTTTTCAAAAATGACGTCATCTGGTCTCCAGAATCCCAGAATACGTCACTCTTAGATTGAGTTTCACCGTTAATTGACCCTTTATAAGATATTACCATCATTTGAAAATATATGTGACTTCAACTTTGCACTTTTCAAAAATGACGTCATCCGAGCTCCAGAATCCTCGATGACGTCATCAGTAGAAGACTTACATCTAAATCGATGTCAGTTCATGTCGTGGTATCATACTTCAAATTTTACTTGAATTGGTTAGGACTGGGCTGAGTTATAACGCAATTTGATTTACCCCGACAGAGAAGGGCGAGAGAGTGCACGAAATGAAGAGACGCAGAGACATTTTCAAAGACCTATAACTTAATGAAAAATTTTTCGAAAAAAAGTTTGCGCCCCCAAAGTTTGAGTGGGATATCTATCGTGTCCCAAATTTTCAGTCAAATCGGTTCACACATAAAAATTTCCCAGGAGTGCGCACCAACACACACACACAGACACACACACGGCGGAAGTTGGCGGTCTGCATGAAGCGCATAACGTCATAACTCGGCTCAAACTCAATCAATTTCGTTCAAATTTCGAACATAGGTTGTAAATGTGCCATAGAAAATCAGCAAATCATAAAAAGTGCTGATTTGCACAATTGGACCTTTTTGAGAGTGAATTAAAAAAATGAAAGCGCGCATTAGCCGGACCAAAGACAAATCTCGCACAGCGCTTCGCGTTGCGCGCGATTGCTCCAGTTCCCCAAGTTTTGCAGAAAGAGAGCCCCCCGTCGTACGTACGTGAGATTCCCACAGTGACTCAAGTTGGAGGCGATAAAATATTAGAATGTTACAAAAATTGGCCTGCAAATCGCAGCAAAGGTGAGCATAAAAGCGGTTCTCCAACTCTTGAAAATGGAAATATAGTTGTATAACTAGAGTAAACAGGGTATTGGTATTCAATGATTTCATTCAATATAATTGATAATTCTTAACCAAAGATGCGATATCCCATACCCCGATTGGCTGACCAAATACTCCAACATGAGCCTATAACTATTTGTTTCTACCATAAGGAAATGTTCAACCCTTGACTAACTATGTCTAAAACCAACCAGAAAGGGGTTGACATCCTGTTCAGACGATCCGTCGGAAAACCTGCTACGGTCGCCAGCAGCTGTTGAAGTGAAATCCTCCGTCTGGGGACAAATAGCCTCCTCCACCTCTTGTTTGCTGCAACATGAGACATGACGGTACTTGGGAAATGTTAGAATATGTAATGCAACGAAAACAGGAAGGTTCGACTTTTCGACAAAAAAGGAGTCAAACTTGCTCGCTTTCTGCGAAAAAAAGTAGCCCGTTTGCATATTTTTGCTGGCTATTCGAACAACTTTACTGGGGTATGGAAATGAACCACATGTGAGTCCCGATTCTAGATTAAGAAAGCAAGCCAAATAGAAATGAGCTAAATGAATGGGCAACCAGAATAAGTCATTCAAAACTAAAAGTCATTGAAGTAAAAGTCATTTGAAAGTAAAAGTCATTAAGTACAAAAACAGTTGAGAATCAGAAATAAAGTTTTCAAAAATTTTCGTATTTTTCAAATCCTGACTAAAAGTGAATTAATGACTTTTACTTTTGAATGACTTTTACTTTAATGACTTTTAATTTCGAATGACTTTTTCCAGGTACCAAATGAATGCCATTTTCTGACTATTTTGACCATCATACAAGCATCATACAAGTGTAGGGAATGGGAATGCCGTCAAGATTGGATGAAAAGCAGACAAGTACGATTAGAGAGCGAGAGAGAAAAACGCTCACATCTCTGGCTTGACATCTTGGTCGGTCTCCATTGGCGTTGGTTGCAAATCGGCCTGGTCCGGTCCGATTGCGGGTACGGGTAGAGAGTCGTCCTGTTCCATTCCAATCCCATCAGACTTCTCCTTATTGTCTTCAGTCAGTGCCGTTCCCTGAATATGTTCAATTGTCTGAGAGAAACATTTTGAACCAGTAAATTTATTCAAGTTGTCAGGAAAACGGACAATCTTTTCGCCGATATATTGAGAAATAATCGAATTTTGATCGCAAGGTTTCACGTGAATTAAAAAAACCTTGCTGAACAATGGTCTACTTTTCGGACTGAACGGACTACTTTTTTTGCCGAAAAGAAGACAATCGGTCTAATTTCGATGAAAAATCATAAATTATCACTTGTTTACGTACGAAAACGGACAAATTTTTGTCGCTTAATCAGACCTTACTGGTGTTTGGTCACACTATACTGGTGTGTGGTTGAGCAGTTGAGCTTGTTATGTCCCAATCACAATATTCCATCCATAAAAGTACCCAGTCAATAAAAGGAACATATGTTGAGCACATGTCGAGTAGCAGGCCAGACTACAAACTACAAACCTCTTTCTCCGGCGCCGGGGTAGTGTTTGGAGTCTTGTAGTCGCTGAAGCTGTTATCGGCGTCACGGCCTTCAATCTGAAATGAAATGTTTTGGTTCTTCGTTTGTTTTGGCTAAAAAACACAACTTTTCCTAAGCATACCATAGTAAAGTTGTACAAATCGCCAATTTTTTTGAAAAAAGGACTATTTTCTCACAGAAAACGAGAAAAATAGCCTACTTTGAAGCAAAAACGTATGTGCCAAACTATGAACGAACCATTTCGGTATCCGGCTGAGTATTCGATATTGTCTCCTTCGTGTCCAACACCAAGACCTCCATATCCTCATCTACCGGCTCCTTCTTGGGCGAAATCGGTTTGCGCAACCGGTTCTCCTTCGACGAAACCGTATGACCGTCCTGAAAAACACACGTAAACTAGTCAAATTTCAGTTGTGACTTGTCCAAATAGTCGGAAAATTCAAAAAACCGGCTACTTTTCAGCTAATATCGGTAACTTTTCTGACCTTTAGCATGTATCCTTTAATGGAACTTCTTCGCCGTTTTTCCAAATTTCCCAAAAGCGAAGACTTTTCCGAAATACTAGACTGTTGAACAGGGTCGTCTTCTGATACCTTAATTGCTTATAGACTATGCTACATTTCAATTGTTCGTGGTTCGTGGAATTCTACAGTATACTCAGTATACGGTACATATTCAAGAGAGGGGGACAAAAACAGTGGCTCTCCGGAAAGTGGAGAACAAATTTAAACTTGTACGTGTTATTGTACAAATTGAAAGCTGCACGTGTAATCAACGACACGAGCTCATAGATTTTCACAAGAGTAAAAAAATTGACTCCATTTTGGCGAATAGACGGACGGCGTAGCAATCTTCCCAACCTTCATGAGAATCTCATGAACACTTCATGAGCTACTCTTGAACTTCTGATGTAGAAGCATAGCAGTCAATAGGATGTCAAGAGAAGTTCGTGAGATATTTCTTATGAGCTATCTCATGATGAGGGAGCGTTTTATACCGCGCCTAATGTGCATCCCACAAACTGACCTCAGAGATAACCGGAGGCGCCTGGGCCAGTCGTTCCTGAAGTCTCTTCCCCTCTTCCGCCGCATTTTCTTCTGTGTCCACCACAACCACTGAAAAGCACCAGAATCAATAAATCAATACATGCAAGTGTTGAACGAACACATACATGGAGGGAAAGCCTTGGTTTTGGTTGGAAGCCAGAAAGAAAATCGAGAATGACGAGCTCCTTTTCTGCGCAAACAGTGTTATTGGAATATTTTGGTGAAGAACTTCAATCTAGATACAACACTGCGAAAGGAGTTTCAGAACTAGGAACACACTGACAAGATCAGTCCAAATATGAAACCGTTTTGATAAAGAAAACTATGAGAAAACTTATCAACCATTCAAAAGAGAAGTGACGAGTCGACTTTTTTTGAGTGCAACGCATACTTGCTGAAAAATGAAAAATAACCAGAAAATGTCAAAGCCTACTTTTTCGTCTCAGTTTGCCAGAATTCGACTTATTTGGAGGATTCGTATGCACTGGCAGACCCGGCCCGACCCCATTCCCGGGAAGTGGGGGCTTCTGCCCAAGCCTAGCTGGCTTCTTGCCATCTTTTGCCTGCAAAACGAGATTGAACAAAAAACTGATGATATATATATATATATTATATAATGGTTTGGCGATTATCACATTGTGACAACTAAATGAACAACAAAAACACGTGTTAAAACGCGAAGCTTGCCACGAGATTGAGAAGACTGTAACACATGTGAGAATGGTTTGAAGAGATCATCGGAATACGCAATACGGGGAAAGAAACCTCAAAATGAGCACGCCAACGCCAACTTCCTTCAGTTCACTGCACACACCAGGAAGATGTGATTATGCCACGAAACAGCCTGTTTTTTTCATTATAGATTCGTGAAAATTCATAATTTTTTCTTAAAATAGGCCAATTACGCCGATTTTATCGGAAAGGAGCGCGATTTCTATATTTTCGGATTTCTGATCGGGCAACTTTGGGCACGGTTCACTGTCAGCCAGTGTCGGGAAGGCTGGTGTAACTGAACACTCGAAAAGAGTCAGGAAAATACTTACTTCGTCGTTTTTGGTGCCAGATGTGGTGCGTTGACGAGGACGGATGCTGACGTAGTCCTTGCCACTAGTGGCCATCATCAAGACGCCCACTGGTATGACATCGGAACCGATAACGTCCTCGTTCATGCTTGGCTGAAAAAGTCTGATTTTGATAAAGATAGAGAACGCTTTATCCTACAATCCTACTCAAAAACTACAAGAGAGAGAAAGAGGGCGGGAGGGGTGGGAGATTCAAACAGATGGAGACAAATAGAGAGAGAGAGAGAGTGAGAGAAAGAGAAAGAGAGAGAGAGAGAGAAGGAGGAGGAGGAGAGCGAAAGCGACCGACCAGCAGAATCAGCGTAGCAAACTTTCACATGTTAAAATGAGCAAACTTTTTAACAGGTTTGAAAGACGAACATCTTAAAGAATACTGTAACGATATTACTACGACAATGCTAACCAGCAAAACAGAAGACATTCTCTTTAAGAAAGACGAGAACTAGAAACGATGTATATGTATGTATGATGTATGTATGTATGATGATCATAAATACGTATACGAGAAAGAAACGAATGAAGAGATTCCGCTGAGAACTTTGAGAAATCTTGAAAACTCCATCGTAATTAGAAAACATCATCAAACCGAAAGTAGGTCAATTCAGAATAATAGGTAATAACATAATAAATATCAAATATTTGAGTATAAATTCAAAAATATTGGTTTGAGTATTTTAGCCTAACTCCTACCTTTATTGACGGTGTAAACTGCGGACATGGTCATTGCACTGTGAGAGCATGTCGCGAACAAATATCCCCATTTTCGTTTTGCACTTCGAAGTCAAACTTTTGATACTAAACAACTGATTCGCCCATTTGAACTTCTTCAAGCTGACATCAGTTTGTACGTCTTGTATATCACAAAGAGTCGTGAAAAAAGTCAATTTAGGCTATATCGCTTTTGTGAGAGAGCTGCGAGAATTGTCGCAAACTAAGTCATAGGGCCAATCTTGTAAAGGACAAAATCAGTGTCATTTTATCACGATCGTAAGAGTTTTTGAGAATGAGAATGATGTTCGCCGATCGAGCTCTTCTGGGTCATAAGTGGGCGGAGTCCAACAAACGACCAGAACTGATGGCCCTGACCAAACTACAACGGGGAAACTAGGAGGTGTGATTCGGTTCTAATAAATTCAGAGCAGAATTCAAATGAAAACTGAAGCTTCTCAGTCTGATTCGCAGTCGTTACTACTACTTGATGTGTTATAGCTAAATAAAACGCAAATAGAAAGAATAGAACCTTTTGTATTCTTTCAAGAAAAAATTCATCTCACCTCGAATTCGCCGTTTTTCATGAGTTTCGCTAGTTTTATAGCTAACCGTAGACGCAAAGTTGTAATGAAGCAGTGACAAATCATGTAAAGATTTCGAACGGTTTGATATTAGTTTTGTTCTTTGTCCAAACGGTTTCCACTGAAAAATTTCTCCAGAAACAGCATTTATCCCAGTTGGGTGTCTGTTACAGGCCTCTCAAACTTTATTTTCTAAGTTTGTATTGGTCGAGTGACAGATTGGTGTTGTGTGTTATGTGTTTCCATGTTTACCATCTTTGAACTGTAATCTTCAAAGAACGATCCATAATCTGCGTCGACTGCATTTTAGAATGTAATTGCGCAAACTCTGTTGGACTACAATATTTCTAGTCGTCAAATTTTGTGTGCCGATCTAGAAGAGAAACCAGTCCGATTTTTCAGGTGAAAAGAGTTCTCAGAGTATTCCATTATCTGAAGTAGGTCGAATCTGCCAAAACGTCGCCACTGAATAAAACTAATCAATCACATTTCGAATTACTATCTAAATGCTCGAAGCGTTACAGATCAATCGCAATTTTCATTTCAAAGAACGGAAGGAACGAGTTTACTGTGATGGACAAAACGAAACAAGAAACAATTCATGATACAACGTATATAAGGACAATCAAACTTTATTGTGTGTTATACAATAGTGTTCCTGCGTCCCTCCAGGGGGTGGAGCACGGTGGTTCGTCTCGTGGTAGTGGTGGTTCTCACAGTAATAGCCTCCATTGCTTCCGGTTCGTCTTGACCTCTCTGTGACCTCGTCCTCCCCACCTCATCAGTTCTCCCCCGCTCGACAAGAGTATACATGGGGGGAGGTAGGTCGGGTGATCCTACAAGTTATAACATCAACTCATTGTGAGAAAGTCGCATACATAGGTTTCTGGTTCCCACATTTTTCCAAGTGAACTTGGCTTCTTTTCGGTTGTTTTCCACGTTTTCAAGATTTCAAATGGTTGTAAGTTTGAATAAGCGGCATTTCACCCTGACACATCACGTAATCAGAAAACTTTCAGCAAAATCTTTGTTTTATGTGAAAAGCCATTATCCTACCCATTTAACACTCTGCCAATGGGTCCACAAACATGAAGACTTCTTTTCGTGTAGACTCACGATTTTTGTATTTTTGCTGTATTGGGTTTCCGGAATAGGTCAAAAAGAATCTAATGATCTACCCTTTCTAGGAGCAGGACTTCTGACCGAGTATCGCGGCTCAGGGGACCGTTCCGGTACCGGATGCGGACTAGGATACTGGATATCCTGAAAGACAGATATACAAAGGGATCGAATCTTCGTTGTAGTTTGATCTCGATACACCGTAATTCACGAGTTTCGACCGCCCATTGAAAGGTTCAAAGGACGAGCACATAAACCTTTTGTGATAAGTGGCTGTGGAACTGGGCAAGGGTTTACTTTTACCCTACGCTTTGAACGGACGGAAATTGCAATAAGATTCGCCTAACATTGAACAATGTGACCGAAGGTTCTCATTATCGTCTTTCACAGTCAAGCTTCCTTCTCACTCAAGTAACATGACAATTTTCCTGTATATTTCCAAATATCAACGTTTCTGTTAGTCTAGTCAGATGGTATCAGATCAAGCTGTAGGGATTTGATATGCATGAACTCGTCACGAGCACTTCCCCAACCTACCTACCTCTATTCACTATCTAGCTAGTTGCAGAGAGCTATCGCATTGAGAGTAGGACGGAAAAAGGAAAAGAGATACTTCCCCAACCTACCTCCCTCTTTTCACTATCTAGCTAGTTGCAGAGAGCTATCGCATTGAGAGTAGGACGGTAGTGTAGGAAAAGAGATAAAGTGTAGATGATCGAATGTAAATAGAATAGGAAAACATAGCTCCTAGGCTCATCAGTTCTAGCAGATTACTGTATCACCTGCTGGTGAAGCACCAACACGTCCTTTGCTTCCAAAAACCGTTGCCAAAACCCCAAGGAGTGAATCATCGATTGTTTACAAGATATGTTCGTAAGATCAAGTGATGGGAGAACTCATTTTTAGAAACAACGTATTTTCTAATTTATATCTGAACTCATTAGAACAGTGGAAAGCTAAATTTGTAAGTGATACGGGAGAAAAATGAAGCTTGTATTCTAAATCTTCGAAGCATGTACCCACCAGTTGCTGACTCATTGCTGGTGGAATCACAATATTAGCCGGTCGAAGTAGTTGCCTCTCAGATCCTACCGATTGGTTTCTCTGAAACGGTGAAAAAGTCAAGATTTGAGATTCAATCTTTCCAGATCAACCCTATACGGTGGTTACGCTAACCTATTGTGTTTGTTGTTTAATTTCATTGCTCCCGTTCAAAATTCGAGAACGTTGACTATATCGAGATTCTCAAATAAGTACATTGCATACCACCGTGCTCATCATGCATATCCTAGTGAACTTTGACAGCGATTCAACAAAAGTGAAAATAGTGTTTCTCAAAGAAAACGTAGATTCCAATATATTGTCAATATGGGTTGTGAAGGAACTTTTTTGTTGACTCTACATAGAGAAAAATCCTGGAAATTTTGTTGATATGCTGCTAAAGTTCACTCATGGATGGTAAGAACTAAAGTACACAATAGTGAAACTTGATCCTCAAACATTCATAGTTAATTTGGAAAAAGTCGTGAGAAAAAGTAGCTGGCTCAAGAGTGAAACGAAAGAATTGAGTGCTGCCAGCTGATAAAACTGCAACATGAACGAGACGTTTGTTTGCCAACTTCGATTTGACGTGAGAGGGTCTACGTCACTATGTAAACAGTAATTCACGGGGAAAGTCGGATGAAGGGTTCAAATGAAGAATGTAATGTGAACAAAGTTCAACTAAACAAATTATCACCGTTATATCTTAATTTCTTCCTGGTTCACTCTCAATGGCACATCAGAATATAAAAAAGTGCATTTCGAAAACCTGTTTTTCAATTATAGTCAATAACTACCTTCAGTTATTTATCTCTACGTCTTGCTCATTCTCTCCGCACTCTCTCTCTCTCTTCTTCTCTCTAGATTTTTTTCTCTCTCTCTCTTCCCTCTCTCTTGTTTTTCCTAACGTAAAAGCTCTCAAACTCCAACAGGTCAAAGTTGAGAAACGTGCATCTTGCACAATTGTTGATATTGTCCACGCTTCACGGGACTCTAGTTACAGTCACATTCACTAGTACCTTCAGGTAGTGGCCGTGTGATTGGTTGGGTACCATATAGGGTGGTACGGGAGGCTGATACATTCTATCGGGGAACTGGGGCACTTGAAGGGACAAAGTGGGTACTGGCCCATGGAAATAGGGTGGAGCAGCCAGATTGGGCAGAGGGGCTGGCCGTGCGGGGACAATTCTGCGAACTGAAAAGGAAAACTGTACGATTATACTGTGAGTTAACTGTACAGCCACGTGAAACATCTTAAACACATCAGAACTCAGAAACGTTCAATGAAAAAGGTACGTTATTACAACGCTAACTCTACGTGAATAATCATTCAACTTCTTGAATATTCCGCTCAGTTGATCCCATCCTTCGTCTCTCGCTTTGCACACTATTTCGCAATATGTATCCCGCTGGGATGTTAGATCAGAGAAATAGTGTGCGTTAGAGGAGACGCAGGGTGGGATCGAACAGTCGGGATGTTCTTGATTATGAAGATTAACACGAATGCTGTACTTCAGTAAATAGGAGATTTGTACAGTGATACTCGATTTTTATTTGATAGTGGGCTACCTTTTTGATTTTGCGAGTCAAACAATATCTGAATATGTACGCTGTAAGATAATGTATCAGTGAGTGTACACAAGATATATGAACGAGAGATTGCTAGTTGAGAAGATGAACACTAATGTGTACGTTTGGAACCAAAAAAAGTTATCAATAAGAACCAGAAAATTTGTTTTCTGTTTTGAATTGTTTGTTGAATGGATGCAATTGAGTGAATCAGCGCATGACTGGCATGGAAAACAATCCATAAAAGCGATTGAAAATATATACATAGAACAAAAAAGTTCCGTCAGCAAACACGAAAATCCTCAACATTATATTTTTCCCACAGTGCGTATCGATCTATAGCAAAATGACAAAACTATTTGGTGATTCTGAAGGAACGCAAATAAAAAACACTCAAAACTTCTTTCAGGAACTGTGGAGAATTAGAAGCAAAACTCTCCTTTACTTGGAGTTGTACTCACTCAGATTATCCAGTTGCCATTTAGAAGATTTGTTTGCCGGAGAATGAAGCCGTTTTTCAGTTTCATCACGAGCAGAAATTTGCCTGCAAAGAACTTCAGCTGAATGTCGGTGTCGTATACTCCTCAAATTTATCTCTATAACTCTCGTCAACTCCACGTTGCGTCTACCTACCACAAATCAGTAATGGTACCAAGCATATATTCGGAGAGAACTGTTTGGAACAACCATTCGTTCTCTGAAAACTACTGTTCAAAATTTCATTGGCACGCTGTCAACCTGTTACATCCAGGGTAATGGAACAGGTCCAACTTGAACTACAACTTGTTCCGTGTGGAATTCAAACCGAACCAAAGCTCGCTAAGCGTCATAAATTATGAATTTCCAACGAAAAACAACTTGATAAAACTACAAACAGAGCGGACTGGGACAACATATTGTATGGTGTTGCTTTTGAAAAAGCAAACGCTATGTATGAAGTTGATTACCGTATACAAATAAAGAAGACAAATGCGGATATTCCAGCGAAGAAGATCAGAGAAGCGAAAATCCAGAAAAACACCGCGGTGAACTGAAAAACAAACACTGAAAAGAGGTTGAAACTTTATAAATATTTGAAAACGCGTTTCAGCGATATTCTGTTCCAAGTTAGTTGTTAGTTACCGGTGAGTAAACTCGTAATTTCTCTTCTCTCCATGAAATTTTCCGCTCCCAGTTTTGTAGTATAAAATTCACGTTATCTACGGCCAAGTTTGAATTTCCGGAGTTTTGTGAGTTTTTACTATGTTCCGCTCTGCAGCGGAGAACACATCATTGCCAAATTACGTTCTAGCCTAACAAAATCCATGTAGGTTTTCAGTTTAAGAAAAATTCACACGTGATGGCCCGCTTGGTTTATGTTTCATCCCGAGACATGGCCTTCCGCTAGTTCAAACTACAATTTCCTTCTGGTAACACGTCATGTCCCACGTTATCTACGTCAAAGTTTGTTTCCGGACTTTTCCTGAGTCATATCCCATGTTTCTGGATTTTGTGGTTGGGACCGGCTCCGCATATGCGGTAAATACATAAACAGCGGGCCACCCTCTGCCGGGACACTGCGCTAGAAATGAACTCCCGGCGATGGTGTTTTCTTTTCATTCCACTTTTATACTCGTGGTGTTACACTGAATTGCGTTAAGTTGTGTGAGTCATGAGAAAATCATTTAATCGTTGGTCGATCTTAATTTTCTAGTGTCTGCCGGTTTCACGTTTTTAATATTTGAACCTGTCGTACATTGAATTCCATGATTTCATCACTGAATAACAACTTTAAGTTTTTCTTTTCGACTTTTTGGCGAACAGAACACCTGACACGCGAATACACAAAATTGAAGAAGCATTCAAAACACTACTAGGCAATAATTCAGCTTCTGATAATATTTTTTTCATTAATCCCAACACCCTATTTCAGTTCCCGGCCCCTTGAATCGAAACAATAATATTCAAAATGACTCTAACTCACTGTATAAAAACCATCACATCCCTGAGCAGCAACAGCCTGTAAACCCAGGACAAGGCAGAACCAGCCAAGCATGATAGTAGATCAATACTACAATTGGGCTGATGAAAATGATGGAACATAGCCCCGCATTTCCTTCCTAAATAGATCATATTTATGCAGACGTGGAAGAGAAGCAAGAGAAGACTAGTGTGTTACAAAAATGTTCACATTTGTAAAAAAATTGGTTGTGGGAGAATAGAAAGCTTCCATTTTTAGTTGTGTGTTTATAGAAGCCCACAAAGTATAGTACATAAATCTTCATGTTTTTCGAAAGCTACATATTCAACTTTCAGCTTCCAATGAAAGTTGTCGCTCTAACTGGTGATGTGAAAAGCTGTCCACAAGCATATAAAATAGATTATACGATAGTAAAAGAAATATGAAGAGCAATTTCATTTTACATTCATTTCTATTTTGTAAGGTTTATTAAATCAAATTTCTGATGTACGTAGATGCGTTGTGTATTATGCAACAGGAGTGCGTATTTGTATTGGTCAGCGGGTTTCCAAGGGTGATAATCTCTTGATTACTGGATACGTTTCGGACATTCCGCTAGATTAGATATATTAATCAGGCGATGCAGTAATTTACCCAGGACCTTTCACATGTGCATGAACTGTGTTGCGGGAACCTGCGATTAGTTCGTAAAGTCTGCAAGCTCGCGTGCTATCCAGAGATTATTAACGCATTCAGAGCGTCATGGAAAGATGTGAAATGTGAATGATTAAGCTAGCCAGGTTTGCTGTCAGGTTCTTCTCTAGATTTTGGCGGCGACTCGCCGGCGACATGGAGGGGTCGGTAGAGTGTCGCCGGCGGGTCGCCTGCGATTATTTTTAGGTCCTTCACATTAAACGTTCTATATAGTAATCGGATACCGGAACTGGTAATTTTACAGGGAATAAAAATGTTGTATATACTTATCGTCGCCGGAAATAGACACGATGAGATTCACGGCTTCGTTGTTCATGTGTAAACATGTCACCCACCTAAAAACTACAAGTATATGTATCTGATTAACCTTTATCTTATCCAGAATGAACGACCTAAAAATAATCGCAGGCGACCCGCCGGCGACACTTCGCCGACCCCTCCATGTCGCCGGCGACTCGCCGCCAAAATCTAGAGTTACTCACTGAAGCATCCTAGAAAAAGGCTGCAACTGTGTAAATCAATTTACAACACAGTCGGTCACCCCGGTATAGGATTTGTCAAACCGTTGTGGACACCGTACCATCGATTTTGTATGGGACGGGGTTTGGCGAGGGACCAGCCAGTCTGTGTATCATTGATCAACACACTCTCTCAACTGCTGGCACATAATCAACGACCGCTCGCCCCGCATCGCTCAATCAATTGAACCCTCTGCTGTCTTTATGGAGTAAATGGCGACTAATACTTCTCTCAATCCTACTTCCCCACTTCTGTTTGTAGTTTGACCCCTCTGCAACATCAAACTACAACTAAAGACCGGCACCCTTCTATGTATTGTCAAGAACCCCTCTCAGAACGATTGACACCAATTTTCTTCGATTGGCCAGCTACAAAAGCGAGAGAGAGTGCAGGTCAATGAGGCCGCAGACATCTGGGACTCTCTGACCTGCACACTCTCTCGCTCAGCCAATAAAAAAGTGGCTGGCCAATTGGCTGGGAGTTGTCTGAGCTTTCTATCCATCTACTTGGTGAGAGTTCAGTTATGCTGTTTGTAGTTTTAACCCTCTGCGAAATGAAACTACAACTCAAACTCGGCTCCCTTTCATGTCTTATCACTGCTACAACCCCCCTTTCTACCCCCCCCCCCCCCCCTTGGTGACAGTTCATGCGCGCGTCCCTTTTTGTGCAATCAGTGTCCTTTATTTGTCTCGTTTTCCCTCAGGCGCTCATGTCAAAAAAGATGGAGACTCGTGAAGTGTCAACCGCGTTGCGGTTCGAACCGAACACTCTCTTAACGGCTGATTTTTCCTGAAATACTCCTCCCACCCATAGTCCTTTCCGTACTTACGCATAACTTCCATCATTTCCGCGTGGACTCCTACAGCATCCAATCAAACAACTGCCTTTTCGTGCAAACATGTGAATTTCGACCACCGTCTCCAACAGTTTTTTAGGGGAAATAAAAACCAAAGAACAGTTCATTTCCAATTTATCACGTGCCTTTCCGCATTGAAAATTAGATGTTGCACTCCAAACTGACTAAATGTAGTTTAGGGAAAACATGACATTTTGTTCAAGCTGTATTTAATAACCGATTACGAGAATCCCTACATATAAAAAGGCTGATCTCAACCCGGGACAGTCCTTTTAGTATTTTTTTCTGTAGAACAACTGCAGTGCTTTCTCATTGCCGACGCTGGATTTCTTCAAAAAAAAGTTCGGTTCGATATCAGACTCTTCCTAGCCCTCTCCTTATTTTTTTAATTTCACACTGTGATTAATCATTGATTTCAGTTTTTGTATCGTTCTTACATCTTTTTAATACTAATAATTATCCCTACGATGTTGCACGGTTGCGATGGTACGCAACCGCATAGTGATTATTGAATAACAATAGTTACCATTGGTTTATTATCCCCTAATCGATTCCGTTCAGACTGATTCCGATCCGGTCTCCGGTCTGTCCGCGCTCTCCGGCAGCCCATTCAGTCTGCTGCTGCGGTGCACCATGCGCAGCCAACTACCCGTCGCCCTTCTCATTTCCATAGTCGCCGCCCAACCAAATATCTATTTGGGACAGATTCTGCCCTATTTGCCGCCACATCTGAACAAAGTACACCACGAATGGATGAACTCGGGTATGTTCTAGGTATACTTCTGAGTAATCTGAAACATGTGAAAACATCAATAGTAACAATGTAGTGCTGATGAAGCACACAATTCATGATGGAGTTTGCTACGATCGAATATTATTTCTCCAACATTTTGAATGAGTGAACACGGATAGAGTCTACTAAACAGTTAAAACGTGTTGGAGGGCAATTAATTGTTTGTATTGCTTGTTTGCTTCGATGCAAAGTGTGAAATAACTTTTGAATACGTTCGGACCACTATGATGTTCACGTTTTATGTATTGAATTTCTGGAAAATGCAGTTAGATCCATTGATTTCGATTACCTGGTCTCAAAATATTCTTCTTTGATACATCTAGTGTAAATATTTATAATTATTCTCAATATTCTAAATGATTTTTGCAGGTAAGTTCCAAGGCGACATTGATGGAGTGGACGCTAATATGCTACAAGTACCGGTCAGCTTTTCGTTCACAAATAATTCATTCTATTTTTTCTCTCTCAGATGAATGGAATAAAGCTTATTTCTATTGAAAAAGATCATTCATATTACTTTTTGTGTAATATGTATACCAACCTATACAGTGTATGTTGTATCTGTAGCCAGTTTCCGGTTAAACTTTGTAATATATTACTTGTATAGAATTCAAACTAACAGCTCATTTAAGAATTTAACACTTACAGTCAGTAACTATTTTCATTTATTCGTGTTTTCGTATATGGTATTTCCTTGCAGAACGGCTTCGTTCAATTCAATGCATTGAAAAACAAGAAGCTGATCTGGTCCGAAGGAGTGATTCCCTTCGAAATGGACACTGCTTTTTGTGAGTGAGTCTAGTAATCGAAAATGAGTTTGTAGAAAACCTTTTCCAGAGAAATTACGAAAGAAGTGGAAATGTAACTATAATTCTTCTTATGGTTTCTCAAGTGTTGAATAATCTCGTTATTGGGTAATTTACACCGTTCCCAGCTGATTTTGCACGTTCTTTGTAGCTTTGCAACGAGGAGCAGCAAACATCAAAGCACACAACTTGACCGGTTTTCAGGGATTGAAACGCACTTTGACCAAAAATGGCCAAAAACGAAAGAAGAGGGCTAAAACTTTTTTTTGCGAACTCAAGTCCAGAACCCAAAATATTTTTTGGGGGCTGTGGTTTATTTTATGAGAGTGTAGCTACACATTGTCCTCTTATTCGCTTTTTTTCAAACATAGTTAGATTTTTGCACAATCGCATTCAATGTTGGACTATTGTGCAGTCAGATTTAATGTTTGAAGAAGAAGTTGTTGCATTAATAGAAACCAAATCCAATGCATATACTACTACAAGCAGCCAATAACATTTTTCTGAAAGACTGCTCTATAGAATACATTTATTTGAATGATTGCAGTGTACTATATACGGTTATGTATGAATGGAACAGAGTACGCATGTGATGTGCATGTGATTCTCCTACTATAAGTAGAATCATTATGAACATACTTAAATTCACCCATCACCTTTTTCGATTCCAGCTCCATCCGAGGTGGATATCATTGAGAAGGCGTTCGCCAGTTACCGCAAGAGCACGTGTATTCGATTCCGACCGCGCAACGGAGAGACCGACTTTCTCAACATCGTCAAGGGATACGGGTGAGACACGGAGATTCTAATTTCGTCTTACTTCACCAGGACGTACTGCCCTGTGAGGCAGCTCATGAACTTTCTTCTTATCTGCAAGCACGTGATTTGCTCCTGTTCAGAGCTAATGTAAACAAATTTTTTTTTTATTTCCAAATCTAATTTTTGGTGGTTTCATACTCCTACCTTACTCTCAAACATAACAACTAAGTAAATCCCACCATAAGTTGTTCAAAACAAATTTTGTTTCACAAACAGTATATGAGGGTAAAATGAGCTCATAAATTTCCAAATTTCATATCCAGCATATAATTGAACATATTTGAACCTTCCAGCTGTTATTCGCAAGTCGGTCGTACCGGGGGGAAACAGGAGATCTCTCTGGGACGCGGATGTCTGTTCCATGAGATCATTGTACACGAACTGATGCACGCTGTCGGGTTCTGGCACGAACACAGCAGAGCCGGTTGGTTCCTATTTCAGACGAGATAGTGTATAGATCAGAGAGACGAGATATGTGTCAGACTGTCTGCAGAAACACTTTCGCACGATTTCCTGCGATTGCCCAGTTCAAAATGAGATAGTATGAGGGTCCATGAAGCCACAGACAGGCTAAGATAGTCTGATTCTTATTGACCTGGGTACTTCCGCCGAGGCCGCTACAAAAACGTCTGAAAACTGTCTGAACATTGGTTTAACATGAACCACTCCAAAAAGTCTACTGCAAGTTCATCCTTATTCTGCTAGTCAATTGCACAGTCACGTGAAACATGTTAAACACAGCAGAACTCAGAAACGTGCAACGACAAACTGCACGGCGCCTCATTAGAATGCTAACCTTACGTGACAATTCAATTTACTTGCAGTATAATATAGCACGAAATCGAAAAACGTCATCTTTCACCAATCGTTTGTAATAGTGCTGAACCCGACAGCCTTGTAAAACTATCTGTGAAAACTGCTCAAGAAATTGTGGTACTGAGGAGTGCAGAGGAAAGTGTTGTATATTTGCAATAAGTTTAACGAGCATTCAACTTTTTCGTGAATCTATGTATGTTTCAGATCGTGAAGATCATATCCGAATTCGATGGGAGAACATTCTTCCGGGAATGAAGTCACAGTTCGATAAAATAACAGCGTCTCTTCAGGTGAGAAAACAGTTTTAGATTGTTTTATGTTTCTTTTCTGACGAGTAACTAGAACTCAGACAACTTTCAGCCACTTTTCTGCGGCGTAGACACTCCTCGATAAGAGATCATGGAGACCAGAGAGACGCAGACTGCTTGAGATAATCTGCGAATGGACTAACGCAAATGTTTTTGAGATGTAATTCAAGTGTTAGTTTTGCTGTTTCGCGTGATTCCGGTCTCGAGTTGATGAAGTTATGACTGTGTTTCGATCGATATTCTCACCTTTTTACAGGATTTACAAGGTGAAAACTATGATTATCGATCGATAATGCACTACGACTCGACGGCTTTTTCGCGGAACGGGAAGCACACGATAGAGACGGTGAAGGACGGGTTCACAGACATCATTGGCAGTGCCATGGACCTATCCAGACTGGACATCGTCAAGGTAGGAGGTTATGAAAAATATTTATTACACAAAATGTACATGAACATATGGAAAGAAATATGGTGCATATCTATTCGAATAGTGATTGCCGATTTTTACAACATTTCAAAACTATGTGGCACGATAACTTTGATGTTTAGGCTACTTTCTGTTTGTAGGTCAAACCACAACTCAGGAAAGGTGACTCTATCTACGTGCTTGTTGTTTGGTTTTGGAGTTATATCGCGTTATGGATAGTTATCGATTTCCTTAGACAACCCTTGTTTTTCGATTCTGTGCCAGATTTGCTCTGAAAAAGCTCCGTTCAAAAGAACACTCCAGATTTCAGCCAAAGTCGGCGGAATGACCGTTTTTGGCCTCTAACGCCACTGTTAGGCGGTGTTGATTCTAAAAACAAACAAAACGGACATTTGTAAATACGCCATTTGAACCGGAATATGGAACGGTCTATCCTGAAGAGCCGAGAGCTTTACAGAACAAACGTTCACCAAAACGGGGCCAATAAATTGAGTTGAATTAGTTTGTATTACTCATGGGGAAACTGGTTGATTGTTTTCCAATGATGATAATTGTTAAAGGAAGAGGGCAATACAAAAATGACTGTGGAACACAAATAATTATAATTTAGTGCGCTAGACACTGCAAAAACAACCGTAGATAATTGCAGCGAAAGAAAAAGTTTGTGATTGTTGCAATCTTGAACATGAGCCCGGAACAAAAGTCTCTATTTTGTATTTTTCGTTTTTCAGATCAACAAATTGTATCAGTGCAAACCCCGTCGGAGAGAGAAGGCGAAATTACCGATGACGTCCGTTCAAACAACTACTCAAGTCAACTCGGAAAGTAAGTTGTGGAACGCTAGAGATACAGTAAATTATATAACCGTAGTTGCAATGTACGTTTGAAATGTGATGAAATTACAAACACGCATTGGGATCCAACGAAAACATAGCGAATCATGGAAAACGATACAGTTCCCACCCCGTAGTCGTAATGATGCTTGTTGTGCCTGCATCTGAGTTCTGAACCTTTTGGAACTGAATTTGAAAACTACAGTCAATGTCAAACACTCCTTCCTAGTTTAATGTTGTTTAGAATGGTAGACCAAACTACATTTGTTGTCAAACATTCTCTTTTAGTTTGATGTGAAAGACTGTTATAGTCTGTTTAGTTCCAAGTTGGACTCGTATCCAATGAAAGTGTTGCATCCCTGGCACCTCTCGCGTTGCGTGTGCAGGGCGGCGGCTGGGCATTTTGCCAGATCAGGGCACAATCAATAATCTTTCCAACAGCCAAATAAAAGTTTAACCTACACATGCATTTATTCCTTAGTTATGTTATCTTTTCCTCTTCCTAAGAGTTTCTATGAGAGATTATATTCTTCACTAATCCAAATATTGAATTTGCTCAAGTTTTCATTAGGAAATTCGTAAACATTTTGCACACACTGAAACGTTCGTGATCGCCGAATATGGGCCGCTCCCCCGCCGCGCTAAATTAAGCTCAAATGGCCGAGTGGTCTAAGGCGCTGTTTTCGGCCAGGTGCCTGTCCGTCTTCGTAGGTTCGATCCCCCAAGCTGCTGTTATTTTGAAAACATCGAATTATGGCCTAGAATGTTTGAATGGTTGCCAAGTCATAAGCTCCGCCCCTATTTTCATACAGTAAACGGAGTCCAGTTCGGAACTAAACAGACTATAGTTGACCAAACTACAGTGTGTGTCATTGGCCGCGTCGATTGTCTTTCGCTCAATTGTTTGCTATTCGCGTGTTGTCTGCAGCGATGCTAGTCAAACATTGCATTGTGAACCGAGAAAATCAAGAAATGCTTCACGAAATGAAACAATCGGCCGCTAAATGGAACGAGTGGGGCTTCGTGTAGGGAGTGACCAACTCTTAGTTGTAGTTTGATCAGGATAGGCGCCATGCTGTACATTTGACCGAAAAGCTACTTGATCAAACTACAAACACATCGGGGTAGCGCAAAGTACATCGTCTCTGCTTTGTAAAGACCGAAACTTGTACGATTTGACTTTTTGAGAGTTATAAAGAAAGCTGAGTGGCTATCGCCAGATGCTGTCAAACAGCGGTAGCAAGTTCAATTTCCCCTAAAAGCGTTTGATACTTTTCTGACGTAGTAGAAATCGCTACAACATCATGAGAAACGGGAACGATTTGGATTTTTCATACGACAATCCATAGACTGGTATCACAAAAGAAGGCATTTGTTCGCGAAGAATAGCTATCGAGTATGACAGCTAGTTGTACTTGTTCACATGTGAAAACTGCTGCGTTTCAGCTTCCGTTCAAGAAGCAAGATGTTAACGCCGATAAAACTACAAATCAGTATCACGTGACTATCACGTGGCTTTTCACGTGCCTTTCCGAAATGCATGGATCGTAGTTTGAAAAGAGGGATGTGTTCGTAGATCAGACTACAAGTCATTTATACTCATATCACGTAACTTTTCACGTACTTTTCCGGAACTCATCAACCCTAGTTTGAAAATACCGATATTTACGCGGAAACTACAAATCCCTATGTCAGTTATCACCCTGATCACTTTTTCATTTTCAGAATGCGTGGACCACTTCGTGGATTGTCCTCACTTCTCTCAGTACTGTAAACGAGCGTCCTTCTTCTTTGTCATGAAAAGCTATTGCCCTTTCACATGCAAACACTGCACTTCGGATGAATGAGCATAGATTGAAGTATAAAGGATATCGAATGACTTCTCCGCACGAAGACCAATAACCGGGTTACGGTAGCCATTGTGTACAGTTGTGTGAGTCAGATAATTTATTAGTCTTACAATGAGTTCAATGAGAAGTATGAGAGTTTCACTCGAAAGTAGCTATTTTGGTTGCTTATAAAAGTAGTCAGTGTTTTCATTAATATTTGAACAATTGTTCCTAAATTGAGCTCAGAACCCCGATCATAACTTATTGTAATATTGTATATTTATATAATGTTGTTGAACAATTATTTTCTTCGAAAGTACCTCGCTTTAACATTACGCGCCAACTTTACTTTCATGTGTTTTGGATGTGGTTAATATCTAACTGTTTTCGAGTAATACTTAGTTAATCACTGAAATAAGATACGACTGTGTCAATATGAATTTTGGATGTTCTAATAACTATTTCATGTGTTCCAAATTGATCTATCGATATTCATTCTTTCACCATTTGAGAGATTCCCGCCTAAAACCAAGTCTTCCCCAATGTTGACATCGTTTCCATGACTTTTTGTCTTTCATTTGTATTAGTTGAGTATTTTGATTGCATTTATGTACCGGTGAATTGTCGTGGAGAAGTTAATGAACTTATTCTCATTCTCAGAGTATTTCTGCTGTAAATGGTGCTGAAAAATACCGGGAACTCTGTTTTTAGAAGAGATTCAACTTATATCACTCAATGGCACGTAATGCACACGTCAGATCCAACGAAAGTATTCATGTCTTTACTTTGAAAAATACATTCCGCGAGTATACCGCTCTGGTAAAGCGCAAGTTATCTAAATGGTGTTCATATTATTTGTACACCTTAGAATTAGATAAGTTCATTATTTGCTCGATAGTTCGACGGTTTCAGAAGGTTTTCAATACTTTAATCTCTTTCTGTTTCTACCAATCACTGGTTCCCCTCGGCGGATGCTCTTCCGTCGGAACCTCCACTTCGCTGACTTGGTTGTGGTACGAAACTGAAACTGGATCAGTAGGTTCTAGTTCGAACTGGCAGAAACAATCCAATCGCTTATTCAATATTCGGTTCTCTACAAACGATTTAAACATTGTTTTGTTGTGTTGGGTGGTCAGGATCGTGTAGGTCGGAATTTTCTGTAGGTGAAAAGTAAAAATTAGTAGAAGAAAATTCAAACACCGAAGCCTTTGACATTGTCAACGGCGACCACTCGATCCAAAGAAACATTTAGAAGAAGTCAGGTCTCCACGCTCCTTTGAGTAAGGTAAAGTGCTTTGACATGCCTGATTGTAATGCTGGTCTTTCGTTAGTTCTTTTGAACTGGACGCGCGGGGCGTGCGCGTACGTCTCAAACCTACATCTTTTGAGTTGACAACACCAAGAGTGCGAAAATGTATTGATTGAGCCCCAAAACCGTGATTTACTACAAAAAAAGTTATATTCTACTTCTTCGAAATACCTGACTGCAATGCTGGTCTTTCGTTGGTCCTGTTGAACTGGACGCGCGGGGCGTGCGCGTACGCGAACCTCATCTCGGACACGAAAGACAGGATGAACAGCTGCACGGAGATGATCATCAGACGCTCCGCGGACAACGCCATGTGGTCGAACTGGAAACTACCGAAATAATTGGATGGATTTTGTCGTTTGATCTTCTGATTTCTCCTTGATCTTGAAGATAATCATAATCCTGATCTGCTCTTTTCTCTTGCATTACTTTTCTTCTGAAAGTTCGGTGCAAATGAGTACTCAATTTGATAATATCGCGCCGCTTTTCGAGGTATCTCAGAATTTGTCGCGTGTTTGAGTAAGAAACATTTGCTATCTATTGAATTCACACATCACAAACTCGTAGTAATCTGATGTCTCACGTACCATTCTCATAGAAGGTTTGGCTGTGGTGCTGGTGCCTTCCGATGTCGTCATGGTAGAAGGCGAAGTGGGTGGTGGTGAAGTTGGAGGTGGAGTTGGAGTAGGCATTGGTAACGGCCTCGTGTTACTCACATCTTTGAATAAGAAAGCTAAGAACAGCTCAGAACCTAATTTTCATGCTTACAACAACATTCTCTGGGAAGAAAATGAAAATACTCATGATTTGCACCAAGTACGGTACAGTTATTCACATCGCCGTGGACTCATTCAATCCATAGCATTTCAACTTATCGTGGTAAAAGAGGGTGCATGCCATTGAGTAAATTGGAATAATTAGAACTGATAGAGTCGCTTTGAAGAAACAGCTACAACTATACATGTTGAACTATTATGTTGTGTTGTTATTTCGATCCCACTGTGTTTCAGTGGTAAATCCTAAAGCCGTGTTCTTGAGACCAACCTATAACCAGGATATCATAAAAACTAACATAAAAAGAAAGCTGTGCTGGAAACAAGCACCAGAATCAGTCGGATGTGATTGGTCAGCATGCTGGCCATTCGGGGAATCATCACGTAGCTGAAACAGTTTCGGTTATAGAATAGAATAGAATAGATTCATTCGTGATTTAACACGTGATTTCCACATAGTATGTGGCACTCCAAAAATGAGTAATTGGAAAGGAAAAGTGAAAAGAAAAAGGGTATGGTTACCCTGTTACGCGCACATAATATTACATGCAATTTAACAGTGCTGGACGACGGAGATTGAACCAAATGATTTGTGGGACAATAGTTATCTTGAAATAGACGTTGTAATGAAGATATGTTTTGTAAAGAGATCATCCGGATTGGCATGTTTGGTTGTGGCTGTGTTCGGTTGTGGGAAGTTATCAAAGATGAATTGTAGTTTGAACTATCACACCATGGTTTAGGATGTCTGACCTAACACAACGGGATCAAACTACAAACACAGAGAAATTTTTTGGGAAAGAAGGAAGCCTATATTGACAGATGTCAGGCATTTTCTTCTAGAAGTTTCATAATCATTTTGAGTAGCTGTTTTTACAATAGAGCGTTGCGCGACTAACCAAAAACCACATGATTTCTGAAGCTTAAATTTTCTTTTTCAAAGTATACTCACCCGATGACAACCTGTCCCCATGCGTAGGTAATCATTGAGAGGAAGGTTATGGTGGTCCCGATGTGATACACTAACGGTTGCTCTTCTTTCTGGAGTATTCAGACAAGTTACTCGAGAAAGTAAGAATTTCACGTGGAGCAAAACAATGTCCTTTGGCCTGGCGGAAAAAATCATGTTCTAAATACTAATAATTTAGGGTTCAAAAATGAAATCATTCAAACATCACGATAAGCTGGAGAGATACTGCTAACGAGAGGAAAAAGTTGGTCTTACGATAATTGTCCCTCCAAGTAACAGGAAACAAGTTATTCATCATTCTTGAAAGTTTTCAAAGTATTTCGCAAATCTCACCGGAAAACTAGCAATAATTGTGACTCCGAGAGCCGCCAGCAGCCCAATCCACATAAAAACCAGGGAACACGTTCTCCATCTGAGAAGAAAGGTCATTTGAAGATTTTTACAAACCTGCTGTATGGTAAAATAATCAGAATATGTACGTACTGGTGGTATTTTGTTCTTGAACTTTAGTGCTATGAGCAGTGTTCTATATGTACTATACAAATTTAAAAAAGTTGTTATCATTCGTAGTAATGGAGTAATGAAAACATCGCCTTTGTTAAATTCCCCGTAATTTAAAAGGATTTTGTGATATTGACTCGTGTGTGCGCACTCACCTGCTGTTCTCCCAGCGTAGGCGATGACCGTAATATTCGACAATTTGACGATGCCGCAGATATATTGTAACTATTACTGAAATAATACCTAAATGAATGATATCGACAATTCCAACATTATGTTTGTACAAAATTCGACCCCTTTACATAATTTCTCTTCTCGTTCACGATTTGAATTAAGTTATGGGAAACCTCGAAATAACTCACAGAAAAATGAAGACATATGAAGTAGCTGGGAGAATACACAATCTTCTGGGGGAATTAAACCGCCTATCCTGGAAGAACCAAATTACACGGGCAATGAATCTCATACCAACCGTCTATTTACTGTATAGTGAAGTGAGGTCACTCAAGGAGAGGCTGGTTACATAACAGTATGTCTTTTCTTGCTGTTGTGTAGTTTGATTCCGTTATCTTCAGGCGTAAATTCAAGAAGTTATGTAAACTCAGACTACAGCTCAGTTACGGTAACTTTCCCCAGGCTTTTTAGGATATGGTTGGTTGTTCATCTCGAATACGAGCTGATAAGATGGTGTATTGATTGTGGCAATGTTTCGGTTTGTTCCTCGTCTGGGATTGTTTGTTCGATTAATTTAAACAATAAAGTTAACAGATACACCAACACTACACTAAACTGTTCTCCCGTTAAGGCGTATACCACGTCATGTGGTGACTTGTCTATACAACTATTTTTGTGGTTATTAGCAGAAAAACCAACCTAATTGGAGGCAGAATTTGGGGAAAATGTCCTTTTATCACACTTAGTGTGAGCCTGAAAAAAAAACGTTTTCACGAATGTTTGGGAGAATAAAACACTCTATTTTTTCATTGGGACATTTCAGAGTGGAATTTCACAAAATATCTTAAAATTCGAAATATGGGTTAGCTGAAAGCTTAAAATTTCATACTCGATTAACCCCACCAAAACACGATCAAACGCTACAGATAGCGCCTATAATTTGAAAACCACTATATTTTCTGACCTCTCCAACAGTACAACAGCTGAGTCATGAATAAACTTTGCAATAATGAATACCCAAAAATTTGATAATTCTCCTTTTCAGAATTATACTCACCCGAGCAACGAGGCACTGGATCCCAGTAACACGGCACAGAACGGGATCAACCACACTTTTCGGACCACCATCTTATAATATCGCAGAAAATAGTTATCGTACACTTCTAACGGTTAACAAAGTGTTCGACGCTTGTAGATAATACTGTAGAACTTCACGTTTGAATGAAGAGGACTATACGCAAATGTACGAAATGGGATATTGGGAGTGGCCAGATCTTTGTTGTAGTTTGATCTTCAAACAGATCGATTTGTGAGTGAAAACAAAGGGATCAAACTACAAACACAGTAGGCTCGCTCTTTCTCAACCGTACATACTACACATCGTCGAGATTTAGAGGCGAAACGATGCAAATTAATCTAATCAACTTATTAACCTATCTTAAGTTGATAGTTTTAATATTTTTCCATTTAATAATTTTTAACTATAATTTGTAACACATTTCCTTTAAAATAACTTTAACTCATACTATTTCACAGTAAAACTCCTTTTCCCCTTTCTAATACACCATATATATAGGCCTGCTCTAGAAGGAGCCAACCCTATAATGAACAGAGCTGTGCACGGGTAGCACTAATAAATGAATAATACAAATAAAAAAGTATTCTAGATATAACTTGTTTTCTAACCATCAAATAAAACTGTGTTGGCTTAGAATTTGAAAACGGTTGTAACCGGTCTCGTGGAGTAGAAAATTTGCTGATAACACGGCACTGATAGTGGAAAAGGATAGGTTTCAGGAGTTTTCCAGCAATTTAACACATTAATGAATACTGAATTTGACGCATAACACGAAAGAGGTTGAGATGTCAGCAGTAAATTATACTATTCCGTGATAAATCATAATAAATATTGCACAATTGTGATTTCAGGTTTGAAGATATCACGTTTAACGGTACACATTGTACTAGCAGTACTTCCTTGTATGAGTGTATCACCGTAACCAGGCTTTCAAGCATTTAACCACAGAGCGAAGCTTTCAGAAATATGATAGCGGCGAGGCTTTGAATGAGTCGAGAATAGTAATAACCATTTCTGTCTTGCAACAAAGAATTTTATAGTTAGTTTTTACTTTTGAAAAATGGTGCTCCTGTCAAATTGTTTTCTTTTAAACCAAACCAAGAAATGCATCATAAATAATCAGAACCAACAATGCATCGACAAATTCATTACAGCAGGCGGCGCAATAAACATCTATGCCTCGGGGAAAAGTTCGCTCGAATTGAGCCGAAGCTCCATCTCGCGAAGGTGACAATACATACTAGAAATGGTGAGAAATACAAAACGAGGCCCGCAAACATAGTAAATCTGACCGTCATTTTACATCCGTTTCCAGAAAAGAAGAGAAATCACACTATGACTTGTCATCTATCAATTTGCTAGTTTCAAACCAGAAACGGACTGAGAACAACTACTCAATTCTGAACACAAACTGATTTAGTGAATGGGTGGGACAAAGAGACTAGTACACAGCACAGGATACGCCACGGGTGGTGGGGTTGCAAGTAGTAGAATGAGAAAAGAAAAACACTCAAATGAGTACAGAAAGGGGCGGCGCCTAAGGCGCGGCTAAGTTGGTTACAAGGTACAACTAGGAAACTAACAGAAATTGCACGGAAACACATATCCACCGGAACAACCGGAAACGGAACGGAAGGCATTGCATGACAATGAGAAACCGAGGTAAACACCGGAGGAGAATACAAAATGAGGTGGATATACATTTCAGCCAACTACCCTATCAATACTACACACTGCCATTGCGAACGGTATTGCGCACAGGTGAGAATCCCGTGATGGCTTAGGCCTTAAAGTTTTCCAGGTGAGACTTCGGCACATCGAAGGTTTGGCTCATCATCTCCTTTTGCTCCTGAAACCAATGAACATGTTATCATGAACAGCCATAGGACGCACGTTAACGCTCGTCACGTAACAGGGATCTAAGTACTTATAAAAACTATGGGTGTGTTGGTTTATGAAAACAAGACAGAGGGAGCTGGTCAATCAATGCACTAGAGAACCGGGTCCTTTGCGAACCGAACCGCGAACCAGTCACTTCACTGGAGAACCGAACCGCTTAGTCGGAAGCGACATTCGGTTCGGGAAGAACCCGGGTCTCGAGATAATTCGCCGGGGGAGCTAAGTGTGTTTCGTTAATACCGAACTTGTTCTCCGAAATAATATTATTTCCGCAACCGTAGCAAAACCCATAACCCGAATCGCGTTCGTCACCACTATCAAAGTTGTCGCCTTCTCACGTAGACATCAACCTAATGGAATTTTGAAAGTCCTTAACGAAATTTCGAAGCCCTCTCCCCAAAAAACCATTAACTACAGTAATATTTGGTTGACCTACCTGCAGATGAGTGTACTTGTTTCCGGTGGCCGGTGAGGCGGAGGGAAGACGTCCGGCGTATTTGATTCCGCGGTTCTCGCGAGACAACATCGAGTTGAAACGAGGCTGCACGAACGCCCAGGCACCCATGTTCTTGTGCTCCTGCAACACGGGATGCAATACACACTTGCTCCTCAGTTTATACAATACAAATGGAATACAATGCTAATATACGAACTTCAGGTTCAATGTAAACAAGAAAGCGACGCCAAAAATATCTCAGTCTTATATCGACCTTTGTCTCATAACTGATGAAGGGATTCGGGGAAAGATAGATATGACCAAATGAAGAATATTAGGGCTTTTATAGTCGAACTAAAGTTCGAGTCGAGCAGAACTCAAAACTCGAGTAACCAATCTAACACATATATTCCAACACATAATTGTCCATTAAAAACCGAGACCCAAAGAAAACGAACCTCCTGAGCCCAGATGATCTCGGCTCCGGGATACTTTTTGCATTGTTCGGAGATCAGATCATAGGGGAAGGGAGACATCTGCTCCACACGACACAAAGCCACCGTATCGTCCTTTTCAACGTGTTTTCGGGCTGACACCAGGTCGTAGTACACTTTTCCTGGAGAAAACACAATTACAGAAAATAAATACAACAATTGAAACGAAAATTGGGCAATTCACAAATCGAGGAAACAAAGGCATCACAAACTACGTCGTCTTAAGCTACCGACACTTTTTTAGAAGCACACTGAATTATTCCTAACATCAAAGAGACTTCGCTCACAGTTCCGATACAAAATACAAGACGCAACCCAAGATGAACATGCTCAATGTGATTGAAAAGACACTAACCTGTGCAGAAAATGAGTCGTTGTACATTCGCGGTGTTCTGGGCAGGAGCTCCCTGCAAACAAACAAATTCCTGACCATAATAATTTTTCACATTTTCAACCCCGAGAAACTTGCAAATATATTTTACTCTTCGAGATATGCAACAATACAATCCAACCACGTTAGACAACCAGATGATAAGCAAGTTAGAGAAATGGAAGAGTGAACAATAAAATGATGGCTTTCATGGTTTTTTCGTGTCCTATTTGTGAATATTTCTAGGTTCTTTTAAGCTCAATAGAGGTTCTATCTAAACACCGGCAGCGTCACTGTTCTTCCACAATGAGCTCGCTTTTCGTTTCAAATTTCATGATTACCCAACAAAAACCAGCAGGGAATTTTTCCAGCTATTCATTCCAGCTTAGCATGATGTGGTTCCATCTAATTATTGCGTACCTGTTCGGGAATGACTCTCTGGAAGTGTGTTCCGGGGAGGAAGTCTTCCAACGGAGATCTGGCCATCGGGTGACGCAGAAGAGACTTCGGAGACATGACTATGGCCGGCTTGCGGAACGGCATCGTCACCTACAACATATACATTAGAACTCGAAAATCGAACAATGATCGCAAATCGAAAAGATAAGGTGGAAGTTGAAATTATTAGCACTATGTGGGATTCTACCTGAAAAAAGACTGAACAAAACTATGACCGGTCTATCTCACAATATACCTTTAAGTAGGACGATAATGGGGGCCATATCCGACGCTTTAAACTGCAATTGAAAAATGTAACTTTAACTTTAACTGTAGTTTTTAGGACCGATGCGTCGGGAATGGTCCACATAATCCTCCTTCTTCCAACCAACCAAAATGTAAAGACGAAGCACTATATCCTATCACATCCTTTCTCCAGACAACACATGCTCTAACCTGTCTTCTCAACAAATGGTAGATGTTGGCTGGTGTCGTGCAGTTGGCAACGATCCAGTTGGTGTCGTGCAACTGCTGGGCCTCGAATGTACCTCCGAAGGCCAACTTCTGGAAACAATAATAACTTAAATAAAAATAGAACAGCCCATTGACTCTATATGGATATGTAAAAGTAGGCAGCGCCTCCTTTTTTAGCTTACAGGACTCCACACTCCATATTTCATTAGATTCGTGAAAAATCATGATTCTTCCACAAAATAGGGCTCAACTTCGCAAAAAGGCAAACTCGTTTTTTAATTTATTCGGACAACTTTACTGACATCGAGGTCGATCTCCCTCTCACCATCTCAAAATGGTGTATTATTGTTTCTAGGTAAATTGCTAGTTTTGAAAGGCAGACGTTGTACTGGCGGCAGGTTCAGTCAACTTTTTCTGACAATACTCACATCGATGTCGATCTCGTCATCCTCGTTGCACATCTGGAGGAATCTCTCGGGTCGGGCGGAAGAGTGTTCGGGGCCCATTCCCTCGTAGCCGTGGGGCAGCAGCATCACCAGACCAGACTGACGGATCCACTTGGACTGGCCTGCAAGCAACAATTACGTCTTATTATCTATACACTTATTAATCATTGATACTAAACACCTATTTGTGACATTAAGAATCTAGTTGTGAGAAACAACACGGAGAGTGAATTTTTTCGATTTCAGCATATTAGACGCGGCGTGCAATATGCACGAATTGTTGAAAAATATCTATAAATCAATAAAGAACATTAAAAAAGAACGAACCAGATGAGATGAACTGGTCAATGATGCACTGAGCGGTGTTGGAGAAATCTCCAAACTGGGCTTCCCAGATGACCAGGGAGTTGGGGTCAACCATGGAGAATCCTGAACACAAACTAAGATGGTTCAACTTTTAAAAATAAATGTTGTTGGATACTATCAATGAAACAGTTAAGAAATGCCTGTTCACGTGAGCGAAAGAAACTAACAGGACCATAAATAAGATGTGGTATAGCTATTCGGTAGGGTTGGTAATGAATTCCAAAAATCAAGTCAATTCCAATTCCAATTCTTTTTCGTTTCTAAAAAACCACTCAATTCCAATTCCAATTCTTTTAGATTTTCAAAAACTGCTCAATTCCAATTCCGATCAATTCCTCGGAATCTCAGATTTTCAATTCCAATTCCATTGGAATTGATTGGAATTGATTAGATTTGACTGTGTTTCCAACTTCATGTCAGTTTTTTTTTCAAAAAACGAAGATAAACAATGTTCACTTTGGTTCCATTGAACGAGTGACATAAGGAACAATGGTAATTTGGTAATGAACAAGGAAAAACAGCATGGAATTGTAAATCAATTCTGAGAGAAAATCAAGTCAATTCCAATTCCAATGCCAGTTGTTCTGATATACGAAAGAATTGGAATTGCAATTCCAGAAATGTTTTGACATACAAAAGAATTGGAATTACAATTCCAACCATTTTCGACAGACAAAAGAATTGGAATTGCAATTCTTTTGGATGATTATCTCAATTCTATCAATTCCAATTCTAACAACCCTACTATTCGGGCAACTTTGCTGAAGTAGCAACGAAGCCTCAACTCGAGGAAACGAATCTGCAAACATCACCAACCTAGTTCGAATCCCAATACGGCGTACTCGGAGAGCGAAGAGTTGCAAACAGTGTATTCAGCTTGCTTCTCGGATAAATCATTCAGGGGGTTGTACACCTAAACAACTCAAATACACAACCGAACAAATGAAACTGAAGAAACAAAAGTTATTCATAAGTATTTCTGCTAACTAAAAATACGACCCTGCGAATTTCAATTCAATTGCACCATCATACGGCTAAGATCGTGAGGAAAAAACAAATCTACTCAACAATTAATAGCCAAATGACTACTGTTTTGGCTATTAAGCAAAAACAGTAGACTAAACTAGAAAAACTCGCATTTAACGTAGTTTTGATTGAAAAAAATATTGAAATGTTCCGCACACACCGACACGAAACTACCCCGAATATTCCCACGAACATACCTTGTTATCAGGTCTTAATTTTTTGAGGTCAACTCGTTTTTAAAGTGTTGACGTGACGTACCTTCTGGTCCACCTTCTGATCGTGGAGCACGTGATGTCTGTGGGAGAAGGTTCCTCTCTCCACGTCCTGTCCCGAGAGTCTCACGTGAGTTCCCTCCTTCAACAGAGAACCGAAGGCCAACGCCTCTCCGATAGACCAATCCACCTACAGTGAAACACAGTTATCAACAACATTACACAAACTTTCGGTGGTCAATACACCTTCTGTGTTATCTACAAAATTGAACCAACCAAATTATATGGATTCAGTTTGAAGATTTACAGAAAGCTAGCGCTATTAGTTCTGTAAAAGCTAATAAAAATATTAGCTAACTACAAAGCTAATGCGCTACGACATCAGCCATTTTCATACGACATTGTACGAGAAAAAGAAGAAATAACTAACCGAGTTGTCAGCAATCATCTGTTTTCGTCCTCTGAGAGTACGATCCAGACCGCGATGCAGATTGAAACCATCCGGCACAGAGCTGAAAACACAAGATTGAAATAGTCCGGTGTTACGTCACTATTCCAAACAGTCACACCTGAGAATCAAGAAAAGTAAACTAAAAAAAATTCCGTTAACCATTATTCCGAATGAACGCCTCTTTCAGTTGTCAATAGAATGAGAGCTTTTTTCTTCGGTGGAGCATCTGTGCATAACAAGCCAGGCCATTTAGCAGTAAAATAAGGAAGTGAGACAGATTACGATGAGAAGACTGATCACTTTTCCAACACTTTCCTACCATAGTTAAAACTTCGTGACCTCCCCGTACCCCGTACCTGTATTTCTCCATGATAGAGTCGATCTCCTCACGTTCAATACCGGTGGAGGGCAACTGAAACATTATACTGTACAAATGACATATAACTCAGAAAGCTTTGTGCCAATTGTAAGCGAACACCAAGCTACAAAAGCGAGAGAGCATGCAGGCCAATGAGGTCGCAGACCGACTGAGATAGTATGCTTCTCTCTGGGCGAAGACGCTACAAAATCGGCTTTCTAATTGTAGAAGACTAGATTTAAATTAATGATAAGTTGAAATCATTGTTCCATTACAAACTCACTCTCAGAGGGTCTCTCTTCTTGAAGAAATCGTCCCAGGGCGAGTCGAGCCAGTCTCTGTTTCTCACAAACGTAACCTTCTGCGCGTTTTCGTAGGCGTCTTCCAGAATGGCTCCGTACTTCGTCAGCTCTTCCTGCAACCGATTATTCTATTCTAGAAGAATCCTCTTTCTAAGTGAGATATTTTTTGCAACTCTAGGTGAAATGTGATATTTGTAGTCTGAATCACATATACATATATTAAATTTTCTAGACCATTCAATCCAACAGTACATTGTAAAGTGATCGTTCACATCCTGCACATCTCACAACAATCCATCTCTCTCTCTCTCTGTCCTCTACATACCTTAACGTATCCCTCGTTGGCGACTCCCTCTGCGATAATCTTCTTCTGGTACTGATCCAGGGCCGTCGGCGTCTGTTTGATCTTCTGGTACATCAGCGGCTGAGTGAACATAGGCTCGTCCAACTCGTTGTGACCGTGTCTGTAAACGAAAATCGGTAAGCTTTTTTTCTAACTTTTACACCGAATACAACATGTTTTCATGAGTCAGAAATGGATTTAAAATGCCAAAGTCTGTGCTTCCAATCAAATGAAAGCATTAAAGTTCGGTCATTCCGCAGTTTATGTTTCTGAGGATACCCGTGAGCAGGTGGCAAATCAGTCCCGACAACACATATTTCTAGCTGACATTTTACTAGATACAGATGGAAGGGTTATAACTTCGTCCATTTAATGTCATTTCCGTTGGTATTAACTAGATAACAACTGTTTGTTTTCTTGGGGAATAAATCTCCTATTCAAGCAAAGTGTGCATTTGTATAGTGAAAAGAGCGTTGCCAACCTTCTGTAGCAGACGAGATCGATGATGACGTCCTTCTTGAACGTCTTTCTCCAGTCGGAAGCCACGTTGCACACGTGCATCACCGCCTCCGGGTCGTCCACGTTCACGTGGAAAATGGGACAGCCGACCACACGGCCGACGTCAGTACAATAGGGAGACGATCTGTAATGTTGAATGTTAACAATCTAGAATATGCTTGAACAATAACCTTTCTCTGAGGCTTCTCTTCCTCATACTACAAACTACACAATTTCTACTTATACACTTCCTACTGTGCAAACAAGTTTATATTCTACATTTCGTAAGAATTGTAAGATCGCAAGATCTGTAAAATTATCTCTGTAATGCGCAACCCCTCGTATTCGTCATAGGTACTGCACATTGCACATTTATATTCAGCCTTTTTGTTGTATCAAGATCCTATGCAATTGAACTTTATATTAGTATGTTAACCTGCTGCTTCTGGGATCGGTGGTGAATCCGATCTGATTGTTGCACACAATATGGATGGCGCCAGAGGTGGTGTAACTGGGAAGATCTCCGAGATTGAAGGTCTCCATGACGACTCCCTGTCCGGCGAAGGCGGCGTCTCCATGCATCAGAATAGCCATCGTTCGCTCGCACTTCGTGTCTCCCGCGTAGAAGGCCTCTGCGCGAACCTGAAGTTTTGTAATGTTTTGCTTTGAGCAAACAAGGTTCAATTGCTTTTTATGCGCTTAATTCCAATTTACGCAATATGATAGATTACAGCGTGTTACTCCGAACAACAATGAACATTTGTCTTCTCAAGAGGTCACGTGTTACAGTCAACCAATAATACTGTTCTGCTCATTATTAATGAAGGCAAGAAAACTATGAGCCCACTAAGCTTCCCCACTAAACAAACTAAGTGTAGGAAGCTCAGATAAACAATGCCCAAGTCGTGCGCGTAGCTGTATAGAATCATAGCTGCTCTCAGTATACGAAAGAGTGCGTGCTTCTTTGATATGACTCGGGCTAAAGGCCGAGAGAAAATAATCACTCAACTTCTAGGTAGCATTTCGCTTTCGCCAACAAAAGGCTGAACCTACTTTTCCCTGTACGACGGGGTCGACAGCCTCCAGATGAGAGGGGTTGGCAACGACGGCAATCTTGACATTTCTCTCGGATTGACGGTTCAGACGGTCGATACACACTCCGAGATGGTACTTCACGTCTCCGGAACCTGAACCAACCGTTTGAGTGACACTAGTATCAGTACTACCTCAATATATTTTGATTATACAGTACATTATCAATAAATTGGCTAATTCTATTCCGGTTTTCGGACGATTTTATTACAGAGCGGGCCCTATTTGTCCAGGAATTATTGCTGATGCTAGGTTCGAGAGAGGTGAGCCGAATGTTTAGCAAAAATTAGCTCAATATAAAGAAAAAAATATGGATGACGGTCGAAACTCGAAACCTAGGCCTGACCTAAATAGTCAGCGGTGTCTGTAGGGTTCGCTCTTTCCCAAGCAAGCCACACGATGTATTTTCCCCACTGATCTCAAAATTGATAACAACCAGTTGTAAACATCTGCGTACCTTCATCTGCCGGTTCGAGGGTGGAGAACTGGGAGAGGATGGTCGAGAGGGGCTGACGACACACGTTGGCCAACACATTCAGACGACCACGGTGGGGCATTCCAATGACAACCGAATCTACTCCAAGGGCAGACGAGGTATCGATTACCTGGACGGAGGGAAACTATTCGTTCTCAGATGAAAAAACATTCCGTTGGCAAAAAAGGCAGAAAATATCCTGCTACGCCTGGGAAACTTGGCCAATCTCAATGTGTAAAGCGAAATGATTAAATACTCGTATTTTGATCAAAATCTGTTTATTTTTGGAAAACAGTGTGGATAAAATTAATTTAAAAGTCTTTACAAATTACATTAAATGGATAAACCATCTAAAAACAAACAAAAAAACTTATTATCTACGCGAAAAAGTACCTGCTTGATAGCGGGGATGAGTACTTCGCATCCCTCGAGACCGAATCTCTTCTCGCTGGGCCATTTCTTGGCCAAAAACTCCTCGAATTTCGTAGATCGAATGAGACGCTTGAACAGCACCTGAGAAAGGAAAAAACTGTCATGACACCCCGAGATTATGAAGAAAGGTGACAATATTTTTTAGAAAGTCCTGGAAACAGGAACCTAAATAATTCGTGGCGCATTTTCAGTTATTCATCTTCAAAGTTGTCTTATCGTTCACACCTTTAAAAATTCAGGGTGATCTTCCGTTATCCGTTTGTCCTGGGACTATATAACAATAATATGTTTTCGCAGTAGTATTCCTATTCTACACTGCGAAAACTAGAAGATGTAAAAGTAAGGGACGCGAGGAATTCCCCACCTTCTTCTGATCGTGAGATAGTTCGGTGGCACGGGGAGCCTCGAATCGTTGACGAATCCAGTCCTGCTGCTCCAGATTGTTCAGATGCATGTACTCCACACCAGTTGTATGGCAGTAGATTTCCTGAAAACCGGAAAACTAAGTATTTTCTTATCAAGTAACTCATCAAGTCCTTTCTATGAAACACACTCTCAGTTGCGGAGCCATTCAAATCATTCGATACACAGTCAAATTAGACAGCATATAATACACTGTTACAACGACGATATAGTGCTGGCTGCTGCCTAACAAACCTTCAGTCTTCCTAAAATTTCCCTGAGCGTCAAGGACTTCTTGTCTCCACTGATGAAGGTGGTGGGAGGCAGCAGGAACTCTCTGAGAATAAGCGACATACGAGATAAGAGGAGAAAAGGACTTGTCCACAAAAAGTTGCCCGTGCTTCAACGCGAAGACGTGGAAAAAAAGCTTTTGCATCAGATATAGGAAGAAAGTTGCTAAGTTGCTATATTGTACTAACCGTAGTCCGTTTCTCAAATGTTTCTGGTTAATCGGTCAACTTTAGTGGAGTATAACCACTAGCCACTACCCACCTGTCGAGATCCTTATCGCTGAATCCGTAGAAGGACAGCTCCAGCTCCGGGGGGATGGTGTCATCCAGATCGGCACTGTTGATTCCCAGAGGATCCAGGTCGGCGATGTTGTGGCCACGGGTCTGAAAACAATTATCATTTAGAAGAATAGAAGGTCAAAAAAAAGAAAAAAAGGAGTAACTTACTACTCCGAGTAGGTAACTATGTTTACGTTTTCTTCTACCCAAACTGAACACAGATCCAATAAGTGAACTGTTTCTGCATTGAAAAAGCAACAAAAACCTTGCATGTTTCCCATCAGAATAGACCGTACACCGAATAAGGCTGAACTATTTTCACCACTTGGAAACACTATAATCTCAACTCCTGAAAAGCATACCTGATAACTGCGAATGAGCAGCTGGATCTTGAGATGATCCGAAATAGATTGTACCGAAGCGGAGGCGTCGGTAGCAGTCGAACCACTGAAAATATGAAAGATACACACACATGGATAGTATATGTTTCCAACACGCAGGCGATTCTACTACTATGCAGTAGACATACACTCACTTTTCCTATTATCTGCGACTCACATACTGTACTTTACTGCCAAGCTCAGTTGTGATAGAGAAAGCTACAAAGATTTCTGTAAAACAGTACGGCCGCAAGTCAAATTAATAAATTCATTTTTCCATACAAACTATTCGGCGAGAAAAAAGGCAAACATTTTGGAGGACTTGTGGCTTCAAAAAGGTGGAGGGGTCTCGATATCTCACGCCCACAACAAACTGAAAAACCAGGCGATCTATAGATCATTTAGTATGTCTGTCATAAAATTTCACTACTAGCGGCGCTGAAATCTCGTTTTAGTTAGATAAAAGCCAGTAAGCTAGAGAAATGACCGTATATGTCCCTAGATGTGAGTGAGTGTATGAACTGCTCTAAAAGTCTAGATTCGGTGAGTTCAAGCTATGAACAGCTTCAAATTAGTTGAACACGTGAACAAGTCTGAGTAAGCTTCCGTGTGAGCAAACTGGACTAGGCTGAGGACAATCTTCGTCAAATTGCGTTAGTGTTAGTGAACAGATGGCTCAACTCAGAATTACTGCCTTATTTGATTTGGAGAGTTGGTAAGTGTTACGGTTTCTGTCTGATTCTTACAATACCACAAGAACTTGTAAATAAAAAATAGCGTGTGTTGTTTGCATATTTTTCAAATACGTGATAGCAATTAGTCGGACGCTCAAACTGAAATGAAAAAAAACTTAGTGGAACCGCAACCGAGATATGGGCAATGTTAAATAGACCCATAATTCAACCCTGAATTGAATAACATGAGGACAAAACATACAAAACGAGGACAAAGTATGTAGTGCTAGTGAAGTTGGAGTTGGAAAGAAAGCCAGCGGTTATTGTGGGCAAACCCACTCAAAAGAAACATTAGTAACATGCTAGCTAGCACACGGGAGTAAAAGAAATGTAGAAGTAACCAATGGGTGGAACCATTTTTGATTACTATAACTACTTTATATTGTGCTCGTTAGATGGTTAGCAGGCAACTCCGTGTGAAATTTATCACTCACCTTGAGAGGCGTTCGGAAAGAGGAGCGATACCTCTATAGAGACAGATTAGAATAATGATAGGACAGAGGAAAGAGGATAGAGAGAGGAAAACAAGAAACAACTTAGGAGGGATAGAACCAAATATCAACTTGTGAACTTGTGATAGCCAACAAACAAAATCAGAATTCACGATTCCTACCATACCCTAAATGCTCAGCGTTTTGAGAAACCCCCCCCCCCCCCCCTGTTTTTGGTCCGAAGATTTGGGCAAACCCCCCCCCCCCTAAAAATTGTCTGATTTAGCGATTTTCTAAATTAAGGGCAAACCCCCTTATATTTTGGCTGAGGGGGAGGACAAAACCCCCCTGTTTGAAAAAGTCACAACTCTGAGGCATTTAGGGTATGATTCCTACTTTTCGTTTGTATTTCAGGTTGGCGCACGAAGATACTTCAACTTAACAGCGGGAAACTACGTGACACATTTTCCTGATGTAAATGAAATGATAGACACCCAGGAGAACCATAGGTGTTTCGTAAGTATAAATTCCTGAACAGCCACACGCACATTTAAGTTTTCTTTCTCTGAGTAAAAATTCATACTGTGGATACGCTTATACATGTGCCGAGTAACGTATACAGTGACCGTATTCAACAATGTCGCGGGAAGCTGAAAATAAAAATGTTCTCGCGCGCCGCGCGTCTGGACCCTCCTTACCAGCACACTATTTTTGTGTTCTACGCTCTACCTTTTTTTTTGCTTTCCGGCATTTGTGAATACGGTCCCAGGGTCTATTGAGGAGGAGAAACCCCAGGAATAAAAGTTGGCAAAATGAGATAACATACCCGGAGGTGACGGGTGAGAAGGATGTTTGCCCAAGCGACGGAGGTGCCTGGAAGGCCTGTCCCGGCCCAGCTCCGGCCTCAACATTCCGGAAGTAGGCATCCCACGAGGAATGCACCGAGGATGGGTCCTCTTGCCACGACTCGTACATCTGAATTGCAGGTATTATTGGAATACCACACCAGATATTACTTTACGATTCAACATAACGAATTTGAATACAGAGATACAAAAAATACTTCCACTCAGATGATTGGGGCTATTACGATTACGAAAGTTATCGCAGATAGAACTACGAGACGTAGAAACAGACAAAATTTCCAAAGCCGGAGCCGAATTCATGAGTGACCGCTGCTTGCACGTGTGTTTTTTCTTTTTTTGCAAAATTTTACTTTCTGTAACTGTTTTCTTCTGTCGTGTACAACTTTTTCGTACTAGCCGGTAAACTTGGAAATCAATCCTGAACAGATTCCGAAAAATCACCCAATTCCTACCTGTTCGATGTAGACAGACGAGGATCCATTCATGAACTGCTCGTGTTTCACAGCCGAAGCAGCAGATTGACGACGGACCTGGAAACAATGAAAATAAATAATAAAAAATAATTTGAAACAGAACATACGTGATGCGACTTTATTCTTCATAAGAATCGATTGAAAATCGGGTTTTTATCTTGGTAATCGAACTACCAAACTAGATGAAAAGCGAGGTTTTCACCAATAAAATTGACATTTGTTGAAACTGGGCCAGTTCAAAATCTCGATTTTGAAGAAAAACGGGTGATTGAATCGAGAATCCAACAAAGTCGCCCCACGTTTGAAACAGAAACCAAATAAAACACATGTATTCATTCCAGAAAAGTCGAAGTCGGTTAATTTTTCCTTTCTCCTATTGTCTGTTAGGCCTGTTTAGGTGTTAACCGCTACATGTTTTCAACTCAATGAATCAACAAAGAATGTACAACTACAAACCTGTACAATGGGGTTGGCGGTGTTGGAACAGCCGGCCTTGGCTCCATTGGAGGCCTTCCGAAGGGAGAGGGACGCGGCCCTACTGGGCGACGCCAGACGACACAACATGCCCGCACGATGCATGGCCACCCGAGCACTCCACTGAAATCAGATACAATACACGTTATTACGCCACATATCAACAGTTTTTAAGAACAAATGACAATGACAATACAAAACTTCTTATATTGTTAGTTGAACAATTGACCGTTAGAAGTTAGAACTCGAGAGTTGAGGAAACAGGTAACGTTTAGGAAACTAATCATGAATCATCGCGAGAAAATTGAACAATAGCGGAATACAAAATAGATACGACGGTGAGAGCTCGTAGCTCGAATACTGGATGGAAATATGTCACATCATCTTCATTCTCGAATGATCTTTAAAGGGGCATCACCACAACTTTGCAATTAAAATGTGGCGAACCAAGTGTTTTTACTGAAGGAGAGCAAACCAGTTTCTATTTTGTAGCGGGTGTCAATATAAAAATGACTAAGGGATGGAAAACTAAGAAACCAATTGTGACACATTAGGGTCGCGTGATTGCGAGATGACGGACATATCATAGATCATACATCTACTAACTGGAAAAAGATAGATCGAGGATTCCCTATTAGGAAGAGAAGGAAGACAGAAACAATCGGAGTCATTCGTTCCCACTTATTTACTGTAATTGGAATTGGATGTATGATTCATTCGCAGGTTGACGACTCACTCCCTATCGTATAGAGAAACAACACTTTCGTGGACGAGATGTTCTCGCGAATCGTGAAACTCAGGTGAGTGAATCCAACTCAAAGTCAGGAATAAAAATCGGAAAAAAAAAACAACTACAATTGGTTCCATTAAATTTCACGAACGACGATTAAAATATACCAAACCAACCATTTCTCACTCGCGCGATCAGAGAATGAAGAATGGAATCTGTGGAATGAAAAGCCAAATAAGCACGATGCACGTTCTTCTAAACATGTTTGGTTTTTCACCAAGTTTAAGCAAAGTGACGTGAAACTGTCGGTGAAAACGCTAAGCCCACGTGGAGGAGTGGTGGTAATCGCTGATGCAAAACTAAAGACCAAAAAATCGGGCCAGCCGCCACATTTGCGAACCTATAAAACAACTGCCTCTGGAATAAATGATACATCTGTGAAAGATTCCGACTTCAAGACTAACGAAACCGTCGAAACCCGAAATAACCCATGAAAATGAAGTGTTGAGTGCGTCAAGAGTTACGTTGAGCTTGAGCTTAAGAACAAAACTTAGAATATATGCATAATGCATTTGCTAATTTGCTCTGAACAAATTTGAGTTAAGTTAAACAATTAAAACCTGTTCTACCGAAAATTCCAAAGAATAATAACACAACGTGCAAACGTCAACAAGTCTCAGGTCAAAAGTCAAAAGATTATGAGCGGAACCCGATAAACTTAAAAAAAACTGTTATTCAACTCTTTTAACTTAACTTTAATTGCCTCTGAAAACATCAAAAATAACATTAATTCATACTACCGACGTAATCTTCTTCTTCGTCTTATATATATTTATCTCAAGCTTTTGTGCAAGGTAGCTAGGCGACAAAAACAAGCACGCAATATCCGATGTAATACCGATACGGCCGGCCGAGCCAATGCGCCATGAAATAGATGGGAGATCAGTAACGCTGACGAAAAAACATGCACACCGAAGCATGTAACGGTTCGATTTAAAGTGAGATCATACAAAGCGCCAGACCCACGATCAAAAATGCAACTTGTAATGCAAAGTGTATGAACATTGATCATACACTTCGAGCCGGAAAATTTCTCGCCTAATAAAAAAATGAGACGAGACAAGCACACAATATATCAAACTGGATATCGAACTGCAACTAGTTTAATTCGTCTATAAACATGAAATCGAATTTCCATGACATTGTTCAGTACATCTAGGTGCAAATGGCGGCAGACGCTTGAAAACGGGCGGTCTGAGTCAAGCGAGCGGCGCCCAGACCTGTTTCAAATAGAGGATAACCAGGGCGAGAACTCGCAGTACACTTGCGTCATACTAGAACAAACACTGAACAAGTAGGAAGGAAGAGTTGACACTTCCTTAAAGTGTATAAGTTTTTGCATAGTTCAGTATTTGAGTTATACGCGGAAAAACGGACGAGCGCGAGTATTCACTTTTTGACCAAATATCAGAATAAACTTTTCCGAGTTTAAGGCAAATCACCGGTCACCGCAGATAGCACGCTTTCCTTGTAGTTTTAATTAATTATTACCAGTATGGGGCAAGTACACGCAAGATGAGCAGTACTTCAAAGATTTGGAAAGGTCTTGGTTCTCGACGAATGTTTGACCTGAACCATTTTGAACCATGTACTAATTTCAGACGGTGAACTACTGCTAGGAAACACTTCGCTCCTGCATATCTCTAAAAACCAAGGTCTCAATGCTACACGAGACGAGATAAGGAAATGACGGAGACACTTCGATAAGAGAATATATGATCAGTACCCCGAAAACGAGCCCTCATATCTAAAAAGGCAAATAGCATCTAATTCAACTCCGGAAATGACTTGAATAGCATTTTCCGAGCGCTATTTAGGGTAATCAAAGGGGAGGGGGCGGAATGTACATCACAAGAGTATGGAGACACAAAAAAAACATAATTTCAAATAGTAAAATTGCCTTAAAACGTTGAAAAAACGTGAATTTCAATTACGTCATCATTCGAAAATTCAATCCGGCTAAGTTACGGTGGGGTATTATAGCGCACGTTGCCCGCAGTCCTTTAAAGGTTCTAGTCTCCATCGTCAGGGCATGGGAGGGTAGGCCTTTTTAAAGGGTTAAAAAGAGTTGTCCTTCTAATTTGCTGACAATTTCATACTGTTATAAAAACTGAGAGGGTTGAGAATGAATAGTTTCAGATAATCCCGAGAGAGAAAAAAATAAGCCGACGTTCCAAAGTTTCAGATAATCCCGAGAGAAAAAAAACGCTCTGAAACTATTCATTCTCTAGTACGACACCGCTCTCACCAAGCGAGAATACTGAGACCTTGAGAAAAATGACCAGTCACCAACTCAAAGAACATTTACAAACATATTTGATTAGAAATATCAACACTTTTGTTGATTGTTTTAATGATAACTGTTACTTGGCCGAGGGTAAGTACGATCGAATTGACGGCCCGAAAAACATGTTTTCCAGAATAAGATTACGTTGGATCGATGGTTTGGAGGAGTATTGGGGGTAGAGAGAACGCGTCGGGTTGGCTCAAACACTGGGGGATATGACGTAGAAACAGCCGTATGGATAACGAGGATAAGTGATAGAGAGGGAGAGAGAGGGAGAGAGAGAGAGAGAGAGAGAGAGAGAGAGATAGAGAGAGAAAGAGAGAGAGAGAGAGGGAGAGAGAAAGAGAGAGAAAGAGAGAGAAAGAGAGAGAAAGAGAGAGAGAGAGAGAGAGAGAAAGAGGGAGAGAGAGAGCGAGGGAAAGAAGCATACAATAGAGAGATAAAAGGCAGGAATTACAGAGGTTAGGGATTGAAAGAGAGGGGGTGGGTAGAAGGAGAGAAAAAGTGAGAAAGTGAGTGTGAGAGAAAAAGTGAGAAAGGGAGTGTGAGAGAGAAAGAGAGAATTTTAACATGCACAATCAAGAAACCCTATCGATTGTTGCGAATAGAGCTCTGTAGACAAGTGATGAAGACGTCCTTGAACTTTCATCTCCGACCATATCAGTCCATTAAACTTTCGTCATACCAAAATGGTTAAAGGACTAAAATAACAACCCAACGCTCACTTTTTCATGGAGCACTTTCGATAAAGACGTACAAAACTGTCAAGATGGCTCGAAAAACAATCACGTGATAATTTATCACTAGTTGCATTGCTTTAAAGTAATATAATCAGCAAATTTGCAGGATGTTCTGTAAAAAAACTAGTTTTTGGGAGCTTTTCAATAGAAAATGTGTCAATGACGGTTTCGAAGATCGTTGTTCTTACGTAAAATATTGAAGCTAAAAAGATTGTAAGAACATGGAAAGGTTTGAGTCACGGATTTCTACAATAGCATGTGTGTTAACGTTGAAAGAAAATATGTTTAGAAATAAGTTGCGTTCTTTAGGATAGCCTCGGCTAGCCTAACAGCTGTACATGAATGATAGAGGCGGAATAAAGATCAAAATAAGAAGAGGGGGAAGGAGAGCAGTTGTCAGGAAGGGCTGGTTCCAAAGTACATAGAAACCTGATGATATACTTGTGGGAGTACAAGCGAAGGGCGAGCACACTGGGGTTGACCTTAGCTGAGTTGTAGTTTGAACTTAATGCACGTCATAAATTGAAGGATGGAACTACAAACCCAGCGCGGTGAAGCAACATACATATATTTTGTTCCACCTAGTTATAACCTTTCACAGTAATATGGTCAAACATCCAGGACAAAGTTGGTATGTTGGTGTATTCGGATTTTCCCCGAACTTTAATGGTGTTTTCGGCATCTACCACAATCTTTGAATGTTTCAATACCAAAACAATGAATTAATCATTAGAAAAATACTTCTGCTTATTTTATGTATTACTGTAGGAGTACATCAATTCGTGAAGCAAAATAGACCGGCTTGCTTTGGAAAGAGCAAAGCATTTAACATGAGACTCAGAACTCAGAACCGATTTACCCTTCGAGTAAAACTGAAGGAAATATCCAAACAAAAAACCACTTCAATTCAAGTTTTCATGAAATGAGATTGTAGGGGTCGATCAAGGAATGTAACCGCCAAATAACATATTGTACAAACAAGAAAGGTAAATTTTTAATCGTCCGTAGACATGGAGTGAAACCCTTCACATTTCCAAGTTTGATTCTTTTTCACCAACTTGTTTCGAACGAAAATTCGACTAATTCGGTATTCCCCTATAATCGCCTTTTACGTATTCGTGTTATATAGTGGTCTGTGAGCGTACCATGACTACTCTATTTGCTTTCATGATCTCAGACATATAATACCCGTAGAGCCTAACTCGCACGATTACCCCCTCCCCCACCCGCCTGAGGTCAAAAACAAATATATTACACCTAGCACCTCGCCTTTAACGACCTGCAAATGGGTTGAGTCTTGTTTTTCTTATTGGGCTCACATCATGCACTGATTAGTACAGCTAACTGTTTTAGTGCAGAGTAAGATGTATTGATCTTTCGAAAAGTAGAAATCGGCGCACAAAGAAAATACTAAACAAAATTTCTTTTGTAAAACCTATCCAATCAATCTAATACGAAACGTTGTTTTAGTAAGACATGTTCATTTTTCCGCATTTTTAACACCATGCGGTGCTGTGTGTCGAGTACATGAATGTGTTGTATAAATAGTTTGGGGGGGGGGGGGGTAAATATTAAATACCCCCGAAACTAATAAAACGTCTATAACGGAACTTCATAACCTTTCACGGTTTTAAATAACGTATGGTGGTAAACCTTGATCTCTAAGTTATGCTCGGTTGATTTTGACTATTTCCTCCGAAATACAAATATAGGTATGAACCCCCCTAGATCGAATGACCGTATGCACTTGTTACAATGCACGCGCGCCCACTTCTCAAGTGGCCATTGCCTTTTCTAGCTATTGCGCAATTCAAATATTTATACTTCTTCAAATGAATTGAAGAATACAAGTGTATCATAACTGAAGACGTGTATCTGTGATACGAAGCTTTCCACTCCGGATTGGCTATAAAGGGTGACTACGGGTCTGCTCTTCGGTGAATTTATTTTTGAACCGATTCTTCCCGAACCGTAATGATTCGTCCCAGGAGCGAACAGAGTTTCGAACGACAGCCGTAGAACCGAACCAATTGAATAATGCTAAATATAGTCAAAAATCAAAGGTAAATTTGGTTTGATTCTGGGCCGGTAAGAGTACAAAACCGTTCCTCACCATTTACTTGTGTGGGGGAGAGTCGATTCCAGAAGAAATTGACCATGCCCTTCCATGAGTGTCCCCATACTGGGGTTGTTAAGCGAGTTCAAAATTTCGAGTTTCGAGCTCGGACCAAAATTGTGTTTTCGAGTTTCGAGTTCGACTCGACTCGAAAATTTTCAAGAAGAGTTCAGAGTTCGACTTGAACAACCCTACCCCATACATCTTTGTGTCAATACACGCTGAGTCTCACTTACGAGAATCTCTCACCAACATGAAGCTCTGACATCCTAGTGAGAAACTGACCTTTTCTCATGAGGTACCACGTTTTTGTCTGTCTTAGGTATTGCTCGGCTCGTGAATGCCTTTCGAGTGGGCCGCTTTCAAATATCCGCATCCATCGGAGGTTTTTCGTTTGATTGTTTGTTGGGAGGGCGGTCACTATACAGTCTACTTGAGCCCGTCTTCACACCTCGATTGTCGCTTCTCACCCACCGGTCAACCATGCCCTGGGGGCTAATGGGGTTTATTCCTCATCACCCTATCACTCGTTCACTATGTATGAGGCAGCGTAGTGACTCTTCCACTGCCATGCTGAAAACCCCCGAGAGTTTTACACTTCCTGGGTGTCTTCTGAACGGTTTTGCATGATTTTAGTTCCATAGGAATGTAATTAGCACATACATACCGGGTTAGATCTACTTGAGCCCGTTTTTATATCACGGTCAACCATGCCCTGGGAGAAAATATGACCTCAACTCATATTTGACATTTATGGGGGTCGATCTTTCCAAGAAAACCTCTATCATCCGTATATGACGTCCCATCCCGTTGAATTCGTAGTTGGACATTGTTGTTTTTCTGTTGTGGCGTGTATAAGTTTTACACACCTGCAATTGTTGTTATTATCCTTTTCGTTACGCTCATTCTTTTTAACATGAATGGTTAAAAAACATATTTCAGTTCGATCCGGAGCTTTGTGAACGATTTTGTATTTATCCGTATTCCTTACCTCGAAAAAAATTGTTTTGAAGCCTAGCGATGAGGGTACTATTCGGAGTACTACTACTCACTCTCTATGCTGCAGGTAAACTATTATCTCATTCGAACTGCTCTAGAATTTGGCGGCGAGTCGCCGGCGATATGGAGGGGTCGGCAGAGTGTCGCCGGCGGGTCGCCGGCGGGTCGCCTGCGATTATTTTTAGGTAGTTGATTCTGGATACGATATATGTTAATCAGATACGTACACTTGTAGTTTTTAGGTGGGTGACATGTTTATACATGAACAATGAAGCCTTGAATCTCATCGTGTCTATTTCTGGCGACGATAAGTATATACAACATTTTTATTAACTGTAAAACTACCAGTTCTGGTATCTGATTAATATATAGAACGCTTAGTGTGAAGGACCTAAGAATAATGGCAGGCGACCCGCCGGCGACACTCTGCCGACCCCTCCATGTCGCCGGCGACTCGCCGCCAAATTCTAGAGTGTATATGCCAAACCCTTTGAGAAACTCTATTTACGTACTAGAAAACTATATGCAAAATGATTCAATAGTGAAAAATTACATTCTGGCAATATTCGTGAGAGGAATGTGCTTCACAAATTTTTCCAACACTTATAAGAGTACGAAAAAGAGCCAATGTTATGAGGCGAGTTCTTCCTGACTCTGTGGAAAGGGAGTAAACGTATCTGAAATGTGAAAAGTGAGAAGTCTACCTTATGAATATGAGTTCACCCCTAGACAGGAATATGCGTTTAGGCTAAACATTGATTGCTGTAGGCTGATTACCGCTTTCAAACTGTGCTCAATGAAACAATAAATAAAAAACCCAAATAGTCTCCTCCACTTCAGCATTGCCCCCGACCCGATCCTGCTCCCTCGATGACCCATGTGAGAGCTGCACCATCTCAGCTGCTCTAGCCACAAGTTGTCAGGAAGAGCACACAGAGAAACAACCTTTCAAGTTCTGTAATCCGAGAACGAAGTCAGTACATCTATCAGACCATCAGTGCATTGCACCTATCTAAAGAATTCCACAATTTTACTTTATATAGTCATACTGTATACCCGCGTTGTGCTGTGTAGGCAACACAAACGTTCACTGTATTAGGTGGTTAACATAATAATACAGTGGATCGCATTCGATCAATCATAACTTCAATTAGGTGGAAACTTTTATACTCATCGGAGATAATGGTAAGTAATTGCTGAGTACTTTCCAGTAATCTAGAACATTTTCACCTTATCGTAAACGAAAAAACAAAAAACTGGGAATGAATTAACAAATGGAGTGTTCAAGAATAGAGATGTTCAGACAAATCGACATAGACCCCTCCTCGTACTTGGTTTGCAAGGAAGGTAAATGGAGACAGGAGTCGTGTTCCGCCGATGGTCACACCCACTTCAGTCAGACTACCCTTGAATGTATTGATCCGGCCACCATGATATTCCACTCACAGGGAACGTCAGGTATGAGATACTACAGTAGTCTAGTGGTGAATGACCTAAAATGAATGTAACACTAGAAAACCTTTGCAGAATAATCCATTTTATGATGTTACACGCAACCAGATGTTACACGTTTTGGACATGATTCTCACTTGAGCTTGACACTCTCCAGCTATACGTGCAAACCCCAAGATGGTGTCAAGCTCAAGCAAGAATCATACAAGTATATACTACTAGTCAAAATCATGGTCACGTTTCACGTAAAACATTTATTTCCTCTAGTATTTGTGATGTCCCGGGTTCTAGTCGTGTAGGAGAGCAAAGAAATAGCGAATGCTTGAAGAAGATATAGGTTGGGGGTAAAGTCAGGGATGTTTATGAATACCACCTCAGTATTGAGGAACATGCTTCGATAAAGTGCACAATTGCAGAATTGTTTTCACGTTTCACGTGAAACATCCATTTCATCTAGTATTTGTGATGTCTCGTATTCAGCCTACTTAGGTTCCGGTCGTGTGGGAGACGTGTGTTCCTTCAATACGGACTGTCTGGGGGGAATGTACTGCGCCATGGGACAGTGTAGATGCCTCTCCACCTACATTGCCGTCGACTCGTATTGTTATGAAAGTGGGTTTTCAAAATTTTCATTCATTCTACAAGATAGTGTTTACCGGCATTGAGAGACACCTGTTTATTTCACTGTGGAGACTTTAAACAGTTGAGCGAAATGTTTACAAAGTAGTTAATGAAAACAACTAAACGGAGAAACTATAAACCTCTTGTATAGGATTACAGTTTGCTGTAGTTTGCATGTCTTTGGTACTTTTTACTTTCTCATGGTTCAAACTTTTCTCACAGTGTTGTGTTGTAAAGTTCGCGACATAGATCAAGTCGTAAGTACACGTTCCACTTATTTGTAGAGATCTCTCCGTCGGAGTCCGGCTGTTTCTACGACATTCAATGTGCGGCGGTGTGGCCGGATGCCTTCTGCAAGAACGGGATGTGTCTCTGTCCCAATGAGGATATGATCGCTGTCAAAACTAGGTTAGCTATAGTCTTTGTCATTTTAACGTGTCTTTCACGTAATAAAATAAGTCATCAGACTCAACCCAGAACTGAACAAATCTGTTTGCCCCTTTTGAACAAACTGATTGAGTTGATTTCGATTGAACTATGACACGGTAAGAAATATTTCAACAGAACGGAAAATGTACACAGAGGGATAATGTGCAACCAGAACAGAACATCAAGCAACACACAGTCAGTAGTTCTGAATGTTACAAAGTTCCAAATAAATATCAAGATTTGACCAAGAAGCGGAAAAGACCTGGCTCATTGTTAGCGTGTCTTTGGAGCTTTGTAAATTCTATCTGGTTACTCTTCTACTGTTTCAATGTCCACTCCTTATGGTCTTTGATCTCGTTGAGATACTTGCCAAACAGAAATGAATATTTCTCTCAGAGACGGTACCATGTGTGTGTGGTCCTCCCCCACGGAACCCTCGTGTCCCCTGCCCTCTCTTCCCCCTCCCGACTCACCCGCAGCTCTGGTCGTACTCCCCGCATCTGCCAGTGAGTTATTGACAAAATACAGATACAAATACTGATTAGTTTCCATGAAAATCTGCCACAACTTTCATCCCAACTCTGAGAAAAGTTCTCAGTGAATCTCGATAGCTGGGATAGAACCAGAAAATGATATATACTTTCTTACCTTAGTGAGGTATTTACTAACACTTCAAAGTTTGCATCCGAATTGAGGTTCTTTCAAGTCTTGATATTTTACCATCGTCTTCGCCGAAAACTCAACCAGATACTGTAAATTGTGAAACTCTAGAAGGAAAGTTACTGTCAATCTAAATGTAAGTTGGATAACTCAGTTTTGAACACGGCACGATTGTCATACAAAAGTTATAAAAAGTTATAACTATCGAGTTGAAAAGTTGTAGTTGTATATATTGGTTGTAGGCAAACGTAGTGTGAGCATCGCCCCCTGCAACCCCCGCAGTTCCACCCTGCCCGCGAACGAGGAGAAACTACTGGAAGAGGCACATCAGCACAAATGCTCCGTGCGCGGAACGGTGAGCTTTTGATCTTGTTCAAGATACCTATGGTTGGAACTATGGACGAGCCCGAGATTCCCTTATGCAACTCACTGTGATATAGTGAGTGCCAAATTTATAATCATCTGTCTCCCGCCGGAATCGAACCTGGGAGCAAAAGTTTCGTAGCGGGGCGCTAACCACTGCGCTGTTGAAGCACATAACAGGCAGGCTTTGGAATCGAAGACATGAGTGCGTACACAGCGGAAAGTCAGATATACAGTACGCTCCCGCTTTTCCGTCGGCAACCACTATATGTCAAACTGCCAGTTTTTCGCTTTCGCCCGAATTGCAGATTAGTTGGTTTTGTCATTTCACAAGTGTGGCAGAAGTATAGTTATCTATTTTAGTTTAGGAAATAAGCACAAACAAGCTGAACAGACCATAACTTCTCCATTCAACAAAATAGTTTGAAAACATACCGCGTGTACTTCTATTATAGATCGGCGACAGTCCCAGCCCAGTAGACGTTTCTGATCTCTACGACTGCATTGACAACAGTAAATTCTGGAAGGAACAGGGTTTGGAGACTAGCAACCATCCCGTCGGCGTCTGTTGTATGAACCGAGGTGGGATTTTCAAACTGACATTTTGACACGTGCCAGATCACGTAAAATTGATCACAATAATCAGAGAAATACAAACAATAACAAGACCGCAAAAACACACTTATGTAAACTATGTTCTAATGTGAAGAATAAAACTTGGAAATTGGAAACTCGTAGTTAACCATAGTGTACCCTGTTTCGAAACCTACCTCGATGTGTCTGTAGTTTGAAAATCATAAATGCTTGCGTGAACAGAGATCAAACTACAACAAATTTATGGTGCCTATGACAATCTTGCAGCATTCACCTGCATGCAGCCGAAGAAGGGAGAGTCTGACGCCCTTGGCTCGGTGCCCAGGTGGTGGTTCAACGGAGTCTCCGGAGCCTGTCAGCAGTTCCTCTTCGACCCCACCAGCTCAGATGTCAGTCCCAACAACTTCGAGACACTCGGACACTGCGAAAGCTTCTGCAAAGACAGTGAGTGTTATTAATAGTAGAAGTGAAATTGAATCTGAATAGAGGTGTGGCTTTCAAACAACGAGCGAAATGTTGTGTAGAAAGAAAGAGAGAGAAAAGAGAGAGAGAGAGGGGACAGAGAGAGGGGAAAAATATATAGAGAAAAAGAGAGAGAGAAAAATAAAAAGAATGAGAGAGAGAAATATAGAGAGTGAAGGAGAGCCAGAAACAGACAATAAAAAAGACCAGGACGGAATGAAAATTAAACGTTCACGCCGGGGTGTTCTTGCATACGTCACATCTCCTTCTACCCCAAGTTCTTCCACCTTCAGCCTGCCCCCGTGGTAACCCGGCGTATCTGGCCTCGAAGACGCTTCTCTCGCAGACCCCCCAGACGGGTTGTACCACCAGCCAACCCTGTCCCGACCCATTCAAATGCTCAGAAGTAGCCAGCCAAAGCCTATGCTGCCCCAATAGGAGTGAGTTTGTCGTTCACGTTGTTTCTACGTAACTTATTCATTGGAACCTTCTGATAACTGTTTCTAAAAATGGCCATTCCAAGAAATTATATGCACGATGGCAGTATAAATGCCTCAACTGAATAAAAAGCTCAGCAATTCGAATTAAACTATTATGATTAGATTGATTACGATAAAAACTGGTACGTTTAGCGAAGTTAGACGAAAACTCGACAATGGGGAGAACGACTGTGAGTTTTTGCTATGCTGTAGAGCTTTTTGATGACTCGTGGACTGCTCAGGATATTTGATATTATTGTGCAGTTGCATGAGAGCGCGTATATCAAAATATATTAAAGACCTTCTCAGATTATCTTCGAGCACCATTGATTTATATCCTGGATTGTCTGAAAAACATTATTTTCCTTTATTCAGAATCTATTTGCTCTGAATCCGGGGGTCGTTCCAAAGACTCTCGCCGTCCCACTCCATTCGACGCTGGAATCAGATTCGATCAGCTGACCGGAGAGTCCGCGAACTATGCCATGGGGATCAGTACCAGGTATACTGTAGGAGATAACTATAACTGAGGTGTAGTTTGAACTTGATGAGCGCCCTAGTTTACGAATTAAGACAGAAAAGCAATGAAATAAAACTACAAATACACCAAGGTAGGACTACATACCTGCTTGAGAAAGAGCGAGTCCCATCTAAGTGAACTAAATCTAGAAGTCAAGATAAAAGGGAAACCATGTAAAACATTTATGGGGTCACTACACGAGTATATAGGTGCAATAAAATTATAACATATACCATCATAAAGTTGCTCACTAAGTATAAAATGATTCCGTATCGGCCTTTACCTTCACCCCTCATGATGATTATAACAATGAGCGAAAAACATTACTACTCCAGAGAAAATTTCGGTTCCGGTGATTGGGAACACCTCGTGCCTTTAACAGCTGTCACTTCCATTTCAGATACTACTACAACCCGGCGGACGGTCAATGTCACCCGTTCACCTACAACGGATTCCTCGGAAACTTCAACAACTTCCACAATCAGGCCGACTGTCAGCTGTTCTGCTCCAGATGTCCGTCTAAACTGTTTTGCACTTTACATGATTATATACCCAGATAGCATTACCGTTTAAAATGTGAAAGTGGTCTTCTTTTTCTGTTCTAGAACAGTATCTAGCTTTCCAATACAACGCTTTGTATTGTCGAATTCACACTTTGTTCTAGAACAGAAAAAAGAGCTAAGTTTAAAATTTCTCGAATATCAATGCTTATATGTTATATTAATTATGATAGTATATTCTATTCCAAAATAGTTTTATAATATATTATACATTGTAGTGCAATGTCCGCACGGCAGTCCGTTGACGAAGGGAAATGGGGCGCCGCAACGTTGCCAGCGAGACGCCGACTGCCCCTCCACTCACACGTGTGCCAGTGAACACGCGGTATGCTGTCCCAGTGCACGTGAGTTCTCTCAACGTAAAACGTTTTCGAAGGTTACATTTTGCTCAATCTGAAACGTGGAACGTGAAAGGATAGACGTGCGCATGCGAACACGATGTATGCTGTTCCAGTGCATGTATGTCAGCGATTCATCTAACTAGGTACATACTCTCTCCACGTTAAAGAAGAACTGGAACTAACGCTAAACGCCAAGAAGTTGATACATCCCACTTTTAACGTTACGAGTGACATGATGCCCGACGTTGGCATGTGGATGTCGTAACGTATGATGACATTCACGTGAATTGTGCCAAGTGGGTCTCCGGTCTAGGAAGTACAGTGGTGAAGTTTTGAACTAGTAGGCACCATTGAAATATATTCCGTCTTTAAATCGTAGTATTCTGTCAAAAGGACTGAGTTCTCATAAAGTAGTTTCGGTTGTTTATTCAATCCATTTTCCAGAAACCCTGTGCACCGAACCTCTCCGGGTTGGAGACTGTAAGCAGTCGGTCAGACAGTTTTGGTGAGTTAGTGACTGAATTTGTTGGTATTGACAGTTTGTAGGTATGTTTACACAATGTACTGGTTTGCTCACATGGTACAGACGTACATCGTCCCGTTCGAAAATTACGTTTTCCGAGCTCTGAGTCGTACTCAATTGAAATCTGATTGAGTTAGAGAAACCCAGATAGTAGCGTTTTTACGTTTTCTCCCACGTGAGCACGTGATTATGACTTCTTGTATGTACTAGAAGGAAATACACAAATTACAGGTACAACGCAGAATCTCGACAGTGTGAGGCATTCCAATACACAGGTTGCCAGGGAAACAACAATCGATTCCAAAGTTTGAACGAGTGCCAGAGCTACTGTAAGAATATTAACGGTAAGCATAATCAAATCAGGCTACATTGTTGATGTACGAAGATCAACTGAAGAATGGTAGAAACATCCCAAAAACCTTAATGCCGCTTCAATTCATTGCCCTCATTAACAATAGTGAAATAAATTTTAATGCTCCAGAAATTATTGCAAAATGAGAGGGAAAGTGTCTCAACGCATCAAAATAATCACTCTGCAAATGGAAGAAGATAATAGACAACAGAGCGAAGTTTGAAAACGTTAAAGTTTTTCCAGTTTCATTTGAAATAGTGAAACGATAATGTTTCAATCTTTAAAGAAAAACTGAAGTTGTGAGCTTATTTTGAATTATGGTACTAAAATCAATATCCCTTGCAGCGGAGCCGAAGTGCATGCAGGGTCGTGCGTACGTGGACTTTTCTGGCCGATTCATGAACTGCGGGGAGGGACTGGGGGCGAATGCCTGTCCCGCCAACTACGAATGCCACTTCGATGGGGTCGTCAGTGGATGCTGTCCCAGCAAGGGTGAGTGGAAAGAGAAGTTGCTTAACAAGGAAAATTGTGCATGAATCACTAATTGTCCAAGTCTTCATTTTCTCGTCAAATATGGTTTTTCATTAGTACACATCTCCGTTTGCTCAATATCCTGAACGTATTTTGTTGTAAAAGTTACATAATCGCGCGCAGCGCGAAGCGCTGTGCGAGATTTGTCTTTGGTCCGGCTAATTGTTCTTGTCTTTACAGCCTACACATGTTCTCTCCAAATGAACAAAGGAGTTGCCTGCGGCTCGGGTTCCTCTTATAGATTCTACTACAACAATCAGTTGAAGGTACGTTTGTACTTTGCACTTTACTTCGCAGTGATCACATAATCTTGTAATCTCATATAGTTTGACCGAATTATGAATAATTTGATAAAGCAGATTCGGTTTACAATCAGAACTCTTTAGTTTACGCTAACAAAAAGTTCTAAACATCTTTACTAAATATCAACTAAATTCACTAAATTTACTAAATATATATTGGTGTTGTCCAACATCCACTTAGTCATTGATACTTTTGACAACTAACTAGTTCTTCTCCGCCAAATTTGATAACTTATCCTCAGTCTCCAAACTCCTAATCGTAATTTCTTGCCAGGAATGCCAGTCTTTCCTTTTCCTCGGCTGCGATGGTAATTCGAATAACTTCCCCTCTTCCGAAAAATGCCAGAACTACTGCGAAATTGCTGGTCAGTTGCGATCTTCTGAATCTCAGTGTATAAAATAGATTCTACTTCTCTGACGTACACGTTCAAGTTCTGGAAACTACGAGAACTGGCACCGTAGCAAAGTCTCATGAAAAGGTCACCTTTGAGCTGAACTTTCTGGTCACCACCCCGCCCAGGTTTGGGTCACCTGCACCATGCGTATACACACAAAGTTGGCAACTATGTGGCTAGAATGTGATCAGGTCCTCAATCAGGTTGAGCTCACCACTTGTATGACTTTGCTACGGTGCCTGGATGTGGAACCTGAGATTAATAGAGTCTCAACGTTTGAAATGTGTTCATGAACTTTGCCTAGATTAATCCCAATATAAGATTTTCATCTAAGAATTTTGTAGTTGTTCTTCTTGTATCATTGTAAAATCATTCATTTCAGTCTGTCCCAACGGTGGTTCTCCCTTGAGATCAAACTCGAAAGTACGAACTTGTTCCTCCTCCCAACCTTGTCCAATGGGATACGAATGTAGTATGGTCGACGCTAATGGAGTCACACAGAGAAGATGCTGTCCTACCAAAAGTATTTTTAAGACAAGCACTTCTTCGTAGTTTGACACTCTAGAATTTGAGCTTGTATTGAATTAAACTAAAACTCAGTTGAGAACCCTCTCTTCACAAAATTGCCTAATCGAGAAACATTCACGAGACTCCATATTCAGTTGTGTTTTTGACGAACAGCAGTAATTTTTTTTTCAGTATCGATTGACTGTCAATGAACTATTCAATATTTTCTATCAATCACATATTCTATTTCTCATTGAATTTGTTTAAAAGTGTAAAGTGAAATGTTTCAGTCTCCATCTGTTCGAAGCCCCCGCAAATGGGAATGTTGCCCAAATGTAGTCAGGGAAGCGGAAAGACAAAGTCAGCCTTATAGTCGTTTTCAGTCTTACGTGTACGCCTACAGTATGATGTATTCAAATAGGAGTTTCATAGAAAAGTTGTTATCACCAAGCAGTGTTGCAAAGACTTTTCACAATTTTACGGAAACATTGATTTTTCGCTCATCTCTTTCTGAAAACTGCACAGAACTATTACGTTTGTACTGTAGGAGACCATTTAGGAACGAAAGGATATGTATACTAAGTTGACAATATAACACAATGAAAAATTCCAGATACTACTTCAACATGGCCCTCCAAACGTGTTCTTCTTACACCTCCAACGGGTGCGATACTTCGATGAACTCTTTCGGGTCGGTCTCAGAGTGCGAAGACTTCTGTCTGAGTGCTGGGTGCAAGGCGGGAGACTCTGTCTACAAGGTATAAGGAAGGACCAAATATTTGTTGTTGTTTAATCTTGATGAGTAACGAGATCAAACTACAAACACAGCGGGTTTCTCTGGAACGAGCGAACCACATGAACAGTTTATTTGGTTCTTTCTCAATTCCAATGCTTTCGAAGAAATTATATCTAGATCTAGTACACAAAATGCTATAGAGACATGTATGTTCATAATTAACCGACAATGTTTGAGATTCGAATAAAACAGAGGGAACATGTATATTAGGGGAAGTGTGGCCCAAGTTATCACTGTTATCATGTTTTTTACTTCTGAATGTATTTGTTGCTATTACTGTTATTTCTGAGTATTCGTTAGTCTTCACACAAAACCTTTTCTGTGAGGAACAAGTAGTTTCCAAACTTCTCTCATTTACACTATTGCAGGACCCCAACACGAACCGCCCGTTCCTCTGTAATACTGCCCTACAAAACAACTGTCCCTCCAACTACCAATGTACTCTCAACGGTCTCACGCAAGAACACGTTTGTTGTGGATCGGAATCTATGGGTAAGATATGCTGCTGCTCGATAAACAAGAAACACGAGATCTAAAATGCTGTTTGGTAGTATGTATCGCGTTGATAACGTGAAATTGAAAACTGGTTTGTGGTTAATTTGTGGTTTCTACTCGGAAGTCTGAATAAAGAAAAACAAAGTCCGGGTAGAGGCAAAGCGTATCACTGCAACCATTTTTCCTAACTATTCTTTAAAACTGTAACTAAATATATTCACAGCTTATATTCTCATTTTCATGATATTGTACCGTACTCCAGGTGTATGTCCCGTGGGCGAGAAGGCTTTCATGGACCCTCGTACGAATACCCCTCGTCAGTGCGCGATGGCGGCTGACGGGAAGTGCCCCGGGGCATATCTATGCCGGTTCTCTCCCATGAACCACAAGTACTACTGCTGTGGCAGCATTACCGGAGGTAGGAATTATATTCATCATGAACTAGACGGAATGCGTTCGTAAAAGAAACATTAAGAAATTAAGGAAGGGAAATCGTTGCGCAGCTATGAAAGCGTAGTAGATTCAGTATATCTGAATAAATATTTTTCTGAAAAGAGTCGATGAGCTGTTTCGATGATGAAGTACTGGCAATAAGCTCTTATATGGAAGTTTTGTTTACTATGATAATGTGCAAAATATAGCCACAGAGTTCACATAGTGATGATTCATTCAAGTCTCCTGAGTGTTTTCAACGAGTTCATTTTCTCTTTCCTCCAGACTTGTGCCCCCGCGGTCGTTCGCTATTCCGCTACGCAACGTCGCAACTTCCGCTTCAGTGCCACGTTTCGGCCTCCGCTACCGCCTGTCCGACCGGCTACGGATGTCTCTCCGACGTCCCCAACGCCTTCCAGGGATTCTGCTGCAGTCTCCAGCGTGAGTTCACGTGTCTTCACGTGTTTTTGTTTTTACGTGAAAGGCGGTTGTAACTTTTTCCAAAACTCGTAATTTGCTTTTGAGTGATTTTCTGTTAATTTGTAAATTTCGCGCTGGATAACCAAATTTACTGACTTTTCATTGAGAAACATTGAATTGAATTTTGGTGATAGAGGATAAATTTATCATTGTTTTACTATCTACACTTGCTCTTTATATGAGCAGAATTCAACTAGACAATGTTACCTTCCACTATTTTCGCTGTATTGTTTCTGTGTTGAGTCTCCACTTTGTTTCCAGCAATATGTCCGGGCGAAGTGGCCTTCCACGTTGACGAAAAGACTGAGATGCCCACTTCCTGCAGCAGCGAGGGATTCGCATTCTGTCCACAGGTGAGTTATCGAAAAATGGAAAAACTCTCCAATTTTCAAAAAACAATCAGTTGAAATATATACCAACTATTTCGAACGAAAAGGACAAAGAAGAGTGAATCTGGGTGCAGGCTTTTTCAAATCATGTCCGCCTATTAACTGAACCAAACAGACTCTCGGCTTCATTGACAAAGTAAATATCTAATTCGGACGCCATAATGGTAATGCATCCTTATTGCTATCTTTAGATACAAACGAAAATTGTGTAAACATATTATCATTTTTACAGGGTTACACTTGTATGCAGCAACCGGAAACTTTGAACCATTACTGTTGCGCCGGACAGCCGCTGGAGGGGGTAAACGGTGAGATTCAAAAATCTTTCAGTTGCAAACTAACAAACTTTCTACATGCTTTTTGGTATTTTCATTGGCCCAAACTATCGAAGAAAAAACTAGAACTCCTATTAATAAATGTGTTTTCCGATATTTTTTAACGACTATCAGTACCGTATTCAGAATTGCTGTGAATCCTTCTCTGGAGCACATTTTCAAGTATTCTGCAGCTCCCTACAAACTATACTAACAAATTATGTATTTAAAAAGGTATTCGGGTTTCATCTATCTAAGTTACATATTCGGAATAACTATTCCAATATTGCAGACGGCTGTCCCCCCGGGCAGTTCGCCAACATCGTGGAGGGAGCTGTAAAAGGATGCGATCCATTCAACCCTGAGGGTATAGTGTTTTCAATTCCTACTGAGACTCCTACAGTAGGACTTCGAAACTTCCTAGCCGTTTTTTTCACTTAATTCTGATCGCAGAAGTTGAGGATTTTCGTACCTCATTCTCCTTTTAAGGTAGAGTGAACATACGAGAGCATTTTCCATGAACTACATTTTAAGCTTCACAACAGCCTTCGGAAAGCTTGTAAGGTTACTGTAGGAGTCTCAGTAAGAATGGTGTGAACTATAAGTCGTATACTCTTGAAAGTATAGTCTGTTTCACGAAACAATAGCCCTCTACAGTAGGCTTATAAAACTTTTAATTGAATTTATAATATCTTGTAGGTGTTGTACATAATTTAAACTTTGTGATTTCGTTTTCCACTTTGGGTACTACAAGCATACAAAACAGTGAATCTTAAATTCTGTTTGTTGACTAGATAAATGCGTTTGAATTTTTGAAAGATTACTGTAGAAAGTTATCAATTGGTGAAACAAATTATATCGAGGCGGCAAAAAGTTTCCTAATCCTCATAAAACGGTTGTACAGCGTATGAAAAGGGAATCAACATCAACAAATCCTAAGAAGTACGTGTTCTACTTGGATAAAGTTCACCGTGCACCCCATTGAACATTTGAATTTGACTATCAGTATACGATACCTAGATTCGGTCAGTGGATGTTGAGAAACTTTTGAGAGATTCTGATATCAAGATTACACGAGAAGCTCGCGAAGCTAGCACAAGAAGCTGCGCGAAGCACAAGAAGCTGCGCGTGTTTTCGTATTCAACTTTGGAGTTCACTTGTGATTCGATAAATATTAAATTCTGTTGTATTTTTCAGATTCCACCTGCCCCACAGAATACACGTGTCAATGGTCGTTGAAGAATCAGAAGTATCAGTGTTGCGGAACCCGCCCGATCAGACAAGTGAAGCCCGTCATGCAAGGTGCGGTAATATTTTTTAAACCCATAAATCTGCTGAGTTTGGATTAGTAGTTTTTAGTAACAGCGGGGTTTGACGTAAAAGTAAATATTGTATATTCGTTTTATTTTGACAAAACCTGCGGTAATCAGTTTCACACTGATATAGTACTATAGATGTCAAAGTTTATTAGTAGAAGTTTTCCCTTCCACACTGTTCCCAAAATATATTTGGCTAGAAGCCTATAGGGTATTTCAACTATACAGTAACATATTAGGTTATTTTATTTGAACAAAATATAATTGTGTCACTAGCACTTTTGGATGGTGGTATGATTAGGTTAATGTGCTCAGTAAGAGATGTACTCAAAACCGTTTCGACCCTGATTCAAGACGGTTTTGGGTTTTCTCAGAGGGTTGGGTCATCATCAGTTGAACCCCTCTGAGAAAATGAAAACAGGACGAAAAGACTTACTGACCGTCTTCTAGCGGAGAATTGAGAGAAATGAACATTGCTCTAACTTCATTGCACATTTCAAGCTACACAATTATACAGTAACAGTTGCGCGAAAACAGCACGATTGGTAAACAGCAAACAAACGTGCACACCTGAGATTTGACCTATAGAACAGAGATCATGTCTACTAGAGAAATCGATATTCTAATTCATAGTTTCAGATGATGGATGCCCCTCGAAACAGTTTGCCTTGTTGGAAAAGCGAACGAATAAAGTACGCATCTGTACCGCTGGAGAAGTGAGTTTTCATAAATTTAAATTTGGACTCATGAGGCCGTATGCATGAAACATCCCGGGCCGGGTTGGGATGCTATCCCGAGCTATTTCCCGACCAATTCAGCTCGGAATAGCATCCCAACCCGGCCCGGGACGATTCATGCATACGGCCTATGGTCTTTTCACTCAGCCTACAACTAAATGTATTCCAAATGGGTTTCTGAAGTGGCCCAACATGGATTATAAATTGAACCAGAATTCAACGTTGTTCTGTCTGTTTTTCGTACCGCCCCTGATTTATTTTGTCGGACCAATGTAAAGTGCTGCATTTTCCCGAGGAAGACATCAAGGAGTTCGATTGGTTGAGCGGACAAGCGCTAATCACTTGCCAGCAGACAATGAAGTGTGTAGATCAAAGATACGCAGACGAGCTGGCCGCTTGCCAAACCCCACGCATTAATTGACCGTACGCTGTCCACAATGGTTTGAAAAACCCTATAAGTAACAAATAAATGCACTTCAACCGTTAACTTGCTCATTCTGAATGAACAACTGTCTGATTGCAGGAGAGCACGTGTCCTTCCGGCTTCTTCTGTCAATTCTCCTCCAAGAAATCGCAGTTCCAATGTTGCGGTCAGAGTGGAGGTGAGCCTTAGAACATGATTTGGTAGTAAAAGATGAAACCTGTGCATTGAACACGTTCTCATGTACATACTGGTGACGTTCACGCTTTCATAGAAAGCTATATCTCTCTCCGTCTCTTTCTCTCTGTCTACCTCTCTCTCTCTCTCTATCTCCCTCTCCCTTTTCTCTCTCGAACCACTCCCTCCAGGCTGTCCTGCCCGCCGTGCCGCCTACATCGCCGTGGATGGTAATGCTCAGGAGTGTCTGCCCGGTCCCAATATGTGCGCCGACGGCTACGAATGCGTCAAGAGCAGTCTCTATGCATCCAAGAACATCTGCTGTAGCAAGGAAGACAATGGTTAGTTACAGTAGAACAATAGATATTCTCATCCAAGACAGTCAGTTCTCAGTTACCAAATCAATTAAGGGGCGCAGGGCCAGCGGTTGTTGTTTATTTGTCAGTAGACTAGCAGGTGTAATTCGAAGAAGTAAAATCGCTGGTCGCTCGCTAAAGGTCGTACTTCGCAAAATTAATCGTACATCGCAACGGTTTGATGAACAATATGAAACGTCACTGTTAACAATAAATAATAAATCATTTTATGATTTTTTTTCAGAAGAGTGTGGCGAGAACGAGGAGCTGATTAACGGCGCGTGCGTGGTGCGTGTCCGCGTCGGCGGCGCGTGTCTCCGCAGCGAGGAATGCGCGGGTGGCAGCAGCTGTATCGACAGCACCTGCACGTGAGTAGATTTGCCAGTTTCACAAACAACATTTTATCATTTATTCACTTTCAAAAAAAACATAATATTTCTCTCTCGATACGTCACCGCCTCGTTCCCAAGAAGCTCGAAAAGACAAAAAAAACACGGGTGTTGAAGGTGTTAATTTTCCAGTTGCTCACCCGAACAGACTGTTTTGAATGGAGTGTGTACGGACAAGGAATGCAGCAGAGAGCAGGTGAGGTGTTGTATATACTATAGAAACTCATAGTTTCCATCTTTGTTTGTAAACCTGTTAATAGAATAGTATATTAAACTAATGGTAACCATCATTGTTTATTCCGTTTCAGATTCGTCTGGATGGAATGTGTGTGGATCGTGCTGATATTGGACAATCGTGCAAGAGTTCGCTACAGGTAAATTTCTCCGCTGATTTTTATTTTTCTGTCTCTATCTGTATCTCACATGCTCGCATGTAAATAAATCAATCAAAAAAACCGACCAATCACGCCTAGGAAAGTTTTGAAGCGACCAGCCATTAATAATAGATAAACGTATATTCGAAGATTTATCTACTCGCGAAAATGTTTATAGTGTGTCGCCAATTCCCGTTGTCTTTCTGGAATTTGTGACTGTTCGAAGGAGGAGATGGTGCAGGGGAACAAATGCGTTAAGAAAGCGACTGAAGAAGGTAATCGAAAAATGCCTGCAACTCACACACAAACTTCGAGAGCTTTCTTGCATAACAGAAAATAGGTCACCAATGTATATCGAGTTGCAAATTACGACTTATGGAATTGTGAAAAAAGAAGGGAAGTCGCCTTTGTGAAAAAAGATGTGCTGTCGTCAGTCGATGTTCAAGTCTTAGTTTTGAAATCAGTAGCGTTTTTGTTATATCTTCACACATCTTGCAGGGTTCTAGTACCAATCATAAACAGAACATTCCTATTTTGACCTCAGCTTCCGTTCGTGGTCGTGTGCCGGGTTTTCAGTATCGAAATATGACTTTTCTCACGTGTCTGAAATGTGTTTCTCAAACTCATATACGAATTTCAGAAGGTACCAAGTCCCGCCCCAGCTCTGAACTCTGTCCCAAATCTGGCCAATCCGCCTTTTATGAGAAGGGAACCACTCGATTGAGATACTGTAGTACACTAGCAGAGGACTGTCCGCCCAACTACGAATGCCAATTCAGCAAAAAGGTTGGCAATAATTATCCTTTGAGATTGAGAGAGGTAACGTCAAGGTTTTGTATTTTCTGATTTTAAGCAAAAACATTATTGTCACTAGAAACTAATTTCAAATCGCGTTCGCATTACTACTACTATTTAGGGCCATCGGACAAAAGGAAGAGTTAGATATACAGTAAACTACTAATCTACACTGAATTTCTTCATAATTTATCTATTCAGGTGAAACAGAATATTTGTTGTGGAGACAGCCCTTCCTCTGAGTCAGAAGAAATAACCACGAAGAAAGGAAGTGGAGGAAAGTCGAAATCTAGTGAGTAAAGTTTGAAAGGTTTCAAAACGTGAACAGTGTATGACTAAAATGTAAGATTATTATCAAATTATATTGTTACTCTGTTTGCTCTTCCAGGTTCCCATTGTCCCTCTGGAATGAGTCCCTATCTTCTCAACGGAAGAGCCAAATCCTGTGCCACCGGCTCATGTCCCTATGGTTACAAATGCAAATTCTCGGCCGCGAGAAAGGATTATTTCTGTTGCTCCAAACTCATCGAGAAGAACAGAAATCAATATCATAAGAGTGGTTAGTGAACTCATTTTGTGACGATGAAAACGATTTTCATTGCTAAAATCCCGGATAGAGCGGTAGTCTTCTAGCTCAGGTTTCACATAGAAGTGGACAAACTATCCATTTCTACAATAACTTCTCAAGTACCACAATGTTGAATAGAAGTTACGAATTTACTGTAGGACAGCACGTATAAACGGGAATACTATCGATTTCCATTCAACCTACGTGTTGTTGCTCTCAGGGGGTGGATGTGCCCGTGGCTCGGCCCTGCTCTACCCCTCCACCCAACAACCAGTACAATGTGACCCCGTACACAGGGGATGTCCCAGTGGATATCTATGTCTACCACACACTGCCACGAAGGTAGTTAGTTTTATTAATGGAATATTATTACAGTATTAAACGCGTTTGTTGGACAAAGATGAAAAGAGTGTGAGAAAATTTTGAAAAGATAATGTTGTATTGAACTACAGTTCTAGATCGGTTACCTATGACACTTACAATGATACACGGGCGACACAATCCAAGTCGCATTTTCGTTTTCAAACCAAGCACCTTGGGCTCACAGCATTTCCATCAGCAAAATGTTGACACGATGAATGTAGATGTGTTTGAACATTGCTCAAATAAAGTATCAATAGTTATCTCTAAATTTGAAAATAAAAAAGGGTATTGACTTTTGTTCTTCATTCAGGTGCATCAATGTTGTTCCGTAGAGGCAGTGAGAGACAGTTCGTTCAGAGGAGAAGTTGAGAGTCAGTTTTCGATTGAATTTATTCCATCACACCATGTGGTAGTATTTATGTGATTTTGAACTGTGATAGATTTTTCAGATTTGTTTCAGATTTGGTTCAAATCTATTATGTTCCATAGGGTTGTCTATAATTGAGTAAATTCTGATCGTTCGTTACAGTAACCTGCCCATCCTACATGGTTAAAGTGGAACGGGAAGAGAATGGAGAAACATCTCAACATTGCGGTGAGTTTTATTTCTCTTAGTAAGGTCACAGTGAAATATCTGGGCACCTTGATTTTAGTACTGATGTTTTCGCATATCAAACTACAACAAATTTATAATGATATATCTTTTAAGGTCTGTTTCCCTAATGTTGAATCCTTATTTTCACCACTGAAAATGTGACAAACTTCAAATTTTCAGCCCGGTCGTGTCCTTTGGGTCAAACAGCCAAAGATGGAATATGCTCAAAGCAATAGACGACAAATTAGACCACGCCGACCAGTTTCCTGACAAACTACGTAAAATTATATTAATCTAAATTTGAAAGTTTTTGTAAATGGTTGTATCTTTTTAACTTTCTTCACTGCAGACCAAGGGATCATCAAGTTCTATTAATATTACTCTTACTATTTGAGTGGAGTTACAAAATCATCATAAAAAGTATTACGAATTAAGTATTTCTATCCATGTGGGTATGTTTTGTGTAGATACTATTGTATCAAATATAATCAGTAATAAATCATGTGTATCTACAAATTTTCGTGAAATAACAGAAATATATCTTCATCGAAAATGTAATTAAATGAAAAATGTGATCTATTACGTTTCATTTATGATCCACTGATATATATATATATATATATATATATGTATGCTATTTCGCTAATTTCATGCAGTCTCACTGTAACCGGACAGAAAAGCATTACGAAACAAGGAAAACTATCTTAGAAAAGCATAAAAGTAGAAACGTAGAGAAGTGCAAAGTTAAGAATACAAAAAAGTGAGAAAAGTGGAGAAGAAAGAAAATGGGAAAAAAATAACAAAAGAGAAAATAGAAACAATGAAAAATGGAAAAGTGGAAAAGATGTGAAGTTAGAATCCGAGCTGTGTGAGGGCGGCTTTGCGGTCTGCGTCTTCGTTCTCGGCCGCCTGTTGTATGTTCCGTTTCCCTTCTAGCCAATAGGTGGTCACCGAAGCCCCTCCCTACAAGTAGAAAAGTATTATAATGACAATAATAACAAATAGTAGTAATAGTAATATAGTTATATGAAATATATAGTAGAATAACATGGTGCATCCATTACGGAGAACATTCATATAACTTTAACATCCAAAACGTTCTAGTCGTCCTAAAGACACAAATATATTTTGTTAAATAGTAATACTGACTTTCATAGTGATACTGACTTTGTGTATGGTCTATCCCACCAGTGACCGTATTTTGTAAGCTCAAATAGCCGGGTAAGCTATTTGAGCATTTCAGGTTACGATTATTTTACTTAATTTTCTGCTAATTATGCGCGTGTTTGCTAGTTTTACATACAAGCAAGATAAATTTCAGAACAAGTGATTGAGTAGTTTGTAGTACAATATTTGAATTTTGCTCAAATAGCTTACCCGGCTATTTGAGCTTACAAAATACGGCCACAGTTTGTCACTTTATTTTGAATAATTGTTACAATTTACATAATATCGTGATCAACCGTAGATGGACTCGATCATGCGGAATACTTGTGATGATGCGGAGAAGTTTTTTTAAAGTCTTGATTTGTCCTTAGTTTTCTTGAAACCAGCATTTCTATTATGAAAAAGTGTAGGAGTCTTTTCTCAGTCTGTATTTGGCCAACCTTTATCTCGGTGACGCCTCTCTTGGTGTGCTGATATTCCGGATAATACCGGTCCAGCAGTTTCTTCGACACCTCTGAAAGTTGAATTTTCTCCGGAAGACCGGAAGACTCCATGCGGGAGGCCATGTTCACCTGGAACATGCACACGGTGAGGGACCCAATGCTCGTTTTCCACGTAACAAAGGTTTACGAAACTTACTATATTACAAACAGTTCGCTACTGAAATATGTTGTGAACACGATTATTCAGTATGAAACCAAGTTGAGCGATTTCTATACTATACTGTTGGAGCGTAGGGATAGGAGAGACCACTCATGCAACCCTTTCCAACCAATTCTCGCAGATTCGAATCCGTGTTGAGCTGCTACGGTATTCGTCGTAACATAAAAAAACAAAACTTACCGTATCTCCGAAAAGACAGTATCTGGGAGCGTTGAGTCCAACCACTCCGGCAGCCACCATTCCACTATGGATTCCCAGACGAATACGCAGTTTGTCGCTTTTACGATGAGGGATTTGGAAGGTTACCAGCAGCTGAAAGTAGAACAAAAATTATACAAACTTTTGTATCTACACTACATACAACGAATACACACCGACAAAAAAGTTTCACAAGAACACTACAAACCATGTTTTTCGGGACATATCGCCGTTTTTTGTATTGACACAACCTGATGTAATAAATGGTTTGTGATATTTAAATGCCCACCGTCTGAAGTTCGAGTGCCGTGTCGCAGATGTGCATGATGTGGCGGTTTCCGTTCTCTTCCGGAATTCCGGAGACAACCATGTAGGCATCTCCAATCGTTTCCACCTATCACAGAACAAATTCTTATATTAGTCATATAATTTTCTTGCCAAAAATGGCAAGAATTGATTAACCAAACAGTAAAAAAACTGTTTGGTTAATCAAGAGGCATTACAGAATAGACCCTTTCGGACATTTTACCAAGGTCAAAGTATGTGTCTTTCTCGGTTTCGTCTCATCTAATGACACTTTTTGTGAGAAATGTTTTCAAAAGAACCCGCGAACCAATACCCATCGCAAGATAATACGGAATTGCGAGAGGAATACGAAAACACTCGTAGTTCCTCTACCTTGTACGCGTGATTTCTGTTGATGGCGTCGTCGAACTTGCTGTAGATGGCATTCAACATGTTCACCACTTCAATGGAAGTAGAAGAGGAGCAGATGGTAGTGAAACCAACTATGTCACTGCAATATAACAGCTGCTTTATGATCAAAAAAATTTGAGGTTAATCAATCTGTACTGAGATCTAACTACAAATACCACTAGTGGATTGACGCCTGCTTTTATTTATCCTTCTTTTTGCTTTTATTGCTTTTATTTTTCCTTTCAACGTATGCCTTTAGTTTTCAATATACTTTCTCCGATTTCGTTATGTTCAATACCTCTGCAACCAATTTTTGTATAATTATCATTATAGCACCGACCTACCTGGGTACGTATGCTAGAAGATCCCGGCACGTTCAACCCATCCTGCGTCTCCTCAAACATACGCTATTTCTCTGCTCTTACATTCCGCCGGGATGTAAGAGACCACAAATAGTAAGGCAGAGCGAGAGACGCAGGATGGGAGGAAGGTGCTGGGATCTTCTAGCATACGTACTCAGGAAAAAAATCACCGTTCGCACATTGTATAGCGCGGCCACACGAGTATTTCCTACCTGAACATGACAGTAGCCGATTCAAAAGTTTTCGGAGGCACAGCGCGCCCCATTTTCAGCTCATTGGCAACGTATCTGTAAATAAACTTTGAATTGCATTTCACACAAACGTGATGAATGAATAAAGTTTAAGATACGAAAGATGCAACAATTGACGTACACTCAAACTTCCTGACGCTTTTATTATACAATGACTGTTTCTCAACATTATACGATAAGTGTTAGCAAGCCTGTGAAGAAGACATAATTCTATTCTGTTACTGTTCTTCTCCTAAGACTAAGATGAATACTCTACGTACTTGGGCAGTAGTTGGCCGAGTAGTTTGTCTGCCCGTACATTGGCGTCCTCCAACATTCCCGTTCGTTCCTGAACCAACTTCTCGAGATTGTTCGCGTACTGCTCCATCATACGCATCATTTGATCTACCAGAGATCCTTTTCTGAAACAAGCATGTAGTAAGACAGATGAGATCAATATATTTTTCTGTCTCAAGTTAAAAGCCATAGTTTTATTTGTGGTCCAAATGAACAAGTATGATCTATTCTATCCCCTTGTTTCCCAATTCTATACCCTAACACACTTAAAATCTCCCTTCTTCGCCCGATTTCTCTGTCTCTTTTTCATGCTCTCCCCCCCCCCCCACCCTCTCTATCAGTATCTTCTTACACTTTCAGATAGCTCTCCGTGTTCAGTCGAACCCTTCTAATGGAGGGTCTTATCTCGGGGTTTTCGTTCCAGCAGTCCAACAGAAGTGCGATGATATCCGGATGAACATTCGACTTGTCCTTGATCGTTGGTCTAAATGACTTCGTTCCGTCTTGAATGTACTCGATCAATTCTGAAACGCACATAAATCAATCGAAGTCCTGATAACAAAAATATTAGAAAGAACATAGAGGAGTGGCGGAGCTAACTACACCGCTATAACATTTTATTTAGAAACTAGTGCCAAAGATTTGTTTCAAGGAAACGTTAGACAAAATGTTTTTCTCATCAATACTACTAGGACGTGATGAGGAAACCAATTCGTTTAATCACGTGTTCGAAAATAAACTTCAACAAAATTGAAACTGAAAGTTGGCGATTACGTACTGTAGGAATATCATCAAGAATGATGTGGACTATGACTAGTACGAGAACAATCGAGATAAGCTTGTCAGTGAACTTTTAAAAAACATCACGAACCAACTTGGAGGGACCCCTAAAAAGGTCTTATACAGTATACGATGGTCATTGTCTAATCGAGGCCTGTTCATGACCTACCATCGATGTTGGTTCCTTTGGGGAAGGGCAGTTCGCGGAAGAGAATCTCGTACATGACCACCCCGAATGCGTAGATGTCACCCATCTTGCGGCGATCCGCGGACTGCCGCACCCACGTCTGAGAGCAGAAAATTCTTTAGCAAATTTTTGTCGTTATTCTTCGAACGTGATGACCGGCGGTAGATCAGCGTGTAACCTATGCTGATCTCCATCTCCTTTACTCTCTTAAGTTAGAACACAACACCTTTTAAAATACATATTCATTATAACCAATCGACCGTACAATATAATATCATAAGAGAACACAAAAGCAATAATGCATGAGTCAACCAGCCGGGTTTCCGGAGTTTAACCCGCCTCCTTTCGTCATCCCGAATGACGACAATTTCGCCCCCACTTTGTGTTTCCGGTTTTGTGTTTTTTTTGTTTTGGGATCGCCTGGTGTTCGAATTTACATATTTTTCTACATATTTATTCATTCGCCTCGCTTTGTTATAAGGCGGTGATCATAATACATGCCTGTTCCTGACCTACCATCGATCATTCATTATCGAATCATCGATCGAAAAAAATTATCATACATAATTCGAATATGTTCTCTATACACGGTTCAATGAGTATTCCTCATGTTCATAGGAAGAGCAGCACAAGTTTATTGGAAACAGCCGAATCTTCGTTGTAGTTTGATCACGTCACACGCCATATGTCACGAATTTCGATCGACGGTGAAATGAGTTTAATGAACTTTCCTCGCGAAATACAGTATATTGAATGTATTCATTTCGTGTAGCTTTGAGTTTGTGTTCAATTTGTACCTGATCCATACGACGACCTCGATTTTGTTCTCGGTTTTTCAAAGTTTCCGGGGGTTGATACAGAATACCTGAAGAGATTCTTTTCTATTTTCACTCGTCATCTTATTTGAATTATGAGTTTTGTGTTATCGCTCTCTGTTTTAAAAATCAGACTGAACTAAAAACCTCATTATTTTGAATCACCACTCGGAATATTCGTGATTCAGTTTCATTGTAATATAAATAAATGTAGAATAACTGGCTGGTTTCCTGGGCGAATAAGTAATTTTACTGTAGAAGCAGTCATAAGTGTGAAAAATACTATAACTGACTTGTTCTTTGGGCAGCCCCGCTCTTGTCCTCTCCCTCCTTCAGGGTCTCAACGGTGATGCAACCCTGCTTCGCCCACTTCTCCAGGGGATTCGCGATTCCTGAGAAACTCGAAAACTGTAGGCATACAAATCTTAACGCTCGTATAGTCTATTTCACCAATCGATGTACTCCTACAGTAATCCGTCAATTATTCAAGGGGGTGTTTTCTGATGAAAAACTCATTACTTCGGTTTCAAATTTTCAGAATTAGTAGTAGTAAACATGCAGAAGACACTATGAACATTTTGAGTCGTTCTGAATACGCTAATATAGTAAACTTTGACCTGCAAGTGTTAGCAGATTACTGTAGAGGGTTATAAGTGGGTGGGACAGACTATAGGACGTCTGCGTCTCTCGTGCTCCGCATCATTTTGAAGAACCCGTCTATCGATCATCGTTCATCGACATCTCACGTCAGCGCTTTTCTCTAATTTTTCCCTCCATTCACCCGATTGGAGTGCCATATCTGACTGTCGATGGAAGAGAGTCAAGTGTTCAATCGTAAATGAACTAATGTGTTCTATTAGATTCTATAACTAATAGGAGAAGTAGATGTTGCCAGAATCAGGTGCGGGCCTGCTCACTGGGATGGTCTGGTATACTGGTTTGGACACTTACTTGCAGTCAGTTATGTTTAGGGTGAACGAATCCAACATATCTGCTATATGCTCCAGTAATTACCCTTATAGAAAGAGCCTACACAATGTAGTTTGTAGTTTCACTCTGATATCGTGTGTGCTTTTACAACAAAAACTTTTTCACCCACCGTAATCAGTTAACTTGACCATCCAATTTCGATCGATGAGACATGCCCAGGGCGACAGACTGCCATGGTAGCCAATATTGGAAGAGTGAAGATACTCAAGTCCCTGGAAGTCAGGATAATTCTCTTTCTCTTCTGTTTTCGTTTTGTTGTCTCCCCCCCCCCCCTTCTCTCTCTCTGTCTCTCTCTTCTCCCTCTTTCTCTCTTTCTCTTCTCTCTCTTTCTCTCTCTTTCATTATCTCTCTCTTTCTCTCTCTCTCTTTCTCTCTCTCTCTCTCTCTCTCTCTCTCTCTCTCTCTCTCTCTCTCTCTCTCTCTTTCTCTCAAATCGGCTATGGACTCACCAGACTGACGTCCCGAACGAAGGCTCCGTGGAACTTCGCATCCAATTGGACTTCGTCGTTGTAGATGATGTCCTGAAAGTTTCTCTCTGTGCTAAATGTAGTAGAAACAACAATCAAAATAACTAACTGAAATACCATCATTTTGGGGAATCCGTCTTCATTTTCACTCGTCATCTTATTTGAATTATGAGTTAAATTATAATGCTTTTAGAATTAGATGATGATTTTTTACCGTGTTCAACTACGAACACTAGAACCAAGACACTTGGCCTGTCGTCCCATTAATCAAATTTATAAAAATACATGCAATTCTCAAATTAAATTATTACAATACTAGTCTGTTACTGCAGACACAGTTACAAGTGATATTTCGGGCATTAGTCTAGATGCCACACAAGTTATGAAAAAGAAAAGCAAAAAACACACGGTCCAAATGTAGTCGAGTACCTATAGGAATAAAATTATGAGTTTGCCTATGCGCCATAAACTAAATACCCCCTGCGTACCTGCAGTGTTCCTCTGGAACAGAACTTCCACAGCAGGGTGAGTTCTTCGTTTTCGTTGAACGCCATTCCCAGAAAAGGATTGAGGTTGTCGTGAACCACCTGCTTCATCTGAGAACGCGAGCAAACTTTCAGACTAATCACACAATCTTCGTTATATCATTTATCTTTGTATGTGTCAAACTGCTTTGCCAACTAGCGAGTCACCTTTCAGCGGCCTGGTCGAGATAGTGGGCTCATTAGAGAGACGCAGAATATAATAGCCTGTCTGCGGCCTCATTGACCTCCATGCTCTCTCAATTTCGTAGCTTGCTTATGACAGAAGATGAACGGAATAATTTTTTATTATCTATTTTATGCATATAAAACGGGGACCATACCTGAGCTAGAAGCATTTTGTCCTGTCTGCCGAATGTGACTGGACGTCGTTGAGGATAGACGTGGAACGAGGCATGGGTGTTTGTACCCAGTACAGCGTGATGCTAAAGTAAAACATTTAATTGATCTTCTTCTTGTCGGACTCTCAACTGAATACATTCACTGGGCTTAAGAACAGTTGAATCGCTTCATGTATTTAGAACACAAAAAAGGCCGGGCGGTGTGCCGCAAGTTTATAAATGTTAATTGATTACGTAATAACTGGTACGTTTTTTCAAATGTCTGCCTGCGATAAGGTTGGATGAACAAAATCTGAAAGTTTTTAAACTCGGTCTCACCTTGACAAAGGAGCTCATATTCGACATTTTTGTCTTCGTGGACCCGATGGACAACTGAAATGACTCGTAGGTGTGAATTATCATATCACAAAAGGTGACTGTTAATTTATAGTTTTGTTTTTTCATGTTACTATTCAGTTGAAAATTAGGATCTCTGTAGTTCAGGACACAACCCACATGTAAAGGTAAATCAACAAATGTAGCAAGTGTAATTTTGCTATTGTAAGTGTGATTACTATTTTTTCTGCTGCTCAATGAAATGTCATGATCCCTCTGAAATTGATGTTTTCAGAAAGAATTGACTAACCATCGATTTCACTTCGTCTTCGCTTATAATTCTGAAATCGTGTGTGTATACTCTCCAGGGCGTTTTCTCCAGAGATCTGCGCTCACTGGAAACAAAGTACGGTCAGCAACTGCATCGGCAGAGGTTCATTCTATATCTTCACTAAACTATTAACTACTTCTTCTCTCAGTTGTCATTCATATTGTTAGAGCAGGGACCTGCTTTATGATCTTGTTGTAGACTTGGCAACATACATATCGTAGGGATTCGTTTTCCCATCGATTTGTATAAAGTTATTGGAGTCTGTGCGCAACAAACTTTCTAATGCTATATGATTGAAATGTTTCAAGTGCAACAAGAAGACCGTCGTTTTTCTATTGTTAACGTTTTTTTGAGAAATAGTATGAATGGAAAAACTAACAAGAATCTGTAGACGAGAAATGCAGAACACAGTCCGAGAAACAGGAGACAGAGTAGAGTTATACTGATTATTATCAGAGTGTAGTCGCACCGCTCGTTTCTGAAAAAAAATTACAGAATTTCGATGAATCTTAGAAAAAGTAGTATATTGAGTTTTCTAATAAGTACACAACACCTCGGTCACTTATAAACGGATTATAGCTCTATTTTTCATTTGAAATTTGATTCTGACTCATTTAATTGTTCAGTTTTCCATTGCGCATGTAATGTTTAGTTGTCGATATGTACGTCATGTAACGTTTTTTCCTGCGTATTTTGTGTTCAATTCCCTGTTGTATGTGCCGATAAAACTACAACTCGTCTGACCATCTACTATGCATAGTGTCCTTTTGAGGAAGACGTTCGCCATGGATACCTACCTATATCCACAGGCTGGCTCATCTTTCGGCAAAGATCCGTCAAGAGAAGGCCAGAAACCAACGAGAAGGTCAGAGATACGCTGCAAATTCATTATTCAGATGGGGCATTTTTGATAGTTCAGTTAAGAGCTAGACTAGAAGTAAATTGAATAGTTATGTAAGGTGAGGATTTCAATGAAGCATCGTGCAGTTTGTCATTGCACGTTTCTGAGTTCTGCATCTTTCACGTGACTGTGCGATTGACTTAGAGTACATGTATGAACTTTCCACAAAGCTGAGTCGAGCTCTCACCGCAGTTTAGACCTCCTATAGATCAACATAGTCTGGGATTGCTAGGAACGCAATCGTCATTCATGACTGTTATTTCACTGTACGCAAATGTCGAACTAGTCACATGCGCATTCACGGAAAACGCGATTTATTGTCTTCACGTTACACGTAGTTTATGCCTAGTATATGTACGATTTTGTGCTGTGTCGCTGCAGAATTGGTTTGAACTATGCGCGCTCTCCCTATAGCCTTACAATGTTGTAACATCCGTTCTTCGTCTTTTTTCCGTCACAATTCGCGATCATCTGAGGCTCCAATTCGTTGATCTTCTTCACACTCTCACTGTTCGGGGAGACAAAGAACGCTGAAAAATCGGAAACCATAAAAACAAATCGAAAGACAAAAACAACTGAATTGAACTTGAGTAGAGTTCATCAATAAAATTTCGCACATTACTTTGAGCTTTACATTATTAAGATCAAAGTAATCATCACCATCTAGTAATTAGTATCAACGATCCACATCATTTCACGTGACGAACAATCTCGTGACACCACGAATGAAACACTAATTGAGACTACAGTTCCACGAAATAAAATATCTAGTCATATTACTATCTGCATTAGGGCCAATTCTACAACTAACCGGGTTTTTAGGTAACCTAACCCTTTTTTGGTAACCTATTTTTGCGGTTACCTTGGTAGGTAACCTGAAAGTAACCTGAAACTAAAATCCGGTTACCGTTCAAACTAACGGTGAAAACCACATTTTCCGTTGGAAAAACAGGTAACCGGTTTTTCATTTCAGGTTACCAGCCGATTACCTACTGAGGTAACCTGAAAAATAGGTTACCAAAAAAGGGTTAGGTTACCTAAAAACCGGGTTAGATATAGAATTCACCCTACATTAGTCCATCTGTTCATGTTTCTTGTGACTGTCAGTGTATATCAATTATAATAACCAGCTTCGAAAAACCGTTGGAATCAGTTGATTCACATAGTCGCCATTTTCCCCATAAAGACAGCAGAGGGTTCAATTGATTGAGCGATGCGGGCGAGCGGTCTTTGATTATCTGCCAGCAGTTGAGAGAGTGTGCAGATCAATGATACGCAGACAAACTGGCCGCTCGCCAAACCCCGTCCCATACAAAATCGATGGTACGGTGTCCACAACGGTTTGACAAATCCTATACCAATCTCCATCACCGCAGCGGAAAATCCTCGATGAGATTCGGCAATTCTCCTTTCATGAAAACTACATATTTTTGACACAGTTTCCTATGTTTCGTCTGAAAAAGCATGGTTAGTAACGATTGGTGAAGAAACTAGTAAGAATCATGAACCTTTATACATATATGTTGTCGTTTGGTACCGAGGTTATGCCGTGGTCATTTGCAAGACTAGAATAATCTGAACCGTCCGATTCTCTTGAATTGTATTCCATGTATAGTCATATCTCAATTTTCAGTAGAGTGTATTTCTCACCGGCATAGACGGGCGCCCTCTCGGCTATGTCGTCCATCATTACAGTACCCGAAGTGACTCCGGCGGCAGACACCAAACCTGCAAATATAAGTGGTCGGAAACTGGTATACGAAGTTAGATCACTGAGAAGAGAGAGGAAGAGAAGAAGAGATAATCGGAGGAGAGACAGAGTAAGAGGGTGAGAGAGAAATAGAGCGGGAGAGGGACACCAATAGGAAGAGACAGAGAGAGAGACATAGAAAGAAGAATGGGGAGAGAGAGAGATGAGAGAGAATATAATTCTAACTATGTTATGAGAGTGAAGTAAGGTTAAAAATATTATACAGTAGCACTGTTTCGCCTCTTATCTAGACGATGGGCCGAGTGATCGACTGGTTCTGTGAAAACGCTGGCAGCTTAAAATACCGGAGAAGATGCAGGCTTAAATACTGGTGTCGATTTAGCCTGTATCTCCTTACGAATTTCAAACAGTACAGGCGACATCCGGCTAACCCCGGTATTCTAAGTTGCAAAATTGATGAGTCCGGTATTTTAAGTTGCAAAGTTTTTTCAGAGTTGTGTGCGCGCTAGCACTCAAAACACCACGGTTCAATCCCATTCGGCGCGGTATCTTTATGGCGGACCGCATGAGCTGGTTATAACGCTCACCCATGCCTAGGTTCTCATCTACGGGCCCGGCCCCTCTATGGATACTACATTGTGATCACTGTCTTGGTTGTATTTGTATGAATAAAGTAACACACGGCTGAAATAAGTTACCGTAAAATATTATTATTATCATTATGATGATGATGAGTGAGAGGGGGGGGGGGGGAGGAGAGAGAGATGAAGCGATGGATGGACGAAGTCTATGGTCCTACCTGGGAACGTGAGTCTTCTCATAGAATCCCAGACTGCTCTTCCATTCAGATATACATCCGGGTTCCCCGTCTCGTTTATTGATTTCCGCACCGCGATTGCGTACAAACGCAATGCGTCGTAAAGATGCACGTAACCATAGAGATTTCCCTGAAACAACAGTTTTCACGTTTCTCAGGCCAATATCGAGAATATCCGGACTGTTAAACACACACTCAGCAGGCTGCCTCTGCTCTAACATACGCCGTTTCTCTCGTTCCAACTCTAGGTATACTTGAGCATTAAATTATAAGAAAAATAGGAAATTTTGGTACTGGCTTATATGAACAAGCGTAACTAGGAAACATTGACTTATTACCCCCCCCCCCACCTTTCTGAATTTGTATTACCTTTGGGGAATTGTAGTTTGACCCACATTTCCAGTATTGAAGTTCAGCCCCCCACTCGTTCAAGTTTGACCCCCCCCCACCATTGAAGTTCTACCCCCGCCGACCCAGGTGGGTAAATAGTAAATGTCGAAGTTGAATTTTGACAACCTCCCCTCTCCTAGATTTTCAGGTTTTAGCTTGGGTGGGGGCGGGGTTGAAGTGCTACGGGGGGGGGGGGGGGGGGGGGGCAACTAAAGTGGGGGGGGGGGGCGATACTTCAATTTTCCCGAAGGTGTCACGTGATTTTCACGTGTTCTGGTTTCGTACGTGATTTTCATTCTCTCGTAAACCGACCATTTCGAGATCGTCCGTGGACAGTCCATAGGCCTCTACTTTTTCCTTGAACGGAGTCACCAGGGTGTTGTCGAATCCGTTCACATCGTCCACCTTGAAGTAGAAAAGTTAGTTTATGTGCAAGTTATATTTGATGTATCTCTGACATTGTCTGTCAAAACTTTGTAGTCTTCTGTAGTAACTTGACCGGAAGTTTTCAAATGCACATGCAGTTATTTTCGTTCGCGAAAAACCTGCTTCAGAAGCTCTTCGAAACCTAGAATGTTACTTTTCTTTATTTCCATGCTTCAGTGTCAGTGGTTATACAGGTGGTAATAGAAAACCTGTGAAACTAAAACTACTCACAATCATTGTATTGGCGAAAGTGTCCTTTATTTTCTGGTCCACTTCTCCATTGGTTCCAATCCACGGATTCAAATCTTTGGTCTCTGTCTGGAAATGTGTTTCTGTTTCGAAGTTCTTGTTTTGCAAAGCTTCCAGGGTGTCCATTCGTTATATATGTATAATCGTCGCTTCTCTCAGAAAATAGATTCGACCATACTGTAGGAGTCCACGTAGGGATGGAACCGACTATACCTGTAGCCAGGGCATGATGTAGACGAACTCGTGTCGATCCCTCTCCTTGTTGTGGACGGCAGCCATGAATTCTTTCGTCATTTCACGCGTCGACGAGAAAATGCAAATCACGACTAAATGATAATAATTTCATTTCTTCCACAAGACCGTCAAATGTTATTTGAGAAAATCAGTGGTTTGCTTAGGGGTCCAGTTTTGGAAAAGATTTATACGCTTCTCGAAGTTTCATTAGTATCTCAGTACAACATGTTTTATTGCTCGAGTCGAGAGTTTCAGAATTCAGTTAAGGCGGCCAGGCAATCTATCGTGAAGCTCGTGAAGTCATCTAAAGAACAAAAGGGCGTAAACTTGTGGATTAGGGTATAGTAGTGTTAATTTACAGCATCAAAATGGACAGTTGCCTAGCATAAATATGGAGAGACGTAGTTGTTTGTAGCTAATTGCGATGATACAAAGTGTGTAACCTCTAGCAGAGTCGGAGAGCTCGTTCAGTAGTCCAGAAGCCAGCATCGATTTTGTATTAGCGAACTCATCGAATATTATCTGGAAAGTTCAGTCTCTCAATCGTCTGCAGAAAGAAAAGTGATTTGTTAACATGTAGAGACATTCGGGATGTCGTTCGAAACGTATCTGATATTCAGATATAAATTATTCAATTTTTTTCTCCGTTATCAAAAGCGATATTATATTTCAAACTCGATAATTGAACTGTACTCAAAAGTCGTTCAAGAGCTTCTCGTATAATGTATATTATCGTCGAGAAAATAACGTGTGCGTACGTTTTTTTTTCAAAAATCAAGTTGGAACTCTTCCAAATGTGCCTTCCTAATCAATACTACCGTAATCCTGCCAATGTTATAACCTGAACCTAGCCTCAAGAAAAGTACCCAGTTGAAAAAAAGAAAAAAATCCTCGCCTTTTTGACAACCCTGATGCCTTGTCTGTGGAAGACCTCTTCGAATGCTGACACCCTCTCGAAGGCTGTCGTGCCGGTGTTGGTCACTATTGCCACCTGAAATCACGGATAACTATGAGATCTCACAGAGAAACTCAGATTATATTTAGAAGCGGGAGAGAAATATATGGCACACTATAAATTTGTTACTTGTACGGTTCTGATCATTAAGCAGTGAAATATTTAGAAACATACTTGTTAATGTTTTTGCTAGGAAAACTTATTGAATGCAAGTTTTTCCGTTTCTGATAATGTTAACAACATAAAACAAACTGGGGGTCACCATATTGTACGTTCTCCAGAGCAATGGAAAGGACTATACCTTCGCCCATCGATAGTGTTTGAGCAGCGCGGCCACCGCCTCTGCCAGTGAGTTGGTTGTTCTGAGGGAGACACGAGCGAGGGTCTTGTAGATGGTCTTGTCGGCAAAAGTGTTCGAGGAGGCCATGTAGCCCACGATGGGGATGTTCCAGAAGGTCGCCATCTTTGCCACCGCGTCCAATTCTGGAATTTATGTCATTCATTTTGTTGATGTTTTCCGATGCACTGATCTTGTGGCAGTTGTAATGCGTGAGTGTGGTTCTATTAGCGCTCTGCGGATGACGCGCAAAACCAATAGTTTTTCTTCTGAAACTAGAATCAAAATGGAACTTGTGATGAAACCGAATCATAATGTTTATTGACTGGTGAGTAATAGAAGAGAATATAGCAAAAACTAGACATTCAGATAAGCCTGTATCTCATACCGTATAGTGTTCTCAAACTGGAGATAATGTTTAGACAAACTAAATAGTACCTGCATTACAGTAGGGCCCAATGAATGCTCTGACACCCCGTGTGTGGTACATGTCTGCTCCCACTGCCACACCTTCAAACGCATCGCCACAACCCATTTGAGAGAGGATGCTACAAAGAACAAAGTACAACATATGCTATAAAGTTATTTGACTCTAGCATTGATTAAACTTTTTACCACAAATTGTTTTCCGAATAACCTTTTGAGTGTAGTTGAAATACTCTTTGTTTCGAACATTTTAGATCATTTTGTGAACAGGAGGTAAGTTTTGCAACAAGCTACATGACAATATGTTTAGGAAACTTGAATTTTGAAAGAACCGAAGCTATAAAAATGGTGTACATTACAAAATGAACAAACTTACTCAATATCGAAGTCTTCATCGAGGATTCCGTCTTTCGTCAGCTCAAGTCGCGAGATTTCGAGGATTTTCTCTGCATTCCTCATGGCTCCCTTGGCACCGATGTGACCGACTTTGACCTACAAAACATTTTTCTTTGGCTTTGTGGAAAAGTGATAAACTTCATATGTCGTTTAGCTCAGGTGACGTGGACCGGTACCGTAATAAATCCAACTTTATGTTCATTACGCTTCTTCATTCTTTTCCTTCTCTTTCCATATTTGAATTTTTTTCTGTTATTTGTTCACCATTTGCTCGGGTATGTGGATGACTTTCACGCATCCATTACGTAATACTGAATACGTTCCACAAAAAGTCATGTGAAAACGTGTATTTTTCACGTGTAACAAACCGTGACTGGCAGTACGACGTAGAATGCTGCCAGAAACAGCAGAAGAAGCTTTCTCATGGTGGTCTGCCAGCGGGAACCGGAATATACGATCTACGCAGAAATGTCTTCGGGAATATGAATCCCAGGAAGGCAATTAGTTGATTAGAAATGAACGCGTCGCTAGAAAATCGCCCAAAATCGCCGGGATTAGCTAACGATTTTGGGCTAAAGATTATTGTAATCGCGTATTGGTATTAAGGCATACTCATTATTGGGTCCCAAATCGAAAACAGAAGATTTTACGGAAATTAGGACTGATGATGGAGCACTCTAACTAATATTTATAGTTCTGTCTGTACTTCCGAGACTGTGGTGGAAAAACAACACAGGTTCACGAAAATAGTTGCAGTTGCCCCTGGTCAGTTCCCATATAGGGGGTGACCAAATCTTAGTTGCAGTGTGATTTTGGGAACGGTACGCATTTGTATGGAACAAGAACAGGAACGAATATAAACGTTCTTTGGTGAGAACGAATCCTATACGTTACTCAGGATTTTCATGGGTGAGCTTCGGCGAGCTCTACAAAGCTCAATTTCGTGTGCTAACACGTTTAAGAACAAGTGAAACACAACTTATTGTTTGTTTGATTATTTAATAACTCATATTGACGTTTTCCGTGTAAGTGGCTAATACTATGAAAAGAACAACGTTCCACGTGAAACGACACGCCAACGGGGACACACGTCTCACACGTAAACCCACTTACTTTACGTAGAGCAAGTTGGTGTAGAATACCGTTCACGCCATATTGCAACAATATGACGTGAATGAATAAATCTTGAAATCTTGAAATCTTGAACCGTTCACCTAAACAGAACACATTTGGTAGTATTTCAGCTCATTCAGCCCATCTTTTTGCTAGGTATTTAGAGCTTAGATGTAGAAATATCGCAATGTCCAGTTTACTATCGCAATATTCAGTCAAATTGTTGTCGACAGTACTCAGACGTTTTCTGGCCATCGGCTGCTGATTTCACAGGGTCCCCACGAAGCCTGTCTGTGAGCTCATTGATCTTCATGCCCTCTCGCGTTTGCAGCTCATTGAAGAAGGGTATTGGCGATCAGTCACCTAACCTGCGCAGCTTTGATCTACACACCTCCAAAATACGGGTAATAATAAAAGCTTATAACCCTGGTTTTTCTTCGAGCGTCTAGTGTTTTCAAATAACCATACTTTAGATTTCAAAGCTGATCACATTTTTCTGAATCGCACCAAACAACAATCTTTCTTTCACCAGGCGGAGTAGCAATCCCCACAAAAGTTCATGAGATCACCTCATGAGCTATTGGCACGAGTTTCTCATGAGATTCTATTGATTAAGAGTTGCTACAACATTAAGAGTTCACGAGTAGCTCATGAGGTATCTCATTAGAAACTCATATGAACTTCTCATGAGGTTGCACGGTTCGCTACGCCGCCAGGAAAGACAGCCAACAAACCATTCGACCTCGTCCAGGTCCGCCTCGTACAAAACAGACCCTAGAATGCCCACGTCGATTCGATGTCTCCAGTTGTACAGAACGAGATTCTATTGAAAACTGCTACAGAACTTAGTCTACATCTTTTCCCTCGATAAAATGCACATTAAAACTTGAAGAGCCAAAGTGAATATTCGTGAAGGTTGGCATTCCGTTAAAATTTGTTTACTTTCCCGTCAGAGGTATTGGCCTAAAGTCCTAAACAAACTAGTCTGGTTTTCTCCGGAACACTGTTATTTATGAAGACTATTGCAGTTTGGTCCCGATGTCCCGATAATGTTGGTTAATGCAATATTTTGCTGCATGAATTCTTGTATTGGTTTAAGTTTCTATTCAAACTATAAATCAACATTGCCGACTATAAAATTCGTTTCTCAAGTCTATTTTACAAACATATTCGTAGTTTATAAATGATATATCTTTCTGATATAGCTATATAGCTTCTTTTTCCGAACTTAGAACAGTGAAATAACACATGCAATCTATTTATGGTGCAGAATACGTGGAATACAGTGAAGGGAGAGGAAAACACCATGTACCGGGATGTTGAACTCATTCGTATTGAGGATCAAAAACACAGCAAAATTCTGAACGAAGCTACATGATGTCATATCATGATCTTCCGACTAAAATGGTTACGGAGTATACAACGTGAGTACATGAAAATAAATGTATGAATGAATATAGACAACGTCTAGTTCAGTATGAAGAACGCTAAAAATACTGTCAAAAACGGGTAGGAAATAACAATGTGCACAATTACTTCTGTGTCACAAACATTTGTGCGCTCGTTGGATTAGGACTATTCATATTAGTGGTGAGTATTCGAATAATTATGATAATAACTTTTTTATAGAATGTGCTTTTTTGTAGAAGATCTTCGGCGTCTGGAAGTCTTTTTACTTTTTCGCAAAGTCACACAACGCACATGGAGTGGGTAGTTACAAGCGAAGAAGCAAAATAGAAATAGGATTATATCAAACTGGGTTCGCGGAAACAATGCATAATTGCACTAAGTCAAACTATAATAATGATTTGATTCAAGTTAGGTGTAGATAGGAAACAATTACATGGAGTTTTTCTAGTTTACTCATATGAAAACATTCAAATTTCAGGCGAAAGTAACGAATGAAAGAAAAATAGTACAAAACGGTGAACTGGAAGGAGCTTGGAGAGTTTTGTCTACCCACGAGAGGTGGTGATAGTACTGGGAGCATTACTCGCGGTGGGGGTCTTGGGTCCAGCCATGTTGAAGGTGGGCATGTTCGACTGCGCTTGGTTACTTCCCAGCAGGTTGGTGAAGTTTCCACTTGCCTGGAATAGATAGATACACCGATACACGACAAGTGATCTTCACGAATGAAATATTCTCATGAGCTGCCTCGTGAGTAACACTTACGGGCATATTTTTTGAACAGATGAGAGATGAAACGGAGCCTGTTTAGAGAGCCACTGTTTCCGTTGGTTGGTTTTTCTCGAACGTTTCGCGATATAAAACTAACCTGCCTACATTTCAATATTCAAACGCTGCAATTTCAACTAAGCATTTCTAACTTGAATGAACTTCTATTTTTATACCTTGTATTGGCGTAATCAATAATCATTTAAAAGCCCAATAATTTATTATATACTCTCTGCTCACCTTTGTGGTTGGCGCCATGTAGTTGGCACTGTTGTCAGCATGAGTTCCCAGTAGCCAGTATGTCTTGCACATTCCTTTACCCTGAAATAATAAACAAACTATACTACAACGAAACAATTAACCATTTCGAAAAATGGGTGTGACACCTTTCTATCCATTTCTGTTGTTGGGATCGACTATAACAGAGTTGTAGTTTGAACTGCGTATAACACAATGTAGTCAAACTGTCGAACACCTCAAAAGTGGTCCGTATGCTCCCTATTGACGTTTATTGACCGTTTCAATCCGACGGCTGGTCACAAAACGTGAACCAACGTGTGTAACGTGTCATAAGACTAACCTTGATGGGTATCTCTCCTCTGTATTCAGTGGAGTATTCTGGGTATTCCTTGAGAAGGAGGTTGTTTGCTGCCTCACTGATCTGCGTCTTCTCACTCTCTCCGTTACTTTCCATTCGAGACGACATATTCACCTGAAATCATTGTTCGGTCGGGAATGTCAGTTATGAGTTGTAGGTTGATCAGTTTTTACATAGTTTGTGAATTATGACTAGAGTATGACGCGGTCAAACTACAATCGGCGGTTCAGACCGAGATGTACAGTCTCAGCCTGATCTCCCTTCAGCGAACCCTGTATGCCTATGCCTATATCATATCTGAACTGGCCGTTTAATTTTGTTGAAGGGCTGCATCCTCTTTCCCCTGTTCAAGGACAAATGTTAGGTGCAAATTTGAAAATTTATGTGGTCAGGTTTACATTTCTTTTTTCAAACGGTTAGGTCGTCTATTATAGTCTTTTCTATCGTGACGTAGATTCTTGCCCTGTCGTACTCGAAATCGAAAAACCGTGAAATGTCGCGTGCAACCATAAAGTGGTAAACTGACCGTATCTCCAAAGAGACAGAACCGTGGTGCGTTTAATCCCACGACTGCCGCCGCAACTGGCCCTGTAACAAACTCGTGTTTATACATACGTCATTTGATTATGTTCTACTTTTCGAGATACTTAGGTGTTGCGTTTACGTTTTTTCTACCTTTTTGTGTTTCACATGCTCTCATGCATTCATCAAGCTTGAATACTATTTGGAAACCGAATTAATCTTGATTGGGTTACGGTATCTCGAAACTCACCTGTGTGGAATCCAAGACGACAGCTGACACGTGAGTCACGTTTATGGGGAACCTCGAACTCTGTCAGGAACTGGAAATGGGAAATTTGTATTTTCATAGTTCACACCTTTCCATTCTAAACTCTGGATCACAACATTTTCGAAGATGAGTCAAACTTGCATGAACAAAGTTCGACACATCGTAACTTTTACTCATTTTTTTCAAAGATAAACGATTATGAGTTTCAGTCATATTTTTCATGGAGAATCTGTAACATAACATTTGCTTCGAATTCAACAGGTCACCTTGTGAACATCGATGGCAATACAAGCGATCTCGTTGATGTGTCTGTGTCCGTTTTCTTCCGGAACTCCGGAAACAACCATGTACGCGTCGCCAATCGTTTCCACCTGAAATATTAGACGTTTTGTTATGGTTACCCAAACAAATTCAACTATTATCACTGTTGAAAATGTTATTTACGTGGTCTGTATGACATTTTGAAAATCTTTAGACTTAGCATGTTTTGTCATACTTTTTGAAACTTTTCCAGAGTGCGTGTCCGGAAGCATGTTCGAAGAAGCACTAAACGAGCTTAGGTCGTACCATACTAATCTACGTAGAAAATGAACGGGACTATACCTTGTACGCCTCTCTTCTGGCGATGAACTGATCGAATCCATCGAATACTCCATTCAACACATTTACCACTTCTAGGGGACTGGCGTCGCGGCACAGGTCAGCGAAACCAACGATGTCACTGGAATGTTGATGAACCCATATTAGTAGAGAAAATGGTCCGATATCCGCAACAGAATGGACTTGTTTTTGACGCAATATTCGGGAAATGAGTTTTCTCACCTGAAATGAGCTTTCTCACCTTTCTGTGAAACAAGTCATAATGAGTGTGTACGCATTGAGATCTGATTTTCGCGAAATGAAATTAGTTAATTTATTATTCGATCTATACCTGAACAGAATGGTAGCAGATGTGTATGTTTTCGGAGGCACGGGACGTCCAAGCTTCAGTTCGCTGGCCACATACCTGCAATAAGGATGACAGATTTAAGAAGTCCACTAATCACCAATGCTACACTATCATTCCGATACCAAAATGAATGCACTCTAAATAAATAACAAATGAGTGACTCACGCCGGTAGCAGTTGAGAGAGTAGTTTGTCAGCACGTACATTGGCTTCCTCCAACATGCCAGTTCTTTCTTGCACCAATTTCTCGAGGTTGTTTGCGTACTAAATGATCTCTCAACTATTTTCGGATGACATTTTATAAACAGTTCATACTAAATTTTTCACAAAATGGAGTCAGAACTGTTTAGGAGGTTTTAGAACAGCAGTAGTCTTTGCACAAATGTTTTCAAGACATTGTTTCCCACCGTGCGAACTCACACGGTTTAGGAGTTTGCAAGTTTTTGAGAAAGTCATTTAGAATGAAGAAAATATTCAACGTTCACGTGAAACCTACATCAAACCACTGTTTTTTACGAGACATGACTGATGTTCAGAAACGTACTAAAAAGGAATAAAACCTAGGTAGAGAGCATCATAAAAGTAAGTGTTATTCACTCTGACACGTTCATGGTACCCTATGCTTGTACATGTTTTTAGTGTAAGTTTTCGTCCAGTATAATTTTCCACCCAATAAAATAAACGACAAACTTGTTCCATCATTCTCATCATTTGATCAACCAAGCTGCCGCGACTGGAAATAATCTGGTAACCGAGGTTCTATCCTCAAAATCCACTTTTTAGAAAATTTGTTCCCACTTTTCCGAGCACGTGAGCTCCCCGGTTCTAGTCCGATAGCTTACCTGTTTTTTTTTCTTAAAGTCTTAAAGAAGTGTTTCTCATTGGAGATCACGCCAATTGGGATGAGCGTCGCGAAAATGTGGACTTTCTTGAACACCGTGCAAGGATTGTTCCGTCAGTAGTGAAACTAATGGGTCATCATAATGCCTCATAACATCTTGATTGAAGACGAATGTATGACTATGAGTTCTGCAAACTTGAATGGGTTTAAATGAAGCGTGAATAAATGCAGAGGCCCAAGTTCCCCATTAATGTTTCGAGCCTCGTATTGGGCCAGCTCAGGTAAAAGAAAAGCATACCACCCATTGGTTGGTTCTGCTGCTTTTGTAGTTGTATCTCTTCCACATTTGTAGATCAGACTACAAATATGTTGTTTTCACTTCTCGAGCCACTCTACTCCGTGACCTACACTTTGAGGTAGGTCTCGACGTTGAGTTTGATTCTCCTGAGACTGGGTCTCATCTCCGGGGTGCCGTTCCAGCAGTCCGAGATGAGGTTCGTCAGATCCATGTTGAGAACCTGAAGAACAGCCTAAATGAGATGGGTTGAACACATTATTATCAGAGAAAGGCGGCCGACGCCAGCGAAATGAAGAAGCCTGACCTTGTTCGGCTGAATCGACGGTCGAACCACCTTCGAGCCGTCCTTGATCTGCTCCACCACCTCTGAAATACGAAGTATGGCTCCGAGAGAAACCGCAGCCAGACGTGCAGATGGCTGTCGCGCGAGTCCCAATCTTCCGCAGAGGGACTAGTTGAAAACGCATCCTACATCGATCAAAAACATGAAAAATCACGCCATGTTCACGTGATTGGCGCGCTTTCATCATCAGAAACATATCCCATTTGTTCTATGTTTTAATAAAATTATTTAATTATTTAGTGAGGATAATCCACGGAAATACGTGAGTTCAACCACGTTGGATGGGCTCGATTGTTATTCCGAAGTTATATTTCCGAAGCGGGAAAACGTAAACTTACGCATATAGTCAGTTCCTTCCGGGAAGGGCAGGGCTCGAAAAATGATCTCGTACATGATGAGACCAAAGGCATAGACGTCACCCAGCGCTCGCCGATTCTGCAAAACCGATATACCGAGGAAGAAGACGAAGTACTAGAGTAATCCAACCTCTTTCGTTTTCAATTACCCCATTCCAGTACGTTGCAGTCTTCCACATACAGCACTTCTATATTACCATACCTCTTTGGTTCAATTATTCGAATAATGAGTGGAACAGCGAACGTTTCTGAATTTATTCTCATGATTCATACTATTTCGGTGGTAGGAAAAGAGACCTGTGTCTGTTTCATCCAGTCCTGATCCACTCGGCGAACTCTGTTCTTCTCTCTGTTCTTCAGCATTTCCGGCGCCTCGTACAGCTGACCTGAATATTGATCCCGTATTTTTCAAGATAGTTCAAATGTTTCAAAAGTAGGGGAAAAATTCAAGGAACTGTCCGATCCATGGAGAGCTTTCCATCCCCGGTATCGTTCGTTTCATTCCCACAGAGACCTGTTGGCATCGTGCCAAAATTTTGGGATGACTATTTCTTAGAGTAGACGTAAATGTTCTAGAGAAATTTTTTGTTCACGTGCTCTTATAAGACTGGACAACCACTAACAAAGATTTGCAGTTTTTTGAAAAACTCTAAAGTAGTGAAAAATTGCGTTGAATATTCATTGGCACGCTGCCAAGTCTCAGTGGGAATGACCAGAACTATATGTCGACCATGTTCACATTGTTTTTTCGAGACAATCACACAATAACCCATTTTCGTTGTTCTCGATGACTCGATTTGAGAACTGAAAAGTCGACAATATGATGAACTGACTTGTTGCCTGAGTAGCCTGTGATTTGTCATCATTGTCCTTCAGCAGGTCGCGACTGATCGATTGATTTTTCTCCCATCGTTCCAGAGGATCGGCGATTCCTGAAAGAGTCGATGGTTACATCATTTATCTTCTATTTGCGTGCGTTCTCATCAAATTAGAGTGTAGAATGCTATTGTTGAGCTCCTATCTTCTTCAACTACTCCGCAATACTTTTTTCCCAAACAAAGAATGTGGAAGGGAAGAAAGAAACCCCCGAGTGCTCAAAGAGACGCAAAAAGAAATGTTTCTACACCTCATAAAGACTGTTGTTCAAATATCCTACCGTAATCGGTCAACTTGACCATCCAATTTCTGTCGATGAGACATGCCCAGGGCGACAGACTGCCGTGATAGCCGATGGCAGAGGCGTGGAGGTACTCCAGACCACCCAAAATGTCTTTGATGAAGGCCGCGTGGAACTTCCCGTCCAAGGCGATGTTATCGTTGTAGATGATGTCTTGCAGAGTACCTCTGCAACAGAGAAATTTATTATTGTTGTTTATTGTTTGTTTGCTTGTTGATTTTTCGCGAATATGCTGTGTATGAGCACTCAAATACTGTTTTCGATTAAATTCCAGTGTACTAATGTAAATATTCAAGCGTGAAGAGACATCAGACGAGCAACACATGTTTTCCCTCGTACTACGTCACTTCTACCGTAATACCAATGTACACATCTGTGAATTGAAAGTGATCGTGATATCTCAGATAGGGTGTCGATTTTCGGGATTAACCTGGAGCAAAACTTCCAGACGAGCAGCAGTTCTTCTTTTTCATTGAAGCTCATCCCCAGGAAGGGGTTTATGTTGTCGTGCACACTTTGCTTCATCTGAAGAATTAGAAAATAGGCGCATCGTACAACTTTTGTAGAGCGTGCAATTTGGTTTGAGAGAGAAATGAGTCAAAGAACTGAGGAACGTTTGTATTCCAGACAGCCGGATAGGTCTTCTTCTCTTTCACTAAGACTACTTGTAAATATTATCGTAGTGTTTTTGGACCCTCTCCGAGGGCAACCATGTAAGGGGGCAACTGCGATGAAAATAAACTTGGTCAGCTTTTTCATACTTCAGAGATGTCGTTTTACGTCAGAAATTATCACCGCAAACCCACCAAAACCAGTAGTTGTTTGTCAATTCTGCTGAATACGATCGGTCTTCGTTGTACATACCTGTAAATAAGAAACGTGTTTTGTAACGTGCATCTGATTGCACAAAACAAACGTAGGTTTGTCCCGGCGCGCTCTCATGAGGTAATATCACGTGGTACTTCTTGTGTTTAATTCACGAGATACCTCGGCGATGCTGCGGTGAACCTTATGATTGGTACAAACTATTCCACGAGCCATCTCACAGGTTCTCGCGAGCTAGTTCGCGTGAGGTTTATACTCCGTTCCACGATCGGTGACTTTCTACAGTAATCTTTCGAACATTCAAGGCAATTTATTTAATCAAAAAACAGACTTTCAGCTTCACTCTTTTCTGTGCCTGTAGTAACCACTGTATAGAACAAAATCACAAAGTTCAAACTATTTATAATACCTACAAGATATGAATAATGTACTTGAAAGATTTACAATCTTACTGTAGAGGGCTATTGTTGCGTAAAACAGACTATAGCAGTTTTTGCGGTCAACAACTACCAGAAACGTACTTGTGGTATATGGCGTGCGTGTTCGTGCCCACTATGGCATGGTTACGACATCCGTAGGTCATGTTGCTCAACTTGGTACGAGTACTTCCCAGCGAGAGCTGTAAAATGGCACATCATATTGTTTTCTCACCTATCAAAGTAATGATTATCACGTGTAAAGTTATAAACAGACATTCTGTGTTCTACGTTTCCGTCTTAAAATTTGGGATGTATGACTGTTGACTGTACTAGATTATTGATACTGAATTGAACTCACCAACTATATTCCGAAATGTTCCAAACCACTCACCATACTCTTCACTTGTTCCTCATCAATAATCTGTAGATCATCTCGGTAGATTCGGAAGGGGAGTTTGTTCAGGGCACGTTTCTCACTGAAGGTGTCTATTGGCAAAAGTGGATCGAAACAAACATCAGTAGATCAATTTTTTCTATCTCTTATGTACACAAAACCTCTCAGTGAATTAATTTGTTTGACATCATTATACGAATAAACGTGGAATTCGCTGGGAAGCTCATGACATGCTCTCAAGAGTAACTCGTGAACTAATCTCACGCTATATATGGTACTATAGGTTTGCTCTCTTCAAAACAAACCTATATAGTGTATGTCACACTATCGGGCTGTGTTCGTAGTTGTATGACGTGGCATTTTGGGCCAATTCTACAACTAACCGGGTTTTTAGGTAACCTAACCCTTTTTTGGTAACCTTTTTTCAGGTTACCTTGGTAGGAACCTGAAACTAAAATCCGGTTACCGTTCAAACTAACGGTAAAACCCACATTTTGCGTTAGAAAAACAGGTAACCGGTTTTTCATTTTAGGTTACCAACCGGTTACCTACTGAGGCAACCTGAAAAATAGGTTACCGAAAAACGGTTAGGTTACCTAAAATTCCGGTTAGATATAGAATTCACCGGCATTTTGATCGAATTCCAAACGTTATTATGTATTCAGATAGAACCACCACCGGAATTGAGGAACATTTCCTGCTGTGCCTATATAGTTCACACCATTCCTACTGAGACTCCTACAGTAACCTTACAAAATTTCCGGAGGGTGTTGTGAAGCTAAATCTTTAGATCATCGAAAATCCTCTCGTGTATTTTCTGTCTCTGAGTACGAGAATGTGGTGCAAAAATCCTCAACTGTTTCGACCACAAGTGAGTGAGGAAAACAGCTTGAAAATTTTGAAATCCTACTGTTAGAGTGTCAGTAGGAATGAAAAAGACTATACCTACCAGACACGGTGTAGGAGGAAGGCTCCGCAACCAAGAAGCACTACAAACACGACGAGTCCGGCTCCAACTATGAGCAGGGTGTAGTCGCACTTCTCGCCGCGGAAGCCGCAGTCCGGCTCGTCCTTCGGTGTCTGTTTGTCCAGAGAGGGCCAGAAGTCACGCATCAGGTCAGTCACGATCTTTAAAAATGGAAGTTCGATGAAAATGTTCAGTTCTGGTTCCAATCCCCCCCCCCTTTTCTTCCTCTTTTCATCTCACGCTTTACTTGAATGATAAATGCCTTTATTCATTGATGCGAAATGACGCTAAAACCTGGTACCTGTATTTCCGAAAAAAATGTGAAAACTCTGCCGATTTTCTGTTTTTGAACAAATTGTGAATCAGCACAATGCTTGTTATTTGTCTCAAATGGATTATCCACACTTTGTTGTGGAGGAAAAGAATGGCACTTTCCCTTATTTCATTGGGCAGATCTCATGATTTTTTATGAATTTGTGTTTACAGGACATTGAGCTCCCACTCAAAATTCATGTACTCAAGATGAAGATACTCTACTCATAACCAAGTGTCTTCCAATCACTTTTTTTCAGACGTCTATTCAGCATCCGACGAGACAGTGTGCAGTTCGGAGAGACGTAGACTAACTGGTACTGTCTGCTGTCTTAACGACCTCCATGCTCTCTAAAGGTACCTCCGCCGGCATACGCTATTCCTCTACGCACATCGTTCACTGTTCTTGGGTTTAGCTGCGTTTTTCTCTCTTCTTTTTCTCTTCAACTTTTTGTCACAAGTAGTTTGTGACTTACAACTTGCAATATCATGTTTGTTATTCAACTATTCACGGGATTTAACACTTTCGGGGTCTTCTAGTATCTCTGTTGTCCCTTTCTAGTGTTTAATACATTGTATAACGAGTAAATGAGTTCGTTAAACCATTTATGGTTTATCCCCCGGAAGTTTTTTGTATTGTTTCTTCTTGAACTTTTTGTCGAAAGTAGTTTATGACTTACAATATCGTAGCCTCGTTTATCGCTTACAATATCGTAGCAGCCAGATTTGTTCTGCAGTCCGTCACACTTGTCTATCATGGTTGGCTCCATGTGTACCATGGAGAGAACCTGAAAACATCGAACTTCATAGCTGAAACAATCGGTATACATTATTACAGACTACAACCCCTCTGATGGGTTCGAACTACACACATAGCTGTTTCGCGTTTTAACTGTCACTTTAGTATGAGCAGAAACATTTTTGTATTCTTCTTCGTTCGTCTTTGCTTTTCTTGCTCTGTATTCCACTTCTATCTCCCTCCCCCACTCTTTCTCATCCCGCTCTCTCTTCCTTTCTCTTTCTCTTCTCCTCCCCCTCTCTCCCTTCGACTTACAGTGTTAAGGCCCTAACATGATCGCAATGCGGGTGTAAATAATGAGTTTCTTAAGTACAACCAGCCTGGTCTGAATTAGGCGACACGAAGAATCCCCTATAGAGTGGGGCCCTCTCCGCCCGGTCGTCCATTGTTATCATGCCCGAGGCTATGCCGGAGGCACCGACCATTCCTGAGAAAAACTCGATGAATATGAATCTATAATAGAAAAACATAATTTTTTGTACTCAATATCACAATCCTTCCTTTTCTTTCAAGTGGGTATTCAGCAGAAAAAGAGTGTAAAAGCTAATAGATAATCTCTCAACTATTAGTGTTGTGAATTTATATGTTTACACCGACAAGGGAAGGTGATGCACAGTATCTTATTTATGCGTCTTAACAAGTTGTGCAGCCATATTTGAAATACGTGTCACTTTAACAGAATTTCACCCCTATCTACCCTGGAAGTTCATTCTTCGCATGTTGTTCCACATCATTCTTCCGTCCAGCAGATTTTCCGGATTTGCCGTCTCGTTCAAAACCTTCCGCGCGGCCATCGCGAACAATTTCAACGCGTCGAACAGATACAGATATCCATAGATGTTCGCCTAAAACTCACAATGGTACCAGTAGTTTCTGAATGGCCGATTTAAGTCACCTAATGAAAACCAAATAGAACTATAAAAATTGTAATTCTTCCATTTCAAATGCACGTTCCTATTAGATAACATGGCAACTGGTTGGGACTCCAGCCGTCTGCAAAATTAAACAAAACGTGTCTACACTCTACACACTACAATTCACGATGAACTATTTCTTTGAAGCATTAGGTTTCAGAGTAGTATTGTGTAGTTTCTCACCACATCCACATCTTCCTCAGTCAATCCACCTTCTTTGATCTTCTCCAGAAATGGTCCTATTATCGAATTATCGAAACTATTTACGTCATCGATCTAAATAGACGTCATATACAGTGCTAACACTCAGAAATATCCCGGCGTTCTCTACAAACGCGAGAGAGTGTGGAGGTCAATGAGACGCAAGACAGTTGCAGACAGTCAGCGTCTTTTACGCTCTCTCACAGAAAACAGGCCAGCCTGAGTACGTATGCTGGAAGATCTTCTGTCGCTCTGCCCCACTATTCCTCATCTCTTACACCCCGGCGGGATGTAAGAACAGAGAAATAGCGTGTGTTTGAGGAAACGCAGGATGGGATGAAGGTGCCGGGATCTACTAGCATACGTACTCTGCTATACTATCCGTTACGCACATCTAGGAAATCACTAATGGAGGGAAGATAATGCGAGTAGGAGGAAGAAATAAATTGGATGGGTGATATCGTTTCATTCAAGCCAAACAATACCACTTTCACATTCAGGTATTTCGTACGTTATCGTATTGTTCTCGTTTACCATTCTGTGAATGTATTCTGTCTCAAGTTCCGTTTTCCGTCTTTTCACACGCTTACACCATGTATGCGCAATAAATAAAAAAAATTAATTCAATGACTCACAATGATGGCGTTCGCGTATTGATCTTTGACCTTCTGCAGCATTTCTCCATCTCCTCCGATCCAGGGGGAGACGTCTTTCGCTCCGTCCTATCAATCAACAACTTTGGTCGAGATGGAAACACCGATCTATCATATTCGATTTTTATTTGGTCTTACGACCATGGCATTATTTTCTATTTTCGCCAGAAACTGGAATTCTCCTTAGATTTTAGAGTGGCTGTTCGACAGTCAGAAATTAGATCGAAGTTTTTTGATGCATTTATTTTGTGAAATAAATATTCTCTAAAAAACCACTGTAGTTTGTTGTCATTATTGATTTGTTTACCTGTAACCATGGCAGAACATAGGCGAATTCGTTGACGTTCATTCCAATGGAATTGGCGGCTGTCAGGAACTCGCGGGACGATTCGCGCGTGTTTGAGAATAGACAGATCACGACTGCAACCAGGGTAGAGTTCATACCAGTCCACACGTGATGGACACGTGAAACATGACGCAACCTCCGCCAATACACACTATGTAATCTCACTTCTTTATGACTTGTGTACAACGTAATTCACGCGACTACACAGTTGGCAAACAGCATACAGTGTGTGACAGTCATTGGAAACACATAGAACAATTAACCAAGTAGTGCAACAATTTGTCTAGTTAATACTGAAACAAGACTTATTCTCTGCCGTCACCCACTTCTAGCTGTGCTCTTTAGCTCAGACAGCAACCCAGAGTTGACCATCACCTTCGAGTCGGCATACTCATCGAACATTATCTGAAACTTGTATTTACAAACAAAGTATGAAATGAAACATTAGAGAAAGCAAAAACTGAGAAGTTTCTCGTGTGATGTTTTTAAGTACAGTCCTGAAAGTACTTAAAAGGCATCTGAAAGTGTTTCAATAAAGCTTCAAAAGTGTTAATTTCGCGTGCACGAAACGTTGAGAGGGGCCATGTTGATTTTATTTTGCTCTAAAAATGCTTTTTCATTGACGTTCTCTTGGTATCATCAGAAGCCATAACCGAATTGCCATTATTTCAAACCTTTTTCACAATAGTAATCTTTCTCGCGTGGAAAACTTCTTCAAAAGCATAGGTTCGGTCGTAGGCAACTGTTCCAGTATTTGTCACGATAGCCACCTGAAGCACAATCAAATTATGGATTTATCAAGTATAAAGTGTGATCAAATTTGAGCTCCAGTTTGATATGCGCAACGAACCGAGATTGTGTAAATCAACTGAAAACAGGGAAATAAAACCACATCAGATGACGTGCACAAGTATCATTTTAGCTCATACTTGAATTGAACGACCCGTGAACCGCGAAAAATTTGTAGACAACTACAATATTTCGAGAAAAAGTACTGAGAAACACTATAGCGCAGATAATCTATCTGTAGGATACAAAAAATAAAACTGGCAACGTTCTCGGTCAGCATTTCAATTTTGATCAGAGAATATATGTGATTACGCTATGCAATGGAAAGTTGTATTATCCATTGACTCAAAGTTTTGTTATGATCAATAGCAATACCTTTGTCCATCCATAATGACGAAGCAGGGCACAAGTTGCTTCCGCAATCGAGTTGGTAGTTCTCATCTGAAAATACCGGTTTTAATTCATACACTAGGTTCTATTTGTCAATCTTTTCGTACTTCGAATCACACGTTTCATTGATTATTCTAATTCTAACAAATACCAAATAGAATAACTCTCTTACCGATATTCTAGCCAGTGTTGGGTAGGCGTTCTTGTCTGCGAGGGCGTTGGATGATGCCATGTATCCGATGATGGGGAGGTTCCAGAAGGCAGCCATCCGCGCCACAGCGTCCATTTCTGAATAGAGAGAAGTTTTTCAGAAATTGGGGAACTTGTTTTTCCCGTACTATATGATTCGGTCCTCTCAACGCACGCATAAACGGCGTAGTGCTTGTAGTTTGATCGCGTTCGTTTTTGGTCGACTTTGGATAACAAAGTGCATTTCTTTCGACTGCCGTAAAGTAACCTCTGACGACTGTGAGCATGTCTTTCCACTACAATTAGCATTTTCTGCTTTTTCTGCAAAACAATATCTTTGACCTACCTGCATTACAGTAGGGTCCGATGAAAGCCTTGACCTTCTGTAGATGGTACATGTCGGCCGCCACCGCCACTCCCTCGTACGACTCACCGCAACCATTTTGGGAGATGATTCTGAAAACCGTTCAATTTTCAGAAGAGAGAGGATTTTATCGTGAACGCATAAAAATATTCAAAACCTCCCGCGATTTTCTCGAAAACTGTACCATTACCCTGAAATATCGACACCATCACACATTGCTGGACACGGTTTTCTCAAACGTTTACAACACGAAGCTATGTTCAATGCACATCTTTCAGTACATTTCTGTAATTTTGATCTGCCTATTCGCTCGTATGTTAGTGAATAATCAACAACTAGCGCCAAACTGAATGTTCTCTGTCGATAACTATACAAAAACAGGCTTTGTAGACTTTGGCATTGCAATTTAGATCGAAAACATTGCTCACTGAGGAATGTACTCACAACTTTCATTCTTCTTAGTTGTGCAATCAGTGGTTATTCCCTTTTCTTTAGATTTTTCTAGTATTCTAATACTTCTAATATCCCTCTTGTTATTTCTAGTACTTTCGTTTCCTTGTTGCGGCTTTGTTTCTTCTGTTCTTCAAAAGGTGTGACTAACATGCATCTGCCCACTTTCAATTAGTAAATGGGAAAATAATGCTATAAATCTTACCAAATCTCATGATCGGCTTGGTTACGGTACCTAATAATGTCGCCAAATATGTCAACAACCTGGGAGTGGGTTTATATTGCAATTTCCTTATTGAACAAAATGGGCATGGAACCGCGGGAAAAATTGTCCTCAATTATTGGTACAATACATAGTTTGATAGTAATGAGCAACCAAAAAAGGATGAAAAACCCAATTGTAACGAATGAAATCAGGTACCACCAGTTTCGTTCTGCTTTATTTATATGTTTGCATACTTGCGTATTTCGAATTCCTAAGACCCTTTTCCAGAACATAACGTGCCCCTCTGTGTCCCTTGAAGTCAGCACATATTTTACATTTTCAGAAGATCGTTTATCGCAGCGGCAACTCTGAATACTCACTCGACGTCAAAGTCATCGTCCAGAATCCCTTCCTTCTTCAACGACATGTGCGATAGTTCCAGTATTTTCACGTCGTTTCGGAGGGCATTCAGAGCGCCGATGTGTCCCAAACGGAGCCGAATTTTACCTGAAAAAAATACTTATCCTAATTATACTTATCGAAAAAGAAATACTTATTCTAATTTCGTTTTTCTATTCGGTATACCGTCACCCATCAAATCTAAGATAAAGAAATTAGGATGTTAGTAGTGAGGTAGGGGTGAAGAAACTTTCCAAATGTTAATTTTCCGGAGTTCGTCTTGAACCATAGCACACGCGTTGATAACTTCCGCATTTCATTATGGGTTCGTGTTATAAAGAGTGTTTACTAATGCTTCCAACATAGGTGAAGATTGCATTGAATGTGTATGTACATGTACTGTAGTTTTCTCAGTAGAAACGATGTCAACCGTACCTTGGGCGTCGAATAGTCCTTCGGTCGTGTTTCCGGGGGTCGGTGTGAACGGATTCGGCTTGGGCGACGATTCGGCCGAAGTCGAGATCTGGACTGCGACGGCAGCCGCCACAAGAAGGGAAAGAAGCATGAGGAAGATGGAAACCCTGGAAGTTATTGAAGGGTTAGAAACATGTTTCTAGTTTTAGAAGAATATAGTAGACTACTTATTGAATCACTAGTGAGTTTAAAGTTTGAATACGGAAAGAAAGAAAAAGAGTCAAGTTCCGAAGAAAGTATATTCACATGAACAAGACTACACGTGAGCACCACGTTTTGAAAAGGTGGTTACATCACATGAAAACGTAGAAACGTTTGGAAATAGGCGAAAATCACATTTGAAACACGACGAAATTGTGAAATACTAGAGATTGAGAATGGACGTCAATGTGAAACGCCAGACGGATTTCCAAGATTGTGAAATGGCTTTTCCATTAAAAACGCTCAAGGGATAAAGCACATCTACGTAGACTCAGATAAGTCCAAGGTGGTTTTCATTCTCACTTTCTCGGGAAAATAGAACGAGTTATTGTTGGGAGGCCAGAGTGTTGAATCTCATGAATTTATACACGAGCGCACAAAATTTCAATTGTGGCAAAAAAATCCTTCTAAACTGTTGAGGTCTACGCAAACTGCAGAGGTTCTTCTCAGTATACTCATCATTCTTCCTATTTAGAGTGCTGAGTATACTAGAAGAAAATTAAAAGGTCACGTAAAGTTAGCATTCTAATGAGGCATCGTGCATTTTGTCATGGCACGTTTATGGGTTCTGCTGTGTTTAATATGCTTCACGTGACTGTACAATTGATTAACAGTATATGCAGTAGAACGTGCGAACGCTCGTTGGCTACTCCGTCTGTGGTGGAAGTGCGGAATTGGATAATAAATCTTTAAATTCTCCAAAAAACAACGGAAGGGATGTAAACAACTACAGCTGTACTCTGTTTCTACTAGCAAAAAGGGCGAACATGATTTCTGTCAAGAATAGGTGGCGTTGAGAGTGAAACAAGGTAAAAACTCTCCTTTCTTGGAAACTATTCAACATTGAATTTATACAGTTATGAGTACAATTTCTAATAAGGAACGAAACCCGCTCAAAACGAGTGTCGACACTCGAACGATGCTGTTTTGAGAAAAATGTTATCTTGGAAGACTGTATTAGATGGCAGATTTATCAGGCTTATCGAGAATTACCAATCCGTTTCTCATTTATCTAAGTGTCTTGTCATAAGACTTTCCCTAAGCCAAATCTCACCCCGAATAGGCCGATTCCCCCAAAACCACTCTATGAAATTGTTATTCTGTCAGAATTATCAAAGAGTAATATTACTAGATCGATCATAGAAAATATTTTACTATACTACGATTCAATCAGGAACAAATTTTGATTGTGAATTTTCACCCACAAAAGGATATATCTTGCTCCAATCTACTTCAACAAAAATGTTCGCTGTGATTTTCAGTCACCGATGCTTCAAATCAGGAAGCATTTATCGGGAAGTGTACTCGAGGAATGTAAAACACAACGTAAACCAAGTATGAATCAGTGAGAAGTTATCCCGGATTTCAAACGTGAAACACTATCTTAGCCACATTTCTCATTCTGGGCTCGTTCCTTTCTTACAATCTCACTTACAGATCCACATGAAACGATGAATGCTCGAACTTTTATAGGACACCAAGACCGATTCTATATCAGAACAGAAGACGTTCATAACATTCGTGAACCGAATTGACCTGGAACCAATTTGGTTAATACTGCTCAGTAACGCATACCTGTGAACCTTGTTTTTGATTCACCTTTTACCCAAAATTATCATGAGTTTGATGATCAAATACCACAAAAGGTCTCGCACCTGATCTGAGAACTGGTTTTTGATCTCCACGTCTCTTATATGCTCCATTTCACAAACTCAGTGCAGTCTTTTACATGTGGAAATGTGAGTTCGCCGCCTAGTTTTCGATCAACATTCATTGATTTTTCCACACAATTCAGCGAGTTTCTCATCAAAGTTGAGGTTATTTGCAAAACAAACATTGAAGATCCCTAAGCAAACTGATCGCGTTGAAAAATCTATCATTTTTGACATGAATAAAAACATTATTAATTCAAAGAATGAACATAAATTACCCTATGACATGATTTTATGACACATTTTGGTTTGTTTGGTTTGCAAACAATCATAAGTTTAACATGAAACTCGACACTTCCGGTTGGTATAAAAATAACGAGTTCTCAACTCTTCTATCATCCAAGAAATGTTCCGCTCTCTTCTTATTCTAGCTGTTTGCGTCGCTGTTACACAGGTAGTGAAAAAGTTCAAAATCTCGATCTCAAACTATTTGGTTTGGTTCCTTTCATATAAAAATACTTGGAACAAATCAATATTGTGAAGTAAGTTGTATTGTTCAATTAGCTTTTTGCAAAAAGTGTGTTCGGTTCAATAATTTCATTGAATCTTGTATGATTGTACAAAAGTAGTGTTCCAGCAATGTCAAAAGTTGAAGAAAAAGAGGTCCACAGAAGAAATCGGAGAAATTGGTCAGATTACGGTAGTCTTGAACAAGAAATACACGGAGGTCCCTGCTGAGCTACACACGGCTCTCATGAACACCAATGTTAGTTTTCTTCAGCGAACACAATCATATGGAATCCTAGTAAACACAGCAGAAACCTAGATATACCTTATTCCGAAAAGTAACACACCACCTGAACGGAAATAACAAAAAAACTATGGCAACTACAGCCGAGCATAACTTTATTCAGAGAATCGCACAATTTCATACATATCACATTACCAACTCTAAAGGGAATATCCGTAGATGTGTGAACATTGGCTTGGATGAGCCTTGTAACCACCTCATGCGGTCTGCCATACAGAAACCGCGGTGAGCGGGGATCGAACCCGGGTCATGGAGCGATAGTGGAACGCTAAAACGACTTGACCACTCATCATGATCTACTGTAGTTTGTACCTTCCACAAACGGGTATACTGTTGATCAATTGCACAGTCCCGTAAAACATGTTGAACACAGCAGAAATAACGTACAAGGACAAAGTGCACGATTCCTCCATAGAATGCTAACTTTACGAGACTATTCAACTTACTTCGAGTAAATGGTCAGTACTTTCAGATTCACCGTCGCAGTCGTGGTTACAACCTAGTTCCCCCGACCTTTTCCGAAAAATCGATGAACATCAATGGAAAACTCGGAGTCGAACTCACATTCCCAAATGTGGCAAACTGCGCGGAGTTCGTGAGACGAAGCGTGGAGATCGAAACCCGTTTCCAAGAGGAGGCCAGTCCGCTTTATAATATATAAAATATTTATAATGTGATCATAATTTATAAGCTTTCAGCTTTACACACTGTTTTGTAATACGATTTCTCAAAAACTGCTCAAGTTTGATGAAAAATGTTTCAAGCATACAATTTACAGCTTTGTTCCAGGTCAGCAGTGTCGCCGGATCCTGTGGGGATCTTCAGTTCTGATAGAAGATTTTCCGGAATAAATACTTGAGCATTACCCTTTCAAAGTCCTCGAAACTCGTCACGAAAAAATATGAACGTAATTGTCGCTGAAAATTTGTTTGAGGAGTTTTTCAATTCATAATGACACGTACCATTTTATTGCGCCTTATCAAGTAGTTCGTGTTGGAAAGCGCCACCGAGGAAGTAATTCATAGTTTTTGTTGATAAAAGGAGTACCAATTACTCTAATACAATTATAGTCAGTTTCACCAGCCTATGTTTTTATCTTCAAGTCGTAAATCTGTTTTGTAAATCAGGAACAAACTGTGTCTTCAAATTCCCATGTGTCAAAGGAAGACGGCGAATCCACCGTAACGTTGCCCCTCAATGAACATCTATACTACCTCTGTTTCGGTTCAAATAAGAATCCCAGAATCGTGTCTTGGTTCTTATTCGTTTTCTTGGTTAAGAAAGTTTCGTGGTTAAGAAAGTTTCGGTTCTCGGGAGAGATGCACTTCCACATGTCTCGTCATTTTAGAGAATTTGACGGAGGAAAATTACTAGCAAATCTACACGGAATAAGATTTCATAGTATGTAAATGTACGAAACGAGCGAAACCTTATCTCGTGCTCACACATCCCTTGAGGAGGGCTTAAGCAATCTTTACAGTAATGTAATTCCTCCGGGTCGTTTCAATTCTTGAAAACTCTCAAAGAATACATGTTATAGAAATTGAAAGTGGAACGATGGTTGTTGAACGAATGTTTTGAATTAACCATTTTAGCGTCAAAATTACTATCTCCTATTCTTCTACACACATCAATACTTTTGTGTTTCCCTAAAACTGCTTTTTTGTTATATTCATTGAATATTTCTATCTATTCGGTTCTCTCTAACTTTGTTGGCTTTCTTATCATAAAACATCAAATTGGGCTGATAAGATGGGTGTGAAAAGCCGCGAACCATCGATCTTCCCTTTCATGAGGTTGGTTTAGTTGTCAGCATTGTTTTTTTACAGTAATAATAGAACACCGTTTAATTTTTTTTCGCTTCACAACATTCTTGGTCTAGTTGTCAGCATTGTTTGACTTCTTAATAATAATTAAAAAAAAACCGTTCATTTTTTTGTTCCACAACATTTTTGGTCGAGTCGCTTTGTGCTTCTGTCGATAGTTTCCGTAAGGCAACTACCAATATGCACGGTCTCAGAAACAAGGATGCATTCTGTGTAGATCTACAATTGTATTTTGCAGTTTTATGTATTCGTAGAATATAACCTTCCGTAATGCATCACGCATTTGAAAACTTTTTCTCTACATCGTAGAATTTTCACCGTCAAATTAGGGTCTATAGAATAATCCCATGCAATACCTTCTGTTCGAACTTGTACTTGTTCTCTGCTCTAAACTCTCTTTGGGATAGAGGCTCTGAGGCACCGTAGTCCGTAGTAAACACATGAAAGTGGTGAGCTCAACCTGGTTGAGGATCTGATCACATTCTGCCCACACGTACAACCATAGTGTAGATGATCCAAACCTAGGTGAGGTGGTTACCAGATAGTTCAGCTCAAAGGTGACTTTTCATGAGACTTTGTTACAGTTCCTGAGATAAGTGTTGAGAGAAAAACAGAGAGGGAGAGGAAGAGAGAGAGAGAAAGAAACACAGAGAGAAAGAGAGAGAGAGAGAGAGAGAGACCGTAAGAGGGAGAGAATAATTAAGAGATATAGATGGGGGACAAAAAAGCTAAGCGCAATGCGGGATCCGGGATAATCCTGCATACGACCTCATTTCCCATTTCAGATTCATATCTTTTTTGGTACTCTTGCTCTCCATCGGTTCGCAAGCCGCCCCTGTGAACAAACGAGATGAGACAGATCCAAAGGGTGGGATGGATCTATGTTATTACTATTACTACTCTTATTATTATTATCGGTTTCATAACCCACTTTCACTCACTCGATTCCACCCAGAATAGTTTTTGCATGTTTCCAATTAGGAAATAGTCAGAACTCGCTAGAATTCATTCCATACCACCTAAATGTTGTTCCATATATTTACTTACCCGTGTCAATGCTTTAATAGTATAGCGAAGTTCTTTATTTAGAACAAAGTTTTCAAGAGTTCGAACCATAGATCACGATAGAGGAATCAGGAGAGGTCACGTTTCCCCTTCTGTAACCAGCAGGCATGAATAGAATAGAGGCCGTTTTTAGATTTTTCCGTCAACGCCAACTAAATCAATACGCAAATTATCTTTACTATCAAGGCCAACGTTAAACATCGACGTAAAATGCTATCTTTCCAAAAAGTAAAAGCTCATCAAATCTAGATTCCGACCATGGAGCTGTTTTCCAGTCTGGTTTTGCTTGAACCCAACAATCCGCACGATAGTTGAAGAAGCTCTGAACAATGCAACCATCAAGAACAATGCCGACGAATTGCAGGAGAACATTGAGGTGAGATCATGGCAAAACCAACAAACAATATTATCAAATGAATACACAAACAAATAATACAGTTATACTTCACATTTTTGCATAAATTGCTATAAAATATCAGGCGGAAACTATTCTGTAACGGGTTTGAAGTTTGAACTTAGATTTGTAGTGTATGGGAGGGATCACACTACAACTCGAATATACTAAACAACACTAACAGAGTGGCCCGGCTCACCGGGATATAGATATAGTCGCCATTTTTCCTATAAAGACAGCAGAGGGTTCAATTGATTGAGAGATGCGTGGCGAGCGGTCGTTGATTATCTGCCAGCAGTTGAGAGAGTGAGTAGATCAATGATACGCAGACGAACTGGCCGCTCGCCAAACCCTGTCCCGTACAAAATCGATGGTACGGTGTCCACAACGGTTTGACAAATCCTATAATTGATAGTAGAAAAGTGAATGATTATCAAAGGTGTCCGCGGGCATGACACGGGCAGTGTCCCGAGACAGGTGAGCACCTCTCGCACGGAGACCGACCGGTTAGAATGCTGGTGGGCAACTCAAGGGTGCGTCGCGGGGTAGCTACTAACTCTCAAATATATCCCGAGGAGGAACAAAGTTCAGGAAATTAAGCTCCGAACTAGAGAAATTTGGTCGAATAGACAGGTGGAAGTACAAGTGACCCAGGTTCGATCCCCACTCTGAACATGCTTCGTTGCGTAACAGTAATTTACTGTTACTACAAAGTGGCGGGAATGAAAACAATTTTTTCGTCGTTTTGAATAGAATATCTCGGAATTTTTCGAACCGTTGTGTCCTTCAACTGTAGGGTTGTTAGAATTGGAATTGGAATTGGAATTGGAATTGATAGAATTGAGATAATCATCCAAAAGAATTGCAATTCCAATTCTTTTGGTCTGTCGAAAAGAATTGGAATTGCAATTCCAATTCTTTTGTATGCCGAAAATAGTTGGAATTGCAATTCCAATTCTTTTGTATGTCAAAAAATTTCTGGAATTGCAATTCCAATTCTTTTGTATATCAAAACAACTGGAATTGGAATTGGAATTGACTTGATTTTCTCCCAGAATTTATTCAGAATTTATTTACAATTCCATGCTCCTTTTCCTTGTTCATTACTAAATTACCATTGTTCCTTATGTCTCTTTTTCAATGGAACCAAAGTGAACATTGTTTATCTTCGTTTTTCGAAGAAAAAAACTGACATGAAGTTGGAAACACAGTCAATTCTAATCAATTTCAATCAATTCCGATGGAATTGGAATTGAAAATCTGAGATTTCGAGGAATTGATCGGAATTGGAATTGGAATCGAGCAGTTTTTGAAAATCTAAAAGAATTGGAATTGGAATTGAGTGGTTTTGAGAATTGCAAAAGAATTGGAATTGGAATTGAGTGGTTTTCGAGAATGGAAAAAGAATTGGGATTGGAATTGAGTGGTTTTTGTGAAACGAAAAAGAATTGGAATTGGAATTGACTTGATTTTTGGAATTGATTAACAACCCTATTCAACTGTCCCGATTTTCGTCATTCTGAGCACGATTGGTTGATGGTTACGCATGCCAAGAAGTTTCTATGGAATTCAGTGGCGACTCGCCGGCGGTGTCGCCGGCGAGTCGCCGCCAAATTTCAGAGTTGTTCTGGGACGGGGTCAAATGTTATTTGTAGTTTGATCTCGAGCTCCTCAAAATATTGAGAGTTCCAACTAAAAGATGGTGGGCTGAAGTACAAACAGAGCGGTAGAGAGAACCATGTCGTATTGGTTTGCTTTGTAAGGGAAAAACCTATTTCTTGCAGCAATCGTTGAAAGGATACTTCGATGCACACGCCGGGAAATGGCTTATCAGCGTCAGCAGTTTTCATCGAGTCAACGGGTTTGTAGATTAATACTCTATTCCATGGCAAAACGGGTTATTTTTCGAAAGTCTGAGTTTCCTAAGTTCCATTTAGGGTGTACTCATCGTCACAATTTGTTTGTTTGGCGGAAAGACGTTTTCTATTTGCTGTTGACAAGTTTCGATATGTTTGCCATCTAAAAGTTTCTGATTATGAGACAGATATCACTGAATTCACAACAATCTCTGAGAGTCAGCTCAAATTTGGAGGAGTACCAGATAAGTATTGTTTAATTTTAGGTTTGCCGACGATGCAGTGGAGTTTCTTCCCACATTCTGCGAAATCAACGATCAAACTACGAGTACGCATGTGCTCGTTGTGAAAATAGAATGAAATGTTTCATTTCACGTTAAGTCGTCCATAAGATCAAGCCAACGTTTGCTAAATAAATGAAATAACTTCTTTCATGGTGTTATGAATTCTGGTGATTGCCCTGTAATCAGGAGAGGCACTAGCTGATCTATCGTATCTCAACAATTTGAAAAAGGATGTGTAGTGTTCGCTTCTGACAAATCAAGCTTTTACGGTGTATGTTGTCCCATGTCGCTTGTTTGTACTTTGATCCCGCTGATGTTTAGTCGAAACTCGTGAGTTATGTTGTGTTTGAGTTCACTGTGAAGGTCCACGTGCGTGAGCAAAGTATATACAGTCGCTACCCTCCTCACCATGCAAAGTCTATTTCTCGGTGTGCCGTCAGCAACCGTTTTCCCCATTGGCTTTCCACTCGCCACATAGCAAATGAGTGCTAATTAGAGAATATATTCATACCAATTACGCATATAAGGAGGAGGAGACTGTCTGGGGCTGACCCTCATTTCACTCCACTTCTCAGCTAAGAATACGTTTTATTCATACTGAATCTATTTTTCAATCTTTCTCCAGCGTAGTTCATTGCTAACTAGACAGGATCAACTTTCTGCGATACGTTTGATTTTCAGCCAATTGTGATATATTGAAACCATATGTGAACTTCATACTATAAATACACTTGCTCATCAACAAGTTGAATACTGCGTCTCTTGAAGCTGAACTTGATCCCTCATTTTCATTTTGATTTGCACTCGCTCATCTCTTGGCCTTTTATCTGAAAAGCTTTGAGAAAAACCTAGAAAAACATTTGAAGCAGACTACAAAACAAAACTGTTGTACGTTTGTCTCCAGTTTCTCACTTCTACGTGACCTATTAGTCAATAAAAGTACTCCTCTCCCATCCTCGCCAATCCATCATATTTCGCATTACAGTATGTTTGGCACCTGTCCTGACATATCATTTGCCGTTATCCGAACCGAATCAGCAGAATACAAAGAAAGCGACTGCTATCTACCCCAGCCAGAGAATCTAAATCCCCCCTTCCTGTCTATTCGGGTCATCTATATATTCACAGTCCCAGCCTCCTCAACAACAATCACACCTCACCAAGTTCTTCCCCAACGACTTCCTTACTAGTAGCTTGTCCAGCTCGAAATTTCGAGTTTTGAATTTCGAGTATAACTGGACAAGTTCGAGCATCCAAATAACACAAACGCCCTGGAACCATTCTGTTACGAACCGAAACCCTTTGTCATTTTATATGTTTATGACCTTTTACGTACATTACTCATGCCGATTTTCCCTATATTTTCCCAATCCATCTCTCTCTCTCTACTCCTGTTTTTTCACTTTCTCCTCTTTCTTTTGTACTCCTTTTTTGGCTTTTTTTTTTACCTCCCGCTCTCTTCCCCTTGTCCTCTTATCACCCTCTCCACTTCCCCTCTTCTTCTCATCCCGCTTCCTCTCTCTCCCTCTCTTCTCACCCTCTCTCTTTTGTTTCTGCTCCTCCCTCTACTAATAGATGTTTCTTTCACCTACCCGCTACTTCAACCCATAAAAGAAGCCCGACCAATTACACGTGTACCATAATTATCCTCAAGGTTGGCCACCAATTAGCATAGTTTTACAATCCATTCAACTTTCTACCAAAACATATAGCAGATTTTTCACGTTTTTTTTCAGTCTTATTCTCATGTGATGAATTGACCGAGTCGCGTCACTTTCCAGATGTATAAATTTGCAAGCTGAAAAACACAGCAAGAACAAACTTTTTTCTACTTTAAACCACATTTTTTAAATAATATAAACACAATCTCATTCAGTAACTGAACTTTTCACATAACATTTTGGGAACACTCGATATATTCCCGTTTTACTTTTACTGGATAGTTTACTGTAGTTTCAGCCATAGTTTACTCGCCCATGTTGCGTAATGGTAATGAGTAGCAAACAGTATAGTATATCTGTACCCCCTAACTCGGTCTATCTTCATATCATATTACTATCCCCCCCCCAAACATTCTGAAACTCGCGTTAATCGTGGAAACAAACATGCGCTAAGGTCACTTGTCTACGATTACGTATAATGAGCCCTGTTTCAAACAAACGTATTTACGGAGACACGAAACTTGAACGAATTTAAATTTGAAATACACAGTTGAATCTTGAACTAATTCACCCTGAAATGGAGAATCATGGATGATAACTTTCAAGAATGCTCCACTTTCGTTAGTTTTTCACTCTGATGTTGGCCTACCACGTCTTACCATTGCAAAACTTTTCACTTAACTTCAATCATATTTCAATCTATCTAAGTTAGAAAAATAATAGCATTACACTTAAAAGTTTTCCCAACTATCATAAAAGGTTTTTGTAAATGATGAATTGTAAAATATCGTTGTGAACCGGGACTTCCGGTACTTACCGATTTCCTTTTCCGGCAGCACAATGAGCCTTACCATATTTGCGCCAAATGTGACTCATTGTGCCGAAAACAGAACAAAACACAGCAGCTCCTAACGCAGCTGTACGATTAATTACCCTGTTTTCAAACATTTTTTTCACTTTCAAGGTTTTTTACCCACGGAGAAGGTTTTTCAATCATCAGTATGCACTCTCATAGAAACTGGTTCGCTATCGTTACGACGACCGTTACTTTTCTTTCTCTATTGTAGCCCAATCTCGTTATGTCAAAACTTATTAGTTTATGTTTGATTGGACATACACTTTTTGCGCCTATAGTAGTTTGAAGGTTGTTGGTGTGATATTTAAGACTTACCGGAAAGTGATTTCTGAGTTTGATTGTTTCTGAACTGAGCTATCTTTTCAACGAAACTCTCCTTTTCCAACTGATTTAACCTCCAAAACCATATTTCAATATCAACAAATATGACTTTAACTGCTCTTTGATAAGTTTGCTTGATTGCTCAGTTGAAACGAATAATACTACCCCCACCACGAAAACATGATCTTCCTCGTCTGATCTACCGTATCCTCCTCAACAGACCACCAACTGTGCTTATGATAACACGTTGATGGGGGGCTCTCGCCACGCCTGTCCTTGTCGGTTCACGTTCCCTTTCATCTGGCCGCCATTTGTACCGAAGAGAATGAATTACGACCACCCACGCTGTCAGCTGATCCTGATCCCGGCCACGATAGATACCCATATCACATTTGCATACTTTATGACCGCATTGATATGGCACAGAGCAACACCACGTAGTTTTTCTACATCTGCTCAGTGAAGTAATAATGATTTAGTATATACAAAATTGGGATATCGAAATGTTGGTTGGTGTTTGGGGCTTTTCAACTTGTAGAATTGCTGTTTCTCATTGGATTCGAACCGAAGTGGTGTTCTACTACAATCCATGTTATATGAGGTTGGCGCTGCATGGAAAGTCAAGTGAGAGAGAAATACTGGAGAACTATAGTGAGTGCCAAATCTATAAATTACTGTCTCTCGCCGGAATCGAACCTGCGAGCAAAAGTTTCGTAACAGGGCGCTAACCACTGCGCTATTAGAGCACATAACCGGCAAGCTTTGGAATCGAAGAGATGTGTGCGTACACAGCGGAAAGTGAGATATACAGTACCCTCCCGCCTTTCCGTTGGCAACGACTATATATGTTACATTTTTTACTTCCAACAGTCTTTTAGTTTCAGAGATGAACACCGCTCCCAATATTCTAACTGTAGTCTATAGAAATAGAACGTACACATCTTATTTCCGTCGGAATATCCCAAAGTGTTGTTTTATTGGGTCGGCCTTCAGAATACGTGTCATCTATTGTATTCTAGTTTCGGTTTACAATTGCCGCATAACTTGCGAGACATTTGCATTTCCCGACACCTCGCTGGCCCGCGCGTGGGATCTTACAGTACTCGTTTACCTCCTCAAAACATTAGGCAATTTTTTGACTTAAATCACCTAATTTATCAACAAATTTCACGCACTCACAACATTTGTCACCAGAAAAATGGCTTCCCTTTTGATCTATTAACGAACCCGGTATTTCCGGTGGTTACAGATTTCATAGTGACACCGACATCTAATACGAGGTACGAATTAAACCACGGTTTCTAACTCTTAACCTCTTGTAAGTTTTCATAACCTCTTGTAAGTTTTCAGTTGTGCAGCTCGAATCCTCGTGATTAACCACTCCAGATTGAGTTAGTGTTCTGCCAAACTCACCAACTAGTACATTGGTAATACAATCTCGAACAGATAAATGAATGGCAGAAAGTTTGTCGCTCTCCCAGTTGTGCAGCTTGTTTGATCTCAGAACCTTGAAACTGTGATTCCAATTGCCTGCCATCCCTCTAAATGTAAATATTTCCATTCACACCTCTGCCTTCCCCGTTAACCTTCGTTTGTTATGGGAATTTCGAATGTCAATCGTACAAAGAATGCTAATTCCCGACTCAGAGGGCGGGTTTCACAATTCTTACACCCTTTTTCAATAGAAACTGCCTCAGTGAAAAATTTAGATCAACGCGTTAATGTACGAACTATGAACAAATTGAGTATGCATGCACTAGATTTCGGCGCTTTTTGGAGAACATACGGTATGTGTTGCCTCCAGCTGTGTTCGTGGGTTGATATAGTTCACACCATTCCTTCTGAGACTCCTACAGTAACCTTACAAACTTTCAGAAGGCTGTTGTTAAGCTGAAAATGTAGTTCATGGAAAATGCTCTCGTATATTCACTCTACCTGAGAAGGAGAATGAGGTACAAAAATCCTCAACTTCTCCGATCAAAAATAAGTGAGCAAAACGGCTTGGAAGTTTCGAAATCTTACTGTAGGAGTCTCAGTAGGAATGGAAAAGACTATACCTCTGCTTCGCAGTCAACATTTGAACACAGGCCAAACTACAAGACACATATTCCTCCAAACGTACCTGTTTTTGGGTGTGTTCAACCTGTTTTCCACTAGATAAGGACGACGTTTGCACAACTTTCCCCATACTATTCATTCTGCGCGAATATGAATGGACTCGAATGCTAAAAGTTGCGTCTAACAGGTCTACTCGTGATTTATTGTCCAATCTTTTTTTACGATGGTTAGCACATCTGTGATGCAGCAGATCCGGTTCCTATTTGACACCAGTTGCTGACTTACCAATATATTACAACACACAGCAAAAGTAGGAATACCGTATGTTTTCTTGGTTTGATTTGCACCTTCATACTTGCTGATCATTATAATCTCTCTTCGTTTTTCTTCTCTTTATTTCAGTTGGCAGTGCAACTAATTCTCGTCATTTTTCAAATAAAACATTTGCTAGTTTTTCCCCTTTCACATTTTTATGCTAACACGGGTTTCAACATTTCAACAACTTTCAACCATTTCGCCTCATCTCAGGTTCGAACGTCAACGAAACCTTTTTCGGGGAAAGATAAGCATCAAGCATAGAGGGAAACCGATACATCTGTTTAGTCTACTCAACCAAAGTGCAGATTGTTTCACAAGATATGATAGAAATGTCTGGGTGTATGTTCACCACAATTTGGGTACGCGAGTTTTATTACCCATATTGTCATTTGAGCACCATAATAAACAAGAAACACAGATAATGGTTGTACGACTCAAAAAATGTATTCTTGTTCTAAAACCTCCGAGCCTGAGAAACTCATTTGTGCCTGCCGATATCGTTGACGCAGATATACAAAGCTCTCTTTCTTTTCCTTTAGTTTTGAATTGTGTAACTTTTAGAACTTCACTAATCGGTCAATAATAAAGCTGATAGACCCCTTGACGGTAACAGAGGTTTGAAAAAGGTTCTCTGTCGAGTCTAACTTGGCCGGCCATCGCTGCCTATCATATATTGCTTGCGCAACCTAGGTTAATCCTGTATTAGACGCATCACTACAGTATGATAGTGAGAGAGTCACACTTTTTGAAAGATAATCAGATACTTTGGTAACGCGTGGAAAATTTTGCGTAGACAGCCGCTATACTTGACGAACTATTTTAGATCCATATATGATATACTATTCAAACTTTGGAGAAGAATGCATTCGTTAAAATCCCTTATTCCCTGTGGCTTTTCGATGACAACCCCTATTTTCCACCATGTTTCTAAAGCTTTTGAAAAGAGTGAAACTTTCTGTTCTTTTTGTATGCGATTTGCATGTAAAACTATTGGTTTTGCAAGTAGAAGACGACAACCGTGATAGAATTTGTTCCCATGTTCACGTAGGTATGATTTCGACTATATTTCAATTAAATTCACTTGAATGTTGCAATTCCTCATTTAGGCGCTTAGTCCCGCCTCGAGGCCCCGCCCCCTGAGATGAGATGCTACAAAATATAGTTTCCTGTCAACACATGAACTCATCTCGAAACATTTGAGTGCATTTATATTATGATTTATTTGATGTCTGCATTTTCAATACTCATTATATGTTTATGCTCAACTGTACTACTAATGGGATGTTTCATGCATACGGCCTCAGTTTGTCACCCGTTCCTTCATTTGGCGATATGAGGCAGTGCCTCGGTTGAATAGCTTGAAAACAATCTTAGATTTTCAGACTTTCGCGTACGTGCTATCGGCAAACAGTTGGAAAGTGGGCAGTAATAGTATTCTCCTTCACCTGTTACTGTGTTAGTAAGAAAGGTAAATCCTGAGAGGTTCCCTTTGCTGAAAGCTATTGTTAAGCCTAAAAACTTTCCAATTTTGTTTGCTAACATTTACCTAACCAAGGAAATGTTATACCGTAAATTTGTTCGGTAATTACATTCGAGGATTTGAGTATTTCACCGATTCTTGTAACGAGTTGCGGATAGATAGAACGGAATGAAATTACACTTTGTAATACCTTTTTGAATCCTGTCTTGTTGTGTTTTTTATACTCTCTCCCCATTTTTTGGGTATAATTCATCATTTTTCCCATTATAATTAGTGTTAGCCTCCTCCCAAGGTCACACCATTTTGTGAGCAGAATTAATTGAAGGCTAATGGTGTGATTGATGGCCAACATTCGTTTATATGAGTTGTCGGACTTTTTCTCTTCCCTTTCACAAGAACCTCAGTTCACGAAGTTTGGCGCTCCGTTTATAATCACATCTTCTAGAGATCATCTCTTTTATTTCTCACTAAGAAAAACACGGAAAACTATCCGCGTCCGTACTGAACTTCTTCTTTCATAGAAAAAAACTGGATATTTGTCGCCGTTTGAATTTGATACATGCCCAAACTTACGATTTCGACCGAAAATCTACCAGAGCAAACTACAATTACAGCGGAATCGGGCCGCACGGACCTGCTTTGGAAAGAGGGAACCCAATGGAATACTTTAACTATAATGATTCACTTTCAATCATGAATCACTATTCGAACTAGATTCCAAAACCATAATCTCAACCCCCCCCCCCCCCTACCGTAACCCGGCTGCGTGACCCAGAACATGTACCTTGCCTGTCCTTTTCCTCTCACTCCTCACTTGACTTCTATTTGCCCAGTGCGGTAGGTTGAGAGCCTGCCAAATCGCCAAATCTGTTAATCTCGCATTAGCCAGTTTGAACAGGTGTACTGTAGAGAGGTACTGTATCCAAAAAACGTCTCTAGAAGAATGTATATTGTATTTCTCCTCTTGTATATCACATGCTTGCATGTAAATAAATAAATCAAATCAAATCATACTATTTAAGTTTCACTTGCTTTAGGTTTCTGGGGAGGTCATTGAAAACTCTTGCTCAACAATAATGAAAAACATTAGAAAAATACTTCATCGTTTCCATTTTGCTTGAGCTTTGTCTTGATTCAGTTGTCCTATGTCCCATTTTCTGATTTTATTCAGATTCATTACCTCTGAATCTCTCTGTCTCTCTGTTTGCCTGTCTATCTCTCTTTTCTTTATCTCTCTTTTGTTTCTCTCTCTTTCCGTTCTCTCTCTTTCCTTTCTCTCTTTTTTTCTCTTTCTCTTTTCATATTCCTGGCCCTGTCTGTAGTCCATCCTATCTCTTCTCCCACTACATTCTTTTACTGCAGCCACCCGCAATAATTACATCTCTCTAATCTGACTCCTATACCTGGCTCATTCGAATTTCCCATTCATTCCGACATCTATATTCCTATGGATCACACGCTACTGGTCTTATATGAACATTTTCTATCTTTACCCTTTTGTATTTCGTTTTCTATTCTACAAAATAGGTATGCATGCATCCTCACAGCATCACGCGTGAGCATTTGATGGTCTTATTTCGGTATCTCACTTTTCCAACACTGCGATAATTATTGTTATTTCTCACTCTCGTATAGAGTATTTCATTGTTAAGTGTACATGTAAAGTTATGTTAAGTTTTATAGGATGTCTAAGTGCACGTCCCCCAACTCTCTGAATTCTGACTACGGTAGTGCTTCGGCCACGTCGTCCGACGATGACACGTCCATCGTCACACCGCGTCTCGTCGGCTACACGCCTGGGGTCTGCCCGCATTGCAAGAACGTTTTCGACGAGGTAGGTCGAGTTTACTGTTCTCAAGAACATTTTTTTATCGAGATTTGGAACTTGGTGGTAAACAATGTCACTTTATTGTCACTCCGTGTTAACTAAATTTCTATGTGTGTTGTGGTTCAAATAGACCCTTCAAAAATAGCTGCAAAATTCCAGTTGAGACTCGAAGTTATGCAATTCGTTTAGAGTTCACCTGAAAACCTCACTGACCTAATTATAAGTTCCCGTAAACATCTCACGAGTCCGAAGAGAAGGTTCTCACGCCTGCCATTATCAGGGGAAAACCTGTATTTCTGCCTTCTCGCCATTTACCTTAATGGAATGGATGGTAACTTTTTTAGGTTCAAGGCTTTTCTAGAAAAGGGTTTGCGCTTTTCGAAGCAGTTTTGTACGATGCACGATGGTTCGATCCCGTTGCGTCTTGCATCAAAAATCTAAGAGTATGACTAATTTTGAGATCAAACTACAACGAAGAATCGTTTGCTTCCTCTAAATAATCCTTCTTAGGACTAACCTTGGGTCGTGTCAGAACTATGGTCAATATTGCGTCATCCAATAATCCCGGGGAGCTGCCGGAGACTGTAATTAACTACTTTTTGTCGTGATCGCAAAATATAAATAATTATGGGAGACTATTGAGAGCGCAGTTGGCCTCTGATATGAGATTTCAACGAGTTTGAACCGGAAACCAGAAAAACATTCTCATTTTCATTGTTAAAAATTTAGAGTTATTCTCGAAAAAAAATGTTCAGGAATCTTTTCCAGACGGAAGCGAAATACTTTATTGAGAGTTATTAGAAACTGTTGTGGTGTTACATGACTTACTTAGATTTGGTATATAGTTTACTATCGCAATTACTGTAATCGCATTAAATACTAGAGTTGTAAAGTATCGGTCGCTCAAAGAAGGTAATCTAGTTATATTGGTTGTGTTTACTCTGCGTGCGAACGTAGATTCTGCCGTTGGCGTTGCGCAAGTCGCAATTACACGTGGGTTACAGAATACAAAGCATGCATCGTATTACTGTAACAAGTGCTAATTGAGCAATACGGAGTACACTCACCAGAATGCATCGGTTACTATAAGTTTGAACACGAGCTGATGTGTCTCATAGAAACCATTGAGATTCGAAGGTTACTGCGTATATTTATTTCTGGTTGTGTAGTATACTACTATCGTTGAGACAGTTTATCGACAAGAAATTCACGTAGATGTTAGTTGGTTTGAGTTATCGTTTTGTTATTAACTTCTGAGTAGCACTAACTTAAAGTTCGGGCCCAACGCGAGACAGTAAGAGGAAGAAGTGAGAACTAGTTTTGTATGAAATTCTAAGCATATCTAGTTTTGTGCCTTATCGACATTTCGCAAGAATCATATCCAGTCCTAGTGCGAAATTTGAAGTAATTCGGTTAATTAGGCCAGTTGGGTGGTCGTTGGCGGCAATAATTGATGGCCCTTGTAGTTCCGTTATCTACCTTTCATGGGACACTTTCGAATGAACAGGGCGACACCTTTTATGAACTGAAATGGGCAGAGGAACACACATTTATTCCATCAACAAATAGAGAACAAACAAAGTGTTGAGACGTCAGCTAAAGGGAAAGAACACTAGTTACTTACGTACGAATTCGTACCATTCAGTGCTATGATATTTGTAAAGTAGTGTTAATCCCTACATACTTGATGAAAGAATAGCCGACAGCTGAAATGGGAACCAATAATTCACTAGGAATTAGGGGATGTAAACCTGTTCGAACTTTAACTCAGTTCGAAATCGCTTCGGTTTGAAAGATTCCTAGTTCGTTCCGCTTTGGTATTCATGTTTGTCGACGTCACTAAACTCAGAAAAGTGTTCTCTTCCAGAAGAACCGTTTTACCGAACTCTCATCTCGCTTCCACCAGTAGCAGATGAATAACACAAAGTGCTTGACCCTGATCCCTTCCACTTTCTATCTTCCATTATCCCCCCATAGTGTTATTGTGCAGCCATGTCAAGTGGTCGTGTTAGGTGGTGGAATATGTCAGATATGCTAATCGCGTACTAGAAACTAGAGAAAGAGCACAGCAGTGTACTATTGGGACTCGAATCGTACGAGGTATAAGAACAGCTTGGGACTCAAAACTAGAGAATGTTTTCTTGGAAAAAATAAGGAAAATGACAAGTATAACTTAAAAAACCTTTTCCAGCCCCAGACTCTTCAATGTGGCCATTCGTTGTGTGCGGGCTGCGTGGCTGCCCTGCTAGAGCTACAATCTTCCGGAATTTCACGAAGGAGCAGAATCCGCATGGGAATCAGCAGCTGCAACTACGGTAGACTGGAGCGAACACCGAGCACCAGGTACATTTGAAATTCAAGTATAAGTTGAAAAATGTTGTAAAAACTCAATTTAAAACACTGCAAACTTTTCTGTTCCAATACTTATGAATCAACTCAAGTTTGAGTTCTGATCACTACAGGCGGGCAGGAAGTTTACATGTAGGTCACCTAACTTCCAGTTTAAAGTTAAACTCTTTTAACGGCGACCTTGTTGAATATTGGGTTCGAAATTCGATAAACAGAACCATCTCCTGTGTTTGTAGCTCGATTACAGGGCGTGTAGACAGAGTTACAGAACTGTGCTGTACTTAAAAACCGAACCATAGCCCAGACACCTTTTTCATGAAGTAAACTCACCGATTTAAACTGTCATGAATTACTTCATATTTCAGGTCGATTTCGTCAGTTACTGGAGTCAATCGATACCGTTCACCACAGTGCATCGTTTGCGGAGAGAAGGCAAAAGCGGTGAGCAAAGCAATAAATAATTATCATATGTGAAACGTGTAATACATGATAGAAAACATATCATGAGGTTTTTAAGGCTGAAACTACCACTCTCTTCTCACTTTTAGTCGAATACAACGTGTTTCACGAATTAGAATCAGAAAAAGTGCAACTCTGAAGTCCACATCTTCTTCTCTGACATTTATTTCACGTGACATTTTCGTTAGCCTGAAAGTTTTATGTGCGAACTTTTACTCCAAACCGAACAATTCTCAATGAGACCTAATTACTATCTTTCAGACTCCCCCAGTACCAAATCTGGAGTTGAAACACTTCATCGAGTCTATGAGAACGGTCCCCAAACTGACTGAGTATGAGAACCCGGCCTACAGGCAAAACGAAAGTTGTTCCAAAAAGTGAGTTCCATAATGGATAACGGAAAAATAATTTCCTTTTCTTCTTTTCCGGCAATAATGAGCTTCGTGAATTCTTTGTCAGTTAACCTCAAAAATGTTTTAATATCGTATTTCTGTATGGTTTTTCATTAACTTAATAATTTGATTTTGATTTCTTCTCAAATTCATATGACTTATTTCAGTGGTTTCGAATCTGACGACGACCGCTCCTTTTCCATTCGAGACTGTCGCATAGCCGTCGTGGGAGGACCGGGAGTCGGAAAGACCTCCCTGGTAAGTGGAAAGCCAATAAATCAATTGAAATTTGTGTGGTTTTCCTCCTAAAATACCAATATCATCTAGATCTCATATTCCATTTAGAACAAAAAAGGTTAACAACGATTAACGTAACTGGCTCCACCACAGCCTAAACCAGATGTAAAGCTCAGATACAGTTACACAAACTGTGAGAATAAGCAAATGAAAGAATCAGAAAACGAAAGTTTTGACTCTACCGCAACCTTAGAGAATACTGCTTTCAATTTTTCAGTTTTTTGGATTCTTGAACTTTTTATTTCAGCGGCGAGTCCAGTACGGAAACGACATCATTTTCACTGACATTCTCGGCAGGAGACGGGATTCTGACATCAGCGACACCTTCATGCTCGATATCATTGACGGAAACGTGAGTTATTGACTTTGTCGTTCATTACAAAGATATATATGACATAGTAAAGGTAGTATTGTTGTGTATTTGCGGTCTGCATTTGTTCAATATCAGTACGTTTGCTCTCATTATGTACCAGTCGGTCGACTTCAAAATGCATGGAAGTTCAATTAGCGAAAGAAATAATTTTTCATTTAAATCCATGAAAAACTGTTTTGAGTAGTTCTTATGAAGCAACCTAAGCAATCTTGAAACACTGAACTATGAAAACACGACAATATAGTTTTGTTTTCAATTTTGAAATAGCGAATGGATGCACTGTACAATATTGTTTTTTTTTTTTCAGAACAGCAACCAGGATATCGATTCTGCCGATGGATTTGTTCTGGTCTATTCGATTATTGATCGCGATTCCTTCAACGCCGTGCGAGATATTCATTCCGCCATTGTAGAGAGACGTGGTGCCACGGTACGTTGATCATAGAGTTGTTAATCGAGTTCAAAATTTCGAGTTTTCGAGTTTTGGGAAATTACGAGTTTCGAGTTCGACTCAACTCGAAAATTTTCGAGTTTTTTCGAGTCGAGTTTCGAGTTCGAGTTTATCAACCCTAGTTGATCACCAATGAACTTAGCTCGAAAAATGCGTAATTTCGATTCTACACTCGCGTGAAGCTCATTTGACATTCGAAAGTAAAGCATAACTGATTCCGAGAGAATTTCTACTATACATTCACATACAATGTGAATAGTGTATAATATAAACAATCATATGTTATTTTGTGTAACCATTTCTTTCCCAGGTCCCCCTGGTGTTGGTGGGTACTCGTGCCGACAATTGGCGTCGTCGTCGGGTAGAATCCTTCGAGGGGCAGCATCTGGCTCGCAGCTTCAGATGTCCCTTCCTGGAGGTGTCCTCCAAGAGAAACGACAACGTCAACGAGGTGAGCACGGTCAAAGTTTGAAATTGTCCAAACGTGGAACTTCTGAAAACATGTTGTTTACAATGGTTTTTACGGAATGTGCACCAGTACACAGTACACATAGATGATTGGCACGTAGATGATTGGCTAAAAGTATAAGTTTTTCATTACATGAAAATCATAAATTTGCTTGTGCTCTGAACATTCTCTTATTTTGTCTATTACAATCTTTCCATGTTAACTAGGGTGTTCCCGCATACGACATCAATATACTGCACATCTCAATTCTGCTGTGTGCCAAGAACCTTGTAGAAAGTTAATAATAATAAATTTGTGTACGGCCCATTTTATCCGTTTGTCACTTCATTGTGAAACATTCTTACAATTACATAATATCAATATCAACCGTGATTTGTAAAGTCTTCTCCTAGTTTGTAAGCAGTAGAAGTCTAATTCGAGATTGGAATTGTGGAGTGGAGATGTAGAAATGAGCATGACTTTTGGCGAAAATCTATTTCCGTCGAGAACTATAACTTGTTTTGCAGGTTTTCGTAGAACTGATGCGAGTCGTGGAAACCCAGCGTCTTCAATGATCATCAATTCTTCAATGATAAATTGTGATAATAATTTTTATGTTTCATCTAGTTCAATAAATGTTTAAATCTCTTTGTAGATTCGTTGTTGAACCATTGAATTCGGAAGAGTGTAACAGAAAACAAAAAAGGGCCCGAAAAAAGCCCCAATGGTTTTTATGCGAAATGATCGCTATCTTTCGAGAGAAAAACATTTTGTTGCTTTGATGGTGTGTAAAAATGCTTACCGTTCGTTTCGAGAGATAAAAACATGTAGAAAAACAAGACTCCCTTTCGGTGTAAAACCCGGCCGGCTTGTTATGTCAAAGGACGAAGAACGCACCCATGATTCAAACCAAGCAGGCAAACGCGCTCTAATCGCAAAAGGCGGGAAATCCGCGATTTGAAATTAGAACGGCAGTGAACTCCACCAAATTTTAATTTAATTATTGTGCTTCTTTATTTTGCTCGTCCTTTCTGAACGTGTAATAGATTTCATATATATCTTTTCATAGTCAGATCATAAAATCTGACAGTTAATCAGTGTTCAATGATGTTAGAAGGCGGGCAATACCAAAATGCTGTCACTGAAATGGAAAACGAGACGACACGGTCGCATACTCGAAATATGATTTGCTTTTTGGTTGAAATCGGAAAATTTTGGTTGTTTTCGATGCCAAGTTAGGAACTTCCATGGATTTTTATGGAAAAGTGGCTGTTTTCCGTGGACTGGTCACAACTTTCTGGTGTGTGAAAACGAACGGAAGTGTCAGCCCGTGTGATGGTTCTTTTTTTGTGAAACATGTTCCAGAATGACTATGTTTTCGATCAATTTCAGCGCTAATGCCATCTACTCGAGTTCATAACTCGAAGAAAAGACAGTCAACTACAGGAAGTGACACCTCACCTCCAACTACGTCACCAAAGAATGACTCGTTCTACGGAAGTGCGCCTCCAAAGAGGGTGCGGACAGGGGATGAGAATAGGTCTCCCCGCTCCGCGCGGTCTTCCCTCACTCCCAAGAGCGGCTCTACTCTCCTCTCGAAAGCAACAACCAAGGTGAGATTTTGCCATACTTTAGTAAAGCTGCCCAAATAACCAGACCGATTCAAAAATGCGCTCCATTCTCGCCAACATCGGGATCGGGAATGTTCGCCGTTTTCAGTTGTGCTTGAAAATTGTGAATTTCAACATATTCAGTCGAAAATCGGATATGGATACTTTTTTTATAGAATAGTCACACCTACTGGTGTATGGATGGCCAGGTAACCAAGCCAGGTGATTGTTTCCTGGATAACCATTAACTAACTACGGTCTTTTGTAGGTGCCCCTTCCCGCCACCATCAAACATGACAGTCTGGTGGAATTGAGTCTGGGAAACTTCGACACTTTCCCCAAACAACGTCTGGCCATCGAAAAACTCATCGCGTCTCGAAGGATATTCAAGAATTCCCGAATTTTCAGCTATGAGACGAAGGACGGGACAGGTGGGCCTTCATATTCATAGATTCATACTCTGACTAGCTGAAAAGTCGAAGAGTCAAAAAAGATTCAAAAAAGGCTATTTTCCGTTTCCGGCGAATCCTGGGAACGCGTACAAGTTTTCCAACCAGTCGGAAAATTCAATACTTAGGTGTGCCTGAGAAATATTCTTCTTTATTTGCAAAGGTGATTCTTGAGCTTGACTTTCATTCGAACATGGTTTCAATAATAGTCAGACCTCACTAGTGGGTGCATACTTAGTTAATTCCGGTTAGTTTTTGTTTTCTCCAGGTGGCGAGCGACGATATTTGGTGACAACACTGGATCGTTTTTGGACGTGGTACGAGAAACAAGAGAGTAGACACATGTACGAGTTGATCTACGAGGACACTCCTTGTAGATTGTACTTTGATCTCGAATACTCGAAAGTCACCAATACTGACATTGATCATCAGGTATGTTCTAGCTGACTCAGCGTTTTGAGAACCCCCCCCCCCCCCGTTTTTGGTCCGAAGATTTGGGCAAAATCCCCCCTCAAAAATTGTCTGATTTAGCGATTTTCTAAATTAAGGGTAACACCCCCTTATAATGGCTGAGGGGGAGGACAAAACCCCCCTGTTTGAAAAAGTCACAACTTTGAGGCATTTAGGGTATGCTGAGAACTCGTTTTGGTCCAACATTTTTGAAAACAAGTAGGAGCTTTATTTGGAAAAAGAAAAAAATTCAACTATAATGGACGAAATGAAAACGCAGTTTTATACCTTATTATAAAATAAACAATTCACATTTCCCGTTCGGGATGCTCTATTTGTTACTTTCAGATAGTTTATGATCACTTCTGCTCCACGCTCACCCTGGTTATGAAGGAACATTTCAATATAATAGTCACTCGTAAGGTAAACATTGAGATTATATAATTGTTTTTCTCGCTACAACCGCGTGTTTCATAGATAACGTATGTCCTATCGTATAATATCAGTTCACTGTTCTGAGCAAAAGGGAATAACTATCGTACTGACGGTTTCTGGATCATTATTTCAGCTTCCGGCTAAAGTATTTTGTAGAGCAAACCGTCTAGACGGTAGCATTTAAGTCCTGTTAGCAAATGCTACTCAGAAACGGTTGGTCACGTTTTGTTCGATGCCACCAGTTGCCAGATTTGAGACACTGTTAACCATCTGAGTTTAGCCACGTGAGAAACGTACACAACAAGGATGTGACTATTCCGTAAAGTAAAGTAAATCCGTTCTCCGAATCAAATACGTAAAACTTCAGGAGTTTGCATCAAAAGTAGTCAAATATGCTGTATTAGCAAAATGTTTGCTATATTCATTTCTGGCTACTCGGTTGTCCGAGTTCTCCAATAATTGGAGTATAACTTGAGCATTGTCAACTGTCGGAATTTCTCCACATGTTAGACGTAAATATGTATTTAAACCTCCTTTTTAGTTTCTGTCCAACTAACCGTTTGAATCTCAGAACATGCTGGTGCTCGACTCTTCCACTCCGTTGAAGTTCTCCGCGCACGTCATTTGTCATCTGGAGGACGGACTCCTATTTCCATCCAGTGTTAATCAGTTTTCATTTCTTTGTGAAAGATATACTCTCTGGACACATTCAAGTTTTCACTAGTTTATTTTATTTGGCTGTCCATCACGGATCATGGTTGTCCATTTTGACACGAAAATCTGGATTCCAAAGTATGAATAATCAAAATTCATTTAGGTTAAAGAATGGGGTTCAGGATATAGAGCATCTTTCGGTTTTGGGGTATAATATGCAGCGATGGCGAATGCATTTTTTAATGAGAAGTGGCGTTTTGGGTTAACACCTAGTTTTGTGCTGTGTAGAGTTTGATGTTCATTGACACCTTTTTTCAGGCTTCTCTACGTGCCGTGAGTGATCTACTATCCAAGAAGTTGTTACACGAACCGCCTGTTCCTATATGGAATACTGACAAAACACAGGTGACTACAAAAGAGAGTTCAAAGCGTCTTTTGTACCACTATCTCATAGCCGTATTCACCTCTGGGCTCCTTTCACGCTTTCACCTGCACATTATCTTGTGCTCAACCTTCGCGCAAGAAGGTGTTTGGGTATTTTATGCTCCTCTAGGATGAAAGGGTGAATACACACACTGGTAACGCTACTTGTGAGTACAATTTTCAAACACCATTATTGTAGTACACAACTCTGTTCGATTCGGCCGTCTATACGAAGAACAGGAATTTCCGTCTCTTCCTCTCCTCGAAATTGGGCAAGGAAGCTGTGCTGCGACGGGCAGACTACTGCGAATTTTATGGTCAGTCTACTCAGAATCATTATAAATTTTCTTCAATTGGCCGGCTACAAAAACGAGAGCACATGCAAATGTCAATCAGGCCGCAGACAAGCTAAGACAGTCTGCCTCTCTCTACGTCTCTCTGATCTGCACGTTCTCTCTTCGAGGCTGCTACAGAAGTGGCTGGCCAATTGGCTTGGGATTGTCTTCGTGCACCAGCTGATATTTCTGATTTCTCAATGATCACTTAAAAGCTTGCAAAAGACACGTTTTCCACGACAACTGGACCCGATTATTCAACGTTTGTCGTTTGCGTTTCACCACAAAATCAGCTGCTACTATTGCCCCTTCATCTTCACGAAATTTGACACTCGCTCTGTGATAGAACCAGGGGTGACCCGTGACCAGAAAGTGGACCGACCCTACCGCCTGTACGACCCCTCCCCCTTATAAAATATAAAATTCACCGAAAAGTCTGAAATTATTCTTCCAAACGGAAACAAGTCCACCAAAATTGGTAAAATTTCAGTAATTTTTAAAATTTTCGGTCGTAGCGGGTGCTTTACGACCCCCCCCCCCCTCTCTTCAAAAGTTGCAACTTGTGGTCATCCTTGGACAGACCTACTGACCATCTACCGACGTGTAATTATCTACATTCATGTTTTCAGTTTCGAAGAAAGTCAGCGACCATCAGATCTTTTTCGATTCCCTCTGTGTGCCTGTTGACTATGCAAAGCATCAGGTGAAAGATCTACCAGCGGTTACTGGCAATGGGGCCTCTGCTGCTGCAGGTAGGGAGATACGTACACCAGTAAGGTTGAACAAATTTTCAAGAAGTAACTTGTTTTCGAAGCTAAATTTTGGTGCTCATAAAAAATTTTCATTAGGGAAAAACTTGAATATCATTCCACGGCGTTCTCAATAACAGCTTTAACAAATAAGGAACTCGCGTTCTCGATTTTAGACGCTCCGCAAATAGTTTGCGTTAAAATAAGCGCGATACGCAGCGAAATAGTGCTATGACCGTGCCAAATTGCAGTGGGATACAGTGTCCCGCCACGAAAACTTTGTGGACGGAGCTCAATACAAGTTTAATCGCAAAAATTACTGTAGGCGAGAACGCCGTGATTCTCCAGTCAGTCAAGCAACTCGGTTGTCTCTTTCAATCTCTCCACACACTCCGTGTGGAATAAGGGATAAGGCCCTGAAAACGGTGATTGCACCGAAACGTCGCCACTGGAATAAACATCTATCTCAACTTGTATTTGGTTCAAGAAAGACCGACTTGTACTTGAATATCAATTTTTTGAGGTTCTTCCACGGGATCTGGGCATCATGCGCCTCCTTGCGACTCGTCCAAGACCGGTCAGGGCCCCTCCCCACTCCCACAGTTGGACGAATTCATTCTGATGGTACTCAGAAAATGGAGTCCCCAAGTATACATCAGACAGTGGAAAACGACAGAGAATAACGGGAAATTGGACACAATCACCTATTATGTGAGTTTTCTATGTTTTCTATTATGTGAGTAACTATTATTTCTATGATGTAATGTAAGGAAGTCTGCGATAGAGTTTCTCAAAGATTCTTATATATTGACAGATAGATAGAATGCGGAAGATAGACCAGAGCTCTCATTTCGATTGACTTCCAGTCCGAATGTTAGATTTTTACGTCGTAGGGTTGTAAATCAATTTTTCTTTCCGGGTTCAACTGTTACAACCCGATAGTATTGCTTGAAGGAAAGCGTCACTTTAGAGCGCAAGTGTGTTCATCTGTCAGGGGCCTATATTTCGAGTTTAGGTCTATGATTTAAGTCAAACACCGACATGAACCATATAGATTCGTTGAATAATGAATACCGAACTGCCACAAAGAAAGATTGTATTGTTATAATAACAAGGAAGGTACCCCGGGCTAACGCCCGGGTCCCTTCCTTGATGAGTCTAGGCTGAGAGGAGCTTCCCGGCTTATTTAGCTTTATCTTCACTCTGTTTGCCGAACTCTTATTTTTTTTAGCATAGAGTGCGAGAGTTCTCCGTAACACAGAGACCTCTTCTGGAAAAGAGCGCGTAAGTTGTCCTTAACCTCGAGAGAAAAGTTTTTCTTAGCACAGAGCGCGACAATTCTCCTTGGCATAGAGCGCGGAAGTTATCCTTAGCATAGAGCGCTGAAGTTCTTCTGAACACAGATCGCGGGAGTTCTCCTGAACATAGAGCGAGGATCTCAATATCAGATCAGTTTTCACGTCACATGTTTTACATGAAGCGCGTCTATTCAACTGAACATAAGTTTCCTTTCGCAAATTCAAACTCAAATCCCAGCAACAGCCGATTTCAGTAGGTTTGAAAATGAAAGGCAGAAAAATACACGTCTCTTCACGTTCTTTTTCTTCCCCAACTACAAAGTGCAGCATTCTCCTATTTCGTGACCAAAAAGCTCTTGCCTCATACAAACACACCAAGCAACGGTTTTATATTAGTACCTATTTCGTGACCAAAAAGCTCTTGCCTCATACAAACACACCAAGCAACGGTTTTATATTAGTAGATAATGTGTTTTGAAAGTGATGCAGCAGAAATTGCATAATCGCTCAATTTAAGCCAGCCAATTGTCGCTACTGTTTCAATATTGGTCGACAACACAAGAGCAACGGTACCTATTGGACGGTCAATCTGGCTCGGTTAGTTGCTGACCTCAACTAATGGTTGAGTAAAATTGCAGCTAAAGGGTCAGAGCAATTTGAAAAAAAAAATTTATTTCTGTCCAACTGGAGTAAGTTTGACTATTTTTGAGTTCGATTCAAAATCGTGACGTTTGGGCATATGCATTTCAAATCTCGATCGAAACACTAGTATGTTTGCGAAGATTCGAAGAACAGTCAGACTCAACTATCGGAGGAAATTGTGAAAGAGTTTGAATCTAGAGAGGTTTGATCTTAACTAATTATTCGGTTTCTTTCGTTGGGAATTCGATAAAAGTAATGATAAGTAATTCCCTTAATCCCTTTTTCATTTCCAGACGAGAGTTCTACCAGAAGTGCTTCGACCCCGAGTGCCGCGGTTCGTCTTCCAACATGTTTCCGCTGCCCTCATTCATCGCCGAAACACTCGGTATGTCATAGTTTACCAACCTACAAACTATAATATATTCACCCACACTTTCATACTGCCGAGAGCCGACTTTTCTGGGAGAAATTCACTTTAGTGTCTCGGTTTCCGATTGTTTCTTTCTCGTTCAACGACAAAGATCTTTATTTGAACGGACAGCCAAGAAAATCAGTTAATGCATATTTCACTATCAAAGTTGTCATCCACAATCATGGAATTTTGTTTCAGAACCAGTGAATGAGGATGCTGGTAATGTGACACTGTCAAATGAAGACGTCGAGTCACTATTCGAGAATAGTCATCACGAATTGCAAGGATTCTTCACGCAATGGGATCAGGTCTTTGATTCATAGAGCCCAACAAGCATGTATTTACCTAAATAGTCAGAAAAAGAGCTCCTTTTCAGCCGAGTTCGAGATTATTTATGGTTTTTGATGCAAAACTAAGGAGTAAGACTAGTCAGCCCTCCTCTTAATATGTGAATTTAGAAAATATGTCAGTTTGATGATATTGGGGGAGAACATTGACATCTTTATGGGTGAGGCTCAGTTCAGTTGGCCAGTTTAAAGTTAGAACCAGATGGGTCGCTATTGTACTGTTAGGACTTTAAATTATTACGAATAGTGAATGTGTATATATTGTAATGCAAATTTGAATTGAACGCGGCTTTCATTTGGTTAACGCTTATTTACAACAGTACTAGTTACATTCCTGATTTTCAGATGTTTGTGAAAAATAACTTTTTTTTTATAATATGCTCACACTGAACAATGAGTTTTACTTTCAACATAGAGTGCATGATTGTTTTTAACAAAGATTGTGAATATTGTATGTGTTAATTTATTCTCGATGTTCTTACTATCATTGTTCGATGTTCATATATTAACTGTAAAACTTTATTTTCGATTCTTCGATTTTTTTCTGCGATTGGTTGAAACCTCTAACATCCTACCTACTTGATATTTTTTGTTTTTCATATAGTTGAGACATTAGTTCCTCGTTTGTTCTGTTCATGCATGCTCATTGTTCGTCCGTCAAGAATTGTGCTGAGTTCGCAGGTCAAACTACAATCCGATGTTTTCCACTCCCGATAACACTGAGAGATGACTGAGAGAGCTAACTGCACTATCATTTCTGTGTCCTGGGGCTAGCTTCTCTCGTTTTGAATATAGAGTTCGCTCATTACAAAGCCTATACGATGTATGTTGCTTTATTGAGCTGTGTTTGTAGTTTGAAACCGTTGTTTTTCTCCGCTCAAATTCGTAAATTTTGACGTGCACCGAGATCAAACTACAATATTTAAGACTCGTTCACTGTCTTTAATAAGAGGGATGGGAGGGCGTGCGAGGGGTTTTATATATGGCGCCGGGGCCACTCTTTCATTAGGGCCATTGAGGCTGGCCGGCGAAACGAACGACAACATCTCCACCCACAAATATTCTGGCCAGTCGGAACTTTTTGATTATTCTAATTCTAATCATAAATAGAAAGATTTTAGATACTTGAAAGATGTTGATTTATTCTATTCGCCGTACCCCAGTGACTTCAAATCGAATTAATAGGTCATACATAATGTTGAATTATTTGGTTAGTTTTAGCTCGCTCGTGTTCGTGTCTTCGCGTAAGAAACGCAACGCCAGATCATAACATGTCAAGAAAAGATGATTCACATTTCTTTCGAATCAAGAAGCTAGCTTGGAGAAGGACGTAGTTTTTAGTTTCCGATTGACTCATTTGTGTTGCGAAATAGGTTGACCACGTAGTTCGGGTGTGAATATCAATCAAGTAGGAGCTGCTATGACATTTGTCATTACATGACACCCGCGCTGTCAGGCTGTCACAGTCGGTTATTTTTGTTTCTCGGGTGCTATTTCTTAATGGTTTTCGTTAACTAGGTGTACCATTGGGTCACGTTTGTTTAGATGTAGTTCGACTCGAAAACTCTTTGTGCAATCAACAATTTCGTAGCAATTGTTTTTTGGATGGGCCTCCTGGTTGGGTATGGATTCTGTACTCATTATGCGCAGACCTCACCCCCTTTTATCCCATTTATTCGTTATTGACAATCTGTCAAGGACCCGCTCATACGTGCCAGCTTTGATCCTCTCACGGCCATGTTTGGTGGGAAGCCGCCCACCCTATTTCCAATATGATATTATTCTTCTTCTTGCTCTTTCTCCGATTCTATCATTACAAAACAGTTGCATAGGTTCAAATACAAACTGTTCTCAAAATCTCAAGTTTTCTCGCTCCTAAATTGATTTCTTCCGTTCTCCCTGTTCTCAAAAGTATTTTTCTCACCTTAACTAGCAAACCGAGTTCCGGAGTTAGCGCAGTAACTGGCTGTCTGCTAGACACAATGTTGATTTTCAGTTTTATTGCTGAAAGAAAGTGGTAAACAACTCGAGGAACTAGACATTTGTGTAGAGTTTTGCTGAGCCACCTTGGAGAACTGGGATTGAAAATGATTAGTTTGAAATAGTGTTCTGATTCTGCGTGCCCGACGACGATACTGAATAATGAATATTTAATTTTCAGTCCGTGTTTCGGCGACAATCGATTATTGTTGAGAGAGAGCTAGAGAGGGCGATTGGTTGTAACAGACTGGACAGACAGATAGACACAACACATGCATCATACAAAGGGCACTATGTAAGTAGTACGCCTCCTACAATCAGTATCAATAAGATAACCATCTCGAGCACATGTATGTAACCCTTGATATGGAAGCACATGGAAGCATACAATGCACTCAAATACATCGGCAAATCGAGAAGTTGAATAATATATTTATTGGCTGAAATAAAAACTGTGGCATGATCACTTAGTGTGTTTGAGACAATTCGTGAAGCACCCTGAACTACACGTATCGTTCACGTTTCGTTTTTGCGCCACCCTGGGCGAGTTCGAATCCTGGTGCCAGCTGTTATATGGATTTGCTTTCGTTCAGTCTACCTGTACGCATTTTTCTATAAATTTAGCCTTCTTTTGTTCATGTGAAGGAACGTGAATCGCCTGGGGTGTTTTCTGTCAATGATTATCGCACCTTTACCCCTCGATATCCTCTGCGTCCCTGACCTCCGTCCTGTTTTTGTGTCTGTCGTCTGCTACCGTTTTCAGCATGTTATGTTGGTCGCTGCTGCGTTCGTGGTCTCCCATGAACAAATATATCGCTGTCTCCTGTCTTGCGGTTTGGTCATTTTTCAGTTTCTAGGCCTATATTTGAAAAGGGTCGTACTCCCCTTTTCAGTGAATGTTTCTGAAACTTTAGCAAATAAGTAGGGACTTCGTCTCGCACTAACTAGAATTCACCAAAACGAACTTGAATGTTCGGTTAATTCTAACGTGTTTGTTAAGCTCATCCTGTTTTCATGAACATGACGAGAATTGAAGGCATTTTCATTGACATTTTCCGCTAACTGTGGTCTGAAAGACTTTCTGATTTGTGAGAATGAATTTCTAAGATCTCAACGTGTTATGATGGTTATGTATCGTGATGTCGTGATGTGGTGATTTATTGATCTTGTGAAATGGACAACTTTTGTTCAACAATCAACAACCAAACTTTAATCTATAGATTCCGTAGTTTTGTAGTTTTGCAGACAAGGAAATTTGAATATTATTATTAGGGTCTCAAAATTGCACGTTCTTATTTTTTCTGTGCTCATTTGTGGTGTGCCTGGCCGCATTGTTTTTCATTCTATTTGTGTTCGTAGTGGTTCTGTGTATGTGGATCTGATGATATTTCATTAAACGTAGTTTTATGAGATAGAAAGTCTAAGAAGAAGTTTGTTTTCAGGTTTTTCTCCGCAGAATATGAGCGGCGAACTGAATATTCCTAGAGAGGATTCACATCTGTCAAGTGAGGTGAGCATTTACTTTCTGTTTGAAGCTGCCAAGTGTTTTTTTGAAAGCACTTTTTTACTCTCTCCTTTTCTTTTATCATTGAAACTTGAGTATTTATAAGCTAGTTTTTTAGTTTCGCTTGAAGCACAAGTGTGTTTCGTACTGCAGCTGTTTTTGGCTTGCGGCCGTGTTGGTCATGTTTGTTATAAAAGGCAATGACAAATAGACAGTTTCGTCAAATCAACAAACATCACACGCAGTAGTCGCTTTCTATGGCGGTATCATAACTGTAACCTACCTGGCTATCTTCTTATGTCTAGAGTAACTATTTTATTTTTCTTCTGATTGAAAGTGAAAGAACATTTACTTGAAAAGTTTTGTATCAACGCGTAGCGTAGTTGGTTGTATTGGAGACTACTGTTGAACACACCGTACTGCTCTCAACTCAACTCATCTTTGTTTGAATTTGAAGTAGTTTAAATGAATAGGTCATTAAAATCAAACCTAGCATAGAAGCAATACACTAGCATTACAAAAAGAAAAAAGCGCTAACAAATAGAGTTAGATAATAGCTTGGTCTCAACACGGCTTAAAGGAGGACGGTTATATGGACCAATCCCAATGCTTCGGTCCTATAAACTGCAATACATTATACATTTTTCAATTGTAGTTTAAAGGATGGATGGGTCGGGATTGATCCACATAATCGTCCAACTACTCGGGGACTACAACCATTTTGATACACGTTGGTTATTGGTCTTCCCATTTTCAGGAGGAGCAGGTAGTTTCTCCCTCTCCGATGGTGATGGGTCCCCATGCGGTGCGTATTGTGGAGGTGGTCGAGGACTTGGACCACTCGTTCGAATTGGCCACAGAGGCATTGGAAAAGATCCTTCTCAACCCCCATGTTGCCGACAAAAAGGTGAGTTCACAATGTTTGTCACAATATTTACATAAGTTTCATCTGAATCTAATGGGCGCTCTACTGTACACTTACAACGATTGAAGCGGTAAAATATGAAGTTTTCATCTCATGTGGTCTCCTGTCAGAACGTAAATGGCTGAATGTGTGATCCTCTTCTGTTCAAGAGTTCAAGTGTGTAGTGTTGTGTTGTGTTGTAGTTTGGTAGTTTGATTTTAGCAGTTTTTTGTATGAAAATTGTTATCATAATTCACCAAGTCATCATTTAAGGTAGCGGTGATTGGAGTGGCTGGTGCATACAGAAAGGGAAAGAGTTTCCTATTGAACTTCTTCCTGCGGTATCTACAGTGGAGAAGCGAGCGTTAGTTTTAACATACAGTTTCAAGTTTAAATCTAATTTCCGTGTTTCCATATTTATGTCACATGTACTTTTCGGGGAACATATCCGAAATTTGTGTTTTTCAAGGATTTAGGATACAACAGTTTGTAATCTAGTGACTGATGCTCACTTTTCAATCAACGCAGTGTCACCTTCGGAGCTATCTATATTTAAGAAATCGTGAGCCGTGCCGAAATACAACGTCTTCACATTTTCGTTAGACATACTGACTAGTTTCTCTGGAATTTGGCGGCGATATCGCCGGCGACCCGTCACCGAATTCCATAGTGGTATCGCCCATGCTCACTTATCTTGGCCTGATAGTATATTTTTTCAATCTATGGATTCATTTCAGATCCCGATGATCTGGAGTCGGATTGGCTGACGGCCGATAGCCCCCTGAGCGGTTTCTCGTGGAGGGGAGGCAGTGAGAGAGACACGAACGGCATTCTCATCTGGAGTGAACCGTTCATTCTCAGAGACAAGAATGGAGAGGAGGTACGTGTGTGGTTCATAGAGAACGTATACGGTACACGTCATGCATGGTCACCGTAGTAGGTAGTTGTTCGAGAAAACTACGTAACGAATTCCTACTACTTTTTTCACTTAAAGAAGGACGATTATGTGTACCAATCTCGTGTCAACGGTCCTTTAAACTGCAATTGAAAACTGTATTGCGATTTAAAGGACTGAACCGTTGCGATTGGACGATTGGACCACATAATCGTCCTTCTTTAACATCTGAAAGATTTGATTATGGTTAGGATAGTCTTCCAAAGTCAAAAGGATGCACTCAAAAGGGTTCGTAGTCTACCTTTTCCATTTTCCTAATCGCCTATTGTTTTAGTTTCATTGAAATATTGATTTCTTTATTGGTTATCGTTTATGTAGTAGTTTCTTTTCAGGTGGCCGTTATTCTGATGGACACCCAGGGAGCCTTTGATTCCCAGTCAACCGTCAAGGACTGCGCCACAATCTTCGCGCTTTCCACTATGATTTCGTCCATTCAGGTTGGTAGTAATACAAGGAACAAATGATAGTATCCATTTTTTCGGAATTTTGGACAAATTTATCTTTTTCGGAAAATGCTTTTGCGTCACAAATTGTATGCTATGTTTCGATGTTCCTATCCTTCATCTATTCTTCATTTCTTACTTGAAGAGTTTGTAGCTTATGTGCAGTTGTTGTTGTTGTTTGATCTGATTTTTCATTTTGTTTCATTTCAGATCTACAACTTGTCGCAGAATATTCAAGAAGATGATCTGCAACATCTGCAGCTCTTCACCGAGTACGGTAGATTGGCCCTGGAGGGAAATGACAGTAAACCGTTCCAGGTTAGCACTTTGTTAATTGGGTTTCTAGTCAAATAAGCTGTGTGTTTCTCCTCTCCTGGTCGCATATCAGAGAGGGATTTGGGAACAGATTCTTATAAAAGTCGGGGAGTTGGTAAGTAATGCGTTTCTCACCAAGTTTTTGGTAGTTTAGCGATAATCGCAGGTTAGAGAGGTAGCGCCGCGAAAAGGGAAGGGGTCGCGAGAGTTTAGAGCCGATGGGTTAATCTTGGCTTGCGTGACGTGAATCAGTAGTTTTTATTTGCTTAAAATAATGGTTGTATAGGGATTGATGAAATGTCGGTTAAAGTTTGATATCACTACGCGCCATATTATACAAATTTCGACCGAAAAGCAACGGGATAATGCTACAACCACATAGGGATGGAGCAACGTTAACCATATACGCTTGTTTTGGAAAAAGCGAACCCTAGACATTTCCACTTTCAGTCTCTGATGTTCCTGGTCCGTGACTGGTCGTTCCCCTATGAGGCGGAGTTCGGATTCCAGGGAGGACAACGAATTCTCGACAAACGACTTCAGGTACCGGTTTCTCACGAAATGTTTTTTAGTACAGTTTGTTCGGTTTCAATTACACAACCGGCTTTTTGGTAACAGAACCTTTTTTCAAGTTATCTGAGAAAAAGGTTACCAAAAGTCCGCCTCGATTAAAAATTGGCCATATCTGCGTTGTGCATCCTATGAACTGAACTGAATCGTACATGTTGTGCATATTGATTCAGTGTTTGCATCAAATTTGTATCATACACGGCGCAGTGAAATTAGAGACAAATAATTTCACCTGCTTGTGTCATACTTGCCATGCACTCGAAACAATCTCTTCTGAATACATTACTTTAGCAGATTAGTTGAGGAACAAATTCTTACTATGGAATGGCGCAGTCCAACTGTATTAGGGAGGGAGGAAATATTGCCATAGTTCAATCTCAATACATGCCATATCTCACGAATTTCGACCGAAAATCAGCGGGATCAAACTACAAACACAGCGGATTAGGGTCACATGGCTTGCCTTAGTGAACACTATATCTTGTTCATACACCAGGCGACTTTGTTGTGCACAAAAATTAAATGAAAATCAGGAGTTTCATCTGAATGACTAAACTGATAACTGGTCGAAAACTGAGGTTTTCAACAGTAAAGTTCGACAATTATTGAAATTGGGGTAGATTGAAACGAGATTTTGAAAAAAAATTAGTTGAATCAATGAACCATTCAACAAAGTCGTCCTACGTTTGATCTTGTTGGATTGATCATATTTCTCTGCTGGGCGAGTGTCATATTTTTTGAATATAGATGTGAATAAATAAATAAAGTCACGATTGCAGTTATCCGAGAAACAACATCCCGAACTGCAACAGTTGAGGAAGCACATTCGCAGTTGTTTCGAGGATATTTCGTGCTTCCTGATGCCCCATCCGGGTCTCCGCGTGGCCACTAATCCCATGTTCGACGGAAAGTTGGCAGGTCAGTTTTTAATGGTTCTCGGTAGAACATTGTCGATTAGAACGGTTTTTTTGGTACTGTTTCATGTTTTGAGGTCAATTTGGTCGTACGAGGGATTGATTGGAGTAAACTCATGGTAATCTTATACAATGATGACCTCTTTTACGTAACATATCTTGAGAGTGGGCAGTGTATGATCGCAGCTAAAACAGTATCTCATGTTTCAACAATGGAAAGAGCTTGAGGGTCATGCTTCAATTTTATAGCTTTTTGGCATTTGAACGAACAATATGAAATATAGGTTACTGTTATTGTTTACACCGCTCCTTAACTCAAACAAGTAAAGTATATCGACCTATATTTTCTTTTACAGAGATTGAAGCCGAGTTCCAACAATATCTGCGTGTGATGGTCCCCCGACTTCTGGATGCGAACAACCTCGTTGTGAAGGACATCAACGGACACAAGATCACCTGTCGCGAGCTGGTCGAATACTTCAAGGTGGGCAGACTAGTATCGAGATCGTACTAAAGTAAAAGTGTGGGTGACGATAAAGCTTGAACACATTGAGCGGATGTCTCTTAGTAAAAACTGTATGACTTGTTTCTCTCCAAACTTTCACAAAGATAGTTTATTGTCACATTTTGAACTTGTTGTTGATGTTTCGAGTTATAGTTTGTATTGTAGCTCATTGCCTCTGAGCTTGATCATCACCCACTCGTATAAAAGCTCCTCCGCCAAAACCGGGGGGAGTTGGCCTATGTTCGACGCCAAACAATGTATGTTCACGTATATAAATTGACAAACGGGCTACTCTCTTGTAACCAGATAACTTACTCAGGTCATTTGCATTGAAATACGAACCTATAGTCAGTTTCAGTTATCACCATCGAAATGACTCGCGTTTCTATTTAATGATATTCTGAAACGTTTGTTCTCATGAGAAAGTCCTTTTGCTTCTTGGCCGCTGATGGATGGGTATTTTTTTGTATTTTCAGGCATACATGAAGATCTTCCAAGGACAAGAATTGCCGGAGCCCAAGTCCATGTTACTGGTATGTTATCCTGTTATCCAAGCTATTTTTTGCTCTCTCTCATCTTATCATGTTGTGTGAATTTAGAACCCGCCTAGCTAAAAACTAAATAACTACATATTTTCCTAGTTTCGGTTTTTTTTTGAGAGTGAAGGGTTTACACTTGCGATTCCGTAAAAATCCCAGTTGCTTCACTGTCCCGGCTATCTAGCCGGATTCGCCAAACCATGGATATTTATGAAACCACATGTCATTCATTTCAGGCGACCGCCGAGGCAAATAACCTGGCCGCAGTCTCGAGTGCGCGAGCTGTCTACCAACGGAAGATGGAGGAGGTTGGTTGCCAAAGATGTTGCGTCGTAACATTTTATCCCCGACCAAAAAAAACTAGAAAACTCACAGATGTGAGCGCTCAAAAACACTATTCTTTTTGAAAGTTGAGCACTTCAAAGCTCGATTTTTGCCATAATCTATTGATAACCCTACTAGATATATATTCTCGGCCTATTTCATTTTAAAAGATTAGCTCTTTGTTGTTTCGTGTCCTTCCTATTAAAACTGTTAGTCAAACAGCCTCTTTCTAGGTTTGTGGCGGCGACACCCCGTTCATGAGTACTTCCGAGCTGACCGAGGAGCACGAACAAGCAAAGGTGGGCGGGGCTTAGTTTTAGTTATTTATCCGTTTTTGGCTACTCACAATCACACATCATAAGGAAAAGAAGGGTTTTTATTTTTTTTAAGTCACCGCAAACTAATTTTTCAAGTAGTAGAATTTCAAGTTCCATCTGTAGTCTGAGTCTCATATCAGTTTTTATTGTTGTCAAATGCAAATATTTTCAGTCTGAAGCCATTCGGGAATTCAGGAATGCACGAAAAATGGGCGGAGTCGAGTTCAGTATTCAATTCCTGGAGAAGTTGGAAGCAGACGTCATGGTTAGTTACAGTAGTATATAGTAGGATAGTAGCCATGGGGCATTCCTAGAAGTTCTTAGAAGATAGGATCTAGTAGCTAGGATATCCGTGATTTGACTGTCATTGCGATCCATGAGTCTAAACAATAAAAATATACCTAACTTTTTTATGATGTACTTTTTTATGATACAAGATACAAGAAAAAGCAGAAATGAGTCAACCGAGATAATCTAATAAATTTTTTGTAGTTTCGATGTTTCGAGTGATCTGTGTTTTGTGTAACAACTATCTGAAAGAGAAAATACCCTATTATGCGAAAATATCGTAGTTTGTATTTCTCAGTCAGTTCAATGAATGTTCCAGGAAAGCTACGAGAGTTTCGTGAAAGTGAACAACGGCAAGAATCTGTTCAAGTCGATGCGAACCCCGGCGGTGCTAGTGGCTTTGATGATTATCGATTATATCTTCCAAGAGTTCTTCCAGATGCTCGGAATGGAAGGCATTGCTGGTACGTGGAATTTTCATTACTGAAAAATGTATAGAAAATATTATAAACTTTTCAAGACAAAAGGTAAAACACCCTCTCGGGACTTACTTCGAAAAAGGTTTACCCTCATTTTTTTTGCTATAGGCAAGAAATTGAGTGCTATTCTACACTTTTTACGGGTAGAGTGTACTAAAGTTACCTATGAATATTTTAATTTGGTTTAGTTGAACTTCGATTCCCCCACTTGTTTGCATTTTGTGAGGTTCATGCCTGGGAGGGGGCGGGAATGTATCACAGGGTTAAAGCTGATTGAAAATTTTCCATCATCTGACATTTGATTTCAGGTATCTTCTCCTCTATCCTAGTAATTGTAATTGGAGGTCTCTCCGTATGGGTATATTCTCGGTATTCGGGTAATCTCAGAGAGGCTGGCGGATGGGTTAGTTTTATCCCTTAATTATTGTTAGATCCAAGCAGATCAAGGATTGTAAAGTAAATCATAGGTAGTTGGAAATATGTATTACTCGGTTTTATTTGTGCTCAAAGTCGTACTGTATCTTGTATGCTCCTGTCCTGCAACTCTTCCGAATGATCGAAATTGATTTACAACGAGTGAAAACTATTTTGCTACTGCTTTGGTCAGTCGAAATATGTCTGTAGTTTCTGATCTTCATTCTCGTTTCCTTCTAGGTGGACGACTCTGTTACCTTTGTCTGGACCAACTTCATTTCTCCGAACGCCGGCCAATTCGGGGCTCTCGGAGGGGCAATTCAGTTGTCGGATACCATCGGGGTATGTTTAGATAGTAAGAAGTTTGATATGAATGTTTATTAGGACAATTTCAGTTTGACTAGAAAAGTCCACTCGGAAAGTCGCAAAGTTTTGAGACTCGAAATAGGTTCTTCAATTCATTAGTTTATTCCAAGCTTCCAAATTTCATACTTTTAATGCTACCAAGGGTGGTTCATCAAATATCGATATGGTTACGCTTGTTCCTACAAGCCAGTATTTTTTCGAAATAACTTGAATTTCCTATCTTTCTTATAATTTAATGGGTCGAACATTCTTGTGAGTTTCAGAACTCGACCAAGCGTGATTCCGCCTCAAAAAAGCGTCAATAAGGAGCCAGTTGAAAAGTTCTGTGAACCTTGATCAACCTTCTATAAACGTATCCATTACTTAAATCTGATTGGTCTATCTGTGTATTACTTTCATCACTTTTCACACGCGTCATTATTAATCTACACACCATGTATGCCTGCCTTACCGCCTTTAGCAGTAGGGTTTCATCGTTTCATGACTAATTCTATTTGTTTTTGTATTTTTTTCATTCATTTTCTGTAAAGCCCATTTTTGCCCCCACCACGACAGGGTATAGCCCCCCCACCTACCCTACTGACACATGTTCATAATAGCGGTTAGCAGACGGGAAGTGGCTTCCATGAGTATTGATTTTTATACATTGTTCATCGATTTATTTCTATACACTATCGAACGCCACCTCGCAACTGTTGTTACCTTCGTCCTTCATATTCGGTGTAATTGAGTACTGTGGCTCTACATTTTCGCTGTGCTGAATGCGTTTTATCCAGTGATTTTTTTGAGTCTCGCCCAGATTTTGTTTTATTCCTCTCATTCACCCGTAATACAGTGCAAGATTCAGTGGAATAGTAGCTAGCTCGTCATCGGTATCTATGTATCGTAATTTGTGGGTATTGATTGATTAGAAGTAGATTCGTGGATCAAATGATGTACTTGACAATTCATTACGTGAACTCTACGTGCTGTTTTGTGCTTTTGTAATTAAAGTCTTGTACCTATATTTATTCGGGGGAAGGAAAGAGAAATGTAGCGTGTTAATCAGAAAGCAAAAGGGTATACGATGTGTCAAACTTTCTTCTGTGTTATTCCTGTATTTACTCTATTCTCTCTATCATTACAGCTTTGATAGAAAAGTTCTCTCAGATAGGATTTTCTGGGCTCTCATTGCTTGCAGCAGATTGGGCCAATTCTACGACTAACCGGGTTTTTAGGTAACCCAACCCTTTTTTGGTAAGCTCTTTTTCAGGTTACCTTGTAGGTAACCTGGAAGTAACCTGAAACTAAAATCCGGTTACCGTTCAAACTAACGGCAAAAACCGAGTTTAGCGTTAGAAAAACAGGTAACCGGTTTTTCATTTTAGGTTACCAACCGGTTACCTACTGAGGTAACCTGAAAAATAGGTTACCAAAAAAGGGTTAGGTTACCTAAAAACCCGGTTAGATATAGAATTCACCAGCAGATTGCCGAATGGACAATTCAATTTCTTTATCAGTCACTCAAAAAATCATATCACTGGATTTGTAGGACAATTAGACAAACTGCTAGTTGTGAAATTTTCCGGGCTCGAGTTTTTGGAATTTGGTTACTGAAAATTAGCCGTCCATTGCATTATCACACTACATTACAAAGTTGACTGGTTCAAAGTCGATTTATGGCTGTCACAGCACGATCAAAGTACAAAGTACAATAACACAACTGAATGGAAATACTGAAGTAGAGAAAGATACCAGATGAACAACTACAACGTACGCGGAAAAACACGGGGATCGGACCACGTAGCAAATAGAATATCACAATTTAATAATAACAATAGGAATTCAAAAAACAGCTAGTGACAATTAATGTATTTACGTTATATCAGATCGTTCCAAAAAAGAAGAGTACTATGAAAGAAATATCTTACAGAATCAAATGTTTGGAGAGATTCAAATCAAACATTATAATGCGGAAGAATTTATATTCATTGTTCGCGAAACTCTAATAATTTGAGTTAGGTTTTGTGCGTGACAATTAGTAAAGATACAGAAAATGAGAGTAGTATAACTTGCTCAACTAGACAGTGAAAAATACAAGTTAGAGATTCTAGGTGAGTGACAAGAAAAAGTAAGTTTGAATTAAGATTGAACGCTGGAAAGAATGAGCTTTCGAATACCACGTATTCCTGTGTACAAATAGAAATTAGAGCCGCTCATCACACAATTGTAGTTTGAACCCGAAATCAAACTACAAGTTGCTACGTTGTTTGTAGTTTGGAGTACCGCATTCCATTGCGGTACTCGCTGCCCTCTTCGGGGGTGGAATTGGAACCAGCCTGGAGGTCCTGGTTCTGCCAGTCGGCACGGCCTATGCCACGGATCTCAACCTCGTTCCCGGTTACTGAAAACAATGATGAACAGTTGGATTAGGTGAATTTTTGGGTGACGTTTGAAATGACTACCTCGTCCCAGTTACTGAATAACAATAATAAATTATCGAAAAACGTTTCTGGTCAAAGCTTTATGATCACAAATGCCTCGGATTTTCACCATCCGGGTGACTGCACAAATAATCATAGACATAGACAGCCAGAAACATTTGTAAAATATTAGTGTCACTTTTATTTGCCTCATTTTGTATTCCTCGTTTTCACGGTTCTAAGAGGGGTTGACCTAGTAACCCAACCCTCAATAACAGCAAAATCTTCTTGAATGGGTCGAAACTATTCCGAGTGGCTGGGCACATAATTCACAACTTCTGAAGTAGTCTTTCTTCACAACCGAGCTTGTCCGAGACAACTGACCATAGGCGGGGTTCTCGAATGCGACAGAAGGGTGGTTGGCCCCTCCCGCGGGGGTGGACCTTCCAATCAGTTTACCCAGCGGGGCCGGCAGCTCTCGACGGCGACCCAGCACGATTATGCCTAAAAATATAGAATATAATAGAATGCTGTTTCGAAATTGAAAATGTGTCTTTTCACATTCAGATATTGAGTTTTATTTTTCAAAAGCAGGTGTATGCGGTATGTTCGCTATCCCTTTGTAGTTTGATCTCGCTGCTTTTCGGTTCAAATTCGTGAGGAAAAACGGTGTAGATTAAGACGAACTAAGCTGTAGTATGTACTCCGATCTGCGTACACATCTTTATTTTGTTTGTGACTGAATACCAGCTAGATCAGACTACAAAAACAGCAAAGAACGCAATGCATGCACTTTCAACGTTTCATGCAACCTCTTCTTGAGAGACTAAGACATCATACTGCATCAATATAACGTAAATCCGAATATTGTTGTTATTTATATGCGGAATGAATTGGGCACATGAATCTGACATGAAAACTCACCAAATATAACGGCGGTGCAGGCCAATAGAATAAGAATGATATATGTAGCGGATGAGCGACCCTTCACTGGTTTACCCTCTGGAAAAAAAACTTATTTTCGAAAAACAGTTTTAATAATCTAGCCACAACTTTCGAAGATGTGCAGAATAATATCCTCGAGTGCGGCAAAAAGTTGTTCACACATTATAGTCGTTGCCAACGGAAAGGCGGGAGAGTACTGTATATCTCACTTTCCGCTGTGTACGCACACATGTCTTAGATACCAAATCTTGCCGGTTGTGTGCTCTAGTAGCACAGTGGTTAGCGCCCTGCTACCAATCTTTTGCTCGTAGGTTCGATTCCGATGAGAGACAGAAATTTATAAATTCGGCTCTCACTATACCAACCTTTGCCGTTGCCAGCCACATCGAGGAATATGAGAGGACTATGTCCGAAGGCGTTGGCAGCCATGACTCCAACGTCATAGGAGGTTCCCGGCTCAACCGGCAGTTCGATGGAACGAGCGAACACCTTTTCTACCTGGAATACTTGGAGGTTCGATGCCCACTATTCGGTTGACATCGTTAAATGTGTAATTTTTTAAGCATGCATCAAATGGCAATTTTAATTACTATACTGGCATATTTCGGAATTAAAAGTTTTGTACGAGTAGTTGAGGGAAATCTATCCTTTACATACATTCATGATGACATCATTAAACGTCAGAAACTGCCGTCGATGAGCCACAACTATTACTGAACCTAAATCTAATAAAGTTTCTCACCTTGAAATCGTCATCATCGTCATCTGCCTTCTTGTAGTACACAGCATAATATTGATATCGATCGGCCGGCGCATCGTCCTCCCAAGTTATCTGCAGATAAGTCAATGCTCATGTTTTGAATTAGCACGTTGAACACTTGGTTCGATTTTTCGAATCGAAGAATGATTTGGGAACATTATTTCAGCTAAAAAGGAGTCAAACCGATATATAATCAGAACGAAAGAGTTGAAGAGAGTGCATGATGTATGCCGAACTAATCTGCGATGTTTGTAGTTTGAACCTGAGATACTTGCGTAGCAAACTCTAACCAACATTTGTCCATCTTCCGCAACTTACCTTGATCTTTCCCTTCTCGATGACCTGATAGTTGACAGCCGTGACGGGTCGCGGACTCTCCTCGTGTCCCCTCACGAAGCAGCCCATGATGGCCACCGCGTAATCGGAACAGTCCGTGCCCGAGGCAACGTCGCCTGAATACGGTTAGAATGAGATATGGAAGAACAGAAACCTCAAAGTTTACATAATTTCTTCTGAGACACCACAGTACACAGTCAAACTCTTCGGAGACTGTTTTCCTATGCAGACTTCAACTGTGTCGAGAAAAATTCCTAACACTCTGTGTAGTTACGAAACCCAATTGAACACGAAACTTGTTGAACTTCCGAAATGATTCCAATAACTGGAGCAAACTGAAAGTTTCCTGATCATACTGTAGGCGTCTCAGTAGGAATGGAAGAGACTTTACCTGAGCAGAGGGGGAGACAGGCGGCGGGTACATTCTGTTGTATGCAGCAGTCAGAATGGTCTCGCACGTCGTCCGCGCACTTCAGAAGAGAGGAGGCGAACTTGGAGCAGTTCGTCAATGGAGGCGTCTGGAACGGAATGAAATAAAAAAAATATTCATTGAACCGAAGATTCGAAAAAAGACGATAATACACTATTAGATCATAAGACTAAGAGTATTCGGACTATTACAACTATTTGATGAGAAGGCTGAAGAGGGTTACGAAATAAACTTTTCAACTAGAAAGCGCGAAATGTTTTGTCTAAAAATATTCGAGAGCTATTCGAAGACTCGAAATAGCCATTAGATTAACAAAAGTGGTCTTGAGGAAGTTATAGAGGAAGTTCCGGATACAATATGAACTATCTCGACAATATGAACTGGGGTTGTAACATTCCAACGTCAAAACTGTGATTATTTGTAGTTTACTTTTGATCTATTTGTTTCGTTACAATGTGCATTACAGATCAAAAGTCTTACCCTGCCGATGGAGCATGCTTGTAGACATTCTCCTTCCACCTTCTCGTCCTCACAACAAGATAGAATGAGACGAGGGTTGACTGGCAGAACTTCTTTCGAGATTATCAACTGAAATGTTGTGTGGACTTACAAAACTTTCTTTACAATGGTTTCTTATGAAACATCTCATCTTGTGCACACACATGAGTGAACTTAACTATTTCTTCCAGGTTGTATTAAAAGCAGAATCATTATAATTTTGTTCTCATTTATACGATGTACTGAACAGCTCCGGAACATACACCGGTAAGATTAATCAAAATTTATAAGCCACACATCAAGATTCTCAGGTCATTGGGAGGGTGATAAAAGCGGATATGTATCCTGAACGACCAGACATGGCAGATCTCTCGAACTACGTTTACGATTCCCCACCACAAGTAATGACAGATTCTCGAATCTCTCTCATATACCCTAAACGCTGAACGGGTATAAGAAACGATCGACCGGTACCCCATACACATCATACTGCAAATTTACATAATAGTATGCTGCAAACTGAATTAGGTCACAAAAAACATGAAATCGCACCTCAGAAGTATCCGATCGAGAAACGGTGCCATTCTTTTCTGCTATACAGGTGTACAAGTCGGCTTGTCCGCTCACATTCGGAATCTGAATATAAATCACTTCGATGATTTAATTCCTTATATTATCTATTCTTTTCTCTAACTATAAACGCAAATTGAACAATTTTCAAAGACGATCTTTATTTTCATTTATATAGTGTAAGAAAGCCGAATGAAATCTGATTTCTAAACGTGAAAACTCACGTGTAAAGTTGCCCTGTAGGTGTTCATATTTACAAGTTTTACTTCGACTGTATCGCGTCGTGGGACGTGTCGGCCTCCCTTTTCGAATCTGTCAAATTACAAAAGTGGAGATAATAAAATATGAGCGTTCAATAGTAACTATTTCCAATCTACAGCACTTATCAACATAAGAATCATCACCGAAGGTTTAGGGCGAGTGCAAGATAACATGTAGGTCTGATCTACTATGTTTGTAGTTGGCCGGTGACAGTCGTAATTCTCTATGATGTGTATACAAATCGAACCATAACTCATGAATGATCCACTTCCTATAACAAATCGTTTTTTATCGTCGCTAGTTGACGATTTCACAAACTTAGGTAAGAGTCGTCATAACATTTTTTATAACGTGTTTCATGATTTTTTTTCAACAACGCTTCAGTTTACAGTCCGAAAGCTCGCTCTTTACCTTATATCGGGTTCTGGGAAACCTTTGACCGTGCACACTATATCGGCAGAATGATCATCAAAAGCTCGGATCTTCGGTTTGTCCATTGTTGCCACGGGGCCGACTGAAAAAGAAAAGTGTGATTGAAAATAGAGTCTTATGCTAGTGCTCTCAACCACTACTTGCCTCTTCTGCTAAAGTTTGAATTTCGTCTTCATTACTTTTTTTCATTTTGCATACGATTTGTGACGAATACTCCCAGAGCCGCATTAGAGCTACTCGGGTGAAAAGTCGCGAGTCGATCCGGGACTCGTGTGATATCGGCCAAAAAATGTCGGGCCGAAAAGGTGCCTTTTCGGCCCGACATTTTCCCACGAAATGACCCGGCTCCGGCCGAATCGATGTGCAATTTTTCACCTATGTAGTTTCTGTTCGAAACCTTGTGACCTTGTGTCCTGAATCCAACACGGTAAAATTATGAAATTATAAAATGACATTTTTGTAATATAGTAACACATTTTCCTCATATAAGTACGAACATACACAGGCACAAGTATGTGGTCTGATAAGCAAGCTCTACATTTTTTCAGTGAGATAAAAAAAAGGTTCTTGAAGCTTGGAAACGTACACTGTACGAGTATGTGTTTGAGCGCGACGTTCTGTCTGCCGTCCGTGTCGGTGACAGCACAGGAGGCGGTGTCCAACGAAGAATCCGCCTCCACCACCAACGACACCCACATCACACCGTGGTCGTTCATCGCCTGAGCGAGAAAAAAGAGATGAGGATGACATATGAGATTCTGACGGTTCCCGTTTAGTATACAGACAACTTTGTGTTCGCATGGTGAGCCCGCGAAAACACTACTGTTCATAGAACTTCATTTCTGACGGAAACAATATGCTCACGAACTGAGTTCATTCAGATGCATAATCATCTTTGTCCATTTCAGAATCGTTTTTTTTTTTGAAATCAGTCGCGACTGTTCTTGAAGGAGGACATAAACAGATTCGCGTACCGCGCAGTACCGAAGCATACACATCGTACGCCGATGCATTAGTTTGAGAAGAAGAGTCTTAGGCAGTGATTTCATCACTTTTTCTTTCTGTCCCTTTTTCATCTTTCTGTGCGCTTTTTCGAGAGGGACTCGGCGCAATACAACCTTTGAACGGAAATTTAAAAAAAATTCATTATTGTTTCCCTACATATTTTTTGAATTCATCTTTTTTAAATCAATCGCCTCAATAATTATTCTATTTTGTTATATTCCCACCGTGTGTGGTCCGGCAGTGAGGTCGATGTTGATGTGTTCGGCCATTTCCTTCTTCATCTCCAGGGAGCAGTTGATGGTTATCTGTTCGCCCACCACGTAGATACTGTCACGGTGGTCTGGGTCAAAGGTCAGCAGCGGCTCGGGAAGACCCAAAGAATCTGTAGGCCAAAGGTCAATAACGGGGTTGTTGAAATCTATCTCGTAACTCGACTCGAAAAAATACGAAAATTTTCTAGTCGAGTCGAACTTTTGAGATAGTGAAGTCGTAAGAAAAATAATTGTTTTTTCAAAACTCGAAATTTTGAACTCTCAATTCCCGAATTCAAGATATTGGCTGTGTGTTATCGACACACTCCATCATTTTTCACCTGTCTGATATTTAACACTATGAATTTGTTCCAATACTGCGTTCTAATGCGTTTGTAGTGACAAGAGAACGCCAACCAATTTCTCAAAGGTTGGCTAGAAGTTCTAGTTTCCTTGTGTTATTACGACGACTACAAGCGCGTGGAACGAACTATGCCACTAACTGTAATTTTTCCTTACCTCCCTACTCGCTACCAAAGGTACATCTCTGAAAACAATTTTCAATCGGAAAAAGTTAACCAAAAGTTGAATAGCTTACTGTAGGAGTGCACATGGGAATGAACTGGACAGTAGCCAACCTTGTTGTGCAATGAGTGTGATGACGGACGATTCTCTGCTCAGCTTCCCGTCTTCCGATGCCGTCACGTAGACAGCGTACAGTCCATCTCGACGCAGATTCGACAGAACAGCCCACGACGTGTCGCGACCAACCTAAGCCACTATTCATAAACAGAAACATGCCCTTATTTCCATCTTAATCTGCGTCTCGTCAAGCATACGCTCTTTCCTCAATCTTACAGTCCAACCAGATATGAACGAAACAGGGCGCAAAAAAGGACGCGCAGGATGCAAAGAGGGGGGGGGAGTGTTCTACCATCAAAGCAATTTAGACAACTTCCATCACAAAAGTATTCTTGTTCACTTAGCTATTCACCCCTATCTGCGTTTGTTGAGTAATCATAGACAGGGGCAGGTCAACAACATGTTTTGTATGAAAACAATCTTTTGATCGCGCTTCCTTCGCTGTCTGTTGATGAGAAAAGCAATCCATCATCTAATCAGCCCACAATCAATGAAAACGCCAACAAAATTCGTTTGAGGTTAGCAAAACACAGACTTCATTTCAACTTCATTTCATCAGAAATTGTAATGATTAACAATATTATAGTTCCAAACTTTTTCCAATCACGACGAGTGATTGAGCACCTTTATATTTTGATCACTAGTCTACTTACCGTAGTCCACTGCATGTCCTTCTCAGAGTCAACATAGTACACGGTGTACTTGATGGATCCCTGTACGGTGTCTCCGTTTTCTCGATGTGTCACCGGATTCCAGGACACGTTGACACGTGTACCGTAGTTCCAAATCAGATGGAGACCGTCTGGCGCGCGCGGACTGTCGCGCAGAGAACCTGGAACATTTGTTTACAATAGATGAGAAAAGTAACACGTTAACACGTTAACGTTCACAAAAAACGCTTATACAAAACTACACATTTGGAAATATTTAAGTTTATCAACAAAGAATCGCATGGACACAACGGGTATAGTTCGCACATGTCCCAACTGGACTTGAGCAGCTTGCCAATGAAATTTCAAGGCCGTTTTTGAACATGTTGAAACACTTCAAAACAATAGAAATTCATGTGAAGGGTTCTTCCACTTAGTTATAGTTCGTATTCAGGAAAACTTTCTGTGAAATATATGTTTTCTCTAAATAACAGTCTTCCAAAGTTTTTGGCACGCTGCCAACGAGTCCAGTTGGAAAATGTGAGCACTATAAGGTGTCTGACAAAAACACAAGATTTGACATTATTCTACCTGTACATACACATAGAAAGTGTGAAATTCAACGCACTGTTCTCAGACTGGGTGGTGAACTTGATCTTCAACGTGGGTGGTCCAGCTCCCTTTTCGTTGTTGGCGAAGACCCGAGCTTCGTATTGTGTGGCCGGCATGAGGTCGGTCAGGCTAATGGTCTCTATAGAGGAGAGGGTGCTGTTCAGAAGAGTTCCGTTTTTGTACACCTGAAAAAGTGCCTTGACATCATAACATCACAATATTTTTCGAATCGGATAATATTCAGCGTGCGTGAACTGATGATGATTTATTACGCAAAAATTACGCAACTGAACGATACTCGAAACTCTTAGCCTTCAGAATCAACAAGTTTTTGTGTTCTTCAAATTTAGTAAAAAAAACAGTTCAGGTCAAGACTTTGGACGATAAGCTACGTACCTCGATCGTGAAAACTGTGACGTCATAGTCCTGTTGTTCCCAGGATAGGACGACGGAGTGGGGTGTGACCTCTGTGACCTCAAGGTTCTTGACAGCTGACGGCAGGTCGCCGGGACGGTGACCGGCGAAGCAGGAGGAGAGCAGCGACGAAGAGGAGTAGCACGAATCCGGAACCTGTAATGGGAAGGTGAAATGACAATGAGTAATGAAATACTAAAGGTAACAGCTATAGTATGATGACCTACAGAATGATCTACAGTGTGAGCTCAATTTTGTTCGTACACTATGACCTACAATATTACCGCTGAATATCTGAATGCAAAAACAGCCTTGATTGAATATTTTGTTCAAGGGCAGGGAAACTGTACATGAACAACATGAATAAAACGGTTATTTTCACAAACTGTCTTCAAACGAATTCTGATTAATGTGATAGTCAGGGAAAACTCGCTTCAATTGTACCGTACCTGGAACGGATGTTTGCATCCGGTCAGACACTCCGTCGGTACATTCTGTTGTCGACAGCATCGTGTGTGGTCCTGTCCCTCCGACGCGCATTGGACCCATTTGTTCAACTCGCCTGAGAATAGATGAAAATTATAATGATGATATACCACAAAAATCACCCACATGTCATCAAATAAATATCACGCGAACAACCTTAGAACCCCAAAGGGACGGGGTTATAACCTACCCGTCTTCTGAGATGGGGAATCCCATAAAGACTTGCCATAAAGACAAGAATGGAGTTGAAATGTGATCAATTACTTGCAAATGCAAGGGGAAAATGCAATAGTGTTCAGCATCGGCTTTATGTGCCAACGAACTCTACTGTCTGAATGTTCGAATAAGTAACACATTCATTCGGCCTTGAACTAATTATTTTTTAGGTCTTCTCAGAATGGTTTGAAATAGTTTCCCTTTATTTCAACCGTGTTGTCCGGTATCAATCGCCTGACCGAGATTGTACGTAAGCAATTTGTATACAAAGTCAGTACAAATAGTTAATGTTAAACACATATTTTATTGATTTATCCCCTCTTTCGTAGTTCTCACCTCTGCAGGTCTCTGGCAGGGTTGCATTGTAGTAGCAGGACGGCATGCAGTCGGCCGAAACTTTCTGCTGTGTACAACACTCTTGGAAGTCGGAATCAGAGTGCAGGGTTTCTAAAAAAAGAATTTACTAGAAAAAGGAAATTATTTTAGCAAAACACATTGCTTGTATAAAAACGAACCTTGACAGCAATATGCCTGATCGACGAACTCGGTGCACGTGAACCCAAATGGACAAGTCTGTTGGGCGCTACACAGGAAGGGTCGGCCATCTAAAACTCACAAAAATCAATAATTTATGTTGTTGAAAATAATAGTGTTATCAGAGGGCTTTTTACTGTGAACATGAGACTCCAAGTTCAGCATTTCAAATTGTTTTAGAGGCAAGTTTTAAAAACGAGATTTCATGTTCATTGAACCGTTTAAAAAATGCACGGCCCAATTAGGTGAAAAAAAAAGAAAGAAAACGCAAGGCCCTTACAGTTAAACTTACAATCTGTTCTACACCATTCGCTCAATTTTGTCTCTTATTGAAGAAAAAACACTTACCAGAATCAAGTAGTGGTTCGCCAATGGAGCAAATGACCGATCTATCCGATTTGGTTGTGAATAGAATGGTGGTGGAGGGAAGGGACTTGCCCCGGTCAGAATTGGACTGGACCGAGACGGAATACTCAGAGTCCGGGTCCAGACCGATCTCCGTATGGGGGGACACGGCGTTGTGCACCTGGATTGAAAGGGATATATAGAATAAGCTTGACATTCTCCCCATTCCGATTGATCTGAACTCAATTATATTTTATTCATAACTGAATGTATTCTTTTGTGAATAACTCTCTAACTTAAGATAACTAGAGATATTCAATGGAAATATAGGCTAAAACGTTTTTCATCACATAAGAATTTGTAGTTTGATCCCACACTGTAGTCATAATCACAACCTCTGATAAATATTCCGTTCAAACTACAAACAACTGAATATAGTCCTCCGATACCTGTCTAACAGCTGCTCCGTGCTCGTTTTTCCTGATGAAGAGAGTGAATGTTTCGACGAGGTCGGCATTCGTCACAGGCTCCGCCCATCGAACTTCCACCGACGTCTCGGTGACATCATGAATACTCACGTTGACCGGGGAGGAGGGGTGCGTTTCTGAAGGAAACTTATTCAAGATTCAAGATTAATTCCGAATTGTTTCGAAATGGTGTTCTCAAATGAAAGAAAAACTGTATAATGTAACTTTTAAAGAAAAAGAAAGGAAAAACTGCCCAATTTGCTTCTAACGAATACTGACGGAAAATCATTATTCGCCTGCTAAACCGTACAACTATAATACCATATGTTTTTCAAAATTGGAAAAAATAGCCCTCGTGCACATGCCTATTTTACTACTATAATTTTGAATGTAAACACAAATATTCGGTTTTGTACTTGACAACACCGACCGTAGCCTTCGCGGAGACATTGGTAGATGGCCTGGATGTCGAGGTTGAGACAGAGCACCGAGTGAACTCCGAGGGTGGAGGTGGAACCCTCGCAGATGGGTAGACAGTCCTTTTGTACATTCTTACGGAGACAACACTCCGTATGGTTACGCTGGTCCGCGATGCAGGGCGAGACCTGGAATCAAAACTGGGGTATAAAACGCGATGATCAACACAATAGCCGCATATAACTGTAAGACATAAACAGGTAGGGACCTCAGAGTGCGTTAAGTGGGAAGACATAGAGTAAGAGGGAGATACAGAGAGCGAGATAGAGAGAGAGATACAGTGAGAGAGAGCATCAGAGAGATAATCAGAGAGAGAGAGTTGAAGAAATTGTGCAGAAATGAATGAGAAGAGAGAGAGAGAGATTTATGAAAAACTGACCTTGGGCCACTCGTTTCGACATGAAGTGGCGATTGAAATAGTCTCCATCGCATTCGGAGTCTGTTCTACAGTACACATCTTAGATGCGCAGGTTTCAGAAACACCAGCCGAGACACAACATTCTGAAAAGTATTTATGTTAAAAATATAGTTGCGAAATTTTCTAGTTTAATTAGCATACAAGCTAGAAACACATCATGTTTTCCAAGGATCAAAGTACACACACAGCAGATAATACTAATATGTAGCGTTTTAGACGGCTTTCAGTCACGTTAGAAACTACATGTATATTGATATTCTTTGAGTGACCACATCGGAGTTGTAGTTTGATTGAACTCACATGTACACAAAATAGACTTCAAACTTAGATTGGTTAATAGTCAGATCAAACTACAAATACAGCTCACCCATAGCATTCGGTAGTGTGTCGTTGTTGGAAACCACGTGTACATTGGTGGAGGCGAGTTCTCGTTCACTCGGAACACTGGTACCGTAGTCATTTCGGGCTGTCACCAACACAATGTAACGGGTGGCAGATCGGAGGTCAGACAGGGTCACACACGTTTCTGTGGTGTTCACCTGAAAATACACTTATCTTACTAAGATCTATATTAGGTTGATAATCAGGGTCGAAACGGTTTTGAGTACATCTCTTACTGAGCACATTAACCTAATCTCACAAAGATCGACATAAATAGGAAAAACGTACATAGTCTAGGTTTTTCTATTTGAACAACATATATTTGTGTCCCTAGCACTTTTCCGAAGATGATTAAATGTGCGCTGTGAGAGATGTACTCAAAAAGTTTCTACCGTGATTCAAGACGATTTTGAGTTTCTGTTTTTTATTCGGAAACATATGATAAATAGAAACAATTCAGAGAGAGATCGGAATATCTATGGAGAATAGCGTGAGATCGCCTATTGAAAATGTTATTCACTCGAAAAAAGTTCGAACTTTATGACAATCGGGATCCTCTCCACTTACTCGTAAAGGTATGTATGAAAGCTAAAACTGAGTACACGCAAAAATGAACTTGAGAGGTAATTTTTTTGTTCATTTTTCCTGACTAAAAAACTTTATAAACTAACGTGTTTGAAGTTGAATTCCCTGACGGCGGTGGTGTTGGTGGCGGCGTCTCTCGTCATGACGACTATGGTGGAGCGACGACGTCGCAACGACATCACACTTCGCAACTGGGCTATCTCCCCCACGTTAGAGGTGGAAATGGCTCCCAGCGGGATCTGGAAGGTAGGATAAGTCGTGAGAAAAACAACGTAGGTTTCATACTCTATCGTATATTATAATATTATAGAATATATAACAGTCACGTCTTTCATCACAAATAAACATTCAGTTATACTCCCTGTTTTCTCCATTGGTTTTGTCTTTATGTTTTCGTTTTATTACTGAATGAAATTATAATAATGAACATAGTTGTATTCACTCTCACTTGAACTTAGTCTGGTGGATGGATTTGTCTGCACATCAGCGATCTACATGTTCTGTTACCTTTTGGCGAAATAGTCTACATTACTTTGATATCGGGATCAATCGTACCTCAGTGTCGTCTTCGGACCCCTCGCCCTCTCCTCCCGCCTCAGTCTCTCGCTTTGTTCTCTCTGCATCACTGGCACCCTCTTCTTCCTCGTACTCTCTATCGTCGTCCACTTCACCAATATCAGAGTAGTCGCCGCTCAGTAGAGGAATACCGCTGAAATTTCAATCAAACTCCGTGAATGTTGACAATCAACCAACCTCGTAGTATAGCGTAAAGATCATTCTGGACTGATACTACATTGCGAAATCAATTCACATAAAAACGTTTTTTGGTAAAGCCTGCCGTGTTTTGCTGTAAATCTACTGCGAGCATATTCGTCGCTCTTTGTTGATTGCGACAATTTCGAAACCAAATTAGTTCACACAAAAAAATACAATGTCCTATCAAGAAACTATTGTAGTGATAATTAGTAAAAACATTTCTCTTTTCAGCTCGGAACTCACATATCACCGCCGAATAGTGGGAAATTGGGTACTTCCTTGTAGGAGACGGTGTACCCGTTGACGGGGTAGTCTCGGTTCGATTCGTGGACTGGAGGAGGGTCCCAGCACACGGAGAGCTTGTCGTGCTCAACCGCATTCACCTGCACGTCCTCCGGAGCATCCGGGTACGGAACTGAAGCAGGAGAGTATGTATAGTCGTTATAATCATGACGTGAAGTCTATATGAACTGACGATTCATCGTTGTAGTTGTATGTCGCAACACGCCATAGTTCGCAAATTGTGACCAAGAAACAACGCCATCAAACTACAAACACAGCCAGATATAGATTGCCTACACCGAGACTTGATTTGGAAAGAGTGAGCCCCAAAGTATATTCGTCATCATCATGACGTCGAGTCTAGTTAGTACAGTGAACGTTTCTTTTTATTATGGATGCTACTCCTGTTTTGTTTCAATATGTTCTCAACACTTGTTGTATGGGTATAGTTGTACTAGGTTCGGGTTTGAATGAGTGGTTTCGGTGACAGGAGAAGTATATATTCTACTAAGATACAGAGCTTCAACTTTTTTCGAACTCAATTTTTAACTTCAACGGGTCACCATAAAGTCTTGTTTAGGTATCACAAATAACCCAGGGTGTATATTAGTTATTGGTTAACTATAGAGAGAGATTGCTGAGATGATAGCACACTTTTGAGGTGGCGGTTGAAAACAACACGCATCAACATCAAGGTAAAGTACTCAAAAAACTAATTATGTAACAATTGCAACAACTTTGAGAACAGACGAGACTATAGCGTATGAATGATTCTGAACAATACATAATTTCCGGGCAAATACCTTAAAAATGTGTTGTAAGTTATGTATTTGTTTGTGAAAACGACTCATAATAAACTGATCGGTTTTTCTTCAAATATTCATCAATGTGAATACCAGGCTGTTGTATTTGAACAAAATATATTTGTGTCACTAGGACTTCTTGGATGGTGGTAAAGTTAAGTTAATGTGCTTAGTAAGAGATGTACTTAAAACTGTTTCGACCATGATTTCTTACTCTTACTGAGCATATTAACTAAACTATAATGAGAATGTCGTTTTTTTCTTCCAATAGTCGAAAATGAGGATAGTTACCCAAGCGGGGTATGTACGACGTTAGCTCGCGCGAAGATCCCATTTGACGGAAATTAACCAGAAAACCACGGTACTACTAAGGATGTTTAGGTTGGGTGCTAAAGTGTGAATTCGTAACCTAGTTTGGAAAACGAAAACGTAATCAAATGCAATCAAGTGTTTCTGATATGTCCACCATCATGTAGTATACCCTCTTTCCCTTTATCTGAATATGCCTTTTTTCTTTTTACTTTTTATTTTCTCTCTTTTCTCTTTCTTTTCCACATACCCATACTATAATATAGTGCATGCACCGAAGTCAAAGCTCAGTCTCACTGCAAAAACTTTTTGTTCGGTGTTTTAATTCAAACGATGACATGCGAGACGGAAGCCATGCTAATCTAACATTTATTCAACAAGCACCACAAAATTAGGCAAGATTCATTCTGAGTTCAAGGTGGAGCACATGTAGAAACTACAGACTGCACTTTACAATTGTAACGTTGGCAGTACTGCAGTGTTTACCTGCACTGCTGAAGGATCAACTTTACGATCCGTATAAAATGAGGATAAGGTACATGGTTGCCTAAGATCTAAGACTACAAACTTAGGGCGGTGGGTAGCATGCACGAGCGACAAAACTAAACTATGTTCAACTCTCACACCCACACAAACACATTGTAACAGTACCGAAAACGTGAAAAGCGTGAAAAATCGTGCATGCAACCTGATACCAGAGCCCGCTCGCAACACACATGCAACAAAATGACTATATACATCAAAATAGTACATAAAACGCAAATTCGTGATCGTGCGAATAAAAGTTGCCAATAATATACTAGTTCACGTGAAACTTCACGTGATTCACGTGCTTATTTACCAGCAACACGCATTTTCCTACTTCTTGCCCCACATTCTATGATTATATCTAGTATCTATAGAGTAGGCTGAGACAGGAATACTAGATAATGGTCTGAAATGTTCGAGAGGTGGGTTCTGTAACATACGGTATGCTCGATTGTAGCACTCGAAAATCTCTGGCAGATAGTAGAGACACAGACGGTGAGAGCGACGGAGCATCTGAAGATACAAACTCATTAACTTTCGAATAAGCATATTTCAAATTTGTTTATTTTTTTATTCACATCTGAACACTGCAACACACCTGACGCACTTACCTTCACAAGATAAGTCGAGAAAAAGGTAAAACCTTAGACTAGGAAAAAGCACGTCAAAGTTCTATTAGCGGGAGTTTGAGATGATTCTAATTTCACGGAGACTCTGTTGAAACACTAATTCAGATTTTTACTTCAAATTTGTTGTCAAAAATTGTGATGTATGTGTTCGAAGTATGAACTAGCCGGTTCGAGTCAAAATCACCACGCATCGTCCGATAGTTTGAAAATAGTCAAGTAGTTTTATCAAACTTTGAGGTTCTAAAAAGCTTCGGGTGATTAAGATCCATTTTCGACAATATTATCATTATTTTGTTTTCTGAAGCTAAACAGTACCTGGAAGTCGCCAGAGCAGAAATCATAGCAGAAGGAGGGTACCAGCTGGGTCTTGCAACAGTGCACGTGACTCCTCGTACCATTGTCAGTGGCGCACGAGAGGAAGTTCTTGTAGTCGTCCGTCTTACAACTGAAAAACAATAGGTTCATATTCATTTTTAACAATAACAATACTTTTGAATGTTATTATGGAAATATGTGCTCAGTGAAAGGTGGCACTTAAAACAGTTTTGACCCTGAATCGAACCAGGGTCGTAAAAATCCGTTCACTGAGCACATATCTCCCTAATGAAAAACAATAGTTGTATAATGAAGTTTGAGAAAGGCAGAAAGGATATAACTCAGAACAGGTCATCGTTTCGAAACTAGTTTTCTACGAAGTTTTTCATGTAGATCGAAAAAACCGCACTTCAAGTAGTCCAACTTCAGCTTGTCGTAGAGTTTAATTAAACATAATTAAAGTTAAAGTAGTTCGGAATACTGGGAAACAAGTTCAGGGGTAACATTCACTGTTTCTTCAATTTATAGAGCTTGTATTGTATTGTGATTACCTGGTGGGATCAAAGTGGTACTGGTCCATCTCAGATGGTTTGCACATGGCGCGACAGATGGGAGAGATTCCCTTCTCCTGACAGCACTCCGAATGGTCGTAGGAGATGTTCTCGTGGAAGCCACCACGCAGACCAGATTCTAGAATACAACCAGGCCAGTATGAAAACATCTTACGTTTACACTCTTCGTTTCTTTTGAAATACGCTGTACTTTATTTCGAACCATTAGGCGCAATCATGATTTATCACAACTCACGTTTTGTCGGAACAGTTCCGAAACACAGCGGTTCCTAACCATTTTCGTAAAAATCTTGTATAAAATAGATTCTAACTCGTAACGCCGTATGAAACGTTTCATCACAACTATACAACCAATCCTCTAATCTACGTAAAATTTGCACGATTTCTCGCAAATTCAACGCAACTCACCCAGTACTTCTACTTGGAACTCCAAAAGCTCGGACTGGTTGGCTATCTGGCACTTGTATCTGCCGGAGTCTTCGAACGTGAGATTGCGGAGAACCAACGTGAATTCCTCACTGGCACACGTGCAACATTGGTTGTCGACGCAGGCCGAACCGGAGGTACACGGAGAGGAGTCGGAACACTCCCCGGTACAACCTGGGAATAATAAGGTTGATAATAATAATAATAATAATAATAATAATAATAATAATAATAATAATAATAATAATAATAATAATAATAATAATAATAATAATAATAATAATAATAATAATAATAGGATTAAGAATCTTTCAAAAATAGGTTATAACGAAGTGAATATTGTTACAGAGGTTACAAGATGTTAGGAACAACCTTGGACGAACGGGTCCCTAAGGTAATACTACCCGGTACAACCTGAACCAGATTCAAGTGTTTATAATTCGGGAAACTGTCGAAAATCCACTAGCCCTGAACTGGATGAATTCAGCCACAAAACTGTTGCAAATCGGGATAAACATTTCAAACGTTTCCATAATAATGTAAAAAGTTATGAGAGAGCTGGAAGACACTAACAGTAAAACCATCCTAGTTATATGAAAACATAATTTTCAATTTTGAAATTGAATACAAGTTTCAAATCCGAAACCGACCTTTTTCAAAGTCCACGTCCACTTTGTGCATGAGACGATAGGCTTTTTCGTCGAAATCGCTGGAGTTGACGAGATTCGTTCCGTTGAACAAAAGAATGTCGTCCTTGTACCAAACCACCTGGAAACACACGAAACATTCAAATGATTGGTTCGTTTTTCGGAAGCGGTACCATGTTTTTAGTGTACAAGTGAACAGTTATTTTACTATGCTGGGTTTCTTATTTGATGAGTTGTTCTCTCGGTATAATATTGGTACGAACTGTCGTTACAGATAAGAAACCCAACATTGTACAATATGCCGAGGTTTATCGACAGCAGAACATGGAAACTTACTTATTTTTCTTATTGTTTTCCATAAAGCCTAGATAGTTTTCCCACACCATTAGCAGAGCGTTCCGTTAAGTTCACTGCTTGTCATAGGAATATTAAGAAAATCTGATAGGTTTGCTACATGTGAAAATAACGTTCGACAGTGCAACGTATTTGCTATACGCTCGTGCAAAGGAGTAGGCTATCAACTTTTTTTAAATTTTTTTTCCGAAATTCTCTAATGTGAAATGATTGGAGTTTATAATCGCGAATAAACTAGTATATTCTATTCTGCTTAAGAAAAATATGAAAAACACTAAATATACGAAAAAGGTTAGATTGACGAAGGAATCTTTTTAAAAAGTTCTCACTTTCGGGGAACAAGTGTTGAGTTTGCACTGCAATTGGGCGGCGAATCCCTGGATGACAGTGATGTATCCCTCGTCGTCCGTCGTCAGATGCATCTCGGTGGATTCAGAAGAGGGGGACAGAGACGCGGACGGAGCGATCGTCGACTCCTGAAATTAATTCTGAGGGTACAAACTACAAGTTCAGAAGGTAAAACCACAACTCAAAGTGTCATGAACGTATACACTCAGTTTTTTTTCTATTTCACGATTTTGAGTTCATTAAAAAACACAGGTGGCTTCTCACATTTCGTCACGTTTTTCTTCACTTGTATAACTACATGTTTATGCTAAACGTGATTACTCCACATAGTTCCAGTATGAAACCAGAAACATGACTAACCTGTCCAAAAACTGGAAGAAGAAGTAGCAGAAGCCACATTTCGACCAGGAATGGAAAAACTAACTTCTGAAAATGTTTTACTGAAGGATTTCATCGAAAAAACAAGAATGTCGCGAGAAACTATTTCTGCACGGTACTGGTGGAAATTCAAATAAGTTCAAATAAAAACTGGCATCAACAATGAATGAGAGAGAGAGAGAGAGAGAAAGAAAGAGAGAGAGAGAGAGAGAGAGAGAGAGAGAAAGAAAGAGAGAGAGAGAGAGAGAGAGATCAAATAATTCTTAAAGAAGACCGGACGAAGTAACTGGATAATAGGAAAATTCGTGAAATGTTTAAAAACTCTCAAATAGGCACGTTTCATCCTTTTTTTGTAAAACACTTCACTAAGATCTCATCTTCACTAGACTGAAGCTCCCTTCCTGTCTTCTTTAAACGCGCATGAAACATCTGACAGGAAGTAATGAATAGGCTTGGACTCACATGAAGTATAACTAGAACCATGTGTTTCTCTTTTTAGCCATTCGCAGAGCAGAAAAAAGAGAACTTAATGGAAAAGGGCTATTGAGCAAATCGAAATGTCATTACTTGAAGATATATAGGAAAGGTATTTGGAGAACAGCTGCTGTTCGAAAATCTTGATTTAAAAAGTTTGTAATTTATTCTGTTCAATCAGAGAGAAAAACTTATGAGAAAAAAGTTATGATACATTCAGGGAATCTGAGAAAAATTTTCATCCAAAAACTAAATCCGGAAGAGAGACGTAGAAAGTAAACTCTAAAATTGTGTAACTGCTCTTCGTTCATTCCGGCTTCACAAGGGTTACCAAAGCAGGACATTCCTTCCCTCGAAAAGAGGGCTCAAATAGAATAAGAGCTCAAAAACATCTGAAACTCCCACAGTATGATTACCGACCTTTAATCACATAAATGCTATCGGAAAAGTGATCGAGAACATTTTTCAGAAGGATGAAGTTTGTATTGAAAAACAGTCGAACGAACATCAGAAGTGTGTACTGTAGCAGTGTCAGTGAGCATGAACAGCACTACACCATTTCCACCTACCAACTACCAGCATTCCGCTACCGAGGTAATCGGCGCAACTGTAATATGTGACTGGGTGGGAGTCATTAAACCGAAAAATAGTTTGAAACAAGTTTCTAGGTTGTTGGAAATGTCATCACCCAGGCAATTCCTAGCCATTGTTATAACTTTGAGAATGTCTGTACAAAAATCTCTAATGGGAAACTATATATACATTGCTAGAAAGTAAAATAACACTAAAAGACAACTATTCTTGAAACAAAATTTTTGATACCTCATTAAAAAAATTTTATAGTTCATCCCGCACCAATATTTGGATAGTGTAGTTGGTATCTATGAATTATTGAAATACCGTTGAGTAAAAATCAACACATTCACAAATATACTATTTCATAAGGAATTGTGTGATGTCCTACGAAAAACCACTTTATAGTAGAAGCTTTCGCTCCAATATAGTTTTTGGCACCATTTGGTGTCAATTGCCTGAATTTTAGCCGTAATTGAGGCTCTGGACACAATATATTTATTAATTGTAGCGAAAACTTAAAGATTCAATTATTCCAGTGAATTTATTAGCTTTAGAAAACGTTTTATTAGATTGTTTTAGACAATAAGGAAATGTTTTCCGTATATGAACAAGACAGTGGAACACGCCTACAAAAACAGATGAACAAACAGAACAGGAAAATATTGACAGAGCTGAAAATGGACAGGCGAAGTAGAGGGAGGGTTAGGAATGAAGAGAGAGAGAGAGAGAGAGAGAGAGAGAGAGAGAGAGAGAGAGAGAGAGAGAGAGAGAGAGAGACAGAGAGAGAGAGAGAGAGAGGGGGGGGACGAGAGAGGGGAAGAGGGAGAGGGAGAGGGAAAGAGAGAAGGGGAGAGGCAGGAAGAGGGTGGGCACGAGAGTGAGATAGACGAGACAAGAAGCTATACAAACAGGAAATAGAAACGAAACATAGAAATATATAGAGAGGGAAGGAGAGGGCGATAGAGAGGCAGACAAAGAATGAGAGAAAGAGAGAAAGAGAGCGGGGAGAGGGACAGACAGACAGAGAAGTGGCTCTTTTGGATAAAAAGTGTAGATGAGTGGAGACATGGAATCTGCATGTGAACCAGTTGATACGGGCACAAGGTCATTCGATCGATTCACCTTTAGGGGAAGAAGAGAGTACGGAACAACGAGAGGGTGGCAGAGAAGCAGAGACGGAAATTAAGAGAAACATTCAAGGTGGAACTTGTTGTTGTTGCAGTAAGGTGACAAGGATCGATAAGTGCGAAATAGGGGTGGGATGAAGTAGAAGAGCGTGTTGGGGGAAAAAGAGGGAGAATGGCTACCGAGAGAGAGAGAGAGAGAGAGAGAGAGAGAGAGAGAGAGAGAGAGAGAGAGAGAGAGAGAGAGAGAGATAGAGGGAGAAAGAGAGAAAGAGAGAGAGAGAGAGAGACAGAGACAGAGAGAGAGACAGAGAGAGACAGAGAGAGGGAGAGGGAGAAAGAGAGAAAGAGAGAGAGAGAGAGAGAGAGAGAGAGAGAGAGAGAGGACGAATAGAGAGAATGCAATTTAGAAAAAAAACACTTCAAAAAGGATCCAATGTTGATGATGTCAGTTCACGGTTTACGTGATTATTTCATTCCCTTCAACTTCTAATACACTATAAGTCAATTGAATAGTCACTTGAAGTAAGCATTCTGATGGCTAAGGCATCATTCTAAGGCATCGTGCACTTTGTGTTTGCACGTTTCTGAGTTCTGCTGTGTTCATCATGTTGCGCGTGATGCTGTGCCATTGACTAACAGTACATAATTGGATAATTCCACATGGGAATCCATTGAACCAGTGAATTGTGTTCCGCATTCTATTTAAAAAGACATAAAGTGTAAATTATCGTCCAACTTCTCACGTATATCATACTAATAAAACCACCTTTTCACCCGAAAAATGGTCATTAATCATTAGACGAAACCCCCATTCAAACAGTTGTATGAAACGAATACGAGACAAATGGTACAGGAGAAAAATCGTAACATTTCTTAGAAAAACGTTCCTTCGGCCTCAATGAAACATTCAAATATCATGTAAAAAAACTTCCCAACTATAAACCTGTTTTTTAACTCAGTTTTCTCATCAAACACTGTCTTCGACAAATTCCAAACTGAACTATTGACATTTCAAGTAGTAAAAAGACCTTGAGAGCGAAAAAATAGAGAAAGGGAAAGAAGAGCTCAAGTGAGACGTACTGTACAGTTTTTGTCACAAGTTAATTTGAAAACGCTGGGAACTTGAAGAAATTGATTGTGTTTTAGGTACCGTACCCCTGCAATTAGAGTTGCACGAAATGTTTTCAAGAAGAGATCTTTTCTGTGCAGTACTCAATGTAGACTTAACCAACGAACATATCAAAATTTCAAAAATCACATGAAATTACATATCCTTAATGGAGAGAGTTAGGAAAACAAAACTAACGCAATTTTAAAGATAGCCACTTCCTTGTGTAAGGTTTGTTTTGTTCCAAAGCGAGCCTATATGAATATGTTGCCCTATCCCGTTGTCTTATGTTAACTATGAGAGATGACGTGATCAAACGATAATCTCATCAGACCTTATAATCAGTGAATAGTTAGGAACAGTTAAATGAAGGAATAAATAGAAAAAGACGACAACTTCGACAAAGGACAAACTCGATATATCGATTGTAAATAGGTCAGGATTCGAATGAGTTGTGACAAAAAGCGTCGTTTTCTCATTACGGGGAACGCGCGTTGTTTACCCAAAAGGAATGCGCAAAGTTCGAAGAAAAAGAAAAACAGTGGGCTGCCGCCAGATTTAATCGCCTCCAATCACCGTGGTTTTACATCAATTGCTTACACATTTTTAAGGAACGCCACATCATTAACCTACTCTCAGTCTCCGTTACTGGAAGAAACTTTAATACATTGTTGGTCAATTGCCCAGTCACGTGAAACATGTTAAACACAGCAGAAATCAGTAACGTGCAATGACAAAGTGCACGATTCCTCACACGAATGCTAACTTCACATGACTATTCAATTCACTTCTAGTATAGTACATGCTTTATGACAGGCAATATGAGATGTAGTTTGATCTCGGCGTATTTCGGTTGAAATTCGAGAAGTATGCTATGATTCAAACCAAACCACATTTATATGTTGGGTTCGGTGTATAAGAACAAGTTATTTAAGTGGTAATAGTTAATGTTAACAGTCAAAGTATAGAGATCATGAGGGATCAAAACAGTACTATGACTTCCTGATTTTAGTTCAAGTATAACTTTTCATAAAAATGTCTTCTATTAAAAGTAGTATATTGTGGATGGTATGTTATTGCATTTGAATGGGCAGACAGGGCTCCGTCGGTTTGGACAATGCAAGTGGGATTATGGATTACTCGATGGGAGATCTATTTTCGGAAACAAAAATCGAGGGACAATTGACGTAGAATAGCAACGGATTCACACGAATACATCAGGTGACGAGAAATGAAAGGAAAAAAGTCGAAAGTAAAACGCGATACTAAAAATGGACTTTTGAGTTGTAGTTTGCTCGCAGCACATCAGAACTCTCAAAGTTGTCTTAGACGCCCCGAACACCTAAACGTCAACGAACACAACATAAGAAATGGAGACTGACGTCGAAAATGGTGCTAACGCAGAGAAAAAAGGTGAAACTGGTTACCATAACAACACAGTAAAGGAGCCCCAAATGATCATTACTTACATGGAACGAGAATAGGGCAGAATGAGATGGAATGGAATGTTAGTTTGCAGTCGTGATATCTCGTGTTCGTGAGTGGTGAACCCAAGTTTTAAAGACAAAGACAAAGCATAATAACAATGTTTTTAACAGATATCCAGCAGATACTCAATCAGGTTCCAACGATGATGTTAGAGCTATAACTTACCGTATTATAGTTATCCTAACGTTTCAAAAATATGAGAAAGCAACAGAGTAGTTACACACGTGTATAGTTAAAAGTGAAAAGATTGTGCATAGAGGTTGCATAGAGTCTAGAGTCATATTTTGTTTAATATTATAATTCTGGTGAGCTCATATCCAGCGGCTGTTGGATATTCCATGCATTTCTTAATAGGCCCGGCAGTACAATTGGCCGAGAATTTACTGAGGTGGCAGTTTTTTAAATAATAATTATATTTCCATTCTGACCAGACGCAGAGAAAATGAATTATGCTTGGCCCATTCACAAGGACGACAAGTACAAATAAATAATAGAATAACTAAATGTTGCCGGGTATGTACTATTACCCCCCCCCCTCTCGTTTGTAATGTGCAGTTTTGTGGAACGTTTTCAGTATCCATATGTCAGGTTAATATATGATTTTCAGTAGCAATAACACCTGTTTTCGAAGGAACATAAAAATACCGTTCGAGATATGGGAGCTATGATTAAAATCGGTAATTTAATGAATGCTGGCGTTTTTGAAGGGAAGTGTGATTAAAATAGATGACGAGAGACGCTTCCGCGGATATTTGCTACGCTAGGTCATGTTTTCGCCTGACCACGCCCCCTTTTAATGACCTCAGGTCACAAGGACACACAAAACATATAAGACGCTGCAATTTAAATGTTCCCACTAAAACCGACAAAAATGCCTATTTTTCGAGAATCTTGTGCAAAATACACCTCGGTTTTCACAAAAGTGGTTTCTCTTATAACCATGTGTATTCATAAACCTTGCACATAAATAATCAACTGGAAAAACAGGCTGTACCCAAAATCTTCATGTATACATCTATTGAACATGGTGACACGAAAATATTAGTACTGGATAAGTGGAATAACAGAGTACACAAAATCCTTACTACGAATACAGTGTGAAAAACACCAATGTTCAAAATCCTTACTATTCAAAGAGTGTACACGACGAAATACACAAAATTCTTAGTTATAAAAAAGTGTAAAACGCCGGAAATGCAATAATAAACTATAATTGCAACAGAATCAACAATAGAATGTCAGAGCCCTATGAATTTTTGGAAATACAAATTTACTCTTTTTTACCCCCCGCGTGAGGCGTGATACCTGACTGATACTTACGACCTTTTCACGATGCAACAGAACCCAATTGGAAAAAAATGGGAGGGGGTCACTACGATGCAATGACAAGTGGAAGAAACGAGGAACAATTAGAGTATGGAGTGTTTACTTAAGCCCCCCCCCCCCCAAACAAGATTTCAAATTCTGCCGACCGCGCGAAGATCTAAGCGCCCAAAGGGAAGGGAATATATTATACAATATATATTCTTATTACCAAATGTGGGAATAAATATAGTTATCAGATTGAAAGTAACACAAATCAACGTCATCGGAAAACGTAACGCTCAGCTAGAGAATAATAAAAAATGGGGTTACTCATCTATCTGTGTCTGAACTAGAGTGAATAGTGAGAAGTTAATCACTATTTCATTCAGAAACTGTGCTTCAGAATGACTATCAATGTACGCCACAATGAGAAATCCTCAGTAAATTAAGTAAGATAAAACTTCAAAGTAGCAAACAATACAAACAAACTATGATAACCTGTTACTGAAAGGAGTAGATGCGTAGGTAGATTTGTGGCAGACGAAAAAACTTCTCTGCCCTCTAGATTCGATCGATCGAGAACCTTCCGTGCCTGAAACAAAAATTAAAAATAAAGTGTGTCTTTGAAATTACCGGTTTAGTTCAACGTTGGCAAACTGAGATGATAGGAGTACGTTTTACGAAACACCACTGAGTTTTATGATAACATTCAGATATAAATGCACATAAAAAGTGAACACTGTCCACTTTTGGATTCACATTTATGAAGCGAATAGACGCCACAATTTTTTTGAACAACCACAAAGCTACTCTCAATAATGCGAGTACTTGGGTAGGTCGATAATCTAAATTAAAGATCAATAGATCTAGTAATATTGGATTGCAAAAGCAACGTTGGAGATAAAACAAGAAGGGGCGACGGATCAGTGGCCGTATTCACCAATGTCCCGGAAAGGTCAAAAAGCTTCCCGCGCCTCTGTATCTGTACCCTCCTCACCAGCACACTATTTTTGTGCTCCAACTTCCCGCGGGAAGGTATTTTTAGCTCCCCGAGGATTGGTGAATACGGCCACAGAAAGCAAACAATGTCGCTTCAAACCTTAAAATAAACTTAGTTCCAAGACGGAACTCAACAGCGAAAAAAAAACTCACCGCATTAGAAAAATCCTAAGCTCATTTGTTCCGTCCTGAGAGCGTTCATGTAGCATTCTTCCAATAATCGCACAAATATGCCTGGAAAAACCTTTAGGTTTAACTCGTAGCACATATTATCGGAGACAAATAAGTAAAAAAAACAATAAAACAAGAAATAAATATGAAAAACGCAAATGAAATTTTTTTAAACGTCCGCCGTGCGCTCGAAAATGACGGGTTCCCTTCTGCGTACTCCATTTTGGAATTCACGTCAGGCATTCAATATTTTAAAATTTTATCTGTTTTAATTTTTCAAAGTTTATACTGCAGTGTATTTCCATATTTTGGTTTCTTCCAACAAGAAAATAATGATAGACACATGATTACGCATGTGATCGTGTTTTTCGCACTGTTTTTCTCGTGTTCAGTTAGTTACTATTTGCACAATCCTAAATTCATACTTTCTCACAAAGAGACGGAATATGTCTAGAGGTTGTTGATCGTTTCTTCCATCTTGTAGTTTTACAAGTCGTATAACGACTCAAATTCTGCGCTTATTTTTTTGCACAACGTATAATCGTGTTGATTTCTCTTGAATACTTTGTTGCTTTTTGCTCACATCATAGCGTAACTGTGTGACATTATTGTGTGACAATGTGCGTTTATCTTATGATTATGTTTTTCATTACAGGTCGCATTGGTGAACTCCTTGGCTGTTTATCATTAAGAATTGGGCAATCGGTCAGAGTGCGAGTGAGACTAGGTTCGTGCTTTCCTGTGATAGTTGCTATTATCAGACCCATGCTATGAACACGTAACATGTCTCGGGAAATGGCTGTGAAGTAGTATCTATGCACTTAATACATCTCTATAATAAGCCGATTTGGGACTCAAGCAAATCTGTTCGAATAGTAAATTCAATAAACTACTAATTTGCCAAAATTATTGAAGTTTGACTATTTTGGATGCGAAATAATGAAGTTTCACGCATTTGGTTCAAAAAACGGCTTCCTTTTTGTTATAATAGGCACACCTTACCAATTTTTGTTGGTGCCTGGGACCCACATCCTGTGCAAATGCACTTTTGCTGAAGGGGGAGGTTTTAGTAGCTGGTATCTTTTTCGTCATCTTACGTTTGCGGTTTGAATCCCGCGTTCTCAATTTTTATTACTAGCCCAAAGTAGTAACAGATAACAAAGTTGTCTGCGTTTTCATAGATGTTTTTTCAGTGTCGTTGCTGATCTCGCCGGTTAATGTTTCTCCTATCTGATGCTTCATCCCATTTTCGAATATTGGACTCAAGGACTGATGCAATGAAATAACCATTCATTTGAGGTTTATTTGTATATTTGTGTAACTTAGTTATTTTTTTTAACGTTCATCTACATGACATGACCCAGTAAGGCAGTGACAATGAAAATCCAGCCATTTTTGACGCCTAATGTTAGATAACTAGTGAAGCTCTCTATCAGATAAAAAATAGAGTAAGCTGGCAACATTTTTGCTCTGTTTTTGGAAAATTTCGCGCTTATGGCAAGTATAAAGTTTACTAGACTACCGTGCCACTGCCGCGCTGGCGAAATTATATAGTCACTGATAGTAACTTTATAATGGGGTACGATAGTAGTTAGTTTAATTTTGAGTTGTTCACGTTCACGCTCATCCTTGCTGTGTAATGGGAATGTACGGGTCTCCTGCATCATTATTTATTTGTTAGGGTTTTCTTTAAGTTTGTTTTGATCAGTTGATTCTTCCAAAACATCGGAACCGAGTGGTTTTGGAATGATCGATTCAGTTTTCGCCAAATACTCATTGCATTATAAATTAACCGCAAGCTTTTGCCGGGAATTGTGAAGGGTTTACTTACATTTTGTTTTGTTTGTTTTAGGTATGTGTTTAGGTAAAATGTGGTCAATTGTTTTATCTGCTAAAAATTCGTTTAGTTGAGATTTACACAATTTTCGTAGAAAAGAATTTGTGCGTGTTCATATTTTTCGTAGTATCAAAATTGTGTACACTACGTGTACACATTTCAGTAACTACCATTCTTGTGCACACTACTATTCGCACTTTTTTGTCTTTAAGGAATTGGCGTACAAGGTCGCAGTATTGTGTCGCACATGTCGATTCGGGTTCGCAAGATGTTAGCTATGTGCCTTTACACATACTTGTTGCAATAAACGTTTTTTAGAGTTTCACAGTGTATTTTCAGTGCGTCCGGAATATAATACACAAGAATGAGCGGGAAAGTGGTTTTCAAGTTTTTCTCGTGGGAACATTTAAATTGCAGCGTCTTATATCATGTTCAGGGAGGAGTTATAGATAGTCGAAAACATGCATGACACATGATAGCTGAGCTATATTTTTCTGGGAAAACAGAAGTTAACTATTTTGGTTGAAATGCGGTTATGAAAAAAATAGTACATATGAGAGTCAGAGCAACCTCGTGAGTTTACATACCTCAGAATAGAGGAAGATGCTTGAGTTTTTTTGATACATTAAATCAGTAAAAAATTCAAATATCCAGTCGATTAGAAAGTTAATGACTTGTTATTCTGAGAAACTAGTATTATGCAGTAGAATAAAAGCCACTTCTATATTGCTAACTATATATTATGAAACACATTCGTAGGGTGAATATGAACTTTCGGCGTATATCTTGCGTGTAAGAGTATAATATTCAAAAAGGGAAGTTAGTTTATGGAAGATTTAAGCCATCTCCGTAAACAATAAACAGTAGAGGAGTTAGGGTCTGTTTGGAGATCAAGAGATCGAAGCAACGTAAACATTTGTATACAAAACCAGTTACTAAACCAGTTACTTAGGCATGCAAAATCAATAGTTGTTTTTTACTTCGTTTTGACCTACAAAGATTGTTTTCCTCCTAATATGAACAAAAGTATAGTGAAAAACAACTTGGTTAAATTGTTTGCATCAAAACGTTGTGAATAGTGTGAGAGCAATGATATGCAAAAGAAGAGCAACTAGACAAAAAATATATATAAAGTAAGAGGTTACTAATAAAGTATGTTATAGTTAGAAGAGTTCTGTAGTTATTTATTTAAATAGCCTGCAAATATCCAAGAGCAGATGAAAATAATCTCCTCTCAGCCTTCATCGATTTTTATTTGAGGACACAATAACAAGAGAGTGAGAGACAAAAAGAGTGAAAGATACAGAGAGTGAGAGAGAGAGAAAGAGAGAGCAAGAGGAGAAAACAGAGTTACATAAATATAGAGACAGAGAGTGAGAGAGAAGAGGGTTGGATGGTGACAGAGAGAAGTATACTAGTACGGAGATGGGAGAGATAGAGAGAGGGGAGGGATGAAAGTTGTAAAAATTATAATTTTTTCCGTCATTGAACTACATAAATAAATCCCGCATATAAAGTTGTGTCTGTGTTTGTGAGTTTCGAACAATATAAAAATTCCAGATGTTTTTCTCGAATGACGTATATGATACAGAAAAGGGAATGTGATCTTTATTGATATAGGTTAGAGAGAGGTTCGATCACATGGTAGGTCATCCGATCATATTCAATTGTAGTTTGATCAGGAATCAATTGTGGCGCAAAACAAGTAAACGACTGGACGGAATACAAAATAACTATTAAAGAGAGTACAACCTAATGTATTGGGTAATCGATAATCATATTTTCAGTGGCGGTTCCATTTCAACACGAATTGTCGTCCTTTATTCTGTTGTCGGTAGAGAGGGTGAAGGGGAGGTAGTCGTCTATGGTGCTGAGGGGGGCAACCGCTGGAATATGAGAAATACACAAAAAAAAACATAAAATATAAACAAAACCAAATAAAAATAAATTTAGATGAAATGTAAACACTTGCTTTGTATGAGAAATGGTCATGTTTGTGTGCTTAGGGGGAACCGCTGGAAAGGAAGAGGAATATACAAATAAACAAAACAAATAATAAACAAAATCGAATTCAGATAAAGAGTAAACACTTCTTTCATTGGAGAAATGTGCACGTTCATGTGCTAATGGGGTAAACCGCTGGAACGGGAGAAGAATATACAAGAACAACAAATAAACAATTGAACATGAATACTTATTTATTTCTAGTGCAATAGATCGAGAGGGAGAGAGAAGACCAAAGAGCAAAGAACGCTTCCTAAAGGAAAGTTGAGATGAAACTAACATGGTGCTGGTGGGACAGGGGTACCGGCCTTGATGTCATAGAACCGTGGTCCCTTGGGACCCACAATTGAACCAACTCCACCAATCTGAAGTACTGAATACGTAAACACGCAAGACATACGAAAATCAGAAAAGCGCACTAGAAAGAAAGGACCACATACGGAATGTAGGTCAATAATGTATTCTGTAGTTGTATAGTTTGTTCCGCCCAATTATAACCCTATACAGTAATTTGCTCAAACTTCCATGTCAACATTTTGCATTATAGTGTTTTTGGATTCTTTCTAAATTCTGGTAGTGTTTTCTGTACGTTTACTACTATAAACTCTGAACGTTTGAAACCAAAATAATCGACTATGTATTAGAAAAGCCCTTCTGAATATTTGACGGATTACTGTAGAAGGACATCTCTGACTTTAGACTACGCTCTATCTGGTGATGGCGGCGAGGCAATCCCTCCAATCTCATGAGAAATTCATAGGAGTTTCTTATGGGATACTTCTTGTGCTACTAGGGAACTCTCAATGTTATGGCATAGCAATCAATAGAATCTCATGAGAAGCTCATGCTAATAGCTCATGAAGTATCTCATGAGATTTTTTCGGGGTTGCCACGCTGCCTGTGCACCACGTTAGATTGCTAGTGTTTTTGAATATTAAATTAGATGAATAATCTTCACAATTACTTGTTGTTAGTCATCCTTACCTGATGTATTTTGGATAGTGGTCCATATCGCCTCCAGACATCTGCTTTTGAGCGAGTTACTCGTTTGTAGCCTCTGGAATGGAAGGTAATCACACTCGAGTTCGAATCCCACCACAAGCAGTAGTTTTGCAAAAGAACACGTTTGAATCACGTACGGCCGCCTTGCTCAGAATGTTCATTATTGGATACTACACTAATGTTTTTTCACTGTCAACGAAAAAATATGAACAGGGTCTCATTTTGGTCTAGTGTTTCAATTTCAATGACTAAATTACCATATTGTGTGAATCCTATCTCGTTTCAAGAATTGTATACCTCTGATTAATGCCTTCCTTGTATAGGTCCATGACAGTCATATTCGTATCCCAACTGACACTACTGTACTTGGGGGGATTGTCGCAAAAGTCGCTCTGAATTGCCATTTTATTGTTCAAAATAAGATTTGTTCTTGAACTTTGAGTATGATTTTAATCAATTCACAGAACTTTTTTGAAACCTGCTGCATTAGATGTTTTGCAAAAGTTTATGATGGGTTTGAGTTCGAATTAACCGGAGTAGTACCAATAAAAGATGGTATCAGTTTCAATTCAGCCAGGTTCTACTAATGAATTTGTGAAACAAATAATGTTCAGCAACCGCAGAAAACATAATTGTCTCTATACCAGATATATGTAAGGGTCAAATAGAAAATTTAGTAGTTATTTGTATTTATATGATTATAAAAGAATTAATGCTCAAAACAGGTCGAACCTTTTCCGTTTGCACCTTCTCAACCCGCAGTTTTTCCTTGTAGGAGGCGGGGGGCTCGGTGAAGAGTCTCAGAATCTCAGCCTCATATTTAGTCTGTAATGAAGATGTAAGTTTCGGGAAAAGATCGACCAAGATGATACCCAGTTTGCCTGTTCTGCTGTGTTTGATTTCTCTGTATGTATGTCGTATTTGACATATGCATGGAGACTACAATTCAGATGTGATTGATTGATTGATTTATTAATTTACATGCAAACATGTGATATACATGAGTACAAATAGAAATTTCGATGGTAGGCCACCAACAAAAATTTGAACGTGGTAATAAGTGTCGGAAGAAGATCATTAATTAAAAATTATCAAGAGCAACACTTATTATTAACATGGGATTCCATTAAAGCATAGTTGGTTACTGTACAGGTTGATTCGACTCGTGTGTGTCCCCGGCATACAATATTCTAATTCTAAAACTGTGATGTAATCACAAATAAAACTACGACTCATGTAACTTCCTGTACCTTTTTAGCGTCTTCTGATCCAGTCAATGACTTTCCAGGCGTAGGTCGATCGTCCTGCAAACGATATTTTTTACACGGTTTGGTCTTTCGGAATATCGAACGCATACTGTTTTATCCAGTTGCTTTTTGGTCGAAATTCAGGTAAGGTGAGGAATCACCCCCCATGGTAACGGAAGTTCTCAAGCAATTAGCATTTGAATATGATAATTAAGGTTTTTATTCATATATTTAGAGTTTCTATTGATTCTTATACTTCGAACTCTTTGTTTTCCAATATAAATGAAAAGTTTATCACGTAAAAGATTACTAGTTTTCGATTTTGTATTATAATTAGTTACCAAAACCTTTGAGATTTTCGAGAAGTGGTAAGAATTTTGGGTCTTCCGAGCACCTTCATTCTAGCACACAAATCTCAATCTGGAAACTTTTTCAACAACGTGAAAACTAACCTTTTTCTCCTCACCTTGTGGATTTGCCGATGAGGCTGAAAATAGCATTGTTATAGTCATTCCCTACTGAGACTTGGCAGCGTGTCAATGAACATTCCAGGCTGTTTTCCACTACTTTGAAGTTTTCCAAAAACTGCAAATCTCTGTTAGCGGTTGATCAGTTCCATAAAAGTGTGTTAATGAAAAATGTCTTTAGAACACTCATGTCTCCTCTAAGGAATAGTCATCCGAAATTCTTGGCACGATGCCGATTGGTCTCAGTGGGAATGAGATGAACTATAACTCTAGCTTTCGAAATTCGGAATTTATAGTTACTGAAATCGTTATTCAAATAGAATAAGGCCTACCTTCTTGTGAACTGGCTTGTCCCATGACTCTCTTTGCTGATGGGAACCGTCTTTCACATTAACCGAAATAGAAATGGACATCTGAATCTGAGCATCGAGAATATACGTGAAAACGACGTGTTTCCTGTCTCAAACTGGTTTCCATGTCGAGAAAACAGATAAATTCTGGAATTATGCGATTAAAAACTATGCCTTGTTTTTTTCAAACAGAACATTTATTTTTTCGGCTCTCTGTTCGTTCATTTGCAATTTTCCTCTACTTTCAGTTTTTTGAAATGAAATTACCTTGGAATGCTTCGCAGAGTCTCGTAAATAAAAGTGAAGTGGAAACTTTAGTTTTACTGTAAGAAGTGAGTGTCCACAAGCGTGTGATAATACTATACTTGAACTACTTGTAAGTTTGAAAAGGTTTATGATCTATTTTCAATCATCATGTTGAACACAGCATAAGTCATGAACGTGCCATGGCAAAGTGCGCTTATTAGAATGCCATCCTTACGTGACTACTCAATTTACTTCTAATTTATATGTTTTATTTTGTTGTGTTTCATATTCAATCGAGGAATTTCCCCTCTCCTCAAACGCAAAAATTTGCCCGTTTTGGCTTCTTTATTGAGTCATTTTATTATTCGCGGAATGCAACGTTTCATCACGGTCTCAATCATATTTGTTATGATAAAACCAACTGACTAATAAGAAATTGACGTCAAAGTTCCCTATAAAAACGCTGCCAGTAAGAAAATGAAAAAAAATCTCATTTCAAATAGTACAGCAAAATAGTAGATTGAAATTTTACTACTGATTCTCTGAGTGTTTCCAACTTTTTTACTAAATTTTTTTCAGCACTGAACTTTAATAACTCTCAAATGGAGCCACCAAACTTTTTTTCCAGAAATCATTGTTTACAAGTCAGAATTACTATCTCTCCGTCTCTCCCTCTCTCGGCGTTAATGTCTGTTTGTCGCAGCTGGTACCAGTTTTTCCATTATCTCTGCTTCTCTAATTCTCCTGCTTTCTACTTTTTCTGTGTTCTCATTCTGCCTGAAAAATTGGAACGATTCACACGTGATTTACTTGTCAAGCTCGGTCAGCTCTACCTCTTTCGATCTGTCTATCTTTTCTCTCTCTTTCGCTTCCTCTTTCTCTCTCTCTTTATCTTTGTCTCTCTCTCTCTCTTTCTCTCTCTCTCACTTCCCTCTCTCTCTCTTTCTTTTTCTCTCTTCCTCTCCGACTTTCTCTCAACTAGTTGCGTCATTATCGTATAAATATAGTCATAAAATGCCATAATAACCGCGGGATTTGTCCCACCGACATCTAAACATAAAATCTGCAGCTCCTAACCGGTTTTCTCGAAACTCACAGTCAAAACAACGTGTTTGCATACCTTGATCATTCATATTTTGTACTTTCTCTGTGTAAAGTTTCTTTTTTCTGTTAAAAACACGTGAGAAATTTACAGAGTTGTGTTTTCACCTCGTATAGTCTACGTAGAAATGGAATGGATTGAGAGAAATTTTTTTTGAAGTTCCGAGGATCATAACTTGAAGGCTGGTGCTTTTCTTCTGCTAGAAGATCCCTGCACCTTCATCCCATCCGGCGCTTCTCGCTTTGCCTCACATATTTCTTGTCTCACATCCCGGCGAGATGTGAGAGCAAAATCGCGTGTGTTTGAGGAGACGCAGGATGGGATGACGGTGGTGGGATCTTCTAGCACACGTACTCTGTAGTGGAGTTATCACTTCATCAACCAGCTAATACTTCTGTGTTTTCTATCTTTCATTGTCACGAATTGGATGAATTTCTAGTCGTAGGAATATATTATCCATACAGTAACTGCAATTGTTGTTCTGTATTACAATTGAATTACTTATGTAGGCGACCAATGAATTGGAACGGAACAAAAACAACTATTTCGAAATGATTAGCATATTCGATTTCCACCGCAGTGGTACGTGTTGTTCCACATAAACACGATTTATAGTCTTTTCCGTTTCAAAGTGAACACCTGAACTTATTCTCTTTTAGATAAACTTTACACTCGTTCCAAAATACATCAGTAACATTTGGGAAGACGTAGAATTTTCATTAGAAAGTTCATAATTTTTTCATTAAAAAAATCATAAAACAGTTATGTGCTTACTGTACGAGTACACATAGAGATGATGAAGTCTATACGAATTGTTAAGAGAGGTAGAGAGGGAGAGGGAGAGCTAGAGAAAGAGAGAAAAGAAGAGAGAATACCTATATGTTTTTGTTGTCAAGTAACTCCTGATTTTCAACATTTTCTGACGTGTTACCAGTCTGTCAAAACAACAAGTCTGTGTTTAATGCCGTCAAATATTTGAGTAATTTCCAGTTTTTGATAGTTGCTTAAAATGCGCCTACATTTCCATTGTTTCCATTTCTCTCTCGAAAATAAGTTATATTCTCTCTATCGAACGTCACGTGAGACGTGAAGGCAACAATCGATTAATTTATTGTAGCAATCTAGACCAAATATGTTGGAGTTCACTTGCCTTTCGTTTAAACTTCGATGTTTGTAGTTTGAACCCGGTGCGTTTCAGACCAGATTTGAGATAGTAAAAGTAAATTGAATAGTCACGTAAAGTTTGCTTTCTAATAAGGCGTCGTGCACTTTGTCCATGCACGTTTCTGAGTTCTGCTGTGTTTAAAATGTTTCAGGTGAATGTGCAGTTGACTAACAGTATACCAGAAACAACAGTTAAAATGCAGTCCCAGCCTCTACTGCATTCACTACTACTATATTTCGGTCATTGTTTTTGCTCAAGAACTAAAGATTTCTAGAAATTCGTGGAATGTCGACTGATAGGGTGATTCTCTATTGTTTGTCAGTCAATCGCAGTGAATGTTCATATTTTGTCCCCCTTATCAATTTAAACCCGCCACTGTATGACGTTCCTTACAGAAGTATCCATGCAAAAAGTATGATGACAGTTCGAGAATAGACTGGGAATATTTTTGTTTAATTCGGTTGTATTTGTAGTTTGATCCCAATTCGTCTCAAGCAGGTCAAAACTTTCGCTGTGCTCGCAGACCAAACTACAAGAACTGTGTACTGTTCTGGGTCATGGATTTTTTCAATTTTCAACCCAATTTAGATAAGTTAAAAGAAATAACAATTCCGGAGCATTTTATTTTCTCATATTACTACTAAGATAATTGTTTATTTGAAACTTCTCTGCGCGCTTTTCACTCGTATACGCGTGTACCCAGTTTTGCGTCAACAACACCAAATACGCAATTAACCTTCTCTGCCCTGCAAGCCCATTTTATGTGACGTGAGAAGGAAAACCTGTACTTGTTATTTGGAAAGGCAAAGAAAAAAGGTCAAACACACACACACACGTTTAGCTCAAACATTCTTCTTTGTGAGGAAAGACAGCGAGTAGTCTCAGCTTCAACTGAAGAATCAAGTTGATGCAGATAAAATATGTGCATGACGGATTACAAACGGTCAAGTAGAAAATTTCAGTGTTCCCAATATTATGCATGTATCCCTATTTTCAATGCGCTGAGTCGAAAATTATCATTGAAGGTTTTACTAGAAAAGTGTAGCATCTTTTTAACCCCTACCGTTCTAATTATGATTCGTGCATCTAAGCTGTAATTCGGTAAGTCGTCTGTACTGTATACTTCCCGATCGGAAACGTCGTGAAAATACTAGTACTCTAAGTACGTGCGACCGCGTGGATTTCTACTTTGATGTACAGTCACTTGTTACCGTCAATATAATTGAGGTTTCTGCGAACAGTATAAGCATAAGAAACCATCATGTTTTCTATTAAAACTGGTTTCCATGTTTTTGTTCACTTTTCCTGTGACGCGTATGTTTCTATTTGATTGTTGAAATTGTTTTCGTTGACTCATTCCTAAACGAGACTCATTTTTTGCTCCGCTAACAATTTGAATTGAAATGGCAGGTCACAACGGACGGGTTTCACTTGCTATATAAGTTCAGCATAGTTCCGAATTTCGGTAGTAGGTTGCACGTATGTTTCAATTATACGAAACACTGTTCACAATCGATATTGAGCCGTCATATATACTCTTTGCTTATCTTCAAATCCGTAATTTTATTCTCGCAACAACGTTTTTTCATATAATTATTCGATTCCAACATGGCCGCAAACATATTATTTCAGTTTATTGACCTCTGATAATCACTAGTGGTATCTAAAATATTGTCTTGTGAAGTTCACTAGTAGTTTACAAGCTAAAAGGCATCACTAGCCTCCATGTTTCATTGTTACAATCAACTACGTTAACTCCGACGTACCCTGGCGACGTAATAATCTTCCAAAACCTACGAGATGTGGTAGAAATCCCGGGTACAGCTCATGAGATCAACTCACGAACGTATCTTGCAATCACCATCTCATCCTGCGTTTCTCGCTTTGAGTACGATTATACTAGAAGTCAAATGAATAGTAACGTAAAATCAGCAGTCTAATGAGTAATCGTACACTTTGTCATTGCACGTTTCTGAGTTCTGCTGTGTTTAACGCGTTTCACGTGACTGTGCAATTGACTAACAGTATATGCTACTCGTATGCCGTCTATATGTGAGAGCAGAGAAACAGCTTGTGTTTGGAGAGACGCAGCTTGGGATGGAGAGGCCGGGATGTTCTTGAAATTCGTCTTCCCCAGTTCCTTTTCATCTCATTTTCTCGCGCGACCCCCTAATTTCACAATGAAAACTGTCCTGTTTTGGGTGCCACTTGAACCTTTTATAACCCTTTTCCCCTTTTCGACGAACATTCTCATTCTACTATTATTTGCATTGGCGTGGCGGGCAGGCGCTCATGCAAAAATGATTCTCCAGTTTTTGCATGTTTGTTAACCTTCGGGTAGTCAGTATATTTCTTGAATTAAGAATTGTTGCATGAGAATTCACATGTTATTATTATAAGTCCTCGAGATTTTGTTTTTTTGAAGGTGTTGTCTCCTAATTTGACTCGATCTATTCACAGGGGCAGATCATTGCCGAACACTTTCAGATGAAAGGGTCACAAATAGAGTTGAAATACTCTGGCGCGTTATGTTCCCGTTTTAGCAATATACTATTCTTGCAATTGTCAATTTTTCATCTCCGAGATATATTTTTCAAATTCCATGTAAACCTTATCAGTCGTCTGGAAATATATTGTATCCATACATTGTCTCTAGTCTGGAAACTAACGTTATTCAGAAGTTACCTTCCGTGAATGTACGTGATCTTCTGCGATTTCTACTAGTAATCTCGCTCACTCCTCTGCCTAACTTGTTCCAAAAACCCGATCCCCTGATCTTCTACAACCACGCCCGTTCGGTCAAGAATGTGGCCAGCTCGTATATGAAAGTCAATTGGATAACCGCATGAAACCTGATATATTACGTGAATGCAAAAGATCTTTTTCTGTGTTTAGACGTTTCACGCGCCTTTCCCTACCGTTTGTGATTTTTTGATATTTCTATGTTCCCCTGTTCTAGCATCATAATCTTCATTCTTGGAAAAAATGTATTCGTTGGTTGATCTGGGTCATGGTCGGTTTTGTTCCAAAGACGCTGATATGTTGTTTGATCAAACTACAAATCCCTTTCGGTCACCCCATACGTACTCGTCACCCTATTTTCGTTGTATGCCTTCCGCTTTTCTTGCCCCTTATGTTTCATTAGGCGCCTGTACAAATTTGCGCTCGCCATTTCAGCTTAACACTCGAAAATCACACGTTAGCCGAAGAATACACACATTTTGCGAATGTTTTAGCTGCGACGCCCGTTTTGTACACAGTTGCGACACAATTTACGATAAGTTGCTGCACAAAGTCTGATGGAGTTATGGTGGGAGACAGACTGTCTGGCTACTCGGATAAAGGCGAAGATCATCGAATCACCGTTGTAGTTCGATCCCGGTCGAACAAAGGCAGTTCTCGGATAGTTTTATCAACAAAACGATTCATAACGGTGGTGTAAACAGAAGTGATTCAGGAGATCTACAAACTTGGCATATGCTAACTACAAGGTCACGTTTTGTTAAAGAAGGACGATTATGTGGACCAATCCCGTGACATCGGTCCTTTAAACTGCAATTGAAAAATATATTGCGGTTTAAAGGACTGAAGCGTTGCGATTGGACCACATTATCGTCTTACTTTAAAACAGCGTTTACTCAAACCAAGTGGCGAGAGTTACAGACTTTAGAAATGAGAACAAATAATCAATTCGTATGCTCTTCGTGTGCACACTTGCTCAAAACACAATATTCACCGTTTTACAATTACGTTGGTCTCTGTGAGTGACCCATTAACTTTGATGGTGCATTGTACTAGAACAACTTTCGAGTCTCGACGACAATTAAAGGTCGCAACCAGTTGAAAACGTTCCCGCAAATCAAATGTACTTTCAAGTTGTTTTGTCTACAATTCTTTGAACTATCTCTTCTCCACTACAGTAACAAGTTGATACGAGAAAACATTTTGTATGTGTTACTTCGTGTTTAGTGTGCAATTTACTGTGTTTTATATTGTTGTTCATTCATCATAGCATGGGTACTATATCCTTTGAAAGTAAGTTTAACAATAGCTTGGGGTGTAGAAACCTAGCAAAATAAATCGAAACGAAAATTCATGGAAAACCTACAACAAAACCCTCTGCTTTAAACCATCCTCTAACACTTTGTAGCGGTGTTCATATTGTTCTGAGCTTTAAAGGAGACCCCAGTACAACATCAATAAGGGGTGAAATATTATGAAAAGTTCGAATCTGGTGTTAATTTTTTGAAATAAGACTTTATTAAAGTGTTATTTAGGGTTGGAGCCCTCAAACCAATGCCTCTTCGCGCATGTTAGAATCAGACCGACAGAGTGAGCGCAGAATGCGCCTCCCATACTGCACGTGCTTTGCATGCGACTTCGCTCAAAAAAAATCACGTGACCGGTCACAATCGAGAAAAATTTCAACTATCAACTAAAAACATAGTTTTTTCAAGCAAAATAGCTTTGCGCTGTGCTGCCCAAAAAAGAAGTCTTTCTTGTGAAGACCAGCTAAGGCTGACAAACTGTGTATACGGAACATATTTATGAACACTATAGGATATGAAAAACATAACCAATGTCATTGTGAAAAAACTTTCAAGTAAACGACAGCAGTTGTGACAAAATTATAGAGCCAACCGAAAAAAGAACAGTACAACATATAATGGTAATAGTTATTCCCGCTCGCAGAGAAAGCCAAATCTACACAAATATTCAGCGAAACTTGAGAAAACAAGGAAAAGTCTACAGGGTGATAGTACATGAGTGAGAGTGCTACTACGTACATAACATACATACCCTGGCCGAAACGTGCGTACACGTTACAACTTACAAAAATGACAAAAATACATAAACAACGCAAACAACCGGTAAATATGATAAATGAAAACTAGAACCACAACCAGTAAGGATATTATACTACAGACAGAAAGAAACCTGTTTTCCTATAAAAATTTTGGATCAGAAAATGAAACTTTTTTGGGATGTTGACGAAAAACTAACTCCTTTTCCGTCTTTCCGAACTTTTTGGTTACAGTACAAACCATTTCACTAAGAAAAAAATGGAACTGAACATAAGGAGAAGCAAAATAGAAGACATCAGAACTCACGGACAAACTCATCTCATGAGAACCTGGAAAAATTGAACGTCAGTCAGCTAAAAAAAAAACTCAGGTTTCATTTAGCCCACAATCAGGTATAACTTTGTCAACGATTTGAGGATTCCTCGCTTTATGCCAGTTCAGATATTTTTGCAAACCATATTGATACCCAAGAGTATTTGGTATAAGAGAATGAAGAGCGAATTATGAATTATTTTACAGAAAACCCACCAAACGCCAGCGAAGTAAGACTTACTTGCAAACTGCCAGCTAGACTGCTCAGATAGTACATGAATATCAAACTTGCAGGGTGTTACACATAAAATAGAATCACACAAGTTCTAAACTTAGCGGTAATCTCATCGTTATAGCTAACTGTTTGAGGTCTAGTGACTAAACTACAAAAAGAGGCCTCTTACTGCTTATAGATTCGTCAAAAAGCTCATGAACTGGCAATAAAAAAAGCTATTTCTGCGAGATCACGGCTTCTGTCTGTTCGGACAACTTTACAGAATACGAAACAAGTTGAAAGAATCATGAAAGCAGTAGACGGATATCAATAATGTTTGTTTATTTTACTCACAAAAGATTAGCATAGCACAACGGTGTGAAATGAAGAAAACTTACTGCGTGTAGTACATGCTTTTCGAATAGTTTCCCAACATCTCTCGAAATAGAATCGATTGGACATCACAAGTGGCGGTCATCTTTATTATCGAAGAGGGCCCCTGAAAACGTAGTACAATTACACTAATTGAAAATAAGAGGACTATATAATTATTTATTTGATGTATATCATTCAATATTCAACTTCAATGAAAAGCAAAATACTATAGATAGCATAGCAATGCAAAGTGCGGGCGAAAACTGCATTGCTCACGATTATCGTTATTGCTTCTAATTTTCGATGAATCTCATCAACTAAGTAACAAATTCAGAAACATAATAGAAAAGTGTAAAACCGAAACACATAAGTAAAGATAAAAATAAAGATGAAATCCAACGAAAAAGAATTGCGTTTCGCGGTTTTGAGCGCCCCTTGTTCTCTGCCCGGCGCTGACCGCCCCGCGACGCGCAACGCGTCTCATCAAAAGTAGGATAGAGCAGCTCTTCTGTATTGCGGTTGCTCTGGGGTCTCCTTTAACCTGTTTCTCTACCCTGCGCTCGATCTTGATCTACGTTTTGTCAGTCACGTTTTTCACGTAAACGTGAACCGCGTGCGTGAAGAGTGCAAACAGCTAGTCTAGTTGTTTCATCGTCACTGATTGAACTACTCGATTTCCTGGCGCCGCAAATATTTGTCCCACTCTTGTCAGCGAATCATCATCATCAGCTCCTGTTTCTTCAAAGTTTGTTGAGAAAACTGCGATCCCAGTGATCAGTGGTATCCTAGAGAGAATGATTACTTAGATATGGAAACATTTGTAAGTTTCTCTATCGCTCACTGTACACAGCAGAATTCTAATATGGCGACCACAATTATTATTATGGGGTTGGACAGAAAGAGAATCACACAACGTAGTCATAAGCGGTCTTCAATTTTAAATAGTGCTCTCAATACAGCTCTCAAACTAAAAACATTTCAGACCAGGTGCCCTCTCTAGCGCAATTTCCTTATAGAAATGTCCAGTACGCAGTTGATGTTCTTCGATATACTAGCAACTTTTGTGTCGTTCTAAATTTTGACGAGAAGTTCGGATTACATTCACCTACTATAACAGATGCATGTCGCTCACATCTGGAGAAAAATGAAGAAGATGTATGTAACCTGAGGCCGTATGCATGAAACATTGCTATGCTATCTCGAGCTATTTCCCGGCCAATTCAGCTCGGGATAGCATCCCAACCCGGGCCGGGATGTTTAATGCATACGGCCTCTGAGGTGCATGAATTAACTAACTCTATTTCATTAAACCTGATAGAGATCGATCTGATTCACTAATGATACCGCCTTACATGGAATATACCGTAAACTAACTAATTAGGCTTAATGAGCGCGACGTGAGCTGCACGTGAGATCTTGTTAAGCACGACTACTACCCCCTCTATAAACACGTAGTTTTTCTCCACCCACTCTTTTCCAGATAATCGTAGACTACTAGAGGTCATTTCGATGCGTCACCCCCCCCCCCCCTTGCTCTGACCCTTGTCCTGCATGTAATAAAATTCGGCTGTAACGACTTTTTCGAGGGGAAAAGCGAACATTTGACAAGGCGTTTCGGTCAACAATGAGCAACTTCCACACACCCACGCAAGAAGAAAAAACAGGAGCACAGCTTGTAGTACTGAGACTAAAGATTCTCATTGGGTCGCGCAGCTTGCAAAACGTGAGAAACATGGAACGCGAAAAACGTGTCCGAGGCGAATTCTTACAATAAACAGAATTGTGTGAACTATTTATTTTATTAGAATATTACTCGATATATTCTTCTTGAATGATCTATAGTATACAGAATGTATCCTTTTTGTTCACCTGTTGTTTACGTTTCACGTGTCTCCACGTTCAATCGATACGTATGATCTCTACAGGGTAGGGCTGATCTTCTATGTACCAACCGAAAGAACGTCCAGCCAGACTTATTCGTAATCCGAGTCGAATCCACGTCAAACCCGTGAAAAAGTTTCAATCCAAAGTAGCGCCTCTCGAACCGGCGCATATCAAATTTCCGCCTATTTGCCCATACAATGGGGCCAAATTTTTCGCCACTTTTTGGGTGAAGCACTCGAACGGCTTGAATTTCAATGGAAAACCTAATGAGATTACGGAAAAGGGGTCCAGTTGAACTCTGAGCCACACTAATATTCTGAGCCCGAGGTCAAAAATCAAGCGAGTGCTGGTCAAGTACTCTAGTGTAAAGTTTTTCGCGTATCACATATAGTTTTATACATACAGGGTAATGTGTTGAAGGTAGTGGGCTTGCTTTTAGTTTTGAGATAGTTGAAGGTAAAATTCATTTTCAGAGCACAAGTGACTTTCAAATTCAAAAACAATCATATTAAATAATGGTGTAAATAACTAGCTGTTTTGGGACAGCTGTTCGTGAACTAGTTTTCGATTAGGTTTTGATCTCAGTGTCGAAACTTGCTAAGAAATCATCGAATCGTCTTTCTCTCTCACAATATTTACACTAATTGTTCTGTTCTATTGTCGCGACCTATTAGTGTAACGGTGTACCTCCAAAGCGCAGATATTATCTAACCAAGCAATGCCTTGAGGGAGGAAGAATGGCACCACCTAGGTCTTTGTCTCAGGAAATTGCCCACAATGATAATATACTCGAATCAAGTACTTCTTCGCCTTTTCGTGTTTGTTACTCGTTGGTATTTTCACATACATGTTTCGAAATTAAAAGTTCCTTTGAAAAATCCAACCCAGACATCTCTTTTAGAAGATATCGGAAACATACCCTGATTTCCGCACGAATAGTGCAATCTTCATATTCGCGTGAAATGCTTAATGTAAATATTCACATACACTCTATGGTCTGGTTTTCAGGTAGTTATATCAACTCCAATCTGGACTCTGGACTTTAGTTCGGAATTGTCTGCTCTTTTCCTACGACAACACTCAAACTGAAAACCCAGCTATCTCTGAGTTTCAACGTTTGTTTCGACATCTTGTTCTCTACAAGCTGCAACAACTTCGCTCATGAAAAGGAAGTCTGGAACTGCAGATGTCCGCTCACGTTTCCTAAAAAAGTCTGGCACCGTAGCAAAGTCATAAAAGTGGTAAGCTCAACCTGATTTAGGACCTGATCACAGTCTGGCCACATAGTTGCCAACTTTCCGTGTTTAAGCATAGTGGGGGTGACCTAAACCTGGTTCAGGTAGTGTCCAGATAGTTCAGCTCGGAGCTGACCTTTTTAGGAGACTTTGCTACGCCGCCGCCTGATGTGACTGTAGTTTGATCCTGGTGTATTTTTGTTCTGGTTTTCAACCTCTGCTGTTGGAGCATTGAACTACAGCTTGGTCACCTCTTAAACCCATCATTTGTGAAGGATCTCTGATCGATCAATCAATCAATCAATCAATATCCATGATTTGTGAGCGTATGGGCTGATCGCAGGCAATAGAAGGGGATTAGGAAACGTGAGCGGAGGAGCTGCGAAAGTAGTCTGGCGCCTCCGACTGTTTACGCAGACAAGATGATACCCTCCTCCGCTAATATTCGAAATCTGTGACGAAAAACCAGCGTTTTCGGCGAAAATAGAACAAAAACACATGAAATGTCATATTTTGAGGGAAATGCACGGAAGAACAACAAACGAGCTATATGTTTGGCTTGTCATTTCCGGAAATGTGATCCTGATATGTGTTTACACGAAAAAATTCGACTCTTCAACTAGAGTTTTAATGCAAACTTCATTGACAACTTTTTCTTAGTTTTCTCCTTCGAATGCGTGATAAAGAGGGCACGTGACTGTTTTATGGAGCGATAAGCCACGGAGGCGAAACAACAATGAACACGATAAGTTGATGAGTTTAAAGTACAAATTTGTAAGGGATCTGGAGTAAGTTGAAACTGAATACAAAACTACAGTACAGGGTTGGATTATAGTTAGTTTGTAATTCTGCTGTTTGTATTCTTCGGTATCACCACTACCGTCAATTTAACGTGTATGTTTTGTTTCCGGTCAAACTGCACTATACTGATTCAAATTCACTTCCCCTTCTGACTGTTTTGATGAATATTAACTTTTGATACTATTACTGTTTTGAACATACATTTATTTGTAGGGGTGAGCAAATCTGTTGTATTGTTCTATTCCGACTGAACTGTAAAGGTATCACACTATAAACACATAAGGATTGTACCCAACATAATAACTCCTAACTACTCTATGATCATTCTGCAATTTTCAATTTCTGTTTCGCTCCTTGATCTCAATTCTCATCTGCCCAGTTGTTTATGATCTATTCCTACTGTTTGGTTTCGCGGGTTTTCTGGGAGGGGCGTGTCGGCGCCACTACCGCTAACAAACCCCCACCGCCGCACCCGCCCCCTCCGCGGGTCAAATCGCCACAAGAAGCTGTTGCCGACACCATGTCAACCGTGTTCAGCTCTGAAACCAAAATGACTAGTAAACTCGCAATACCTTCAGAATAAACTGGTATACTGGTAGTTCTGCAACCGAAGCTTATCCTTTTAGCTTTCTCATGTTCAGCTGATAGACCTGTGAACTACTAACACTATCTCAGAAGTTCAATTGATAATACTGGTATCATCTTTCATATTTCATGTTGATTATGGCTACTAATAACGACCTATTCTCCCACGCACCCATTCCTATTCGACGTGGAATTACTGGAATTCCTTCCTTTGACCTTTACGTGCCGCTCACGTAGTTTTTCCTTATCAGCACATTCCTTGCCTTTTTATCTATTTAAGTCTATTCACAGAATATCCATTGTTGTTCCCTCTTCTTCTCTCAGTTGTTGTCGAACTATTTCACTTAGCATCAAATTATACTAAATGCTTACCAAATAGATTCATTCCATAGTTAGTTACTTACAGTCACTTCACAGTTAGTTAGTCATGGTTGTTTCATCTCAACAAACAAGAATCTCGAAGTATTGTAATACTCGAACGTTTTCATGAATATTTTTGTGCAGAAAGCAACTTCAGCATGGCTTACGATTTACTCAAAGATGGTAAATATGTGAAATAACCTCCTGACGTAAATTATTCATGTAATACTTTCGAATAGTCTTAGTTTTTCATTGTTCCCCTATTTAATCCAATCAATCACTTTCTTTTGGAGGCTATTTCTCTTTTTGACCTTGGCCTTTGTTATTGAAATTGAAAACAATGCCGCGGGCTACACTTGTCTTACAACCTGTCCCTAAAACACGCGCCAAATAAAGGACGCCCTCTAATAGGTCACATTTTACTTAGTCACGTAAAACACATCAGAATCTGAAAAAATGCAACTTGACCGTAAGGAATTGCTAATCTGACTATTCAGTTCGTCTAGTATCACATATTTTGAACGCACTGTTATTAAAATGTAACTATTGGGAGTTTTCCAACTCCTATATCTCGAAGCTCAAAACATTTAGTGGTTCTATATAACGTGCGATTCAGAAAGGTGAACTGCAAGAATAGTTCCGGTACTTTCTTAGACCGTTGCCCTCACGAATTGTTTGTCTCTTTCTCAGAGAACCTTATCAATTTCTAGAATACATTGACTTGTGGAACGTACCATTGCGTACCATTAGACTGAAATGTTCTCATTCGCTGTTTTTCAGAACAAAAAATCAATAGTTTTGAGTGAAATAGATATATTCTCACATTGTTCAATAATTTTGTCTAGAAAAAAGCTCCGACTGAAACAAAACTCAATGTTCCCGAGTAAATTACCATAAACATAGCAATTCATTTTGATTCAATTCGAAAGTTCGTCGAAAAACAAAAAGCTGTCTTTCAATTGTGTTGGCGCCAACTGGTTCCTATTACTTTGTCTTGTCAGAGAACAACAGAAGTGGTCACCCATCTCACCACATTCCCTATCACATTGCTATTCGGTACGTGGAATTACGTCAGAAAATACAGGTTGCAATATTGAGAAACCCTTGTCAATGTTTGCTCTAAAGATTTCATAGAGTTCATTAGTTGAGCTGTTCTACAGGTGAAAAAAACCACGTGAAAAACTACAGGTTGCAAGATCGAAAACCTTGTCAATGTTTGCTCGGAAGATTTCATAGTTTGTTAGTTCTGCAGGTGAAGTTACGTGAAAAACTACATGTTGCAAGTTTCCGACCCCTTGTCACTGTTTGTTGGTACGTTCTGAAGATTTCTCTCAGTCTCTCGATCTATTTTTGACAGACAGTTCTCTCGAGCCTGTTTACATGGAAATACTCGTTCACGTGATAGACTTCTACGTGATTTTGGTTAACTTTAGAAATCATCTCCATCATTCAAATGTGCGGTAGAAGGTTCCATATCATTATTGATTTAATTCTCATCTTATGTTTTTTATCATTGTTGACAACCGGAAATGTTTACATTAATTTGTTTACTTCGTTCTCCAGATATGAACACTCTCACATACGCTTTCTCTCCTCAAGTCTTCTTGTTTTGTGAACTGCAAATTTTCTATTCATTCTCGTTGTGACTCTTTTTTCTCAGCCAATAGCATCCAAATCCTTTCCTCGATCTTGCAAATATGTTATCAATTTTCTTCCCTTTTTATGTTACAATACGGATTTGTTTCCTAGTAGGAACACTACCCAAACATTCTTATTGTGTATAAGATAGTGCTCTCTTTCCAGAATAATGTGGGCATTGTGGGCCCTTTTCCTGTGGTTTTCCCCAGTCGGGGCCTCCATTTCGTCGATGAACTATGTCCCGAGGGGAAGTAATCCCACCCTCTATACCCCCGGCTTCGAGCCCATCATGCATCTGGACCAACAGACCTTCTCCGACACCGTATTCGGACAAGATAAGGCCTTTGTCGTCGAGTTCTATGCTGATTGGTGGGTAAATGGTCACGTGAAGTCACGTAAAACTAAGGTCACGTGAAATATGACGTCATAGTTTTGTGGTACTGGCGAATGACTATAGAAATTGAACGAGAGCTACCATTATCATGTTGTTCCAAGCGGTTGTGCTTGTATTTTTTTCAATCAAAATGCCGATGATTTGGCTGTACTTCAAGTCACTCTAACGCTCAGATACGGTCGAAACCTAAACCGAATGATTATTCTCTTCGATTTCTCACGTTTTTCACATGTTTCACGTGTATTTGCAGGTGTGGCCATTGCCGTGCCTTTGCCCCGTACTTCCGTGAGTTCGCCCAATTGGTACGCGAATGGCACCCCGTGGTCACTGTCGCCGTCATTAATTGTGCCGACACGTATAACACGCAGATCTGTCGGGACAACGACATCTCCCACTTTCCCATGCTCAAGGTACGTGAATGAACGTTAAAAATTAATCAATATTCATGTAATATATGTCATCGTATGAACTGAAAGCTTAGAGAAGGTTTTTTTTATCTCAATCACGTCAAAATTGAGCATCAAACGTGAACGCGACAAATCATTACATATGCCCTCACGTGATCCAGTAACGTGACCAACCATCAATATTTGAGCGCTATTAGGCTGTTCAAACTTACTACCGTAGCGACATGATTTTTTTTAATATTTGATTGTATCGAACTGTTTTCCGAGAATGTTTATGATGCCGAGATTGTTGATCATTCAAGTGGGTCAAACACGGGATCTTTTTGTGAAGAGGGTTAGATGATTGAAGTGGTTTCTCTCAGTTGTTTACATTAATCGAGCTCGTTCTGAGAAGAAACACACGTGAGAACAAACACAGATTACGGGAAAAGAAGTGGTCTCAACTATATTTTAGCTGGGTTCACGTAAAAACTTATGTAGGTTCACGTTTCAAGGTCTGACTGGCTGTCTGCACAGGACGCGAAGAGAATGACTTCACCCCTTTCACTAATTTTGTCTCTAGTTAAAGTAATCAATAAACTCAAGAATAACGTTAGAAATACATTGCCTCTAGGGGCAGTGGCGAGTAAATAAATATTACCATTTATTTTTTTATATTTTTATTGATAACTCAATATTGTTTTCAGTACTTTCCGCGACAGGCGCGTAGTGCGCAGCAGGCGATGAACCTGGACACCCCGCACTCTCCCGATCAGATGAGGAGCAGTCTCCTGAGGACGGTCACCAACGAGTACTCCATGTTCAGATACCCGGATTGGCCCATGTTCACACATATCAATGTGGACAGGTATGTCATCATCGTAGTCGTTTCCTTTCATTCGTAGGCACCTACAGAACTTTTTCAGTATTTCTATAACTAGGGACAATTTGGACAACTTATCTGATAGTGTGCGACTTGTAAGTGTCTACAAACTCTCGGAACAGACCTAGTACTTTAGTTCTACGTATTTGAATTGAAACAAAGAAGAGTCTTCGAGGAAATGAGAAAATGTTCCGGCTGAATCTGCTCTTTTAAAAGATTTGAGTTGTATCTTGAGGTTTGCGCGCGGTCAAAAGGATCAGCGTCTGTCAATCTCTAATAGCTGTACTCAATCTCCATCTCCATGTTTTGCAATAGAACGGGATCCTATTTTGGAGGCAGCGACTGGTTTTTTATCCCGCGACAAAACGTGAACGGACAATGAATAATTGACCATGATTGAGTGGGACTGTGATTCAAACTGCCCGGATTCATGGGATTGTTTTCGGTTTAAAAGAATTGTTATCCGGGACCTAAAGCGTACTTTATTTGGGACATTTTGAATTATATGCGGAAAGCGTGTCGCATGATTTGGAAGTTGCTCCATTTAGAAAGACAACCGTGTGCCGCGAAGAATAGTCTGTACATGCACAACTGAATGAAGAAACATGTTTCAAAAGTGTTCTTTGTTTTCACATAAATGTAACGTTATTATACCTTGTATTTTCAGTCGCACCACGTACGGTCAATTATGGCAGGGAGTGGCAGAATCAGCCGATTACATGGCTATTTTGTTCGAATCTTACGATGGAGTTGGAGCTCAGGTATAGTCTGCGCCTGACTGAAACATGGGAGAAAACAAAAAAGTATTTACATTTGTGTAGAGCAGTTTCTTACAGTTTACACAGTATTACCTGTGACACCTAGTTGGGAAACTGTTCGTCATTTAAATCAGATGGTTTGACCATAATTTTAAAGTGGAAACTATTATACTGTTTACCCAAAGTAGGTGATAACTACCGTACTTTCGGGTTATTATTAGACATAGCTCTATTACAATTCGATCATAATACGATATTTCTCCCGAACCGGTCGCTCGTTTGTGTCAAATATTATGCGCCACTTTTCTATTTGTTTGCTCAGCAACTCCTGTGACAGTTGTGATACTCAAAAGTTGTCAAACAAGAGTTTCTCACACTTTCTCGCAGTCAGTTTCCGACAAACATAGGAAAAGGGCAAGAATGGATCGTTAATACAAATTGTCCTATTTTTTGTGTGGGGACAGTTTCTTCCAATAGTACTTTGTCGTTTTTGAAGTGTTCGACGCGTAGATAGTAGTATTTTTCTCTAAGCAACTACGAAACCCGAAATTCCAAAGATAGTTAACATAACCAAAGTAAAACGAATGAAACGTGTAATACGAGATAACACGTGATCTGACATTTGATCTACTGCAGTTCCTGCTCGACCTGTCGTCCCGTGCCTCTATGTTGGGCGCAAGACGCAGTCTGTCCTCCTCTCCGCTGGTTCAAATGTTGCGGGTCAAGGAATTTCCCACGGTCGCCCTCTTCAGAAGAGATCATCAACAGGCACTCTACATGCAGAGGTCAGAAACAATATTGATTAAAGATGACTAGTTAAGTTTATTTCATACCATGAATATTTCATATTTCAAAACGAAAAACTTTATTGGATCAAAAAATATACCTCATAGTTGGCGTGCTGTTTTGGAAGTCATTTCAGACTTTTGCAAACTTCTGGAAGTTATTTGTTGTTTTTATTGAAACATTCTTATGAACTCGCATTTTCAGGTTCACTAACTCCACGTATACCGACCTGGACCGCGTGATTCTGCAGGACTCGCGAGCCAACTTCAACAGTCCGCCCCAGATGCTTCTGACGACCACGGCACGACCGGTCAGCACCACCACCCAGACTCCCCTCATAGACTGCCAGAGATACCCGGACAGGTAGGACCGAGAAATTCTGTAATACTAACAGTACAGTCTGCACGTTGTATATGAAAAATCCTATAGAAAATCAGGCGAATCGACATATTGGGTTGCATTCTTTGGTCAATCGATATGTATGATCAATTTTGTAATCAAGACTTTCTGTGTTTCCATTGGTACACTTAGACTACGCGAACATGGATGTTCTTGCCTTGTTTCAACTGAACTCGAAATGACAAATCAATAATCCGAGATGAAGGTTCACGCGGGGTCTATAAAGTGGTCTATTCCCCCCTCTTCCCGTGAAGTGGTACAAGGGTGTGGCGGGTGTCAAACCTCTTGAGAAAATGGCGCCAACACCTGGGTCGCAGACGCAAAAAACCCTGAGAAACGCTCAAGCACTTCGGCTGCAAAGTCTGCGTGGGATCGAAATAGAAGCAGTATTTCATAATGCTTTGAAAAGACCCGTTAGGGGTTATCAGGGGGTTCATCACGTTAGTGTTACCAAATAGGAACAATGTGTCGAATAAACAAGTTGAGGGTTGTCATCAAGTACGTACTTTATTATTTGTCTTCAGGTTTGACGTGACTCTCTGTGTATGTTAAGTTATGCCACATGTCCAATGTAGTAAACTTGTAATCTCCTAACGTTTCATAAATGAATTCATGACCTGTCGTACCTGTAATCAGCGTGTGAACTCTCCGCCTGTACCACGTGTGAGAAACGTGTAGAGTCGTAACGTCGGTCACGTGTTTCAACGTGATTCCTGTGTGTACTCATGACCTCTTCATTCCAGCTGTCGTGACCTCTACTACGTGTCGGAGACGGATATGTTGAAGGCGATGCGAATGGCGTTGTACGACGAGGTGACGAGGTCGCCCGGCTACATCCAGGGAGACAACTTCACCGCCCTCACTGACTTTGTCACCCTTCTGTCCAATGTAAGTTGTTCAAGAAATGCTTTGAAGAAAATTATATTAATAGAAAATTGTGAGTACAAAAATGTATTTTGTGTAATAACTCCTATCACACTGCTGTCCAATGTAATTCTAAAGTCATTAGTATTGTGATATTTTATGGGAAAACAGAGCAAGGAGTTGAAAAAAATATGTGGAGAACTAAATTAACTGATATTTTCCATTTAAATGTATCGAATTTTTCATGAGTTTGTGAATTTCTAGCACTTCCCCGTACTTTCCTTCCATGACCAGCTGCGAAGATCGCGGGCAAAGAGAGCCTCGTCCACGGTTCGTTACAATATTCTCTTATATAAATATAAAATAAAACATTTCTGTGAACAAAAACTAAATATAAAACATGCTGTCATTTTGTACTCAAATAGTACCAATATATGAAACTCCAAACTCATTTGTTATCCACTGGGACATTATAAACACAAAACTTTATATTCTTAGCAAAATTGTAACGTGAAAATTACAACTTACAATTCATCAAGGAACAAACACTTGACATGCAAGACTGTACTACTTTTTCTGTTTCTTCAGTTTGTTCTCTAAACGGTTCGAATTCAGATTCTGAAGAGCAGTGAGCGTGCACGTCTCGTCTTCACCCACATGAGAGAATTCCTCGAGTCGAGGTCCAGTCAGCGAATCGTGTCTGTCAACGAATACAAACGACAGTTCGACAATGTTGAGGTAGGAGTCTCACGTTTATTCACGTGGAACACACGGTTGAGCGACAGTCTGCCTTCTGACTAATGGCCAAACTATACAGTGGCGGAAAATGTTCAGGTTTTCCATGATTCCAAAAAACTGGAGCAGTATAATAAAATATTTATAACAATTCAAACTAAATGTATTGATTCAATTGCAGCGAGTCTACGCAAACCCCTTCCCAGTCAATTCCACATGGCAACACTGTAGAGGCAGCTCACCTATGTTCAGGTACGTATTATTACAACTTACATCAAAACTGAAATCAATTTCGAAATCAGACAATTGAGTACCGGACTCGCAAATTCTGTTAGTTTTCTCAAGTCAAGACGGTGCCACGAGTGCGTTAGATCTATGTATTTCCATTTTCCACGTGATACAACATTTTACTAGTAGTTCACGTGAACCATTTAGCCTTTTACACTCATTATCAATATAAAATGATTGTCAAAAAGAACTGACTTCTCTACTAGCTCCTTTCCAGAGGCTATACCTGCGGTCTGTGGACTACGTTCCATGCCCTCACCGTACATACCTACATTGACACGATAAAGGACGATCGAGTGGACGCTATCCGACCTCTGAGAAACATTCAGGTACCCAGCAAAAGTTTTGCACACCGTACCCTCTTTTTCATTTCTATCAACTAGACAATAACACAGTATCGTACTTTATCCCTGTTTCTGTCTAGCAAGTTCTGAATAAAGTGTCGTAGTCAACCCTGGAAATAGGGTAGAACCTATCTGTAGGGTTGTCTTTCTTCTTTAATGGCGTGTCCTTGAAAATCTGAATTTGCAGTGGTTTGCATGAAAAATATTCTAGTTGTAGAAATTACCTGCAAAAATATATATAACAAAAATATATGTGTTTTATTTCCAGAGTTGGGTGAAGAGTTTCTTCGGCTGTGAACACTGTCGCAATCACTTCATGCACATGACCACCAAACTATTCCCCTTAAACGAACGAAGGGTAGGTTCCCAGTTTGTTTTTTACATATTTAGACATATTTAAAAGTGTATGGTTATAAGTAGCTTCAAATGAGCCTACAACTTGTGAAATTGTTGTAGTAATCATTCGAAAACTATTATAACTAAAAACAAATGTATCTTTAATTCACCAACCTGGTGAATTAGTTTCTTCAAGTCAAATAACAAGGATAATTATTGAAACTACTCTTTTCTAACTTATTTGTTTCAGGTTCGCCACCCTCACGACATGATGACCTACCTGTGGCGGGCCCACAACATAGTGAACAACCGTCTGCACGGGGACACCACGGAGGACCCGCAGTTCCAGAAAATGCAGTTCCCTCCCCCGTTCCTCTGTCCCACCTGCCACTCCGGCGGACAGTTCAGCAGAAGACAGGTACGAATAATCGATAACGATCGATAATACTACAAAATTGTAGTTTGCAGTGATAGTAATCGACGACCCGGTATCCGAAAAATAATCCAGTTTTCCTTCGCGGCAAGTGTGGGAACCTCTTTCACCCCGTGTGCGTTTCGAATTTGAAATTTAAAAAAATTCAATTGAACTCACAAGTATAACTCATTTGAAAGATTACAGGTATAACTCAAATGGGCGAGAGGTCTGAGATACCGTAATACAACTACGAACAAAATTTGACCTACCCGTTTTTCAGGTTCGCAACTTCTTGCTGCGCTACTACGGCAGCATCCAGCCACACAACCGTCTACAGAACCGTCGACTATCCTTCTTCTAAGTTCGTGTAGTTTGTAGTTTAGTTACGAATGACTCCGACAGGTTCTGTACAATAGATGTCTGCCACAGTATCCAAAGTGTTGTATTGATTGGATTTCTCCGTGACATTTGTTACCTAATCGATAATCTCAATTTGAGAACGTTTATCAGAAATCAACTCGAAACCACGAGGAGAAAACTAATCAATACGCTCACACGTCCTATAACCGAAAAACATCTCATCGTGACAATCTGAGTTCACTTTTACCGTGTACAATTGCGTTTGTTAACGTATTTGGTCACGGTAAAAGCCAACTCACTGTGTCATGTGTTGTGAAGGTTACTTCCTCTCTCCGAATGTTGTATATACAAGTAGATCACTTCTAGTATGTGCCGAATCAATGCTTTTTATGTGATTTTCCCGACGTAGTAACAATCTGTTCGCAATATATTACGAACAGTATCCCGACCTTTCGATCCCAGCCTGCGTCTCCTCAAGCACACTATTTCTCTGCTCTAACCAGTATCGCGAAATAGTGGGCAAATCGAGAGACGCAGGATGGGATCGGGGTGCCGGAATGTTTCAGCTACCGTCGGTGTAGTTGCCAATTCTATGACGCTCCCTGTGCAAACTACTTGCTCGAACAGAGCGCTAGATAGTATTAACGGGTAGACTTATTCTGAAGAAAGGAACCAACCGCACCAACCGTGCCACATGTTATACTTAAGCCCCCCCCCCTTATAGGCGGGAATAAGTATACCAATCAGTTATGAATCAATATGTTTCTAAATTTGGTTGGCGGTTGGTTCTGGTTACCTTTCTGCTTTGCCGCTCGGGCCAAATTCTTCCAATTAACCCATCTTCCGTTACTCTTGGGGGCTGCCGAGCAGCCTACGGGTTCTCTTTTGTATGATACTATTCAGGTGTATTTCATCATCCCCAGTTATTTGTATTGTTGACCAGACGATATTTTCGGCGCCCTTTTCCACGCCACGTCTCTTGATGATCATATTTGGTCGCATCCAGAATTCCTATTTGTTGTGGGTATCTTCTTCGCATATTAGTTCAGTTAGTGTGAACTTGTATTGTCCTCTTTGATGTACAGTTTGTGAAACCGTATACTATATTTGTCCAGCGAATAAATTCATGTCAAAACTGATCTTTTCTTTCTTTTTCCCCAAAAATCATCGATGTGTACAATATTTATTCTACAAACAATACTTACATGAAATACATTGATGAAACCCTAGAAACTATGACTCGGGGATTCAAACCGGTTTCAACCCAATATGAGCACACATCTCTACTATCTAATTACAAGCAAACCTAACTAGTGTTACGGGAGCGTGAGAAGAACAAATATCAAACAGAAAATGTCGTCACTCCAATGTTTATTCATGATACAATCCTTGCTCTTCAACACTTACAAACAATCACAATCACGCGTTTCGTCGTTTGCATTCGTTTGGTAGGTCAAAATTCATTGTACTGACTGGTAAACGCGTCAACTATACCCCTGCATCACTGTTTAACAACACTCTGACAGCCAAACAAGCGTGGATGAAACGTGCGCGAGCGCAGCCAAACGCGCCGGCATGGTGCCTATTTCGAGCGGCGCGGCTCATACTATTGTACACGGAAACAAACACAGGGAGCCGCGACAACGGGCGAGGTGCGCGCGCAAACAGATCGGCGACACACGTACTCTGCTCAACTCAAGTTCCCGAAATAAACGGTCAGGCAAATCGTCTTGTGAACACAAGTCATTCGGCTGAATACACATACACACTGTTCCTCTAACTTCTTACCGCTTAAACGAATTTCTTGAAAAACGTTAAGAAATCTAGTCTACGAAGCGTAAACAAGTTGAAAGCTACTTAATACATGAAAAGAACAGTTCAAAACTAGAGTACATGTTATGAACAGGATACATTTCATCAGCCTTCTCACATTTTAGCGAGAGGGGTGAGTCCGGTGTCGGGAGCAGAGGTCATGATCAGCTTCTGAACCTCGCGGAAGTTGGGATGCTTTGAGTCCCTCAGGAGACCGAGGATGACACACTCGGAAGTAGTCAGAGTTGCTCCGGCCTTCTCCAGCTGCTTGAAGGCGAATTTTCTGGGAAAAAAATGACTCAGAATACGACTGGTGTCCGCTACAAACTCAGTTAGGTGCATATACCTAAACGGATAAGTGGCAAAGTTGTTTTCCACTCATGCTTCGTTCATTGGAGAAAGTTCTCTATTTTGTTCACTTGTTCTCCTTGTTTGAACCGTTAATTTAACAGATTTCTAGCAAGTAGCTAGGTAAAACGTTGTAAATAATAGTTTCTATTCGTTTTTCAAATGAAACAATACTACATGCAATGGCTTCGAAAAATACGTTTTTAGGTGTTTGTTGGGCGGGCTGACACGGTAGGCTGCCGATTACACTCGAATGCGAAATCGACAAACATTCCCACGATGTCGTGCGTCAGATGCGGAGAAAAACCTCGGCAAACTCTATGGTTCCTCGGAACACTTGTGTGATTCATTCACCGTGAGACTAGTCCGCATCTCGGTGAAATACCGAGAAAACCGACAGTGATCCGTTGTTTGTCAGTTCACAAACCTAACTGAGAACCTAAGAAAACTAGAGGATAACAGCAGAGGCCAGACAGCATATCTGTACAGTGTGAGCATAAGACACACCAGAACTCAACAAGTAGGAAAAATAAGATCCTTTTCTCAATAGGTTACAATTTTTTTCCATTAGCTCATCCCTGTGAAAGCCTTTCGAACCGACAACCAATAACCGCCCCAGAACCGCCCCAAAAATGTATTCCCTACTCACATCATATAGTACTCAACATTGCCCATATTCAATCAAAAAAGCGCGATGTCATTGCAGCATCATCTCAAATGCTGCTACGTTGGGTGCAACTGCAGCAGAACCGGTGCGGACCCGCACACACAGATCCCTTCTGCGCCTCATCAGCAAGTCAACAGACAAACACACGTGATGAAGGGGAACAGCTGATCGCCGGCTGGCCAGTGATCACGCGTGGACCGGCACGTGATCGGCACGTGATCTGAAGCTATCAGTCGACGCGACCGTCTCCTTCTCGCGCACTCTCTCCTTCAGCCTACACTCTAGCGGCTAGGATATCCCGCTTGTCCTGCGCTCTCTCGTGAACCCATGTTCACTACGATGACACTGTCTGGCACTCTCCGAATGTGCACACTCTCTCGTGATATGAGATCAGAGCTGGAAAACGCCGTGAAAACGATGAGAGCAATGATACACAGAGTGAAGAACACGCCGGCGCCAGTGGGGAGACAAAGGGTAAATAATGAAGAAGCTACCAACAGACCAACCGATTCGAAACCCGCTACACACCAAACGAGGGAGGCAATATCACGTATTTGATTAAAGAATAAGTAAATGTATATCAAGTTAATCTCGTTCAAGTTAAATGTTAAGAGAATTCCTCAAACTGCTAGGGAAATGTAGAGTTACGTGAAACAAGTTAACTCACCAGAAGTTCATAACGTTTTTGTGACTATCCCACAAATAAAAATCTCATTTGCCGTCTACTATCTACTTCTAGCACACATACAACTCCAGACCTAGTATGACCGTTAAGATTGGTTGAATTACCTCTACCCTCACCAAAGGAGAGCTGATATTTCTACAGAGCCAATAAGCGTACTCTTCTCTCCGAAAACACGAACCTTAAGTTATTATTCTGTGTGAGAACAAAACTTTTTCTGTGTCGTAACGTGAGAAATAGGTTCCCTCGAGACAAATTTCGATTCAGTTCGGCTGGGTCAGCAAACTAGAACACACTACCACCAACCAATTACGTAGAATAGAAAACCAACCTATCGGTGAGGGATCTACTGCTGACTGCGTCAACAACGACATGTACGTCGATGCCCTTCTCCAGAAGGTCGTACGACGTCTGAAGCACACAGACGTGGGCCTCGATTCCCACCAGAATCACACTCTTCGCGGCGCTGAGCACCGAGTCCGTTTGAGGCATGCACATCGAGAACTGAAACAATAACGTATTTGTAACTTTCCCACCATGCAAAACAATTGGAACCGTTTGAGATGAGTTTTGGGAAGCTATGCAGTACTGCACACATGCCAGCAGCAGACTACAGACTACAACTTTGTAAAACGCACATCCGGCCATATACTCAGCATATATGTCGAGAGTAAGAAATGTTTATATGAGCAAATTCAACATGGTCTTTATTTGGCTATTGACTTGACTATTGATTCAAGACTTATTAGATCACGTCCGATCGTGGCGAAATGGTGTTCCTCGTTTGTTATTTGCTTGTACTTGTTATTATTGATTATTGGCTACTATTTCCATAATTCGGTTCTTAGTTCTGAGTTACTTTCAGCCTACCCTGGGAATGGATTACCATAAAAAACCGGTTAGATGAAGAATTGGCCTAAATAAGAACAAACGACAATTGCCCACCTTGGTCTTCTCGTAGACGGGGGTGGTTGCGGGGTCTATTCCCAGTTCGGGGGCCGTATGCCCCAGTCCCTGCGGGTACTGCTCCGTCACCACCGTCTTCATTCCCAGAATACTGGCGGTATCGATTAGACGCTTCGTCGTCTGAACGATCTCCGGAAAGTACTTGATCGTCTTTCTGGAAATAGCATAGAATAGGAAAACCACCTAACAAATTGAAAATAAGTGTGACGCCTTAATTGGGCAAATGATGAACGAATGGAGTGAAAAGGGCATAGTTATCTCAACTTTGACTTGATTGTTTATCAACAATTTTCTTGCTGTTTTTATACCTATAAAGGGGGGGGGAACCATATTTCACTTAGAAATAAATTCATCCCCTCATTTTCACAAAGTACAAACTACAAACGAGGGGTGACCACAACAAAGTTTGCTTTTTTTTCTAAAAAAAATTTAAATTCGCCCAAAACATGCAATATGTTGCGAAATTTGGAAGAAATATCTCCATAATATGCAGAAATCAGGCTGATTTTTGCTTTGGGGACTTTGCGACCCCCTTTCCTACTCTAAAAAGCTGCACGGTGTTCAACCAGCGGAAGCCCTGCTACAGACACTCATACCTGAACTTCTCCTGCATGTCACACACGAAGAGAACACTGTTCTGCGGACTCACACGACTGATCACTCGAGCTGCCATTCTGGAATGGAACTATTTTGCTAAATTAGTATTACTGTTATTATTATTATTATTATTAGTATTAGTATTATCGGAAAAACAATGGAGAACATCACAAAGATTCGGACAAAGGTATGAAAGCAGAAAGAAAAGCTATGGGGAGCAAAATCGTTTGGATTTCCGATATACCAAGAGAACAAGACTCTCAGAATCTTTTCTTTATTTGAACTCTTATCAACATGTTCACCTTACTTTCCATACTGTTAGGCGCTCTCTTACCTCTACGCTTTTACCTCCAGCTGTCAATAGAATAGAAAGTAGCATTAAAACGAGTCAAGCTAGTTCATGTGTTTAGTCTTACCTAAGAAGATTCCTAAGAACAAACTAACTATGGGAACGAAAATGAGAAACAATGACTAGCTATCACAATACCAATATTTCACGTAACACGTAAACAACGCAGTGAGGGAATCACGTATGGCATGCTAATTTGTTTACCCATTTGTTGAGATAAAACATCCGATTGAATTCTTTTTCTCTCGTTTGATGTTCTTTAGGCGAACCTCACTACTTTCTTTAACGGGTGTAAATAACTGAGTCACTCTAGGACGCCGTAAGGGTCAGCCGCGAGTGTTGACAACCACACCCACACAGCCCCAGAAAACAAGGAATAAAGAAGTAAGATTTCATTTCTTAGACTAGGTTACAAACCTGCTATGCTCACTGTTTTCCATTCGGAACCATCAATGGTGGTCCACTATTGATTACACCCTACTTCGCACGATAAGAACGAGCAGATACAACGTGGTGTCAATACCACAACACCAGCAACACATTGAGCAAACAAAGAGAGAAAAGTATAATTTATATGAAGTATCCATATTTTAGTCACATATATAGGCACAATCTGAGCAGAACAATCAATCTATACATAACTGACACGAAACATGTCTGGCTACTGCGACTAGCGTTTGGTTTTGGAGATTCACTATTTCGTCGACACACTGATCAATCTGCTTTCAAACATTCCTCCAAGTTTTGGAAGATGATAAAACAGGCTAGTAATACTTTTATAAAGTCACGTAAAAACTGAACCATATCTCAACTATTTAGATCCCAACAAAACAAACGCTAAACGCCGTGGGATAGGCTGCATACTTGCTGATATTTAATCAATCGCGATCATCACTTTGTTCCATGAAGAGAAGGTTACAAGCTACAAATATGCACCCTATCCGAAACCTATACAACTTGCTACATATACAATCTTCTTCAACATCATCTCTGTGGAGCAGCACCAATTCTATCGATTGAAATCATATACGGTAGACCTATGTTCAGAGTATAAGGGGGGAGATTTTCAATAGACCACAATTATGTCACATTATTATGCTGTGTTTAAGTAGAAACTTCGGGAATGGCAAGAAGAAGGAAAAATGGAAACAACTGGAAAACAAAAATGCCTCTGGTTACACAAATAGAAATGCGGGGAGAATGCCGGTGTGAGAGAAAAAATCACAGATATCTCGACATATAAAATGCGAAGAAATGGTAATTACAAGGGATATAGTGGTTGACAAACAGAAAAATCACGCAAAACTAGATTAGAAAAATGGGAAATTTGAACATCATTAATATGAGAACATGTTCAATTAGTACAAAACAGACAACAATCTATAAGTGAGCAAAGCAGTCAAAAAACTCGGTAACATTTGTGTATCACATGCAAATATTTGAGAATAAGAGTCAAGTAACCGTACAGTGTACACGTTGGATTCAAATTGCCAGGAGGGGAGAGAGTTTGGGGAAGATGGGAGGTTTAGAGAAAAAGAGCAGATCAAAGACGAGATGACCACAGGCGAAGAGGAATGACACACAATCAGACACGTGAGACTTGTTCCGAGGTCACGAAACCACCTATAAACGTGATGAAATGAGTGGGCGACAATTCAGCTGAAACACTTCGGGCCGATGTCTCTTATCAAAATATGTTTAAATGGTTCTTTCCCAAACTTGTGCAAACTTATTCTAGCCGTATATAATTACTTTGGTGACAGTTCATTTCGGAAGTTGTAGCTCTGAGAGTTATGGTTTTTAGCTAAACAATTTCTAGCTGAATCGTCGCCCACTCATGAAATGTAAAAATATTCCAAACTACTCATTTTCCTTTAATTGTTTTGTTTGTTACAAAAGTCAAATTTCATGGGTTCTTTCAAAATACAAGACAACATTGGGCGCATTACCCTCGATGTATGAAATATCACATTTCTGCATATAAATAGAAAACAAAGAATTTACATTCTTCAAGACATTAAGACTGTAAAGCTGTAGAATCTGTAAATTCCCTTGATTCAAGTTAACGTAATCATAAAAGGCAATTGTACCGACCTTCCTTAATAGTGCCCATATTCCTCGGCACGCGGGGCGGATGTCGTCCCCCGTGGGGAGATGGCGGGGGGAAATGGGGCACCAGCCGGTGGCCCAACACAACTCCCCCAGAAGAGGAGCAGGGCGAAAGGGAGGAGGGAGAAGGCGACGAGGTAGCTGATGATCTACTGAAAACTGACATATGATCATATTATACGATAATCACAATACTTGACATTCTTGATGCTTATATATAGGTGATGAGGATGAGGTGGCAGTATTTAGTCACATGTTTCTGCGTTTTTTTTTTGGTTTTATTTGGTCTTGATTGGGTCATTTTAGTGTTACATTCGTGGAAGTTAATGTTTTTGCATAAAAATGGCCAATTATCCTGATTTATGCAAAAAGGGAGCTGATTTTTGTGAGGTTACTAACCTGACAAAATGGGCCGGTGGCACAATGGCGATGGTGGTGGCGAAGGGAACGGAACCGAAGGAGGAGGTACGGTTACGCGGGGGAGGGTGGGGACGCTCGCCTAAAGTATGTAAGGGTACAAAGGTACAAAGTATAAGGGCGAACCAACGAATCAGGCCCCACAACCAAATCCCACATTCTGGTTTAGTAACTAGCCTTATCGAATAAGTATATTCAAATTCTTCGAGCCAACGAAATAAAGCAGACAGTACACACATATAGGCAATTAAGGAGCGAGAGCAAACTTTTGAGTTAGGAGAGAAAGATGAGGAGAAGAGCAACACATAGACATTACAAGACGGACTGTAAGCCATACACATGTTACTCAGTGTTATTATGAGGAAGAGGAACGAAAAAGACATCAAATTAACTAGTTCCAACCATCTTTTCCCTGTTAATGAACATTTCCACATGCAATACCAAATGGTCAGTTAATAGTTAGTAGTTGTTACAAAAATGCGCCAGTTAATTCGTGCGGCAAACATGTATCGTATATACCTAATAATCAACCACTCGGCACCAAGAAATCACTCAAGAGATTATATCAAGACATCTGGAAAATAAAGACATACAAATGGTCAATCAACAACAACACTAACAACTATAAAAACTTGCACGTCACTGAATATGTAATTTAAACACAACACATCCCATACCCTAATCAAGATTACGACGCTATCCAGGTGCTAGCCAAATCTGAATATTTTTTGGTCTGCATCCCTCGGAGTTGAACTACAAACACAGCAAATTGAACCACAACTACCGAACCAATCGTTCACCTACTACTAGATGCGGACAACTAAGTTCTTAATAATATTCATAATCACTTGTAGTGTTGTAGAACCTGTGAAAAAGTCCTAAACTAATAACTAAAATAAAGTTCAAACTACTCCTGGTGACCAACCTTTTCCGTAGAAACTGGTGACCGAGCTGGTCTCCTGATTCAGGTCGACAGGCTCCTGTTTGAAGGAGGGCGTCCTCTGGATGGAGGGGGCCGACTGCTGGCGGGCAGTTACCCGCGGCACATTCCGCTGCAGACCCCGACCCGAGGCAGGGGAAGACATTGGGGAGGGGACACCTGCAACTGCAGCACTTACTATGATGTTAAGTAATTGAATATCACATAACCTATCGTTCATTTTTCCCAACATAATTTAAACATCCACTTTATAGCTATCTTCTATTTTTCTAGAACAATTTCTTTGACTGAGCTCTCTTTTTGAATCTTTCGTTTTCTCCTGTCCTTTATGGGGGTCTTTTCTAAATCTTTGAATCACTTCGTCCAATGAACATCCTTGTTCTAATGATACCCGACTGACCTTTGACCTTGCTCGACGAGACCAGTGAGAACATTTTCTGTACGGCCTGCGGCGACTCGACGCCGAACTTGGCTCCGATAAAGCGTCTCTGCTCGGGGCCGCCCGTGGACGTGGACCCGGCCGACTGGGAGGACAGGGAGGAGGGACTGGGGCTAGGGGCGCGTCGCGGTCGCGCGAGCGGCTGCTGCGGCTCCAACTCGTAGCTGAGACGGTCGAGTTCGGACTCCTTGTCCACCACCGACATGCCGTCCAGATACGACTTCACCTTTCGCACCATCAGCGCCTGCTCGTAGATCTGGAAAGGGGAATATGGAGAATAGGAGATGTTATTATTAATGAAACAAGCTCACGTGGTTTTCAGCTAGACTTCAAAGATACTGCAAATCCATGAATTTAATGAAATCCATGCTAGTGCAAATCTATGATATTTCTGGAAATCATGAAACTACCGCAATTATCTATTTCCCCCCATAAGTTTTCATTTATAACGTGACATCACACAAAGTACTGACACTGGTCAAACCCTAAATATATTAATATAAGTTTTTGGGGAGAGGATCAACTACGACTGGGATACCTTTTTCCTCGGTTGGCTAACTCTTCCCCCCTTTCGCATCGTGGCCACATTGCCTCCCTCGAACGTATTCATGTGCAGGAGGGCGTCTGTGATTGTACCTCCACTCTAAAAAAATACTTTCATTTTGACCTAACAAGTCGATCACTTGAAGTAATATAATGTACCAAACGTGAATCAAACAGATTGATCGACACAACAACAATTGATCACAATTTCGCAGTTATCTGAACTGGAAAAGGCAAAGTCAATTAGTCAATTCGTTCAAACGGACCATAGGGAGTATTCTATAACATAACAGTTTCCACTACAGTATTTAAAATAATGTGTACTTCGATTTGTTTGAAAACGCACCCTCTGAGCCATGCTGGCTATCTCGTAGGGGGCGCTGCTCAGCTTGGACACCGACCGAACCGACTTCGCAATCAGACGCAACTTCTCAAAGTTGACCAGCTTGTCCACGTACGTCGGGTTCCCCTCGTGCGAGAAGGTCAGATCCTTCTTGATCACCGGATAGATGGGAACCACCTGAAATCACGAACCTATGATACTTTGATGATTATACCTATGAGCAATTAACTATGTATTATTAGTTTTACCAGTAACCAACGTATTCCTGCAACATTCGACTCCCGCAAGAAAGATCCTGAAAACTCGTTTCACCTCTGATAGTCCTTTCCTGCAGTTCCAAAATTTGTAAAACATAACGAACAAAAGCTAGCAAAAACCACATGAATGTGTGAAATTTTATAGAAAAACTAGAAAAATTCCTACGATTGGTGGTCATTTCGCCTTACCGGTGGTTCCTGCGAGACCTCTGCCAGATGTTGCCTGTACTTGGACATATTCCTCGACGGATCCACCAACTGTTGCACATCATCCAACATACGCATGTACTTGCTGAAAACGAAATAATTTATGATATAACAAAACTAATTTATTTCCAACTAATGCTCCAAATTAGCTTACCGTGCTCATATTTTAGTCCTATTTGGCGCACTCTACGTTGTGTCTAGTGAGTGGATACCCCGGGCACCTCAGTTGGCATTCCTCTGTGCCCTCCTTTAAAACTTTCTAACAGAGAAAATATTGACTTGTCTTATAACCATTTGTTCACTAAAAATACCAAAAGTGGAACTAACCCCGAAACGCGTTCCCACGTGGAGTGTAACCGACGTACAGCCGGCTTGTCCAATCCGCTCATTATGGCGAACATCGAATTGAAGTTGCGCAATTCGCGACAATGCCTGAACAAACCACCTTTCTATTATTCGAAAGCGATGTTAATTAGCATACTACTCGGCATAGTGAATAGCTATGTGGAGAACACAGTATCAAAGTATTAAAATTAATCTAAGAATATGTGACAAAAAGGAGCACGTGTATATGAAAATTAAACTAAAAAGATGTCACGACATCATGTAATTATGAAAATTACAACGAAAACCATGCGTACCTGGCAATCTTGATGAACTTCTTCACCAGTTTCGCCCTCTTCTGGGCGGTTCGTTCGGAACAGACCTCGGTGGCCACCCACCACATCTCGCGGTTGAACAGACGCTCGAACTCCTCTAGGCGGGGGGAGCCGTACCTGCAGACAGACAATGAATTATGTTATTCAGTCAGTTTAAGGGAACTAGATGAAGAAAAATCACGTCATAGATCATATTTGAAAATTGGATTGTTTTATAAACACCGAATACATTTAATGATTTTGCAAGAAACAAAGCCGATTTCCTTAGGTTTTTCTGTCTAATCAAAATACCCTGGCCGTACAAAAACCGGAATAGAACTCTTCTACCTGATCCCATACGCCATACTGGAACACCAAAATGAATATTTTCCTGAAATAAGAAAAACATCTGTGAACCAACCAACCTCGAGTCTAACCGGAACAGATTGTCAATGTATTCGGTCGGTTCGATGGATGCGAAGACAGCGAAATCCTGCAGAGTCAACTGAGCGGCCACCACCTGAACACGGCTTTTAAAAATGACCTCCTAAACAAATGTGAGACATACATGTTCCTTTACCTGTAGACACATATGAATTTTTTCAGAGCGAAAATACATATATTCACTGTATCGCAACGCTGTATGCACTAAACCTACAGCACCAATACGCTGTTTTCATAAACATGCAGAATAGCACACATTTGATACAGAAAGGCGATAAGTTGATGTACTTGTCACTTGAACATGTGTACATCTATGCTCGAATAAATTATTATTACTATTATTATTATTATTATTATTAATATGATTCTTCTTATTATTACTAAACAACAGATGATATGCGTACCTGTGCATTGAGCATCAGCAGCGGCGCCTGTGCCTCCTTGATTATTTCCGGAGCCAAGTCATCGGGAACCAGAGGCTCCGATCGATTGTTGTTCTTCAGATAGTACCTGAGAAGAAACATATAGGAACCTGATAGACAATTCCTCATTAATTACTAAAATATTCCTATTCATTTGAAAACTGCTGAAATTTAGCCAATTCTGGCAACGGGGGAGCACATATTGTTATTTCTTTTGGCTATTTGGCCGAGTTTACTGGAGAGAGAGAGACAGAGATAGAGAGATATAGAGAGAGCGAGAGTATGGTGACGTACCTGCTATTCAATGAGATTCTCTCGGCGAGATTTTCGAGTTGGGGCGGTAGACGACGTTGTTTGATGACTCCGTCGCTGGTTACCGTACACTCGCACAACGACCACTCCAGACTACCCTCCGACGTCATACTGAATTCCTAGAAAGACACAACAATTCAGTTAGATTGGTTGCGATTTCGAAGCAACAAATGAAGCAGGATCGTGTTGATGTCTCTATTTCTACAAACTGTATGCACTATGAGAATTTACAATGGTTTTTGAAAAATAAAGGAATTTACAAAATTTACAATTATACATTGTATAATAAGTAACACGCAACTTTGATTTCACATTCATTTCATACCCACCTGTAACGCCAACTGAACAACATTTTGGGCAGTGGTCTCCTTGTAGATGGCGAGAAATTTGAACGTCTGGTCACTCCTGCAAATCAATCATCAAGTTTCCATGTCCAGAAATGAATTGAGCCGCCAAGACTTTTTGTTCCAAATGAGATATGTCGCCCAACCTAATCAACATCCAATAAACTGAATGGTTTAACCGTATGACAGTGTTGTAACCGAGCTTGTTCTCAACATCGTCATGTAATGTTGAAGTTATTCCAACTAACCGATATATCTTGAGTACGTGTTCGGGACACTCGCTCTTCACCGGTCCATAGTATTGCGAGATGGACGTAATGTCCGGATTTGATCTACTCGAACGCATCTCCGTTGAAACTGCTCGCGCTGCCTGAAATTGAAATAATGCGAAAACTAAATGAGTTCATTATTAATATACTATTGACAGAAATATATTCGCAAAGAAAAAGATTATGTAATATTCTTTTCATCAAAACTACCGCTACACATGCTATGCGTCTGTATACCTCTTTTGGAAAAGAAAACTAATTTGCTCACAACAGTTTCACCCACCTCATCGGCAAAGTCTTCGCCATCCTTCGAGACCTTCAGAATTGTCATCAACTTATCCATCATACTCGTCTTGTTACCTACAATAATCACTTTACTTCAGAATAAAATGAAAATTACTTCAATGTATTCTACGACCAAAAAAAGCAGAACTGACGTAGAGCAATAGACAACGACTTGTTGTACATGTATAAAGAAATTTATCAAAGAAAAAACGTACCGTTCATCTTCAACGTTTTCGGCGTCGTCTTGTTGACGGGGATGAACGTGGGTACACTGTTTCTCGGCTGGTTTATGACGCCATTTGGCGTCTTGGGGCGCCCGCGGCTGGCGCCATCCTTCTCACTCTTCCCCTGCAACTCCTTGAAGCCGAGAATGTTACTTTTCAGCAGCAGACTGCACGAAAGAGAGCTCTGAAATGGAAAGAATAACATAACGATCAAATAATCAATATGCACCGAACATAGTGTCACACACAAATTGGATGAGCATTGTCAGAGAGGAGCGAACCACTTATGGAAATGAAATGATATTGGCCATTGATTGTACTGAGTACTGATAGATTTTTCATTTCCATAAGCTGATAAATCAGAATAATAATAATTATTATTATTATATAATAACAAAAAACTGCAAAGGCAGAACGAAAATTAACTACTTATGTACGAAATTGAAACCCGCAGAACTGAGTAACATCGCTTACCATCAACAACTCCTCTGCTCTGGTCAATGTCACGTATTTCATCGACTGTCCATTCACTTCTAGAATCTGTAATGAGAAAGAGTTTAAAAAAATCGATAACGGGAAAAGGAACATCTTATTTACAACTTAAATGTCGCCAATGCTGGTCCCAAAAATGCCAAACGTTTTGTCTAGATCTAGATGTCCACGGTGTGATATTTTCTCATCTTGAACAAAGCTTGATTGATTATCTATTTTGATTAATTCTTAACAGAGTTAAATCGTACCTCATCTCCCCGTTTCAAGCCGGTTCTCTCTGCCGTGGTGTCCGTTCGAACATCACAGATGAAGATGCCCAGACCACTCTCTTTCCCACCTCCAATACTGAAGGACAACGACTCGTCCTGAAATTGAGAACATTACACACACATAAAACAGTACCTACCCTATTAGTTCGAAAAATCACGCAGCAAACTTTGAATAAAAAATATTGTTGAATTTATAACCCCCCTCCCTGATACGAATGCTACAGTAACCCACCTTGTTGGCTCTGACATAGTTGACGGTACGGGGTCTGGCCTTCACCGAACAGGCGATGTTCAACAGACTCTGCTGACTGTGCATGCCGTCCCGCTCCAGAGCTCCCTCGAACCTGCAATGAACGATATAAAATTATTAGTCGGAAGTAAACAAGATTTCCCTCAGGAATTTCAATTTCACAGGTTTTCATTCAAAAATTTGAAAACACAGCACAAAAATTTTAAAACACAGCGAAAACAAGAATGAGGGAGCGTCATTTTCAGAGGTATTTCAGGGGTGTTTCACCCCTATATATGGTAGTAATTGTGTTTTATTTGTGAGCTGCACAAACACAACTACCACTCTAATGGAAATTCGGATGAAGCTCACCTCTCCAACAGCTTTGCCATCTCATCGTTGGTTTCGAAGTCGTTGTAGTGATTGTTGACCCACAACAAGATGAGTCGCGCCACCTGTAAACAACACTGGTTAGTCGTAATATGTAAAAAAAAAGAGTTTTCCCAATTCTAAAGAGGAAAAAGTTCCTCCCCAAAAATAGTGAACTACAAATACACCAGAAATGCCGCCGTGAAATGTATGAAAGTGGCCTGAAACATTTTCTCATTCACGTAACTAATAAAAGCTACACATCCCAGTCTCAACCATCTTCTAACCAACTCACCTTGTCTCTGTACATTGCGTCGGCAAAGAGCAGCATCAGCTTCTCGAATATCAACGTAGGATCGTGGATGAAGACCCGATAGGTGAGCAGGAAGTCGTCCACGTAATGGGGATCCAGGCTATTGTCCCGGTCCTCCACCAAATGATGAATCAGACGGTCCGGCTGAAAGAAGTACGAACTGAACAAGGACACACAACACTCATGAAAACCCTCTGTATCCCCCCCCCCCTTTTAAAGAGACTCTTTTGAGACTAGTTAAAGACAACTATGACATACACACGAATACATACTTCTTATGATAGTATCACCCCCCCCCCCCCCCCTCATATGTATCAGGAAACTACATTGAAACTTGAAACCAGTTAATGTTCATGATAGTCATACACCAGCAAGGTTGTCCGAATAGTCAGAAATTTTCGAAAAACGGACTAGTTTTTAGTCGAAAGGATGAAAATCGGTCTACTTTTGATGACAAATCCTGCATTTTCACGTCTTTATACCTGAAAATGGACTACTTTATGTGGCTCAGTCAGACCTTACTGGCGTATGATGATAGTATCACCCCCCCCCTCATATGTATCAGCAAACTACATTGAAACCTGAAACCAGTTGATGTCAGCCAAGTCAAAAAACTAATGCTCATGATAGTATCGCCCCCCCCCCCGTACCTTGGACTACTTTATGTCGCTCAGTCAGACCTTACTGGCGTATGATGATAGTATCACCCCCCCCCTCATATGTATCAGCAAACTACATTGAAACCTGAAACCAGTTGATGTCAGCCAAGTCAAAAAACCAATGCTCATGATAGTATCGTCCCCCCCCCCCCCCCCCGTACCTTTGCCTTGATGATGACCGCCCCACACTGGCTTCCGAGGGTCCTTCTCTCGTGTTCCGCGGTTACTTCTCCCGTAGCTCCGTCACAGTCCTTCTCAATGTGGTCGGCGATCGTTGACATTATCGAACAAAAGTCCTGCAACAGGCGGAAGTCAGAAATATTCAACTCTATGCATGACTTCAAGATGTAAGGTCAAAGGTGAATATATTGATGTTGGTGGTCAAACAACCTCAGACTATAAGAAATGCAAAGTCAGAATGCAAAACAGTCGTGGCTTTACTAGAAGTGAATGGCTTAATCATGTTCGTGAAAATAAAGCAGTAGTTGTACACGTTATGCACATTGTGGAGGTTGGTTCACATGTTTCACAGAGAGACCAGATGTTTTGTACTATTATTATTATTATTATTATTAGTTATAACGCACCTTGTGCTCGACGAGGACAAACTCGCAGTCGTCGACGAGTGTTCGCATGTCTCCCACGTGGAACTGCGTGGTCGGAGTTGGCTCGGCGCCAAACGAGTCGCCCAGTTTGTACTCGACTCGCTCCCCGTTCGGCTTCACCACCTCCACCACGCCGTTCACAATCACTGACCTGAAGCAAAAAAGAGCTCAATAACTATTTACACACCACAAAATACGATTTCTTTGAGTTATGTTCGTGGGAAGCTCTAGAGAAACACAGTGGTTCTGATCCTAATCGATCATTTCCATTCCGAAGCCAAACTTTTGATTTCTAGAAAGATCTATAACTTCGTGACTGTCAGCAGACTACTAATCTACTAAAGTCTTTACAAACTAGTTTTCACACGTAACTTCCGCGTGAAACATGTGAGCCAGTTACCAGTCACGTACCACGCGTCAATCTTCTCGTTGTTGTGCATGACGATGGTTCCGGCGTCGTTGACCACGGCGAAGACCATCTTCAGACACAACTCCCTCTTGATGGACATCGGAAGGGCGGCGAAGGCCGACATGTGCTGCATGAAGTCCTGCAGACATCAACTGGTTATTGATTAGTCGACTCATTATCGTTTGAATTACCAAGTACTGATCAAATTGGGGCCGTTTCCACTACTGTCTGATTCAAGTTGTATTTTTCCCCATAACTGCCGGCTGCTACAGATACATCTATCAGAGAATTCGCCTCGAGATTTACACCAAGCTCTCCGGCTTTCTACGTGGTAGAGGCGAAACGTACCACTTCCCGATTCTTTATCTCTCTCTCTCTCTCTTTTATTTCCATAGCTTGTATAACTGCATCTGAGCTTTTTCTCATTTTATTCAAGTCAAAAATATATCCTCCCCAAGTTCACGAGCCACAACTTTCCAGTCAAGCTGGCAGGAATAGTGGACGAATCCCTTAATTGGGACGTTTGATGGCGATAAAAAGCCGCGTAATGGGCTTCACAAAGGGGCTATGAGCTATGAGAAATGCGCAATAAACAATCGTCGCCCAGGCCCTAAAAACACCCACTAAACGCTCCTCTAAATAGATATCTCCACCATAATGCAGTGGGCAAGAGAGGTTTCGGAACGAACACAATTTTGCTACCTCCACCTATTGTTCATTGGGGGTGCCTTATTTGAGAAATATCGGCATACCACAAACTCTTTTCGCCATGCGCACAAACTTTCTATGATATCGCTAACTTCTTTACGGACAGTTTCTGATGCAAAATCATGAGAACAACGTATTTAAATAGAAAACAGGGGTTCCTTCCTTTAGAATAATCACACCTTACTGGTGTGTGTGGGTCAACGGTTAACTACAAAAGTAACCCACGAGCAACACCGCGAGGTCCGTTCCGATAGCATTTACGTAGTCCAAAAGCTAAAGCTCAACGTTTTGCAATCTTACGGTAGGATCAGAGTAGTACTGAAAAAGACTATACCCCACCAACAACACTGCCAAATCTTTCTCATTTCTCTCTGTACTAACGGTAGAATGAGAGCAACGTCTTGCAATCTTACGATAAGATCAAGGTAGGTATGACCAAAACTATACCCCACCAACAACACCGCGAGGTCCTCGCCATTCCTCTCGGAGGGCTCCTTCTCGAGACATTCCCTGACCGAGTCGCGGAGGTCGAGGAAACTCTCGTGGGAGGGACAGGAGCCGTCCTCGTCCTCCCCCTCTTCATCCTCAGACTCCACCGCCTCTCCACCCAACTCCTCGCCCTCCGTCGTCGTAGACGAGGCGGTACTGTAACACAACTAGTATTATAATTGAGATTATTATTAGTATTATTATGCAATTTTCTAACATCCCATCGGTAGTAATGGACGAGGCGGTACTGCAACACAACTAGTATTAGAATTGAGATTATTAAATTATCATTATTATGCAATTTTCTAACATCCCATCGGTAGTAATGGACGAGGCAGTACTGCAACACCATAACAGTCATTCTCTCAAATACCCATTGGAAAGAGAGAAAAAATAGGTTAAAGACAGTAGAACAATGAATTAGGTTAAAATAAATGAAGAAATCTCTACACAAAATATTGGAGTTTTTAATAAAAAAGTGTTATAATAGTTGAGTTGGCCGTACCTTCTGACTCTGAGCCGTCTGGCAGCTGCGCCCGAACTGCTGCCACCCATCGAGTTGCTCTTCTCCCGGCGATGTTTCACTCGAACCAGCGTATCCTCGTCCGCACTCAAACCGTTTAGGTATACCTGGGTGGAAAAAAAGGTACAAATATTTTTTACGAATCTAATTAAAATTACAACTTTTACAACAAAATAGTTAGCTATATTTGGCGAAAAAAATCATGATTGAGCGCGTGATCCAAAGAATGAACACATTCCATTTCAATTACACATTCTCTCCCCTCCCCCCATTTTTGCACGCAAAGACTATCAACGAGCCATGCAAGAAGCCTCATATGAAGCCAAAGATAATAACATAACCAATAAAGAGGAACTACGATAGAAGGTGACACAACGAAAAACAACACTAATGTGAGCTAACAAAACAATCTCGTTCTGCTCTTTTCCAAAGATCTGGCCTCAGGAAAGTTGGAGAACTATAAAATGTAATTACACTTTTCGGCGTATCTCAAAAGCTGAAAATCTAATTATATTTTTTTTAAAGAATTCTCCAATGAAAAGCTAAAAGTGTTATGGAGAATGAAAAACGGTCGAACAACTCAACCATATAAACTAACTACTACTCACCTGGCTTTTATGATTATCAGACAATGACGTAAATGACGATGTCGTAGGCACGTCTACCGGGAATTCAACGGGGTAACTTCTGAAACAAGAACCATATACTAATGTTATCGATTTAATCATGTTTAGCTTCTATAAATTTGACCAACTTTCTTAATTTCATCAATAGTAAGTATCGATAATCGATATGAAGATAACAGAGAAAACTGTTGCGTGATCTATAACTAACCATGTAGTCAAGAACTCATAACCGTAGAAAAAATATGAACCAGCAGCGGGCATTCCAAAACAAAAATATGAACTTGAATTAGTCAACTAAGATTAGATAACAGTTCGATATGACACCAATTAGCTAGTAATGACTTAATGAGTAACTACACGGTTAGTACACCTGGCACAAGATCAAAAGAAAATTTGCTATCCGAAAACGCATACATAACACTTACAAGATGCCGCTTAAAATAATTAATCATACAATCATTCCATCAAAAGCATAAATAAAACTAGTCATCACAAAAACGTAAACTTACGCATTCATAAGATTCCGCTTATAATGAACACTACTATAATCGTAATATCATTACATTAAAAACATGAATAAACATTTTATTACGAGAATACTCTTCAACCCCAACTGTTGAAGCTGACATACCTAGGTAGTCCGCGGGGTTGTGGGGCCGACTGTCGTGGTGGCGGGAGACGCGGGGGTCGCGGCGGCACGGGCGGCGGCGGCATGGCTATCGAATCGATATCCATCTTATGCACTGATTTGCGGACGGAGATCGGTCGGGCCGGCGATGGCTGGACAGGGGCGCTCGCCAAATCAGGGTAGTCGATCTGAAAGGGGAAGGAATGATGAAAGATGAAAACATATGAAATATACTACCTCGGGATCTCTCAAGAAACCGAACTTTTTGGGTTCTAGAGACCTACTTTTAAAGGGACGAAACTGTTGACGAAGTAGTCGCTTTCCAATTATCCACTAACCAGTTAATGAAGTGAAAGGTAGTTATCCATGACGACAACATTGACTATACACTGAGGCATTACAGAACAAATTTTGTCAGAGAACTATTTAACTTAACGCAAATATATCACGTGAATGTACGCGCCAACTAAACAAGCACAAAAGTAATGTTCAAACTGCACATTTCGGCGAGAAAGGTATACATTGTTTTCTTGTTCAACATTGCGTCTACTATGGAAAGCATGGCTAAATACAACTTTCCAGGACATACTGATAAACAAAAACAACGATACAAAAAATAGCCATATTTTTCAGCAAATATAAAGTAAGAAGCGTCCGGAACTCCATGGTTATATGTTATACTGTCAAGTTCTACATTATTTCAATAGAAAAGCGTGCTAACGGTAAACGATGGAAAATTTCATAAGAAAAATGTTACATGATCATGAACGGCATTCATATAGGCCTCCACCCATGAGAGATATAGGATGAGTGTGTGAATGTAATCGCATTTGTTACTTACTTCTGCGAAAGAGGGGGGGAGAGTGCAACTTGCAATCAAGACCCTCTAGCCGCCTAATTCTCACCCGGATAAAACGCAACCGTTTAGTAATATTGATACTTGGGAACTGAGAAAAATACCCACTGTACGGAAACAACTGTAACAGCATTGTCAGAGGTAATTTATTTTTAGTACAATTGAAAGTACTTATGAAATTATATCACGGAACAACTTAAGATAACACTGAGCGAATTGAAACATGAACCTAGAACGAAGATGTGCTTTTAAAGGAAGAGCCCTCCTCTTCAAACTTTTTCCTAGAACTAGATCTCAAACTCTCTTTCCCAGCCCCCTAAACTCTATAAATGTAGAAAGTGGGCGCATGAGATTACTTTCTTTAAAAGGAAGATCCAGACCCCTCTCTCTATCTATCTCAATGGTGGAATGGTGGAATCCCACACTTTCATTCAGAGGGGCGAAAAGTGATTCTATTCAACGGGAAAGGGAGGGGGCTAATATCAAAGTTGCGATATTCAGGGACACGGGGATTAACAAATCATCAAACACCACGTATCTCAATACAAAATACATTTGTTAGTATTTAGATAATCAAAGAGACATAATCGAGAAAACTGAGCAAGAGACGCTTATCCCAAACTTTTTGTAACAAATATTTTTTGTCATTACTACAACAAACAGCCGTAAAATAGACAAATGATATGCGATAAAGGCATGAGCGTGGGATAACCAGTACATGTTATATCTATTTATTGATTGAAACCATTTTAATAGTTACGACACTGAAAGCGCGGAAGACAAGGTGACAAGGTCAGATCTCAGATATATATGACTGCGAAAATAGACGTATTAAAATGTTCCGGTCGGACTACACATACAGAAATTGCGACAATTTGCTAAAATCACTGCAAGAATCAGTTTGATTGTTTATCAACATTTACTCTGCCAAAATTGGCTGATTGTCTTTTTTGCTTTATGATTGAAATATTTTTTGAAAATTGACGAATTCTCTAAGCGGAATAACTCAATATTTTTGTGAAATATCGTCAGATTTTAATGTCATGTGCCTATAACACAATTAATTAATGGATAATCACTCAATGACCTACGCGTGCAATTTAGTCATCTGTGGTTAGTATTGTAGTACGAATGACGTAGTTTCATTACAAGACCATAGGTTACCTGCATGTAACCTTCACTTCCTATTCCTACTACCTACTACCTACTACCTACTACCTACTAGTGAAAGAAATAGAAGAAAAAACGAGAACAGATTAGAACTTAGGACAGGTGAAAAAATCAAGGAACTACACTAAATTCATTTTCTTGAAAATGCAGTACTATCATTGTACTTCCGTTATTTTTCCGTAGGAGTACAGGTGAAACATTAGGTGGGCATTACAAATAACATAATTATAGGATATAAATCGGATTCTGTTTGAAATGTTAAAAATAAACCATTCATGAATCATAAAATTAATATTTTCCGGACTGGGTGATAAATTGTGGTGGAGAAGGTGTGAGCTGTGCCATAGACACTCAAACCACCAATCTCAGTCTTCTAAAATAGAAATAATCGCCAATGTGCCTGTTATTCTTGCGGAAAAACAAAACAAGCCAAAGACGTAATTATGGGGGGAAGGGTGTGGGCAAATACATCATGAATGAATATGGGAACGAATGAGACAATCTCTTTTCTTGTTATTCTTCCGAAAATAGAAGCAAACGACATCATGTTTATTGGGGTTCAAGACCAAAACAGGCATTACATGTTGTATCATTTATCTCAAAAGTACGAAATAGCACTAAAGCTAGATATTTCTTCCTCAATTTGAGAACTCACAGAATAATGTGTTACGAATTTGCAAAACACTGTTTCTAAATTTCTATGGTGTTAGAAGCTGAGAAGCTACAATGCACCGACACCGACATTTTCAGAAAGAAACCAGTTCCTCGTTGAAATTAGAAAAAATCATTATTTTGAATTTTACCATCAAATTGTTTTCTAGTTTGGCTATAATTGAGCTAATATTGTCGAAGTATGGATGGAACAAGGAAAATTGACGCGAGACAGGTTATCACTGATATGAAATTAGATAGAAGAGATGTGAAATGACCATTAGAAGGTCGATACGTCCGGCTGGCATATATCTATTCAAGTTTCGACAATCAATCAATACGTATATTTTTTTAATTATAAAGTTTCCCTTAAAAGCTCCACGTTGAGCATATATCAGCGCTAACTTTACACACATCTCAAAGAATGAAGAGTAAATGATTGCAAGAAAAAAGGTGTTCTTTTGTTTTCTCCTTCTATTGCTATGTGGAGATGGTGACTACTCCACATAGATTACATCGTAAGAATGCGCGAAACGCGGCTTTGACCACCACTAATTCCCCCCAGTCAAACCGACCGATTTAACGGTTTTTACGCACGCGATCGACCACCGTTTATGAAAAATTCACCGCGGCAGTAATTATTTCCGCTAAATAACGCAATTGAGGCTAAAAATGCGCGGCTGCCCGGACTGGAGGCAGCTGCAATCATACACCAGCAAGGTTGTCCGAATAGTCAGAAAAGTTCGAAAACCGGACTACTTTTTAGCCAAAAAGATGAAAACCGGACTACTTTTTAGCCAAAAAGATGAAAATCGGTCCACCTTTGATGGAAAATCCTTAATTTTCACGTGTTTACATCTAAAAACGGACTACTTTTTGTCGCTTAGTCGGACCTTACTGGTGTATGGCTGCAATAAAGGCCAGCTCCTCTCCAAATAGAGACAGTTGATTGAAGAATACCACGAAAGCGCATAATACACACAAGTAAATTTATTCTCATTGCAAAATTGATTTAGAAAGACTTATTTTCTGCAAAACTCGAAAAAATCGAAGATTGACTTATTTTGATAAACGACCGGTTTATTAATAACCCCTTCTCACACTACTGATATGCGTGAAAGAGGAAATTTCAAATAATGACCGAAATTTCATGAACATAACGTCAGAAATACTATGTTTTATACGATAAGCCATTTACATAATTTTTAAAGGGCGAGTCTTAGACGTCATTCGCATTTGGAATTCAATAGACCAAATGAGTCACACAAGGGCCGAGAAACATGCGTTCGTAATAGAAAAAGTGACAGAAACAAGTGCAATGAGGCGAGAGGCACATAGCGGCAATACATAACATGATTCATTATTATCATTACATCAAATCTATGCGATATGAGAAAGAGGGAGATGGAGGGGGGGGGGGGGAGAGAAATAGAGAGAGAGAGAGAGTAGAGAGTAGAGAAATAGAGAGAGAGTGATAAGGTTAGCTCAAGGCTCGTAAATGTGATAAACCAAATATAGTTATAGTTATGAATTTTTTTTAGTACTTATGACGTTTGAGTTCAAAACCGACTACCACGTGGTCTGCGGTGCAAAATAGATCAAAAAGGGTGGGAAAAGGGGGCGGGGTGACTTCTGACCGCCCCTTGATGTGATACAATAGAAAGAGGGGCGCTCGTCCCCGTCTACTCTCTCTCTTATGTGTTTGTTGTTCAACGGAAGCAAACGGGGCGAAATCAGTGCAAACACACACACGGGCGGGGAGACAAATTCCGACATGGACCATTTCAAACGAGACAACTGCGAGACCCCACCACTCACACATATTACTATACTATCTGACACCAGTAAGGGCCGACTGTTCGTGCGTCAAGAAGTAGTCCGTCTTAGAGTGAAACAAGCGAAAAGTAATGATTTTGCATCAAAACTAGACAACTTTCCTCCTTTTCGGCGAAAAAGTACCCCGTTTTATTTTTCTGGCTACTGAGATGTGTATGCAACCCTGGTGGCTTCAAAATTAGATCACAAAAAGAGTGTGCAAGTCACGAGGCAGCAGAGGCACGGAAAGCTTTTTGAATTTAGAAGACGTGCTCGGTTTTCATCAAAATTATAATTTTCCGTTCAAAAGTCAGGTACTTTTGAACCAAGCATGAAAAACAGCTTATTCGCTGAAAATAGAGCCAGAGGTGTATTGTGGAACTACGATTGACTAGCTGAGGGAGAGGAGAAAGAAAGTGAAAAACTATCGGGGGTCGGGGGGACACCCGCAAAAACAATGCAACACGCGGCGTATTTGGGGGGGGGGGGGGGGGGGGGACAGAAAGAGGAATACAAAAAAAACTTGTAGATCGCCGCATATAAACTTGTAAACAGACATTTTCTCAAAATTAGACTCGTACGTTGTATGAAGGTTCTACATTTTCGTTAACTTAAAACCATAACCAATGCCACAGGTTTAGATAATGACACTACTGTCTACAACATCTATCATGAATGAAATGCCGCTCCCCATATTTAACACAAATGTCGTCCCTATTATACTATCACGATCAAAAAAGAGGAGAATAGCCGGATTTCTAGGAAACGTTACATCATGCGAAAAAAGGGGTTGCAAACTTGCAAAGTACGTGCAGTAGGAGCTATAAAAGTCTAAACGTATACCAACTGACCACTATCATTTCCGATTCCTGTAAACAGAGGCAGTCGTGTGATCTTCGGTAGTTGAGTCCATTTCGCTTACCAAAACTGAAATTAACAAATGAGAAACATATAAATGTGTTTGTATAATGTAAAGCTACTTAGTGTGAGTTCTCCAATCTATATGGAAACGTTTTACCAAACGAAATGTGCTACACATAATCTCGTTTCTCCACGAATTCAACGAATTTGAAAAAGTTCCACTGAAAATACAAAAAGATTGGGAAAACTACTGTTTCTCGAAACGTTCCCATGATCAAGGCCATTGTGCTGTCGGTATGAATATTTCGTTTCGCTGCCTCTGGTGATAAATGCGAAATTTACCCCGTCTGTGCATTACTGATATCTATTACTACATTCATGAACGTAGAATAAATCCCTATGGGTGGCCAAACTGAGTGAGAAACGAATTTTCGGAGATATTTCACACCAAACTACACTAAGTTACCCGAATTCCAACCTGGTCATTAAAAGCTACCACCCAAAAAGTAAAACAAGAGAAGTCGAATAACTGATCTGATACACCCCCGTCCCCTACTGCATATCTTTCTTAGTCACCCGCTTAACTGAATGGCACATCGGGTTTACTCATCATTCTCGAATACAATCGATGGCACTCTTACGCGCTTACTATCAACGACTCATAAGTCATAAGCAAATAAGAAAACGATCTTTGTAATACAAAATGACCACTCAATATTCTGTTTTCTGTTATCACATGTTTTATCGTATATCGACACTTCATAAGTTGTTAAATTTTATAACAATTTCGATTTGTTTGTAAACAATTCCGCGCTCGTTCACCGTTTGAACCAAATCACCTCGTGAAATAGTTCTTCAGCAATTACATTCTTCTCAGGGAACTGTGTCTAAATGTAAAAACAGCGCCGATTGGGTTAAGGTTATCTTTCTATCAGCAGGGTGCTATATCACAGATGAATCGCAAGGAATTCGCGCACCTAAGAAAAAAGAGACACAACATTCTTAGACTGTTGAAAATGGGGCAGACTGATGAGATACAAAAAGCCTAAAGAAACATAGTAGAGACCAGAACGAGTGATGTTTTGCATTACAATTACATCTACGTTCGTGTTCGACACCACGTAAAGATAAAATAATCGATCCAAATAAGAATAATCGAGAGATAAAAAGGTACGATGATGAAGACATTATCAATTATCAAAAAAATAAGGAAGAGCGTGTGCAGGCTGCAGGTAGTATCAGTAGACATAAAACTAGCGTAACTAGGACAGTTCAAACTCTCGATTTTGAAAAAAAACGGGTGGTTCATTGGAGCATCCAACAAAGTCGCCCTACATTTGATTGAAAAACCGTTGCAAACAACTTAGAAGCTCTCATTCATTGTTCAAGAAGCAGTGCTCATTTGGAAAACGAACACTAAATTGCCAACAGCATGTGCCAGTGTTATTTTCCATCTCGGCGTTGTAAGAGCTACTTTACTTTGGTGTAGTAGTGTGTTGTTCAATACATTTCTCCCATTTGAGTTTGGATACTCGAATCTCGGCATGCAACTAGTAAGAAGCTGTGATAAGTGATGCATTCTCACGTACCTTCCGTTCACGTGATGACCCAGTGGGGTGATGGGTATGAGTGTGGGTGCATAAGCGTGCCGGGGCAGCGGCGGCAGAGGTCGCGAACAGAAACTCCGCTCCGATGAGGTGAGACGAGACGTTGTGATCAGCATGCTGACAGATTTAAGTCACCAGTGACTGTTACAATACTATAACCGTAGACAGGAGTAATGTTGGCGACTTGATTGAACACAAAAACTGTCAATCCAGCCAGGCGGGTGTATTCAAACGCTCCGGTGTGAGAGGGTGGCAAATCTAACGACAGTGCGGTGACAATGGTGCAACTTGCAAAGGTGCTCTGATGTATAACTTTAGACTTGGTGTGAAATACACAGAATATCGAAGAATACGGTTGTTGTCCCCAGTGATCTGGTGCTCTGTGTAGCTGTTGCAAGAAGTAATCGGCGACAAATCGGCGACTGCGGTAACAGGATGTGAAACTATTCGGCGGTGTGAGGCGAGAACAGATATGGCCAATGTATCTTCGTTTAACCCCCTCTTGCGCGAGAGAACTGGGTCGCCCGTTTGGAGCGACAAATCAGAGAAGGAAGGACGAGAGAGCGCCGCGCAATCACTGACCGATCGGCATAGTGCCCGTGGGATGTCCGATGACCAATTGATGGAAACGAATTATAGATAGCCAAGTGGGCTTATCGGGTAAGAGTGTGCAAAATTTAGGTGAAACATAAAATGGGTTGTGTCTGACTTGACGTTTTCTAGCTTCTGAACAACAGCACACTTTAACCAGAATTTTCAAAAAATAAATTGCTCCGTTCTTGTGCGCACCGCGAAACTTCGAAGGTCATAGGACATAGAATCAAATCTAAAACTAAACTTTGGAAAACTGCAGAATTGGAAGCTATGTCAGACAGGGAAATGATAGCACTGCTGTGTGGAACGGCTTCTACTTCGCAGGGGAGAAAGTTATATAGCTTCATAATCCAATCATCCCAAAGCTAACTATTTATAATACAACTGTTATTCAAGGAAGCAAAAAATGACATTGTGATGTCCCGCACATCAAACATTTCTGGAAATGGACACCTATTTTTCGATTCAAATAAGTGAAACTACATCATATTGCATCGAAAAAGGTTCATTTTCTATATTTCCGACATAGGAAGCATCCTTTTTCACCATTCCGGCTATTCCGACAACTTCACTGGAGTATTACTATTACATCCAGGAAAAAGTCGTCTTACCGTTTCTTTCTGAGTCGGACGCTACCACTGCCATCCAGGGATAGTCCATCGGGTAACATGGTAGCATTGATCGACACGGAAATGTCTGAGACATTCACATTTTCGAGAAATCATTCAGTTTAGATACAAACACGGATTAAGGTGGTCAGAACGAAATTACTATGAATGAGATTTGAGATCATAAATTCATTGGCCGAGATCCGAGAAGGTTGGAGAAGAAGTGTTGGAGAAGAAGGAGAAGAACGCACTTTTTGAAAATTTTGGAAATTGAACGTTGTAATGTCATATGGCACTTTTATACGAAGCTGAGCCTTATAGCGAGAAAAAATCCAAACTCCTTACACAATTCAACGTCCGGACGAAAAACAGGTAAACAAGGCAAAAGAAATACTACGAGAGTAACTTAGATGGCAAATAGAGAGAAATTGGATTAAAAGTGAAATGGACGTTTTTCAGCAAGGAGAAAGCGAGAATGCGGTTTGATAAACACTGTTTGGTGTGTTTCCGACTACCACGGCGCAATAAGCGGATGATGTCTAATGTTTAGGAAAGAGCACGCATAGTTTAGCAACCCTGTTTGCAGAACTGAGAAAAAAGTTATCCGGAACTCGGAAAAAATGTTATCAGGCTACATACACCAGTAAAGTTGTCCGAATAGTCAAAAAAAATTCAAAAAACGGACTACTTTTTCGGCGAAAATAAGAAAATCGGTCTACTTTTGATGGAAAAATCATAAATTTTCACGTGTTCACATCTAAAACCGACTACTTTTTGTCGCTTAGTCGGACCTTACTGGTCTTTGGCTATGAACCTGGAAGAATAACCCTTTCAATAGAAACGAGTAATTAAGTCTTTCAAAGTTGTAATCAACTGTTTTATCACGCTCCAACTGTTACTGTTATGAGAGAGAATGCATTGGAAAATTATAATTATAATAAAAACCTCGTTTTTGTGAGATGAAAGAAAAGAAAGTAGATCAGCTAATATTGGAAGAGCAGCGTCTACCCCGAGTCAACTTTGACAGTGAGCAATCAAATCATTCGAAGTAGCAATTGATTCAATATCACTAGAACCGTGGGAGTTCCATTCGACATCCGTACACTTCAGAACATCACATCAATTAGTGAAACCCTCGTTACTTCTAAATAGTGTGCCTCACGAGGTTACCACATAACATATATAGTGAGTGCCAAATTCATAAGTTTCTGCCTCTCGCCGGAATCGAACCTGGGAGCAAAAGATTCATAGCAGGGCGCGAACCCCTGCGGGCCCTGCGCTATTGGAGCACATGACAGGCAGGCTTTTGAATCGAAGACATGTGTGCGTACACAGCGGAAAGTGAGATATACAGTACCCTCCCGCCTTTCCGTTGGCGACGACTATACTTCATCGCACTGCATACTCTACAAATCGACCTAATCTATTCTAGGCAATATTCAATTCAATTAGGAACAAGCGAACAAGTTCGACGTAGAGAACAACTTCTAATAAACACCAGACTACCGACTTCAAATAAACGAAAGTTCCAATTAAGATACTAGGAACTATCACAACAGTCATCAATATGTTGCCCTGATAACCAGTAATCTTGCTTTTTCCCTCTCCCTCCCACTCGCTAAATAGGTGTAGGATGAAAACAGAGAGAGGAGAAAAAGAGTGGGAGAAAGATGCTAGTGTGCAAACAGAAACCGCATCCACACAGACAGTAATTCGAGAAACTCTTCTCTTCTCGGAAAAAGGCGCGACCACAGAGATGATGGAAATGGTCAAGCAAAGGGGGAACAAAGTGCAATTTATAAAGTTCATCTTTATTTCCAACTTCAGCTTGAAAACGATTCTGTACTATTCCCGCCCTATACAGTGAGAACTGGCATCCTAGGTTCCAGACCCCTGCTCCTTATCCATATACTAACTACTAACTATCACGAGCTCTACGAATTTATCACATGACAAAGGAATAAATACCAAAGAATCAGACTAAAGACCATGTCAATTCATAAAAAAAACGGGGCCCAACGACCGTGAGATTTGTCTTCTGTTGTGCGCCTCTTAGACAACTACTCTCAAATGGAGAAGCTACTGCTACAAAACCGAAAAACACTAATATACTTAAGTATAACTGTCAACAAACATACAAAAGTCGTAAAATATTTTTTCAAACCTATAAACTAGAATCTGCAAATAACCGAAAAATACTAATATACTCAAGCATAACTCTTCATTACAAACATACAAAAGTCGTAAAATACTTTCTCAAACCTGTAAACTAGAATCTACAAGTCACATCTGCGAAAGAGAGAACAACTGTTGAATAACATGACAAACGTTATAGCACCTAGAATTGAAGTAATGACAACAAATGCCAACCATTGTGCACAAAACCAGGAACCCCATAATTGACTACGTTGAGTTAACATCTGTGATTTGTAGATTCTAGTTTACAGGTTTGAGAAAGTATTTTACGACTTTTGTATGTTTGTAATGAAGAGTTATGCTTGAGTATATTAGTATTTTTCGGTTATTTGCAGATTCTAGTTTACAGGTTTGAAAAAATATTTTACGACTTTTGTATGTTTGTTAACAGTTATACTTAAGTATATTAGTGTTTTTCGGTTTTGTAGCAGTAGCTTCTCCATTTGAGAGTAGTTGTCTAAGAGGCGCACAACAGAAGACAAATCTCACGGTCGTTGGGCCCCGTTTTTTTCATGAATTTTTCTCTTTTTGTATACATGCCGTAGGTATGTGGTTTGATCTGTACGGTGCAGATAAAATTGTTTTCTTAATGAACCACTTGTCAAGTATTACCACCATTCGAAAAAAATATGACGTCAACATTGCAGTTCTAAAAACTTACCTTATCTGCCCTTCAGAATCCCAGAATACGTCATGTTTGAATGAAGTTTCATCGTGAATTGACCATTTTTAGGAAACTTTCAGGATTCGAAAACATATTTCACGTCTATTTTTTCAAAAGTTGACGTCATCTGGCCTTGAATTCCAGAATAAGTCATAATTCAATTCCAGAATAAGTCAGATAAAGTTTAATCGTTGATATATCATTTTTAAGTTATTTTCAGCATTTGAAAATATATGTGACGTCAACTTTGCACTTTTCAAAAATGACGGCATCCGGCTTTCAGAATCCCAGAATACATCATGTTTAGATGAAATTCCACCGTTAATACCCCACTTGCCAACTATTATCATCATTTGAAAACACATTTGACGTCAACTTTGAACTTTTGAATATGACGTCATCTGGCTTGCAGAATCCCAGAATACGACCCCTTTCGATGAAGCTCCATCGTTGATAACCCACTTGCCAACTATTGTCATCATTTGAAGAAATATTTGACGTCAACTTTGCACTTTTCCAGTATTACGTCCCCTGGCCTCCAGAATCTCAGATAACGACATGTTTAGATGAAGTTCTATCGTTATTAAACCACTTTCCCACTATTATTATCATTTGAAGAATGATTTGACGTCAACTTTGTACTTTTCAAATTTGACGTCATCTGGCCTTCAGAATCCCGGGAAAAGATTTTTACTTAAATTGAAGTCACGATGGTATCATATTCAAATTTTCATCGAAATCGGTCAGTGTTACCCTAAGTTACAAGACAGTTTGCATAACCGACCTGACAGAGAAAGCGAGAGAGCGTGCTAAATGGAGAGACGCAGAGACTTTAATTCAAAAGGCTGTAATTTGGTGAGAAATGATTTTTTTCGAAAAAACATTTGCGCAGCTGGGGATTGAGTAGGAACACTATCATGACTCCAAAACTCAGCAAAATCGGTTGAGTTACGGTCTAGATAGTATTGTGTAAACGCCCGGAAGGACGAACGGAAACACGACGGAAGTTGGCGCTCTGGATGAAGCGAAAACGTCATAACTTGGCTCACACTCAACGGATTTTGTTCAAATTCGGAACACAATTTGCAAATATGCTTCAAAACATTTCCGAATCATTAAAAGTTCTGTTTTGCAAATTTCAGCCTTTTTATGGGAAAACTAAAAAAACGGAGGCGCGCATTAGCCGGATCAAAGACAAATCTCGCACAGCGCTTCGCGCTGCGCGCGATTACACAACTACGAACAGTAACCCAGCCCCAGCGTATTATGTTGATATTGTTGATAAGATATAGCTTATAGAAAAACCCAAATCGGTTGAGGTTAAGAATAACAAACACGTCGTATAAGTAGTAGTTTTTGGACAGGGTAAGAATAATCTAGTGAACCCACCATCCGTACGGCAAATAGATATGATCGCCGATGAAAACGGATCCCGAGAGAAGAATGTACCAACAAGTCGCCACTTGACCATCCCTAAAAACATTGAGTAATGAGTACAGTATGCTACAGCTTGCAGTGGTCAGGTCGTCACCACACACTAGAAAGTCTGAATTCTCCAGCTATAATCCGCTTGATTGGAAACATTTCCCTTGGAGACACCCAAGTTCTCCCGGATTTAGTGAAACACTAAGCCGCATGTATCTTTGCATGTAACTCAGTGTGCAGACAATCCGATACCAATGTGGGATTGTAAATTGTCACGTTCAACGTCTCAGAATCAATATCAACAATATCTTAGAAGTTTCATGTTTCATGTTTCATCACACCTCCATCTCAACAAATACGTAAAGTCCCACTCACCTGAATAGTATGTGATGTGCGGGATGTCTTTCGTATCTGGCCGAGGCACAAATAGCCTTTAAAGGACCGTGATACAAGTTGGCAAACATCTCCAACTGACGAAGTTGCTCATAGATGTTGCGGATGTCCTGGAAAACGTTCTCTCTGTACTATTATACACATTATTCGACTTTATAAATTTTTGTTATGAACTATGTAACCAGTGAAAGATGCCACCCAAATGGTTTCGATCCGATTGCTTTAAGAGTCGAGACGATTTTGATGCTATACGTATATAAACATTATCAATTCGAAGCCAAATGCTCCGCTACGCTAAGTAACACAAATGATTGAATATTATCACTGCATTACATGCTAATCTAAACAAACATTTTTATCCTTACAATTGCATGGCGAATTATTTTCACGATAATAGATATAGATTATAGTAAATTGCATAACGGGACAGTCAGGGCCTTCGGGAACAAAATATGTGTACAGACACTCGAAACACCGCTGCATTTTAGTTTGTAGTTGAGAACTAGCCCAACTCCTTTTCTGAGCAGAGGGTGTTTAATGCTTCAAACTCTCTACCTGGTACTATACTATCCCACCAGTGCCTACGCCGTCAAAACTGGGACTCAAATAATTTTGATAATTAATTAACAGATTGAATACTTTCCATTTCTCAACTCTGAATTCATGAAAGGATGAAAGCCGTCGAAAAAACTGTTAGCCATTCGAAATCAGCCCACCTCCGATGTACGCTGATGTGGTAATTTGATGAGAGATTCGTAAAATCGGGCATCATTTATTGGGTCCATTATCCATATATGGCAACGGGAACCTGAATTTGTCCACTTGAGTACAAAAGTCATACATTCAAAACAGCTAGTTACACGCAGAACAGAGCAACAAAAATAGAAAGGAAGTTTATTTTATTTTTTCATGTATTTACTATAAATAAGTTTTTACATGGATAAAACTAACACAACTTACAAGTAACACATCCGCTGAAACTAAAACAGTTCCACTGTTTGCTTTTAGGCAAGAATCTCATAACTTGACAGCGCAACCCATCATCATCTATTACGTGTTTCGCATAACGAAGAGAGCGATATATGGTGCTTAACAGAAACTAGTCTCCGAAAACGGGGAAACACTTGTCTGCGCTAAGTTATGCTACTTATGCAACTAGATTCGAACAGAGAAAAAATACTATGTTATACAGAGGAATACGTGTTTCGAAGCTGTGATCTATGAAAAATGTTCCATTCGTCTTCGTCTAATTCACTCCACTCCACTCATTTAAACAATAAAGCTGACATTGGTCACAAGTCGAGAAAACTTTCCATTTCAGTAATTTACTGCAGCTGTGCAACAATCATTTGAATGTCGAATCGTGCAGTACAAAATGAACGGATCAGCAGTTTCGGAAAATACTAACCAACAAACCATACCCTAAATGCTCAGCGTTTTGAGAAAAACCCCCCTGTTTTTGGTCCGAAGATTTGGGCAAAACCCCCCCCCCTCAAAAATTGTCTGATTTAGCGATTTTCTAAATTAAGGGCAAAACCTCCTTATAATGGCTGAGGGGGAGGGAAAACCCCCCTGTTTGAAAAAGTCACAACTCTGAGGCATTTAGGGTATGCAACAAACTGAGAAGAAAAGAACTAAGAGCTTGATGTCGCAAAAGGTTTTTCATTGAGAGCTAGAGATTGGAAATTGACGGTTTAATTTTAATGTTAGTTGCGACCACCATGATGTCTTCAATGAAGGATAGTTGCGCCAGTGCAAACCAAACAAATAGTTTCACACTTAATCAGCGGATAATTTCATTAATCACCCAAGGATCTCGGGGGAGATCGTTCAACGAACACAACAACAAACTGACTTTTTTAAATTCAACTACGAATGGAGAATGAATAATGGTTTTTTTTCTAACTTAAATCTCTATTCTAGTATAATAAATGCTTTTTTTGCTCAGAACAGTCGAAATGTATAGGAGAGAGCGTGGTACGGTGATATTAGCATCAGAAATCATATAAATGCATATAGTCGACTCGGAATGTTCAATTTTAAATCAAAATCTATCCACAAAACTAAATTAAATTAATTTCTAGTCCAAAGAATCACAAAAAATAAACAAACCACTTGGAACCAAAAATAGCATTCAATTGAACTTAAAACATGTTTGTTTCACAACGATAAATGAATTTTAAATATAACGTTTGGAATATTACAGACCCATTGAAAGTGGGGAAAGAAAGAGTTTTCATAGGATTCGGGTGTGGTTGTGAGTGAGCTAACAAGCAATGGTCGGCTTGAGGACAAGAGCCGGGCTCTCAGCCGCGGGATGTCTTGTGAGAAAAGACGAGGAGCGTGGGGTCTGAACTGGTCATTGCCGAGATATTGATCGATCGATAGTCGATAGCCATGCAAAGGAACGTGCGCGCGCCGGCAACAAACCCGGTTTCCGGGTGGTGTGGGAAAGCACTTCATCTGGGCATGGTCTAACATTCTCGCGTCTATTCATTCAGTGTTGCAACTACATTCTTGTGTTCCGGACTTTTATGTTTGGTACGGGCAACGGGCATACATGCAGACGTTTACAATTTTTGGACGATTCCCTAAATTCTGGGTGACAGAACGGAAAATGGTGAAAATATTTATTTTTTGGGTGATCAAAATGATATATTTTTGTTCAAAATCCAGATAATAACCCAATTTCGACGAATTTTTGGGTGTTTATCTGAATTTTTGGTGTTTTTCATGAATTTTGGGTGACCAAAGTTCAGACGTCGTCTAGGGTTGTACACGTCTGCATACATGGGAAGCGAATAGCAAACTGTTTCCGCAAATGAATGCAAAATGCAACAAGAATCAAGAAAGCAATATTTAAGTAGATGTGACTTTCAACATAACACTTTTAAACATGATGAAAGATGAGGTTTTCGTTGAAATTTGTTACTTGTAATCTCACCTCTATTTACCCTTGGTATCAAAAGTCAGAAGTCACGCAGTTACACTCATCACTACAACCTACACTAGGAATTGAACGTACAAGGAAGTCGGGGTTTGAGGAAATGGAAAGGCGAATGATATTTATGAACACGGCCGGACCGGCACTTTATATACCTACCCCACCGTCAAGGTGTGTGGTGTGGTAGGCAACTATATGTTTGCAACAACTTCAATTTAATTTTCGCTTCCATTACCCACCATTGCATTCATACACTAACTTAGCCTAGTTTTGGCGGAGGGTTGCGGGTAAACATTTCAAGCATAGATGGGTCCCGGTGCATTTTCAATATGAAAAATGAAAATAACCAATTTATTATTGAAATAAGTCGGAATACTCATATTTCCGGTAGGAAAAGGGGGTCGCGGGTCACATTTCTTAGTGGGGTACCGGCCAAATAAATCTCAATCCAGTGTCTTGTGAGTGTAAGATTGCATTTATTTTTCATGTTTGAAAAGTTCAATTTTCCTACTTATCATGCGCAATTGGAAAGTTTTACGTATTTGAATCAGAAAACGGATTCTCCTTTGTAGAATAGTTACACCTTACTGGTGTGTGAACGCAGGTAGGTTGCAATAACATGACCAAAAGTAGCCAAAATAAGCACGCAAACGTCGCCGGAAATAATACGAACTTTTAAGCTTAACTCGGAAAAGATGTAAAACTCTGCATAAGCTATAATCGCATCCAACTAAACTGGAGTCAATTCGAAATAAACTATACTGCGATCCATTCGAGAACAATTTTCCAATTTGACAAAAACCAGAATATAAAAAAAATGGCATATGAAAATTTTGAGTAGGAATTTTGTTCTATGAACGCCGTCTTTCAGTAATGTAATGCAATTAAACAATGCGGTGAACCTGTAAAGTGAACCTTATTTTACACGAACACGAACGAATGTAAAATAAGGGAAAAAATATAAATGGTTTCAAATTTTACGAAAAATTGAACCCCTACACAGACAAAATCAATGTCGGTTCCTACGCTGTAAAGTCCCGCCCCGATAGCTTTGATTTTCACGGCAAATCCACCGTAAGACACCACGGCGTTTGCAATCATTTTCGCTTAATTTTTGGGAATTTTTGCTTTTTCAACGTATTTATGCACGTTAATACACTTTTTTTCAAAAATTGTTTGAAATTTTAATACATGTTTCTGAACAGTCATTGTACTTATCATAGCAGTCTCGTTTACAGTTTAGTTTTGAGAAATTTGTGTTGGACAAGATTGAAGATGGCCACTTTTTGGTAATATTAATCGTAACACCAACAACCATTATTTCTGATGAATTCCAGAACTCTCGGCTAGGGTCACAAGATGGTTCTTAACGAGCAAATGCAGCTTAAGGGCACCCTTGAGGGCCACAACGGCGAAGTTACTCAAATCGCCACCTTCACCCGCAATGACAAGACCACCGTCATTTCTTCCGCTCGTGGTGAGTTCAACTTGAGTGTCCTGAAAACGATTTTTTATCAAGTTTTTGAAAAGCTCCTCAAGTTTTGATGCGAGATGTTCTGTTTTGTGTTTTTCCCAATGTGTGGCTTTATTCAAATAACAGAAGTTCATAGCAGAATCAGTACTCCTATTTATTGTTCAGTCATTACCGAAGTCTAACCCCTTTTGAGTTACTACAATGTATTATATGTTGTGTTCAGCCAGGGTGGCGGCCCACCGACCGCATACTGGATTAACAATTTTTTTTGGGTAATGTAATTGTGCCATATTTCAGTAATTCAAAAACTCACTAGTAAAATGTCATAGCATTTGTTTCATTATAAAATATTGCAAATCGAATATCACATGAAATCTTGTTTTGAATAATTCTCCGCGTTTTCAGACAAGAGCGTCATCGTTTGGGATGTTGATCAGCACTCCAGCGAATCCGGCCAGATTGGTCGTCCCGTGCGATCACTTACTGGTCATAGTCACTTCGTCTCTGACGTTGTCATCTCATCAGATGGACAGTTTGCCCTTTCCGGATCGTGGGACAAGAGTCTCCGCCTCTGGGATCTGCAAACGTGAGTTTTTTCAATGGTTGATATACTTGTCATAACAATAATCGCTACAGGAATAAGTAGGAAATCCCTGTATGGTTCACATGTCTTTTGATTTCTCGATCATTATTATTGTTTTTTCCCGTAGATAACCCAGGGGTGACCACATGTTCCACACTGTGACACTGTGCAACTTTTGTGAGGGGGGGGGGGGTCGTAAATGCCCCGCGAGGGCTAAAAATGTTCAAAATTAGGCATAATTTTGCGATTTTCGAAGAATTTCAATCAATTTCGTAGAATGTTACGTGTTTATCGGTAAATTTCAATTTATTGGAGGGGGGAGGTCGTACGGTTCAAAGTCGGGAAACATTGTGGTCACCCCTGAGATAACCTCCTTTAAATGCTTCGGGAGAATCAGTTAGTAAACACTGCTTATGCAAAGTAACATTGCCGGTTTGCTAGTTCGTATAAGTGTATTAAAAAGAAAACTGTCCATCTTTTTGATTCGTAGCTTAGGCAAATGGGTAGTGTATGGACATTGTATATAGGAGCGGGGATTTAACCTTGAACCTAGTAACAAAATGTTTCGATAGCGTTCGAACAATTGAGTTAAGACATTTCTAGTCACTCGGCCGGGAACTAACTAAAAGTCAAGAGTGCTCTCTTTTTGCTCATGTCCAAATATCTAGAAAAACGTACATGTCATAAAACCGGTTGACGGACAACAGTTTGTTTCTAAGCCGACCGCGACATCAGATCCCGTTTTAGAAATGTTTGGCTGATTAATATTAAGTTACTATCATTTCAATGTTTGGTGGCATTTTATCTACAAACAAGGTGTAACAGGAATAGGAATAGTGTTCTCAAACCCGTTAAAGGGGTTTCATACTGATGGATGCTGTAAAGAATGCTGTGTTAAGACATTCCTTAAAAGTTGTTCTTATTCAGTGGTCAGACTACTCGCCAGTTCTGGTCTCACACCAAGGATGTCCTATCTGTTGCTTTCTCCGCTGACAATCGCCAGATTGTTTCTGGATCTCGCGATAGATCAATCAAGCTGTGGAACACCCTTGCTCAGTGCAAGTACACCATCACTGTTAGTTTTGCTTTGTTTTCTTTTGTTGTAGCTGCATTTCATGCAGAATTTTGCCATTTGAGATCAACAGTCAGCTCTTGTTCACTGCAATATTTTACATTATCAAAATATCGTATAAACTCACGGCTCACAAACATTTCAGTTTGATAATTTTGTTCTTTCTCGGATTCAATTAATTGTTTGTGGTATAATTTTGTGTTGACAGCCTAGTTGTGCACAACTGCATTCTTTTATCTGATATAAGATTCATAACCACGTTATACTCAAAGCCAATTTTTCTAGCACCATGAAGAAATAGGCACGAGTTCTTAGTTCGAAATTTTTACAAATTAAGCATAATCGTGGGTGAAACTTTATTTTATAAAATTACCTGCTTACGCAGCTATGGAAATTCATTTTTTTATATTGTCATATCCCTAGTGTATTGCTGAAAGTTTTGTTTCTAGGATGACTGCCACAAGGATTGGGTATCCACCGTCCGTTTCTCTCCCTCCACTCGCGACCCCGTCATCGTGTCCGCCGGTTGGGATAAGGTTGTCAAGGTCTGGAACCTTGGTAACTGCAAGCTGAAGACCAACCACATCGGTCACACAGGATACGTCAACACCGTTACTGTCTCTCCTGATGGTTCTCTCTGTGCTTCCGGTGGTAAAGACGGTCAGGCTATGCTTTGGGATCTGAATGAGGGCAAGCACTTGTACACCCTCACCGGTAACAACATCATCAACGCCATGGCCTTCTCTCCCAACCGTTACTGGCTCTGTGCCGCCGTTGGCCCAGTCGTCAAGATCTGGGACCTCGAAGACAAGAAGGAGTTGGAAGAGCTCAAGCCCGAGATTACGACCGGAAAGGGATCAGCACCTCAGTGTACTTCATTGGCCTGGTCTCAGGATGGACAGACTTTGTACGCTGGATACACCGACAACGTTATCCGTGTGTGGCAGGTGGCCGTACGTGCAACCTTGTAATTGTTATTGTTGTTTCACGATAAAGATTGTTGCTACTTGTTTTCCTTGTACATTGTCATGGATTATCCACTTCACCATAAAAGTTTTGCTGACATATTCTGAAATTTGCTTTTCGTACATGGTTCTTTGTTAGATGTCGGATCGTGCGGAGCTGATAAGCATTGGTGTGAGGTTTGCCGCTGCGGCAGCACTGTCTTTCCTGACCGTTCGATATATGGTGCGGTATTTAGACCCAAATTACTCTTCGTCAGAACTCAATAAGAAAAAGGTATGTATTCGAGCTTGGTCCCAAGCAAGTCTGTATATCAGGGGCATTAAAATTAGAAATATGCGGGCCAATATTCTATCTCAAGGCGGGTAATGCATCGAACAGGACTGTCGGCAACCCGGCTGTCATGGTCCTTATGCAAGCATTTTCACTGAGATTCAATAGTCGCTGAATTGCATGCAATGGTTATGTCTATCTTTTTCCGTTGTATTCAGTAATTGTGAATTAAGGTAGCAAAGTTGTTTGCTGAACTTGGTATAAATCGCGACATAGAGCTGAATGAGCATGAACTTCGTATCGCGATGCAATTTGTTGGCGGAGAAAATGTGGGAGCTGATTGGAATGAAATAGGTGAGTACATTTCCTAAAAATCAGGCAATATCTGTTTATGTCGTCCTTCGTAAGTTTTCAACACTTCGGAAGTTCTCATGCTTTGAAACCACCGTGTTGCGGTGGTTTGAATGAACATATAGATTTTCCGGAAAGTTTGATTTCTTCTTTGTTGTAAACAGGATCATCACCTAGCCGAGTAGGTGTGAAACCGTGCAGGGAATGAAACCAGTCACCTAGCTTGGATAACTTTTTACAAAGTTAGCGCAGTTCATGTAAACCGCGAACTCCAATATATTTGATGGGCGGCTACTACTTGTAGCGCGTAACAAAATTTATTTGGTCCTGTCTCACTGGGATTCTGAAGGATTCTGATTCGTTTTGCAGGTGGTTGCGACGAATTGATTGCGGAGATGCGAGACAGAATTATTCTTCCTCTACGGATCGCCGCTCAATCAAACAGTCCGCTGCTCAGCCCTCCTAAAGGTGTGTTTACCACTGCCTCAAACTGAAGTATTGGAAAAGATGATATTATTTTACGTTGCATCATGATAGATAGCATCGATGTGATAGTGCTGTGTGGGTTCGAAAAGTTAAGTATCCTCTGTCAACAAAGAAAAAGTTTTTGGTCTACGTCCTTAACTTCAAGTACAGTGATAATGATTTAGTCATGGGTTTTCCAGGTGGAATCTGCGATAAAGTCAAAGATCCCAGTTAGTTAACCATGCTTTCGCACCTAAGATAGACAATAGAGCCATAAGTCTAGTGAAGAATGTAAATTTAGTGCAGGAATATCTATGCTATCCTGAACAACAGCTATGCTGGGAGTTATCGTAGAACCTCATTCGAGCTCTGGTTTTATGCGTATACAGCATGGAAGTGAGTGCTTCAATCCATCTCAAAAATGAAACGTCATTGCTTCCAATATTCGAAGTTTAGGTGTTCTTCTCTATGGGCCCCCGGGTTGTGGGAAAACGTTACTAGCAAAGGCAGTTGCTCGAGAAGCTGATTGCAGGTTTGTTGATGTTTTTATTAGGGATTGTTTACTTCCAGAGAAAAAATAGGAGAACATCAAAATCTTGTAGATTTTTTTTGTTCAATCCAAATACCTGTTAGACGTCGAAAATATTTCAGGATTTGAGCTGCCTTGCATGTTTTCACCCCACGCGCACATATTACATAGACATTCGTGCGGGTGCTCCGCGGAATACCCGCGGAGCGCTTGAAACCGCTACAAAAGTCTGCGGAACGACCACTAGTTTGTCTGCGTATTTACAGATTCATAAATCTGCAAGTTTCGAATCTGACGGACAAATGGTACGGAGAGTCGCAGAAGTTGGCAGCGGCTGTGTTCACTGTGGCACAGAAGTTCCAGCCAACTATCATCTTTATTGATGAAATAGGTATGTAGTTAAGTTATTTTGCTTTGCTTTGAAGATAATCTATGATCCTGAATAAGTCATGCGGAATATCACTGAGCATAAATGTTTAGAGCTCAGCTCATTGATTGAAAAGTTCACACTTACCAAAATATTTTCCATTTTTCCTAATCCTAATTTTGTCTCTTTCCGCGATCATTATAGTTCATTTTTATTGTGTTTTGTTATGAAATCGTGATTACAGGCGAATGCAATTTTTTTCAATTCAGATTCCTTTTTACGTGATCGCCAGACACACGACCACGAGGCAACTGCCATGATGAAGGCTCAGTTCATGACGCTGTGGGACGGATTCACCAGCACAAATGATCAGGTTTGGGATTCTTATAACTTTTCCTGATATATTCGAATATCGGTTTTTATTAGTTATTTCATATTAGTGTGGTTTACTGAATAGTGTATGTAGCTCGTTTGTGAAATCGTAGCGATTTTTTTACATACGGTAAATTAATGAGCAGGTTTTGATAATGCTCCTTATATCATCACTAGGGTTCTTTTTTGGCGTCGCGTCCCTTTCCAATAAGTCCACTCAACCCACAGTTTTGATCTCCTGAGTGTTGTCGTGATGTGTCTGGATTTACATCACTCATAACTTGAGTGTATTCTAAAATGCTGAGTCATGTTTTGTACGTTTCAGATAATTGTGATGGGTGCCACAAATCGTCCACGTGACGTGGATTCTGCTATTCTGCGTCGTCTCCCAGCTCGATTTGAGGTTCCTGTTCCCAATGATGCACAAAGGGCGCAGATTCTGAAGGTTAGCTCGCCACATTAAAACCACTCATCTATTCATGAAAAAGTGGGGGCCCAACGACTGTGAGATTTGTCTTCTGCTGTGCGCCCTTTAGACAGCTACTCTCGAATGGAGCAGCTACTGCTACAAAAACCGGAAAATAATAATATACTCAAGTATAACTGTTTATCACAAACATACAAAAGTCGTAAAATATTTTTTCAAACCTGTAAACTAGAATCTACAAATCACAGCTGCGAAAGAGAGAACAACTGTTGAATAATATGACAAGCGTAGCAGTTAGAGTTGAAGTAACGACAAAAAACTGCAAACCTTTGTCCGCAACACCAGAAAATTTACAATTGACTACGTTGAGTTAACATCTGTGATTTGTAGATTCTAGTTTACAGGTTTGAAAAAATATTTTACGACTTTTGTATGTTTGTGATAAACAGTTATACTTGAGTATATTATTATTTTCCGGTTTTTGTAGCAGTAGCTGCTCCATTCGAGAGTAGCTGTCTAAAGGGCGCACAGCAGAAGACAAATCTCACAGTCGTTGGGCCCCCACTTTTTCATGAATTTTTCTCTTTTTGTACACATGCCGTAGGTATGTGGTTTGATCTGTACGGTGCAGATAAAATTGTTTTCTTAATGAATGACTTGTCAAGAACTACCATCATTCGAAAAAATATGACGTCAACATTGCAGTTCTAAAAACTTACTTCGTCTGCCCTTCCGAATCCCAGAATACGTCATATTTAGACAAAGTTTCATCGTTAATATACCATTTTTTTTTAGATATTTTCAGCATTTGAAAATATATGTGACGTCATTTTTTTTACAAGTTGACGTCATCTGGCCTTCTGAACTTCAGAATACGTCATATTTAGACAAAGTTTCATCGTTAATATACCATTTTTAAGATATTTTCACCATTTGAAAATATATCTGACGTCAACTTTGCACTTTTTAAAAATGACGTCATCTGGTCGTCAGAATCCCAGAATACGTCACTCTTAAGATTGAGTTTCACTGTTAGTTGACCCTTTCTAAGATATTACCATCATTTGAAAATATATGTGACGTCAACTTTGCACTTTTCAAAAATGACGTCATCTGGTCTCCAGAATCCTAAAGGACGTCAGAAATACAATACTTCATATTCAAACAAATTGCACGTTGGCGTCATATTCCAATTTTCAAGCAAATCGGTAATTGTTTCTCTACGTTACAGTACAGGTTGAGTTATCGACCGGACAGAGAGAGTGAGAGAGCGTGCTGAATGGAGAGACGCAGACACTTTTCGAAAAATGTCTATAACTTTGATTAAAACAATTTTTTTTGCAAATTTTTTTTGGTCCGCCAGGGTTTGAGTAGGTATCACATGTCTTCCACAATTTTCAACAAAATCGATTCAGTAGAAACCCTTAAACTGGGAATTTTCCCTTATCACGATTACACACTCCGAAAACGTCTATAACTTTGACAAAAACAATTTTTTCCTAGTTTTTTTTTGGTCCGCCAGGGTTTGAGTAGGTATCACATGTCTTCCACAATTTTCAACGAAATCGATTCAGTATAAACCCTTAAAATGGGAATTTTCCCTTGTCACAACCCACCCACCCACCCACCCACACACGACGGAAGTTGGCGCTCTTGATGAAGCGAAAACTTCATAAATTGGCTCAAACTCAACCGATTTCGATAAAATTTGGGGCACACTTTGCAAATATGCTGTAGAAACTTCCCCATTTTGTAAAAGTTTTGTTTTGCAAATTTCAGCCTTTTTATGGGAAAACTAAAAAAACGGAGGCGCGCATTAGCCGGACCAAAGACAAATCTCGCACAGCGCTTCGCGCTGCGCGCGATTGGGAGTTTCGGTCATTAGGAAAATATATTTATTATTTTTTTGTACATACAACTGAACATCGCTCGATGATTGTTGTTGAAGATCAATAGTCTCATAGAAAATCATGAGTCTGCAATACATTTATTTTTCTTTCTTTTCAGGTCATCCTGAGTTCCGAGCCTATATCCGACGCTGTGAATCTGTCCGAGATTTCGCAGAAAGCGGCAGGTCTCTCTGGTTCTGACTTGAAAGAGGTGGGTGGTTTTTGTGTGATAGATCGTGCCGTTTTTGCTAAAACTGCACATAGTCGGGAGCATGTGAGTTTTTCTGTCGATAAATCCCGTCGTAGTTCGAGATACTTCGAACTTTGAATTGTTTTCTCTCGCTAGTGGGTTGAATGATTGAATAACTGTGAACTTACAAGTGATTCAATAAATATTCGGCTCTATTCTAAAATTCTTCAGTCAGCCGTACGTACTGTATTCGGTATTGTATTATATAATAGATGTTTTAGGTGTGTCGCCTAGCCGTACTCGCACGAGCCAAAGCTACTCTGGCCGATTGTGGAAATCTATCCGAAATGCAGCCGATTGAGCAATGTGACCTGGAATCAGCCGTGAGAAAGTACACCCATGGATCAGTTCAGATGACGGAGCACGGACTCGACTAGTGAAGACTAGGAAATACATTGTCATCGTGGTTGTTGTTTTTGTTTCTACTAGAATTCTATCCCAGATGTTTGAATCACACTTGTTTGCCGAAACAGTCACCGGTTTCTCATACTATTCGTCCAAGTTTTTATTTGTGTTTTAGCATAGTTTAGCCTTTTTTAGTGTAGAAAGACAGAAGTTTTCAGAGTTTTTAGATGCATATTTTTTGTTTTAGTTTTAGCTAGACCCGTTTCAAAAATCTATTCACGGTAGCCTAAGTTCGTAGTTATAGTGGTTAGGAACATTTGTTTTCACACAGTCTTATGTTGTTGTCCTATACGACCTTATTTGGATCTGAGAGATGCAGTTTTATTCGTTTTGTTGAGTGAAGTAATTGCCAACTTTAAGGCTAATAAGTCTAAACTATGTACGGGTTCTGAAATGAAGCTTGCGAGTTGCTCTTGTTATTTCTGGTTTTTGAATGGAGACAGCGTTTCACTGACTGAAAAACAAAATTCGCTCCAGAAGGTACGGTTTTTTCGAAGTTGTCTCTTGCAAACATTCCTTAGTTGTTGATTAGACTAAGTGTTCTTTGCAACAAATAGGTAAAATGGAACGGAACAATCCTTATTCTTTGGAAAGATTTTGATTGAGACCATATTATTATGTGTATTGTGTTTTTGGTGGGGCCCCTCGTGTGGTAATCCGTTTGTCTTCTCGGGAGTGTGATAGCCGGGGGAATAGGCCCCGCCCCCTTTCTATTGCCATTCCATCGTCCAAACGGGCACCATGCTGTCCAGACTGAGAACTTCCCCACAACTCACTCAGGGAGGTACGTGGTTTACGATGTATTGCAAAATTGTTTATATGACCTGCTTTTTGGCAACCTAACCGTTTGCTTGGTAGCCTATTTTCAGGTTACCTCAGTGGGTAGGATTCCTACTCTTACCGCGTTGTAGTTCTAAATGAAGCAAAACACTGGAAGATCTATAAAATTTAACTTGGAAGGAGTTAGAATTGTACGTATAGTTACGTGCAGTGGTAAAAAGTGCTACGGAAAATCAGTGATTTTAGGCGAAAATTTAGACTAGAGATGCAACCAGTTTCTCATGTGCTTAGAATAGAATTTTCTTTCGTGCAAACGTGTGAACGCGTTTGCACAGGAGCAAATTTCCAAACGTTCAATCAATTTCTGCATGACTGTTTCGTTTCATGCTCATCTAGATCTAGTATTTAATTTTACAAGTAACAAGAACTTTTTCCCTTATAGTTGCGCCGAAAGCTGGTACTGTACTGTAGGCTGTAGGTTACCAAATTTCACGCCACTTTGCAAAAATATTTATATTTGAGATTGAGAAATACAACGAATTAACTGTATCACAGAGAGCAAATCAATTTTTGCTGAACTGATGACCTAGGTCATGCATCTCTATTTTTAGCGGTCTATTTCTTTACTTACCACGTGATAGCGCTTTAAAAGAGAAGATTCAACTTAAATTTCATTTAGACGAAAAATGTTTCTATGAAGTTTTTATTCTCTTGTTAGTAGCCCACATATTGTTTTCGAGTATTTGGTCGGTTCTTGGTGATAAGGTTGATAAGAAAACGTGATCGATGACAGCAAAATAATTTGAAACACAAACAGGTTGGAAAGTTGCTTGGTCGAGTATCAATCACGTTGTTCACAAAGATGTTCATATTCAGAAGGTTCACTACTAACTAACAAGAAATTCGATATTACCAGTAGCTGTTAGTAGACAGAGAATGTCTTCAGTACTGAAAATGGGAACTATATACTTGAATCCGCCGTTTTTCTTTTTACAATTAATGTTGATTACCTCTATGAATCGTATAAAAGAAAAAGTAATTTGTAGTAGTTAACGCACAAAATACGAATACATACGGACATCTAAGCTATTGAAAACCAGATAAGTGTTTTGCTTGTGATGGCTCTTTCCATCCAATTTATGGGCAGCTGACGCATTGAAATTGCAGCCACGTGGTGTTTTCGGACAAAGAAAAGCACACCTAATTGACTTCAGATGAACAATCTCATTACTAGAAAAATCGGGGAAAAGTCATTTTTTATAAAGGGTAACCAAATCTGAGTTGTAGTTTGATCTCCATCCACATCAAACTACAAAAACCAGGCATACACCATTTGCAGTTCTATCCCGTTTTTCGTAGAGCGGTTTAACGTATTATGTTATTCTTTATAGTTAGTTTGTTTCCAATCTTTTTCAAAGACATTGATTAAACCCTGTTCTTGACAAAAAAGCAATATTATTCCGTATCGCTCGAAGAGCTAGCGAGAAAATGTCGTGCGTATCTTGTTTTCAATTCCGTTATCTCGTTTTTATGGTGCTGATCAGACAATCATTCGGTCAGCAACTAGTCTGATGTGTTAAGTTCATCTTTTGTCTAATAAATAGAGAAGTAGTATTGCCGAGAGTCACCGAATTATCTCGAAATTCTCGAGAAAACGACTCCATTTGAAATGTGTGGATGTCTCAGTCAAAGTTATTCATCACTTGTAATGGGATCTTCCTGAAGAGGGAAACAACTATAGAAAACTTTACTTAGGAATGGACACTTACCTACGTGGGTACACATGGGTATTCACGCAAAACGTATAGCAAACTATGGGTATATCTTAGTTGTAGTCTGGACACCGATCAGACTACAAATTCAGATTGCCTCCAAAATGCACCAACATGAAAACTACAAACATCCTTGCGCATAGATATTTATATAGTTTTCCGTTAATTTATCTGTTCCGAACTTTCTAATAATTTAATTAGTATATGTTTCCAGTACGCAATGCGAGTGCGATCGCAACCCAGGAGCCCTCGGGTCCCTCAATGAAGACCGCTGTCCCCGGCCCAAAGGGACTCGAACTCAAGAAGAAAATGGACCCCGTTCACGTGAGTTGAACTATGCTAGAAAGTCTACAAGTCTTGGCTAATACGTTTGAGACCTAAACAATGATTTATCACCCGAAACTAGCGCTATAGTGCCGACATTTTTTTTATCGTCTGTACGTTGGTTTACTTGATTTACCGCTGGGTTTCCTCAATTGTTAATCAGATGGCCAAATTTTGGTTTGCGCCTCTATCTCGCTCAGGTTCGCTTACGTTTATGCACTATGCTTTCGTTTGTCATTTTTTCACACGGAACCCCTAAGGACTTACCCACAATAACCAGCTGATCAGCATGTACTCCAGAAAATATTTCTACTTGGTAGATACGGGTTTTACGTTGCTATTTACAGCCCAAGTACCTAGTTGTATCCGTATTGTTTTGTGAAGTCACAGCTATAAGGAAACCTCGCAAACGTTTTGAACCAATCTACATAACTATATTTTTGCATATTCCCATCACTATTTTGCAAAGTTTTCCAGCTCTTTCTACTTTTCGAACTCTCAACTCGATGTAACATAATTTTTCCCTTCTGAAAATTTTCTGCACGTTTGTCTCGTTTTTTCCGTTTTAATGTGGTCTGACCCGTATTGTTACACCCTTTCTAGACAACTGTTATCGCACCAACCAATTCATGTAAAAACATCAAACAAAAGATCAAATATTAGTTTTCTGCACTCAAAAGTTCAAAAGTCAAACAAACATAAACACAAACAAATTATTTACTAGAAAGTCCAAGTATTCCCGATTGTCCTACCAAAATCGATGAGCTGGCTGGAAACATCAAACATTTTGTTTATTGTTTTAAATTCGGAGATTAAAGTCTAGCAATTGTGCGCTATGAAGCACCCCAGCCTCATTTCGATAGCAAATAGGACAAAAACATTGTAAAAGCCTTATATCTTACTATTTTGGACCTTTGGGCCTAGTTCATCCACAAATCCTCTGCAGGCGGTTTTGAATTGCACGCCCAAAACGCACCGGGCATCAAACTACAAAACTGAGCCTATAAAATTGTTTGCGGAACTAGGAGCGCATAAATTTGATTGGGAAATAACCTGCTCGGATAGAATTTTCTCTTCCAGCAAACCACGTCTGTTCGCACGTTTGTCGACTATGAGAAATCGTTCGGAAACTACATGGTTGACGCCGACGGTACGCTTCGAATTTTTCAAAACTTTTATTAACGAGATGCAATTCAGTATGATTCTTGTTTTTTGTTTTCGCCTCATTGTCAACTTCTTCAGTTTCTCTCCTATTATGTTTTATTTTTGCACTTAGTTGCTAAATGCATCATTTCAGCGTGAATATGACACTGTGATCGTTTGAAGAACAACTTTATTATATCAATATCTCTGTATTTTCCAGGCAACACCCTTCTCGACGTGTATACCCAGATTTCTTCTCTTCCCCTCGGATACAACCACCCCGATCTCGTCAAGGCAGCCTCTGACCCCAAGTTCATCGTGAGTTTAAGGGTCAAGTTAGCGACGAACAATCATTAAAAAGTGGCCAGTTACTAGTAGATTCACTGGTAGAGATGGTGAGATTACGAGAACTCAACACATATTAACCTTTGACAGTCTGCGTTCGTGCTGATTTATGAAAAATTCTGACGTCACCACGTTTCAAAACCTTCCGAGATAGATGAAAGAAGTTGCAAATGTTTGAGTGTCTTATTTTTCCACGAACGTCATCTCGCTGTCAATGCCCAGTGCCGTCCGGAAAATGTTTTCAGTTTAAGTCTGATTCCATATAACAGTCGATTCTGGAGAGAATGTCACACCTCCTCCTGTAAATTAAGTTGGTGAGAAAAATGAATATTATGCATGAATAAATCCGGTACAGGGAATATTCCGAGACACGAAATAGGGTTTTGGTCATTTGTTCAAGTTCTCTTATTTTTCCCTCTAATAACCGTCCACTGTTCAGACTTCGCTGGTATCTCGTGCGGCTCTCGGATCCTTCCCCCGCACAGACTTCGCCGAAGGAGTCACCAATGCCCTGATCTCTGTCGCTCCCAAGGGACTCAAGGTACGCACGCGATTCAGAAACAAAGAATGATAAGACACAAAAGGTTATGCTGTTTGAACAAAATATATTTCTGTAACTTGGACTATTTGGAAGATGGTATAGTTGAATTAATGTGCTCAGTAAGAGCTGTACTAAAATTGTTTATTGAAGAATTATAGTAAATCACTTACTGAGCACCTGTACCTTAAGTTTGTTCTGAGTATCGACTCATTAGCATTTTACCGGTCGTGACAACCTTTATCGCTGGTCCGAATCGCGGATGGGGCAGCTATTTTGCGAAGCTAGAATTATATGAGACGTGTTTCAGGCAGCCCAGACCATGCTCTGTGGAACTTCTGCCAATGAGAACGCCATCAAACAGGCATTCATCTGGTACGTTGTAGTTTTATCTGGCTACACATCAAACTACGAACTACGTAGACCACGTGTACATTTGCTGTCTTTGCTTGCCTTTTCAATATGGAGGGAAAAACATCAGTTGCGCGGTTTGATTTCCACGTACTTTTGGAAATGTTCGACGTGCCTATTCAAAAATGATGCTCTGAAGTAGAAATAACAAACTCGGAACTACTTATCAGAAAATCACCGGTTTCGCCTGAAAATTCATGATTTTGGCATTAAATTGGCACTTTTTCACTTACTTCCTTATATTCGATTATATATATTGACCTCTGACCCTGCAGGTACATGGCCCAGCGACGCGGCGGTTCTCCTCCCGACCAGGCCGCTCTGGACTCGTGTATGGAACAGAAGAAACCCGGAACACCCACCCTCTCCGTCATGGGATTCCAGGTAAACTTGAGAAAAAAATTCAGTTTTCATATTCCCATGTCGATAAACCTCGGCATATTGTACAATGTTGGTTTTGGTTCAAATAAGAAACCCAACATTGCAAAGTTCATCTGATCTAAATCGATGCATGTTTAGGTAAACATTTTACCAATTTTACGGTCTACGTAACTATCCCAATAACTATTACGGTCTCATTCCTTTTTGATCTTGACTCTCTTTTTCTCTAGCGAGCGAGTGTCACATTATTTGGGATAAGTAAATCAACCATTTATCATCGATGGAACTGAACGCAGAGGAAAATGATTTGAATAAGTGAGTCAATGATAAGAGATGGTTCGGAATGACAGGATAATGCACACATAGCGAAAATACTGTGCTGTGCTATGGAATGTGGGTATTTTTTTACGTGCGTTTGGTCTTTTCAATGTGACCATTTGCAGGGCGCCTTCCACGGTCGTTCCATGTGCATGCTTTCGGTTACTAGAAGTAAGGCTGTACACAAGGTATGTTGTGCTGACACTTTTAAAGATTTAAGCAAACTCCATGTCCTCAGTAGTGGATCCTTAATATTTTGTGATTTGATGTTTATCGTATATATTGAACAAAGCACGAGATGGTGTACCGAACCTTTCTTCTCATGTTTTCCACGTTCATCTGTACCTTTTTTGGAAGTACGAAATATGATTCTTACGATGTACTGGTGTGAAAATTTTGAATCAGTAACGCCAATTATGTGAAGTGACCGTGTTCAGGTGGACATCCCAGCCTTCGATTGGCCGATTGCCAAATTCCCCCGCTACCGGTACCCCCTGGCGGACCACAAGGAGTACAACGACCAGCAGGACAAGGAATGCCTCAAGGATGTTGAGGAGAAGATCGGAGAGTGGAAGAAGAAGGTTGGTTTTTATTGTAGAGTACAACTCTCGTACCCACGTGCATATCAACTCACGTGAAACGTGACTAAAAGTGGGAATCACTTCAAGTTTTCGTTCTGGGATGGTTTTTGATGCGAAAATATGAGTACCAATTGTGTGCTCTTGGAAGAACTATGAATAATAATTTTCTGCCTCAACCCAACTCTCTCCATTCAAAGGACAACGACGTGGCAGCCATCATCGTGGAACCTATCCAGGCCGAGGGAGGAGACCATTACGGTAGTCCCCAGTTCTTCCAGGGACTTAGGGACATTACCAAGAAGAACGGAATCGTCTTCATCGTCGATGAGGTACGTGAGGAATCACGTGAAACGTGAATATTGTGTGCGTACTTCTGTGAAAAAGTTCCTATAGTATTCCACACGTGCTTTATTATTGAAAATGTTCGACCATTCAGAAGAAAAACAGTCGATATTACTCAAATAAGGAGAAATAGTTGGTGTCATGCTCCAGTAATTACTTTTATTTCCGCACAGTGGTTCGAAGATGTTATATATTGTACAAAAAATGTAAACTAATATTCCAAAGTATTCATTTCGGAATTTCATCAGTATTCTTCCAGGTGCAAACCGGTGGTGGTGCTACCGGAGACATGTGGGCCCACTCCCACTGGAACCTCTCCTCCCCTCCCGACATAGTCGTTTTCTCAAAGAAAATGCTCACCGGCGGATACTACTACGCAGAGCATCTCAGAGTCAAGGAGGTTTGTCTCATCTGGTGCGATGTCAAAGTTTCAAGATTCCGTAATTGATTCAGTCACTTATTTTCATCCTCTTTTTCCTATTTTTCAAGATTCTCATTTTACGAGTGAGTTTTGAGAATCGAGTTCGAAGATACGTAGTGGACTTTTCTACAGCAAAGTTACTTTTGATTCCATTCTTTTCAGTTAACCGGACGTTGAATTACGTTGAAATAAACAAGCAAGAGCATATTTCCTGTATTGTCTGGTTCAACAACGGAAACGAAATTGTTATAAACTGATCTTGTGTAGGCATAGTGTTTTTGCCCATAAATGTGAGATTCCTATACAGTTTCGCATGTAGAAGAAATAATAATAATATTATTAATAATAATACTAATAATAATTACAACTATGATATGACTTTCTAACCCTTCAACCTTGCAGGGTTACCGTATCTACAACACGTGGATGGGAGACCCGACCAAGTTGTTCCTTCTCGAGAAGGCCGTGGAGGTGATGAAGCGGGATGGACTCGTGGAGAAGACCAAGATCGTCGGAGACGAGTTCCAGAAGCAACTGGCACAGCTGCAGGTATTATTACTAGAAGTAAATGGTTGCGTGAAACGTGAAAGAATGCCGAACATGTTTCTTTATAATAGTTTTCGCAGTATCACGTCACAAGCTTTTCTAAACTTTATTTTGAACTAGTATTCGCAATGGGTTCGACCTTTTTGCTCGTTGCATTTGGGGATTTGGGGAGATTTTTCAAAAAAAAAAAACTATAGTAGAACTATGCCTTTTCCCCTAAGACTATACAGTGAATGCATACAGTAACCGTTTCAACTTTCTACTCATTGACTGCGAGACTGGTCAAAAGAGCTGAAAAAGCACTGGCAGTATCAATTCATACTGTAATAATGGTGAGGACTGTACATAGTCGTGATAGATTTTCAGAAGAATTGACTTCGCGTTATGTTCCGTAAATGTTATTTCGATAAGATGACGGACATGTGTTTCCAGGCAGCTCACTCTGATAAGTTGAGCCAGGCCCGTGGTCTCGGAACTTTCGCCGCAATTGACCTACCAACCGCCGCCTTGAGGGACAAATTCGTTGATAAGGTACGGTAGTTATCGATCTCATTATGGTTATCATTAATTAGACGGTATATGTGCAGATACAAGATTTTGAAAAGGTAAATTAGACAAAGACAGAGAAAAGTTAGCAATTTAAACAGCAAAAAAAGTTAAACTAGTGTCATGAACTGTGAACAAGTTTTCGTGGGGTCGCTTGAATTTCCATAGTTGATCTCAATTATCCACTTTTCATTATAAAATGATTCTAGGCCATTTCCAACGGTCTCCACTGTGGTGGATGCGGCGAGAAATCGCTGCGTTTCCGTCCTGCTTTGATCTACGAGAAGAAACATCTGGATCTGACCTTTGACCTTCTCAACAAATCACTCAAACAATTATAATTTATTTCTATGGTTTTCAATACATTTGGCTGGTAATGAAAATGAATCGTTTTCAATTTACAACACCTGGTGATTTGACAAAAACTAACAGAAGTAATTTGCTCCAGTTGTTGAATATTTTGCTACTAACAATCGGTATGAAAACAAACTGCCCCTTTGAAATTACTCGATTCAATGGTAGATGGTTATGGTTCAGTTATTAAACACAGCAGTGAAGATGACAATGACAAAGTTACGCGAAACGCGTTTTTGAACTTTGAATAGCTATAAACCGTTCCAAGTGATAGGAAATGTCGCTTTGGCCCAGCCAAGCCTATAAGGTCTGATGTACATATTGTCCCACCCCGCTGTGTTTATAGTTTGATCTCGTTGCTCGGTCGAATTTCGTAAATTCAAGCTTGTACCGGAATCAAACAACAACGAAGATTAGGTCGCTCCCTCTATGACTAGCAGTATTCAGTATACCTAATTTCCACGAGTCATTCTTTGTTTCAATTTCACCCCGTTTCTAAGAATTATCAGAATTCATGAGTCAGTCTTTGTTTCAATTCCAAGCCGTTTATCTCTCGTCTCATCTCGTAGTAATGAGTGTCATTAGAGTTGTTTCCATCTCAGAAACACTGACCGAACCGATAAATTCCGAACCATCTGCCCCCATTTGTTCAATTTGTCACAAAAGCCCCGAATAAGCTCACGACCAACCACTATATAGTGTTCATTTCCATTTCCCGAATATACTGTGGTTGTTTGAAGAGTTGGAAAACCCAGAAAGAAATAACTATCTTTGTTAGCAGAAGGGACAAAGTAGAAATTAGATTGCAAAGGTACAATGCATAGCGAAACTGTCGAAGTTTGAGTTCTTTGCAATGAAATAAACTTGAGAAACCCAACGTTTTAGATAGCAGTTCAGATTACCACTTAGAACATGTTGCCAGGTTTTTAGGAACTTGATGGTTTTGTATTGCAACATAGGTGAAAAATGAATGGCCTAATATACCATAATATGGTGGAATATGGTGAGAAAAGTATGGCATTAAATGTACCTTTCATGCCATAGAATGTTTACCATTTTCCACCATAATATGGTATAAAAGGCCATTCACTTTTCACATGAGAAGTGAAAGTAGTGCGTTCCTTCAACGAAACACTTTCCACATTTGGTCACCTTCAGATCGAGGTTGTACTTTCCGGGGGTAAGTGTGTTTCGAAACGTAATTGTTTACTAGGGTCGAGCTCATTTGTTTGTAGTCGTAATTATTGAATGACTACAATACTGCGGATTCGAGCACATAGCAACAGTATATTATCGTCCCCTTCACCCATTGCTGAGCTGGATTTTTGAAGTAAACAAATAGTTTCTGGTGTGAAATATTAACGTCTAGTTCATGTACTTCACTAAAATTGCACGGTCATACCATTCTTGATTCGAGCCCACTTCTTTTTGTGCGGTCAGTGCATTGCTTGTTCATTTTAGAAAAAAAAACAGAATAAAAGTCCTTTTCGCTGTTCAGGAGCCTTCGTAGAACCGTGCGCAGCGCAAAGCGCTGCGCAGATAATTTTTTGATCACAGGTATTGCGGGCTTTGTAAAAGGGTCGGAGTTTTCTCCGTTACTTTTGAACCGTTTTTCGATCTGGAAGAAGAGAGAGGTAGAGGGGGATGCGAGTACAGTTGGTAGTAAATATCGATCAAAAGAACATGACTTGCTCATAGAAAATTGTACATTTGGTTCTCTTGATCTTCCCATAGCAGACATAAGTTTAGTATCTACAAAACAGTTATGCGTGTATACCAAACTGTGAGAGTTACACATGGACACCTTCTGAGTTTTGTCACGTTTCATGTGACCTGGTAATTTACTAGTAGGTTGTTTCCAGCCGGCTGGTCCTCCATGTGTTTAGTATAGTTAGTGTCTGTCTATCTACCTTGCCATCTCTCGTAATTCGTGTCTCTTTTTGTGGACACCGCGCCGCCGTGGATAATCCCTCATCTCAGTTCTATGACAAATGGAGATAGATTGATGACGTTCCCCCGGCACAAGATTCGAAAGTCGATAACTGGAAACTAGAAAATCAATACTTTCGCTCGCTCTGAGAAAATTCTGAACATGAAATCCGAAGCTCTCCACTAGTTTTGCGCATGCCATTTTATAGGCCACACCCGGTAGAGGTTTTGGCCGTCCCAGCTTGTGCTTACAGAACCTACACCTACTACAAGTGTGCTCCACAAAGATAGTAACAAGTGTGCTCCACAAAGACTCATGATCTCTCCAAGGTTTAACCAAATCTGTCTGCGCATACAGCAAAGATTGTTTACGACTGAAAAAATGACGGATCAAACTACAAACACATGTGATAAGGTCGACGCCACGTTTCACTTGAACCAGCCCTATACAAGGAATCACCAGATCTTTTTGTGGTTTGATCTCGATACAAGCCACACTTTTCGAATTCTGCCGAAAATGAACGGTACCACACTACAAACACAGACAAAGTGAACAAAGTGAACATGTACTGCTCTCTTTAAATACCCCAATGATGATCCTTTAACCACTTCTAGTGGTTTTCTCTATCTAATAGTTTTCTTAATATTCCATTGCCCGCTTTGAAAATGCCCACCACATCTTGGTTGTAGTTGCATCTGTCCAGACACCAGAGATTGCAAATTGAAAAGGTATCGAACTACCAAGACTTTAAAAGAGGTAAACTTGTAGTTCTTCATCAACTATGATGACCTTTCAACCTTCCTAGCTGTTTTCCCTACCATCTACCCTCTTTTTCTAATCCCCTGCTCCCGATATGCAAATGCCTGGCCCCGCCCCCTAGTCAAAGCAATCTATTAGCTATATTGACCACGCCCCCTGAACTCTCGATACATCCTAGAAACTGGTCTATTTATATATATTCACTCTCCCATTCTCAATATTCCTGTTAGTGTTGTTTACTTTTGTTGATACTTTCATTGATTGACAAACAACATTTCCATATTAGAAATCAACATTACTCGTGGTTCATAGATGAAATTTATTTTAAAACAACTGTAGATAATCTCCGGTTTTGATTTATTTTCTGGATAGTGAGTATATGTATTATGTGATTAATGTTTAGGAATATTTTCTTCACAGACATTGTCTTTCAGATAAATGATTCTAATGTTACTTCGGAAAAGTATTTGTATACACTGAAAACAATTTACAAGTCATTTCAATCTGTTAGAATTGAGGAAAATTATGTTTTCAGATAATTCCTTTGAGAATGCTGCCACGATGATCTTCTACTTCATTCTACTACTGTATTCTGTTTATTCCTTCGAGGTCTCTACTATTAGACCTTTAATCACACCACAGAATGCTTCCGAAGCATTGCTGCACTGTGCGCCTGCCGAACAGTTTATACAGGTAATTTGTAATCAATATAATGTTTTTGAAACCCTTCGTCCAATAAAACTACATCAAATATACATCAGAAACTTTTGAAAGATCAGAACACTCCCACTGAATACGTGGTAAATGTTTTGAAATAGAATGAAAAATAAAACTATACTTGCGACGGAACACTCGCAATTCCACATTGAGAACATTGAGAATTAGGGGAAAAACGGTAGTTAGTGAAAGGACTCTAATGCGCTTCTTCGTGAACCTATTAAGTACACTCACCACGTGAAGTATCTACATGTCTCGATATTTTTTGATATAGATTTATTGATTGATTGTAGACGAACATGGCCCCTGACTTCGAGACACCTCAGTTGGTTCGACGACTAGATTGGTTCCACGATGACACCCTCGTGGCTAGTTATCAGCAGGTTGGTGGCGACTTGAAACCTAATGTGTATTTATTATGTATCATATATTATCACGTTATAATGCCTGTCCACTGAATCCACTCATGTTGGAAATTTCTCTCTGTGTCGGCATTTTCATCACTCTTCTGGCAAATGGTTTTCGTATTACTACATAATATTCATCTTATTCATATCTTTTGTGTTTCATTTATATATCCGCAAAAGTTTTGAGTTTACGTATTCTCGTCATTTGTCTCTGCTTCGAAAGCAATAGAGCGAAGAACATCTCGGTCCTAAGCGCCACTTATTCACTTTGCTTTGTTTTGGTCAGCTCCATCTTATTCTAATCTCCTCGTGTTTCCTTGAGTTTCGCAACCCATTTCTGTTTACTGACTCAGCATAGCCAATGTCTTAGTAATAGGGCGAATGTACTGTAGTTTTGTGATACTGGGCAAATGTTGGTTCTAAAATGCCCACAAGCGTGAAAGAGCACTCAAGTTTGTACGTGTGAATCTCCGATGCATAGTGTCCCATAGTAGTATACTGTATACCACTTCTTGTTCCGAGAACAAAATCTATGTAAAATGTGAATAGAAACAATGAACGTTCTCTGGGAATTCCCAGCGATTCCCAGCAGGTTGCTCATTCCATTTGTCCTTCTTACTCGAATATGCCTCGTTTTCTCATTGCTCGACAAATTATTCTAGTACTCGGTTCTTTTTCTCTCTTTTGATCAACAATTTTCTGAACCTTTATTAGAAGAAAACGTTCTTCTACCTTCTTTTTCTTGATTCAAACGTAGAAACACAAAATAGCAGCGGAATTTTCTTCTAGTTCTTCTGTGTTTCATTTGTTGACGTTGAGATAAGAGCTATAGAAAAGCCCAAGTAAACTGAACCACAACTTCTTTGATCACTTAAATGTTGCTGTTTTCCCTCTACCCCCCGCTGCGCCTCACAATACATGGTCTTAGTCTAAACTGGGTGGTCCGGAGTATTTTAAACACACGGGGAACTACTCGAATAATACATATTTCGCAGAATTGAGTATTTATACTTTGAAATGTACATCGAGCTAGATGATCACGAACATCGTATACTAATATTGCAATGCATAACTATGTAAAAAATGTGAAGGCACTAAAAAACGAAAATTGCTGCAATTATGAAGTAGCGTTTTGGTGATTATTCTTGTCAGGTCTTAAAACTACTTCTAGTCTCTCTCTTGCTCTCTCTTTCTCTCTCTCTCTCTCTCAATCTCTCTCTCTCTCAATCTCTCTCTCTCTCTCTCTCTCTCAATCTCTCTCTCTCTCAATCTCTCTCTCTCTCTCTCTCTCGCTCTCTCAATCTCTCCCCCCCTCTCTCTCTCAATCTCTCTCTCTCTCTCTCTCTCTCTCTCTCTCTCTCTCTCTCTCTCTCTCTTCATAAGATGTCATTGTCTATTTGTTCATCTGTGTCCATTTGTCAGTCATTTTTGATGGCTGTTTATTTGCATACTTTTTGCCCTCTCAGCCATTCACTCATGCATCATACGTGAAGAGGAAATGAGAAATTCGAACCTTTACGATATTTGCTCTCAATAAAACTTTCCAAACCTTGAAAGGTCAAAGTTCATCAATGAGGATGGCCTCTTGAACTGCGCATTCCAAAGGGGAAGTAAGATACATATAATGTTACTAATCTCTCTTCCTCTCTCTCTGTTCGTCTATCTTAATGGTTACGTGAAACGTGTAAATTACACCAAAGTTCGAAAACCTGTAAGATAAAGTGCAGGTTACTGATGTGTTTTTACACGCTTAAAATGGCTTTTAGACTTTATTCATTTTTTCCGTCACGGTATCATTCGTAACCTGAAATCGGTCCCATTTCGTGCAAGTCGGTTCTCATGAGGTGTTGCGAGTGCGAGATTACAGCCCTCTTAACACGTTCGGCTGTATGCTCGACCGATTGTCAATAGAGCGCGGTATTTGTTCGCCGTGGGTCAGATTTGTAGTCATATGCTAATCAGCCAACAACCTATCTGCTTCAATACATATATGGTCACACCTCCCGCGCAGACTACATGAAGACTAACTGGCTAAGGCGGTTAAAGGACTGAATATAGGGAATGGTCATGGCTGAGTGGTAGTTTGAGCTCGGTACGTGCCAGTCCATGGAGATCAAACTACAAACCCAGCGGAATCGGGCAGCGCACCCCGTATACGCTTCATTTGAAGGGAGCGAATCCTATATACGGTCACACCTCGCTGCGCACAGAACTATGAAAGACTAATTGGTAGCACCGCGGTTAAAGGACTGAATAGAGAGGTTACTCGGGTGACAGTAATATGGCATTGGTTATGTGGTTAATGGGGGACATGTTAACAATAACATGGGTATAGACGGTAGCGCATTTGGTGTTGTACTTTGCTCAGAGAGTGAATTTTTGTTTACCGAAACGCGTATGTATCGAACTACAAACACAAAAGGTTGAGTTTCCACGTGTTGCACTTGATTTGGTGATCATGTTCAATGAATCGTGAATAGATTTGATCTCTTTCAAATTGAGCGTGTTGACAAGTTTTTTTTTCTGATTGTTTCTTTTCCGTATTTTTGTTGGGCAATAGTTCACACACTTTCGTCGCCTTGCTATACAAGTCTAATGTGAAACATTTGGATGAGGCTCCAGAAAGGGCAAATAATCGACGGAGGAAATAGTATTTGTGAGCAGATTGCATGTGCAAATGCTCTTCAGACGACGGGGCATTCGAGTGTTTCGGAATGCATTAGGGGAGCCACTGGACACCTTGACCACTCACATTAAAGAAGGACCGAAAGGACACTGGGGAGTGTTCACGTCAGGCTAGAGGGGAGGGAGAGTGTGGAGGTCGGAGAGACGCAGACATAATCATGTTGAAGAACAGCCGAAAAGACACTGGGATTTTTTCACGCCAGGCTAGAGAGAAACGAAAGAGTGTGGAGGTCGCAGAAACGCAGGAATAGTCATGTTAGAGAAGGAACGAAAGGACAGGGGCACTGGGAAGGTTTTACGTCAGGCTAGAGGGGAGGGAGAGAGTGTGCAGGTCGGAGAGACTCACGCGTATGAAGAAAGGGAGAATGAGATTATAAAGTTAGTCAGATATGAATCTTTTGGGTTCAGCTGGATTTTTGGGTGAACTATACTCGACTACACGTCACATGTCAATTTCTTATCAGTTGCTGTGGACATCCAAAAAATAATATGTCCAGTGTAATTGGTATGTTTACTAAGAGGGTTCGAAACAAACTGTACGCGCTAATTTTTCTATTTCGTACAAAACAAACTTCACTCTAAACATTTAAGTGTGTTTTTCCATTATTTACCTTCCATCTATGGCATAGTAGTACCCTACGCGATTGCTTTGAGCAATGCAAATATTGGAACAATGTCAACGCGAGATAGATGTACATATTTTGAGGGGTATAGTTTTGAATGATAAAGAATGGAGAGCAGAAAAAATCAGAGAATGATTGTAACTCTTGTTTACTAGTGAAACCGATATTTGACCCGAGAGTATGAACTAATTATGGTTCACTTTTGTTCACGTTTTTCAAAAACTCAGTCAAAGATTCGAAATTTCAAAAATTATTAGATCACCTCAAATCGTTTAGGAATGATAATTCTCTTCAGATTATTTCATTTCTACATACACAGAAACATTTTCTCTACGGATACTGGGTTTAAAACTTGAAGAGAAATAAAAACCAGAAAATACTATCGTGTCTCTGAAAATGATCTCAGGTTGGCTGGAGATTCCACTTGAGTGCAATTATTCACTCATCTCCTCCCACTCTTTCTTCGATCCACCATTCATTAGCCATATGGACACATCCTAATTGGTGACAGTCTCTCTGGCATTTATGGCTCTGGTCCAAATTGATGGATTACGGTAGAGGGGAGAATACGCAATATATCACGGGACACCCCACGTATCGAGATATTGGATGGGCATAGATCAACAGAACAAGAAGGAACAACAATAAAGCGGAATATTAAATCGGGGAGGACGATTTATAGCTGGTTTCAAAGATAAGTGTTCTCCTCTCTCTCTCTCTATCTATCTCTCTCTCTCTCTCTCTCTCTCTCTCTATCTATCTCTCTCTCTCTCTCTCTCTCTCTCTCTTACACTCTCAACGCAATTCATCTCCGTGCAGGTAGTCAATCTCGAAATAGCTGTTTTTGTCTCGGTTGGCTTTCCTGCCAACCCCGAATTCTCTCGCAAATCCCATGTAATTGGTGGAAAATGACCAAGAGGGGTCTCGACTCGGTTTGTTTTTGTTTCGTAGTCTGCGTCTCTCTGTTTAGAGTCTCTCTTTCTCTCTGCCCAAATAAAATAAACTTTTATTAATATACCAGGGGAGGAAATTACAAATGAAAAAGCAGAAATTCCAGAAAACAATGAACTTTGCGGATAGATTTGCTATAGATCGTGTTCTTTTAGGTCTGTGAACACAGAAAATCTACTAAACCGGTACTAGCCACCAAGTTCCTATAGAGAATCATAATTCAATTCAACGGGATTTGGGTTGTTAACAAAGATGTTTGATAACATGTATATTCTGGTATTTCATGCGTATTCCCCGCTAAAAGGGGTAGTCATATAATTAAAAGAGATGAAGAGTGCATTAGGCAGTGACGATGAAATTACGTCGTAATGTACAACCATAAGAAGGAACAGGGAACATTTTTTTGTAGAATTCTCTGTTAGAATAAAATATTGATTTTTATTAACGAAACGATTTTCAGCATTTTTCTACCATGAAACTCCAAAAATATTGTTCACGCCAACAAAGGCTGAGAGTTTTTTTCCCTTTCTCGTTTCTAACGCTCGAAACTCTCGTGGAAAACTGGTATTCTCATTTACCAAACAAAATTTTCTCTTTGTATATTTGTGTTCGCTCTTTCTAATCCTTTTCAAAGGTCAAATCGTATATTCTTCGAAAGTGATTTTTTTATATTCGTTTTTACTTTCACACTCTTTTTCGAATGTCAAAATGCGCGTCTAATCTTCTAATTGGCTACTTGACTGCATCTGGCGGATACGCAACATGAGAAAGAGAGGCGAATATTATGAATTGGAGGGCAATCAAAGGACTGAATTGGAGAGATATTGGTCCCGAGACGGAAAGAGGGGGTACTGTAGGAACGATGATCACGCTTTTAGTTGTTCGTTGAGCTTTCATGCTCTTATTTCTTCATTAAACAGCATTTGTCCGCATACATTGTCTCTCCCTCTCTCTCTTTCTCTCTCTCTCTCTTTCTCTCTCTCTCTCTTTCTCCCTTTCTCTCTGTCTCTCCATCTCTCTCTCTCTTCAGGTAATCTCTTGACTATCGGGTATCTCTTGTTTCCTCTTTTTGTCCCAATCGTTTTCAAGTCGGAAGTGTCCTCTTACTTGCTTTTAAGTCTTTTCGAGTATGTACTCAGACATCGAAAGCGGAGGTGAAAACTTCATTTCATCCCAAAAAAAGAATGTAGGAATATCTTTTATTCTAAAAAGACCACAAAAACCTTTAGATGAGAACGTCTCGTTACTTCTAGCCGTAACATGCAAAACATGCTCGATTACGTTTTAATTACGTTAAATGTGAATTTTCCATTTTTCAAATTCTGAACTAAATATTAGTTAGTCAGAAAACAGTGAGCTCAAGCTATGAACCCGATTCTTTTCCGTTCCCACAAAAGCGGTGTAGGTTAATAGGAAAGGGGTCGGGGAATTAATCCTTTTTGAGATGGGCCGGGGGCTTAGGAGAAGAGATACTTGTGACATGATGTAGTGGCAGGCGAGGGTTCGATGGGCAGAAACAGTCAAGGGTTTAGAGAAAGGTGCTCTCAAAAAAATAAGTAAGTAAAGTTCTGTGTAGAGGTTGCTATTCCTAGAGCAAGCCTACACAATGTACATTTACCTGTCCCGCTTTGTATCTAGTCTGTGTCCGTTCTTTTCCGGTCTCAAATCGAAAGTTATGTCGTGCATCGCAATCAAACTACAACAAAATTCGGTCACGCCCTACATTCGATACAGAAATTATGTGCTGTAATATTGACCAGAAAATGCCAAAGTCTACGTATAAATGGTGAAAGCTATAGAGTACTTTGGTTTCAACCGAAGTACAACAACAATTCTCACAACCATACCCCCTCCCCTGTATTTCTATTGTTGTTGTGATCACCTGGCTGGTTGCGCAATATCTGCCTGCAGCTGGCATCATGCCACCCGGTTGCCTATTTATCATTAATTCATAAAGGGGCTTTCGTCCCGTAATGAGGGGTAACTCGATAGGCGTATCCATTCATGGAAGAACCACGTCAAAAGCAAACAAACACCCTAAGGTGTTACCTGGAAATCTACCAGGAATAAGGTCAAATGTGGGGTTACGGGGAAATAATGTGAATACCGTGAGGACAAAGTGACCCGTGTTCATTCTGAGTGTGTCGAGAATCGGAAAACATAAAAAAATCTAAACTGATAGAGATGTAAATATATATTACCTAGAACAAACGTATCCATTGTAATGAACTTAACTTCATATTTTCTTATCCAAGATCTCAATATATATCATTTGAACGAGAACTTCTTTCCAGAACGTTCTCGACGATTCGTCTCGTCAGTGGTGGGTAGCGGATGGCAGATTCCAACTGAAACGTCCGTTCTACGCCCTCCGCGTCTTTCCCGTTCAACCGGAGGATGCCGGCATGTACAGGTACATAATCATATAGAAATCTACATTTTATTATCATGACACCGATAACACTTGATTTTCCGTCAAAGATGGTGTGAAACAAACCAAATATGTTCACTCGGATTGAACCGGCCAAACCGTGAGTAAATTTAAAAATCTATCAAATATGTCATTCAAAGAAAATTCATACATTTCTTCTGTATCGTTTATATTCCTAATTTAAAACGGTTCCAGATGTCGTTTGGAGACGGATCCTCTTTTCGCTCTCACAATGAGTTCGGCCTACGTGGAACTAACTGTTATGGGTTGGTTGACACTCTTTATAGATCACAGGTGTTGTAACATATCTCCAGTCTATATTTCAAATGTAATGATGTGGGATAAACTACAAAGATGACGTGATTAGACAACATCTATACTCGGCGCCCCTATTACAAAATGCGAATCTTTTTTAACCTCATTTGTCTGTTTCCTTCGGTTGGAACTAAACTTGTCGTGATTTGAGCATTTTTTTCAATTTCGACCCATAAACATGTGATAAATAAATAATGAGAAAACGAAAAGTGGAAGTTCAAAGCCGGCTAGTTTTTTGTTTACTCGTAAAGTATTGACAAATAGCCGTTCTCAGTAGTAATGGACGGGTAACTCGATTGAAAGGACCTCTGAAAACAAACAGGATGGTTGGGACTCGTTAATGTTTTTAGAGGGGATCAACACGCATTGAACTCATGAAATTTGAAGTAGTTGATGAGCAAAATTGGAAAAGTTAATTGTAGTTTGATCATCGCGTACAACTTAGGTGAGATACTGACTAAAGTAGAACTCTGTAGTACAACTGCTGTTACGAACCCTGAAACGTGAACGTTCCTGATTGGTACCATCAAAGTAACACACTAATAAAACTATGGCAGCAGTCTGCGCTACTACTTTCCTAAGTATTTTATTCCTACAACAACGTAATGATGACACATGACTGGTCATTTTGGGGTGGTAATTTTGTGCCAATTGACAGATGATTCGCTTCCTGCCACCCTTTCCCCAATGGGGGTCCTAACAAAGGGTGACTAATACATAGCATGAGCCACAACAATTCGTTCAAAGGACTGCACTGATTGACTACGGTAACGGAAAAACAGCTGTGTCAAAATGGGAAAGATTGTTGTAAGATTCTTTTTGCCCGCGTAACGTCCGCTGAATTGCTCATTAATTTGAGCACGTAACAATGGACATGACTAAAAAATATTGTAGTTGTTATTCCTATTTTTGTTTTGATTAAGATTGTCGTGTGTTCTAAAACAGAATTCATCATTCGGTATAGTCGTTGCTAATGGAAAGGTGGGAGGATACTGTATATCTCACTTTCCGCTGTGTACGCACACATGTCTTTGATTTAAAAGTATGCTCGTTACGTGCTCTGATAGCGCAGTCGTTAGCGCCCTGTCACAAATCTTTTGCTAGCAGGTTCGGTTCCGGCGAGAGATAGAAACTTATAAATTTGGCACTCACTGTAGAACGGTTTGCGATTAGATAACAGTAAGGAGAGTTTGGTTCATGAAAGGCTTAGTTCTCGGCCGATTTTTTTCTTCTTGTTGTTATTCTGAACGGCAACCAGTGAAATATCAAAGCAGTATCTTGAGCTTTAGTGTTTTTTGTTCGATCCAACTTATAGGGAAGAGTTCGAGTAGTTCCTGATCTATAAGATTTTCGAAAACATCCCATTCCCTTCCTGTCTAAGGTTGACAAATCTCTCCAGTTGACCTTGATTAGAAAGCCCTGAGGGGTTATTCTGTCAGTCTCAGCCCCCCCCCCCGTGTTTCCGATCTTATCTCCAATCTTCTTTCCCCAATTAATTGGTCACGGCTGACCGGAGCCCAATTCCACCAATTTGCCAGTTCATTGGCTATTTTGAGCGGGAACGCCAGTCAAATCTGGCAAAATATGTCGTCTGCACGCGGGGTCCAACTCAGACGTGTTTGCGCTAATTTAGCGAGAGGGCATTGAGGTCGATGAGGACGCAGACAGTCTAAGACAGTCAGCGTTTCTTTGACCTGTACACTCTCTTTGCAACTCCGATACAAAGTGACAGCCCCAATTGAATGGTAATTGTCTAACAACTCAGATTAAAAGCCATTAGGTTCTAGTTGACGGAAAACAACACTTAGTTCACCGACTCACAGATTGGGCTTATAAAACTATGAAAGTTGTGCACTTTTTCTAAATCTATGACTGAACTATGATTCGGCTTCTGATCTCTACGTTTAGTTGGAACTACTATGGTTGAGCGGCAATCACATACTTTAAAATGCGCGCAAAATTATTTTAATTGCTGCCAACTCGACTGCTTTTTCTATGTAAACTGCTAATGGCAGCCTCATTTGAAACGTTTAGCGGATTTGTAAACGGACCGGAATAGAAAGGTGAAGAATCAGCGGGAGATTTGAAACTATCAAAAAAATCATTCTGAAAAACTTTTCATAAACGTTTGATGAGATCAGCATTCTGAAACTGACCTAATCTTGTTGGTACGTGTACTTCGACGCCTCAATTTACGAATTTGAACCGAAGAGCAACGGGATCAAACTACCATTACAGGAGCGGGCCCATGAATGATGTTTTTGTGTGTAGCGGAAATGGGTATACTTATTATTCTCCAAATATTTTGGTTTTTGGTTGAATACGGACACCACTCAATACGCCCAAAAAAGGGTCCGCATACTCCGTCAGCCATGGCTGTTTTTTGATGGTGATGGGCTTCATTTGCTCATTAGACTGCTAACTGACTAATGATGACACGAGAAGCATCAAATGAACAAAAACCAGAGCAGAGAGGGACGTTTTGCAAACGATGGGACACTAAAACAAAGAATAAGCATATGTTTTCTGAATTTACGATCAGAAACAGTAGCAGATCAAGTTGAACGGACGTCCCGAAAATTTCAGAATAATTTTTAGAAACGAGTTATTTGTGTCAAGTGCAATAGGATGTTTTTTTATAATTAGAGCCGCGGCTATGCTTCAGTAGAGAAAGTCCACAACTTCAAAACGCATAAAGGATCTATCGAATTCTCACGTTTAAAGTAAATCATGCTTTGAATTATGATCTTTGACCTTTGACATTCTTCCAGTCCGACCTGTGGCCCCTTCCTCACCGGAAGTGACGTCATCGACCAATCGATCGGTCACTCTGTCGTGGAACCACAACACGGCAAAGGCACATCGACCTATTCTACGGTTTTCGGTACAAGTCAGGTGAGTGTCCCATATACCATGTTAGGTTCATAACTTTCCTCCCCCTATTTCTTGGATTCTATTTTCTCATCCTTTTTCATACTCTCCTTCCCTCTCTTCTATCTCTCCTCTCTATAATTCTCTCTCTATAATTCTCACTCTCTAAATTACATCTCTATCTCAATCTCCTTATCTTTATTGGAACTTACCGAAAGACCTCACAAAAGCTGCTGCTACAAAGATCTGTGATATGTATGATGATCACCTCGTAACGAAGCGAAGTGAATGAATAAATATGTAACGAAAGTTGAATATGTGTCCAGAACACTAATTCCATTTCACGATTTCTTTGTATTTGCAACAACCATATTTCAGGTCGCTATCCGACGACCACCGCTTCGTGATTCCTGCTCCCTCCAACGCGACTTCTGTCATCGTCGACAACCTCTCGCCCTTCACCCTCTACGCTTTCTCCGTCCGGGCAGAAAATGCAGCCGGTCAAAGCGAGTTCGGACCGGAGAAGAAACAGAGAACCCGTGGAAATCGTACGTTTCTCATTATAAATGTTTGTTGGTAAAAACTGTAGGGAACTGCAGGCTTAAACGGTACTTCTCTCAGGTACCGCTCTGTTTGTAGTTCAATGCATTGGCGTTTCAGTCACGAGTCGAAAATTGTGCTGTGTGTGTGGAGCAATCTATAACCAAGCTATTTTATAGTTCGTTTCACCAATCAATGTCCTTGTACAGTAATCTGTAAAATATTCGCGAGGCTTTTTCTAATGAATAAATTATTATTTTGGTCTCAAACTTTCAGAGTTTGTTGATGTAAAGGTAGAAAACACAATGGTGAAATGTTAAGTCATTTTAAAAATATCAAACTACCTAACGCAAACCTTTAAGTTTGCGCAGATTACTGTAGAGGGTTACAAGTGCGTGAAACAGACTATATCTTCGAGTTCAACATACGGTACTCAGTTCATATCTGTTTTTCCTCTTGGATGACCGGATATCTAGTTGAAACTGTAGAATATGTTTTTTCTTTATTCCAACGTTTTTTTTCATATAAGTTTTCATTTTCATTCATCCTATCCATTATTTTCTTGATTACAGCCCCAACCCTGCCACCTACCATCGTTTCTCTGAAGAATTCCACGAAAGGGTGTATTTCTCTGGAAATCTCACCGCCGTCCAAAATGGACGGAGATTTGAAGGGAATCACCATTACGACCACCGCCGACAAAGGGATCGAGCCGCGTAGAGAACAGTCAGTTTCAAACATTTCGTTGATTTGATTTGTGATTGAATATGTTTGTAGTTTCATCTCGAGACAGATCCCTTTTTCGAGTTTTGAGCGAAAGCAGCGGGTTCAAACTACAAACACAGCAGAACCTCGCAACATGTAACAACTTGAGTCTACGGAAAATGATTGTATTCTTGGGTTCTTCCGTCGTATGTTTAGTATTAGTTCGGCCTATTGGTTAAATGAGTATTCTCTGATGTAATTTTCCATTCTGTAACTCCAGTTTCCCGGGTCCGGTCCTGAAGCCGTTCCGGGTCTGTCATCTGCGGCCGGACTCTGTATACGAAATATCAGTTGTGGCCGAGAATGATTTTGGCCTGTCGCCAATCGCCCACCATCTGTTCAATACGGATCAGTCAGGTTAGTTAAACCGGGTGGAAAACTAGAACATCACTTTGATCTCGTCAAGTCGTTTTTCTGGAACTCAACGTAAAACATGAAATTCATGACTTATTTGAATCAGCGCGTCTATTCGATGTTTCTTCATGGTTTAGGTGTTTAGTTTAGAAAACATTCGTAAATATGTGTATTCAACTTTTTTAATTAATTGAAATCAATATCGAGTTGTAAATTTTTCAGTTCCCCAGTTTGCTCCATCTGGTCTCAGTTTGACGTCGGTGATTGGATCTCAGAAGATTCTGGTCAGATGGAAGGCTCCAGAAGCAGTTGAGCACATCGTTCGCTACAATTTGTACCACAAGGTCAGTAGAGTATTTTCATATTGTGAGATTCAAGTTTTAACGTTTATTCAATCACATCTCACTCTTTCAAAACAGTATTCCGTGCCTGCTCTACAGTTTCTTATATATAAGTTGATTTATTTATCATAGTTGTATTCGAGGCGGGACAGTGTTCAAAGTGCTCATGTTTTCACGTTTAGAGCTCAATTCTCAAAATTCAGAAACACGACGATGCGAAGTGGAGCGTGGAACATCTGTTGTTGGCAGAGGAGAGGGCGTCCACATTCAAACACGAAATATCCAGACTCGGTAAGATTGATAGAGTCATCGCCAACGGAAAGGCAGGAGGGTACTGTACATCTCACTTTCCGCTCTGTACACACACATGTGTTCGATTCCAAAGCTTGCCGGTTATGTTCTCTAGTAGGGTAGGGTTTAGCGCCCTGCTACGAACGTTTTGCTCGCAGGTTCGATTCCGACGGAAACAGACATTTATAAATTTGGCACCCACTATATCACGGCTTGCTCTCCCTTATTTAGTATGCATAAACGTGAGGCGTATTGTTGGCAGAAAGTTTGTATACTTACAGCACTCTTATCATATCACTTTTGCGAATTTTGTTGTGTTTCACACGTTCCACATGACAATGCTTCTAACTAGTAAGGTATTCATTCAGCCCCGTCCACGGAGTACCACGTGAGGGTTTCTGCGTCAACGGCAAAGGGAGAAGGACCGAGGAGTGCCGTACACACGGCTACTACCGATGTGGCAGGTGAGCAGAGTATAGGATTTGGCTCTTTATGGAACAGGCCTATACGTTGTTTGGTACTTCAATCCTCTGTAATCGTAGTTCGATCCCGTTGCCTCTCATTGAAATGTATCAATTATGGTGGCAGGATCAACGTAGAATGATAATTGGGTCACTCCCTGTACGTATTCATAAACATCCTCAACTTTCCATACCAACCTGCGGCTTCGCAAACGTACGCTATTTCGCTGCTCCTCATTCTGCCGGAATATCGCAAAACAGTGCACGAAACAAAGTGACGCAAGATGCTTGTAAATTACATGTCCATTTTTTGAGTGTAATACAAAAGTTTGGTAGTTGTTCTGTCTTCACGTCTTGCTACCCTCTCATTTATTGTTCTTTGGTTTCAGCACCAGAAGCGGTGGAAATCAGTTCCTTGACGTTTGACTGTAAGAACGGAATTCAACTGACGTGGGACAAGATGGCCGGTCCGGTAGAATACCGAATTGAGATGGGAAACCTGACCCGGACGATGACATTTAACACCACCCTAAATAAGGTAGAGTTTATGAAAATGTCGTTACGAAGTGGTTGGGATGGAGAACATCATCTTCGCCTAACGTGCGACCGAACCGAATCATAAGAACAGAAAATTCTGAAAAGGACTGAAATCATTCGTCGAGGCATTCTGAAACAAAAACAATCACAAACTAGAACAAACAGAACATTAATGAGAGTGTCAAGAAAGTCGTACATCAACATGGAATGGAAATACTGAAAATGCCTATTATTTAGTGACAAAACAAGAATTGAATTTGGTAAACAGAAACTACATCAGAAGTTATCTTCAAGTTTTGTCTCTTGAAGAGCATAAAAGTTATCGAAGACTTTCCAGTTGGACGTGATCGACCTGTCTTTGAATGACGAGTATACGGTGAGGGTGGCGGCAGGGGTCAGGAGCTCTATTGACAACTCCACCCTTCTCATGGGGGATTGGGGAGAGGAACACCAGTTTGTACTCAATGGTACGAGTGTGAAATAGATTACAAGAGTTGGAAAATTATAATATTATAACTAGAAGTAATAAATTGTGCGACGACACATTAGCGTCGTGCTCTACCGTTGCAAGTTTTTGCATTCTGATGTATCAAACTAGTTTCAAGTACAAAGTATAGTTTTTGTTCTAAAGTTGAACAGTAGTGTCTTTGAACGTGATGTTGTTTTTTTCAAATATCTTCCTGTTACTTCCCCTTATTTCAGATCGATGTGTCTTCCTTTCATCTATATGTACTGCACACACTAAATGTCAACATCTTGTACAGGTGGGGATATACTAAATATAACAGAATTTTGTTATTGTTTTCGTCAAAATAAAGACTGCAGTATAATGAAGATCAATGTTTATGTTGTGTAAACCGAATTCTCTGGTTTAATTAAAACTGCTGGTGGAAGACAAGTTGTCATAGTGGTGTTTAGCGGTGGTGGCTGTTTTTTGACAGTTTTGTTGACTAGGTTTCGAGCTTCACTTCTGACAGTTGTTGTCTACGTTTGAAATCCCTCAGATTCCGTATTTTTTCCGATGACGAGATGTTTTCAGGCCACTCCGTCACGGAGACTTTCCTACTTCATCGCACTGGCTGCTCTTTCGCTCTTCATTGTACTTTGCTTCTTGGTAGCATATTCTCTCAAAGGGTTAGTTTCGTTAAAACTTTGTTTTCGTCTTTTCAAAACTCTAAGTTATCACAAGCCGGTGTAGAAAATCTTAGAAAAAGTCGAACTGTTTGTCTCTTGTAGTATGCGGATTCCAATCGTGGGAAACAGTAACATGAGGAAAACATGTAAAAGTTTGAAATTTGTGCAAAACAGATTACGCATCACTCATTTCCGGGTTCATAAACTAACCATGTTCCGAATATTTGTCTGAACGAAACAAGTGTCTGTTCCAGGAGATGTGTTGACATGAAGAAACTGTTGAAGAAGAAAGAGAAATGTGTCTATTTGGAGGAACTCAGTCCACTGGTATACGGTATGTTGACACGGTTATATGCAATGACTATTGTGATTTCTGGGTGTCTCGGGCACTGAGTCTCATATACTGTTCACTCATTTTCAGTTTCGTAAGGATCTTGGGTACTGTGAATGTTCAACGAATAATTTTTGACGCGCGTTTTTCTGTGTTTCAGTTAGAAAGCTGCTGTTGAAGTAGTTTTTCAACAAAAAATTCAGCCCTTTCAACTTTTTGAAAATAAATACCTTTGTTTTTCACAGATTCAACCGGCTGCGAGGATATCCCAGTAGAACTGTTCTATGGATACTGCGAAGACCTGGGCAGAAACGACAACGCCAAGTACAAAATGCAGTTCGAGGTGAGATAGTGAGATTACTTAGTGTTAGAGCTTGGAGACTTTCATCTACTGAAGTGAACAGCATAAAACCAACAAAGATTGGTTTCATATTTCAAGCACAATATTAAGATTTTTAAAATTATCAGAGCAACTTGTTGTAGTACAACGTCGAATATAGTTCATGGGAAGCACGTCAGTTATGCTCAAAAACGAATATATTGAAATTTACGATGTTTTTTTTAATCAAAAGATGTATTAGATGTTTCGAAACTTCTATCTGATACGCAGCTATGCCAATTGGCAACGAATTCCACCTACGTCTCCTGTTCGCCAATTGGCGCCAATATGACCCAAGTGGCAGGATAATGTGGCGCGTGCGGGTCGTTTAGTCATTGTAGCCGGCCTAATTCGGCCTTATTTGGGCAATCGGAAAGAGGCTCGAAGACGCAACTTTGTTATGCAAATTGGCAACTCGCATCGAATACTCAGTCAACATTGAATACTCAGTAAATGGGGAGAGTTAAATGTACAGTGAAACTACACTAGGATTGTAAATCCGTTCAAAGTCTTGCAAGAGTTTGTTGGAAATGAACTCACAACAATGTGGTGTTGGACTTTTTTACTTTCAGCAAATTGAGCAGATGACGTCATCAGACTGCACGCAGCCGGATGAGTTGGAGAAGAATTTGGATAAAAACAGGTGAGTGTCGGGGTAAGCAGGGTAATTCAGAGGCCGTTGGCGATTGGATTCTGAGATTCATTCGAAGGCTGGGAAAAATTCAATTCCATGTAGCAAATTCGGAACTAGTTATTAAAATGTTCTCAAGCATACTGTAGGGGCCAAAGGAAGTGACAAAGGCAAGACGAGGACTATACAACTAATTTTCCAGATATCTGAATATCGGTGCAATGGAAAACTCTCGAGTGCATCTGAACTCTCCTTCTGGGTCTGACTACATCAACGCTAACTTCATTGACGTGAGTCAACTCTCATGTCTGACTATTTAGCAGGGTGTCAAAAAGGATGTCAGTTGTTTTCCTTAACAAGTTGGTATGGGTCATTATCTGTCGAATACTACTCTATCAATTATCAGAGTTTAGAACAAAACAACATTTCCATGTCTCTTACTCCTACATTTCAACCACTCTAAGTTAAATGTTCCCACAAATGTTACATATTTCTGATGCTCTACTTGTTTGATAAAACTGCGCCGTTCCGGTAAACTCAGTTAGATGGCCCTAAATATGTAATAACGGTGTAGATTATGGGCTAATCCTAATAACCAATTTGACCAGAAAGGTAATTTATTATAATTGAATCCGGATGTGTCCGACGAACGCATTGGAATTGGATAAAATTTCGGGGAACGGACGGAAATTTTGATAGTTGTAGTAAAATTATAATATTGAAATCTGAAAATAGAATCGGTATGTGGATCAAACATTAAGTCAGAAATGCAAACACAAACACATACCTTAATCAGCACCATTCAGAATAAGAGAGGCTAGAATTTCCTAAAAAAAACATATAAAATATACAAACATATTAATTTGATACAGATTATCATCTCAACAACTCACTACTCATTATCATTCAACAAAGTCATATAGTGGAGATTTATAGTCCTGCGAGAAGCGGAATGCGTACATCGCCACCCAGGCCCCCCTCCCTTCCACCTTCGCCGACTTCTGGAGTATGGTCTGGCAGGAACGGTGCAACATCATCGTCGTTATCACCAACTTGGTCGAAGATGGCAGGGTGAGTGAATAGATCAATAATTGATCGGAACTAGCAACCTTATAATTCCGAGTACTTCATCCCGATTCCAACTGTATCATTCGAATGTTTCCTCTGACACGCATTTTATGTATCACCTTTTCTTCATTGTGAAAAGTGTGACTGTAACGGCACACTCTGTATACGTGCCATGAACGTCAACCAGTAAATTTCGTGATTGCATTTGGCTTGTTTTGACGCTTTAGGCTCTATTTTCGATCTCTCAGCTGAGTCCGACATATTTTCCACCAATGCGTCCTCATTTCTTTTCGAAACACTAGAATACAAATTGTATCAACCACTCAATGCATTCAAATTATTCCATCCATATCATTATTAATAGCTCCTGTATTCCAGCGTAAATGCGACCAGTACTGGCCCGCCAGTCCACAGTCGATGCAGACACACGGAAGTCATACTGTGGGACTCGTCTCCGAGACATCCAATGCCCATTTCATACATCGAATACTCAGTCTACGACTCACCAAATGCGTTCCGCCGGTACGTGATCGTAGAGATCAGTGCACATAAAGAGTGGAAATTGAAAAAATGAATCTCAGAAAAAATCGAATTTTTAGAGTTCTCCGAAAGCCCTGAAAAACAAAGTACAAAGTACATTCGCTTGTGTCGTCCAATCAATGAATTACAAGATCTTCACATGATTTATATTTGAAGTTTTGTTTCTTATGTGTGGAGAACCTCTAGTATTTGTAGCATTGGTAGTTCGCTGTTTGTACAAATTGTAGTTTAATGTTTGTAGGCGGAACGTCGTGTGCACCAGCTGCACTTCACTGGTTGGCCGGATCACGGAGTGCCAGACTCAGTCTTTCCCCTGCTCACTTTCATGAATTTTGTATCAGATATTCATTCCACGGGTCCTATTGTTGTTCATTGTAGGTGAGGAAACAGTTTCAACATTGATTCTCGAAACTGTATCTTTTTTTCCAATTTTTAACTATTTTTCATTGCTCAAGAATAATAATAGAACGTGGTTCTGGACATTAAATAGATATCGAAATCAATGAAACTCTTGATAGAGCGTAACTAGCATTGTTGGGTGTTGTAATAGTTTTGAAATACAATAACTTTTATGAAACATAGAGAATGAGAATTAAAAAGAAAGTAAGAGAGGGGTATGGACGTTGCTCATCTCATTTCATTAAACTATAGTTGTACTTTATATTGAACCTTATTTAGTTTCATATGATGATTTCATGCTTTTATTATAATATTTTTCAAAACCTTTTCAAAAGCCAATTTCATTTGCAGTGCGGGTGTAGGTCGTTCCGGTTCTTATATTTTGGTGGATAGTATGCGACGTCATCTGATAAGCTTCCGAAGGCTGAATATCATGGGACATCTGATTCACATGAGGAGACAGAGGGAGAAACTCGTACAGACGGTGGTAAGTCACGGCCAAATTTTCAAGAGACTAATGCAAAAATATAAAATGTTAGGATTTATGTTAATTTACTATATATATAATGAATGAGAGAGAATCTATAAATGTTCTCCATGCAATTTCGCGAAATCTTGAAATTCCCCATTACTAGTTGGATTCAAAATTAGCAGAAACCGAAATTTCAGACTCGATAAACAATGACAGCCAGAATTGAACTAGGTTGAGACAGTTATTCCCACATGTATGGAACAGTGATTTATCCGTCTTAGAATATTTTGTGTACACTCGCACCGAGTATATGATTATTTATGAATTCATCGGAGAATGTTTTTAAAAGACGGAGGGATTAATGTTAAAATATGTCAATAAATCATTATCTTTCAACATGAATAAAACGAAAACAAAATGAATTAACAAATTCATGGTATATCGAATGGAAATACTTTATTGTACATCTCAGGAGCAATATCAGCTGTGCCACGAGGCTGTTCGACAACTGATTCGACATGGAATTACCAGGGTCCACTCTGATTTGTTCCAACGGTTAGTAAAGTAAATAATTGGGTGAAAAAGTTAACTAATCTATTATTTTCGTTCTACAAACTCGACAATTGATGTAATTTGTTTGAAAAATTTGTTTAGAAAAACATTGAAATTTCCATAAAACCGAAACCACTCAGTTCTGATTGGAAAACTGGTCAATGAGAGAATGGTATTTTCAGGTACCTCAACTACCTCGCAGAAGAGAATGTGAACGGCAAAACGAGGATGCAAATGCAGTACGAAGTAGGTTTCGATCATAAATAATAGTGGTACAAGTTTTATTTCAACAGTAATCTGCCGAATTTTATCAGTGTATGACTCACAGAGCTCTATTCTGTACAGTTTACACCGTTCACATGATCATCACATTATCGTTTAAAAGCATTAATACGGCTATAACGGATGGAAAACGGCGCCGGAAAACAAACATATTTACTATAAAAGGAAGGGAAACCCGTGGTTTTCATCGCAAGTCATGTGTCGTTTTCTCGTCTTCGCCTGTCTTCTGCTTGCCACTGCCTGGGCATGCGCGCCCATCGGTACCAGCACGGTTACCACCACCGCCGCAACAACGGCCGCAACTACCGTACCAACAACAACTTCAACAACAACAACCACAACAACGACGCCCCCAGGTAGACGTCGTCGCGCTTCCGACATCGTAGCCGAAAAGAAGAACAACAAAGAGACACGAATTGATATTATATGATAGATGTATTGTGAAAGTTTGGAAAAAATAAAGTTCTTGTATTGATTCGATTTTCATACACCGACGACAATAGGTTCACAGCGTGAAAAGTTCATTGTCATGTCTAGGTGATGTTGAAATACGAGGTGTGCGTCAAATCAATTCGCAGTAAATGAGAAGGTTGGGTACCAGACAGCGACTACCGTTCCGCACTTTTACCCTTTCATACCAAGAACAAGTCAGGAATTTGAAGACAGCGGAACTGAAATGCTACTACACTCAAACAGCAGAAAAAAACTCAATATACCATAATAGAAATAGAAATTTTTGGGTGTGAACTAATATAAATTTTCAGTCTTGTACTAAACCAGTATCGATTTCTTTGAGTTGTTACATTATTGATTACTTCCAGGATCTTTGTGAATGTCATCACAAGCCCTCGTGTCCGCCGCCCACCGATTTTATAGTTTTACCAGTGAGTAGATATATTTTCATGTTTAGTTTGAACTTTCGAAGCTGGTTTCGATTCGTAGTCGAGTTGGCAACATCTTTAATTCGAAGTCACTCGTATTCTGGTGCGCAGACATAACAGTTCCAGATGGAAACAACCATGAATCATGTGACTAAGCTTACTAATGTTTTCGTGAAATTTCCGTCTGTCTTATTTACTGCTTGAGATTCTTCTGCTCGAACAATCATATTGCAATTGTAAATTATTTTCAGGGTTATCACCGGCAAGACGAGTTCATAGTAGCCAGCTGGGCCTGTGAAACTGAACAATTGTGGGAATTGGTCTGGCACAAAAACTGTCAGACGATACTACTATTAGGTAAGAACTGGAGCAGAGACATAAAAGTTACTTTTTACATCGAATTAACATGAATTAACACACACTCAAGACAAAAACCCAACAGAGGAATAGAGTTTTTTCCATAACCGTTCTTACAGTTGTTCGGTAATTTTTTTCACGGAAACGTTTTGTATATAAATTATGACAGAGAGATGAGAACACATACGTCATGGAAAAAATAAACTGTTTTTTTTCAATTTAATCATTTATCCAGCTGACGAAGGCTACTGGTCGGGTATCGAGCAAGTGGGCGAGATGAGTATTCAACACGGCGAGAACTTTGTTCTGCTACAGAATAAGGAAGATCAGGTTAGACATGGAAATTAGTTTGGAACTTTCAATGCTCACATATCACTCATAAAAATAAACATAATTGCCATTTTTGAAACAAAAAAACAATAGTTTGATGTTTGCTTCAAATTTATGTTTTTTTTCTGTGTTGTGTGTCGACTATTATCTGACACATGTTTGTTTGTAGTCGAGGTGCGAAGGAACGTTAAATTACAAATAAGTCTATGTCTGAATGCAAAGAAGTCGAAAGTGAACAACCACATTAATATAACAACCATGTTGATGTGTACATGAATAGCAAGTAAATGTGTGAAAAGACGTGATAATTTCCAGTTATGTGTCCGAATAGTTCCGGTGTGTCGTCATAAGTTGGAGCGAGACTTCTGGGGTGAATTGGAACGAATTCAACACGAGAGACTGGCCTATCACGATGCTCCTCTTCTCATTCTCAATCCACCGGTCAATGTTACGGTACGTAAAGTTCGTAAATAGGGGTTGAATTCATAAAAGTTGTACTTTGATCTCATACACATGAGAGTGAAAGGTGACTCGAACGCAAGGGTATCAAACTAGACATACACATGAGAGTGAAAGGTGACTCGAACGCAAGGGTATCAAACTAGACAAAACACACAGAGAATCAGACAAACATGATCGTTTCATCGTGTTAGTCTAGACGCAATTCCTAGGTATCAGCTATCCACTTACACAACTGAACTGTAAATGTGACGTTTTGATAATATGGTGTAAGCATTGATGAAAACTACCTGTGAGTTTTGTTTGTGAATATGTTTTTGTCTGGTTATCAACCCATTTCAGAGTTCGGCCACGAGAAGTTCTCTCGCCCCTCAGTCCAGCTCAGAATACGTGACTGCCAGGGGATCGGTGTCCAGCGCGGGTAAGTGGATATAGAGGTTTCTGAACGGAGAGGATGATCTTGTACAAATTACTAATGAACTAATAATGCTCATCCATCAAGAATTGTATTTTAAAGAATACTTAGAACCACAAACCAACCCATTTCAATAAGTTAACTTCTTATTCTGTGGCGTCTTTGAGTATTTATTGAGCCCTTATTGTATCGCCTTTGAAGTATCTCATACAAATGATTTTGGGAAACCTAGTACATCCTCTATTCTATGCTATTCTATTCGATTCAAATCATTTTTCCAGAGCCGTCCCCCTCCCTGGCGTATTCCCTGTGTGCCCTGACCGCCTTGGCCTGTCAATTGGAACAACAGGGTTGTATAGATGCCGTCCAGGTTCTATCCTCCTATTCCCGGTTACATTGCGGAATCTGGACATCTAGGGTGAGTATATCCTTCAATTCACCAACAACTACTTGATTGGCTCAACTGACTGTACAATGAGTAGCGAGCTGATTGTTGGTTATATAGAGGAGACAGTGTGTAGATCATCGAGACGCAGACATGCCATGCCGGTCGCTCGCCAGAGCACCACCCTTCACAAAGTCGATCGACGATACGGTGTCCCCAACGGGTTCATGGCGCCTGGATCAAATGTGGGCGGCGCCAGAGAAAAGACAAAATTATGCTATGTGCCTGACTTCTTTCTGTGAACAAACATAGATGTTCTAGCAGAACTCAGTTATAGAAATGACATGTTTCTGACTTAGTTTGACTCTCAGCTGAGACGGAAAACGTTATGCAAAAAAGCTACTTACATACTTGCTTTGGGACAAGCGAACCCTATATAAGGCTTTTTTTCAGGCGGATATCGAGTTCATCTACGATCGATTGACGGTGTTGGTGGGAGGAAGCAGGGTATAGCATACACATCACTTTGTACAAAGATAGCAATAAATCATATGATCTCTGTTCTGTTCTTAACCTGTTGGAGTCACTTGAGATGTCGAGTGCTGAATTTTTTACTGGTAGTCCAATACTTTTTTTTACGAAAACGTGTGAATCTTGTTTTCGTATTTATTCCGAACGAAATGGTTGTTCTTACAAGTAGTTACGTGTCAAAATATAGAAAAACGCCCGGAGAGTTTGATGTTTCTGCTCATTCAGTTGTTGAAATCAGGAAGCAAATAAAATACATGACTGGGAGAGGTGACAATCAATCGGAAAGAGAAACTGCAACCTTGGATATAATAACAGAAATGTCCCCTCGAAACATGAAGAACTATGAGAAAAAGTAGGATCTCATTTTTAAATAATAACCCCCTGCCGAAAGTTCCCTGGAGAGTTAGATGAGTCAACCGAGAAACGAAAAGCAAATTCAGAGTTCCAGTTGACCAGTGGTTTGTCTGGGATGTCCATAGTTCGCGAAAATCCCGATTTCGCACCGAAATTTCTCATGCTGAATGTGATCACGTTCCACAAGTGCGCGCTCGGGAAAACTGTACTGTAGCAATATGGGTATTTATCACAAGCACTCGAGAGCACTTTCGCATTCAGGCTGCATTAAATGCAGATGTGTACTTATAACAGAAATATCGAAAAAGCGCGTGAAAATCTAGTCAGAATTAGCTGATTGCTAATCTCATGAGATGACAAACGGTACCGCGTCTGACAATGTACGAAGTCTCGCGGGTACAGAACAATTTGAATAACAATTATTTCAAAGGTGGTGCTAAATGAGTTTTAACTTCATTTAGTTCTCACATAGGTACATTCTGTACTCCGATTTCTTAATTTCGCGTATAATTGTATTTATACGCGCAACTTTTATATGTTCCATTATTATAGTGAATACTGCTCGAAAAACGGATTATGATTAGCCTATCATGATCGTAGTCAGAAAATGTTCATTACTCATTTGTTCCACGCTAACTTCCGCAGCGCGCTTTGATTCGGAAGTTTTTCTTTAGAAACCCAATAACTTTTTGGACTTTCGGGATCATTCATAAACGGAATTCATTTCATACGCAATTATAATGCAAATCATAATAAACACTTTTCAAAAACTAGCTAGCGTGTTCTTGACAAATGAAACAGATTACAAACACACACGAGAGGTGCATCGTTTCAACCAGCCGTTTACTGTACTATTGCTCCGCTTGTTCTTCGCTGTGTTTATTGATTGGCACGTGTCGCGTGCCCATTTGACGCGTACTACGTGTTTTATCTACTTCCAGAACATGTTGAGCAAATACAACGGAATTTCCCTCGTTTCGGCGGTTTTGGCTGTTTGTCTCAACTTGACCCTTCTCCCTATTATCGCATTTCGGTCGAGTAAAACAATCGGCTCCTACAAATATCTTCTGTTCGTGAACACTGTCGTCTCTGTCTTCTACGCTGTCGTACACGCAATCACAGTACCGGTAGAGTCGTCTTCATTTCTACGTGTTTTTGTGACTTCAACGACTTCTCGGCGCGTCACTCGCAAGTGTGATCTTCAAAGTTTGTAAAGTAGTAGAGAAATGATAGGACAAACGTGAAATAACCCCAACCAGAACATCCTTGTGTACTATGTCGCACTGTTTTGGTACCGCATCCGAGTAGTTTGGGATTATTCATTGAACTTCACTAGTCACTACCTACCCAATAAGTTTCCCAACCGAATTTCTTAATTCATTCTTCAAAACTGACCCTAATGACTAATCTCACTGTACCTACGCTCGATGAAGTTATATGATGTGATAGTAGTATATTTCTCGGAACGTGCACTTCTATTTAATCGAATGCGGAACATAAGCTTTTCTTGACATTTAACTTCTAATGACAGATAGATAGTGATGTTCGTTTGAAGCAGGCCCTAGGGGTGTTAGGCAACATTTAACTGTGCTTCCCACACTCAAGGAGTATGTATCACCACTCTCCGGGGCAACATACTGTAGACTTCTCAATAATCATCTAGTTCTATTCATGTATCCTACAGAGAGATGAATGAGTTAACTTGTAAAGCAAAACAAATTATGAACCAAGTAGGAACAAAGTTTTCTAAAAGTAGAACATGAAAGAGGAAGTTGGACAAACATTCATGGCACGCGTCAGACGCGTAAATTTGTAAATGTGATGCGTATTGATTTGGTTCTTATAATAATCCAACGTAAATCTATAAACATGTTATTTTGCGTAATAGGATAGAAAAATGTAGCCCAAGGACTAACGAGGCCGCAGAGTGAGACAATCTGCGTCTCTCTGATCTACACTCTTTCCTCGAGGGGCCTCTACAAAGGCGGCTGGTCAATTGGCTGAAAGGTTCTAATTTGCCCTATTGAATAAGAAAGTGACTGTATTTTCAGGGTAAATGAAACATATAATGTACTTCCAGGAATTCTACGTACATGACGGTGTGTTCGTGCTCTACGCCTGCTCCAACTACCTTCCGTCCGCCCTCAACACCATTCTCATCTTTTCCTTCTCGGTCGCCTATGTGACCATTGTGGAAGTGTTGTGTGTGAGCTTCCTCTACCGCCTGGCCACCGTCAAAAGGTTAGTTAGTTACAGTTCCCTCCTGTTTTTTATGACACATCTGGCCATTGAGAATCACTACTCCGTTTGGCCGTCTGAAGTGTTCTGCCACGTATGATGGAACAGTATAATGGGTTTCTTGCTTGTCAGCTATCACAGGTATAACCTTCATTCCACCAAACGAGACTGATATTGACTCGATAAGTTGTGCAGTGCTTGGCGAGTGGTTGTTCTCTATATACCAGTGGAGAGAGTGCGTAGATCAAAGAGGCGCCGAGAAAACCCCTTACAAAAAGTAATAAATGGTATTCACAACAGTTTTGTGACCCCTATAACGACCGCGCCAGATTTGAAGCCTCATCAATCTTACCGTTTTACTTCATTCTGTTTTTAGTTTCAGTAAGTCAAATATCGATTGGCTGGCATCGAAGAGACGATTGATGTGGATATTGATTGTTTGTGTGGTTCTTCCTGCCTATATCACCACAATACAAGTGGTTGGCTTCGGTCCAAATGTGAAATTTGCTGACTCCATCGCGAACAGATTCTCTAACGTCACCAATTGTAGTATTCATGAAGTCGGATACATGGGCGGATATATTTACGTGAGTGTTTTCTTCTCACTGTAACAGGCAAGTTACCGCTCCTATCGAAATGTGAACATTTTATTGTGTACTATTTCACTTGTGGCTGTACGGTTTTTTTCGTCAAACCGTAGACAGCGTACGATCAGTTTGGTAGGAGGCAGAAGTTGGCAAGCGGCTATCTCATCTTTCTCAGAACGATTAGCGCCAATTTTCTGCGTTTGGCCAGCTACAAAAATGAGAGAGAATGCCGGGAAATGAGACCACAGACAGGCTGAGACTGTCTGCGTCTTTCTGACCTGCACAGTCTCTCGTCGAAGCCGCTATCAAAGTGGCTGGGAATTGTCTGAGTTGATCTATTTAGAACGATTAGCGTCAATCTTTTGCGATAGGCAAACTACAGCGAGAGAGCATGCAGGTCAATGAGACCGCAGACTTCTGCATATCTCTTACCTGCACATTCTCTCGTTGAAGTCGCTACAATAGTGGCTGGAATTGCTCTGAGTACACACTCTCTCGTCTGCTGGCAGGTAATCAACGACGACTCGCTTACAATCGCTCAATCGATTGCACGTTTCGCTGTCTTCTTGGGGTAATCGAGAGTAGTATCAGCCCCGGTTTGTACGTATATATTTCAGGACGAGTCACGTCACATGAATGCGAGTGTGGCCAATGTGGTCCTCTTCGACTCTCTCTTCGTATGTTCTAGTTCTATTCTGATGATCTACTGTGCAGTCAAACTGATCAGAGAGTTTGGGAAGATAGTGACGATGTCCACGAAAAAGATGGCCTATGTCGACAAACAACGATCTCTGTTCTTCTTGTTGATGCTACAGGTTTGCCAGTGAAACAATTTAAAACAATAAAGCGCAAACAATAAACAATTTTAATGTGGTTTTGTTCAGTGAACGGTTTGGAAAACAAAATGAATGGAAAACAAAATCTTCTAGCGAACAAACATTTAATAACTCTCTAACGTGAACTTAACCTGTCACAGAAGCATACACGTTCCTCTTCTTCACAAATACTAGAAGTAAATTGAATAGTGACGTAAAGTAAGCATTCTAATGAGGCATCGTGCACTTTGTCATTGCACTGTTCTGAGTTCAGCTGTGTTTAAAATGGTTCACGTGAGTCTGCAATTCACTAACTGTATAGTGTACTGTATATGGCGTCTGAGCACGCTTGAGCAGTTAACTGTAGTTACAAGGTTACAAGTATATTCACAGTTACATTTACGTAAATTGCAGGCCATTTTCCCGTTCGTGTTCACCCTGAGTCCCCCGTTCATTCATTTTATGCTGGCCTTCATGAGAACTTCTTCGGATACCAATTCCACCCATATGGGGGCCTTCATGGCTTTCGCCCAAGCACTCGAACCGTTTCTCGTTGTTTTCTTCATAAGTGACTACCGAAAAACTGTGGTCAAGCTAGTCACACGTACATCACACTGAATTGTTTTCTGTCTTGTGTTTAGTTGTTATTGTATGGTTCCTGTCCTAGAATTGTTGTCCTAATCTCATTGTGTTTGTAATTTGATCCCGTTGGTTTTGGTTCGAGATATTTTCTCAGCCTTGACGTTTTTTTTGAAAATTGAACTCAGCCGAAACAGCTGAGTTTGTATTAGGGAAGAAATATATTCCAGAAGTTCAGCTCCAACCCCGCCTTGCTCAAACATACGCTATTTCTACGTTTCTCATTCCCCGGGTTACAATAGTGGTGAAATAGTGCGCAAATTGGGAGACGATCAGGATGGAAAACTGGTGTATAGGCAAGTAGTCTTATGTGTTCTCCAGAAGAATAAATGTGTATATACGATTGTTTTTATGTTTTTTCATCAGTATAGGAAGTTACAAAGGCTTGGTTGTAACTTAACAAAGCAGAAATGTTCGATTGTTGACTGAAAAGCCAACTACGAAGGCTCGCTCCTCGAAAAACGCCTCCTATATCTTGCTGGGAACCATTCTTAAAACTGACACTTTGTCTACATAGAACAAATAAATCATTTATTCTAGAAATCGATTTCTAAAAAGTTGTTTGATCGCCGTCTGATAGTCTTTTATGATGACCACCACCATGACTGGTTCTACTAGTTGGGCGAATACCATCCCCATTCCCAAATGGGTCAGGAACGGACCGGCAGTCTCCCGGAATATGGCCATCGAGAAGTTGATCACCGGCGGACTCAGGGTGAACGCGAAAGGGAAAATGGTCTGGAAGCAGTTGATACAGTACAAGCTTTCTACCGCATTATTGAGTGTCGTGTGAAGATGTTGTTGGATGCCTCAATGAGTCAAAGGAAGTTGGTATGTAATCGAATTGAAATTGTTTAACTGAAAATTACGTCATGAACTATTTTTCTATTAACACGTACATTAGAGAAAAAATCTTCTTGGAAAGTGAACCCACGCCATTCATTCCGAATGAATTATTACAACGATGCCGAGGTGAAAAAAAATTAATTTCATTCAGTTTTTCAAGGTTGTGTTTCAAGGTTGTGCCTATTGGATGGAATTTTCGCAATTTCATAACCTTTTTATCATTAAGGAGGTAATCTGAGGTATTATCATAAGACATTTCTTTCATGGATTGAAATGGAAGGTGGGTTCTAGTGACACCAAAACGAAACATCTGCTCTGGAAAACCGTTCCTACTTAAAGTACCGGGGTCAGCCAGATGTCGCCTGTACTGTTTGAAATTCAAAAGGAGATTCAGGCTAAATTGACACCAGTACTTAGACCTGCATCTTCTTCGGTATTTTAAGCTGCCAGCGTTTTCACAGAGAATTTCGCATTTATTGGTTCCCAGCACTTCCAATTGCAAGCCGCAAGAGTTCAGTGAAGAAATGAAATTTAAGTAACCTGTAGAATTAGCAGTATAAACAGCCGACGTTGCATTCCCATGGATTTTTCTTTATTTGTAGTCAATTTGACCACTTTACGGAACTCGCGAATGATTTGAATGGTACAATATACAATGAGAAAGGCACAACTGCATATAAACAAGGTATAGGAGAGAAGTACGTTGGCTACACCTACGTTCAGGGTACCCTCGGCGTCCTGTATGAATGAATAAATGTTATTCAGTGGAAAGTGAAACCAGGTTTAGTTTTAGCCATTTATACTGAGACATTGACAGCGTAAAAGCGAGCAAATGAATTTTTCATAGAGGCTTATAGAAGAAAAGAAATTATATTCAACATAGGAAATGATGTTTACAACTTTGTACTTTTCACTGAAAAACTTTCATGCATATGGAAAAAAACGCGCTAATAGAAGAAATTCGTGTTGTATGCAACCAAAAAGTAACCTCCCAGAACAGAACCAATGTGTTTCAAGCATAACCATGTTGAACTCAAAGTTCGACTGTATTAAAAGTTCCAAACTCAATCTAGTTGAATATAATGTTGGTGAAACTCACATACACATTTCCGCCCATATATCCAACGGCCATAATATCGTGTTCAGATACATTTGTGAAACGTTGGCCCACGGAATTAGAAAAATCAGAACTTGGATAGAAGCTACACACTTGTATAAAAGTTATGTAGATAGTTGGTGCAGTACAAACAATCAATATAAATAAAATGTGTTTTTTGGACGAAAACCAGTTCATGTTGGAGGCACTACTGAAATATACAACTTTTGTACCCCGTGTACTGCGGTTTTGGAGAAGCTGACATATGGCTTTCTGTAATTTACCATATGTAAAAGATTCAAAAAAGTTATATAAGACGTGAAACAATTTGAATCGTGTACGTACGTTATTGTTGTACTTTAATAGGTAATAAATCTGAAGTTTGGTGAAACCAATGTTTAATGTCTGCTAACAAACCTTCGGATCACCGCCAAACGGTAGAGAAAGCTCACACAAAGCGTTTCTAAAATGAAAATATATCCGACGGAGAACGAGAAAACTATGAAAGTGTTGAATGAAGTGGGAAAATAGTCGCTGGTAGAGTAGAACATAAATGCGCCATCGTGCACGTAGAACTCCTGAAAAACATTTTCGTGTTATTCGGCCTACAAAGACTTTATAAGTTTTTCGAAGATGTGGCTTTAGGAACGCTCTTGGGAACCACAAAACTGTACAATAATACTGTTCTGATGTTTTTACAGCGATGGGTTCGTTTTGAGTGTGATGCATTTGCTTTTTCTAGTTTATTCCGGTAATTTTTGAACTTTTCGACACATTTTGCTAGAAATCCAGTGTGTTTTGAGATCAAACTACAACACAAACCATCAATCACTTGTGTACTTTTCCGAAGACAAACAACGAAGAAATTCTTTAAAGACGAGTTAACAAACTGGAAAGTCAATATTGCTACCTACCGGTACGAGTATAGCGTGCATCACAGCATAACAGGTGGATACGGCTGTGTTTGTTAAAATAAGATATTTGTAGGAACCGATTCTGTCACTCGACCGAAAGGCTATTATGGGCAGAAGGGACAGGTTCAGCAAGAAGGCAGTCACAGCAGAAATTATGGAAAGCAGTTCGAATGTACTGAACATTGCCTATAAAACAATCAGAAAGTAAAACACGGAGGACATTTCATCCACCTGAGGCAGTTCACGTAGAAAATTCGGACTTAGAATGGTAGCAGAGGTGTTCAAGCAATGGTCCGATGAACTTGAATCGAAATTGTTTGTTATAGTGGAAGGAAGTCAGAATGAAGAGTTTATATGAAATGTCTAATTAAGATCACCTGATGTACACCTCGTTTGATTCGAACCAGTGCACCCAATTAGCATAAAAATACGGTGCACATAATTTGGTTTGAGTTGGCACGCGCGCTAACTGTGAATTGAGGTCGCAGGGAGTGTCTTCCTTCCTGCTCTCCTTTAACAGAAAGTATGGGATGATCGTAAACTTGTTACAAATATGAGATTTGATACTGTTGAAGGGTTTTAAACCTGAATTTCGAACAAAGTGTGCATTTAAGAGTACTTTTGTCAGGTTGTTTCACTGATTCAAGGGTAATTTTGTCAATTGAAAACGATGATTGCACTGATTAAAGTACTTTTGCCGGTCTGATGAGCAAACCTCGGGAGACTGATTTAACCAATTTTCGCTCCAACTGTAAATGCCATCCATACTTTTTCATTGTTCAGTCTAATCCCACGTGAGTTTTGACAATTAGTTACACAGACACACAAACATATCAGAGTAACATTAGGCTTTCCCAATGGGGACAGTACAGTATCTCACCAATGCCTGGCTCCACTCTCCCTACTAACACGGCATCTACGGTTTATAATGATGTTATGTAATTGCGAAGAATATTTACACTGAAGTGAAAATGGATCAATGGGGTCGTACACACATGTATTGCTTAGAGGGCATGTGAGAATCGGTTTTTTTCATTTCCGCTCAATAAACCATCTAAGAGCTCGGTTTTTCGTCGTTCGGCTGTTCGAGCGTTGTGCGAAACAAGAGTCGAAAAATAAATCAACCGTATTCACGAGAGTTGCAACATTTTACAATCAGTTACAACCAAAACTCAAACCTAATGGTCAAGTGGTTAGGAGGTTAGGATGATCGTAACGCAAAGTTTGTAGGACGTTATTTAGTTTTTGCACAATTAATAAAATTGTGAATATAAACAAACACAAATAATTAAATCATACATTTAAATATAGGCATTTATTGTAAATATCGGAAAGTCAGTATCTGTTTGATGGTTTTGCGGTAGTCATTGACGAGTGTTACGACCAGAATAGGTTCAATGAGCTGGGCGAATACCATTCCTACTCCCATGTGAATCAGACAGGGACCGGTCGTTTGCCGGAACAAGGCCATCATAAAAGAGATGACCGGAGGACTCAGGGTGAAAACGAACGGAAACACGGACTGAAACGGAACATTTATTTGGTTACATTTGCAACTTTCATAGGCTTTGACAGTGAACTATAAAATGGTTAGGTAGTTCGACATCTAAACGGTCATGGAAATTCCTCAGACTGTCTTATGTTGCTCTTTACCTCACTTTCTACGAAAAATAATAAAGGTGATTTACTCAAAAGATCGTTAATCATTGTCGGATTTCTAATTTGTTTCTTGGTTTAGTGGGTTTTTGGTGGACCTAGTTTGGTTCTAGTATTTGGATAGATATAGTTTTCTACCTGCAGAATGAGCAGTAGAAAAAGGCGTTTCTGCATTCCAATAGATGACTTCTGTTTGGTATTCTTCATTGCTTCTCGCAGTTCGACAATGAGTCTGACGGCACAGTACCCCATGAGAGAAGCGCACCCACAGATGAAGATCGTGTAGGAAACCAGCACATTGACCACTCCCAAATCAACCATCCCCCGCTCGTTCTGGAACAATATATATGAAATATAAACAATGTATAGTTGTAGTTCGATCTCTGGACGCAGTTATAGTCGTCGCCAACGGAAAGGCGGGAGGGTACTGTATATCTCACTTTCCGCTGTGTAGGCACGCATGTATTCAATTCCAAAGCTTGCAGGTTACGTTCTCTAATAGCGCAGTGGTGCGCACCCTGATACGTGACTTTTGCTCGCAGGTTCGATTCCGGCAAGAGACAGAAATTTATAAATTTGGCACCCACTATAAATTGCGAATCACACCCAACATTGGGAATAAACTACAAAAACAGCAGACCGTGTACCGGCTTGATCTAATTGATCACAGACTGCCTGTAAACACAAGATTACTGCCCTTTCACTAACAATTCTGTGACTCCCATCACTAGCGGTATAGGTAACTCACATATACGTTGCCACCCATGTAGCCAACACGCGAGACGTTGTGATGGTTGAATAACGCGAATCTGTCAGCAACGGTTTGTTCAAAGGCCAAGTTGGGGTAGAAACTGAGTACTTGTATTGCAGTTATGTAGATGATGGGAACGACGCATGCAACGACATTAGTCGAAATACATCTCGTCGAGGAAAACCATTTCACATCCGACGTTTTACTAAGAAGCAACAATTAACTAGGACATAGTGAAATTTCTACCACTCTGTTTAACAAATTCGTAATGTAAGTACTCGAACACGGTCCCTTCCAGAGCAGCTATTTTGTAGCTAAAATCTCTTTCAGTGCATTACAATCTCTCGACTTTTCACCTTCGTACTGTACTCTTGTTGTTCAATACACCTCTCTCACAAGCTTCCGGTGGCTAGCGCAACAAACACCTTTCACAGTTGTGATGCCGACTTTGTAGGAAAGTTACCTCTGCTCAATCTGCTCAGTCCGCCTGTTGTCTGGTTCAAAACTACCCCATAACTTTCCCAGACTCGAAAGCTAACCACTCCACCATCGAGTTTGATGTGAAAGATAAGTTTGTCCAGATAAGCAATTTTAGTTTAGAATATCAACGGATCAACTTTCAAAATGATTATCTGAGAATCATCGGGGAAGATATATATTTCATGACTAACTGAAAAATAATTGAGGCGGTCTGAACGATTGGTACGGCCGTACGGCGCCCAGTTACAAACCTTCTTATTACCGCCAACCGGTAGAGGAAGCTCACACAGAGTGTTTCCACAATCACTATATATCCGACCGAGAAAGAGAAAACAACGAATGTATTGAAAGAAGTGGGAAAATAGTCGCTGGTTGAGTAGAACATGAAAGCGCCATCGTGCACATAGAACTCCTGGAGAAAAAGTTATACCGTTCTCATATCACAACTCACAACAATTATCTCATGAGATACTCATGAATATTTTTGTCAGTATCACAGGGCTCGTTCTTTCTGAATCAGCCAGTACTTGTATGTCGCTATATCCCACTGTGTTTTCAGTTTGATCCTTGTTCTTCTCGATCGGACTACGGTACTTATCGCGTGTACCAAGATCAAACTTCTACCAAAGTTTGGTCCCTTCCTATTATTTCACTTCGTTGCCGAATCATTGGCAGAAACCAAGTATAATTCCAACTAGTTCTCACATTACTATGCTATGATCTGTGACTCTCAGTAATTTCATTACAATTTTGTTAAACGGTGAGTCAAAACCGATGTATTACCCTCTGCCCTGTGGGACTGATCGATGTCTTTGGAATGTACTTTGGACTTGTGATCGTCATGACATTGTAATTCTCCAGAGTATCTTTTCGATAATTTGTTTTTAAGAGAGATTGAAACCATCAATTTTTAGAACATTCAATAATAGTCACAAATCGAAACACATATTCCGTGTTCTGAATAAACCACGAAAGAAGTATCTCAACTTCGTTAAGCTCATTCGTAGCGTTTGAAAACTTTCCAAGAAAGGATTCGTTCAACAAACCCCGCTGAGTTCTGAGAAGCGAGTACATTTACTGGAGTAAACAAACCTGAGTTGTAGTTTTCTTTGCAAACTCATGCAAAATCTACAATTACGCCCAAAACGCGATGAGATCAAAGTACAAACCCAGAAAAACAGAACTACATTCACCATCTTGGTGTGCTTTTTAGATATCGCTATTTGAATAGTACTATCAAAGTCATGTTTTCAACTCGATTCTGACCTACCGGTACGAGTATAGCGTGCATCACAGCATAACAGGCGGATACAGATGTGTTTATGAAGAGAAGATATTTGTAGGAACCGATTCTGTCGCTCGATCGAAAGGCTATTATGGGTAGAAGAGACAGGTTCAGTAAGAAGGCAGTCACAGCAGAAATTATGGACAGAAGTTCGAACCAGTCAGACATGGTCTGGAATTGGGTAAATTGCAATTGAGTAATTTGTAGTTGCTTCCCAGAACCCCACGAGGTCACATCTCATGCGTTTCACGCACATTCTTACTCGTGAGATCTTGCTCCCGCACCTTATTTAAAAGCGGTATTGGAAGTATTTCTGGTTTGGTTCACTTTCTTTTCATCTAGTTTCGGTTTTTGCGAATACTTATTTAAACATACCAAAAATGGGAAATTAGTGAGAAATGTAGTTTCACCTTGTTGTGTAATGAAAAAACACTAATGGTCGCACGTCTGTTTGTGACACGCGGTCATGTGTGAAAATATTGAATCAGGAACTGTGATTCACGCTTTTCTCAATAATATTATTAGGCTAAGAGACGCCAAGAAAGGGTATATATAAGAGTATATGGCTGGAATTCCCAAAACCAAGCCTATGTATTTTGATCCATCTCGCCGTCTTTACAGTTTACCCCCTGGTTTTTCAGTCAAAATTTGAGATCAAACCACCACAAAGATTGGAAAGAGAGAATGAGAAGAAGGTTAAGAATAACGAGATAGTTGTTCTATAGCGAAATATTTAATGAAAAGAAGATTGAACGATTTTGAAGTGATCGAACTTTTGAAAGTTCAAGTACGGTAGCTGAATGATGATCAGAAATCTAAGAACAGCATTCAGTTACTGATTTTATCATACATCGATGAACTGTTTGTTAACCACTAAAGATCTCATGCAGATAAATGAGTTGTTTAAACAGTGCAATTCAAGATAATTTTGTTTTCAAGACAAAGACAATGATCCGATCCCTAGGGAACATTCAAAAGTGAAACAAAATTACTGTATGTAAGCTAATTGCGTCAAAAAAAGAACATAATGACTAGTTGAAGATGAGGTCCAATTAGTTGTCTTATGTTAGAGGTCTCGCTGACCACACAGTTGTTGATAGACTAATGTAGTCAATCAAGCATGTTGTTTACCACATTCGTTGACGTTCCCACAATCTGGAGATTTTTCTCGGAACGTTGTCTTGTTTACGTTAATGGGTAGAGAAACCACTCAAACATATCAGACTGAGAAGTACCGGTTGGGATTTGATGAAAATATTTTATTATGAAAATATTAGCATTATTTGGAAATTCACATACATGGGTTTAACATTTCGCATGCATGTTTTGAACACAGGCATAATTGATTATTGAATACCAACACTTACCAAATACTCTCATACTCCAAACATAGGTAGGGTGTTATGATCATTCCTGTATTTTAGCCTATTTGTTCTCCAATATCTTGTGATAGATTGGCAAACCAAACACTGCATTCAGACTCCTCGAAATGCAGTCATTATTAAGAAATAAAGTTTTTAACATGCGCTTCTTTTGTCAACTACTTAATAAAAAACCAACAAACATTTATTCATTACTGAACTCTACAAAATGCTCTCATTCTTCAAGCAAATGATCGTACAATACAACGCAATACACGATAGAAACTATTGAAAGGACGAAAGTTGCGGGAAATTGATCTACACAACCGATTTCTCGACGCCGGCCACCACCGTCTTGAACTTGTTCATGCTGTAGACAATCTTCTCCATGATTCCAAACTTCATCGATTCTTCATTTTCGAACGCAGTCGCCATATCCACACCCTTAGTTTCTCCAATGTGGAACTGTAATAGAAATGAGATCAGAAACTCGGAAACATGGATACTCATTACCACAATAATTAAATATGTAATTGAAGTTTGATTGGTCACCAACATTTCAATTTTCGCCAAATTGAATGTCAACGAATTCGTGAACTCACACACTTCTGCTAGTTCAGTGGAGATTGGAAAACTATCGAGCATAAAGAACATTTCCACTAAAAACATTATTCATTTCTTCTACACATAACTTCATACCTACATAGAATGCGGAGGCGTACAGATATTCGAGTCCACTTCGAATCTTCTCAAACAAAATTGGTCGATTCGTTTAAAAATTAGAAAACACTCGATGTTTACCTACCGAGTCAGCCATGACCGCAATGGCGCACCGTTTGGCGACAGGGGTGGCGCCATAGGGCATGGTGAAGATGGAGATCAACTGGCGGGAGCAGGCCGGAATAGTCTTCAGGTAGTCGGATCTCTGAAAAAAAAATGCCCGTGAAGCTCTACATTCTCAAAAATCACCTCTTGTGGTTTAATTAATGTTATGTTTTTTGGAAATAAAACTCATTGAATCGTCTGACATTCCGAAACTTGAAAAACAATGAAAAATAAAACTTGATCATACCACCATCCGAAAGTCCTAGTGACACAATTATATTTTGCTCAAATAAAATAACCTAATATATTCCGAGCATTGTTTTCACTCGTTTCAAATACTGATCAGGGAGAAACATTATTGATCCTCCCAGCAGTTTAGTAATTATTAATTGGTACATAATAGACTAGGTATACTTGCACTTACTTAAATGGATAATGTTCTAACCATAAAACTTTTTTTTTCAATTCATCTAGCAAAGATGAAAAACCTTCAAACATGAAGACAAGAGATTCAAAAGAGTCGAGTTTAGAGTTTCGAGTGAAGTTCCGAGTCTAAATGTCACCAACCTCCAGCTTGACAACGTCGTTGACAATCAACTTCTCCCACTCGGCGAAGAAGGAGAGAATAGTGTGTGGGGGGAGGAGGGCCGAGAGGGTTCGACCGACACGGGCAAACGCATCGAAGCGGGGGCGAGGGAAGGTACGCAGGTACATGTGGGTGAGGATCTGCAAGGGGGAAATTGACGAGATATATGAAACACACTGTCTAATGTGAGACTCATAGAATGAATTCGCACAACTGTTAGACTGCTTAAAATTATACTTGTGAGTTTGTCGTGAGAAGTGACTTTCTAAAGCAGTGTTTTTTCTTGCTAAAAGGAATGGTTGTAATTGTAAATCAAAGTAATGTGAGTGAGATGCAGTTTATTTCTGATCCGTAACATCAGATATCAGCTAGTGAGGTGTAATTAAATAATCACCGTTTCCATGTCTTCAGCCCGGCAGTTTGGCAGAATGAATCGATTCTCGTGAGAAACCATTAACAGCTCCGAGTTCAGAGAGGTATGAGTACGGAAAATAGTCTGGAATGTTAACCGGTATTTACCAGAGTAAAATTGGCAAACTTGAATATATTTTGTCAACCAATCACAAATATAAACAACGTAAAACACAGCCCAAACTCGTTAGGCAATATTTGTAGTCTGATCACACAGGGAATAATCTTAAGTTCAAAATGGCCGCGTAGCGTGCCTCATGTTGGTCATATTACTCGTTCAACGACGATGTTTCCCACGTACTAGCTCTTATTCCAAAAGGACACAACACGTGAATTCAAGAAAACAAATTTACCACTCACCTCAAGCAGCGGGCTGGCATCGGCCAGAACTTTTCTGTGCACGAAAAACTCCCTCGGGGAGCCCTCGCCAACAGTTATGACCCAGTCGTGTTGGGGCGGTTTCTCGCCACGCAGAATAGATGCCAGAATCGTTTGGGTAGCAGAGTTTGCCTTGGTGGCGGTTCTGAAGAGAAACAAATGTATTAATAGGATTCACAGCAAAAACAGAACTTTTCATAACCTAATCATAGTTTTCTGTTCATGTCACTCCAAATTTTCACTGACAACGATTATTACACACTGTGTTCAGTACCCTCTTATATTCTACAAGTTGTACAAGTTGTCCGGTTGTGTTCATCGTACTGGTTACGAGCGAATGTTGCAGGAGCACACGTTTATGTTATACTTTAACTTTTTTACCGTTTTGTTCCTACCGTAGTTCTGTACGTAGATAATATAGTGTACAAGAAATGTCATCAGGAGAAAACCGTGTGACCCACACTTTTCTATCGAGGATCGTGTCCAGATTAAAATAGTCCTTCCCGATCTGCAACGACAAACGCAGTTTCAACGTGGCCTCGTCGCCCAACGCCTTCTTCAGGAGACTGCCACCCAGCGGCTTCTTCGAGACGAAACCGTCAAATTCAGAGGTGAGGGCGACTGAAAAAAAGTATTGGCTTGGATACATTCAAACGTTGGATAAAACAACCACATCGAATAACATCACACTAAGATCACTGGTGCAAGAAAGTGAACTTGTGAAATTGAGGTGATTTCTTCTAAAAAACTTTTTGGATGAAATCAGATTCAGATGATCGGATTACGGAAACAACAAAAACTTGTGATACATACCTTCTTTCTGAAAAGCAGGGGCGACCAGCACCAGCTTCGCGTCAAGAACCGTAGGAGCCATCTGTTTTTCCGGGCAGTTGGTACCAACGCCTGTTAAGAGCAACGGAATAAGATGAGGAAAGTTCATAACCAAATTGACACTGAAAGAAATGACTACGCGATATGAAACATTTCTTACCTCCCTTCATCGTTACAGATTTCTTGTTGAAACAGGGACCAACGGAGAGAATAGTGAAACTGAACTTCATATCTGTAGCAAGTAATTGAAAAGTAATTAGGTGTTACAGTATGCATAAATATTAGGAGTGATACAAAATGGATTTTACATTATCACCTTCGAAGCATTGTCAGCAGTTGGCTTAAACATGGTGAAAGTCAACCAGAAAATGAGGAGAACTAAATTTGAATAGCTTGTGTGGAGTAAAGATTCTTTCATGTAGTTTATACTCGAGTCAAGGCGTAATTTCCGAACTTCGACCAAAAACCAACGGGGATCAAACTACAATCTTAGCGGTATAGCGCGAAATACACCGTATAGGCTTGTGATGGAAGATTGCATATAAGACGCTGCAAACTAAAATTTGGCGGAATCGCACGGAACCGTCTAAAACATGATTTTTCCGCCCTTTCAGAAATTGAAATGAGTTCTGCCGTTAAATACATAAACTCCAATGATATATCAAACGGAAAACGGACCAGATATACGTAGTTTTGCTTGATTTTGTAAATTTTGCCAAATTTTTAGTTTGCAGCGTCTTGTATTCTGATTCTAAACGATACCGTCTTTGTCGTCAACCAGTGTGAGCTCTGCCGCGTATGTCCACATGACATAATTGTGGTAGACAGCCATCGGGTTCGAACGAATAGTGTTCCCCAGGGATTTCATCTCCTGGAATATAAATAAATTAAATAAACAAAAACACAAAAAAGTACCAAAAAACACAAATTACGTTTTCGTCACAGCACTACACAAGTTGTCTGCTGTAAACTTTGACCGTTCATACTATTAAATTTGAATTCATTCTAGTTTTATCTAGTTCATGTCTCGAAATTGAAAACTTAGTAGAAATTCCACTGAACATGGCATTCGGTATGCAATTTTGGTTCAGGAGAATTAAAACGGCAGTTTTACAGATATCCTCACAAACCTTCAAGCCATCCTTGTGAACCTTGAAGTCGTACTGAAACTGGAAGTTCTTTCCCTCTCCGGCGGCATCTTCAAACGATCTCCCAGAGGGGAAATGGTCATCGTAGGCTGAAGAAGGTTTTTATCATTGTCTCAATATTCACAGTTCAATGTAACAGATGACTTTCAGAGAAAACCCACGTTTACGACCCCGTATCTGTGCGTAGTACTTATAGAAAATAAATTCAGGAAAGGTTTTTATACTTTACTCCCATTTGAAAATAAGAAAATGCGTTCATTAAGGTGACCACTCTTTTAGTTTGAACTCAATGTACCATTAGGCTCAGAAAAATTCTGTTGGAACCACAAAAACAGCGAAACGGAGGCTCACCTGTTTCCTCGTGTACTAGCACTTTGTTTCCATTGGTCAGGCGAATCTCGAAGGGCTGATTAGGATCCTACAAACATTATTTCAGAAATAGTAAACAATAACAAAGTGAGTGACAAATTTATATTTTCTGGAGAACTGATACCGTAGCAAAATCCTATACACTTCTTAGTTAAGCTCTACCACTTCTGTAGCTGATAGATTACAGGAAATTGAGAGAATAGTTATTTCACTCTGCCTAATAACATAACACTGTCGAAAAGGTAACTTTCTATGCTTGACATATTCTAAGTGATGGACCTGATTACGGGATAGCCAGGTCATTTGGGAGTGTGGTTGAAATTCTACAGTACTCAACTTGATAGCACATAGGTTCGGGGAGTGATCTACGCCTACAAAAAACTAACCCCACTGTTTACCTTTATAAGGTGGAACGGATCAGTTCGCTACCCTTTGCTGCGGTTCCTAAGTAAAACAAAAAGTAAAACAAATTGGTTACCTGGTCCTTCATGTTGATAACCTCCATTCCATCGGTCACTTTGTCCAGAGCAGCCATCTTCGACTGAGAATCGAACGACAATGAGAAAGGAGGCGAAACCGACGGGCTTACAGATTTTCTCGTTTCCAACGTGGATAAACGAGAAAACAAGGAACTTCCCCTGGATGAGTTTTCCAGAGACTTTCAGGAAAAAACGTGAACAAACGTAGTCAAATTAGCACTTTTCCTTTACGCAAACAGATATGACGAACAGGTTTGAACTCAAGTTTTCGGCGTGAACGAAATTATGTAAGTTTTATTCAGCTCAAATTTTCTTTTTCGCGCGGAACGCATTGACTGAGAACTAAGAACAAGTTTGAAAGAGTTCTAGAGAACATTGTGATAAACTTATTGGTTTAGTTACTCATAAAACATTTTAGAGCTTGATTGTCCTTTACAGTCGCCCTGGTTCAGGTTCCACATGTGAACGTTCGGTAATCCTGAATCACGCAAACTTGACGTAAACCAAGAAGTTTCCAAACTTTTCCCTCTCATTTCTACATTTCGTCCGTCTGTGTCGGTTCCATGGTTGATTCGACAATTCCCGTTGCTGTTCTCAGTCTGGTTACCATAGTACTCTGTATCGTTCTCGCATACGTCATGTTCGCTGCCATATCTAAGGTGATAACGTTTTTATTAATTAAAAGTAAGTTTAATTTCTAACCACTTTTGGCTGGCGGGCAATCTCCACAAAATTTTATGAGATCACCTCATGAGCTATTAGCACGAGTTTCTTATGAGATTCTATCGATCGCTATGCTACAACATTAAGAGTTCACGAGTAGCTCATGAGGGATCTCATAAGAAACTCATATGAACTTCTCGTGAGGTTGGACGATTTGCTACATCGCCTGGTGAAGACGGCATTTCGAACTGTTCTACCTCTTCGAAACTCGAGTTAAAGTAGGGAAATCATGTGAACCGATCCCGCTTCAGTCCTTTGAACTGCAGTACTGCAGTATGGGGATTGGTCCACATAATCGTCCTTCTTCTAGTACTAGTTAGTCATCATAGTTGCTTCTTCTAGCAGGAACTTCATGACCCTTTCATCCAATTTTTCGCCCAAATCGAAGTGTCAAAAAATAGTTGTTGTTTGCCTTTCTTACAAATATTTTTTTTTCATTTATCTTCCAAACAGGTTTATCTAATTGAAACTAACATCAGAAAACGTGAAAATCACCGCAGAACTGAAATGATCATGTAGCGCTCGATTGTTGGTATTTTCAACATTTTGCATGCAGTATACTGTAAGTGTCCATGTCTAAGCAAAAAATAAGTATACTTTCAGCTAACCTCCGAAGTATCTTCCCTGGAGGAGAGCACCATGCATGCTATGGACAACCTCCTCGCAACGTCTATTCCCATCAAAGTATCCAAAGAAATCAATTTGTGCGGTCTGGACGAGGCCATATTCAACAGAAAATAATGTGTTTTCGAATAAACATTTCCAGATTTTCTCGCCTGTTTCGTATTTAGGTGTTTGTGCTTCTGAGCGACAAAGACAATAATTTAATACTTCGTTAAAAATTGGGTGAAGATTCCAATAAATTATCAGTCAGATCTTGTTTTGGCCTGTTTTAATCCAAAATGCTACTTTAATAGTTTGAAGAAATTAACATGTGCCGTTCATTCTCGTTTCGATTCATCAATAGCATCGAAGATCGAAGACATGAAGATTAGATTTCTGAACATTCTTCAGTTTCCCGGGACCCATTCCTACCATTCTTTTGCTTGGAGCAAAGTTATCACAAAAAAACGGTTAGAAACCTCGTTTTTTGCAGACATTGAGAAACACCAAATAGCCGAAATAGTTTTCGCAGTAAAGTAAAAACTAAAAGCAGAATACAAGTGCACGGCTCAATGGAGTTAAATTTGTTTAATAATATCTTGCTGACAAAGTCTGTCAATCAATTCGTCAATCGAGTATCGAATCATAGAACTGAGGCCTTATTTCACTTAAATTTGTCTTTGCCATCTGGCTAACATCTCACTAGTCTGTGTATTTTCTGTTACCCAGATAGTTGCGAAAACAGTCCAGTAACACGTAAACAAACATCAAATGTGCGTATTATCAAACATTCTAGGGTTTAGGTGCCTTTCACACCGTATGATTTGTGATTTTGTGAAGTTTTGTTCAAAGAACAAAATCAAATTCAGCCCCGTTTCCCTTTACTTCCCAAAATTATCAATGAAGGATCATGAGAGGTAGAAGCCAGAAGAAGTTGGCGACGTTGCTTGAGTCGGGCTCAGCCTCATCTTCTTTCTTTTCTTCTGCCTCCTCCTCTTCCTCATCATCTTCTTCTTCCTCTTCCTCTTCCTTGTCTTCTTTGACTTTCTCTTCCTTCTCTTCGGGTTCCTCTTCTTCCTCGACGGGAGCCTCGCTGGTCTCCGGCTGCGTGGTGGTGGCTTTAGTTGTAGTGTCTGGCTCGGCGGAGAGACCCTCGCACTCTGTTGGGAGTCTGAAAAAGAAATAAATGCCTCAGTTTGTATTTGACACGAAATAATGTTTGTAAAGTGTGTATTTTCTCGAATTTATAGATGATGAAAGTACATTTTCCTTTTCAGGTTTCTTATACTCGAAATATGGTCGCACAACTTTGAAAATTACAGCTGTGTTCGAATGTGGTGTACTATGGTAAATGAATGCATTGTCACGCCAATCGTGAGCACATAGTTGAGCTCCAGGTATGATAAACTGTGTGGTTAATGATTATTGATGTTCGTTCATGGTTCATTTGAATATGCCGGTTGCTCCCAACAGAACAGTAGCGCAAGGAAACTGCGACGGTTCAAGAAAGACGTTCCAATCAGGTTCCTATTCAGTTCTCGTAGATCAAAACCTATATTGAATCGTGAAAAAAATCTAGTAGCTCACTTTTTGTCGGGCTTTCCTAGAACCTCCTTGATGTCCTTAGCAGCCTCTTCCTTCATTTGTTTTTGAATACCACACTTGCTGACGTCGAGCTCCTTGACGCACTCGATGGCTTTTTTCCAGTTGCTGGAATAGTTTAGTTGTTGCTTTAAAATCATAGGATTGTCACCTACAGATGTTCTTCAAGAATAGCACATTGTTTCCTTGACAGTTTGAGCTGAATTGAAATCTTGTTCGACAGTAAAACATTTATTTTAGCGCCTCTTATCAGGCAATCTGTGGTTACCTCGTTGTTGTTCTTGCCAACATTTTGCTATTCAGGACCAAACGCGGGTAGCTGGGCAGGTATAGCTAAGCACGCTGACGCAAACTGTCACTCCTCCATGAGGTCTATGTGTAGGTCCTCATTTCCCTGGCTATTCCGTAGGCGAGAGGGTTTCTCTAGCCTACTAGAGATCACGAAAATCAAGGAGGTACCAAAGTCAGAGAAACTGCTACATACCCAGGTGTTTCTACAATAATGAATGGTCCAAATACCTGCAAGTGTCCTTGAGTAGTTCGTCCGATTGTTCGGCATTGATGCGACCGATTTCTACACTGTCGTTGTTCCCATCCAGAACACATTTCTTTGCTGCGAGCACAGTTTCATCTTTCAATGACGTTTCGCACATCGTGTTCAAAGATCTAGAAAAAATGATTGATCCCTTTTACTAGTGAAAAAAAAACTGTTTCCCGGTGGCCGCTGTGAAAAACTGGGTTAATGAAGTTGGTAGCGTGGGCATCTGACAAGCTTTGCAGCCAAGCTGGAGTCCCATAAGGAGCAAAATGTTTGTATATCTTACACGTCCTACTCAGAACAAATAATTCGTAGTAAAATAGGTTTCCGAGTACTCACTGATTGAAATTGTATGCAGCGCCTTGAACCAGAGCAACAACTCCGACAAGAAGTAGCACACATCTGCAAGGAACACATTCAGGAGATACAAGATTATTATAATTGTTAAAAACAAAATGTTAACAGTGATAACTTTCGTCGTAAAGCAGGAATGGAAAAACATAACAAAACTTCATAAAATTCTGGTGTTTTTCAGATCGAAATTATGGAATGGTTTGCAACTATGAGCTCAATGTAACGAGACTTTGTTTTTCGAAATCCGCAAAATATCGAGAGAGGAGAGAAGCAGCAGAAACCGACCGTTGTTGCATGGTGAAGATGATTGGATTCGATTTGGTTTTCTGTCGAGCAGCCTCTTTTTATGAGAAATTATGGGATGAAAACAACTTTCACGTGGAAATTTTACAGGATTTCCTGTCTCATACAACCGATTTTCTTAATAAAAACGCGCAGTTTGTATAACAGGGGTGTCTTCCGTGTTTTCAGACAAGTGTTTGTTGTGTAACACGACTCTGTCTGGCGCATATAGTTAGAACGATGTTTTTTCCAACCAAACTGAGGAGAAATTTATGTTAGAAACCGTTCATTAAAGGTGTTGTTTTATTGTATTTTTATAGTGTTGGACAGTCATAGAACACATTTATTGTAGACGAGCACTGCCCGGAAATATCTTCCTCTTGGGAACCTAGGAGTATTGTACAATCATCCTCTTTCCTTTACTGGGAGTCATTGTAAATTATCCTCACCTAATGCAAGTTTGGTTGAGTGTAGGGAGAGACTATTGTTAACATCATGTTTTATGTTGACAGATATTGCTTTCTATTGCTCCTTATGTGAAACCCGTTAATCTTGTAGTTAGTGAAGTTTTTCTATGTATTTTTCCACCATTCGCACGTATGAATAAAAGCAATCCTTGACTATAGTGCCGCTTGCGAAACTCGACCGTCGTTCCATCTCTCTTTGAGTATTCGCCTCCAATAAAACTTTCTCTCCAAGCAACCGCGACATGTAATTAGCGAAAACCATTTGAGTATAGAGTATCCTTGGTTTCCATTAGTTCACAAATGTACCTCTCCATAGCTTGGTGTCTATTTCCTATAATACTACTGTATCAGACGATCGCTGTGATATCTGGCACAAGTAATTTTTATATTCAGTATCTAATGCATTCAGCTCACAATCCGTTCAAAGGGATGACTATTGTGGTAGAATTTTCCAGTACGCGAAAACATTAGCGAACAAGTCAGATGAACGATAGCAATTCGTCTCCGTATAGGTTTTTCTCTTTGGAAAGCAAACCAATACGGTGTACGTCGCTCTATTCCGCTGTGTTTATAGTTTGATCATCTTTCCACAATGGGACAGCAGTTGCGAACTCCGTGATAATACTGTAATGAAATACGGTCTGGGCACCCCGCTGTGAAAACTCTGGCAGCTTAAAATACCGGAGACGATGCAGGCTTAAATACTGGTGTCGAATTAGCCTGCATCTCCCTATGAATTTCAAACAGTACAGGTAACATCTGGCTGACCCCGGTATTTTAAGTTGCAAAATTGGCGAGTCCGGTATTTTAAGTTGCAGCGGTTTTTCAGAGCGGAACTATATACACTGCAGTTTGCTGCGTGTTACAGAGCCAGCTTGGCGGTACAAATTTTCCTAACTTCGATAAAAACGACCACGTGTTTCAAACGTGTTTCAGCTGACGAGTTATACTTCTTGCCGTTGGTGTTCGATCCAAACACAATTGAAGCCGAGACACACGTGATTGGAGCCAGGATAATGCGAGTTGGTGAGCTTCTTCGAAATAATAAACCTCCAGTACCGTACTACTCAATTGCCCAGCGTATACGCTCACGTTAACCGTGTGAGTGGTGCATTTTACCTACTTTGTGATTCCATTATCGTAGTTAGTTATCGTTACCACTTCTTTATTGAGCACGTGACGTAGATTTTGTATGGATATAATTTCAGAAGACTTGGATGTGTTCTTCGTCGTTGGAAACAAATCATGCATTACAGGCCAGAGATTACAATCGTAAGTTTACAAAATCACATGATCTCACTTGCTGAACATCAACACCGTTCAACGTAAATTTTCACACAATCAGAATGAAATCGTCATCTCAAACAAAAACCTGGGAATCCATTATGATCCATTACTTTATCGCTCAGAAATGTCAACTAACATAGTCCAATTCGATGAGTTTATTTACTTTTACTTTGGTCATACCGGTTTTATATCTTCTAACAGGCAGTGGGTGATTGGAAACGCGCCTCACATGAATTAGATTTCGAAATGGCGCGCAAATATTGTTGGGTTCTTTGTGCGCTTTTCGTAAACATCACTATCAATACGTCATTCGTGTCTTGCAACAGGCTCGCCTTCAACGTCAATACGCTCGGACACGTCGAGTTCAAATCTAGTGGTGGCAGCAGTGTTTCCGTTAATGGACAACCGAAGGACCGGATATATCTAGTCGAATGGAAATATGCACCGGCACATACGAACTACGACGCTATCAGCAACCCTTCTCATTGGCAATGGGTTCGTTATCACGAAATTTTGCGTCTCAACTCTTTCTTTACGTTGTTTTCTAATTTTTTAGAGGAATGGAAAACACTAAGAGAGTTAGAGAGAGGTTGCATACATAGAGAGAGAACGATCATCTACATTTGAGAACGTTCAACAATCAACAAATGTCTACTTTAGGCAATGGAGTACTCAGACCCAAACGGGTTGGATTTGATTACTGTCACCGGCCGTGACCAAAACTACGACAACAGCACATGCACGGCGCTCCACAACAGTGGGAATTTCCTGAGTTGCTTCGCAAACGAGAACATCTTAGTGTCTTGCTCTTAGAACGTCAACGTATACGAATGGCTGAACTGTTAAGAGTTAGGCAACATTGTACATTATCTACCTTTCCAAAAAATGTGTTAAGTTTATCCCCAGTACCATGGTCTGCATCATTACTACTGATACAAGTCCAACTCCTACTGTTCTTTAGGGTTTTCTCGGACACTTCGTTGTAATAAAGTTTGAAGTACATGTTGTTTTTGCCAAACACTACAAGCAACAAATTTGTTGCAAAAAATGGGAGTTGTGCTATGACAGAAAGTTCAAGTCTACTCCATTATAAATTCTGCGAACTCGGTTTGAACTTAGAATCTAGGTCACAACCTGAACAGCTCTTGCTCAGAAAAACTATGCTCAGAACTAGAATATCGGTAGCTATGCGTTCAGTATTTGGCTTTGTAGGAAAGTCATGTAAGGGGCGAGCTCGACCAGTGCCCATATTCCCCAAACCTCAGAAGCTAAAATACTTTCCACAAAAAATAGTGTGCTGGTGAGGAGGGTTCATAAGCGTGGGAAGTTTTTTTACCTTCTCGTGACATTGGTGAATACGGTCACTGATCACAATCTGACCACATCAAGGGCGACTTCCTATGTGTGAGCATACTGTAAGTGACCATAGCTTGGGTCAGGCAATCTTTTTTTATGAAACATTACTAGCGTTGCTGGTCGTGTGACTGGACAGGGTGAACTCACCCCATCTTTACTATGACGCGAGATCTTGATTAAACGAGCCGCTGTTGAGGAATTTCGATATAATGAACAATTTATCAATGAATTTACAAGAGAACGTCATTTCCATATAAAAATTTAGGAGTGAAGTTTTTTAACAAGAGAATTCCAGAGTGAAGTTCTAGATGGTATGTGAAGAGCTCTAGAGAGGACAGGTCAAGATTTTCTGTTCGGTTGTGTCAGTATCTCTGGTGCATTTTGTCTGTCATACTATAACCAGAAACATTCAACACGCGTTGCGTTTATTTGTTTTGAAACATCCCAAATAGCAAAGCTGATATTCGTGTTGGCAAAAACCCAGGAAATCGTTTGTTTTGAGTACTTGCCCGTTTGAACTTATTCACTTACTCTCCAAGCAACCCAAATTTTCAATTTCCGAAACCCATTTGAGTAAAGTGTATGCTTGGTTTCCCTGAGTGCACGTAAGCAGATGCACCTTCCGGGATGGTCTCCTTTTGCTGCAATACTGTATCAGATAACAGCTGTGAAAACGGACACAAGTAACTTCTTTTATTCAATATTGCTAGTAGACTTGAACAATAATTAGCACAGAGTTGGTATAAAACGATCGAAGCAGTGGTTATGTCTCCATAATGGGTGAGGATGTTCCCTGAGTGAATGAACTGCCCAAATGTGTTTTTTCGAAATTATAATGAAAAGACATGTGATCCGACTATATGTAATGGAGTATTGTGAATAGAAATGTTATATGAACGTCGATCAAACGCCATGAATGTTTCAGCTGACGAGTTATATTTTCTCCCCTTGGTGTTCGACCCAAATAAGATTGAAGCCACCCTACACAGCACTGAAGCCAAGATTATGCGAATTGGTCGGTTTGTACGAATATAAAACACATAGAACATCCGGAAAACGATCGTTTCATAGCGTTTTGGTACCGAACTTGACTTCGAAAAGCTTCGGCCAAACTCAAATAATCCTTTACCGTTTTACAAGTTCACCCAGGTTGTACAACCGGTCTCACATGTTGAAAATCACGGAAGTTTTTATATAGCGTTTGTATTTGGCCATCTTTATAGTGTACTAGCACGGACAATAGTGCGTTTCCAAAGGCGTTCAGGTCAATAATTTCAGACGGCTCGGACGTATTTTTCCTTGTTGGGAACAAATCATGCAGTGCTGGCCGCGGATTCAAGTCGTAAGTGAATTGATTCTCTTTCTCTTACATCACTTCACTGCGTTTTAGAAATTCTTCATACAATTAGAATATAGATTGGGCCGTATGCATGAACCATCCCGGGCCGGGGTGGGATGTTATTGCGACCTCAATCGGCAGGGATCGAATCGAGCTCGGTATGTAGAGTCGCAACCCGGCCCGGGATGTTTCATGCATACGGCCTCAGACAGATTTAAACCGTGCAGGAGCAGTGACAGTATGAAAAGGTCCTGAGCACAAGTTGCTCATGAGTTTGGGACAAATGACGAGAAGACTTGACAAAACACAAATGGACTATTTCAAAGTGGTATAAACATTTGAAAAAAAAAACAAATTTTGAACAAACTCTTTGTACTGTAATTGTCGAACTAACAAATTACTTTTTGCGTTATCAGTTGGTACAATTAAAGAGAAGCGTTTTACTACTTTTGGGAACACATCTGGCGCTGTAGCAATCCCTCCAAAACTGGCGAGATCTCATGAGTGAACCTCGTGAGGTCTACTCACGAGGTTCACGAGGAACTGACGAGCTCCTCGTCAGCTCACCAGTTTTTCAATCAATACTTAATTTTTTCCCACTGAATTTTAAAGTGAGAGCGAACTATATTCACCAAATAATGCCTACCCAACAAAACTACATATATAAGGCCGAAATTTTCGAACATCTCACACATACTAGCACAAACACACGTATATGGAAAATCTCTGTGGGAGAAATATAGATGGTACAATTTATAAGGAAAACCCGATTTGACGCATTTCTTCAAATTTTCCATGGAACAACGTATTTAGTACGCATGTTTAATTACAATTCGAATTCTCAATTTGAGAAACTCATATGAAAAATTCGTATTGAAACTTTTCAGTATGAATAATTTAAATAGAAATTCTCCATTTTGAATAATTTTCATCGAAATAACCAATAACAAGAATGAGTATTCGCAACTATAGTTGCACTTTGAACTATAAACAAGTTCAATACAAATTATTCATGTATTGGCGAAGTATGTGAAAAATAATTGGAGGATTCGAACCTGCGACCTCAGTCTGGTAGTCCGACTCATTAGCCACTGCGCTATTTTGACACATTTTCTAACGATACATAGGAGGCGTGATATACCGGTTCATGCGGCATTTACAATTTTGAGAAATGTCAACAAATCTCAAAGCGAATGGAACAAACTATATTGAAACAGTAGTTTTAGCTAAGCTTTTGGAATACACTCGCTACCATGAGAAACCGAGAACCAAAAATCTCAATATTGACCAGTGAAATATACTCGTTTATTCATTGAGTACGATTTTATAGTAACACCAAACAACTATCCAAATATTTCGAGCTTCCTTCTTCACACTCTTGTAAACTTCCAACTGTGAACTATGTTGTTCCAGTTATATGTTGTTCCGACCATATTATCTTACAGTCCCGAGCTGAAAATATATCACTTGAGATATATGTAGCAGAATTTGTGTGAAAAACAAAGAGAAATGGAACTATCATCGTTTAAGATCGAACTGAATGGAATATAGAAAAGGATATCAATAAGTCAAGGGAAATGGGAAAACCTTTCTACTGTCTGGAACTATTTTTTTTTTAATTTTCCAGTTTTTTGTATTCAGAGTTTGCAAAAGAAATGAATTGCGTAAGCAAGGTGATTATGCTAATTTGGACTACTTCAAAACAATACTGATGATAATACCATCGGAATCATGTAATTCGGAGAACTTACATTCTTTGAAATATATTTATACCTAATTACATTCGAACTGCATAAACATCATAGGCCGAAACATACTATTTGAGAAACAGTAAGGTAAATAAAAAAAAATAGTTTAGTAGTGTGAATTACCAAACACAACAATGATAAATTTCAACATGAAAGGAAAAAGAAGCTGATTGCCACCTCACCAGCACCTCACCAACAAAACGTGGTCTCCGTTGATTTGATCGTGTGGCGCTTTTCGCCCATCTGTCCTCTCAAAATAGCACACTCTCTCGCTGCTGCGCACCTCGCCAGCTTACTGGTCAGCGAAACTGCGCGTAACAAGTTGGTGAGCTACTTCCCAAGTAGCTGATCAGTTCTCAAATCTACAATGGTTACTCGTATTCACTGCTTGCGTTTCCATGCGACCATTGGAAGTGTTATTTCTAGACCTCGTAAATTGTCTAAATGTGCTGCGTCGAACTCGACAAATTTCTGAACAGCCTGGATCACTACATCAATGTTACCTGTCATCATCAAAAACCCGCATGCTCTCGACAGTACAAGGTTTTTACGCTAATTGTTGATATATAGGATTTGTCAAACCTTTGTGGACACCGTTTGGCGAGCGGCCAGTTCGTCTGCGCATCATTGATCTACACACTCTCTCGCTTGCTGGCAGATAATCAACGACCGCTCGCCCCGCATCGCTCAATCAATTGAACCCTCTGCTGTCTTTATAGGAAAAACGGCGACTATATAAGATTTGTCAAACCGTTGTGGACACCGTACCATCGATTTTGTATGGTAAGGGGTTTGGCGAGTTCACAAATGTACCTCTCCATGGAATGGTATCCTATTACTGCACTACGTAGTTACGGTCACAACCGCTCTGCAGCTCAAGTGGCATTGAATTCTCTAAAACATAAATTCAGATGGCATTGGAGGATGTGTTCTTTCTCGTTGGGAACAAGTCATGCAGTGCTTGTTTTTTTGGGGCAATTTTGGTACGTCCCGTCCGTTGCTCATGCATGCAGCTTAATCTGGGTTGGTTTTTCGTCTAGTTTTTGACCGTACGAATAGTTTTCAAAAAGTATGAGCCAGTATGCGTGTTCTTGTGTTTCATAATTTTTGTCTCCGGCGTGATAGACAATTGTTTCAGTTCTATTTTGAACCAATACAAAACTTATAAACAGACACCGAGACATGTGTTTGTGATGTGTTTCAACAAGACATGGGGAAACTTTTGATTAATAAAATGAGATAACTAGGGATTGATATGGCACTTTTCATTATAATAAAAATCGGAAATTGTCTCTTTATTGCCACACAAAAACAATTAAACTACTTAAGATCTTGTTCTCGCTAACACGAGATGTTACTCATAGGAGTTGAGTGTGGAGAACAGACCTTCAGAGCAGCCTTCATAAGATGGACTCATGAGTACAACTTGCGCGAACTTGATTAAAGTGTTATTATTCTGATGTTGGTCCAGATGTCAAGTTTTTCTATAGAATCAAGTCGCATGGTAACGACGAGTTTTGTGTTAGATCAGGGCTTATGAACAAAAACTTCACCAGTTGCACTGATTTCCTCCAATCTAACTTTCTGGTCAGTTTCCACCCAACTTTTTAGATGCAGCAGATCTGATAAAAACAACGTTCCGTTTCATTTGAACTTTGAATTATATTAATCATCATTCTGTAAATCCTAAAAATGCTATCGGCGTTATAGATATATATTGTTGAACATACATTTTTGGTTTCTTTTTTGTTCTGTTGGTATTTTTCATAACTTACAGGCCGAGAACGTATTGATGAGTGCAGAAATGGGTCTACTAAACCCATTATCAGCTATGCTAATTACTATTTTAGCACATCAATCAATACTCTTATCCGTTCATTGGGTTTTCTCTCATGCATTATCCCAGGCTAACCGAGATCCTTTTACAGATAAGGGAGATAATATAAAAGACGGAAATGCGTCATCGCGGCTTCGATCGACACTATTTTCGTTCCTTTTTTTAATGTAAGACACAAGAACCTTGTATACTGTTAGTCAGTTTCACAGTCACGTGAAACATGTTAAACACAGTCGGGAATGTTCTATGACAAAGTGCACAATTTATCATTACAATTTTAACTTTACGTGATTATTCAAATTACTTCTAGTATATGACTATCTGCTCAAGTTATCTTATTTTGAGCGCGATAACGCGGACTGGAAGACGGGGACATTAAGGAAATGGGTTTCTCTTTGGAGGCCGGCAATCATAGTTCGTCAAACTAAGGGATAATTCGATACACGAAGGTATGACTATATTTTCCATTCCCTTTCTCCCTCTGGAAACCCCTCGGTAGATTGAATTATGTACTCACATATTCTAAAGTACTGATGCGTGACTGATTTGCTTACCAAAAATCTGTGAACTATACGCAGTGAATCCTCGTCTTCATAGCCTTTTGTTTTTTATAGACTTCTGGAAACCAGAAAAAAATTGGTCTACAAATCCTACGGAAGTCAAGGTGTAAAAGTTCTTATTTTCAGATTTTATTTTTTGCATTTTACTTTTCACAATGCATTATCGCGCGCAGCGCGAAGCGCTGCGTGTGAGTTGTGTTTGGTTTGGCCATTGCGCACCCATTTTTGGCTTTCAAACCACAAAACTCTTCAAATAAAACTTTTTTCGTAAGTTAAAAAGAGAGAGAGCTAGATATCTAGTAAATACATGTTGTGTGGAAAAATTAGAAGAATCGGTAAAGGTTAAAAAAAGTTATGCTGCCGTGTCGTTATTAAAAAAATTTCCGTTGTCCCTCGTCCCTCGTCGCTCGTCCGGTGTCCGCATAGAAAATTATTTTTTTAACTACTGGACCGATTCGGCTGAAATTTGGCACACATGTGTAAACCCCACAGTTGGCACGGCTCCGGAAGTTTGGTGATGTCACGTTATGTTTAACGCTTGGCGCTAGCGCCAGATGGCGCCAAAAGCTGGAAAATACGTGTTTCCATGAGTTAAATTTGAAATTTCGCACAGATGTTATAAAAGTAGGTTCAACCTGATTTTCAAAACATGGTGCCATTATCATCAAATGGCGCCAAACGCGGGCGCCTATTGGCGCCAAATGAAGACGACCTTAGCGAAGTAACGACCAGATTCGTTCACAGATGTAAGAACTATACATTTAGTTATGATAATAATAGTCTTTTACGGCAACTATTTCAGCCGTGTATTACTTTTATTGAATGAAGCACATAGTCACACAAATCACATATCAACCGTATAAGGACTGTCCGTAGAGGGGGTGGAGATAGGCATGGGTGAGCTTTGTAACCAGCTCATGCGGTCCGCCATATAGATGCCGCGGCGAGCGGGGATCGAACCCAGGTCTGTGGAGCGACAGCCGAACGCTAACCACTTGACCACTCGGCCCCCTAGAGTGGTCAAGTGGTTAGCGTTCGGCTGTCGCTCCACAGAGTTGACAAGCGGATCAACATTTTATCCACATTTCTTCGACATTTGGCGCCGAAAAGCCCGTTTATCCGCCAATTGGCGCCAAAATTGGTTTCCGAACAAAAAATTGTCGGAAACTGTGCTAATTGGTTGAAACCGTTCGTTCCAGTTCTTTTTCACCGATTGGAGTAACATGTATGATTATTGGCGCCAAACGCTGGCGCCGGTTGGCGCCAAATAAGTAAAGCATTGCGTTGTACTGTAATGACTCAGATTTTTCCCAAAGCTCAGATTTTCATGAAATAGGCGAAAAAGTACGGTTTTGTGGTTATTAAAAGTTCCGCCAATCACGCCAATTTTAATGGTCAATTGGCGCCAAAAATAACTTGAAAACCCGGATCACACCGTTTGAGAACTCGAAACTTCGCCCAGTAATCAGGATGTTTGATAGTCACCAATTTTCGAATTTCATTCTGATTGTTCTAATCAATGAGTGATTGTACTAGTACAACTAGCAAAAAGAGAACAATTAGTAAAAAGTGGGGGACCAGGAAGTGTGTGAGTTCTGTTCGGTTTCACCGTTTTCAGCAAAAACAGAACAATACGAGGCAGGAAGTGTGCAACAAAAATAGAACAATACATTGGTTTGCACAACGGTTCACAAAAAAACATTTATCACAAGAATCCTGATTTTAGCGTCAGTGTACAGGTGGTTTAACGTACGTACGCTGTGAACCGTTGTGCAAACCAATGTATTGTTCTATTTTTGTTGCACACTTCCTACCTCGTATTGTTCACTTTTTGCTGAAAACGGTGAAACCGAACAGAACTCACACACTTCCTGGTCCCCCACTTTTTACTAATTAACTCTGTTTTTCTGCATATGAACAGAAAGCTCTTCTAGAAACGAAAAAGCTAAGGTGTGTGAATTTTGACTCACTTCATATCGATTTCCTTGTTTCAACTAAGCTGTGATTTTTTCTAGAACTAGAGAGCAATTGATGAAACAGCTAGGTCGCTGACCTCAGTGATAAGGCGAGTGAGTTGTGTGACTCTATTGTTCTAAAATTGATGAAGTTCACATTTTATCTAACTTCGTATATTCGGTTCGATTTTTTCAGGGCTATTGTCTGAATTTCGAACCGGTCCGGGTCATAGATCCACTAGGGACAGCCATGCTTCATGTTCCGAAACGAAGGGCTGCCTTGGGAAGAAGGTCTTCCTTTGTTGGCGTCAACCCAACATGTCAACCGCTGAGTTGAATGGTATTTTGAAAAATTGTCAATTCACCAAGACTACCTTCCCTGGTACTCTCGCAACAGATTTCTTTTCCTCTTTAACCAGTGAAAAAATGTACGAGTCTAGTCTGAAACACTGCCGCTAGCAATAGTTTTGGCGAACACTGGGTGGCTTGTTTCATAACTTAGAATTAGGTTGCAGACTATTTGGATTCTAGTGGGTCCTCTGTCTGTGAGAACATCTTCGACTATTTGAAACACTCTCTTTCACGTGTTGAACAAGTGCTCAAGATATCTATACAAGCGCTCTTTTCCGATGTGTGCGGACATTACTACGTGTTTTTCCTTGTTCATATTCAGCAAGGATTTGATAAAAATAGATTAAAAGCTATGTTTTCTCATGAAACTTTAGGTAAAAACGATTTGTGTGAAACAATGGTTCATTCGACATTCGAGAACGTGCAAATCAAACCAAATAAGAGAAAATGAACCTGCAAAACCATCTAGTATGATTTCCAAGACATCCGATCCCTCACTTGTTGCTCCGCCGTTTGGAACAACCTCCTCCAAACAAGTTACATCTCCTTTATAGTGAAACATTGACCCGTACAGAATGTATGGAAACTTCTCAACAGTTTATGTAAACATAAACGTACCGCCAACAATGGAAAAACACCCTCAATCGCCCCCAAACCCGCCTGTGTCATGAAGAATCGAGCATCGAGTAGAAACTGTGCACGCTATTGGAAGAATTCGGTGTTTCACTGTAAACGGTGTAGTGATGAACTAGTATTCTAATCTCTGTGAAGTATCCATTTTGAACAGACCAGACTAAACTACAAGAGTGATTATACTAAACTTTCCCATATACATTTACTCAAAGATTTCTAACAAAAAATCCAAATGCGAACACATCTAGTTTTACATTCGTTTTTATATTTATTGCCCGCGTTACCATGCAACACTTGGGAGTGTTAATTTCAAACCTCGTAAATTGTCTGAATGTGCTGCGTATCCTTGGCACCTCGGCTTCAGTTGAAGAATGATTCCACCTCGGGAATGGTGCGCTCTCTTCGGAATACTACTGTATAACACCATCTCAGCTGACCAAGGTAAGAACCTTCTTCATTGCCCTACTGATATCCACAGTAATTATTCCAGGGTTACCACAGGGGACAGGTCCTACTGGTCAATTCCACGAAGTATAAATGAAAAAAACTTGATTAGAGAACTATTTTTTCTATTCGCGGTTTTAATGCTGGCCGGTCTAGCTATTTTTCTGCGATTGAACACTGTGCTGCTTACCCTGAAGATTAAGAATGGTAATGAGAGAATGTGGAAATAGGGATATATTTACCCTGTTACTCGCACTCGCACATGCTACATGAACAATGCTGGATGACTGAACCGATGATTATATCAAATTGTTTGTAAAACATTAGCTACTTTGAAAGAGACTATGAATGCACAGTACACGTATCATATCACTGATGGAAAAGGTAACCGCGTGTTAGAACATTTCTACATTGTTTATGGTTCACCTCAGGCTCAAACGGGACCAATAACGGGTTGTTCCTCCTCCCTTTGATCTTTGACCCCGACTCAATCAATGCCACTACCACCATCAATGGAACGAAGATTATGAGACTCGGTGGGTGAAAGTCATATAGACCTCAAACTGAATAAACAATGCACCGAGGATTAAAACTAATAAATGTTCATACTTCAATGTCACATAGCGTTCGCGTACCGTGTTGGAGTCTTTCAATTGTACTGTACACAAACATTTCAGACTCCACATCGAAACTGTTCTTTCTGGTTGGGAACACATCATGCATCAAGTTTGTCACGTTAATATCTTTACATAGAAGTGTCCCTCCAATTCGGAAAGACTTCCTCAATATTCGAGTTTGGAATCAGCCAATAAATCCTGCGGCGTCATTCGTTTCATAAAACAAATTTCTAAAAAGTAAAGTGTAATCTACTAACCTCTCTCACAACTAAATCAGAATGTAACTCAGTGAGAACAACATGAGTTGAAGTGACTCCTCGCTTGAATTTGTTCGAGATAGATCGGATCTTATCGGATGAAATGTTTGACTTATTATCAGATGGTCGAACGGTGACCGGGGAACTCCCAAAAAAGGCCAACTGACCTTTCAATCGTATTCTGGCGAAACAATCTACCTGAATGGGACACAAAATGATACAGCAACTGTATACTGGTCAGGGTTCTATACGCCGTCCTGGGTGAGCTTGGATGAATGAATAGTGTAATGTATATAACAGTTCGTGAAGCATACCAGGTCAGATGTCACCATACCGTATCAGACAAACCCAACAATAGCAAATCTGAATGCCAGTTTTGAAGTTTCTATCCGAGCCCAAAGGCAAACCGGCATCCGTTTGCATAATGGACGTTACAAGTGATCCGTACAAGTGTGTGTAGCCGATATGATCGTTTAATTTCAATCTAGATTTGAAACGGAATGTAAATTACGCGAAGATTGAGCTGTACTCAAAACTACGAAATCGAAAAAACTTGAAAAATTGCAACCAACTCTAGTCTCGGAACTCAAAAACTTCTCCAAACGCGATGGCCAGTAGGTCGAAGTTCACATGAAACACGAGACTTTTTTAATTAACTTAACAACCACGTTAGCCAACTCTTATTGAGAAAAAGAACGGGTCTGTTTCACGTATTCGCAGACCTAGCACCATAGCAACATCTCATGAAAAGGTCACCTTCGAGCTGAAGTATCTCGTCAGCACCTGTCACCTGACCTAGGTTGTGGTCACCTATACAATACTTATACTTGGACATAAACATTTTACAATATGCCTATCATGTACGCCTTGAGCGCCCTACACATCTACTTCCTATCTGTGCTGGTCACTCAAACAGCTGACACATGTTCGGTTGCGGGCAGCCGGCTTCGATTAATACACACCCGAAGATATGAGGTTACGGTAGCTGACAACCGCACTCACTTCCCTCAAGAACGAGCCATCCATCAAATCCTGTCAAGCCCCAGGCACTACCTGGCACCGACTGGTACCGGCTGGCACCATCTAACACAAGTGACAGTTCTCATCACAAAGTGACAGTTCTCACCACTTTGTGACAGCTCTCTCGTCAATTCTGATGCCTCGACGACCAACATCAAAGGAGCCGACGTCAAGAAGAGGGTATATAAGCCGGCCCTCCGGCCAGAGAAGTCAGTCGAGATGTGACGCCCACCTGCGCAGCTCTGCCTGCTATTCCTATTCCTACTGTATTCATTTATGCCCCCTCTTTCCCTCAGGGATTACGGTACCCACCGAATCCCTCTTTTATTGATTAAGGTAACTAACTAAGCATAGCCATTCCTCATATTATTATTATGTTATGTTAACTATACACACAATGAACATATATACACTACTTCTGTTCTCATATCTCTAGACTACAAGTACAAAGTTCAAGCAGGGTAAATCAGAGTCTTGATATGCCACAGAATGATCTTGTTTTTGATCAGGTTGATCTCACCCTTTCCATGACCTGCTACGGTGCTTGTTCTCCATCGAAGTTTCCCCTTTCAATACAACAATGAAAAGCTTCTGTTGCGGGTCACACTTTGAAGTTCATGAACAGAAAGAGAGAAGCACATTCAGAATTTTTCTTATTCCATATAAAGTTGTAGTATTTCATTATGGCTGCGATGTAAAAATTACATGTTTCAAATACTATTCATCCGATTCAGACTGATCCCTATGTATCGAAGTCTGGAGCGCTAGTGATCACTACCACTGCGCAATTCGCCAACCACTACAACGTCAACTTCGATCTCGACGTCGGAAAACTTCTGAGCTGCCAGAGTTGCCTGAAAACAGATTTCAACGTTCCGTTTCATGCATGAAAATCCGAATACTGCACTCCATTCCAATAATCAACTCTGAAACGGTGTTAGTTTGGGTCTGTTTAGCTTCACGTCGTGGAAAATTCCTCGAAAAACATGTGTTTGGGTCGCGTTGGTGGTTGATAATATAGTATTGTTTGTATTATTTCATGATGACGTGTTTGTTGAAGTAGTTAGTAAAATGTGGTTATTTATCTGTATTTCATTCTAATTCAATTGTTTATATCATGGAATTATATTACAATTTTCTTTATTTCGGAACGATGTTTCTCACCCTAAACTGTTACAGTAGACAGCACAATAGAGACACCGATCACTTTGTTGAGTGTTATTTGAAACAATATATTGTAGGAAATATGGAACACTGCAGATGTTTAGAAAAAACTCTGAAAAATGTAACTACGTTATTTCTCTTTGATTTGTTTCTCTCGTTTAAACTGAAGCTCCAAGCAACCAAGCAATTAACAAAACCAATTCGAGTAGAAATTATGTATGTTTACCCTCACTAGAATCATGTACCTCTTCATGGGATGGTCTCCTTTCGCCACAATACTACTGTATCAGATAATCGCTGTGAAATCGGACACAAGTTAATTTTTCTTCAATATTTTTTCAGAAATATGTTTAGCACAGTGGTCTCACAAATAACTGAAGGTTAACATTTCGAAATTTCGGAACCATTTTTCGATTCAGCTGATTTGGTTGCGAATGAAATTTGTATCATTATCATTATTGTACACTCCAAACTGGTAGTTCTGAACACAGTTTGCCAATATTCATCTGGTTGAATATTATGGTATAGGTTTAACATATCTGAAAGATTTTTTATCACAACGATAGTATAGTGATGACATTTTTACAATGTAAATAAATCAATGTCAATTCTTAAAACTGAGAACCACACAAAATCACTGTTTGAATATGAAAATTCCTCTGCACTCCTATGACCTTTTTTCAGTAGACTACAGCACAGCAAACAAACAATTGTAAAGGGTGCAACTTTTTCACTAAAAAGTTTATTAATGGAAAAAAAGCATAGTTCCTCTACCGAATAAAATAGATGATATCGCGGAAACTTGAATCAACTTTAATTAGCAAAGGTGGTTAAGATGACGAATTGTACTTCCTTCCGTTGGTGTTTGATCCTAATACGATCGGAGTAACCACAAGTATCGTCGGAAGCAAGATAATGCGAGTTGGTGGGTTCTAAAAAACAAACCTAGTTTCAAAAAACATTTATCTCACATACATACTAAACATATAGATAATCCACGAAGTTATAGTTCGTACAAAAACAAACACAACAAAACAGAGATACAACGTGAAATCGAAATTCGAGAGAACCCTCTCGACTTTCTTTATAATTTGTAGTCTGATCAACGCTCCCCTGTGAGTAGGTTTTACTTTTACCAAACATTACATTGTGTCGTTTTGCCATAAAGATTTTCAATAACTTAGTAAATACGTTTAACTACTTGTCGTCCTGTAATCTATGCGCAATGAACTTAATATTAGTGTTTTCAACCCGTTGCTATTCCAGCAAAAAGTGAAGCGGAATAGTTTTTGACCCGGCTGAATACGGCCACCGATCTCTCAAATGACTATAAATGTTCACTTGTCAATAAATCCAAGAGATGCTCCAACCGAAACTATTTCAGACGGCATGTGTGATTTGTTCTTTCTCGTTGGCAACAAATCATGCAGTTCTGAGCAAACTACATTCGAGTGGGTACTTACGGAAGGTTTCTATTCAGCTTAAACAACATTGTCGACAAAACCAATAGAATGTATCGTATTAGAGTAATAGAATGTGTCGCGAAATTTTCGACACCTTGCGCAGTTTAGGATAGTTTAGGGTCAAGACCATCAACACTTCATTGTTATACAATAATACTAATGATTCCTGAGAACTTTTACAGCCGTGTATTGTCTAATCGCAAAAATTGCTTGATGAAGCACAGTTCACATTAATTGTAAATAAACTGTTCGCAGGGAGGAGGAAGTCAGGTTTTGTCACCTTCTTTTTGCGTCCCGCCTTACAGGTGCCGTCGCTCGTGGGGATCGCACCCGAGTGGGAAAAATAGACAGGGGCTAGCCACATTACTAGTTGGCCTTCTCAACGTGTTCACGTGTTCATCGACTCCTTAATAGGTTCACGTGTGTATCATTGAATTATATATCGAAAATTGTGAGTTGTTTGTTCCCGCAGGTGGACGAGAGGAGCTGATCCTATACAAGTGAAATCGATGCCCGGCGAGATTCTCCTCAAAACGGCGGATGGTCAACTTTCTAATTATTACGTCAATGGAAATAAAGGAATGGGTGTCATGGTTGCTGAGTGGGTGCTGAAGGAAAAACCTGGTCCTCCACGTTGGCAGTGGGTGGGTTGCTATTGGACCTGTCGAACCGATGGGGTTCGGCGAGCGGCCAGTCCTTCATCTTATATCTACTCAGAAAGCTTTTCTCCTATCTTCTACCAACAAACTTCGAAACCAAGAGAGCATCAAGGTCAGCAGATTGGCTTAGATAGTCTGCATCTCTCTGGCCTGCACACTTTCTAGACGAGCTAGGTGAAGCAGTTAACGCATTAGGTTCCAATTCTGCTCATCTCGAACCAATATTTCTTTCCAGGTTACGCTGTCGAGAGATTGGACAGATCTGATAACAGTTCACCAAGATGCAAACACATCAAGAGAGGGTATCCACCCGCACTTCCCCGACAGTTCAGCATACCTGAACTGCTTCAAGGATGCGGTTATCTCCTTACCGTGCACCTCCGATCCGGTCTCCTATTACTCACATTACAATTGGCTGGAAGCCGATTGGAAAGGCAATTGAAACAGTTATTTGTTAAAACTACATGTTGCACATACAACTACTTGTTACTACATGTTATACATACAGAAATGCAGCTGCTTCTAAATACCATAACTCTCGCCTCTGCCCTGCTAACCTGAAACCCATTCATGGAACGGCGTTCTATGTATATTACAGAAAGCGTATCCCGTAGTTTAAAAAAACCATTTTCAGCGGTTTTCCTAGACAACTTTCACGTTTCTGCTCATAGGTGGGCCAGTTTATTACATTTTTTGCATTTGAAAGGGATAGTCGGGGTCTAGGTACTAGAAAGTACTTTCGTATGCTGATATTTCACTAAACATAACTTTAAAGGCTAAATCGCACTGTAAAATTTGTCGACGTTTCATGTTCAACGTGTGATATTTTTATCATTCTCATGTGTAATAAAGAACTTTCTCTTCTAACTAACTACCCTCTACATGGGATGACATAGCAGCTTGCGGATAACTACATAAATGCTTGTGAAAATACATGTTTTCCAGCAACATTCTATCACAGTATAGAAACGTCATGATGCATTTTTATTTACTTATTTTCGAGACCCGCGGTAACCAATCAGGAGGCCGGCGGGTTGACCAGAAAACCAAAGATAATTCAGCCGGATAGGAGACCGACTCCTGGAGCACAGGAATGAGGTACACCAACTTACATGTGACAAATATGTATGAATTCGGGACACTCCAATTCAAATGTGTACGGATACGGTACACTTCAATTCTGATGTGTAAAATTGCGATACATATTAAGTCAGTGGACTACTTCATTTCATAACTGTTTCAGTACTTCAAGTTGTGAAGAATTAGCAAAAGTTCTTGTGCAGATTTGATTGTTATCGAAACGCACACTTGCATTTTCAACTTATATACCCTCGTGATTTAGAAGATTAAAACGTGATATTATGAGTAACTCGAGTAACTCGTAGATCAAACAATTCAAAAGGTAACTTGTCAATACATTCCATTTTGTCACTTTTCAATCCCTTGTACACCGTTGGGAGGGTTGTCTTTTTCGGATAACTATTCGATTTAGAGTTATCTGTAATTATGAACGTAAAAGCATAATATTTTTCTGCCACTGATGCACAGCGAAAATGATAACGAGTTCATTCGACAAGCTCCACAGGCAAATAATTCAACAATCAACATCATTGACCAATAACCGGGCAAGAAGCTACACAAATATACAGATACAACCGAGTAGCATGGAAAACTGAGAAATAATACACGTGAGCATGAGATGAAATTTCGCGATAAGCCGTTAAATGTGGCAGATGTGAACTCTGCCTAACTAACCCTGAACACCACCATTGGCATTCAATATACGAAACCTAGAAAACCGAAAACAAACAAACAGACAAGGCATAAAAACAGAGATTGTGATGAACTAGAAACTAGAAAAACAATTCGGAAAGCGAAACATGATTTCCAGTAAAATCATAATTAGCATAGAAAACCGAGAAACAATACACGTGAGCATGAGATGAGATTTCGCGACAAGCCGCTAAATGTGGCAGAGGTGAACTCTGCCTAACTAACCCTGAACACCACCATTTGCATTCAATATACGAAACCTAGAAAACCGAAAAAACGAAACAGACAAGGCATAAAAACAGAGATTGTGATTAACTAGAAACTATACAAACAAATCGGAAAGCGAAACATGATTTCCAGTGAAACAATAATTGCAAACTACTGCAACCTTTAACTAGCAAAATAATACTCAATTAACAAAAGAAGTGCAAAGACCAGAATGGGAAACTATCAAACTATCTATGTTACCGTGTGCATGCGCCTGTCAGCGAACATCAATCCTGGAAACGAATATCTAATTATTGAAAATCAACTCAGACATGGAGTTACAAGTTTACCATGGACGAGATTACCGATAGCTTAAGAAAGACTGCATTTGTTGAGGCAAGTGCCCAACTTACTGAGAATCATTGCAGGGTGATGCGGCGCGGGCAAAATTATGATTCGCCCGCAAAGATTCATTGACGCATGGCGCATCTACCCGCGAAAAGTAGGACATCTGCCTCAGATATGTAACCTATGAAAACCAGACAATCGAAAGTTGAGACAAAACTCACTACAGTTGACTGCGCTTCCCAAGCAGCCCTCGCGGCATCGCGTAGCGCTAATTGACATTTCCATCTTTGCGTACGGGGCAACTGGAAAAGGACCGTAAATTTCCATAGTACGAATGTTTCTGAAAAATGAGTTTTTGAGTTTCCGAATACGTGAGAACTGTAACTTACATATTTCGTACTTTGTATTATTATGGTTCAAATAGAAATGGTGATGACTACGCTGTCTATTCCACTGACCCATCCATATTCCTTCCCGTTTGCGATATTGCCAGCCGCAAAATCATCGTACAACTTTCGCAGACTATTCCTCTGATCCGTGCTCAGCTAAAATTGGCATATAGATCAATTGAATAAAACGCAAGTGATCGGCGAATTATCTCGAATTGAGTGATGCGTTTTGCTGACAAACTCAGTAAAAAAAACTGTCCCTTCTGAGCCGAACCGTGAATCACCCAGGTCGAGGACTTATAAGGCCCCGATGGGATGACTTGGGTGCGAACCCAAAAAGACGTATTATAGCGGCGAAACTGATATCAACCATGTTCCTTATTGCGTTTATTGCCCCTTTTCAATATGAACATTCACTGAAGAACCGGGTAGTTTAGATCCCGATTGCGTGAGCGGTTCGGTGCTACAGACTGTTTCGGAATTCGGTTCGCCAAGGGCACGGTTCTCCAGTGGCTTGGTCTGGTTCAGTTAGTAAACATAACCCAAAAAAATCTAGAAAATGACAAGTATACCTGAAAAGGACATTCTTCTTCCCCTTTGATGATGGCTAATGTTCTGCGCCATGTGAACACTCGCTTCCATGCAGAGAGGGAGAACTGAAATGAAATGTACGTAGTCATAGTCGTCAGCGACATTTTACTCATGCATGCCTAAGAAAACTTGGATCGATAGGCACGAAGCTGAAAATTAAGTTTTTTTCAGTCTTCTCAATATTCCCCCCAGTTATGCCGTGTGATGGTCAGGTCCAGGTGTCGTGGGACGAGACCTCTCTCACTCTCTCGATGGCCAGACATGATCGTCTGGATCTAAGTTAGCTCCGCCCACCTAATATATCATCTCGATCATTTGGTAGCGCACTCACATTCTTCTCTCCTCAAGGTAAGCTACCACTAGACCGTCCGCAGAACATAATGATGCATTGTGCCATTAAACAATCGTATCCACAAACCAATGTTCACTACCAAAGCTTCTTACATACAATCTTTTATCAATCAGTTTCGATTCCTTAAAAAAAAGTAATGTGCCCTAGAAAGGTAGGGAAAACATGTTTGTTTCAACTAAGAATAGAGTGCTTTGATTGGGGATACTGTTTGGTTGTTTGAATAAATCCAGTCAGCTCACCTGCCCTTCCTGTATTTTCTTGCGGGCTTGGTTGAACTTTGTTATGTGGACAAGCTTCTCTTTATCACTTAGTCCATTAATATTTTCTTGCTCCATCCTATGCTCTTGCACAAACTATAAGAATACGAATGAACAACAGTTGAAAAAATGGTAAACAAATCTACCTACGACAGTATAAGTGTAAATTCTACGTCTTGGTTTTCAGTGAAAGTCTTATGATTACTAGTTGGTGCGTACCGAATGAAGAGCATTGAACATGTTTGATGAATGAACTAGTTCTATTGGTGAAAAGAGTGAGAGTAATTTGGTAAAATAAATCCAACTCGATTGTCTTCCTACCGTCTCATTCTGAACGTGACCTATAAACCACTGAACTATCGATAATAACTTTTACTACTAGTAAATTACTGAATTATCGATAGTACAAAATTTCCTATGTGAAAAGAGTGTGTTGGTTGGGAACAGAAAAATAGCGGATACTCACCCTCTCCAATACAATGGAAGAAAGGATAGGAACATTAGATGCGACGGATGCTGACAAACTGTAACAGGCACGATCCCTCTCAACACCAACGTGATTCTGGAACGTGGAAACGTTCGTTGTACAACCATTGAATTATCAAGTAAAGTGGCGTGTGAAAACCACTCATTTCTATCGGATCTTCGACGAGATCGATAGCACTTCATGTAGGTCCAAGTGTCAAAACTGATAGTGCTCAGCAAAGGGACACAAACAAACAAAACAGCCAACAAGCTAATTGAACATGGAAATAATAATCTAACATTAGAGTCAAATCATTCCCTTTCAAATTCATTAACTGTTGAAGTTACATTTAGGACGTACTTCGTTATTGGTAATGTCCGTTGCTACCAGCCGCCCACCAGCCGGAGTTGTCAGCAGAGCACGTTTCACGGGAACTGAAAAAGTCACAATTCAATAATTCCAGAAGTGCGCTCACAACCCACAGCAACTCAAGCAGCATAAAAAGCTCAACTCTAATAGAATAATATACACGAATCAGTCACACATTTTAGAGAAGCCAGAACATGACCGATGACAAATACGAGAATATGGTAGGAGCAGGGGAGCGGGAACATGTATTTGACCACCTTTCGCGGGTATCGACAAATACATTGTTGATCATAGTCTGGCAGTCCTGACTAAATGGCCGGACAACTTACCGATTCGCATACGACTACATAAACTTGGTATTTGGAACAAATTAGACTTTTTATACGAGAGAATCGGCTCTCAAAGCATAGTCATAATGATGAAAGAAATAAAATAATATTCGGTACCTTATCTATACAACACCAACGGCTTAAGACCCGACTTTCCAACCAACCTTGTGGATTAGAATGAGAACCTCCCGGTGCCTCCAACAATGTTCTTTTGCGCGGCGGAGGTGTACACAGTTCTGTCTTTTGCACAAAGATCGGTTCCCGCTTCACACGTCGCTTGATATCACCCTCTATGATCTAAAAAAAACAAAAACATTGGAGAAACCACTATTGAGCATTTCAAATTCAATAAACATTTGCGAAAAAACTCCACGATGAGTATGAATATGAACACTTCCTTGTTTGAAACCAAAGTATGATAATTACAGAGCAGATAGATGGTAAAATGACCGAATGTACCTGTACTTCGTCGTCAATGTCATCTACTTCCTCCTTCACACCACTCACAGTACACACTGAAGCATGGGTCGATCCCAGTGAGGGAATGGAAAGATGGTCGGACGGTTGCGGCTGGAAATAACCTACAAGTCACCATGCTACCACTTAACAACCTATAGCTATGCTCTACAAAAATCAAACCGTTTTTCCAATAAAAAAATCGAATTGAAAGAAATAGCTTATCCTTTTTCTACTAAAACAATTCTGGAACTTCTGTTGATAAACTTTAGTAACCAAATGTATAGAATCAATCCTAACAGTGAAAGTATATCATCTTCCCACTTAAATCCTTAAACGCAAAGACTAGACTGAGGGCGCCCTTCTTTTTCACGAACCAACAGCCGCGCAGTCATTCATGGTCTTATAACCCGAGCACACAGCAATACTTGCCTTAATATCCTTTTCCTCGTCGGCATCCAATCTGAGGCGGCGCAGCTCGAGTTTCCCGGGGGCTTTCTTCTCTCCTTCAGCCCTATCGCGGTCCTCCTGCTCAGTTTCCGCTCTCCGCTCTGCCTTTTCCAGCCTCCTAGCCTCTTTCATCAGCCGCTTTCTTTCCAGTTCTCTCTCTTCTTTCTGTCGTTCTTCCTTCTCCTCTCTCTTCTTCTCCTTCCTTTTCAGTTCCCTCTGTCTCTCTTCTTCTTCTTCTTTCTCCCGTTTTCTTCTTCTTTCCTCTTCTTCTTTTTTCTTCAACTCCTCCGCCTTTTTACTCTTCGCAACTTCCTGGAACCAAAAACGACATTATACTTCAGTCCACCAAGGTAAGAAAAACCTCGTGGTAAATTTAAAACGACTTTGTTGTACACATAAATCTATTAAAAATCAAATGTTTTACCTGGGTAACCAGGCCACAAAGCACGGTGGTAGATTAGGTTTTCACCAGTAACGTGCCAGTAAAGAGTAAAACGACTATTGTTGAGCATGGGGTAGTTCAAAATTTGGATTGTAAGAAAAATATGTGATTCAATAGCGCATCTAACAAAGTCACTCTATGTTTGCATAGTTAACATTAACATAACGACTGAGAACGAACCTCATCTGAATCCGAAGAGTCCGAATCTGAGAAACTGGAAGCACGCAACGGTGGAGGAGCCACCGTGTTCGGCTGGAAACAAGGAGTACACTGGATCAATAACAAAGAGAACACACAGAAAATATATGATACTATCTACTTATTATTGGTGTAGTTAGTGTTGAAGAAAGCCTCACGATCAGATTGGTAACTCTAGTGAGGAAATGAGTAATCAGGCACCTCGGATGGTTTCTGTTTCTACATTGTACACAACGAAGATGATAACAAAACGAAAGCAACTGTTTACCTGAGATATTCTTTCCGTTTTGCGCAACGTTTCGATCAAAGACGAAACTGTTTCTGCACCAACTACCTGAAAAAAAAAACATCATCTTCATCTACTCACATCATGGGCAACTAAAGTACTGAAGTTACCAGACATGACTGATCTATTGAAACACAAGAATTGCCCCACTTTTGGCTGAAAAATTAAAGTCGTCACTATCGACATCGAGATCGGCTGAAACGTTAGGGAAGTAGGTACTGAAAGTCTTTCTATCTGTATCTGGATATGCGGTTCCACAGGATAAGTCTACCTTTGGTGAATATCCCTTCAAATATTCCGGATCAGGAATAGCCCTGGGAAAGGCCTTCTGAATCAATTGCTCCAGCTTGTAGTTGTGACTCCTTTTCTCAAACTCAAACTTCTGTCTGAAAAGGGAACTCACGGATCACAAACGCATCACATATTACACGCAATTTACCGAATATCTTCCACTCTCGATTGAGAAACGTCAAGTCAAGATAGAATAAATGTTCAGCTTCGTACATATCCTACCCACGCGGGTATTTGTATTCTGTAGTTTTCGAATGGAAAGCAACATGGGAACGAAACACTCTCATTAATCCAGTTTAAATACTCAATAGACGACAATGAGACAAACGAGTGTCTCACCTAGCTGTCTGGTCCCTCATACTGCGGTAGCCATCATTCAACTTGTGATCCTCCTGAAATAGGGTTGAGTAAAAAAACTGACTTTACCTTAATTTTACTTCCAAATTGCAACCTTTTTAACGCATCTTTCCGAAATTTACACGGCCGGGTATTGAAGAACAATACGCTAGTGCAATTTTAGAAAGGCAGAGACCAAAAGGTACAAAATGTATACAAAACACAAAAACAATCGAGTAGAGTGCCTGAGTGTTTGATAGGCAGAACAATCGAATACCGAAAATGAACCAAATATATGATTTTGTGGTGTAAGAGGGTCGAAAATGGTTCGGAAAGCACTAAGCACGACATAACGGTACCAACTTTCGCCAAAGGCAGTCTTTTATTTCAACTTTTCTGTCTATTTAGTCAACGTCGCCAAGAGCTAAACTAAGATAAGAAACGTAAGCGCCTCAGCGTCCTAAGGCCTAATCTGTCTATAATCTATCTCCTGCTCTCTTCAGACTTCAGATATGACCTACCTTGGCATGTTGGTGGACGCGAACAGGATCGGTTGCTCCAAAAGTACATCTAGCCATCGGGCATTTCAACTCATCTTGGAAGTGAACGCGCAAAACGTGACCGCGTCTAAAAGCAGTTACATATGAACTTTAGCAAAGTTCTTCAGACAGCCAGAAATAATCGAAAAGATATCTATTTTCGCCGAAACCGGGACAATTTGCTCACTATTCGACTTTTCATGCAAAATCACGAATTTCCCGTTAGTTCAATCCAAAAACAGGGTATTTTCGCAAAATAGTGACACCTTATTGGTGTGCATCTACATAAGTGATAGGTGCCATAAAAATAGAGCAGCGAAAAAGGCGCAGAATAAACACGTACCTTCCACTTTTCGATAGGTACGTCTTGCCGCCACAACCACTCAGCTGACACTGTAGATCGTTACTCGTCCAACCAGGAAAGCAGGACTGCATCTGAAAAAGGAAGTAGTAACTAGTATCTATTGCCAGCTAACGCCGTATTTCAAGTTTCAAGTAAATGTAGCAACTCAGATCTCAAAGATCCAAGCCATGGCGTATTTAGTATGTCATCTCCCACTCTGATTCTCAGCACTGCTATCCATAATTATTCCAAACCCAACTGTACGTGAATATTTCCTTCACGTAGTATCCGAGCCACTGATCGAAGAGAAAATAAGTCAGTTTATTAAGTGAAATGTGAAAATTAAGTGACCTCATAATACTCTACTCGCCTTTGACTCTACAATCCTCAAATAATCGTTGGGCCCATGATTTGCCGTCAAGTGGTTGGTCGTAACGTGGTCTTTGCGAATCACTGAAATGATACATTATTCATAACCAAACTAGCAAAGATATACACTATTTAAGATGGTGAACGGTGACAGACTGAGCTACACAAATAAAACGATTATACAAGGTTACTTATCGTACCCAATAGATGAAAAACGCACGGTAATCATTTTGTACCATCTTCTTGCAAATTCGGCATTTGAGCTCCAGAATCTCTGTGGACATGTTGAGAGCTGCGCCGCGAATGATGGTACTGCTCGATAGGGAGTTGCTGTTGCTCAGTCTGCTGGTTGACGCTGGTGGGGTTAGCTGAATTGGAAATAACTACATTGTGGGCAGGACAGACAACATTTACTGCCGTACACTACACAGCTAAGCACTTCAATGATGACACAACTACGTTTGTACATTCGCTAGAACACATAATCGTCATCAAAAGACAAAAGTATTTTGATTTCGGACAATTTGAAAAAAAACACCAGCACCCTTGCCAATCGACATAAACAAAGGTGAGACTGTTCGCTGTTGTCACAAAAAGGCAAGTTTACGTTTTGAATACCTTCGATATCATAACTGCGGTCAAAAAATAAGACCAAATTTGCCCAAATATCGTATGTCACAGAAAAGCAGCTCAAACTATTATCTATGGATCTTCAGCAGAGTTCGCTAGAGTATGATAATCGATAGATCGCCTACCAAATCTACTCCGTCCCTGTTTTCCGTTCGCACAGAATCAATATCAATCGATGAATCGGTCTCTGTTCGTTTTCGTGATCGATGTTCCATCTCAGGAGACTGGCGCACAACAGACAATGAGACCTCAGACAGCTCCGAAGCGCCTTTCGACCCTGCAATGAACATGTTCGATTTCCAGGTACAGTAAGGCACATAGAGAATGGGAAGACGAGCCAAGCAACACACAATTGCCACATATCCATTTGTCATAAGCTAAATGGTCTGTTGCAGCTCAACTGTAACCATTTAAGGAGGAAAACTATGCTTAAGCCTATAATGTTCATAACCTACAATCTATATTCTACTCACGTTCTGTAGATATGCTATCGGCCATGCTCAACCTACGAGATGTAGGCGTGGATGATCTCGTCAAACTGAAAAAATACCAAATTAAAACCATTCTAACTTCCGCTCATTGGCGTACTGTCTCGTCTCACAGCGCGCTATGCTATTTCTCCCTGCGCTTTCTAGGCGCGACAGTAGTGCATTTAACTTATATATAACTGTATCTTTACGTAGTTGTGAATGATGTAAATCGCAAATTTATTCCCATTTTCATATTAAACGTGTTCTCAGCTCCAAATTGAACACAAACATGTAAAATTCTTTTTTGACGTTTATCTTCTTTTTCTGTGTTGAGAAGTTGTAGATGTAGACCCATCCAGGCGGTTTACACATGCAACCGGGCTAAATGCAACCAAAATGCAACCGGTTGCATGTGTACAAAACTATTGACTGCTCTCAAATCCAACCGAATTCATCTTTTTGGTTTATATAAAGTTATTTTAGTTGCATTCGGAAGCAACCAATGATTTTGTGCACATGCAACCCGATTGCACCCAGCGAAAAAGGCGGACAATTTTCAGATCGAATTGGCTGGGCCGAGCTTCTACGAAGTGACCATCTGTGATAACGCACCTACTTCCTACTCTCTACTTGTATACATTTCTACCACAAGAGTACAATTATTTAAATAGTAATAATCACTAACCGGTTGGATCTGCTGGATTCTTGGACTGGGGTTCTGACGGTTCTCTCTCCCGTTATCCCGTCCTTTTTTCCCGCATTGTTTAGAAGGAAATCATCCCTGAAAATAAACCATCATTATCGTTGTTTTGTTCTCTATTGTTTTTTTGACGAGAGAAACGCTACAACTCGACATAAAATAACACCTGTACCAGTCAGTTGATATGTCACGCTTGTAGTTTGGTCAGGTCGACCAGACATGGTCGTCGATTTAGGTTAGCTCCGCCCACTTAGTAAGTAAGGGGCATCTCGGTCACTTGGCAGCTCGCTCACTTTCTTCTCTCTCCGGTGTGATGTGGAAGATATACTAATAGAAATACCACACTGTGTTATCGCTTAAAAAACGAGGATAGTCATGAGTCCCAGTACGGTAGACACACGTTCCCCACGGTGTTTGAACCCTACAATGCTCCAATTGACGCTTTAGTTCAAGTGCGCCGCGGTTTTGAATGTTCGCGCAGTCGCCTCGCGGAGCTCTGACGCGTGCGGCTCGCAAGAAATAGTGTGGAGGAGCGAGAGAGTGCGCCCGCGAGTTTCAAATATTTTTGAAATCTACAGTAATATCTCATGCGTCGCAGTCTTTGCGACCGGCCGCGTTTCACTGCGTAAAAATCAACCAACGCAGAACACCGTGTCCCGTGTACTACCCTAGACTCCGATATAAAATTAGAGAAGAGAGCCAGACAAAATGCTCCGCGTAGACAACTACGATAAGCTTGCAAACAAATACAGAACGAGCAGTCTTCAATGTGACTGCGTACATTGACCATATTTTGTTAGCTCCAATAGCCTAGTGAACTAGTAAAGTTATGATCAGAACTCAAAAATAGCAAAGCATATTGCATCACAATGCTATGCGAATTCTGGAGAACATCCCCTATCAGAATGTAAACTAATAAAACTAACAGTTCATCCATTAATCGAAGGCGATGCTTCAGAACCGTAGACTCCTCACAAACTTCCAGAAGCTTCGTGTCACGGACAAACGAAGTCAGCACCATTTCTTTCCACGCATGAAGGCGGACCTGAAAACACAAGTAGCACAAGTGAGAGGAAGATGCACACGATAGGCGCATACACGAAGAAGACAGTAATAGTAATAATAATGCATTTGTAATCGTATTTAGTGAGGACATCAATCATCAAATAGTCGTATCGAAGGGATAAAACTCCGCGATAAAAATGGATCAAGTTAGCGAGAAACTGTGAAAGCACACACAAAGAAACACACAACTAACTGGATATCGCCGCTCCATGAATGACTAACCGTGAAAGCATGCATGTGGCTCTTCTTTCTACAATGATGTTCCCTCTCCGCTTCCGTATAAAAAGCTGACGAGCAATCGCCACAGTCGAACTTTCTGAAAACATGGATCATTTTACAATTAAATACGTGCCAGTTCTTTTGATTTAAAACTTTCGTATACTTTGTGAAATATTAATAAAGGAACTGAAAATGACTGAAAATTTAAGTAAAATATCGAGTATATTTCCACTTCCTGAATACTAAAACTTGGAAGGCCAACCCCAAAGAATTTGATTCAAAAATGGTTTACATTACAAAACTTACTTGTACTCTAGATGCTTCATGAAATGAACAGCAACATGTTCCTTTTTCAGAAGTTCAACGCACCATGGACATTCGGAAAGACTGTCAGAACTGAAAATTAATTAGACTTCGAGGTAATAACAGAATGTGTTGATGAAGCCTCTAAGTACGTGCACAATAACCATCATGTGTGCAGGTTCTCTCTAAGCATGGGGCATGGCAGCGCAGAATTTAACTTCTCGGACAACCGTTTGATCGTGACAGGTACAGAAAAGGGATGTCCAGTGTTCTGGGACGGTAGACGGTACCAGTACTGCACTGCTCTAACTATACACATAATTAAATCGACCGCATAGCGTCGCGTGATTTTTCAACATCACATGCCAATTACACGGCCAATAGGAAAGGGGACGAGGGTGAAAGGGGACGGGGGATATGGCAAAGGGGACGAGGGCTGAGGCAAAGGGGACGAGGGCTGATGCAAAAAAACACTCTTAGGTATCGTACAAAGGGGAAAAGATGAATCAATAATAAAGATACAGAACAAGGAAAGTATTATAGAGTAGGAAACTAAATTTGACTTGATTTCCCTCTAATTGTCAATCCACCCCTCGTCCCCTTTGCCTCAGCCCTCGTCCCCTTTGCCATATCCCCCGTCCCCTTTCACCCTCGTCCCCCCCCTCGTCCCCTTTCACCCTCGTCCCCTTTCCTATTCACCCAATTACACATGCAACCGGGTTGCATGCAACCAAAATGCAACCGGGTTGCATGTGTAAAGACAGTTTGGTTGCTTTCGGTTGCTTTTCAAATGCAACCAAAAGCAACGAAATTGCAATAAAAACCGGAAAATGTCCAGAAATTGAGTGTTTGGTTGCATTTGAAAAGCAACCAAAAGCAACCCGGTTGCATTTGGAAAGCAACCGAATTTTCCTAACACATGCAACCCGGTTGCATTTTGGTTGCATGCAACCTGGTTGCATGTGTAAACCGCCAGAAATTGATGAAATTGATGATCACATGATAAACGCTGAATTGTAATAATAATAATAAACTTTATCGGTACAGTGATGGACAAACAAAGAGTACGAATTTAAACCATATAAAACTGATATTTGAGAAAATAAAGAAAAATAAAAACTAGTACATACGCAAGTTGTGTTGTTTTCTAATATATCTCAAAGGGCTGACTTCATTGCATATCGTTTAAACGAGACGGCGTTGAGAAGTTAATATTTACGACTACGGAATTACCATGAACTCGTGGGCCCAATAACCCACGACAACGCTGTACGGTCAACGTTCAACGGTCGGTAACGACGATAATATCTTATAACAAACCGTTATGAAACTGCTTATTCATGGCCTCGGGAATAACACCCTGGAATACTTTTTTCTATCAATACCTGATGAAAGTAGACAGGATTGTGATGAAGGAAACAGAAAACTCACGTTTCCGACATAACGAAACCCTAGAGCAATCAATCGAAACGTCGTCCTAGCTGCAAGTAATATTCTTCTACTATAATCTAACCGAGAGCTGACCTGGAACGGAATGAATAAAGATTTAGTCATGACGAATGAGGCGCACATGAAAGCAATTTTTTATTCTATCTGTAGATCTCCCAAAATTAACAAAAAGTAGTATAGGAAGGATCTATTTATCGAAAAACAATGAATTTGTGCGTGTACAAAATACGACACACCAAATGTGCGCCTCCAATCAAAAATATTTGGGCGCGAAAACACCGTAATTCAAATTTTTAACTACGGTATCTAAGAACATTTAGTTTTTTGGGATTTTTTCGCTGGTTTTACTAATTATTGAATGATTTTCATGGATTTGGTGATGATTCCCACAGTTTCATCTTCAATGGAAGTACTTAGAAAAATCAAACATTCTCATACTAACAAGAAACGATGAGATCATTGATATGATGAGTTGCTCACAGCTCACTATGGGGTATCTAGATTTACGATTACTCTCAATATGTTTTTGGCTTTTGCATTTAAGTTGCATTTTAGAGAGAATTTTGCGTTTTTAGGAGCTGCAAAATTCAGCGAATAATCGAAAAGCTCTGTTGAACACCATATTGGAAAGGAACAAAATCGGTTTGATATATTGAAAATTTAAGTTTAGCACTTTCCTTTTGCATGTATTTCCTCTTCTGTGCTGGGAAATACAGCGCCAGTCCTCTCCGAAAATTTATCAAGCGCCCGAATCAAACATATTTCCGTTTACTGAACAAGGGACGGTGAAGTTCAGTTGAAATGTTCAGCCGCTTTTGAAATGTTCTCGTATAATATTGTTGACTCGGAAATGTTTTGACTCAACCAAAGTTGCGGCAATGAGGGCGAAGATTCATAAAGCTTTTTACTAATTGGAAGACTGAGTACAAACTAGATTCAACAAGCCATAAGGGGTTTTGTTGGTAGTAATTGTAAACAAAGACAATGTGAAACTTGGGTGGTGCAGAACTGATTGTGCGTGTGGATTCGTGAGTATTTGCCCGCCAAATTTGACAGAAGAAATATCAATTAAGCTCTGAGATGTTTGAAATCAGACGAGGTACTACTTGTTCTAAGCACATGTGGTTGGAAATTAGATGACCTCTTCAATAACCAGTAGCCTCCTAACTACACAACCTGGAGCTAAATGCTATTGTCTAAAGAAAAATATCCATACATTGATAGCGTACGTGTACGAGAATGATAAAAAGTTACTATACAGCTTTGTAACACGTGTTCTTAGCAATCAGTAAAAACGCTTTGTTTATTAAACCCAACTTTGCGGTATGTTTGGAGTGACTTCGCTAATTTTCCTCACCAGACGATTATATCCATTGGAAAACGAAAATTCCATCACGAGCCTCTATTCAAATTCTGAGAAAAACAAGTGAAAACGACATAATAATTGAATATTCTTAGATACCGTAGTTAAAAATTCGAATTACTGTATTCGCGCGCTCCAATTTTTTTGAATGAAGGCGCAACACTGTGTTCTCAGCAGCCACTTTACTGATAGCCCGGAGCGCGTCCATCGTTCTGACCGCTACGCGACACGCGTGCGCTCGATTACTGTTGCATCGGAGCACGACTTCATGACCAAAACAGCTAATACAAGGAAACATTAATTATAGAATTTTCCGACTATGACGGTATTTGTGAAAAACAAAACAATCCTTTATTTCCCTTCTCATGGATCCCTCAACAGCAACGGGAACATTAACAAACCGGAATAACACACAATAACAAACAGACAACCGTAACAATACTCAGATCTATCTTAAAACAAAAGAGAAATCATTAAGCAAAACAAGTAACAGTGACAACAGAGCAAGAATCAAGAAATGGAAGGAGCATACATATCGGTTTCAATGTGCTTCTTCATCGTGCTTTGTGGGACTGGTGGTACTGGCAAGACTGTCATCCCCGTCGGTTCGTTGAACATCAGCGAAAGGGTCGAGGCTGTAATTAATATGAGATATGTTGTCACAACTCAAAAAGACCTTCCTTCTTGGCAGTTATGAACAGATGCCATTTCTGAGCGAAATTATCGAATCGCAAGCACTTTCAATGTATTCACACCAATGAAAAGTGTTAAAAAATTCGTTTATTTCCGTTTTGCACGTTTTAGTATAAATTGAAGTATCGATAAAGATTCGTTAGATTCATGAACACATAAAGTTTAAAAAGGAAGGTATCAAAAAGCTCACTTTTCATTTCCTTCTTCAGGGAAGCCATGGATGTCCTGGATCCCGAATGCTCTTCGATACTCCTCACCCTGAGACATGTTGTCGAAACTAGGCTCCGCCAATCCATAGAGACGTCTGCCAGCTGCTTCACATGTCCTGAAAATATAGTATTGGAAGATACGGGGCCTTGGAAAGTACTGGAAACATTAGATTAAAGGCACCGGCGTCATGAAAACTACTGGCAAAATACGTTTAAATGAACCAGAATTGCAACATGCAACTACTAAAATTACCTGCAACATGCAACAACTACAATCACGGGATTGAAAAAAACTGAAATAATTCTAACTGAACTGAATAGTCGAACAAGTAAGAAACTGACGCTAGTTGGCCGACGACTTTTCTGTAGCCGTCATCTAGAAAACGACACTGAGACGACAGACTGTCGACTTTCTTCTTGCCCTCCTTTTCAGACGCTCTGGACAGACTGAAACGGAGAGAAATATACTGTTAAGGAAACGTAACATGACACCATTGGGTAAACAACGAACGAACGAATGAGTGAAATAAAGGGACTGTTTTCCCTTTCCTGTGTTTCCGCTCGCTATTCTAGAAATTAAATGTTTCATATTTCAAATCAGTTCATTTTTTACTATTTTTATTGGAAAACTACAATTTGGCAGGCAGGAAAAGTATTATACACATAACCGTAGAAGTTGTAAGTCACACATACCTCAGTTTTTCGACGATAACACTCTTGTCACTTTCCAACTTGTTGATAGCTTTCTCGAGAGCAGCGACCTTCACTTGATGATCTTCTCGGTCCCGACGTTGAGAATGCAGCAACTCGTCTCGAACTCCGCGCAGTGCCAGCATCTCAGTCGCCACTTCCCTGAAACGTAATTTTCTACATAATTCAACCGCGAAAATTAGAACAACAATGAAACTTTTCATGAAGGGAAATATTGGGAAAATTAAACGCATTTGGAGAAGATTAGTTTGGAACTTTGAATAAACTAACCCGGATTTTTTCTGGTCATCGGCGATTTGCTGTTCAACCTTCTTCATATCTTCCTCCAGTCTTCGTCGTTTGTGCCTCTCCTCTTTCTCACGCGATTCCGATGCTCTTGTGGCCTCGCGAGCTCGGAGGAGGTCCCTAGAAACAGGTGGTCACACAAAACAAAACACGCACATCCGATAGCATAATTTTCAAGCATAAGTTCTCCCTTCACGTCAAAATTTTGACCAAAATAAGTTTGTTGGCTAGAAATACTCACTCGTAAAGCATTCCACCAGATGAGGTGGTGTTGTTCCCGGAGGCGTTGTTGTTCGAGGCGGCTCTCTTGTTACCATTGGTCTTGTCGTTGTGACGACTCATCTATAACAATAATAAAAACAATAAAATATGTGACAAATAATAAAAATGGGTTTTCTTGAAGGTTAAGGAAGATTTTCATGATCTAGCCTGGCCTTAGAGTTCACCAATATCAAACAAATGGTTTCCAAACGCCATCGCGTCAGACATCGCGTGATACCTAGACTGCGGATTACGGACACCAGCGAACCGAGAATTCAAGTGGTTCATGTGCGCGTGAAGAGACTCGATGGCTTGCTCCGACATTTTCCCCCATGTTTTCGTGCGCTCAACAAATTCTAGCACGTGTTTAACCATACAATGAAGTTTAGCGGTGACAGAAAGCTTGGGATTAGCTTCCTTCAGGTGGCCTAGCATTTCTGGAATGAGTTCGCGCATTCTATCAATTTCGGAGGCAGTGAGGAAACCTGAGTGAGCAAAACTCTGCAGCTCGCCAAGACTCTCCATGTACTTAATGAAATGAGTTTTCTCATGTGAGTCCGGAAAAATTGACCAAAGCGCAGCCGCATTTCCTCGCCGCAACAGTTTCATGGTGTGATTACCGGTAAACTTCTGATGATAAGCAGATCTGTCACCTCCGCATTCGCGATATTTATTGTCCAGTTCACGCGCCTTGGGTCCTGTCCCTTCATTCAGAGCCGAATTTAACATGTTTACGTCATTCTGTAGTTTAGCGTGCGCTGCTTCTGACTGAAGCAAACATCTACGTAAATCCTCCACCTCATTTGAGACATATTTGACCCGCTGATTCAACGAAACATTTTCACAGTCAAAGCACACACATCCGTTCAGCGTGGCTCTCATGTCAGTTTCGGCCGAAACTTGTCCAGCGCACTCAAAGTGCACATCACCTTTGCACAAACTACAGACATCCCACATCCGACGGTCAATTTCATACGCTCTACGATCTCTCATGACACAATTTGCCCCTGCCATGCAGCGCCGCTCTTTCGCGAGCCCAGATTTGGAAGGTTCGATCAAGCTATTCTCAATGGCCAAGAAAACAGTGTGAACTAGTTCGGATCGCTTCAGGTCTGATTTCAACGTCTGCAACACTGAAAATTCATGTTTCAAATCTTTTCTGAGTCCCGCCAGTTGACTTTTTTGTGTGCGTTTGGAGACAAATGAACCACCAACAACGACATTGTTAGAGTCAAACTGGGAAGCAGCCGCCTCCAGTGCGTCGAACGAGAAGTCTGCTATTCCCATGAAGATGTGTAATGAAGGCCTCACAACGTTTTCGAGAGGGATTTTCGGAAACAACACATTTGAGTTCTGATATACACCATGACCTCCCGTAACAGAGTCGGCTGCGAATGAGTCGACGGAACGAGAAGTACTCGGGAGATCAGGATTCCAGGCGGAGATATCCTTGCATTTGCGGTCAGTACAAAACAAACAGTCGTGCGTCGCAGTGGCTCCTTTGTGTCCGAAACAAGAGAACAAAAATGCAAAATCCCCCGTTAGAAACCAACAAATTTCCGTTGTGATCACCTGTCCATCGCACTCATACGACAAATGAGTCAAATTATAAATTTCATCGATGACACTGGGTAGATATTTCACCAAACTAGATTGCTTATCTTCACCGCGGTATGCGCCGCATAACGTGATGTTATAAAACGAATTAGTAGACTCGACGTTGGCTATCATCACCCCCAGCTTTGTGTCTTGACCGCCTTTGTCAGCAATCACGCACAACCAAATTTTCCCACCATATTCGTCTCCCGTGAGGAGCTGGTTGGAATCTGCGAGCGCTTGGAGGCGCGACTCAAGCCTCCCCCTGAGATCATTCAGCTCAATAATGGGTACTGGCTTCTGATCAGCATCCAGAGCGGAAGAGACGCTGTACAACGACTTTGTGCTATGCTTGTTGGCTTCTTTTTGGAGCTGTCTCACAGAAGCCAAAACCTTGAAGCCGCAAACATCGTGCAGCATACCCTTCATTTTGCGATATTTCGCATAGCTTATATCAAACTTTTGTTTGAAAACCAATGACTGCGACGCGGAAAATTTTGGAGGTGGCTCGACGTCGGTACCATTCATGAAGTTGACAAAATCAGCTAGGAAGGCCGATACCACGGAAGGATCACTAGTGACACATAACTCAAAGACAAGATCCTTCAAGGGTGAGAAGCGCGCTCTGCGAGTCCTAGCATCCTGAAGACAATCATAAGACTTCCTAAAACCAAGAGTTTGTTCCCGTTCTGCAGCAGACGCGGCTTCCCGAAGACCATCCACAGCTGCCTTGGCCCGTAGTTCTCTTTTCCTAGTCAAAATGACATTATTGCGCGACTCCTCCAATTTACTTTTTAGTTTGACAATCTGTTGATCTCTAGTAGCCATATCAATTGAATGTCCGTACTTAAGCTGTTCCATCTCAGCTTTGGCAACGTCAAGAGCGGTTTTCAGACGAGCTATTTCCGCGCTTGCTTCGCGAAGCGCACCATTTCGAGAAGGAGTGGTAAGAAAGGTGGAGGCGCCGCCTCCAACCGGTTTTGCTTTTATAAGCACACCGCTGCTCGATTTCGAAAAAACTGCAGGCCTTTTGAACGTGGGGGTGACGAGCGGATCCGATGACAACGATCTCGAAGAAGGTGACAGGGGCAACATCGGCGGCAAACAACCCGACGAAGACTGAGCCGGAGGGAGTGAGGAGAGACGACCATCGAGCGAAGAGCGAGACGAGAAACGGCATCCACCATCGAAAGTCCGCGGCGGGACCAGGGAACCATCAGGAGTCCGGGGCGGGACCAGAGAACCATCGAAAGTCCGCGGCGGGACCAGGGAACCATCAGGAGTCCGGGGCGGGACCAGAGAACCATCGAAAGTCCGCGGCGGGACCAGGGAACCACCAGGAGTCCGGGGCGGGACCAGAGAACCATCGAAAGTCCGCGGCGGGACCAGGGAACCACCAGGAGTCCGGGGCGGAACCAGAGAACCATCGGAAGTAATCGGCGAGAGCATGGGCATGTCATCATACGTCTCGGCTGCTGTATTCACAGTCGATGGGCACGGGAACAAAGCTCTTTGCACACTTCCGTCTTTGTTTTTGACGATCAACCCAATTTGCCGGCTAGGCAATGTATTCTCCGTCATATAACTAAAACTATGAGATAAGAAACTCGAACAATAAAATCGTGACATGAGGAAATCTACTTTATTTGAAAAACCCACTTAGTTGAATTTATTTCAGTTGGCAGGCGCGGCCTACCATCTGGTTTACCTATACACCAATGCGTACTGCCAAAATGAATACAAGCAGAGCACGTGATTGAACTTTTTGATAACAATTCAAGGAAGAAGGCGGCGAATCTACCCTTGTTAGCGCGATTATGGAACAATTATCGTATTGAGAAAAAAAAATAAACGCTATAAGAAACTCACTTTGCTAGCTGGATGTGGTATGTAGATGCTCCTTCTTTCACCAATTCCAGTCAGATAGGACTGAAAGAAAAACAACTGTCATATTGGTCACATAACAACAGAGACCACAACAACATAATGAATGCAGATAAATCCGTAAATTAGACCACACAATTATTAGCATTCGGAACGCCTATTAATGTATTGTTGCAATGATCTGAAAACCGCACTAATTACGGAGTGACAGTTCTATTGTTCAGACAGTAGCCACTATATTAAAAATGTGTCGTAGTGTTAAAGAAAAACCTTCGCTAGGTTCAAAGAAGACAATATCGTTTGCAGGTTTGCAAATTTGTGACAATGGCGATTTTGAAATCAAAAGAATTGCTAAGATACTAAGAAATAAGCTGAGATTCCAAGAAACATTTCTAAGAAATTAGGTAATGTATTATTATGCAGACTTTACTAAACTACATTTCATCACGGTAAAACAAAGTAAATTATGTTCCTATATCAACTTGCGAAAACAAATTGTATTTCTAATTTCATAAAAAAATTCTTAAAAGGGCAAATAAATGTCAGACATCGAACAAATTCCTATTATCAACTTACTTGTCGGTGAGACAATTGCAGTTCCAATCGATCGATGGCCGAGGGGCTCTTATCTTCTCCTCCTTTCACCAATTCCAGTCAGATAGGACTGAAAGAAAAACAACTGTCATATTGGTCACATAACAACAGAGACCACAACAACATAATGAATGCAGATAAATCCGTAAATTAGACCACACAATTATTAGCATTCGGAACGCCTATTAATGTATTGTTGCAATGATCTGAAAACCGCACTAATTACGGAGTGACAGTTCTATTGTTCAGACAGTAGCCACTATATTAAAAATGTGTCGTAGTGTTAAAGAAAAACCTTCGCTAGGTTCAAAGAAGACAATATCGTTTGCAGGTTTGCAAATTTGTGACAATGGCGATTTTGAAATCAAAAGAATTGCTAAGATACTAAGAAATAAGCTGAGATTCCAAGAAACATTTCTAAGAAATTAGGTAATGTATTTTTATGTAGACTTTACTAAACTCTACTTCATCACGGAAAAACAAAGTAAATTATGTTCCTATATCAACTTGCGAAAACAAATTGTATTTCTAATTTCATAAAAAAATTTCTTAAACCGGCAAATAAATGTCAGACATCGAATAAATTCCTATTATCAACTTACTTGTCGGTGAGACAATTGCAGTTCTAAGCGATCGATGACCGGGGGCTCTTATCTTCTCCTCCTTTATCCAATTCGAGTCAGATAGGACTGAAAGAAAAACAACTGTCATATTGGTCACATAACAACAGAGACCACAACAACATAATGAATGCAGAGAAATCCGTAAATTAGACTAAACTATCATTATATTATAGCTATTATATTATCTTCTTCCGTGTTATACTGCAAATCGTATTCACTTTTCTAACATAATAGCTACAATATGTTGTTTAATGTCAATTTAAGCAAAATAAAATACACGAAATAACATAATAATGCACCGCAAACAAATCAAAAAGAGTAAACAAATTTTGCAAAATTTTGAATTAATTCTATAGCTACCGTATGCCTGCCTATAACAGGCCTAGGCACATTGCCAAAATCGGTCTCGCCACGCCCATCGTATGGGCTAGGCGCATACGGCATACTGCTCGCCTGAAATACCGTAAGCGAGAACACAGTGGCAAACTCGGTGTGTCGTATTTTGTACACGCACATATACTCCGAATGAAACGAACAACGAAAATAGCATTAGGTGATCAAGATTTATAGCATCGCAGCGCAGTGTGAGTGATGCATCACATCGATGTGATTAAATTTCTCAAAAATTAATTTAGGACCTGAATCTCCGAGGGGCGTAAAAATAGGGCGGCCCACTTTTTAGGACGTAAAGTCCACTTTTTGGGGCGGAAGTCTACTTTTCGTTACAGAGGACGTATTTTCAGGGCGGAAGACGTATTTGTAGGGCGAAGGACGTAATTTTAGGACGTAAAGACTACTTTTGAAAAAAATTACCCGGAATCAACAAAAATTTCAAAATCGATGGATTTGCCTGAAAATGAGGAATTATGGGGTTTCGATCATCGCGATCACGAATATGACCTTAGACATCAGCCGTGACGGTCCCGCGACCAAAAAGTGAACGGTTCCATAGGAAATCTTGGGTTGGTGAAAAATCACCGTACGTTCAGGGAACGCCTTGTTCAGGGATCTTTCATGAATATTTCAAGATTAAAACACCGAACGAACACTGAAAATTCGCTGAATTCTGCCTGAACGAACCCCGAAAAAGCAATTATGTTTCAATGAACGGAGGTTCAGGGAAAATTCAGGGTAAAATCAATGAAAAAACACGGAAATTTCAGAGATTTTACGCTGATAAAACGCCGAAAAAAATGTTCGGTGTCAAGACATTGAACGGACGGTGAACTGACGGTACTTTGTCAGGGTTAAAACTGGGTGGGAATCCTGAAGAAGCCCTTTGCCGCGGCAATCGCGTAACCAGTACTAGATACGGCGCGGCCAGGGGTGCCCTGATTTGATATTTGTAAAAAGCCAGCTCAACTTCGAAGTCTGAAGATGGACAGAAAAGATATAATGAAGTTCTGAAGTTTTACTTTAGTCTTACTTTAATGAACTTTTCTGTCTCAAAATTTAATAATATTTTTGAAAATATTTTTTTTAGGAAAATATTTTTTTCTAAAAATGTTTTTTTGATAATATTTGCGAAAAATACTTTTAACAAAAAAATCGTATTAATTTTTACTGAGTAATTGTTAGATAACAACCGGGAAATTTCAGGGTTTTTTCAGGGTTTGTTCACCGTCCCGTCATCAATCGTTCGGTGAACGTTTCATGAATCGTACCCCGAAGGATTGATGACGGTACCCCGAACGGATCCTGAAAAATCCCCGAATACTAATTCTCTGTGTTCCGCGACCAGAACGTGACAGTTAGTCCCGCGACCTATTTATAAATAGGTTCCGGGACCGTCGCAGACTCGCCGAGTAGTGTTGGGACCGTCACAGATCTCATGCCGCGAAATTCAAAAATTCAAAAGCTGAACATATTCACCACCCTTGTTATTGATTTTTTCAGAATTCTAATATTGATTTTCTTTAATCAAAAATATTATAAACCTATTTTTCTGCCAATAACAAGAACATTTACATGTATACAATTTATTTACATACAAACAATGACAATGTGAATATCTTTCTGTTGATGGCGTTCAGATCACTGTTCTTTGCTTCATCGTACGATCCATATCTGAAAGTATTGATTATAGTAATGACATTGAATATAATATGTAGTTCTCTGTGTGTGTATCGAGGATATTGTACTACGGGTTGTTTCCTTTTCGACCAGAGTGAGTAAAAACTGCACATTACACACATACACCAGTAAAGTTGTCCGAATCGTCAGAAAAAATCGGAAACCGACTACTTTTTAGCCGAAAAGAAGACAAACGGTGTACTTTTGATGAAAAATTCTTAATTTTCACGTGTTTACATCTGAAAATGGCCTACTTTTTGTAGCTTAGTCGGACCTTACATTACACAGCTTTATACTATTTTCCCTCGCTACTAGCACTGTCAAATCCGCGATATTTTGATCCTCTCTCTAACCCTTGCGTCCCTAGTGTAAAAGTCATATTGGCACCACACAAAAATGTCTCCCCCTTTTAGTCTCCCAGATTATATACCTACAAGCCGTGGGGACGTTGAAATAATGAACATACCTGGTTTATGATGACAGAGGTGGTGCTAAGTAGTTCGGGTCCCTTCTTTGTCTCTTTCACAGCGAAATAAAGTTCCATGCTCCAGACTATTGTCGATGCCGATTCTGAAATGATAGTAATCGTCTACTGTCTAAGAAGAAAACTTGCACCTGAGTTCCAGCATAACTCTTGTTGATCAACGCTCAACATACCTCAGGAGACTCTGGATATATAGTCCAGTGGCCGTATTTTGTAAGCTCAAGTAGCCATGTAAGTTACATAATCAAATTTTCAATCGCTTATATCTGACTCAGCTCTTGATAGTCCTTACTTGTTTGCTCTCAATGGTACCATTTACTTCTTCAAAATAAGCGGAGGGATGTTGTACCATAAATAGCAGCAGTTAATAATTTTCCATCTAAAATTTGTTCGAGTAACTTACATGGCTACTTGGACTCACAAAATACGGCCACTGGAGAACTACGGTTTATACCTTACCTAAATATAAGACAAAATTCAAAACTCACTGATCGGTATTTGTACAAATAGGCCAATTCTACAACTAACCGGGTTTTCAGGTAACCTAACCCTTTTTTGGTAACCTATTTTTCAGGTTACCTTGGTAGGTAACCTGGAAGTAACCTGAAACTAGAAGCCGGTTACCGTTCCAACTAACGGTAAAAACCAAATTTTGCGTTGGAAAAACAGGTAACCGGTTTTTCATTTTAGGTTACTTACCGGTTACCTACCGAGGTAACCTGAAAAATAGGTTACCAAAAAAGGGTTAGGTTACCTCAAAACCCGGTTAGATATAGAATTCACCGTACAAATAGCCTTTAAACATTATTTTGAAGAAGTGCAGTCACACAATAAGCAGGGACCTACTAATTACCGCACCTACCGCACCGCTGAAATACCGCACCGCGATTCGAAAATACCGCACCGTACCGCACCAGCGCAAATTTGCGTATTTTTTCAAAAATTCCAAAATCTCCAATTTTGCAAGCAATTGTTCCTAAAGCAGAAATCCTAATCTTTCATCACTTGAAAACAAACATAGTGATCTCGAGAAAACGTTCTTTCAAACTTTTCCACTAGAAGACCATACGCTTATACGCTTTCCGTATTGCATTTTCCTTTTCTGTTGGGTAACCCTCATGTCACTTTCATGAGTTATCGAATGTATAGAAGAAGCTGCTCATCATTTCAAAAGAAAAGTACTGAGGAGTACCCATGATGATGGCTTTTTCTCCACTACTCAAAACTATGTCATGAACCTCAGATTTACCGTAACTAATGAACGCCGGCCTCACCTGACTGAAGTGTGCTTTTTATTTCTAGTTTCTGGAACCGTTTTTCACAGCCATTTTTGTAACGCTTCCATCAGTACAAATATATATTATATGTGAATAATACGAGACAGGATGGAACAATACGTGACCTCGCATTTAGTAACTTAACGGTGATTGATTCTAAACGTGAAAATATGTTTTCTTCTATCTGTGTTCATGAGAGCTGGATCACTGCATCGACAGACAGTTTGCTCCTAACGAAGTCCTAGCTGCTACGACAACAGTTTTGAGAGATCCGAACTGGCTAACTCTGTAATGATCAACTACTTTGCTGTTGGTCCGACATATTAAATACCGGGCTTGTTTTTTGTTGTTTCAAGAATACCCAAATTATCGTTATTATCGATGAACCTTTTTGGAAACAGTCGGAAAATATCTTAGATGCAGGCTTCGACGAATATAGTGACCAATTTGCAGTTGAGTATAGAACACATTACGCTTAACTTAACTCTTACCAGCGTTTGATATTTTGATCCCTTGCAGGAGTACCATAATACGGTTCTCGTTTATTCATTGGCAATGGTTGTCAATTTTAGGCAGAAAACGAAATCCTCTAAATATTTCAGGTTCGAATAGCTCATACTTTTAGAAGATCTGAAAGGATCTCTAGACAAATGAACTGACTGAAAACTATTTTTCGAAACACAATTCAGAATATTTCCACTATTCCTGCAGAAAAAGGAAATAAACTCATTGTGTTCGGTCATTAAACATCATGTTCAGACTTGCTGTATCTAAAGTGATGAAAAGGATAGGATTTCTGCTTTAGAAACTATTTTATAATTGAAAAATTGGAGATTTTGGAATTTTTGAAAAAATACGCAAATTTGCGCTGGTGCGGTACGGTGCGGTATTTTCAAATCGCGGTGCGGTATTTCACCCGGTGCGGTAGGTGCGGTAATTAGTAGGTCCCCAATAAGCACTCACCATAGCTTATTGCTCTCCATGATTACATGATGATCACTGTGGTGCCAGACTTCTTTCTTAGCACAGCCTCATGATTACATCTGCAATGCCATGTGTAGCGCTATCCAAAATGTCATGAACCATATAATATACATTATATAATAAGTCATCAAGAAAGTTGTCTCATTTAAGAATGCTGTTTTCAATGAACATTCTCGTTTGATTATAATGTGATTCATCTGGTTCTGCTACAGTTAACTTGCGAGAAAACTACTCACTCTAGATATAAAAAGCGTATGTTCAGAATCAGGACAGTTCTATGCTACTTTAATTCAATAAATATATGAGTATTTGCAGTTATTACAATAGTTATAGGTTGTATAGTTATAAGTTGAAATTTATATCATCTTATCAGTTATTTGTTATGGAAGTATACTAGTTAATCCTAACTTTGACGGTATCATCCTACTCTAATGCAAAGAAGTTATGATTATTCTATGAAAAAGGCAATAAAAATAATATAAATAGTAGAGCACTGCCACTCAATGACAGGAACTGTTGACTGACTGATGGCCAATCAATAACATTTGTGATGGTGTGTCGCGCCAATACTATGGTTCCGGGACCGTCGCAGGACTTGTTGACTACGCGAGCCATTCTGCGACGGTCCCGCGACTTTTCAGTGGTGACGGGACCGTAAAAATTTGGCGAAAAGTTCCGGGACCGTATCGGCTGATGCCTGAGCCCTTAGGCCCTTTGAATTACCATCCGACGAGCCCACCAAATGACGACCAATTGCGCGCGCTTTCACAAGATTCCAAAATTATAAATGGCAAGCTAGGTGGTCAGCTCAGCGTATTCGATTTATAGGAGTAAAATGAGTATTTTCCGAGAAATGGCTGGATGAATTCAGTTCACTTTGCTGGTGGATATGTTGTGGCGGACAAACTTTCATGTTGCTATCTCTACTTACAACATTTTTCCTCGTTAGCGGTTTACGATGTTTCGTTCTGATAACTGCATATTGTGATATTTATTACGTCTTAAAAGATGAAATATCTGCGGTAGTTATGTTAAAACGTCGCAAAAGTGCTAATAGGCATAATGTGGATGAGCGGCTGAGTAGCTAGTTCGGCCTATGCACCATGTTCGACAGTCAGTGGAGAATGCTAATCAGCTGCGCCCGTGCAATATGCCAAGTTTAGGCTATGCCGAACAGTAAGCATGCAGATCTTAGTCAACGCCTTCGATGGTGGACTTCATCGTTTCGAAGTTGTCCCCGAAACCACTCTGAGAATCTGTTGCACATGGCAAGCCATAAAGTTGAAAATTTTGTGGGCCAATTCCACAAGGAACCGGGTATTTCGTTAACCCTACCAGTTAACCTTAACCGGGTTACCTGGTTAACCCTTTTGTTAACCCATTTGTAACCCACTTTAACAACGTGTTTAGGGGGTAATTTGGGGTTAGCAAGTGGTTAACAAAAGGGTTAACCAGGTAACCCGGTTAATGGTTAACTGCTAGGGTTAAAGGAGGACAGAATCGAATGTGCGATTCCATGACACGCGCTCCAATCCAACATTTCATGACACGCGCTCCAATGCGAATAAATGCACTCCAATGCGAACATGGCAGAACCAGACAGTGGCTGACTGTTTTTCGAAAATTTTCTACAATATTCCGTATTTCTTTCAGTAATCCGTTTTATTTACGTATTCTTTACATTTCTTGTGTTAGTACGCTGTAAAAGCTTCACCTATTTGTGCGCACATTGAAAAATAGGTTATGTCTTACAAAAAACCAGCTGATTTTCTATTTCGACTGTTTTCGGCGGCAAATTTTGGATTGGTGTATTCGGATTCTCTCATTTGGTTATGTTTTTCTCCCTGTTTCGTTCCCCTATCTATTCACTGCGTTCTAGGTTTTCCACAGTTTTGACAAATACCCATTCGACGCTATTTTCAGACTCCATATAGAAGATCGATCATCCCTCGTGCGCGAATGAATTTCGTTTGGGTGTATCGATGTCGATGCATATTGTTTCTCTCTTCTTTATTCTTAATAGGTTAGTTTGAAATGCATGTTTGCCTTCTTTATTTCCGTCTTTTTTCAAAAGCAAAACAAAACGTTTTCCATTTCCGTAGTATATATAAAAGAGTAATTCGTATTGTAATTTCATCCGGAAACTGAGCAAACCTATCAACAGACCCGCCACTAAATCTGACTGGTCCGCGAAAATGACCCCGTTTTCAAAAAAATATGGAATTCTTTTGAAAAGTAATTGTTTTTTTGGCTATTGAATAGTAATTAGTTGTACCGTAACGATGTATGCCGACTAGTATGTGGATAACCCTAGCACCAATACTGAACTCATGTGGTCGATAAACCTGTCTTTAGCGGCGACTTCTTTATCTGACCCTAACGCTAACCGTTCGTAATGATAACCGTATGTTTTCATCTGAGTAACTAGCCTGCAACGTAGAATGGGAAACCGATCACTGTTCCGCCTAGCCCAATATTCAAAGTTTGGAGTTTCCCACTAGTTTGAACGGTACCTGTTTTTTTGTTGTTTCTAGGTTGCTTTCAGGTTAGGTGATTAGTTATCTTGTTATGTATTTGTGGGGCTATTTGTACCAGGAACTAGGCTATTTGTAGAGTCAGAAGTCAGTCGTTTAGCCATGTAGTGGAACGAATGCCAAGTTATTATTTTCTTTTGTTCAGTGTCACGATCACGAAGAGGAAGCATACTGAGCACACATATTGATGTTGATGCATATGCATGATAATTTATTATGGGAAGGTATATGGTATGATGCAAAATTAATTTCAGATTCTCTCACTCCGAAGTAGAAGAAAGAGAATCCATCGCCTTGGACGTGGAATGAAGCTTATTCTACATATCGATAATCACTGGACAACTCGCGGAAATGGTCATTTTATGTGAAATGTAAGTCAATTTATAATTTATAGCTATTTTGGATTTGAAGACTGAATCAAGTGTAAGCACCAGTCAGATCCGACTATACGACAAAAAGGAGTCCGTGTCTCTTTCTAGATTGAAATACGTGAAAAATAATGATTTAGCATCAAAAGTAGGAATTTTTTTCTCGTTTCGGGCAAAAAGGTAGCCCGCTTTTGGTTTTTTTAGTTGTCCGCACAAGTTTACTGCCGTATAATCGAGTGTCATCAAATAGTATATGTACAAGTACAATCGTGTTTTGAGACAGCGAGGGGCCTTCGTTTCTATCGAAAACATACATCGCCATGACCTCTCATGAGATGGGACGTTGCAAGCCAATTTTCATGAAAAGTAGGGGGGTCGCGAATATAAAACACACGAACTTCTTACAACACTAGTCAAAATTGAACCGAAAGTCGATGAAAATCGAAGTTTTGAAGTACTTTGGAGGGGTCGCAATGCATAGAAGAGGGGTATCGCGAGTTTTCAGGAAAAATGAGAGACCTGTGGCGATGTATGATCGAAAGAGTAATCATAGTTCGGGAGAACAAGGTCGGGATAGTCAGAGACAGTCGTAACCGCCTAAACTGGGCTTCCTTTATGGCCTAACTTCTATAATATAGTTTTATTTTTCACTGCAGCTTATGGTCAGTCATGACAGTCACAAGTTGAGTCAAATGAACAATAATAGTATTTTATGAACTTACGTATGTGTATTCTAGGGTTTCATTATTCGAGTCACTGGATGAGCTGAGCTAGGAATCCATTTTGGACCATTCATCGTATGATCAATCGTGTCCGGCGAGAGTCGTTTGGCCATATTATTATATTTCATATTATATTATATTTCATTTCATTTTATATATTCTATATTTCATTTCATATGATATATGTAGTGTTATTTCGAGGATGTAACTCTTACTTAGTATAGTAAATTTTAAAGAGAATTGACTCGGATTATTCAGACAAAAATTATGAATATTTTTCTGTGCTTTCTTGTATTATGTTGTAGATTGGCTAGGTCTGTGAACTTCTTAGACTGTTCTACTTTGTAGTGTAATTGCTTCACATACTTATCTCTGAATTCATTGAAAACAACATTTTTACTCTTTGATTCATGCACTTCGCTACAGTACCCTACACCCGAAATTCGTTATTTGCCTGTAACTATGATATTGAGAACTCCTCATAAAATGCTCTCATTTTGTTGAATTTAGACAATGAGAGGTTCACATATGATTTTGAGCAATGTATTTTTTCGCTCCATTATATTTACTATGCTGGTTATAAATATTGATTTTGTGTATAACTAAACTACGGCTGTCACGTAACTCGGCGCCATTCCAAACCTCCTCTGCGTGTCTGACCTAGATGAAAATTAGGTAATAATTAAAAATAGAGCATTTGTAGTTGGTATTTAAGAAAGAGATTAGTATATAACGAGTTGTCTCATTTTTTACTATTATTTGAACATTCAATTCTGCCCCCCTTTAACGAAATACCGGGTTAAATAAAGAATTCGCCAATTTTGTGGCGTTTTTTTGGGCAAATTACTTCCAACGCCTATCCGATGCATGTGCACTCTGTTTACCAGCGTCTCGGACGCGCACGTACACGAATAAAGATTTTTTTATCAGATAAATTTCATTCTATTTTTTTATTTTTCTATGTATTATTACTTGTTTTGCATTGTTCTATGTTGTTCTTGGTAGGGTGACTCCTAGATGATTTTGAGGAGTGTTTCCAAGAGTTTGACGTTAATAGGCCATTTGATGTAAAACCCCATTTTCGTTGAATAATTTGCAATTTGCATATAGTTTTTTATTCTCAGTGACCATTTGGATTTTATTTTAGTCATTTGGGTGGCACACGCAAGCAATACCTTTTAAGGCAAACTCCTTGATTGTTTGCTTTTTGACCACAGCTGTGGATTATAAGTGTGGGTGGCTTCTTCATCGGAGTTACAGCTGTTATTTGCCTCTCTTATTTTAGGTCACATTAGATCTTCTCACATTTCGTTACTCATCAACTACGTACATATGCAGTTTTGCTCATACATGATTTTTTCCCCGAGTTTTCATACTATTTTTATAAGCCATACCGAATTCTCTAAAGATGGGCAATATACTCTGCTATCACTTTGATTAATATATAATATCAACGTTGGATCTATTTGCGGCATATCAGACATGATTTTCATTTTACAGCTGAAGGAGAATGACAGTCGTGGAGTTGTGTGAACTGTGAACAAAAGTTGTTTTTTTTTTGTTGCAAATTATGTCCATACGATCGTTGTTTTCTTAAAGTAGGACGATTATGTGGTCCAATCGCAACGCTTCAGTCCTTCAAACTGCAATACATTTTTCAATTGCAGTATAAAGGACCGTTGACACGGGATTGGACCACATAATCGTCCTTCTTTAACGTGGTTTCTATCAATATTAAGAAATTTTGGTTTTTAATTCATTGCAAATGCCTTTTCTCTTTGCTGCCAAGTGCAAATTGTTTTTGTTCCCCGTGTTAATCGCTACACCTGTCCTTATACGAAAAGTAGCGCTGAGTAGTTTCTTGTGTGTGATTAATCTAACACGGTTTGAGCAGCGAGATTCAAAACGTCAGGAGCAATTAGTTTATTGATTGCGTTGCAGGAACTACTGGGAGCATGCGAGGAGATTCTTTCTTTCGGAAGCAAGATCCTGGACGATAGAGAGGCCACTCTGCAATCCTGGCATATTACCAGCGGAGCTTCTCTTGCCATCAGTGCTCGTCTTTTAATAAGTGAGAAAAGTTTAAGCATCATTCTTGTTACTCATCAACTACGTACATATGCAGTTTTGCTCATAGATGATTTTTTCCCCGAGTTTTCATACTATTTTTATAAGCCATACCGAATTCTCTAAAGATGGGCAATATACTCTGCTATCACTTTGATTAATATATAATATCAACGTTGGATCGGAGGTGTACCATATATAAGTAATAGGTGTGTGCACAACTTGTTCTTTTTACAATGAAGTCGAATTCTGCATCATTCCTTAAGGGTGTACCATATGAGAAATCAGAATAACTACCAGGAAGTTTTTGGGAGAACAACGGTTAGCAAAATACTACTTAATTTTTAAACTAGTTTCTAGATGATGTTTTATTTATTTTAGGAATACATTTTGGTATATTTTAGTGAATTTTAAACTTTGGGCTGTTTGGTCATATTTAACCACATAAATTTTGAAATCCAAAATCCAATGTTCTGGTTAAAAAATGGAAAGTAAGAGACTATGGTTGCTTCCTATGACGATAAGAACATTTCGATCGCAGTGTCTGGTGAAATAATCGTTGCGCCTGTGTGATAACTTTCTTTTTTTGGGAAAGGTTCACGGTTCTCTTGCTCGCTCGTCGGTAAAGTGCGTTCTCAGACCCCATAAGTCGAGAAGCAGGGAAGCAAGGGTTGTCCATGTATATTTTATCTGCTTTCTTTTGTGCTGGATTTTTTCAGGCGCTGCCAATAGATTTGCTAGGAAACTGTTCCTATTCCTATAACACATTGAGGGGGTCAAATGCAATACCGCTCGCCGCTCCATATAAGTTCTTATGGGCAAATTATGAATAGTCTGTTTTGTACTTTTGGAGGGTCGTCCATCAAAAGTAAACATTCAATTGATTCGTTTTCTGCCGTAGTTAATTATTCCGCTGGCGTTATTAGAAGTATTTGGAATTTTTATAACATTATGGGGAAAAATGAAGTATCGCTCCCCACTTTAGTTGCCCCCCCCCCCCCCCCCCCCCGTAGCACTTCAACCCCCACCCAAGCTAAAACCTGAAAATTTAGGAGAGGGGGGTCAAAATTCAACTTCGACATTTACTATTTAATTTACCCCCCACTTGGGTCGGCGGGGGTAGAACTTCAATGGTGAGGGGTCAAACTTCAACCGGGGGGGGGGGGGGGGGGGGGGGCTGAACTGCCGGAAATGTTCACTTTTTACCCCCCTGTTTGCATTTTTGTTTTTTTTCCCATTCTTAAACATATGTCTTGAAGTACGATGTTTCTATTCCAGTTTATCGAAAGCAGATCGAGGTTGATTTATATGGAAATTCGAGTGTGGTCAAAGATATAGATAAGATACGCCTGACGTTTCACGTGGTCGGGGCTGTACTTCCTAATTTCCTTCATTTGCAGGAAAGGTTCACGGTTCTCTCGCTCGTGTTGGTAAAGTGTGTGTCCGTTCGCGTCAAGAAGCAGAAAAGTAATAATCATGATTTGTACACGAAGTACGCGGGCGTAATACGCCGACGTAAAAAGTATGGACCCTGCCTAAGAAGAGAAAAGAAAGGTATGTCTTTACATATTTCATTTCAATACTTTCTTTGATGAAACCTTTTTCATTATTGAGAAAATATTGCTACGATTCTTGTGAGAGGTTGATATTTGACTCATATACTACATTGTACATTTGTACTTTCAGAGTGTTGTCGATTATAGTAAAGTAAAGTTTGCTTCAAATTTATTTGGGTCCTTTTTCGTCATAGTCGCAATTGAATGAATTTTTAAGGAGGACAGAAAGAAAGCTAGTTTAGGTACCCCGGGGTACCAAAATATATCGTTGCGCGCGCCGAAACAGGCAAACACGTGTCAGCCGTATGCAAATTAAGTTCGTTCGTTTGAATTAAAAGTTATACTTATCGGCTTCTCTTGATAAGCTCTTTAATATCAACTTTCCTTTCTGTCCCCCTTTGATCTAACCTCACGATTTCCTCTTACACAGTTTTTTTTTTCCAATTTCGAAGGCAAGTGTATCTGTTCATAACTGAACGCAAATTCGTTTAGCTTGTAACCTTCTCACTCTCAACGAATTAACTTGCCTCTCAACCATTTTAATGTGGCACATAATTGTCAGGTGATTATCCAATTTAGTTGTCTTAGGGGCACGAAGCGAAGCCCATAAGTTTTAATATGGATCAACTATCCAACACTATAGCATCTTTCGGTTTTTATTGACGTACCTAGCAACTACTTAATTCGGAGAGATAGATATTCACACCAAATTGTAATTGTAATAGATAATCGACTTATAGATACAATCTGTTTTCAATATATGTTTTTGTGTCGAAGTGATCGGTCATCGGTAAATCCACGACACATGTTTTCATTTTAGGAAATTATTCCAGTTCCACAATTTGTTTATGGTGTTTGAGTTTTAGATTGTAAAATCAGATTATTGGGTTTGATCATGTTTACCACACATATTTTTGTTTTTGTTCAAAATTCATGGAAAGCAGATAACTAGGGTTGATTGGCCATTGGAAGAAACATAGATCGTTAGCATGTATTGTTTTGAGAATTAGCGTCACCTGTGTTGTATTTTCGTCATTTCTAGGAGTGGTAACTATTTCGTGGCGGTGAATTACGTGCCGCCGTGCCCACACCCCGATGGACCATGGCTTTCCATCAATTTCTCTTGGTCAAATGATACATTATCTCTGCGTTTTTTGGTGTGAAGTCGATTCAAATAGGCTCGATCAAGTTGATTCGTATGCGTTTAAGTAATGTAAAGTGGAAATACTAGATGTATGTTCGATTCAGGGTTGTAGGAGTAGGGAAATGTATGATGCATTATGTCTGGCTTGTTCTTTTGGAGTGTCGTCAAATGGAGACACAAGCGAGCGCTCTAAATTCATTTGGTTAGGTCGTTAAAATAATTTTCCCAATTTGTCAAGAGGTCATTTAAAATTGTTCTTATTATAGGACGTGACTCTCGCCATATCCATCCAGTACACTCGCATATTCTTCAACTTTATCAGGCCTCGGCCAAGAAGCGCGGACCCAACTCTAACTCATGAATTGTTATTCTTGTTCTATTGATATAAATGTTGTTATCACACATCTTGTATCTTGTTTTTTCCGGCTTCTCATCTGTTACATACAGACTAGTCTATTTACGTTTATTCAATTCTTCGAAACTAATATTTTTGTACTGCCTCTGAGCATTGTTGTGTTTTACATGCTTAGGTAGTTGATACCTATCAATTATTATCCAAAACTATCAATTGTTATCAAAGTCAGTATATCGTTGAGTATACGTGGAAAGATATGACCGATTACTTATTCAAATTGAGTAATTGTATATTTTCACACTTTCTTTCCAGCTCTGTTGTTGTTGCCGAGACAATGTTTTAATGGACCCGATTTTTAAAAATTGAAAACATGTTGGGAAAGAGTTACCTTTTTCCAAGACACCGAGTTGTTTTCAGTTAGATCAAATATAACCTACTGACAGCTATACACATTTTTTTTTGCCGTTCGTACTGAAAAAAATCTTATCTGGTCGACGTTAGGACATTGGTAATTTTGTCCGCTCATTTCTATCTTGCAGGTAATCCGGCACGTCGAGGAGATCTACACGAAAGGTACTTTTTTTTTATCGAACATTTCCTCCATTGCCTGATGTGTCGTGGATTTGTTTAATTTTCTCGAACAAATGTACAGGAGTAGTTTAGCGGGTCGAGCATGTGTATTTATTTGCTCGGGAAAATCGAAGTAACGAAATACCGGGTTCCTTGTGGAATTGGTATCGAATCGTTGTCAAAGTTCATTAGAGTAAGTCTTTATTCTATTGTTTAGTTGTCACTAGCCCACCTGGTCATATGAATTCTTAAATTATCCGCACTCAGATTCCCTGTTTGCTTGGATTTCTTCGCTATTTTTGATTGAACAGAGCATATTCTCATTGCTCAGTTCAGTTTATTGTTCAATGAATCTTTTGTAGCCAATAGCCGTGATTATCAAGCTGTTTATTTTGTGCTACTTTTTCAGAAAATCTGGTCCAGAGGACTCGCTTCATCCGGAATAGATCGGAGTCACTACCTGGCTCTACTCGACAACGCCAAACGAATCGGTGAGCTGTTGTAGCTTTTAAATTGTCGGATTAGTTCAATAACCAGTTTTGCCATCATTGATATAAGACCTATATGCTCTGAGCCGTTAGCGTTTGATTCTTTTTTGTGAGTGAGAACTGTACCTTCAGGTTATTAGCGAGTTCGGCTCTGATGTACACAACGAACTTTCAGGTGCACCCGAAGGAGCCAATCTAATTTTCGACACGTCGCTTCTGAATGGTAACTGTTCTATATATAATGATTATTTTGTATTCTTATTGGGTCTACACTCGGCTCAGTCGTTGCACGAAACGACGTGATTACACAAAAATTGATGTAAACATATTTTGCCAAGGGAAAATGTTTATTTAAATGGAGTCTGCGTAGCAGCTGCAGTGCTAGGCGTTGACTGCTTTTCATTAGATAATGATCACCGCGGCTTTCTTAGAGGTCAGTAGCCATCCGTGTAGTCAGGATTAAATGAGCAGAACATTATTTCATCTCATTAATTCATTTTGCAGGCACGTTTGCTTCCGAACTCTCCGCTATTGAGGATAGTCTGGTGAGTTAGGGTATTTTGGCTATTATTTTTCCTGGAGACTTTTTCGTCATAGATACAGCGAGCAAACTTTAGTTTGTACTTTTGTTTACTGCGTACGGCACACATCGAGTTTTCACACTCTTCCCTTGTATCTGCTGCTTTTATTTTATGTTCAGAGCAATTTTTATTTTATGTTCAGACTACGCTGAAGAGCACCCTGCTTCAACCGAATGTGAGTTTCTTATAAGTTTTTCAAGGTGATAAACCATGTATTCTTTTCGTGTTGAGATTACTCGGAGAAATGCTTTATTCTATTCAACCAATGTGGAAAGCAGTTCTGAGTATGGGAAGAAACTAAAACTTTTTAGGCCAAGAATGAGAGCCATCTTGTCTCTGAGACTTGCGGTGGCGCACTCCTGATCCCAGACGAGGTCAGTTCTCACTGTTCAACCCATTATTTCAATAACTGCACTTATTGTAAGTGTATTTCTATTGACAACTATAAGTTGAGCTGCATTCCGAATAAAGCTGAAACCCAATCTTTAGAATGAATGAGTTTGTGTTTCCTTTAGTTTTATCACATGTGGCACCTCGTACACATATTTCCAATCGCGTGGCTTAGTGTTAGTCCTTACGCGCGTTCTAAACGATGTAGTATGGAAACTAAAAAGCAGCACTACATTTTCGGTCGATCATTCTTGTTTCAACTTCTTCTTTTCGCTCAGATGGAGGAGTTTTTGAGTAAGCTGTTTGCGACCGAAAAGAAGATGCGAGTATGGCAACCGGTGATGAAGACACTGGAAGAGCTCAAGGAAGGTTTTTTCTCTCATAGTACAATGCCTGTAACTAAAGTTTTCGTTTCCAAGTGGTCCAAATTACTATAACTCACACTGTTATTTTGAGCTCAAAAGTAGGCAATACGTGATGAATTTGATTTCGTTGAGTTGAGCCGTTTACCAGAATGAGACCTAACGTTGATCAAGCACTCATATCATGAGGAACGCAATCTGGGGTTGTGAGCCCACTGATCTATTTCTTTTCAGGAGTACGAAAATTGGTTGACATTTATCACCGGTGTTTTGTACAGAAGGTTCATTGACGTACGAGGATCTGACATCGGTTTGTTTTTTGAAAGTGTTGACAATTGAAAAGGGTGAATATCCGGCCAATTCCATATGTAATCGGGGTATCTGTTACCATTTTTCCGGTATTCTCACAGTTAAACGGAGGTAACCTAACATTAAATTTCAGATACTGTTCGAACTAACGATAATTACCACTATTTGCGTGATGAAAATAGTTGACCGATTTAATCTGTTCTAGGATACCGTTCAGTTACCTGCTTGAGTAACTCGTAAGTTAGGTTACCAAAAAGCGATTAGGTTACCGGAAGACCCGATTTAAAAGAAAAGTCACCCAGAAAAGTTCTAGGCACTCCCAGTGCTTGAAATTACTGGAAACTCAGCTTTCATTCATAACATTTCTTTTTTTTTCAGACAGTCAGACCTTCAGACTTCCCGGTTTCGTTTTTGATGGTGACGCAGTAGTGAGTTTCTTTTTTTGATTTCTTGAAGGAGAATGTAAACTTTGTAGCGTACTTCTGTTGATTTGCTAAAGTAGATCGTATCACAAATCCAACCTTGTTCATCTCATTAGCTAGAATAAAATAGAACCATATCTAAACAAAAAAAAACTTTATTTTAGAAGGCAAAAGTGGACCAGTTCCTCAAGGACTGGGACACAGAGGCGGACAAGAATGGCTGCCGCGAACAATATTTGGAGAGAGCGTTCAACGAACTGACGGCAGCAAGAGAAGCTGAACTTCAAGGTATCGACTTTAAAAATAATTTTCTTCAGTCATTTTCCCAATCATTTTCTCGGCTAATTCACTCGAGAACCATACCGAGTGAACCGACATTTTAAACCGACTGATTCTCCAGTAAAAGGTTTGAACCGGAGCGCTATCTCATATCTCATACGTTGATGTATTGATCTGCCACAAGCATTTACTTTGATTTTTATTGCCCATAACCATCACAATGATGCTATTCAGGAGAGTATTCTCGCCGTGTTGGGAGAAACCGATAATTGGGTTTCGGTTTTTCTTGTGATATACGGTATTTCAGGGGAGAACTCTCGCAAGAAGAAAGACGGCTCTTTCGGTGACAAGCTGGATAGATTGTTCCGCGTATTCTCGCCGGAATTCAATGCCTCCCTGGAAGACAGACCGTTGATGAATGAGAAGTTGATGTACCTTCACTGCCACATGCGGGTCAGTGGTTTTCAGCGACACATATTGAATGGGTGAAAAATTCAATTTCCACTTTTCAGCAACATCAGGAAAACGGTCAAAAATCTATTGAAGCTAGCTGGTTAACTGTGAATAAACAAAATGGCTGCGTTTTTTTTCGAGAATGGTTAATAGTTATGTTCACTCACACAGCAGAATTTGGATCAATTCCATTTCTGAACAGTTTACTTTCACTATATTTAATTTTCTGTGCAGGCACTTGATGCGTTCCTGGCTGAGTACCAGCAAACCCTTCGCGACAGAGCCTGAAGACATGCTACCCTTTGTTTCTCCTACTGAATTTATTGCATTTCTCAAATCGTTAATTAAAGTTCTCTGTTCCGCTGATGTTCTCTCTCTCAATTTATTCTTGTTCTCAAATAGTTTCTTTAAAATGTGCTCTTTGTTTCAACGGCTGCGGTATCGAATAAATTCTGGATTATCTGTGTCTGTTCAATTTGTTTCATAACGGTTCTAGCACCGTCCACATTACTTAATTGGGTGTTTATGAATATTTGGTGTGAAATCTGGTTTTTTTTATCTAGGGTTAATGTGAAACGTACGAATTAGACAAAGATGGAAACAGAAGAAAATCTAATAATTCCATCTCACATAATTAGTGTGTTACATGTATTGAAAACGTTCAACGAACTTTCACTAGAATACTGTACTGTAAACTGAACAGAGTCTTGCCAAGAGACGCACCTTCGTATGAGAATCGATTGAAAATGTTTAAACTCGAATACCTAGCTGTGAGAAGAGTGAAAATCGATTTGATCAACTTTAAGCAAATTTTGAACTCTGTGTCGCCATTGAAGTTTTCCAACTTTTTTATATTGCGCCCGACCGGAGGCCGGAATAGTTAATTTGAAATTCAAATAGACTTTACGAAGTTCAATCCGTATTATCACTCTTATTTCATGAGAATACGTCGTTGGTCAAGATTACTTCCAACATCATTTTATTGTGCAAACATGTCTCAAGCTGAGCATAAAGAGTTTCTTTCGAAAATAAAAGTAGTTTGATGTGTACACATTTACTCTACTCAAAATTTCAGTTACTGTTTGTCAAGCTGTGGTTGATGATCTTGCAATTCAAGTGCTGTACAGTGTTCCAAGACCGATGTGTTCCATCCATGATGCCCCGTTCCGTCAAGAAAACAAAACTGATAAAATACAGCGATTAATAGTTGTGGCACTCCAAAACTATCGCCGCAATTAGTTGTAGAGCTCAGCTTGTGACAAAATCTCTCCCTTCATTCTATTTCTATACACACAGTGTGGAAATAACGGTGATTGTCCAAAACGGCTCATTATCTCCAATAGTGCTAGTGAGAGAGGGTGAAACATGTCTTGGTTGGGATTGAGACTTCAAAAGCCTACACTAGCACAAAGATGTTTGAATATAATCCCTATGCATATATGGATGGTCACAAATGTTTTCTATGTCTTATTAGGTGGGATGACATTTATGTCTATCCGCGGTGTTGCGAAGTGCGGCCGTTCACTGTACTCTTAGGTAGAAATCTGATCTACGAAGTGTCATTGGTTAGGGGCAACGTTACTAACTGAACCGTCTTGACACTGGATAGCATTGTTGCATGCATGATCGAACTATTCGATTTTTGGTATAGAGTTACAAGAACGGGCAAACTCAAAACAGCGCAGAATTTATGTCTTATTACTATGTATTTTGTGACCGTCTATGGCATCCCTCTGTTTTCACACATGGCGCAGCCAACGTGCGTACATCTCATCCCAGCCAAACATGCCAATCCGGATGATCTTACAAAACATATCTTCATTACAACGTCTATTTCAAGATAACTATTGTCCCACAAATCATTTGGTTCAATCTCCGTCGTCCAGCACTGTTAAATTGCATGTAATATTATGTGCGCGTAACAGGGTAACCATACCCTTTCTCTTTTCACTTTTACTCTCCAAATACTCATTTTTGGAGTGCCACATACTATGTGGAAGTCACGTGTTAAATCACGAATAAATCTATTCTATTCTATACATCTACAATGGTTAAAGTAACGTGTTGAATTCCGAATGAACTGTGTTGTTCTTTCTAATTATGTTATATTTGTTTCAAGAGCATACCCTGAGCAAGGCTAGAACGAGTCAGAACAGGCTGGAGGAGGTCGAGATAGCCACACAGATTCTGACAGCGGCCGCGCACAGGAAAGACATCAATAGAATTGAGTGAGTTCCAGTTTGAAGATTCTACTTCACAGAAAATTCTTAGTCGATTATACAGCAACTCGTACCGGGTTAGCCATCCCCGAGGAGAGAGTGTGTAGGTCAGAGAGACGCAGACTCTCGCAGAATAGACGTCAACTTCTCCTTGTGTCCGGCTTTGATACTTTGCGGCAATGTTTCAAAACTACTTTGTTGGTTTAGCCAAAAACTCGATATGTGTAAGTTTTCCGCATCGATATGTGACGTGGAGTATCCAAGTATTATGGTGGTTTGGAAGTAGATAAAATTGTAATTCTCGCAATTTCAGTTACATTTCATCGGCGGTCAACAGCAAGCTCTCACTTCTGAACCCGAAAGACGAAATGTCTCAGAATATTCTGCAATGGATACACAACTCGTCTAGTTCTTCACCCGACATACAGGTATTCACACACGTATAGTGAGCTTGTTGCAATGTTAGGAAGGAAAATATGTTAATTGTAGTATTTAGTTTGATGTGCACTCACGGCATTGTGTTTGCATTAGGGCTGAGTTATGGTGCAAGCAGAGCGGCTCAAATTTAGATATACAGTTTTGACCTGCCTCCTCTGAACGAACCGTATATTTTAACTTGGTGAAAAGAACTATTCTTCTTTCATTTTCTGTTTCAGTCTGACCAGTTGAAGCCATTCTAGGAAAAACACGAAAGAACATTTGTCACGTTGTTCCTATTTTTTGTTATTCACAGGAAATCTTGTCAGTCGAGCCCTCGGTTTCAATGGAAAGATTCACCGCTTTTGGATAACGATGCGACAACTTTTTTCAAACTGGAATATTATACACCGTTTTCAGCAAAAAGTGAACAATACGATGTTGTGAATGAATGTGCAACAAAAATAGAACAATACATTTGTTTGCACAACGGTTCACAACGTACTTACGTAAATCCACTAAGCACTTTCACACTAAAATTACATTTTTCTAATTGTTTTTTTCGTGAACCGTTGTGCAAACAAATGTATTGTTCTATTTTTGTTGCACACTCATTCACAACATTGTATTGTTCACTTTTTGCTGAAAACGGTGAAACCGAACAGAACTCACACATTTCCTGGTCCCCCCCCCCCCCTTTTTACGAATTGTTCTCTTTTTGCTAGTTTTACTAGTACAACCACTGCTAGATTAGAACAACAACAACGAAATTTGAAAAATTGGTGGCTATCAAACATTCTGATATCTAGATGAAGTTTCGAATTTTACAAATGGGTTTTTCAAAATTTTTTTGAAATTTTTTTGAAATTTCAGATCATTTCACTCGTGGGAGCCTATATTTTTTGCAGCTAGGCGCCACTTGGCGCCCGCGCCAGGCGCCATAAGCAACATGACAAGACCAAACTTCTGGTGCCAAGCTATATTTGTGGTTCACGCATGTGTTCCAAATTTTAGCCAATTTGGTTCAGTGGTTTTTTTCAAACCTATGCGGACACCGGACGGGAGACGAGGGACGACAAACATTTTCATAGCACGAGAGCACAGTTTTTCCCAATGTACACCGCGATAAAACCTTCTGCCCCATTATTTATGGGGATGTCAATTTGAAAACGCCAATTTTTTATCGGAAAGCCCGATTTCTAATTTTGGCGCCAATTGGCGCCTAGAATAGGCGCCGTTAGTAATCTGGTGGATAACAAACCTCTATAGCCTCCTTTATTTATAATTCATACTTGTCTGCAAGATACCAGTCAAAACAGTACTTCGCAAGTTTTTCTCTCATTTGGCGCCAATAGGCGCCCGTGTTTGGCGCCAAGTGTCGGCCATGGCACAACAGTTGGGGACATAGCTCAAAATCAATATTAAGACAACTGTGCGAAAATTAGGACAATTTCACTTATGGGAACACATATTTTCTAGCTTTTGGCGCCTATTGGCGCCCGCGCCAAGCGCCAGACAGAACGTAAAAACACCAAACTTTTGTCATCGAGCTAACTTTCAGGTTCACACAAGTGTGCCAAATTTTAGTCAATTCGGTTCAGTAGTTTTTTCAAACCTATGCGGACACCGGACGGGAGACAACTTCATCTAGATATCAGAATGTTTGATAGTCACCAATTTTTCAAAATTCGTTGTTGTTGTTCTAATCTAGCAGTGGTTGTACTAGTAAAACTAGCAAAAAGAGAACAATTCGTAAAAAGTGGGGGACCAGGCAATGTGTGAGTTCTGTTCGGTTTCACCGTTTTCAGCAAAAAGTGAACATTACGATGTTGTGAATGAGTGTGCAACAAAAAAAGAACAATACATTGGTTTGCACAACGGTTCACAACGTTCTTAGGGGAAACCACTATGTTCTTTTACGTTCAAGTTATACTTTGTATATTCTGTTTTTTGTGAACCGTAGTGCAAACAAATGTGTTGTTCTTTTTTTGTTGCACACTCATTCACAACATCGTATTGTTCACTTTTTGCAGAAAACGGTGAAACCCAACAAAACTCACACACTTCCTGGTCTCCCACTTTTTACTAATGTTCAATAGGTTCAACAGTTCAATTTCACATTGACTTCAATATCGTTTCATATTAATTTTCCTTGGAAATATAGAAAAAGAGGTCAGTTATTATAAAAAAAAATGTAAAGAGAGAGAGTAGATTAGCTTTTGAGATGAAGCTGGATGAGAAATAGAAAAAGAGTTCAATAACTCGAGAGGGAAATTAAAAATCTAATCTCGCAATTTTCATGATCAACACACACTAATTCAGAAAATAAGTGCCTTTCCTTTGAGAACATTCCTGCTTACACTAAAAACGTATCTGAAATAAAAATCAGCTATACTCTCAGTCACAGTCACGTGAAACCCAACCTTCCCTTTGAGAACATTCCTGCTTACACTGAAAACGTATTGGAAATAAAAATCAGCTATACTTTCAGTCACAGTCACGTGAAACATATAAACACAGCATAACTCGAAAACGTGAAATGACAAAGTGCACAATTCCTCATTAGAATGCTAGTTATACGTGAATATTTAATTTACTTCTAGTATATAGTCTTTTCCATTCCTACTGAGACTCCTACAGTAGGACTTCGAAACTTTCAAGCCGTTTTTCTCACTTACTTTTGATCGGAGAAGTTGAGGATTTTAGTACCTTCTTTTCCTTCTCACGTAGAGTAAACATACGTGAGAATTTTACAGGAACTACATTTTCTTCTTCACAACAGCTTTCGGAAAGTTTGTGAGATTACTGTAGGAGTCTCGGTAGGAATGGTGTGAACTATACTTTGTTCTGTTAACAGTTTCGAATCAGTGGTGAGCAACTGTCATATTCGGGAGTTTCAACTAATGTTTGTTTGCTGCATGATCTTTTTTCAGTTGAAAACCAAAATGTTTTTGGCCCATGAAAATTGCGAGATTACATTTTTCATTTCCCTCTCGAGTTATTGAACTCCTTTTCTATTTCTCATCCAGCTTCATCTCAAAAGTTAATCTACTCTCTCTTTACATTCGTTTTTCATACTAATACTGAGCTAGGTTTGTTAATCGAGTTGAAAATTTCGAGTTTTTCGAGTTTTCGAAATTTCGAGTTTTTCGAATTTCGAGTATTTCGAGTTTTCGAAATTGCGAGTTTTTCGAATTTCGAGTATTTCGAGTTTTCGAAATTTCGAGTTTTTCGAGTTTCGAGTTTTGAGTTTTTCGGGTTTTAAAAATTTCGAGTTTTTCGAGTTCGAGTATTATTTTTAACAACCCAACTTACTGACAACTTTAATACTGACCCAACTTTCCTTGAGCGACTCCTTGATTCAGTGATTGTAAACTAATATATTTCCCCTATATAACATATAAGTGAGAGAACTAAAATCATAGCTCTGCAATAAAAACCATTACAAAATTCTACTAATTCAGAAATGTAATTTATACCATTATGTTTTGTTCCTTCTATAACTTCTTTCGTTCACAGTATCCTTGTCCAGAAGTCCAGCTTCATTTTGCTTTTTGTGACAAAATGTTTTTTTCAGTTCGACATCATAGGTACCCCGGACGGCGGCACGAAGGAAGAACAGCCAGTTATACTGTGTGACCGGAAAAACTCACTCAATTGATATTTGGGTCATTCTCACTTAAAGAAGGACGATTATGTGGTCCAATCGCAACAATTCATTCCTATAAACCGCAATGCATTTTTCAATTGCAGTTTAAGGGACCGTTGACACGAGATTGGTCCACATAATCTTTAATTTGATGTTCATCTGCAATGAAGACTAAAATAACGCTGCACGACTAGCTGCGAGAAAATGTAAATGAATGGTACACTTTCTCCTCCCATCACGTGATCGAAACGTGTTCCACTTCGGCCTTTTTCCGAAATTTAGCAGCATGAGAATGAACACAGTTTATTGTTTCTTGCACCGCCATCTCCGGTGTTAGTGGAGTAATATGATGCACATTCCCCGACCAATATAGATGAGTATGACTCCCATGGTTACCATCTCAGAACCCACGGAAATAATCGAATACTCCTAATGTTGAGAGTTTACAATAAACTTTTAGACAGAACATTGTTCTTTATTGTATTGTATCCCCTACTTAACTAATGTACTGTTGTAGCGTTGCAATTGACGTGATGGGAAAATTGTACAATCCCCCCCCCCCATGAGGGTGGGGGGTGATTGTACTACGGGTCGGATTCCAACCTGTTTTGGCTCGAGAGGGGGGGGGGGGAATTGTACAATATACCCGACGTGATATTCGAAGTCATAGAGTGAACTTGTTTCGCACATTCTGTCCCATCTCACATCTTGCGAGACTGAAAAGTTTTCTTGAATCGTGCCCATTAGAATATAAATATACCCTTGAATTAAGCGTTTTCTATGTATGTAGTTAAGGTTAAAATTGAAACTACTCCGATAAGATACGGAATAGGTCGATGCAGCCGTCGCCGTCGCCGCCGGAAGTTATTTTTGCGAACCGCTATTTCCAATAACTTTACAATATGTCAGACAAATTGAAAGCGTTTTTAATATGTTATACAACTTTTTCTCCTCTACCTCTCTCCATCAAAACCAAAAAAAATGGTCCAGCCATTTTTGAGAAAATGTAATTATTCGTTTTTGAAGTTTCGCATATCTGTATACAAAAACTTATCTGCGCAGCGCTACGCGCTGCGCGCGATTGTTGTACTCTGCCGTGTTTGTAGTTTGGTCCCGACGGGTTTGGTCGTTATTACAAAACCCGATTATTTCTGTGCATCCAGCTTTATATATCCGTAATCCTCGGTCAATGATTCCAATTGATCCGCCAAATGACTTCGAATTGTGGAGAAATCGGGGTGATCTTTCGCTTTTCTACTCCAACACGCCAACATTTGGACATAACTGAAGGTAACACTACAAAAATGAATAAACTAGTAAAACGTTCAGACATATATTATCAAAGACTGATCACATTATCTTATAACATCTGCATGTATTGAAACACATATATTCTGTTCGCATGAATACTAATCCCTACACTTTCGGGTGTAGTGTACTCGAAAATTACGGCGAGAATCTCAAACCGTATCGTGCACAAACACCTGTTTTAGTTGTGATACCGTTCGTACTATATTCAGTTAGCAAGTACTCAAGTATTTTACTGCATGCATTTTCACTATATTGGGAGAAAGCAGTAAAACTTTGAAACAGGAGCATCGTTCTTTCTATTTGATTTGTGTTCCTCGTTGAGACTTTTCTCTCCAAGCAACCGGAGTTTCTAATTTGCGAGAGGAAATTGAGTAGGAAATGTATCTGGTTTTCTTCAGTTGAAAAATGTACTTCTGCCTGGGATGTGGTCCTTTTGCAGTAATACTACTGTATCAGATGATCGCCGTGAGGACGGACACAAGTAACGTTTTAATTTTTCTTCAGAAATGTGTTTACTACATGATCCCACAAAAAACCGATGGCCAATATTTTAAGATATATTGCCATATTTTTTTTCGATTCAAGTGAATGAATTTTGTATCTATATTGTCAGTGCACCCATCGCGCACAATCAACTTTTATTTTTTTCAACCAAACTTTTATTTTTTTTCAAAACAAATGTTTGGTTTGCGCTCTCAGCGACACGTCACATTACGTACGGAAATATTTTGATCGAATATTCGAAGCTTTGAAACGACTAAAAGTCATTATTTCTGCTGTGTAAATTCGTCATGGTATGTTGCTGAGACCAATGTGACATATCTATATCTACAAGCCATAATTCACATCATTCTTGGTCATGCCTGTTTCGCAGCTATGCCCTGTCTGGCAAGCGCCAACTGAACTAGGAATGCTTGGGTAAATATAATTTGATTTGTACCATGGGTAAATATAATTTGATTTGTATAATTTGATTTGTACCAAGAGTGTGGGGAAGTGTCTATAGCCAGCATCATGCCGAAATTATCCGGTATACTTCACATGAACGTCAAGGGTACCCGTTTTCAAACATAATGTAACGTCCTCACTTCCTGATAATAAAAATGTGATTAGGAAAAAAACGGGGTGAACTGTCACCACACCTTTAACATACGCTTCCATCTTCACAATTAGTATAGTTCGCCCAATATATTTGCAAACATAGAATCTTGAATTTTCCAGTTTTTCTTTCAATGACGCAACAAACAATAAAACAATGTTGGAATAGCAGATTGTAAACCATTTGATGGCATTTATCAGTTTACACGGACATGAATGAAAGCATATATCATAAAAATGAATCAGCTTCTTTTGTAGAAGCGAAGTCCGTCCGATCAGGGTGGTCGTATTCGTAGTGAGAAAATCACATACTCTGTAATAAAACGTAGCATGAGATGTATACACGAAAGCTGTCATTGAATACCTTGACCCCCAGCCCTCGACCGACATGAACTTTGTCACTGTCCGATTTCATATTTTAAAACTGGCTCAAAATCACTCATTTCGTAACAAACTCGAGTGAAAAAGTTAAGTTAATGAGCATAGTGACAGCATACTGTACACAACTACAAGGCACACTCGTGTGAAGTAGAAAGTAGTAAGTAACCGCCTGGTGTATACAGAAATTCGAACCAGTTGAGTGTTGTTCTCATACGTAAAATACCCCCTCATTCTGATATTGGCTGATGCTCACTTTTGCATGATTCCGATCGTGCTATGATCACTTTTTGGGGTAAATGTTGAAGATTCTAGGCAAAATAACTAAATAACCATTGTGTTGTGTTTTCGGGGCTGCTCATGCTCACTTTTGGGGCTGATCATGCTCACTTTTCCCGCCCCGATTTAGAACTATTTTACGTATGGTTGTTCTGATTGCCTATTTTGTACGCATAGTCTTTCTATATATGATGAACGTGATGATCAACAGTTCTTGAAGGAATACACATATGTTACTTTATCCCCGATAATACCAAATTAGCATAGAAGTTCGCAAAATTCACTTTTCACCAAAAAAGTTCGTTTACCTTTTTACTTTAAAATGTTAAAAACACATCTCTCACCTTTTCATCGAAGTAGCTGTCTCATCATCACTGAGTCGAGATATGAAAGAAATACGGTTCGTCCCGGAAGGAGCATATACAATTTCTGTACGGCGAAACCTGAAATTTCATATTAATTAGGCAATACTAATACATAACTCTCGCCATACTCTATGACTCAGCTCCGATCTACAAAATGCAACAACAACAACACTATTCAGTAGTGCTACTCTTACTACGAATTTAGTTTTTCCAACTATACTTTAAAAACTGAACCCTGTTCGAATGCCAAATTTTCCATGTGCCACAGAAGTGCAGGGTGGAGCCCGTTTTTGATGTGTGAATAGGTTCGACTTTTCTGAACCTAGTTACTGAGGATTGACAGATTGAGAATGAATGCACTATAGTTTCTAAAAGCTAACTACTGATTCACCATTTCATTGGGAAATAAAAAAACTTGAATTGGCTAATAAGGGAAAAACGGGCTCCCTTTCCATATAGTTGGATAGATGGATCTGTCAATATTGGGGTTACTCAGCTGTCCAGTCCCCAGAGCAGCTTGTTCCAACTTAGAATTTTCAAGTAAGCGACCATTCGTATTAGTATTTCAAAAAAGTGGATATACCTGAGACCAGAAGATGAAATTCGGCGTGATCCGACCATGTGACTTCACTTCAACGGTGAAACAGCCAGGGCCAACCAGTAATCGGCTGCTTGTTCGGTCGTCGTTAGCAATATTTGCAATATTTCTGCTGCTGAAAGATGAAACTTGCATTAAATAAACGATTGATAACGAAGGAAGTGATGAAGTATGAAGATCAATCCAATAGAGGAATCACGGAGTGTTTTCTTAGGGGGTCGATACTGTACATCTAGGATCCCGCTCTCAACCGCTGTGTTTGTAGTTTGATCCTTAATTCTTTTATATTTTAGCAGTCGTAATTTGGATACCGTTTCATGCATACAGATCGAACTACAGCTTGGATATTGTCATTTCTGATAGCCTAAGTAAATAAACTACGCTGTATCCTTCTTTCCCTCATCATTCAAAATAAATTGCAGTTATTCGTAATGACCGGTAGAGAAAACATAGCGTGGGACGATTTGAGTGTGAAGAGGAGTGGCAGACGTACATTTGCATGACGAGTACAAACCCGGATGAACCCTGAACTCTGAGGGTCATTCAAAAACGAGTTCAAATAATGTTAATACTGTTAATACTATTAATAAGAAAGTTATTGGACAAGTCAGACTACCCAAGTAATATGGAAAGGTGGGATGAAAAAGAAACACCCAGTCCCCACCCCATACCTGAACACTACTCATTATGGAATATGAAACCATCGTACACACGTGATAATAAACAGAATAATAAAAGCTCGTCTAAATGTACGACCGAGCTAAAATATATTTTTCTCGTGTGCTTTGTCGTGTCGCCGGGCAGAGTCCGCAACCTGACGTCGCGCGCGAAACGCAAACCAAACATTTATTTTTGAAAAAATAAAGGCAATTGTCAAACCTTACCGACTTGTAAACCTTACTCTTTTGTAAACCTTACTCGCTGAGGCTTGTTTTTCTTAAAATTGGTTTTGATTCGTTATTGAAGTTTATATTTCGATTATTCTCATTATTATTGTTCATAAATACTTCATGTGAGGTTGAAATCAAATAACATGTAATAGGCGCTCACAGCTTGCATTGAATGTGATATCTTCCAATATCGTGCAGAGTTCTGTTATAAGCTGCACGATGTTTTTGATAATTTCAATACTTGCATTCAGAAAGTAAGTTTATCGTACGTTCTCACTAAATAAGAGTTTATTCGAGCGAGAATATATTGTTTCTTCATATATTCGTTCTAAACATAAGTGTGTAATTCTCTAAAGTTCTGTTGCACGTTCGTTTTAGGCCGCATGTTGAGAGATGCGAAAACAGTTTTATATTATTGTTTCAAAGTTATGACGTAAGAGTATGGGTTCTTTCCGAATTGTAACTTGCTCTTATCTTGTTGCGTCACAGTTTTGTAGAAAATATAGAATTGATCTTCCAGATAGAACTATCAAGATGGGAAAAATTAGGGACCCATATTTTGGAAAACGGCAACTCTATGATTCCAGGTAATTTTCATTCTCCAGAGTTGTATGGCCTACATGATAGGTTACTGACTACTTGCTTCTCTACACTTTATCACCCTCACGTGAGCTGGAGCAGTTGAAGTTGGACCAAATCTAGTCATACTGGATCTCAGTTTTGCTGTAGCTTATTTGGAAAAACCTTTCGAGACTAACTGGTACTAAGCATACATAGTTATTATAGGTAACTGTACTACTTGCTCCTCTACAGTTTATTACTCTCACGTGAGCTGGAGCAGTTGAAGTTTGACCAAATCTAGTCATACTGGATCTCAGTTTTGCTGTAGCTTATTTGGAAAAACCTTTCGAGACTAACTGTTACTAAGCATACATAGTGATTATAGGTAACTGTACTACTTGCTTCTCTACAGTTTATTACTCTCACGTGAGCTGGAGCAGTTGAAGTTTGACCAAATCTAGTCATACTGGATCTCAGTTTTGCTGTAGCTTATTTGGAAAAACCTTTCGAGACTAACTGTTACTAAGCATACATAGTTATTATAGGTAACTGTACTACTTGCTCCTCTACAGTTTATTACTCTCACGTGAGCTGGAGCAGTTGAAGTTTGACCAAATCTAGTCATACTGGATCTCAGTTTTGCTGTAGCTTATTTGGAAAAACCTTTCGAGACTAACTGTTACTAAGCATACATAGTGATTATAGGTAACTGTACTACTTGCTTCTCTACAGTTTATTACTCTCACGTGAGCTGGAGCAGTTGAAGTTTGACCAAATCTAGTCATACTGGATCTCAGTTTTGCTGTAGCTTATTTGGAAAAACCTTTCGAGACTAACTGTTACTAAGCATGCATAGTGATTACAGGTAACTGTACTACTTGCTTCTCTACAGTTTATTACTCTCACGTGAGCTGGAGCAGTTGAAGTTTGACCAAATCTAGTCATACTGGATCTCAGTTTTGCTGTAGCTTATTTGGAAAAACCTTTCGAGACTAACTGTTACTAAGCATACATAGTGATAATAGGGGACTGTACTACTTGCTTCTCTACAGTTTATTACTCTCACGTGAGCTGGAGCAGTTGAAGTTTGACCAAATCTAGTCATACTGGATCTCAGTTTTGCTGTAGCTTATTTGGAAAAACCTTTCGAGACTGACGGTTACTAAGCATACATAGTGATAATAGGGGACTGTACTACTTGCTTCTCTACAGTTTATTACTCTCACGTGAGCTGGAGCAGTTGAAGTTTGACCAAATCTAGTCATACTGGATCTCAGTTTTGCTGTAGCTTATTTGGAAAAACCTTTCGAGACTAACTGTTACTAAGCATACATAGTGATAATAGGGGACTGTACTACTTGCTTCTCTACAGTTTATTACTCTCACGTGAGCTGGAGCAGTTGAAGTTTGACCAAATCTAGTCATACTGGATCTCAGTTTTGCTGTAGCTTATTTGGAAAAACCTTTCGAGACTAACTGTTACTAAGCATACATAGTGATAATAGGGGACTGCACTACTTGCTTCTCTACAGTTTATTACTCTCACGTGAGCTGGAGCAGTTGAAGTTTGACCAAATCTAGTCATACTGGATCTCAGTTTTGCTGTAGCTTATTTGGAAAAACCTTTCGAGACTAACTGTTAATAAGCATACATAGTGATAATAGGGGACTGTACTACTTGCTTCTCTACAGTTTATTACTCTCACGTGAGCTGGAGCAGTTGAAGTTTGACCAAATCTAGTCATACTGGATCTCAGTTTTGCTGTAGCTTATTTGGAAAAACCTTTCGAGACTAACTGTTACTAAGCATACATAGTGATTATAGGTAACTGTACTACTTGCTTCTCTACAGTTTATTACTCTCACGTGAGCTGGAGCAGTTGAAGTTTGACCAAATCTAGTCATACTGGATCTCAGTTTTGCTGTAGCTTATTTGGAAAAACCTTTCGAGACTAACTGTTACTAAGCATGCATAGTGATTATAGGTAACTGTACTACTTGCTTCTCTACAGTTTATTACTCTCACGTGAGCTGGAGCAGTTGAAGTTTGACCAAATCTAGTCATACTGGATCTCAGTTTTGCTGTAGCTTATTTGGAAAAACCTTTCGAGACTAACTGTTACTAAGCATACATAGTGATAATAGGGGACTGTACTACTTGCTTCTCTACAGTTTATTACTCTCACGTGAGCTGGAGCAGTTGAAGTTTGACCAAATCTAGTCATACTGGATCTCAGTTTTGCTGTAGCTTATTTGGAAAAACCTTTCGAGACTGACGGTTACTAAGCATACATAGTGATAATAGGGGACTGTACTACTTGCTTCTCTACAGTTTATTACTCTCACGTGAGCTGGAGCAGTTGAAGTTTGACCAAATCTAGTCATACTGGATCTCAGTTTTGCTGTAGCTTATTTGGAAAAACCTTTCGAGACTAACTGTTACTAAGCATACATAGTGATAATAGGGGACTGTACTACTTGCTTCTCTACAGTTTATTACTCTCACGTGAGCTGGAGCAGTTGAAGTTTGACCAAATCTAGTCATACTGGATCTCAGTTTTGCTGTAGCTTATTTGGAAAAACCTTTCGAGACTAACTGGTACTAAGCATACATAGTCATTATAGGTAACTGTACTACTTGCTTCTCTACAGTTTATTACTCTCACGTGAGCTGGAGCAGTTGAAGTTTGACCAAATCTAGTCATACTGGATCTCAGTTTTGCTGTAGCTTATTTGAAAAAACCTTTCGAGACTAACTGTTACTAAGCATACATAGTGATTATAGGTAACTGTACTACTTGCTTCTCTACAGTTTATTACTCTCACGTGAGCTGGAGCAGTTGAAGTTGGACCAAATCTAGTCATACTGGATCTCAGTTTTGCTGTAGCTTATTTGGAAAAACCTTTCGAGACTAACAGTTACTAAGCATACATAGTGATCATAGGTAACTGTACTACTTGCTTCTCTACAGTTTATTACTCTCACGTGAGCTGGAGCAGTTGAAGTTTGACCAAATCTAGTCATACTGGATCTCAGTTTTGCTGTAGCTTATTTGGAAAAACCTTTCGAGACTAACTGTTACTAAGCATACATAGTGATCATAGGTAACTGTACTACTTGCTTCTCTACAGTTTATTACTCTCACGTGAGCTGGAGCAGTTGAAGTTTGACCAAATCTAGTCATACTGGATCTCAGTTTTGCTGTAGCTTATTTGGAAAAACCTTTCGAGACTAACTGGTACTAAGCATACATAGTTATTATAGGTAACTGTACTACTTGCTTCTCTACACTTTATCACCCTCACGTGAGCTGGAGCAGTTGAAGTTTGACCAAATCTAGTCATACTGGATCTCAGTTTTGCTGTAGCTTATTTGGAAAAACCTTTCGAGACTAACTGGTACTAAGCATACATAGTTATTATAGGTAACTGTACTACTTGCTTCTCTACAGTTTATTACTCTCACGTGAGCTGGAGCAGTTGAAGTTTGACCAAATCTAGTCATACTGGATCTCAGTTTTGCTGTAGCTTATTTGGAAAAACCTTTCGAGACTAACTGTTACTAAGCATGCATAGTGATTACAGGTAACTGTACTACTTGCTTCTCTACAGTTTATTACTCTCACGTGAGCTGGAGCAGTTGAAGTTTGACCAAATCTAGTCATACTGGATCTCAGTTTTGCTGTAGCTTATTTGGAAAAACCTTTCGAGACTAACTGTTACTAAGCATACATAGTGATAATAGGGGACTGTACTACTTGCTTCTCTACAGTTTATTACTCTCACGTGAGCTGGAGCAGTTGAAGTTTGACCAAATCTAGTCATACTGGATCTCAGTTTTGCTGTAGCTTATTTGGAAAAACCTTTCGAGACTGACGGTTACTAAGCATACATAGTGATAATAGGGGACTGTACTACTTGCTTCTCTACAGTTTATTACTCTCACGTGAGCTGGAGCAGTTGAAGTTTGACCAAATCTAGTCATACTGGATCTCAGTTTTGCTGTAGCTTATTTGGAAAAACCTTTCGAGACTAACTGTTACTAAGCATACATAGTGATAATAGGGGACTGTACTACTTGCTTCTCTACAGTTTATTACTCTCACGTGAGCTGGAGCAGTTGAAGTTTGACCAAATCTAGTCATACTGGATCTCAGTTTTGCTGTAGCTTATTTGGAAAAACCTTTCGAGACTAACTGTTACTAAGCATACATAGTGATAATAGGGGACTGCACTACTTGCTTCTCTACAGTTTATTACTCTCACGTGAGCTGGAGCAGTTGAAGTTTGACCAAATCTAGTCATACTGGATCTCAGTTTTGCTGTAGCTTATTTGGAAAAACCTTTCGAGACTAACTGTTAATAAGCATACATAGTGATAATAGGGGACTGTACTACTTGCTTCTCTACAGTTTATTACTCTCACGTGAGCTGGAGCAGTTGAAGTTTGACCAAATCTAGTCATACTGGATCTCAGTTTTGCTGTAGCTTATTTGGAAAAACCTTTCGAGACTAACTGTTACTAAGCATACATAGTGATTATAGGTAACTGTACTACTTGCTTCTCTACAGTTTATTACTCTCACGTGAGCTGGAGCAGTTGAAGTTTGACCAAATCTAGTCATACTGGATCTCAGTTTTGCTGTAGCTTATTTGGAAAAACCTTTCGAGACTAACTGTTACTAAGCATGCATAGTGATTATAGGTAACTGTACTACTTGCTTCTCTACAGTTTATTACTCTCACGTGAGCTGGAGCAGTTGAAGTTTGACCAAATCTAGTCATACTGGATCTCAGTTTTGCTGTAGCTTATTTGGAAAAACCTTTCGAGACTAACTGTTACTAAGCATACATAGTGATAATAGGGGACTGTACTACTTGCTTCTCTACAGTTTATTACTCTCACGTGAGCTGGAGCAGTTGAAGTTTGACCAAATCTAGTCATACTGGATCTCAGTTTTGCTGTAGCTTATTTGGAAAAACCTTTCGAGACTGACGGTTACTAAGCATACATAGTGATAATAGGGGACTGTACTACTTGCTTCTCTACAGTTTATTACTCTCACGTGAGCTGGAGCAGTTGAAGTTTGACCAAATCTAGTCATACTGGATCTCAGTTTTGCTGTAGCTTATTTGGAAAAACCTTTCGAGACTAACTGTTACTAAGCATACATAGTGATAATAGGGGACTGTACTACTTGCTTCTCTACAGTTTATTACTCTCACGTGAGCTGGAGCAGTTGAAGTTTGACCAAATCTAGTCATACTGGATCTCAGTTTTGCTGTAGCTTATTTGGAAAAACCTTTCGAGACTAACTGGTACTAAGCATACATAGTCATTATAGGTAACTGTACTACTTGCTTCTCTACAGTTTATTACTCTCACGTGAGCTGGAGCAGTTGAAGTTTGACCAAATCTAGTCATACTGGATCTCAGTTTTGCTGTAGCTTATTTGAAAAAACCTTTCGAGACTAACTGTTACTAAGCATACATAGTGATTATAGGTAACTGTACTACTTGCTTCTCTACAGTTTATTACTCTCACGTGAGCTGGAGCAGTTGAAGTTGGACCAAATCTAGTCATACTGGATCTCAGTTTTGCTGTAGCTTATTTGGAAAAACCTTTCGAGACTAACTGTTACTAAGCATACATAGTGATCATAGGTAACTGTACTACTTGCTTCTCTACAGTTTATTACTCTCACGTGAGCTGGAGCAGTTGAAGTTTGACCAAATCTAGTCATACTGGATCTCAGTTTTGCTGTAGCTTATTTGGAAAAACCTTTCGAGACTAACTGTTACTAAGCATACATAGTGATCATAGGTAACTGTACTACTTGCTTCTCTACAGTTTATTACTCTCACGTGAGCTGGAGCAGTTGAAGTTTGACCAAATCTAGTCATACTGGATCTCAGTTTTGCTGTAGCTTATTTGGAAAAACCTTTCGAGACTAACTGGTACTAAGCATACATAGTTATTATAGGTAACTGTACTACTTGCTTCTCTACACTTTATCACCCTCACGTGAGCTGGAGCAGTTGAAGTTTGACCAAATCTAGTCATACTGGATCTCAGTTTTGCTGTAGCTTATTTGGAAAAACCTTTCGAGACTAACTGGTACTAAGCATACATAGTTATTATAGGTAACTGTACTACTTGCTCCTTCACAGTTTATCACCCTCACGTGAGCTGGAGCAGTTGAAGTTTGACCAAATCTAGTCATACTGGATCTCAGTTTTGCTGTAGCTTATTTGGAAAAACCTTTCGAGACTAACTGTTACTAAGCATACATAGTGATCATAGGTAACTGTACTACTTGCTTCTCTACAGTTTATTACTCTCACGTGAGCTGGAGCAGTTGAAGTTTGACCAAATCTAGTCATACTGGATCTCAGTTTTGCTGTAGCTTATTTGGAAAAACCTTTTCGAGACTAACTGTTACTGACAAAATTTGGATGATTACCCAATACCCATCTATAATCACGTTGCACGTTTTATTACAGGTCGATTGACCGCTGTCGCCCAATATTGCCCACCATACAAAAAGCTGATTCGAAGTCGGATTAATCATTGTTTTGCTTGTTGTTGTTCTGTGAATGTTAAATAAAATCTTCATTCATTCATTTATATGGAAAAGTTTAACATAAACATACAAACAAAACTCTTCTCGTCCAAAGTGGTCTCTTGATTTCCAACTAGAGAGCCTGGAATGAAAATCAAATGAAGAGAATATAATATAATGTAATTCTATTTTCAAGGCATGTAGTAATATATCTAAAAAAATCAATACTGCACCATTTGCAGTTATGGTACTACAAAGTGACCGGTATCGGGCAAATTTCTTCCCGAACCAAAACCGAACCGAATATTCCCGAACCAGTTGGTTCGGTAAGAAACCGAATCGTTTGCGTACTCAAACCGACATGAAACCGAGCCAAACCCTAATGAACGTTACGCAGTCGACCAATTTCAGTATAAATTACATGAATTGGTTCGGTTCCACCTTTTTTGGCCTCAATTTGGTTCGGTTCTAGAACGAACCAACTGGTTCGGGAAGAATTGGTTCGGTTGCGGTTTGGGGAGGAATTAACCGAGGTATCGCTTATATAAGGTTGCGTCACCATTTCTCTCAATGGGCAGAAATTTCTTGGAACTTACAGAAAAATCATTTGCCCTAATAGAATTAATTCTATACACTCATTGTGTGCTCAAAAGATTTCTAGCTCTAAGTCTATCCTATACATAATTCAGAGTTTCAAAAATTAACTTCATCAAAACATACAACCAGTATTACTAAATTGGTAAGATTTCAACTGCTCTTGCTCACGGAGAAGCAAGTAGTACAGTTACTTATAATCACTATGTATGCTTAGTAACAGTTAGTCTCGAAAGGTTTTTCCAAATAAGCTACAGCAAAACTGAGATCCAGTATGACTAGATTTGGTCAAACTTCAACTGCTCCAGCTCACGTGAGAGTAATAAACTGTAGAGAAGCAAGTAGTACAGTCCCCTATTATCACTATGTATGCTTATTAACAGTTAGTCTCGAAAGGTTTTTCCAAATAAGCTACAGCAAAACTGAGATCCAGTATGACTAGATTTGGTCAAACTTCAACTGCTCCAGCTCACGTGAGAGTAATAAACTGTAGAGAAGCAAGTAGTACAGTTACCTATAATCACTATGTATGCTTAGTAACAGTTAGTCTCGAAAGGTTTTTCCAAATAAGCTACAGCAAAACTGAGATCCAGTATGACTAGATTTGGTCAAACTTCAACTGCTCCAGCTCACGTGAGAGTAATAAACTGTAGAGAAGCAAGTAGTACAGTCCCCTATTATCACTATGTATGCTTATTAACAGTTAGTCTCGAAAGGTTTTTCCAAATAAGCTACAGCAAAACTGAGATCCAGTATGACTAGATTTGGTCCAACTTCAACTGCTCCAGCTCACGCGAGAGTAATAAACTGTAGAGAAGCAAGTAGTACAGTTACCTATGATCACTATGTATGCTTATTAACAGTTAGTCTCGAAAGGTTTTTCCAAATAAGCTACAGCAAAACTGAGATCCAGTATGACTAGATTTGGTCAAACTTCAACTGCTCCAGCTCACGTGAGAGTAATAAACTGTAGAGAAGCAAGTAGTACAGTCCCCTATTATCACTATGTATGCTTAGTAACAGTTAGTCTCGAAAGGTTTTTCCAAATAAGCTACAGCAAAACTGAGATCCAGTATGACTAGATTTGGTCCAACTTCAACTGCTCCAGCTCACGTGAGAGTAATAAAGTGTAGAGAAGCAAGTAGCACAGTTACCTATCATGTAGGCCATACAACTCTGGAGAATGAAAATTACCTGGAATCATGAAGTTGCCGTTTTCCAAAATATGGGTCCCTAATTTTTCCCATCTTGATAGTTCTATCTGGAAGATCAATTCTATATTTTCTACAAAACTGTGACGCAACAAGATAAGAGCAAGTTACAATTCGGAAAGAACCCATACTCTTACGTCATAACTTTGAAACAATAATATAAAACTGTTTTCGCATGTCTCAACATGCGGCCTAAAACGAACGTGCAACAGAACTTTAGAGAATTACACACTTATGTTTAGAACGAATATATGAAGAAACAATATATTCTCGCTCGAATAAACTCTTATTTAGTGAGAACGTACGATAAACTTACTTTCTGAATGCAACTATTGAAATTATCAAAAACATCGTGCAGCTAGCTTATAACAGAATTCTGCACGATATTGGAAGATATCACATTCAATGCAAGCTGTGAGCGCCTATTACATGTTATTTGATTTCAACCTCACATGAAGTATTTATAAACAATAATAATGAGAATAATCGAAATATAAACTTCAATAACGAATCAAAACCAATTTTAAGAAAAACGAGCCTCAGCGAGTAAGGTTTACAAAAGAGTAAGGTTTACAAGTCGGTAAGGTTTGACAATTGCCAAAAATAAAAGTTTGATTGAAAAAAAATAAAAGTTGATTGTGCGCGATGGGTGCACTGACACTATATCATTATTGGGTACTGATTGGTACTTTTTCACAAATGGTTCAAACTGGGAACAGTAATTTGAACGTTCATTGCTTGAATATGAAAAATCTGCACTTTGATGAACAATTTTCCCAGTAGACTTACAGCAAACAGCCATGAACTGTAAAATGAGCTGATCCGGCGTCGTCGATTAATTTTGATGAAGCTTGAGAAAACTGTTTTACTAGAAAAAAAATTTATACACAAATAGTAGTTGCTGGATACACATGGCGAGAACTCATCGATTTTGATGACGTGAAGGTAGTTCCAGCTGACGACTTGTACTTCCTGCCGTTGGTGTTTGATCCTAATACGATCGAAGCGACCACAAATATCGACGGAACCAAGATAATGCGAGTTGGTGAGTTGCGAGTTGGCGATACTAGGAATAAGTGAAAAGTTAGCATTTTAATGAGGAATCGTGCACTTTGTCATTGTACGTTTCTGAGTTCTGCTGTGTTTAACAGTTTCACGTGACTGTGCAATTGACTGACAGTATACAAAACGATCAACTTCACTAAGACATTCAGCTCTCATCAGTTTTACAAATCATACAGATTCTCAATTGATAGGTCATATGTTACAAAAATAAACGACAAACAGAACTACAACTAATTCGTGGTATTTTGCAGATAAGACGAATATTGCCTCGGAACAAATAAGTCATACAAAACGACAACTAGTGACCGTATACACTAGACTCGTGATGAGAGTGGAGAATAGAGGAACTCGACAACAAATAAATACTTGATGCAAACTCGAAAGAGACAGTTTCAGACGGCATATGTGATGTGTTCTTTCTCGTTGGCAACAAATCATGCAATTCTGGACAAACCTCCTACGAGTAAGTACTTCAAGGGACCTAACATCTACAATGTGTGATGCAAGTAACTTTTAGAAACGGGAAAAGAGTCATTCACTCTGTTTTGAGATAGAACTTGTCCAACTTACACACAGAAAGTTTTCAAATTTATTATTATGCAGCAAAAAAATATCATGTACGTGCGCGAGAGCGCCGCGTTTTCGAGAAAACGTCAAGGAAGGCATATTCACCTATTAACCAATGACCTTCCTTGTTCAACACAATATTTTACATTTCTCAGCCAGTAGTAAGACGTCATTCAATGACGTTATTGCATATTTCAGTTAGTTTGTCATTTATCTAACATGAATTATGTTCTCGTTTACTTCGGCTTCCCTGTCGGGAGCAAAAAGAAGAAGTTGACACCTAGATGAACGATTATGTTTGTTTAATTGTTAACATAATTGACTATTCAGCTGAAACCTCCGAACAATCATGTACGGTTGAAAGATATATATGTGTTAGATTTGTTAGGAAATGTACTGCATTTCCGAGGGAAAACATTTACATGATTAAAAGAAAATTGCGTTTTGAAAAAAACTTTGCTTAGAATATTTTCAAAAAAATTAAGTTTTTACAACAGTTGGAATGGAGGAGCTGACACCGTTCAAGTGAAACCTATCCGCGGGGAGATATACTTCAAATCCGCCGATTTAGTTTACATCAATGGAGAGAATAAGACAAATGTCAGTGTTGTTGAGTGGGAACTGCAGAAGAATTCTGGTTCCCCCCGTTGGCAATGGGTGGGTCAAACTAAGCAATTATGAACATGAACATCATCTCATGTTTTAACCTCTCACAAGAACTCATATTTAGAGACGAAACTACGCAACTAAGAAACCGAAAACGTTATTCCTTTATTCCAGTATTGTTTTGGCACATAGTCCTCCGAAAGTCTAGGCACAATTGCAGCAAGTTTCAGTGGGAACGAAAACAAATGAAACATATTCTCTAAAAACTTGTTGCTATGTACGAGTTAACTTTATTCATGGTAACCTCAATATTCATTCATGCTCATTATGGCGACCTTCTCTTGCATTTCGAAAGAATGTATACATTTAGTACCTCGATGAGCCGGGTACCTAGGTACCCGGCTCATCGAGGACAAAAGCAGCGTCAAATCGAATTGTGCCGCTGTGATTATACACTATTTCAAATCGTGAGGTATATCAGTTTGTCATGGGCATCTCTTTCGTGTTCATTTTCATTTCTGGCTCATCTCAACTAAATCTTCCTTCTAGATAAGTCGGTCGACGAAATGGTGGGATTCAATAACTGTCAGCAACGATGAGAAGACATCCGGAAGCAGTCTCTATCCCGCTCTCTCCAACAGTGCACTATATCTGAACTGCTTCAAGAAAGAGGCCATTTCCTTGCCGTGCCACTCCAGTTCAGGCTCAAGTGACAGCTGGTTGGAAGCTCATCTCAAAGGCATTCAGAATAGTTATCCGTGAAAAACCTTTGTCAATACGGTATATGATGCCCCATCTCTTGTGTTTGTAGTTTGATCCGTTGCTTTTCGGTCTAAATTTGTGAACAGCGGCATGTTTCAAGATCAGACTACAACGATTATTTAGTTCTCTATAGTTGTTTACTTACAAATACAAATTCGGATTCTTCAGTGCTTCTAGTTGCTCTGTAAATCATTCATGAACTATGTTTCAACTCATTTGTCTCTACTTGGAAAGAATTACCGCTTGCCACTATGAATTACCATATCTAAAAAAATCTTGCTAGTTTGGATTACTGTGAGATCTGATTGAAATAGGATAAATAGGCACTGTTTTTTAGTTTATTCCACCGCAATACGCTTTAATTTAAAGATCTTCATCGTTCTGGGAAATTAAATGATTCATTGCTATGTTTATTCTAAATAAAAACTTCTTCCCAACTTATATGTCACCGAACCGTGGAATCTGAACTGAAGAAGCATTATAATCTGAAGAAGCATCTATTATATTTGGAAAACTATCGGACAACCTGAAGATCAGCAAACTTGTTTGAGAAAACTTTGGAAATCGGATTGCATCAATATCGGACTAACTGAAAAACTTCAGACCGGAACACTGGTATCGGGAAGTAATGAACAGGAGAACAAAAAATCTATCGGAGAAACTGAACGCATATCAGCTATAAATTTGTTCTGAAAATGAGGTTAGCACAGCTCCAATAGCCCATAGTTTATATTTGTTTTTGTTTACTAAAGAATGTGTGTTTCACGTGAAGCACGTGAGACACGTGTTCCGGCACGTCGTATCCCCCAGCTGGCTGGCTAGTGTGACATGGGAGATAGATAGCAACAAGGCAGCCGGAGAGGTGTAATGACAATCCCCCCTGGGCGAGGGAGACCAATTGTCGGTTCCCCGTCTACTTTGCCTCAGGACTAATTGGATGTTTTCATCAAACTATCCCGTTTACACGTGTTTATCATTTGTTTGGTTTTAAGCTGTGGTTATTTAATGGCTTTGTATAGTTGAACCTCTGACAAAAACAAAAACATCTTGATTTCTATAGTTTGAGTATGTGCCTTAGTTCTGAAAGTGAAAAACCTAACTTGTGAAGAATATAATGAAAGTATAATTGGAACAGTATTTATGTGAATACGTTTTTTCTCACATGTCGTACAACCTGTAATTGACTCGCTGCCAAAGGCGAATGGGAATGACAAAAACTAACCCGACCCGAAAAGCATGAGTTTACATGAGCCTTTCTGTTTTCAAACAGATCCCTGTTATAGATATTTTCTTCCCTAAGGAGATAACTGACTTTCAACTCATGTATGTAGGAGAATATTGAGTACCCTGAAAGTACTTGCGAGTTACCAAACATTTCACGGAATCACAATAATCTCAATTTTGGTTCTATTTCACCCTTTGTTGATTCAATTCTAGGATCCAGAACGGAAAAACACTATATTATTCAATAGAAACGTATCATTCACATATTGTTTGTTTCGGTTCACTTTTTATTTCTTTCATGCAACAGCAGCTGTTCTCTTAGTAGTGGCAATCTACCCCAAGCAATGCATCTTCTCAACGATTCGGCTTTTTCTTTTACACCTAAAAAAACATTTAACCGTTCATCGTAACCGTTCAATAGTATAATATTGTATTATTCGCGATTTAACACGTGACACCTAATTTTCTACAATGCAAATTTGATGTGGTCCTCCAATGAGAAAAATGAGTTTAGGTTAAAGTTTAGTTTGTTGAGGTGATATGTTGTACACGGTATCCAAATAGAAAAAAGTTTCTTAATAGAGTTATAAATCAGAAAAAATGTTGCTTAACAGCGTTTTGAACCGAAACTGTCCTGTGAATCAAGAAAAACACGAACTTCCGGCGGTGTACTTTAATTTTTGATGAAGCCCTTTAGAAAAAAATAACCTATCTACAAAATGGACAAAAAACAAAAGTTATGAACTGTTACTAGAATTGCCGAACTGACTGTATATTTCTACAGAAATACGTTGAACTTGGTCATGTAGTTGGGAGTTGCAGTACAATAAGTGAATCATCAATTGAAGAGTTATGTTTTGTAGAACAAGTCTTCAAGATTTATTTAGATCACGTAAAATCTTCGTGAATACCTTCACCAATGGACCGTTATTTTGGTTTCATGAAGTCTTGTTCGGTGACTTTTTTTTCGAAGTTGCATAATTTTCCATGAGCATCTTGATAGCATCTGGTAGATTGTAATTATGTGTAATAGAGTTATTTCCGTGCAGCAACCAGTTAGGAATAGGTTATCCACATCATACTAGAACCTATAGACTTTGCATTGTTATCCAATTATGTTCCTTCATTACCTTCTACGCGAGTTCTTATTCTCGGCTATTGTCGATTTTCACTATGAGTTTCGAAAATTAACAGTTTTTAAAAGTTGTTCAAAACTCGAATGCGGTTTCATGTTCGTTATTTATAATTACGAAATAGCAAGTGTAGTTGTATGTGAATCTGATTCTGAAATGTAGTTTGATCTTAGCGCACAGTCACAATTCCCTTTTTGCCCATAAAGGTGCTGATATCAAACTACAGATACATCAGTTTTAAACTTTCTAGAGCGACCCCTATCATGTTTTTTCATTGTCCAAGTTTAGCCGAAAAGGGAACTGATTCTTGACCTCTCTGTTCCTCTGACGCAAATCGAAGATCTTCCAATTAGGCATAGTGCAACTTTTCAGTTTGCAACTTCTTTTCATGTTAATGACATCATGTTTCAAAACCACAGATGTTGGTATTCCGTTTGGGGTATCTTCTTCACTACTAGCGAGTTCTCGGCAGTACACGGCATGTGCACTTTTTACGTATGGGCAGAGCATTGCACATGAAATGGTAAAAAAGCTGCAAATTCAAGTTTCCAATGACATACCATTCTCAGAATGTGATACTGTTACCTATTTGAATTTATCATTTTTCTTTCCAAATATATTTTCTCTGTATATTCTATTTATTTTCCGTTCTCTCGATTGGGATTTTCCCTACTTTGGACCACAATTACGTCTTCTTAAGTTGCTTCGCTCTTTTCAGAAAAAATATTGTTTCAAATTTCAGAACGGTGTTCTGTTTATCATAATGTTGAGTTTTCGGTTTTTCACTCATAAATTCTGCCTCAGTGTATTCCTTTAAACTTCGTTTCTTATCTGACGAAGTAGTCTGTTAATCGCTGAAAATTACGGCAGCCTAAAAACTGTCAAAAACTATAGTATTTCTCCGAATGATGTGCTCATTCAAAATATATGATTCAAAATCAAATAAAGCGTATCTTCCCTCAAGTTTGTTCCTGTAAAACAAACCAACTTTTACGAATTGCTTGCACATTGCTCCCTTTCCATAACTCTTCGCGAACCAAAAGCTAACCGATTTTTTCTGAACCGCCTGGTTCGCTCCACAACGGAACTAAATTCGAATCGGCAATGGTCGATCCATTTGTACTGATTAATGCCAAAGCTGGTCGATTACGCTACTTTGATGTGGTAACGTGCCGGTTTGAGTAGGGAACTGGTTCATGTGACCGCTTGATTCGGGAAGAGTCGGTTCGGTACGAAAATTATCGTTTTATTGTGGTTACTTTGGCCGTTTTTGTCAATTGATCGAAATTTCAGCTAAACAATGTCGGAAAACGACAAATTAGAAGTGAAAGAAGGTGACATGGAGGAACAAGAACAGACCGCTGTCATGAGCATAGTCAAGGAGGCCCAACGGTTGTACAATATAGACAAGGTATACTCCTTGTCTTGCAGACTGCGACTCCTACAGTATGACTCCAAATCTTTCAGTGCTTTAACCATGGAACTTGTGCCGCAGAAGTGAAAGATTTTCGCATACCTATTAGAAACCTTATTCGAAAATTTGGAATATATTTTGTAGTAGTCTCAGTAGAAATGATATTATATAGGGGTACGTGTTGGTTCTAAGTTCGACTGTGTTGAATATTACCCTCACTATAGCGAGGTATAGTCAAGCCGGTAATGACACTTCCAACAATGATCTAACTCGAAATTGAATAACAACATGCTTACGAACCAAGTTCGTGCATATCCCGAATACTACCTGCCCATACTATTCGATGCTAAGTTGTGGTTTGAACGCGACCCTAAAACCACGTGATCAAACTACAACCACATCGGGATACGGCAGCTCACACTCACATGTTTTTCTCATTTTTCCAATGTGCAGTGAACAGCAATAAATATACACATTTGTTGAACATGCTCTATCATTCACACCTTTTTTCCGTTTCCAAGCCACAAAGTTTGTTCGCAGTCGCTGTTTTTGAGCGATAATCTGTCATAAGGCGGCGCTACTGTCTCATCTCATGTTACACTCCCGCTCTGATCTACCCCCCCCCCCCCCCCCCCCCGGGCGGTGGTAACTCGCTTTCGCTCAAATCAAAGGGGTGGAGATATTTGTAGTTTGGATTCGAACTTGAGTATTTTCCTTTTTTTCTGAATTCAATGCGTAATGAAGATACATGAGTTTGAGTAATACTGATCAAGCGATTTCCATGACAGCAAAAACAAGAAGTCGGTTGGGCTGATTTCTGTTTCTGCCAATATTTTAATTTTTTACGGGTTTCTCCAAGGAAAGACCAAGATAAACAAACGAAGCAAACTTTCCGCTTATTCTTAAAGTTGAACTAGATTCTAAGTGATTTTTAGCTAACAGTGTCCACCGGTTCACAACTGTAGTTTTCAGTATTCTATTCTAAGTTTTTAGGATGTAGCAGCATTTATCAAAGAAGAGTTGGATAAGCAATTGGGCGCTACGTGGCATGTTATTTGTGGGAAATGTTTTGGCTCGAGAGTATCTTACGAAATGGGACATTTTCTACTACTCAAGTGTAATAAGGTAAGCAACCATGAACGTTTGTATCACGTCGAAATCGCCCTCCATCTGGAAAACACTCAGACGTCTTGCTATATTCAACACGTTCGTTCTTATGAACGTCTTTATAAAGTTATATGAGGACGTTAACAAGTTTAAAGCAAACTGGCGCAGGTTCCAATACAGCATCTATTCTTCTGCCTTCAAAATCGTTAGTAACTAGGTGTCCTTAGATATACTTATTTCCGAGAAGTTGCGCTGAGGCAACAATATCACTCGAAAACATGACTCAAATTTCTTTTTTCAGGTGAATGTGATGATCTTCAAGTGCGGCTACTGATATTATTGTGATTGTTTAGAAAAATAAAAACATTTGCCCCTCACATGATGTAATGTTTGCATTTGGTGGCAACAACTGCAAAAGAAACTGCTCTGATCGCTCTCATTATTGATTATCTCCGTTGACACAAGTAACACGCATCACTCACAAGATAAGTGTTTTCTCAAAGTAATGATAACCGCATTCCATCACCGGACTGTCCAAAACCACGTTCGAAAACGATTACAATGTTTATTATTAAATCATTATCAATCTGTTAAAAATAAATTGATACGAATTATGGAACGATAAAATATCAACCGGAAAGTTCGACTGTCCTAGTTCTAGACAAGACTACGTGCAGTGTATAATTTATTGATCGAACTCCAGTCCCAGACCGAACTTGTGGGCCTCGTTGGCGGCAAGGTTGAACTGGGTGGAGAGGGTCAGCTTCAGAGCAGATGAAAGAGAGTGAGTGGCAGAAACTGCGACCTAAAAGAAAACCTGTTATCATGATCACGACTAAAGATCATCTTAACACTTAACAAAAAAGGCCCCTTTTTTGCATGATTTGGCAGGTTGGCACAGAAACTACACACGTAGTAGTAAACTTCACCTAGAAATCTTGATTAACTAATCTTTCTTAAGAATCAGAACGAATCACAGGTGTAAGGTGTTCGAAAACTGACCACGCTGTTGTTGTTGACCTTTCCGCGAAGAACGAGGTCCTTGCTGGGGGAGTACTTGGTGGCAAGAGCGAAGTCAGCTCCGTTGCCTCCGACCTTAATATGCAAGATCATAAAAATTGAAAAGCGCTAAGACAACCGATAAACTGAATTTACTCAATGAAATATTCAACTTTGAGAAACAGGTGTAGATCGAGAATTTTCCTGATGAAAAGAAAATACCCATAAACGCACAGTCATAAATATCTTTAAAAAAGATTTCAAACTATTTGGTAACCAAAAAAGTGACAGCTGCTGATCAGTGAGCCCTGACACTCCTCACAAATATGTTTGCGCTAAAACACGACAGAGAGTTCCAAAGATCTTGGAAGAGACAACCCTATTTCAAGATACAATATTGCTGTTATGTTGTGAGCTTGATTACCACGTGGAAGTGAGCTTAGTAATGCGACACAGCTGATGTCTTTTTTCGCAGAACACGTTTAGTTTACTGATGACAACGAAAACACACCTTCCAGCCGAGTTGAGTTCCGATCTCAACGTTGTGGGCGACCTTGTGGTAGAGGGATGCTCCGAAGTCAGTCGAGTTGACGACGAAGGAATGGAGGGTGTACTGCGAGGTCTGATGTCCAAAGGCAATAGCGGTCGATGCAAGCTGGAAAACTCCATTGTTTAAAGCCAACGATAACAAGTGACAATGCATGTGTACATTTCAGAATTTATAATTTATACTGTATTTTCAGTCGGTATATGATCCATTGATTACTGAGAAGTGCAAATCTGATGTACAAACTACTTGCCAAAGAAGCGAAAACACACCTCATAATTGAAAATGTAGACGGAACATTTCATTAGTGAAAGTACCTACCTTGTTAGAGGAAGTGTCGAAAGCAGCCTGGGCTCCGAACAACCATCCTTCGCGGGAGAAGACTCCGGCGGCGTTGATGACGGGGGTGGTGGTCAGTGCAACATCGGCGGTGATCTACAAAAAAAATAATCTTGAGAAAACGAGATAAATTTACCATTCACTGGAAGATTATTTTCTTCATATTTTGAGTGAAGTGATTTTTACAACCCATGTTATTCTAGAATGCTAGGTATAGAAACCGGGACCTACTAATTACCGCACCTACCGCACCGGGAAAATACCGCACCGCGATTTGAAAATACCGCACCGTACCGCACCAGCGCAAATTTGCGTATTTTTTCAAAAATTCCAAAATGTTCAATTTCGCAAGCAAAATAGCTTCTTAAAGCAGAAATCCTCTTTCATCACTTGAAAACAAAAATAGCGATCTCGAGAAAACTTTCTGTAAAACTTTCTCCCTAGAAGACCATATGTTTTATGTATACGCTTATCTTGTGCGTGTACAAAATACGACACACCTAGTTTGCGCCTTCATTCAAAAAAATTGGAGCGCGCGAATACAGTAATTCAAATTTTTAACTACGGTATCTAACAACATTCAATTATTATGTCGTTTTCACTTGTTTTTCTCAGAATTTGAATAGGGGCTCGTGATGGAATTTTCGTTTTCTAATGGATATAATGGTCTGGTGAGGAAAATTAGCGAAGTCACTCCAAACATACCGCAAAGTTGGGTTTAATAAACAAAGCGTTTTTACTGATTGCTAAGAACACGTGTTACAAAGCTGTATAGTAACTTTTTATCATTCTCGTACACGTACGCTATAAATGTATAGATATTTTTGTTCAGACAATAGCGTTTAGCTCCAGGTTGTGTAGTTAGGAGGCTACTGGTTATTGAAGAGGTCATCTAATTTCCAACCACATGTGCTTATAACAAGTAGTACCTCGTCTAATTTCAAACATCTCAAAGCTTAATTGATATTTCTTCTGTCAAATTTGGCGGGCAAATACTCACGAATCCACACGCACAATCAGTTCTGCACCACCCAAGTTTCACATTGTCTTTGTTTACAATTACTACCAACAAAACCCCTGATGGCTTGTTGAATCTAGTTTGTACTCAGTCTTCCTATTAGTAAAAAGCTTTTTGAATCTTCGCCCTCATTGCCGCAACTTTGCTTGAGTCAATTACATTTCCGAGTCAACAATATTATACGAGAACCTTTCAAAAGCGGCTGAACATTTCAACTGAACTTCACCGTCCCTTGTTCAGTAAACGGAAATATGTTTGATTCGGACGCTTGATAAATTTTCGGAGAGGACTGGCGCTGTATTTCCCAGCACAGAAGAGGAAATACATGCAAAAGGAAAGTGCTAAACTTAAATTTTCAATATATCAAACCGGTTTTGTTCCTTTCCAATATGGTGTTCAACAGAGATTTTCGATTATTCGCTGATTTTTGCAGCTTCTAAAAACGCGACATTCTCTCTAAAATGCAACTTAAATGCAAAAGCCAAAAACATATTGCGAGTATCGTAAATCTAGATACCCCATAATGAGCTGTGAGCAACTCATCATATCAATGATCTCCTCGTTTCTTGTTCGTATAAGAATGTTTGATTTTTCTAAGTACTTCCATTGAAGATGAAACTGTGGGAATCATCACCAAATCCATGAAAATCATTCAATAAGTAGTAAAACCAGCAAAAAAATTCCAAAAAAACTAAATGTTCTTAGATACCGTAGTTAAAAATTTGAATTACGGTGTTTTCGCGCCCAAATATTTTTGATTGGAGGCGCACATTTGGTGTGTCGTATTTTGTACACGCACATCTTAGAAAAGTACTGCTTATCTCTTTCCGTATTGCATTTTCGTTTACTGTTGGGTAACTTCATACTTTCATGTCACTTTCGTAAGTTATCGAATGTATAGAAGAAGCTGCTCATCATTTCAGAAGAAAAGTACTGATGAGTACCCATGATGCGTTTGCTCCACTACTTAAAACTATGTCATGAGCCTCAGATATACCGTAAAACAATTGAACGCCGGCCTCGCCTGTCTCAATAGTGTGCTTTTGTATTTCTAAAACCTTTTTCACAGCCGTTTTTGTAGCGCTTCCATCCAGTACAAATAAATGTGAACACTATGAGACAGGATGGAACGTATACGTGACCTCGCGTTTTGTAACTGAACGGCGATTCAAAACGTAAATATATGCTTTCTTCTATCTGTGTTCATGAGAACTGGATCTCTGCATCGACAGACCATTTGCTCCAAACCAAGTCCTAGCTGCTACGACAACAGTTTTGAGAGATCCGAACTGGCTAACTCTGTAATGATCCATTACTCTTCTGTTGGTTCGACATATTATACCGGGCTTGTTTTTTGTTGTTTCAAGAAAACCCAAATTACCGTTATTCTCAATGAGCCTTTCTGGATCTGGAGGGCGAATCGCGCGCAGCGCGAAGCGCTGTGCGTGATTTGTCTTTGGTCCGGCTAATGCGCGCCTTCATTTTTTTTAGTTTTCTCATAAAAAGGCTCAAATTTGCAAAACAAAACTTTTAATGAATTGGGACTTTTCTACAGCATATTTGCAAGTTGTGTATCAAATTTTAACGAAATCGGTTAAGTTTGAGCCGAGTTATGACGTTTTCGCTTCATCCAGAGCGCCAACTTCCGTCGTGTGTCCTTCCTTCCTTCCGTCATGGCGTGCTGTGGTGCTATCTCTGTCGCAACTTAACAGATTTGGCTGAAATTTGGAGTGGTGATAGAACTCTTACAAAAACTGAATGACTGCAAAAACATTTATGAAAAAAATAATTGTTCACCAAGTTAGGACCTTTTGAAATAAATGTCTCTGCGTCTCTCCATTCAGTGCACTCTCTCGCTTTCTCTGTCAGGTTGGTTAATCAGACTCACAAACTGTCTTGTAACCTAAGGTATCACTGCCCGATTTCGATAAAATTCAAACAGAATACCATCGTAACTTTAGTTTAAATATGAAGGAATCTATTCATGACGTCATTCAGGATTCTGGAGGCCAGATGACGTCATCTTTGAAAAGTGCAAAGTTGAAGTCAAATATTTATCCAAATGATGATAATAGTTGGGAAGTGGGTAATCAACGATGAAACTTCATCTAAACATGTCGTATTCTGGGATTCTGAAGACCAGATGACGTCAAATTAGAAAAGTACAAATTTGACGTCAATTTATTCTTCAAATGATAATAATAGTGGGCAAGTGGATTAGTAACAATAGAAATTTTTCTAATCATTTCGTTATCTTGGATTCTGGAGGCCAGATGACGTCATCTTTGAAAAGTGCAAAGTTGAAGTCAAATATTTATCCAAATGATGATAATAGTTGGGAAGTGGGTAATCAACGATGAAACTTCATCTAAACATGTCGTATTCTGGGATTCTGAAGGCCAGATGACGTCAAATTAGAAAAGTACAAAGTTGACGTCAATTTATTCTTCAAATGATAATAATAGTGGGCATGTGGATTAGTAACAATAGAAATTTTTCTAATCATTTCGTTATCTGGGATTCTGGAGGCCAGATGACGTTATCTTTGAAAAGTGCAAAGTTGACGTCAAATATTTCTCCAAATGATGATAATAGTTGGAAAGAGGGTTGTCAACGATGAAACTTCATCTAACCGTGTCGTATTCTGGGATTCTGAAGGCCAGATGACGTCAAATTGGAAAACTACAAAGTTGACGTCAATTTAAATTTATTCTTCAAATGATAATAATAGTGGGCAAGTGGATAAGTAACGAGAGAAATTCATGTAAACATTTCGTTATCTGGGTTTCTAAAGGCCAGATGACGTCATACTGGAAAAGTACAAAGTTGACGTCAAATATTTCTCTAAACTATGATAATAGTTGGCAAGTGCGTTATCAACGAAGAAGCTTCATATATTAAACATGAAGTGTTTTGTGATGGCCCGAAGATCTCATAAGTACAATGTGCAAAGTTGGCGTCAAACATTTTTCTATACAATTTATAGTACCGCTAACATATGTTTTTCATTTGAAGCAAATATATTCTTCATGTCCTATCGTCTTTAAACCTCGACATTTTTGTAATGTATTGTTCGGTCTAACAAGAAAACCAACAAAGCAAATATAGTTAGTTCCTTTATATTTCAATTAAAAATTTAGACATGCCTCCGGAATGTCTACAAAAAGTGTAAAATTCATCAAAAAGTGGGGGACCAACAGTTGTGTAATTTGTACGAGCTACTCAAGGACGGATGAACTTCTAGGGACACTGCAACAAAAAGGGAAAAATATAGAGAGGGTTGTTATGAAGTGGTGATGCCACAAAAAGGGAAAAATATTTTGCTAACTAGCTCACGGTAGATGACAAGACACAGCTAAATAATTGTCTCGACAACAGTAATCTTGCTCAATGTTTTTAAATGTCGTAACATATCTGAACAGAAAAGCTGTGACTTGTGATCTACCGTGAGCTAGTTAGCAAAATATTTTTCCCTTTTTGTGGCATCACCACTTCATAACAACCCTCTCTATATTTTTCCCTTTTTGTTGCAGTGTCCCTAGAAGTTCATCCGTCCTTGAGTAGCTCGTACAAATTACACAACTGTTGGTCCCCCACTTTTTGATGAATTCTTTATTTAATCTGGAATTTCGTTAACCCTATGCAGTTACCCATTAACCCGGTTACTTGGTTAACCCTTTTGTTAACCACTTGTTAACCCCAAATTTCCCCCAAAAGACATTGTAAAAGAGGGTTACAAAGGGGTTGACAGAAGGGCTAACCAAGTTACCCGGTTAAGGTTAACTGATAGGGTTAACGAAATACCGGGTTCCTTGTGGAATTGGCCTTTCTGAATACAGTCAGAAAATATCTTTTATCTTAGATGCAGGCTTCGATGAATATAGTGACCAACTTGCAGTTGAGTATAGAAAACATTACGCTTCACTTACTCTTACCAGGGTAAGATATTTTGATCCCTTGGAGGATTACCACAATAGAAATAGAGATTTGTTCTCGTTCGTTCATTGGCAATGATTGTCAATTTTAAAAAGAAATTCACTAAATATTTCAGGGTTGAATAGCAGAATGAACTGAGAGAATCTCTAGACAAATAAACTGTCCGGACATCCGAAAATGAAAACTGTTCGGACGTCCGAAAACTATTTCAACTATTTCTGCAGAAAACGGGAATAAATTCATTGTGATCGGTCATTAAACATCATTTTCAGATTTGCTGCATCTAAAGTGATGAAAAGGATGGGATTTCTGCTTTAGAAACTATTTTGATTGCAAAAATAAGAGATTTTGGATTTTTTGAAAAAAATACGCAAATTTGCGCTGTTGCGGTACGGTGCGGTATTTTCAAATCGCGGTGCGGTATTTCCCCGGTGCGGTAGGTGCGGTAATTAGTAGGTCCCATAGAAACCACATCGAACGTGCGAGACAAACAATAATCAAACTCGATCAGTACCCTCAAAAAATTGCGTCCCATATCAAGTTTCAAGCGAGAAAGTCGAGGGTCCGTTAAGTGAAGAAGGCAATTAAACTAAAAAAAAAAAAACACACATGTGTATTGATTAGAGGAACGCCAAGGGTTAAAAACAACATAAAGTCCTTTATTGCATGTTTGGACTTGTCAGTTGAAAAACAGAATTCGAATTTAAAATCAACTAAATTCCGGCCAAACGTAATTTAAGACCAAGGGGCAGCAAAGTGCATGAAGGCTGATTCCGTAATTGCTACTGTACTCCTAGAATGACTTCTGATAAAACAATGTGTCCTGCTCAGACCGCTGTAATATTTCTTTCTATGATTGCTCTGAATTACAATCTCCAAAAATGGCGGCGTTGCAAAAATATGGAACACTTCAACCTTGTTTAATCGCCACCACAATTAGTCAAACTTCAAGAATGTAGAAACTCACTCTGGCAGTGGGCAGAGACCAGTCAGCCTTCAGCTTTCCGGAACGCTTTCCGGCGTGAGGAGCATAGAGGGAATCGAAGGTGAGCTTCAGTCCACGGCCGAACTGCTCGTTGACCTCGATGACGGTTCCGAGCTGATTCTCAGTGTTCCACTTCTCGGTCAAGGTAAGTCCTTAAATATAACACTGAACGTAACTATTTATGGAAAAAGTAATTGTGATAATCATCCAACAATCAGGAAGCGTAGTCAAAACAGTGATATCTATACGAGACGCAGAACGCAACTCAGTACAATTAATCATCTATTCGAAAATGGAATACCTACCATATTGGGGAACCTTGTACTTGACGTCGAGGTTTCCTCCCAGCTTTCCGGATCCGATGTTGTGGGCGGCGGCAGTCTTGAACTCGACTTCCTTGGATTCACCAGCCTTGGTGGTGGAGTCAACCTTGATGAATCCAAAGTCTGCAAAAATAAGTTGAATGCACCGCGCGAGAAACCATACTTAGAAACCTTGCAAACCTTAAATGGAAGTTAAAATAACGAAACGCATATGCGAGTTCAATATTTTCAGCACACTTCTGATTTTTTTTATTGTGTCACGTCACACTACTGCATTCAATGTAAACGATTCCAAAACTCACTGTATCCCTTGTTGAAGAGATCCTTAGCGGATTTGCCCAGATCAGCGAAGGTAGGAGGAGCCATTATTCTGAAAAATTAAAAATAAGCCGGTTTTACTTGTTTCAGTAGCGATGGAAACTATATTAAACACAAACTAGTTGATTGTCACAGATTTACTGACAAGCGGAACGAGAGAAACTTCGAGAACGTAAAGATAAGATGATGATAAAAGAATGAGATGAGAATTGGTCGTTCAAATGATCTTGCCATGGCCTCCTTTCGATCCAGTCAGAGACGTAGAGGAGACTCGGACGCGGCGCGGTTGCGCCGCGCAGAACTTATAGAACCAAAACAATCTGAATTCTGCGTTCATTGTTTGGACAACCGTATGATAAAATACTATAATTGTTTTAGCACTTTTAACTATTAATAGTATATGACATTTGTCTCTATAAACTATTCAATGGAAAGTAAACAATGTAAACAACCTCTAGCAAATCGCGCCCTAGTGCAAAACTGTTAGAGAAAGAGAAAAAGTGCCCCATCCATTCCAAGTGAACGGCAGCGCGCGAATTTTAAATTTACTACAGTACCCAAACAACATGAGGCAGTGAAGCAGTAATAAGTTGAGTTTGCACGTACTGCGGTTCGATTTTATGAGTTATGGTTCATTACGCTCATTAAAATATAATCCAGCGATGCGTTAAAAGTAGGTGGCACCAGAATTTTATCCAGATCAGAACACACTAGGTAATATGCTCTACCGTCTTCCTTCTCTTACTTGTAAATCACTGATTTTCTTCAATCACTATTATATGTTCTTTGAATCACTAGTAGACTTCAATAGTAACGTAGAATTGAATGTGGTGAATTCTTTTTCCAACCCGGTTTTTGGGTAACCTAACCAAAAGGTTAGCTAACCTCTTTTAAACAGTTACCGGAAGCTTCCCAGAGGTAACCCGCTGCTAACCTTTTTCAAGAGGTTAACCCTAGTAACCTGAAACTCAGGTAACCCAAAAATGAAGGTAACCTTAAAGTGAAGGTAACCCAGTTAGTACCTAGGTACCCAGCTCTTAGTACCCAGCTCAAGTAACCTGAAAAAAGGTTACCAAAAAACGGTTAGATTACCGGAAAACCCGGTTAGTTGTAGAATTGGCCATTGAATGTTGGTGTCGCAAACCACACATCTGTAGGAAAAACACATATTTCGAGAGGGGGAGAGTGGCACCAATCAGATCTTTAAAGCATTCAAAAAGAAATATCTTATCATAAATGACCAAACACGCCTGAACAAGCAAATCACAACTTTTGTGAGGATCTGGGCTTTATCAAACTTATTCAGAAACATAATGTACCGTTCGAAAACAGCCCCTTCCGTACAGGACCCCGTTTTGACGGAACAAGCCGTTCTTCTCATTCTACCAAACTATTTCTACGAACATCAGGAAGTACTGCGCAGTCTACTCAAGGAACGGTTTTCCATTGTCGATGTGGGTGTTAGTGTTCACATATTTTATACATGAAAAGAACAATCGCAACAAAATCTTGGTCGCCGAAAACTGAGAATGAATGGATCAGCATATGCTATGAAGTGAGAAAAACGAAATAAAATCAGATTTAGTACGTGCATAACAACGCAGAGCAATCTAACAGTTCTAGTCCAAGCTAGAGTAATAAGACAATACTCACGAAGGAATCTCATGAGTTTCACGGTTGAATGTTACCTCGCGCGCATTGACCACTACCTGGCCTGGGTTTTGCCAGCATGTGTTATCCTTGAGCTTAATATGTGAAACTCAATAGAGCAATTTTCCGCAAAAGTTTCTAGTTGGTTTATCTGAGCTTTTCCACAACATTGCTACGGCGCAAATATATAGATGGTATACGGTATTTGTATCTCAAGCTTATTATAGATGGTATACGGTACTTGTATCTCAAGCTGTGTCAAGAGCTCATTCATTTCAATTGACTACGAGTGTATGATTTCAGAAACGTTGTGTCCGTCTCTCCCTGGAAGACGTGGTTGCCTGGCGTTCTCTGGGCGCGAGAGAAGGTTTTTATTCTTTATATACTTTCATTGTAGTTCGATGGCGAAGTCAGGCAATGTGTACAACTTGCAGTAAAAACTCCCAACTGACGGCTAAAAACGTACAGTTTGTGCAGTTTGTTCACGTTTCAGGTTTTTGTTCACTCATATCTTTATCCAGGTTCATTTTCATAAACATTGAAAGCTGTGTGAGAAGACGAAAAGTAACATGTCGGATTAGCGAATGTTCTCGGTTTTATATAAATAGCGACTACGATGATATTTCAGGGGGGTGGGACTGGGCGGAACGGGCCAGTGACGGTCCCTCCATGGTGGTTCTCATTCAAAGAGCCAACATGTTCCTCAAAATTGGTCCCGTCGCGGCATATCACAACGATCAAGCAGTCAAGTCAGCATTCCACTTCAGCATACGTAGCAATCCGTCCATCCTCGTGAGAAGTTCATATTAGTTCCTCATGAGAGTCTCATGAGAGTCTCATGAACCTCATGAGCTACGTGTGAACTTCTAGGGTTGTAGCATAGAAACCAATAGAATCTCATCAGTAGTTCATGAGATGTTGCGCATGAGGGATCTCATGAGATTGGCAGCAATTAAAAAATCGGTCGGTACCGCATTCACTCATTTATTCAAAACGCAGTGTTTACACATTTTCAACGCATGCAGGTGGTTGCCTCGAGTTATTTTCCGAATTCAATAATAATCCGACGGTCAGGCTCAACCTCGTTTTTCCAATCATACGCTTTTTTGGCGTTATGACGCTTTCGCCGTACTTAGTATCGAGAAATATTGCAAAAAAGCAACAGACATTGCAAATGAACCTATTTGACCGCTTTGTAAAAAAACTTTCACACCGAGCCAAATAATACTTTCCAGGTTAACATCTCACTCGGGTGTATATCATTCCGGTAGTTCCATAGCCGCGTTCCGAGACATTTCCTACTTTTTTCCCTCTCGTGAGTTGAAACCCCCAACATGTTTCCGAGAGCGTTTCAGTTAAACTTGGAGCCATGAAAAGGTTTTCACGCTCATAAAATGCGAAGTCAATACAGCAGAACCTAGTTTTCATGATGGGTATTTCCCAAGGGGTTTCTTACAGTATCATTTTTGGGTGTGGTTCTTCAATCTCTATTCTCATTTAATAACATTAAACCAACTTTTTGGAAAAGAAAAAGCTTCTTCCATCAATAGGACCACTGTCGGTAGCCCGCCGGTGGATTAGTGGAAGAAAAAAACTCTACTTTTTCTCGACCAGTAGCTGATTCCTACCGATATGGAAGTACTTCGCATTCTTGTAGTAGACAATATACTCTAGTTCTGCTTGTCGTTGTTTGAAAGAACAATAATCAAAAACATGCCATGTTTTCACAGAGCAATCCGAAGCTACCGTATTGCATCACGCGCAGGACTATCTCAGTCAGCACGTGTTCCCTGCACTAAATGAAGCACTGGCAGCGCTGGCTGTAGAAAGACCGCAGGACCCAATTGTGAGTGTTATTTATCTGAAGTGGATAAAAATTCATAAGGTCAAATGTGAACTTCACACAAATTGAGCTGAATAGAATAGTAAACATCAAAAGCAGGAAGTCAAACTGTTGTTGCTTCCCAAATCCTTCAGTTTTTATATTTGTAGTCAGATAATTCTACATGAAGAATGCTAGTGGTTCGAGAAATAGGAAACGTGTAAGCAGAGCCGCAAAGGCTATCACGTCGAGATCATGTAGTAGCAGAAATGATGTCCTCACACGCCAAACAGAATAAGGAAAGTGTACGCTTCATTTCAGAAATGGCTTGCTGATCACCTTCGAAAGTGATGGAACAACTTATACCGAGAACGTACGATGGAGGACTCATTTATAAGATATTCAATTTTCAAATCTATATTTCAACATTGTGCGCCAGTGCCATTAACACAGTTCGGACAACTTTTCTTTGTGTTTTCGGAGAATATGACTAGTGTCAGAATTATTCTTAGCCATAATTGCCAAACTAGAAATCATCAACTCAGTTGAACTACTGAGAGAGTGAAGGACCACCCAAAAACTTCTTGTGACACAAAACATACATTTTAAGTTCAAAGAAATTTAACTCCCTACAAAATAGTTGGTTAGTATTTTTTGATGTTCTCGTCACGAGGCGCGTGACAGGCATTACAGTCGAGAATCAAAGAGGAAACTTCTGGAAAACAGTGTGACTCTTTATTCAAACTTTTCATCATTATCGAAACAGGAACCCATCAAACATTATTGATTCTATACTCGCATTCGCTAAACGCTAACAAAAAAACAAGTTAATAAAATAAATCACCTAAAAACAGAGCAGTAGCGTGGCAGAATTAATTCAGATATAGCAAAACTGAAAATCACATCGCGCAAAAAGTGAATATTATGATACAGCAATATACAGAGACTTCCTACAAAACAGATTTTGGGGGTTTTGAGCAGGCTAAGGTATTCAGAGGGAACGCTTTCACCGGTACATCTCACCATTAACACGTTATTACAATAACAAGTCTACACTAAATTTTGGTCGAATACTAATAGGTAGAACTCAATAGGTAGAACAGAAGTATGAAGGCAAACTTATGGTAATATTCTCAAAGCACGCATTAAAATAAGCGAAACAGTTAGCTGAATTTAACCTACACTAAATAAAGAACAAGCAAAATATATGAGAACCACATTAATTTATCGATATTACTAAACAAATATCGATATTACTAAAAAAAAATTATGTAAGCACTACGAACTACGAAACAGAGCGTGAATGGGGAAAGTAGCAAAATATTAATGTTTTGGGTGAATAAATACTATAAAGCATCAGTAAAGTCCATGAGCCGGCGGGTTTGGTTCATTAATTTTTTTTAACTATCATAAAACTCAAAAAAAGCGAAAAAAACGGACATTGACCAAAATTAGGCCGGGTCCATGGCTATTCTGACAAATAGCGATGCGGATGCATCTACCGTGTGTTGGAATCCCGTGTTCAGTCGAATTTGAGAGTAACCTGGAAAATTCAGCACAGTTCAAATGATTTTCATACAAATACATTTCACAAACTAAAATAGTCAGAAAATAACTTTTTCCTAGTCGTCTTCATATTGGCTTTTTAATATGGCTAGAAACCGAGATTCCTAGCAATATTAATCTCAGTTCAGCTCATTTTCACCATTCTCATTTTCAACATCCTACAGGAAATCACCGGAAAAATTTTTTTCTCGTAATATCGTCTATTACCAAGCTTAAATTTGCCCCAGTGTGTTGAAACACCACTACCTAAAGAGTGGTCGTTTCCGTTGATTTTTTACATTAAAGAACAAGGTCGACCAATTAGAGGTCATATCACACTAGTATCTAACCGGGCAGGGTAGCCGTAGAACATACATCATCTACCTTGGAATGCCAAGAATCAGCAATGATCTATGATCCATCAAATGACGATAAATAAGTCAGTTTTTGGATCATAGCTAAGTTGACGTAACCCCAAAACTTGCAGCCTTTCACATTTATAGGAGAACGAAAACTATAAGATTCGCTCTTTACAAAGAAGGAATATACGGTGTATGGTGCCCTATTCCGATGGGTTGTTAGTGAGAACCGATTGCTTCTAGATCGAAATTTGTGAATTACGGGGTATCTCGAGATCAAATTACAACGATGATTCGGTTATTTCTTCAAACCAGTCTTCAAAAAATCTCACACTCATTTAATTTCCGTATTCATCGTGTTATTCTCAATCTACACCGAATGATTAGGAAATAACTTGGACCAACCAGCTCGAATGCTCCTCAATGGGATGGAATACTCCCCGACGAAGTCATTGGACGACGTCGAGTCGAAGTCCTTGATACAGAATCTGATCATCGCCACGTCGGGACAGTGGATGTCGAACTCGAAACTCTCGTTCCACGTTGGGTTGAAACCTGGAAAAGTGTCAATTGGCGAAGTTCACGAGAGATCTCCCAGAACCAACAGTTTGATCTATGGTTATGTTTTGCACCATCTCTCCGTACTTCATGTAGACGGACTCATTCTACCACCTAGTCTGGCACATTATGATTCTTGGAAACAACGAGCCTCCAGGATGAAGTATGGTGAAATAATATGCTCGTTCAATGTTCACCTTTCTGTCCATCATGGTTTTGATTCTTGTTCCATATTGCTCAAATTGTCTCACCATTGTCCTTGATGGTCCTCGTCTTAGCCTTGTACTCGTCCTTGGGAATTCCGAATATCTGCACCGAAACATAGGGATCGATGATGTCTTTTCCCGGTTCCGACTTGGGCAGATACTGGGCACTTATGATCCCGACTCCCAGAATCATTTGCGGCCGAATCATGGATCGCGGATCTAGAATACATGAGAGTTGTTCAATAAATAGTTTTGGAAATGTGTTTACTGTAAATCTCGAATTCTCTGTGAATAACGAATACTCGGTAAATAAGGAGTTTACTGTAAATCTCGAGTCGCAAATAAATCTGTCTATTCTATGAACACTTTTTCTCATTTGCCCAGAGGCCGTGTGCAAGAGTATCCTATTGGGTCTCTCTCGACCTACGTCTGGGCGCAACTGTCGTTGATTTTTTATCCCTCCTAGGTGAAATCCCTCAGAAATAACGTCGAATTAAAGAGACGCAGGATGGAACATTTTCAGATAATTTCGTTTGAGCCGATAACAGGACAAACGTGTTACCTCTGCCGTCGAGTAGTATCTGGGGTTTCAGAACGTAGCCACAATTTCCATTCATGCGGAACAATCCAGTATTCAGATCTAGTTCCTGGAAAAAGTTTATGTGAATTTGAACCGAAACAATTTGATTTTTTAGCAGAATAATCTAGCGAACATCGAAAACGTTTTTACGTCGAATCATTTAATATTTTGTGCAAATTGAATTTTGCTTCTTTGAGACAATTTATTGGAGTTATTATATTACCTCTCCGGCAGTCTGCATGTTCATGGCCACACTCTGGATACCACACAACCAAGAAGTAACAGGATGCATGTTGGAAGAATCCTGACGAAGACCCTGAAACATCGACGTGAGTAGGTGTTTGCTGTTACTAGTTTAATAATGAAATAAAATACCAGAGCCAGAATCTGACAATTTGGCAGTGCGGCGCAAAAGTGAAATCTGGAGAATAATTGGCTCACGTTTCATGAAATGTAGCAGTTAGTATAAAGAGAGAATCCTTGAACGTCTTTTTCATAACAGGCAAACCAGGTAGCTTGTTGTTTCAACTTGTAAACTAACTACTGCTACAGTATGCACTTGTACTTGGCACTTGAACCACTGCGATGTCAATAAGGCAACACAATTCTACTTCAAACTTACACAAATGTTCGTTGGTGGGGAGAGAGAGAAAAAGAGAGGAAAAAGAGAAAGAAATTGAGAATAGTCTTTTTTGATTGCTACCAACCTTAGGATAACTTTTGACCAGGCGTTCGGCCGAGTACGTGAATATGGGGAAGGCGGCCTCGTAGAGAGTCAACACCTTGTTCTCAGACAACGAAGGAGAGCCATCGGTAGGATCTGAAAAACACACGTGTTTCAAGAAATGGTTGCTTTTAAAAAGACTTGTTTAGTGGAACACATATTTTTCTCAGCAGAACATTAGTTTTCTTTGAGTTTATCAAATGAAGCTTCATCGTTCATTCCAACAAATTGCGAATTCTCTGAGAGAGGGAGCTCATATAGGTGCTACAAATAAGTTCTAACGTTTCAAAATTTGAAAATTGTTTGAGTTTGAAAATTGAGTTTGAAAATTGAAGGATCATAGAAACATTAAAAGCTGTGCAGTACAACTTTTAGAGGAAACCATTCTAACGAATCAACAAAAAACGTACGTCTCTGCATGTCACTGTAGATGTCCGTTGACATTTTCACAGAAGGAATAGAAATCAAGGCAGAGAAGGAGGGATCCAGGGGCAGATTGTGTGGGGGCTGAAAAGGAAATAATGAGATATCGAACCTAAACTGATTCTGATGCAAACTGAATAGAAGCCTGAACGACGACCGAAGCAAATTGAAAAATGCAACAGATGGAAGCTACTTCGCTGCAGTTGATGAATTTTGTATGAATGCGATACACATTTACAGAAAACGTGAACTATGTGAAATTTCCGATGAGTAGCAGTATTGTCTTTATACTTTTTACGTGTACTCTGCGCGGTACTGTAACACATCTTCGTCTCGCTTCACATAGAGTTTGTATGTGTACTCAAACTTGGGTAGCACGCGGAGACTAAATGCCATCATTTTACTTATGGGTCATACTCGTATTCAACGGACTTTCAACGAAATCCAGTAGTTATTCGTTTGGTGAACATATAGTGAGAAATACACTCAAAACAAACCATTTGTTCTAAATTAGTGAGTCAGTTAGTGGAAACAAAGCCAGCACAAAGCGAAGCGAGTTAGTGAAAATCCGTTGGTTGGTTGAGCAGTGAAACTTTTCAAATGTTTATAAGAACATAGAAAGTTGGGGGTTCTAAACAAGTACAGCGTTAACCCGATCACTTTTTCATAGTGATAATTATAATTACAGATTGAAAAAAAAACACAAAAACAGGTAATTCACTACTCATGTCGAATAAGAATGTATTCTATAGTTCTTATCACTCCTACGTGGGCCTAAACCCCTAAACGGTATGTGAACAAGCTTTCCACTGACTGTTTTATTATGAGGAATAGTGTAATACATATTGTACAAAAGACAACGTAATGAGATCAAGAAATGATACTATTCTCCGACAACAATGTCTCATTAAAGGTCTTGAAGTTCATCATACTGTTGGAGTCCCCATATGAATGAGAGAAACCATAGGACCTTCTAAGTCGCAATACCTAGGGTTCATACAACAGATGAGTTTGTTTGTGAAACGGAACTTTAAAAAAGGTTAGTTTGTGAAGGAAACTAAACTCTGAAAAAGGTTAGTTTGTTTGTGGGACGTAACTTATAAATTGGTTAATACTGTAGGAGGCAATTTGGTTAGATTGTCGGCGACACCTAACCTACCATTGCAATGGCTGCTAAATAGAGCATGCCTCGAGCCAAAACAATTGCTACTCGCTTCTTTCGACTGCGTCGCTACAACAGAAAAACAGAGGTACACCGCAAAGAAAACCGTCGTCCATGCCGTCAAGCTCCCTATGAACTGTTCTGCGCAAACTGCCTACAGGCTACATGCTGCCTACTTCCGTTCGACCGTCCCAAAGTACATAAATCGGAATATCCCGGCATCTCACTCTGCGTCTTCTCGAACGTACGCTATTTTCTATTTCTACATCCCGGCGGGATAGAAGCCTTGAAGATACAGTGAAAAGTGAGAGACGCAGGATTGGATCATTGATGAGGGGATATTATTGGATACGGTTGGTGATCTGATCGTAGGCACATATCACCAGCCGCCCGGGCTATCGACAGCAATTGAGTAGTGTTTGACTTATGAGATTATCACGTGAACCTCTAACTGGCGTGAAGTGATTGATACTATACTGCACGGGGTATGTCAGTTAAAAAATGGTGACACTATATAGTCTGAGACAGTACTACAAACATCTCCACAAGTGCTTCAACCAGAAACAATAGAAAAAGAGCAACAGAACGTGCAAATAGAGGTTGCATGCATGCGGCAATCAGCGTGCTAAGCCGTGGCGGCGCGCACGCGAACACAACCAATCATGCGGGTTCGGGATGCAAGGTTTCACAACGTCATGCAGATGGTTCAGGTAGATTACACAAAATAAATGTTACAAATTTTTAGTCAAAACGAATATTTCATATCAAATCAAACTACGTCTTCCAAAACTTTTGGTGCAATATTGTTCTCATGACGAACCTAAGCAACATAAGTCAAAGATTGAGTGTGTAATTGCAAACGGCTCTTCAAGCTCACGTGATGTTCACTTAATTTTAATGATTTTTAATAGAACTAAGAGTTTTGGACCAACCTTCTCAGTAGACGGAGAATCATTTTCGTCTTCGTTATCATCCACGTCATCCGACGTGAAAATCTTCTTTCCACGTATCAGAATCTTCCTCTTCAGCTGGTTCGGGCTGGGCACTGGCTGCTTGCCAGAACCTCGCGGCGGCTTATACAACATGTCGCCAAGGATCTGAAGATATTCAATACGTTCAGAGAAGTTGAATTCTTAAAATAGAAATGAAATAGTAATAACATTCTTTGAAAAGAAAACTTCGATTTTATAAAACTCGAAGTTTTAAATCAGAAACAAGAAGAATTTTGACGATTCGATTATATAGCTGAGTAGTCGACCTTTTTACAGAATAATTTTATGTTTGAACATTGCATGCCAAAATTAAATTCACGAACCTCCTGGAAAATCTCGGCCATCACTTTCTGTTGAACTAGTCCGACATGGTTTTCAATGGTGAGAATGACCGGATAGGGACTGGTCTCGAAGGCACAGCGCTAAAACAGAAACACAGTAGATACAATAATGATTTTGATCCATAGGCAATGAAATAATTTCTATTATTGATGAAATCAATGAAGCTTCATATTGCATGAAGTTAATTCTGAATCGATAGGTTCGTTACTTTTTCATCAACGTACATTTAAATGAACTCTGAGTTTGCTATCAAAGTTTGTACTGAAGTTTCAACTACACGAAAACAACATATTGTTCTAATGAACTCACTTTGATTGCAATTAATGAGTTTCTGAGTGTGATCGGTTCGATGAGAGTCCGTTTGTGGGTGATAACCGGCTCTCCGTGGTCTCCGTCGAAAATGTCCACTGGAATGATTCATAATTTCATCAAGAGATTAACAATGAGGTCAAAAGAAATGTTATGGTTGTGCTATTCATTTTTTCCTGGTGATTAAAACTAAGGTTTCTCGTTGTTTGGCGAGGGTGGAAATGTGTAATCTGAAGTCTCAAACAAAATGTTTCGTTCCTAAAATTCTCAGGGTGCAAATGGTTTATAGGGTTCGCTCAGGAGGAAACGGTTCGATATTGTACATCTAGCGCTGAACCACTGTGTGTAGTTTGATCCCGTCATTCGTCAGTTTTCATTCAATTCGAAAACTGTATCAAACATGCAAATCAAACTACAATTCAGATATCATAACTCACATTCCAACAATCGTGCTCCCTTGCGAAGTGCTGCAATGTATCCCTCTACAGTAGCTTCTCCCTTCAGCTGTAACCCCGTCAGGTACGTATTGTGAGAAGAGTTGCAGTAGTAATGCGTGAGCGGTTGGTCCATGCTCTGAAAACGTTATACTCAGATTCACAATGTCACGCTGCACCTACTATTTCCATTATCCAATTCCTCACAACATCTCGAGAAAAATTCGTCCCTGAAACACTCTCTCACCGTGGAACCAGTACCAGAAACATTTTGAAAATGTGAGCAACTCGATAATCAGATCGCGACAACGATGTGGTTTCTACAGTATATTTCAGACTAAAATTTTTCAACGTTCCGTATGGGAATACTGAAAAGTGTAACGTCTTACTGACCTGGAAAACGCTCTCGTGCCCTGGTCGCAGAATGTTGCCCCAACGAGATTGGAGAAGACGTCGCATCCCTGCAAAATACTGAACACTTGACGAAGCATTTTAACCTGCAAACGGACCTAACTTTCAGTTGTACTTTATATTACCCATTTCAAACGCCTTCTTCGGATTTTTGTAACCCAAGTGTATGGCGAAAACCGGGTAATATGCAACCATAGTTGTGGGTAGTTGGTCATCCGTGTCTCACTGAACACCCGCTGTTTTATTTCTCTCACATCATCCCGAGATAAGAGTCGACTCAGAATGGAATATGAGCCCCGGGATGTTTGTGTACAAAGTCTCAGAATCAAAATTATTTAGACCTCACCATTGTTCCAACTAAATAACATTAAACAGTTATCTCAAACAGTTCCAATGATCGTTGCAACACATAGTTAGTCAAAGGTTCTCAAGGTCGTGTCAGGAATGTTTGACGTAGCGAGTAGTTGCAAACCGGTTCAAGTACGAAGTAATGTTTTGTGGCTAAAATGTGAAGTTTGTTAAACTTTTCACCTAAAATCTTGATCACCTTCTATTCCGAAACATTTTGTGAAAGCATTAGTTTTCAACAGGAAATTATACTTGTGCAAAGGTTCAACTTCATACTGTAGGAGTCCACGTAGAAATCAAATAGACTATACCTATAATTTCCAGTGGACAAGTTATAAAGACCATTTATTTCATTTCACAAAGATAAATCGTCATTTCAGATAAAATCATTATTTTAATTTTATTATTCTCACTGAAAGCAGCTCTTACCCATGACTCCCATCAGTTTGTTTTGATGTTTGTCTTGATTCGTCTGCTCAAATGTATCGAGGATAGACTCAGCTTTCCGCAGATCAATATCGGGAAACTGAAATAGATGTTCAAACTAATTTCAGTTGCTCTATATATGTAAATTCGTCAGTTTCCTATTTTGTATGATCAAGTTTATTCTCGCAAAGCTAGATCTCCAAAACAAATTTTTTCAAAACTGTCATTTTGACCCCCCCCCCCCCATCGCAAACTATTTTATATCATTGAACTTTTCTCTCAGTTGTTGGTCGAATTAGTATTTGATCCTGAAATAAGCCAGAGATCTTTTTTCCAGTCAGACCCCAATTGGACGAAGATTGTCGCTATTACACCGTTTAGGACAAACACATCCGTCAGTTTTCGTAATGGTCGAAAATGGAGAAAAGTTACAAAAAGGAACGATGTCCTTTGCATGAACTTTTGTCCGAACCGTGACTGCATGCGAAAAACATGCACTTGGCAACATGAATGATCGAGATAAAACTCGTCTAGGATACTGGTACATTCCCTATCCGAGAAAAAAAGTTTCCCGAATAATATTTCTTAGTTATTCTGTAGAGATTTCGAGAATCAAATCGTTCTGATAACTCCGCTCTAAACTTATCAAGCGTGTACGGAATGGTCAGATCCAATCTTTTTTCGACTACAAACTCCCAACCTGTTGTTCTTCCGTGAGGAAAGTGTGTAGCTCCTCCAGGGTGATGCTCTCTACTCCATCTTCACTGGCGAGTCGCAGCACATGAGCTAGTTCCGGTCTGTCGGTCAGTCGCTCGAAGAAATTCAGGAACTCTGCCTCATTCAAAACACCGTCCTTCGAGGTTTCAACTTCAGAATCCTGGAAAATCAGAGATCAAAGATTACCCAAACCTGACCGAAACAAAGTAAATTATTAATAGTTGGGAATTTCGAGTCGATGGAAAATGGTAATAGTTCGTCATTGAGTTATTTACTCAGAAAACGAGAAGAACAAAAGGTTCTAACAAGATCATCCGATAGTCCCTGACAACAAATGTTTCTGTTCCAAATGAATATAATCGGTATAATGAAAACGTGTCTTGTTGAAACTGTCAACAAACCCTGAAAATGGCTCTCGCATATCTCTCGCTGATTTGTAGGTTCAGTTTGTGAAGAAGTTTCCAGACCTCGTCAAACGAAAGGTAGCCTGAAAGAATATGAGAATAATATTCTTTTTTCTACACTTTTTCCTGTTTCACTAATTTTCCCACTTGTTCAAAGAAGGCTATAACGACGTGTCTATTGAAAAACGTTTTGTGATGATCAGCCATTCCGCGTTCGTGCAACTATTCAATGCATACGTTTCTTATTTACATTTTCGCACTTTGGTGAAAAAGTTCGGCTAGCGGCTGGTACCAGCTACGAACTCCATTCCCGTTCTTATGAATGCACTTTCAACGTCATCTATATTGTTTTATCAGACGCTTCACTTACGTAACAAGTTAATTCAAGAGATTCATCGAACAAGAAAACAACAACAAATTCTACATAACCAACCGTTTTTGTTGGTGTCGGCCTGCTTGAATTTGTCAATCAGCCAGGCGGTTTCATTGAAATGAACTCTGTGCTCCTTCGCCATTGAGATGAGGTGGGATAGGGCTGACACCCATCGATCTCGAATCTGAACACAAACTTTTTACTAGAGATAATTGACGGGGTCACGTGAAACCTGAATAAAACGATGGTATGTCACAGTTTAGCTGTAAAATACCCTCGAAAACGGTTTCACGATCTTCACGTTATTTCCGTTAAAATGTAACTCAATCGTTTTTACTGTCCTCTTTTTAGGTTCCCTCTCCAAAAACAGTTCGTTTCTGTTTGGAGTTTTAGTTACTCGTTCAATGGCCCAATTTCCTGTCGCGTAACTATGTTGATGCGTTATATGCGAAAAGTATTGATTGTCAACAACCTTTAGGCAACTGGGTGGTCTAGGGAAGCTTAAACAGAGAGCAAGATGTTTAATAAAGACACACTAAATTGCTACGTGTGCTGATTGACACAGGCAGACTTAAAAGCTCGGTATATGGTTTTCTGTCGCCAAAGTTAGCTTTTACTGGCCTTATTCCGCTGTGCTTGTAGTTTGATACCATTGTTTTCTAGTCACAATTCATAAATTCTGGCGAGTATCAAACTACAACCAAGATTTGGTCACACCCTAAACAGCACTCCTCTTGAGCTTGGTATGTTTTTGACTAACCTCCTTGCTGTCTGCTGCAAAGTCGACTGATTTGTGTAGAAACTTGGAATGGGTGAAAATAACGGAGAAGCAGTGCGAATCCTGAAAATTCAGAGTTTTTCGACTTCTAGTTTCTCGCTTCTCAAAATATTAAGAACTAGTTGGAATAATCCCCACATGTTTCTCAGACCTACACTTTTCTCAGGTTCATTGATATTGTATGTCTACACCATAAAAGGTTATCCACGCATTATTCATAGTTTATTAGAAATTTAATAGTTAAGAGCTTTTATAACATAATCGATGTACCAAAAGAATATCAATTATAGATAGGACATACCGGTGCGGCTTCTTGGAATTCATACTTCCTGGAGGCCCTGTGAAGGTTGTCTGTCTGGTAGCCGGCACGCACTTCCAGCAGTTCTGTCAGAGAAACTGAAAATACTCAGAACATGCCTGGTTGTGTTACAGTATTTTACTGTAATTACAAAGACATGGTAAGCATGGTGGGAATACAAATCGATTTTTCGGCGTTTCGACTAAAAAATACAGTATTTTTCCGAACCGTGTGATTCTTGAACTGTTTCGACTAAACGCGATTTTGTAAAATACAGAACATGTTCGGAGTAGGGGGTTCAGAACGAAAAGAGGTAGCTCCAGAATAAGCAGACAGTCAGAACGGCTTTCAGCGAATCTGTTGTGTTTGTAATATATAGTGTAGTCAATTGTACAGTCACGCAAGACATACTAAACACAGTAGAACAGGGAAATTTGCGATGACAAAGTGCACGATTCCTCATTAGAATGCTAACTTTACGTGACTATTCTATTTTTTATTTTTTTTTCTAGTATAAACCCAATGCGTTTCAGGAGCGGCTCGGAATTTTCGACGCGGTGGGAGTCCAGACTACAGCTCCTATTCGGTCACCCACTAACAATAATTTAGTCTTCTGCAGATTCGTTCACAAATTAATATCACCCGTTGTAGATAGTTGATTTTGTTCAATTCTTGTAAGGAATCCACTAAGTTTTTTCCGTGAAAAAATCTTTTAGCAAAACTCGTAGAAGCATTCAAATGTTCCAAGTATGACAAACGAAATTTTCATAATTGTTTTTCTTACATTCGTTTTCTTCATCTGTGTTTTGTGCGCGATTCAACAGTGGTCGTTATGATCTATTACTTCTATCATCTGTTGTGACTTCTTTCTCTCTTTTCTCATCTCCTACCAACGTCACAAGAAATCAATTGACACTCTCTAAGGGTATGGATACGGCACAGAAGTATTGATTTATCAAGTCAATTGAACTAGATATTTCATAAAGTCTGTAGCTATTTTCACCCCAGAAAATGGTGGTACCGTAGCAAAGAATCCCCTAACGTTCAACTTGGATACTTGATCAGAATTCCACCAGGTTATAACCCAGGTGCTTCACAATTGATTGAGTTGGTTAACCATAACTGGGAGGCACGGAAGTACAAACCATAATTATTGATCGATCCACCTATGTACGTATTCGACGTTCAATCGATACCTATGTGTTGCACGTGCATGCGTCTGCCTCCCCTCCCACCTCTAGTCCCAAAAAAAGTAGAGTGCTTCACGGCTTCACTATACTACAAGCAAAAATAGTATATTCACGTGTAACGTGAAGAAACTTTGGCAAGTGTGCACGTTTCAAGATTTGCACGTGTAGAAGCCCCTGACTCAAAACTTTCACGTTAAGATGTTATAATCGGTAAAACCCCGTAAAATTTTATGTTTTTGTATTTTGATGTTTTCCGAATGTTCTCTGCCGCACGTGCCAAACAGACAAACGGAGAACAATATTCTACAAGTAAAAAGTTTGGTATCATTTGTGACATTTCGAATCTTAACCTCCAGACAAGACGTAGCCATGGACCCGTTGTCTTGCCGTACTGTCTTGTGACCGCATCGCGATATGGGAGAACTGGTTAACCGACTGTTCAGACGAAGTGACCTTTCTATCCAATAATCATTGCGCTGCCGCGTAAACACTCAAAAATGAACAGTTCCACCTTATCACATTGCCGCTGGTATTGATTTTTTTAAAAGTAAATAAACAACATGGGCAACTGAATCGAACACAGTTTCACAATGGAGAGTTTGACTAAAAATGCCATGCCTTCGAATTTTTTGTGATTATTGATTTTCTATTGTCGATCGTTCTGAAGTGGAATCGGCAATAACACTTTCATGTAAACAATGATTTGAATGGGGACTTGAGAATAACAAAGGCGGAATTTTTTGGCCGTGCAATACTTTGGATGAGTAAGTGGAAAAGCACACAAATGGCGGCAAATGGAACACTTTCAGTTGAAATATTGAAAGTTTGGGCCAAATAAATGTTACAAGAAAGGTAGCAAAAATGTTTTGATTCATAAAAAAAGGGCTTAAAAGAGAGTGCAAAAGAGAAAACTAACAACAAAAGTTCTCCAGATATGTAGAAAGAGAGGTTGAGAAAAGAAAGAGAGGCAAGAGAAGAGAGAAAGGAAAGAGAAAAGAGAGACAAAAGTGTGAAAGTGGAGGGAGAGAGGGAGAAAGTTTGAAAGAACAGGGATCATGAAACAAAGTGTGGAACGAAAAGGAAGGATAAGGATAGCAATTTGAAAAAAAGAAAAAAGACAATTTGTTCGCAACTCGGTAACATGAGAACAAGGGCATATCCTATGTTACCCTATTCTGCAAGTTTGGTAATTATTTAAAGTGATTAGGAATTCGAGACATTGCGTTTTATTTGGTTTAATGAGGCCCAGAAAAAACACTAACCTGCACGCCAACCACATGTTTGGCTTGCTACTTGCTCACAAAAACTAACATACTACATTTTTATAGTTTCTAGATACTGTCTCTAGAAATGTGCACTCGTGAAAAGACCACAAAAACTAACCGTACATTTACTTGATATATGTAATCCAGCTATAGTCAAACCGTGAAAAAATGTACAGTAGTTAACAGAATACCGTAATTGAGCGCCACTTAGACCATCGATCATGGTATATCATGAATAAACTCGTTTTTGTTCTTTTAATAACGACGATAGACTATGGAACTAACCTGATTTCAGACTGTTCGGCAGAAATGAAAAAAAGTAGTTTGAATAATAGTTGAGATATTTCTTCTCCTTAATTGTCACGAGTTCGGGGGCACGAATTTTTCCTCTGGAAATATTCAAACAAATATTAATGTGATTTCACCAGGTTTACAGATTTTGTCTATTATGATAAAAAATTTCTAAAAAATTGTGTCGCAAATTTCTGAGATTCTATTGCATACCTTTTTGAAACTTTTTGAAAACAAATAATTCCTATTGAAGTCAAGCAAATAACGAAAACCTCGAATCAAGACGCGAGGATCAAACTACAATAGTCGGCAGAAAACCCAAACACACGGTTTGCAATACTTTTACAGATAAAAAGCACACAAAAACTTCAAAAAACTACCTGACACAGCCAAATTGAGGGCCACCGTACCGTTTGATTCTTCTCAGGGGAGATCCTTTCTCGGCCCAGATGAGATCTTCAACGAGTTTGACGCGGTCCTCTGTCGTTGACGCTTTGCGCCGCGTCTGGGAGACGGTCGACTGTTTCCGCTTCGCCTGATCGACGACGGAACCCTTCCGGACGGCCGACGACGCGGAATGGGCCGGAGACCGGAAAGAAGTTGGCTGGATGTCCGACGGTTTTCCGAGCGCGTCCATGGTCGAATGCCCCTCTGCGTGTCTAGCCCCAGCGGGGGGCCAGCCCCCTCGCGGTGTCTGACCTGTCTGTGCTCTGGCCGCTGAGTTTCTCGTTCTATCTCATAGCGCCTCAGGCTATGGTCGGAGGTTATCGTATCGGAATGCACTTTCTTGCGTCGGCACTCAGATTTCTGGAACCGAGGTGGGTTACGGTAGCGGAAGCATACAGGCTCAATACCCCTTGAGGCCAGTACACGGCTTGGAGAGGTGCCAATACCGGTAGTACGGTATGCTACAGTACCCCCACTTGAATGTGGAGCCTCTTTGGTATGCAGGAAAAACCTTTAGAGCTCCAAACAAGAATGAGAATTAGTGATCTGACGCATTCGAGTGTTGTGCCACATTCTTTTGTTTGTTATAATCTCAAAGTAGTTGCGTGTCTACTAAGATGCTCAAATAGTAAAAAAGACTTATGTTTTCAATTTATCTGAATTCTATCTCTCTCTTGATCTTTCTCTTTCTCCTCTTGTTTTTTCCTTTCTCTCTCTCTCTCTCTCTCTCTCTCTCTCTCTCTCTCTCTCTCTCTCTCTCTCTCTCTCCTTCTCTCTTCCATACCACCTATTCCAGAGTTGATGACGACTTCGTAGACCGACTGCACTATCTTTACACCTCCACCATCGTTCTCATGTTTGCTGTCTTAGTTTCTGCAAAACAATATGGTCAGTTTCACTTTTCACGTGGTTCACGTGCTGGTACGTGTGAATGCTAATGGGATTATTGCACACTTCATTACTAGACAAATGCTACAATCGTGAAAAACAGAAGAACTCTATAATTATTTGTGGGTTTCAAAGATTTTCTGTTCTTTCTTCATGTTTCACGTGTCTATTCAGAAATCAAGAAACTTTCAGTCCCTCGCATTGTTTCGCAATTTTTTTCGTTTCTTCACAACAAATTCTGTTTGCTGTGAAGAGTTGCGTTACTTAATTGGGTAGATAATAAAGAGTAACATACTCCTGATGGCGTCAAATAACAGTGGATTTCTATGTAATCGTGCGAAATCAGAGTAGCAGAGTTGTGATCCTCCTACTTTCGTCAAAACTATATAGTTTTCATCGTTTATACACACTTCCATAGACTTGGGAAACATGTATAGTTCTCATCACTCCTACGAATATTTCGCCTGTTACCGAAATGCCTCCGCAGCTCAAAATAGAATGATGTGATTTCAATAATACTCCTGCTTCATCATATAAATTCATCTCTTATTCATATGACAGTGTTCAACTCAACTATAGTACTGCAAATCACTTCTCGTACTAATACTAGAACTAAAAACTTCTGTGAAACCACTGGATTCCCCATTTTACTACTCGTTCCTATGGCAAATAAAGGCAAATACTCTCTCAGCATAAAGTCACTCACGTTTCGGAGAAATTCGGGATTTGCAAGAATGCTTCACCACAATTACATCAAAACTGTAGTAGATGAGAATTGCACCTCACTACCAATAACATGAGAAAACTTTCATGTAATCGATTTACTTTTTCAAATAACAAATAGGTACGCTTTCACGTGTTTATTTTGATATAGAGTGTTTGAATAACTTCTTTTCAAACTTCGTAAACACCTGCTTAGCCAAAAACTACCGTTTCACCCACTTTGCCTCCAGCTCGTGGACTAAATAGTCATAATGATCACCTTTCTCTATTTATTGTCGCCACCAAATGGCAAAATGACCGACGTAAAACGATTTCAGCCAAAAAACTGGAGCAGCTGCACTTTCCCTAGAAATCACAACGAGTATTTGGCAATTATATTTATAAATATTCATTTCATGCGTAATATAGAAATTTCGATATTTTGTAGTTTGATATTGGTATATGTCACAGTTTCCGAATTTCGGCCGATAGAGTACGGTATCAAACTAAAAAGACCGCGGGATAAAGCATATTACCGTAAATGCTGTTTCGGTAAGAGCGAACCCTATACACCCTCGTTCAAAGGTTGTAGTATTTATTCACATCTTACACTGATATTTATAACTAATTTTTTATAGGGTAGTAAAGACCTTCATTTCACATAGAATTTTTTTTTATTTCGAACGTATTTAACAAGAAATATGAAAGAGTATTTTCTTATTATGACAAATGATAAGAGGGAAAAGTGTTTGCGGAGGTTCCCGCGACTACTTTCTCACAGTATTTGAAGTTGACAGCCGTTACCTGCTAGTCCCATTACTTTTGTCATCATCAACAAGAACTTTGGCGAAGTCTTAATTAAAGATTGGTTTTAGAACCTTGCTAAAACCGCGTCTAGAATCATTTTTCATGAAAGTTGACTCTCTATATCGGACTTTAACCTGTAGATCATTCCGTTTTAGCTGTCAAATCACTCAGCTCTGACCCACATTCGGTCAGACTAAACTGTTTTTGAACCAGGAAATCATTCAAAATTAGTGAATTTGTTTTCCTCCACTCACTAAACCTAGGGTTGTTTACGCTAGGCTGTTCATATTTCACAATTAGAGCTCCTCATTAGCTCGCTCTTCAAAAGCTGGTCAAAGATTCATTCAACTGATCGGAAGTTTATCACGTATTGTTATGGTTTAGGAGTTTTTGAAATGTTGGTAAAAAAAAATTCATATTTTGGTTATTACAGAAAAACTGTTGCTCTGATCATACGTGTCGTAAGTTTTTCACGTATAGTTTACGTGTATAATTACCGGTTTACCAAAACACAAGTGATTGAAGAAAAACTTTCACTTTAATCGTAACGTTTGAACGTTTCTCTGTGACATTTCGTGTGTGGTGACACGCTGTATGTGTACGTATTGCATTTCCGATGTTTTTGTGTAATAACAAAGCTGCGAGATATTATCTGCCCCTCCGAAATTCGCCCCGCCAACAACCGCAGGAAACGCTGTAATAAACCGCGTCTCAACGAGCCATTTGCATGAGTTAGACGTCAATTTCGTCAACAAAACATTTAGGTTCAGGGGGGAATCTAACTTTTGGCTCAAACTTCACGATTAGGCAGTTTTTCCCTTTGACCAGTAGCAGCGAATACGATCATAATATTCTCATCAGCGGAACCCTATCCTACTTCGAGAGCGGTTCAGAAGTACTAGTAACTAAGATCACCCCGAAAGTTTATCTTCACCCTGCGTCTCCGTGTACAATTTTACGAGACTTGTATCTCGGATGCGAGAGCAGAGAAATAGCGTTCCTTCAAGGAGACGCAGGTTGAAATCTGACTTCTGGGATATTCCTGCATACGGCGTCAGACACCGCTTCTAACCCACTGAACACATTTCTCTTCCAGCACACGTGCACCGCATTGTGATATTGGCATTGAGTGTCAAAAGAAAGTCTATTATCGATATATCAGCCCGGCGCTCAATGACATATCGCTGCTCATTCGACTGATATCATCCACACACCATGTTCCAACCAAAGTATCTTTTCTATTGGGAACATATGAATATTTACAATGAAACATTTAATTATTGAACAACAAGAATGACGAAAAAAACATCTGTAGGCACGTGGAACACATTTTTAACACACACGTGCACGGTTGAAAAGGTGTACCTTAAGTTGTGGTTGTCTTACGCAACATTGTAGTTTGTCACTTTCTCAGTGAAAACTCTAGAGTGTTTTTCTATAGCCCGTTTACTTTTTCCATGAACTATCGACTCCAACCTCTTTCAGAATATTACGTATATAATCGTATTTCAAGTGATTAGTGCTGATTTAAGTTATCTGTAAAAGAGGATGCGAGAATGCTGACTTTTCTGATATGTTATGCACAGCGAATGAGCAAGTTGAAAGGGGTGCGGGTATAGGTTGGGGGACCGAGGCGGTGGGGTGGAATGGTACGGAAAACAATCTCACACAAATGACTCATGCAAAACAAGTCAGAGATTGAGAGAAAGGAGATGTAGTAATAGAGAAAGAGATGGAAAGAGACAGGGGAAGAGAGAGAGAACGAGAGAGAGGAGAGAGAGGGAGGGAGAACGGAACAGAGATCGATCGGTAAGAAACTCAGAGTCTTTGTTTAGATTGACTTGCATAGTTTTTTTGTATTTTTGTCTCAATCCAAGTTTTTATCAGGTCTAGAGAAAGCATTTGGTAGATCTGCGAGCAAATTGTTCAAACAAACAAACCATACAATCATGTACTTTCTTCAGACGTGACAAGTTGATCATTCTGAAAAGGTACAAATATATTCTGAATACTGTGCGTGTGTACATTTTTATTGTTTTTCAGTTGGTCATCCTATAGAATGTTTTGTGCCGGCTCAATTCACGCGAGCCATGGAGCAGTACACGGAGAACTACTGCTGGGTACAGAACACGTATTGGGTACCGTTCCAGGTCAGTCTGACAAGTATTGATTCAATTGATCTACTATTGGTTTTCGTAGTAAATGACTTGTTCCAAAGCCTACAATCTCCCCATTTGTGTTTAGAATTGAAACAGTCAGCAACACGTTAGCCCATGCTATTCGGGTAATTTTGGGTAACATCCTGGTCATACTACATTGTCTAGTCAAATAAGTTATTCATAAACTTTCTACATGGGACATGTAAGCCTTGTCTCGTCTTCTGAATCGAATTATGTTGTGAGAAAGCTATCTTTGGATCTCCCGTCTCCCGTAACTTTCTTTGAACACAAAACGTTGGAGTGAACATGAACACGAAAAGTTAACATTCTCTTAACTAAAATAGCCTGATATCATAATTAGTTACGCTTGTTCATAGAAGCGCAACATTTTAATTCCATTTTCCGTGTTTTTCTCGAAATTTATGTTGTCTCCGTTCGTTTTCCCAATTCAATCCGGGAGCTAGTTTTATTTTCTCACCCTTGTTCCATAATTCAATCTCGACTATACGCTTTTCCCCGAGACAGCTGTTTCGAATGCGATAAATTGCAATTTTGGCCGAGTTGTTTATTTTCGCATTTTTGCACAGCGGGAGAGCTAGTTCGTCAGCTTTGTTACCGGGTGGTATACTTTCATAATATATATTGGACCCGGACATGGGACTGGGGGGAACGGAGAGAGAGAGAGAATGGGGAAAGGGGAGAGTTAGAGACAGAAATGGAAATAGATGGGAGGGAACAAAATGAGGAAGAGAATGAGAAAAGAGAGAGAAATGAGAGGGGGAGAGAGCGAGAGAGAGAGAGAGCGAGAGAGAGAATGAGAGAGGAAGAGCGATAGAGAGACAGAGATAGGAAGTTGAGGTGACTAAAACGTGCGCAGATGTTTTCGGTTGACATCTAAAAAGTGATGTGTCTGTCAGTCATTGCTCGTGTACCTGTCCATCTTCTTAGTACACCTGTTCACGCGAGGGTTCTCTTCCTAACTGACTCATTCTGTGGAACTTTACAGGGAAATGAAGAGCTTTTCTCTAGATCAAAGTGGTATAAGTCAGATATATTTATTCGATTCGAGAACGAGAAAAGGGGTAATGGTAAAGAAACAAAACGGGGAAGGAGTGAGAGAGAGGGAAAAGAGGGAAAGAAAGAAAGAGAGAGAGAGAGAGAGAGAAAGAGAGAGAGAGAACTCTACATTGACTGAATTGCAAGAAGTTTGAGTTTTTTCATGGGGTTATTCTCCTCTCTATTTGTGGCTCTTTCTCTTTGGTAAACATGTTCCACATTCACCAAATGTAGATTAATACATATGAATGAATATGAGCTTATAGCTGGAAGTGTTAGTATATGAACAGATCAAGCGATCCACTCACAATAAGCTGTGTATATAAAATATGTGACCTGTACGATGGTCCTGCCTTGTTACAAAGCGACGTAAACTATATAATATGTTAAATGTAATATGTGTTCGTGAAACAAACAAACAAATAAACACCTGTTCGCAGGACCTGATTCCGGACCGTGGTCAGATCGAATATTCCATCCACTTTGAATATAATATGTAAACATAAAAATAAAAGGTTGTATAAACGAAACAACAAATATTAATGTAAATGTTCATTTTGTGTTTGCAGGACCTGATTCCGCACCGTCTGGACGACCGGGAGCGTCGTCAGATCGGCTACTACCAATGGGTTCCCTTCGTGTTGGCCATAGCAGCTCTCATGTTCCACATCCCCTCCAGTGTATGGAGGATGCTCGCCAGTCAGAGTGGTCAGTTGTTAGTAGTCTCTGATCAGACTACAAGTCCAAGTTGTAGTGTGGTCAGTAGATAGGTAGAACTTGCGTCCTTGCCCTACATACTCTCTAGTGTATATAAAATGCTCGGTAGTCAGAGTGGTCAGTTGATTTGTAGTTTGATCAGCAAATGTAGTTAGCTGAATCAGTGGGCAGGTTTGAGTTGAGCAGTGAACAGTTGAGTTTTTATCTGAGGTTCTCACGCATGTTTCTCGTTTTAACTCTGAGGTTCAAACTCGACAGCTCTTCATATTTCGCTAATTTTTCTATTTGCTAGCTGAGTACGGTACGGTTGTTGCTCTGATTGAAGTTAGGTTTTTGACAAACCTTTAAAAACCAGACAATAACGTTCCGGTAGTCCTATCTAGTTGTGAGATATATGTATTCCTTGGAATTGTACTCATTCTCTGCATTGTTAATATATGCCCCTCTCACGATATTAATATCATAATTAGGAGAAAAAGTTCACGTTTTTACTATTCATCTTGTTTTTGTGACCACACATTCGAATAATAAAAGATATGGAAAACTGCGTGGGTGGCTCTCCATAATAAATTCTGCCTACTCACTGAAGGCAGAATAGAAAAGTTCAGAAAGTTGCTCAATTTTATTAACAAGTTATGATCAAAACGGAAGTTTGGTCAGTGGAGAAAATATTTCTAGTTTTTATTAACTGAAAATAATTTTCTTTGACTTAAACGAAAACCTTAATTATGTGGAAATCAAGTTATCATTCTATCTGTCTGCCTAACGTGAACAAATATAACATCTATTTCACCTTTTCTCTTGCCTCATACCAGATATACGTGAATGCTTATTCTATGGAAATGCATAGTACAATTTGTTTTATGCAGGAGCATTTGATGAAAAATGGAAATAAACATCTTGAGGAGAATTTACACCATCATCTCATTTATTGGCATACACATTGGGAGAGAAACAAGACTTTTGCTATCATCATCGGTGTTATCTTTTTGCTCTTTTTATCGGGATTTTGACCAACACATTCAATGGTTAATATTGTTTGTTTTAAATATTAAATAAAATAAACGTTTTTTTCTGCAGGACTGAACTGTGGTCTGGCGCTCCAGTTGGCCTGCTCGGAAGACAACGTCGATCCACTGATTCGAGCGAAGACTGTCGACGTTTTAGCGAGGTGAGGCTTCTGAAACTGAGTACGTAATCTAAAACAACCAGCACCTTTATTCCATCCTGCGTGTCCCCAAACATACTCTCTTTCCCTGCTCCTCCATCTCGTCGAGGTACTAGCCACGTGTGAAAGTGAGGCGAAGCAAGAGACGCAGGATGGAATAAAGTTGACGGGATGTTCTAGCAAATTACTTAGCAACTTTCGACACACACTCTTATCTTTTGTTGTATGTAGGATTATCCCGGTGACCAGTTCTCATCCTGCGTCTCTCTCTCACTCGAAGTCATGTTATTATTTGTAAAGAATACTTGTTGTTCCACTTTTTTGTAGCTTGTCAATGTTTAGCGGAAAACTATTTATATATTTAGACATATCGACGATGCGCTGATGTATCAACGGGACCATGGAGCTAGGAGAAAGAATGTGTACATTTTCGCGATAGTCCGAGTCGGTTAGTTGATTTTCACTTTATTCTTCTTGGAATTGTGAACAAAAACAACTGCAACCGTTAATCGCCGTTGTGATCCCCCATAGCATTATTTTCGCACACACATTTTATGTTCAGGGTTTCAAAATGTGTCAGATCACGTCAAATCGTTGAAAAATTGGTATGCCTTTATATGGCGCTCACGTACCTTACGATGTCTGCACACTCGAAAAACATCTCAAATCTCTATTTGATTTTCTTTCCTTCTTTTTTCCAAAGACAAATCTATCACAGCCGGAAATTTTAAACTTACAATGAAATAATTGATTTAATTCCAATCCAGGTAAATTCTACGGCGCCTACGTGTCCACAGTGTACGTGTTCATAAAAACACTGCATCTGTGCAATGTGCTGCTACAATTCATGATGCTCAACTCATTTCTCGAGACTACGGACTACCCAATGTTCGGCGCTCACGTACTCTACGATCTGTTTCTGGTGAGTAATTTAACAGAGAAAGGTAGAATCAAAAATTTACATAAAATAATTATGATTCAAACATTCAAATTTGTCCTAGACATGGACAATTTTGTTTTGAGTTAATCAGATTCAACTATCTATGTACAATTACCCCAAAGAACTTGCCAAAATACGTATAGATGAAAGGATACTTCATTGGAAGTCAAAACTTTCAAATAGCTGGATATATTGTTTATATTGGTTTAGTTTGATATATTGGATAGCCTAGTTTGCCTGACTTCGACTAAAGCCTATGAAAATGAACTTTAAATCATAAACCATCGATAAAACTAAAACCCCTACAGTAAAACACAGGTATCGCATACATTCCTACAAATTAAATTCAACATCTCATTCTTATTCTTATCATTATCATTATCGAGTTCAGGGTCGTGAATGGCGCGATTCGGGGAAGTTCCCTCGCGTGACTCTCTGCGACTTCGAGATCCGCGTCTTGGGCAACGTCCATCGCCACACTGTTCAGTGTGTACTGGTCATCAACATGTTAACGGAGAAGATATTCATATTCCTCTGGCTGTGGCTGCTGGTTAGTTCTTATAGTTGCCCGCGTACGAACACATTTAGTGGTGGAAGACGAAAAACGTGAAAAACGTTGGGAAGAAGGAATTTCTCCACTGAACGATTCAACAGCAAGTTCTTTTTCACATGTTCCACTTTTCAGGTACTAGCTACTGTGACCTTCCTGAATCTTCTTTTCTGGATGTGTGCTCTAGTTTCTAGTCATTGTCGACAGAACTTCGTGGCGAAACATTTGGACATGGAGTCAGATCAAATTGGACGGTTCACTGATAGGTACGGTATCATTCAACACTTCTATATGAGAGATCTGTTTTAAAAACGAAAGTATATCTGGTAAAATGATGTACCCACAGTTCAAAGTACAAACACAGTACCACGTCGCCCAATCAGTTTTCCTGCTTATCTTAGATCGGGAAATGTGCGCGAGACCAAAACAGTTTTGCCTAGATTCCGATTTGATATGTTGTTCATACTTCTACTATAGGATCTGCCCTTTCCACGGCATGCCAATGCGGCGTGCGTTGCTCTATTCCGCTGTGTTTGTAGTTTGATCTCCTTGCGTCTCAGTCGAGAAGGAAATAAAGGCTTGTATCGAGATTAAACTACACAGATTTGATCACTTCCTACTCATCACAGAGAATCTTTCCGAGATCAAACTACAACAATTTTCAGGTTTCTTCGTCCAGATGGCGTGTTTCTGTTGCAGATGATAGCCTCTCATGCCGGCAACCTCACTTGTGCGAAGGTTCGATTTTTGTTCTTTTGTTAGACTCGATTATTTCGACAAATCAAAATCTTCGCAAAGGTTAACCTTATCTCTGTCTGTTGCAAATAACAAATACAGGAGAAATGTTGACGAAATGTGATTCCCCAAGATGAGCTTCAATGAAGACTTGTAAAGGGGTGGAGACAATTTTGTAACTTTTCCAAATAGGTAATTGTGGAAAACTTTTCGATTCCAATCACATTTCACCTGGTGTTGTTGGTTTTTAGGTGACGGAGGCATTGTGGGTGTTGTTCTTGCGACGAACCGGCAAACCGATAGCTGATGACAAAATAGAGTGCTCAGAGCGGGATTGGGAGAGTGTGAGTTTCACATTAATGTTTTAGTTTTAAAAAGTCGTTCCCGAAATTGTCTTTGGGATTATAATAGATATCTAAGTTAATTCACTTGTACATAACATACTGATGATTCAGACACCTATCTTGTACGTTTTTCCAAAAAAAAAAACAGTCTTCGTACAGATTAAATATGTGTGTATACTTGTCTACATTCCACCAACAGATTTCACATCTAGAGTTTTACATAGAAGTTAATTATCTCCTATCTGCCAGCAGAGAAGAGTGTGTGGGTCGAAGACGGTCGCCATACGTTGTGCAAAACTGTTTCCTCAATGAACCAATAAATTAAACTAAAAATTTACTAACCAAATTATATAGCACGGTAGAGCACAGAAAACTGTAGCAAGATGAGTTTGGTTACATTTATATTATCACCATCAGAGTAACCAATTCCAGGCGGACGATTCGGGTAGAAAAGATTCTGGTCGTCGAGACTCGTGGCATGAACCCTCCCTACCACCTCCCATGCCCCCGCTACCCACCCGAACTCACTATCTTTGATGACCGTCCGGTTTCAAATATATCAAGTTTCCCGCCAATCATTTTCGATAAGGTACTGTAGGCGGTAGACTGCTACAGCTCAGGATACTGCCAATTCTGTTTTGATGTTTCAAATGTGCTCAGAGAACGTATGCTAGATAATCCCGACACCTTCATTCCATCCTGCGTCTCCTCAAACATACGCTATTTCTCTGCTTTTTTATCCCGCCGGGATGTAAGAGACAAGAAATAGTGCTTCAGAGCGAGAAACGCAGAATGAAGCGAAGGTGCCGGGATCTTCTAGCATACGTACTCAGACCGCGCCTGAGTCAGTTTTAGGGTCGGGTTTTAACCAGAATCAAGACCTTTATATTGTTTTGAAGGTAAACATAAAGTGGTTCGACTACATCTTCACCTTATTTCACTCTCTTTCTTCAAAGTTGAAAAGATAGTTCTCCAATTTCATTTTCTTCTAATCTGTAAATATACATTGAATCTCCGGCTTGTAGCTCTAACTAGGCGATGAATTATTGACTTTCGATGTGCTCAATAGAGTTGTCTATCAAAAACCATTAATACGGGTGTGTGATCTCCGTTTTTCTAGTCTCTATTTTTTTATTGTATTATTTCGTATACTTTCTATTCTAAACCACTTTTCTGCAATAATGGTGCGTTCTTAGTCAGAAAATACAATATTTATGTTTGAATTTTTATTGGGTAAGTTTCGAATGAAGGTTTGTTAAAAACCGAATAATCGTAGTAGTTAAATGAAATGTTACCCCCAACTGTTATATTTCGGTGACAACAAATGTTGAAATCAAATTTCCCTTGATTATGTGTCGTATTTGTATATCATTATGCAATTTCATCTTGATCAATAAATGTTGCGATAAATTGTTTATGTTATAGTGTCTTCGTCGAATCCTCATATAAACTGAAAAGTTTTCGTAAGTTTTCGGGACCAGTTAAAAATACGACTAAAACTTCATAGCTGTTTGATATCAATACTTGTTTAAGAATTTTACGAAAAGCAACGCGATCAAACTACAAACACAGCGGGATATTCCAACACCGTCTTCCAGTGGGAAACGCGAATATTGTGGTACCAAATTCATCGAAGAATACACGTAACAGTGACAACTTGTAGAGTTGGAGAAGCTCCACTGCGAGTTACAAAAGATGTTTAGTTCTAGAACGAAAATGGTTGATGTTAGATTCATGAATGTTATGTGGTTTCGGACAAGTATTAGAACTCACATGCGAACTATTGGGACTTCACCATGAGAAAGGTCAACATATACCGGCTGCGTTCGATTGTTCCCACTCTTACCAAATTTATTAAGACATTTTTATTCAAGAATACAGAAGCTCTCTCTCTATCTCTCTATCTCTCTATCTCTCTTTCCTCTCTTTCTCGCTTCCTCCCTCTCCCCCTCTTTTCTCCAAGTAGTTCAGAAAAGAAGTGGTGAGCTCCCCACCTTTTAAGCGCCCTATTCTCGAGTTTTCAAACACAATATTTCCCCAAGTTAACGATATAAACCTTATTTTAAGTTTTTTTTTTCTGAAAACCTATTAAAGTCTTACGGTAAGATTAAACCCCAGCGTACGTAGCTTTGCGCCGAAACGGCGGCCTGCTTTTCGGCAGCCGATCACGCGAATTTTCATTCGTCGTTGCTGACAGCTTTTCATCAGTTTTTGTCTTTTCTATCTTTCAAATTCCTATTATTATTTATTTTGATTATTCAAATACGTATGTTCCGATATATATCAAGGAAAAGTTAACTGATGTGTACTATGCTAGCCTTGACCCTCATACTACAAACATTGAATTAAATTCAATAACTGAGTTATCCCCCCCCCCCCATTCGTCTTCTTTTAGCGATAACGTATGAAGTTTGTATGGCAGTTTTATTGTAATATTATCTATTTGGAGGATTATCTGAGTAATGTAAATGATTAACGGACAAGCTGTTCTTCCTTACATGCAACGGTGCAACTGCACATAGTAGAAACGTTTCATTGTTATTCTTCATCGGAAAAGATCTATATTTGTGCGTGTACAAAATACGACACACCAAAGTTGCGCCTCCAATCGAAAATATTTGGGCGCGAAACTACCGTAATTCGAATTTTTAACTACGGTAGTGAAGAACTTTTTATTTTTTGAGAAGTTTTTGCTGGTTTTATCACTTTCTCAATAAGGATCACGGAAATTATTTAATAACGAATGAATCTCATGGTTGTTGCGGGAGTTGTTGTAAGTAATCGAACACCTTCATTCACAGATGAGATAATAAGATAGAACGAAGCCGATTATGGTTTGTTCATTGTATCCAAAACAAAATAATTGAATGTATTTTGTTTGGAGAAGTTAGCACAGAATAAGTATAACCAAGTCCCTAACACCACATCTTCAATTGGGGTTGATAATATAGGCAACGTATACAAATATTATGGGACAAATATTATGGGATATTAAAGTGTGGTTAGCTCAAAAATATCCGGATATTTTTGAGCTAACCACACTTTAAACTACAGTTAGTCCTCAATTAAAAAATCAAATATTTTCTAGAAAGATAGTTCACCAAATCGGCGCTGGTGGAACCATTCAAGGAGACAATATTAAATGTGCCCTTGTTCACTTTAAAGACTGACTCGCAAATTGAGACTTTGAAGACGGTTCAACATTCACAAAACGTTGATGAGTCCACTGTTAACTAACTGAGTAATACTACACTACAATTTCTTGACAAAACTGGAATCTGGTTTGGAAGAATACGAGTGAGTATAATGTTATCGTGGTTAATTGCCACACGAAGATCAAGTATCAACATGTACATGTTAAGTTATTCGATGACGCCGTGCTCACTAGGGTATTCGCTTGAAACGCAGCTAGCTCAGAAATATACGAGGAAAGCAGTGAAAAAATCATAGAGCATTATAGCACGACCATTTCAAATTTACATGATGGTGTGTGAACGCTTTAATACTGTTTTGAATTTGAATTCTTTTCTTAAATTACAGTTCACTTGCTTCAACAATCGATAATATTCATGGGAAATCACTATTCCGTGTTGAAACTCTATTCAAATTCTGAGAAAACAAACCAAAACAGCATAATTTTGGGATGTTCTTAACTACAGTAGTTAAACATTTGAATTACGGTACTTTCGCGCCCAAATATTTTTGATTGCGGGCTCGAATTCGGTGTGTCGTATTTTGTACACGCACATATATTCTATATCTGAAAAAACGGTTTTACTCGAAATTTAAACGCTGCTAATCGTGAAGTATTTCTGAAATCAAGAGGCGTACCCGAAATCTCGATGGTATGCTAATGCGTATGCAAATTCGAACCACAAAACGAGTTTAATCCACGGGCGCAACGGGGTCTATTATCACAATAATTCATAGTTCCGTCATTTCTCCTTTTCAAATGATTGCTTCCTGAATGTGAAAAGTCTTTCACTTTTCTTATAAATATAATAAAAAGGCATGCGTTTTAGTCATGATATAGATATAGTTAGAAACGTAGATAGAAATGTGTGCAATATTTTCCTTTTACTACACTCGAGCTGTGATTGTGTTACTATACTTTGTTCTGTGCTCATGTGTGAATCATACACTAGTGAGTTCCCAATATTCTCCGAAATGGGATCAGTGTTCAAGAGCATCAAGAATAATATTTTTCGCTTTAGATTGGGAAGAGTGGTTTCTTAATTTTTCAAAAACGATTCCAACATTTATCAGACACTGTAATTGACCTAATAAATATGAGTCTAAAAAACTTCACATTCATTCCTCGAGTGCTATGACCTAATTTCACGATCTTTGCGCATTCTTGGTAGTTCCTTAATCATATTTTGTCATTATTTACATTCCACAATGTACCCTTTAAAGAAGGACGATTATGTGGTCCAATCGCAACGCTTCAGTCCTTTAAACCGCAATATATTTTTCAATTGCAGTTTAAAGGACCGATGTAACGGGATTGGTCCACATAATCGTCCTTCTTTAAATGAGATAAACCATTAAAAATTGAATTCTCTGTCTCTTTCTGAGTTTCCACTATTCTGCATACATTCTGAAATTGGAGAATATTGTCGATTTTTTTCTTATAACTATTGAGCCGTTTCCAGATCGTATAATTCTTCTTCCATAAATGTAATCCGGCGATGGGACAATTCACTAGTGGTCTTAGAAAGAGGGAGGAAAAGCCCGAGGAACACGTTCAGGTATGTTGTGGTTGTAGAAAAGTTTTGTCAGCACAATCGCAGTTGCTCAAGTTTAGTTCTCAAGTTTACCACTCTCTGCGTTTAACTTTGAAGATCAGGGGTAACTTCAACTTTTAACCCTGACAAGAACATTCTCACTAATTGTTCAACATTTCATTTGAACAAGAATACAAATAGTATTGTTGAATGTTTTGCTGATTAACATGAGTGGAAATTGGATGTTTGGTTTTCAAAGCTATGTTTATTACTTAATCATTTTCAGTTTTTTTTTAAATAGTGACATTCGATCATTCGAAGATCTTAGCCTGGTAAAGATTCGATATTTTTATCTGTATTTTCCAGTCAAAAATATCGAAAGCGCCGGCTCGAACACGTGCTCGACCTGACCAATTCCTCCATAAATACGCCGAAGTTTTGCGAGAGAAGGGAATCATACCAGAGATGTTTCTCGTTCATGAAAAACCTAGGTAAGTCATTTTATTATTATTATTATTATCAATGTTCTTGTATACTTTACCTCCTTCATTCCTTTGATTTTTCACACACGTTCTTGACACAGTCGAGGTTTTGAGTTTTGAGGAATGAATTTGCTCTTTGTTTCCGGTCGCAGAATTGAGAAATCGTCAGTTTTAACGGTAACCGACATTTGGTTTGATAGTTTTAGTAACCTCTAAAATGGTTACCGAAAACTCGCTTAGATCTAGAGTTAGCCACATTTATGTGCGTTTTGAGGTGTAATGTAGGCCAGTTCGCTGGAGAACCGGGTCTTTCCGAATCGAACCGGTTTCTGGAATTCTGGAGAACCGAACCTAACCGATCGATCCTCATTCGGAACCGACAGGTTCTCCGGTGAATGCTTCGAACCAAACCAGGGATCCACTCATTATACATACGAATTGTTTGTTTAATTCATGATTGGTTCAAACCTTTCACTGGAGAACCGGTCGGTTAGGAAGGTCGGTTCGGTCGGTTCTCCAGTGACCGGTTCGGTTCGGGAGAAACCCGATACTCGAGTGAATTCGCCAATGTATAACTATACACTTACTCATTTATTATTGTTTTGTATGGGGGGGGGGGGGGGGGGATAACATTCTCAACAATTCTACAATTAATAGAGCACTTATGTTTGTTTCGAGAAATAAGTAAAATACGTATTTTTCAGTTCCCAGTTTGTGGATGAGGACGGTGATATAGCACACGAGTTCTTGGCCGAAAAGGCAGATGGAGTGGGTCAACAGCGGCGATTATGTAGAATTATGGACAATTTGACACCAAAGGTCAGTTCTCCTAATAAATGGTCGATTTACAGTCAACATTGACAAATATCAAGAAAATGAACAAGAAACGGTATCCCTTTTTTCAAACTCGAGCCAGTGAACGTTTGACTCACTTTGAGTAGATATGCCCTAAATATGAAGAGGAGTTAAATATTCGGTTTAAATGAAACAGTAATTTCATTTGACCAACCATATTCCAGTAAAATAGCTCGAATAGTTGAGAAAATTCGAGAACCCAGTTACGTGTTCGCTAAAAATGAGAAAATTCGTCTATTTTTGTTGCAAAATCATTGATTTCACGTTTTCAAATCCAAAAACGGACTATCTTACGTCGACTAATCGGACTTTACTTGTGCATGTGACCAACCGTTGGCGTTTCCAGGGCAAGGAGCCCTATGCTATACCTCGACTCAGCCCCGACCTACCGGTAGTCATGTATGAGCTGAAGAAATAGACTATAGCTAGCCTACGCTTATCGCCGACTTCAGACGGTCGAAAACTGAATAGATCTCTCTCACTGCTGTGTTCATTTTGTGCTTTGTCAAAGCTCGTTTAGTCATTTCATGTGTTATTTGCCCTTCGTGATCTTACTCTAGTTAGATGTAAATGCGATAGTATTTTGTAGAACCCACTGTAGAGCTTGTTTGTAACGCCTGAATGTTTATCTTCTAGTTTTACCCTTATATGATAGCTAGAAGCTCAAACACAATTGTTTCAGTGAAATCGAATCATTTATCAAATGCCATAAAATGTTTCATCATTTCATAGTTCATTCGTAATCACAATTAGCATGCAATAAAAGGACAACATGGTTACATAAAACATCGTCAATTAGGGGGAAACTTGTCAATATTTCCTCTACTATCTATATCAAAATCTATAAATCTTTCACTGGCATATATTATGGCAAGGAGATTACACATCATTCAACCCGCGCTCATAATTGTATGTATATCTGGACTGTAATAGACGAATCTCTTTGAATTAATACTCAAAATTGAACGGTTGTCAATCAATATTACACACACTCAGCGAAAAACACAGGCGAGCTTAACTGTTACACGCTGCCTGTAACATTATTCAAAACACTCACTTTTTCGAATTTAGCTACGATATTAGTCTTTGGGGAGGCTTAAATCGAATAATTTGTGAAGGTATGTCTATAGATAATCTCTTTTCGCCGCTATCACTTGCACATCTCCATGGGGCCTCGGCATCAGACGGGTATCGAACACGTAGCTGTCGCGCATCAGCTGCTCCACGGCTAACGCAGCTCCAACCGAACGATCCATTCTGAACACTAACACTTGAAACCAAAGTTTAGGTTAAATTTTAGTATCCGGTTTTACGCCTCATAACTTGAGATGGTTAGCTTATAGCTTCCTTATGAACGAAAAACCGGAGAAGAGGTTGAAATACCAAAACACCAAAAAAAACCGGTAAGGTTTGTTTAGTCCAGGTAGGTCAAGTTTACCTGGAAGTTTGACACGACAGTGAAAATCACATTGCATTCTACTTTGAGTAATTGAAGTAAACATCCTACTTTGCGGTTGACCAACAATTTATTCTCAACTTACTTTTTGAGACTCAAGTCGGCACGCGGTACCTCGTGACTGAGAGCCATCTCACGTGCAATACGTCGCTCCTCGATACGCCTGGAATATAAATGAAACGTTAACCGAAATTTCCCAAGATGAGCAGCCATGCTGCTACCGTCACATATTCAGGAATGTGATGTTCAGATGTTCGTTCATCGTTTGGCTATCGCGCGAAGCGCTGTGCGAGATTCGTCTTTGGTCCGGCTAATGCGCGCTTTCATTTTTTTAGTTCACTTTCAAAAAGGTCCAATTGTGCAAATCAAAACTTTTTATGATTTGCTGATTTTCTATGGCACATTTACAAGCTATATTCAAAATTTGAACGAAATTGATAGAGTTTGAGCCGAGTTATGACGTTATGCGCTTCATGCAGAGCGCCAACTTCCGTCGTGTGTCTGTGTGTGTGTGTTGGTGCGCACTCCTGGGATATTTTTATGTGTGAACCGATTTGACTGAAAATTTGGGACACGATAGATACCCCACTCGAACTTTGGGGGCGCAAACTTTTTTCGAAAAAAATTATTTTTCATTAAGTTATAGGTTTTTGAAAATGTCTCTGCGTCTCTTCATTTCGTGCACTCTCTCGCCCTCTCTGTCGCGGTAAATCAAATTGCGTTATAACTCAGCTCAGTCCTAACCAATTCAAGTAAAATTTGGAGTATGATACCACGACATGAACTGACATTGATTCAGATGTAAGTCTTCTACTGATGACGTCATCGAGGATTCTGGAGCTCGGATGACGTCATAATCGAAAAGTGCAAAGTTGATGTCACATATATTTTCAAATGATGGTAATATCTTAGGAAGGGTCAATTAATGGTGAAACTCAATCTAAGAGTGACGTATTCTGGGATTCTGGAGACCAGATGATGTCATTTTTGAAAAGTGCAAAGTTGACGTCACAGGACTTAGGACAACTCCCCCCCGAGTCCCCCCAGTTTTGGCTCTCTCTCGTTAATTGAGGTCACCATCGGCCACCATGGTGCGCAAGAGTGAACTTACAATACAACCAAGCATGACACACAGTTCAGATTGAAATTTTTCAAAATGAACAAAATAAGGCGAGAATGGTGTCATTCGACTCGGTATGATACACTTAAGATCAATTATAAAGTTGTACGCGTTATCCGCCCCGTTTTGAGGAGTACTGTGATCTCAAGTTGTAGTATAACCTTAGAATTTATCTTTTTTCTTTTTGTAAACGCAGTACAGGTTTTGAAAAATTCAAAAATTGCTTATAATCTGTTATTTCATATGAAATTAAGTATTTCAGAGATAGATTTAACTACTTTCAATATAATGCCATTTTGATTATGATTCTCATAAAAATTTGTGAATGACGGATTTAGAGTTACTGTTTTAATTCTGTAGTACCAAATTCGTTGAAAGGGTATCACGATAGATGAACCTCAACACACACACTTGATTCCATCATGTCTCTTTCCATCACCCATTCATACTAGACTGATTCTACACCCTTGTTCATAGTAGACCAGTTGAATTCTTTTCTAATCTCTAGATATCCGTGAAAGTAATGAGATTGCATGAATACAGACAACAGACTACATTGCCTGCCAAATACAGAAAGGTCTCAAACAGTTTTGTGTTTCATAAGTTATTTCGGCTTTTGCACACCTTTTTGCACAAATCTTGCTAGGTTTTGATACGGCTGCTCCAACTAGTCTCTGTATGTTCTCTCCTAGTTCAATTTTCCAATCAACAGTGACATATAGCGTACAAACTACTAGACAGTAGGTTTGAGAGAACAGCACAGTATTTGTCAGTCTTATATAGCAATCCTAATTTCTACTAGTAATTCAATTCAAGGTGCCATTAGTGTTTGGTATTCGGAAGTTTGCTAACAGGTTGATTAAATGTTACGACGTTTTATTGGAATTCTTACAAATATACAAGCAGTTGTATCCATTCATCTTTCATTACAATACTTCCAAAAAAGAATCATGAGACGGCCACCGTTTCAGTTATGGATGTGTTATGCACTATCGTTATCTTGCTATCCACGGATCACGTCCAAGCCAATCAATGAAATTAGATGAAACCTACTTGCTATACCTCAAATGATACACACAAAGGAATTTTGACATTTCACACCTCAAACTTTTATCATGTCACGATAATGTATATAAACTATTCTGCTGCGCAATAAGAGAATACTCTATATAGTTTTCGAAACTATTCTGTAATATGTTTCAAATGTGACATATCGCCAGTTTTTAGCTAGCGTTGTACAAGTACATGTAGTAAAATCTTCAAACTTTTTAGTGTTTTCTGACGCTAACTCCTACTTTGTCGAGAAACTAGCAATGTTGCACGCGTATGTGAACTTACAGACTTACAGTACAGTGCACTTAGAGAAGAAACGCATGATGACAAAATGATCTCTTGTGTTTCTTCAAATTTCACGTGCTATTGCTCAAAACGTAATCTGAATTGCTCAAAACGTAGTCTGGTACATCTGACATCCTTTCAGTAGAAGTCAAATGGTTTCCCAACTTCTGAAGTGAGAACTGACAAACAGAGTGTGCCACAGATAGACTGACATGAGAGAGTATATTATTTTCCATTACAACTAAGACTCCTACAGTATGACTACCAAAAGTTGCAGTCGCACTATCTTGCAATCTTCTCTCTGTCTGCTTACTGCTACTGCTATCCTAATACGAAAAGCGATCAGAACTTTTTTCAAGTAAGTATTGAACAGAGAGTGTGCACGGTTTTAGTCTCTGTGAGAATAAACTCACACATTATTAGCATAATTGCATAATATGCATTCCTTCTGAGTGTTTATAGCACAACTTCTGAATTTAACAAGTAGACCATGCGAGAGGGCTGCTCAATTAGTTCACAGTATGCATGAGACCAAACTTTTAAAGCGTTTTTTCTTAGTTACCGACTTTTGTATAGATTTGTTAGTTACCTAATGATAATAATGATGATAATCAGTTGGTAATCAATAACGTTCAATGAACGTATTAAATATCCTTCAATAAATATTATTCATGCATACACTTTTCGAAGTTTCATCAAGCAGTTCATAGCTGGTGATGTTCTTTCATTGAGGCGCGAGGCTTTTTTTCTAGAAAAGGTCACCCCAATTAAATTATAGACTGTACAAACTTAAGAGACGCATACAGTTAGACACTTACAGGACAAATCCATCGCGTGTCAGTTTTAGACACACTTCCCCTACGCATATTCATTATGGCTCAGCCTGACCTCTGCCCTGTCAACCAGCACCCCCCCCCCCCCCCCCCCCCCCCCAGCCTAATTACTGGTGGGGGGAGTTGTCCTAGATCCGACGTCACATATATTTCCAAATTATGGTAATATCTTATAAAGGGCCAATTAACGGTAAAACTCAATGTAAGAGTGACGAATTCTGCGATTCTGGAGACCAGATGACGTCATTTTTGAAAAGTGCAAAGTTGACGTCACATATTATTTCAAATGCTGGAAATATCTTAAAAATGGTATATTAACGACGAAACTTTATCTAAATATGACTTATTCTGGAATTCAGAAGACCAGATGACGTCAACTTTTGAAAAAATTGACGTGAAATATGTTTTCGAATGCTGAAAGTTTGGCCAATTCTACAACTAACCGGGTTTTTAGGTAACCTAACCCTTTTTTGGTAACCTATTTTTCAGGTTACTTGGTAGGTAACCTGAAAGTAACCTGAAACTAAAATCCGGTTACCGTTCAAACTAACGGTAAAAACCACATTTTGCCTTGGAAAAACAGGTAACCGGTTTTTCATTTTAGGTTACCAACCGGTTACCTACTGAGGTAACCTCAAAAATAGGTTACCAAAAAAGGGTTAGGTTACCTAAAAACCCGGTTAGATATAGAATTCACCTGAAAGTTTCTTAAAAATGGGATTCTGAAGGGCAGATAAATTAAGTTTTCAGAACTGCAATGTTGACGTCATATTTTTTTCGAATGATGGTAATACTTGACAAGTCATTCATTAAGAAAACAATTTTATCTGCACCGTACAGATCAAACCACATACCTACGGCATGTGTACAAAAAGAGAAAAATTCATGAAAAAGTGGGGGCCCAACGACTGTGAAATTTGTCTTCTGCTGTGCGCCCCTTAGACAGCTACTCTCAAATGGAGCAGCTACTGCTACAAAAACCGGAAAATACTTATATACTCAAGTATAACTGTTCATTACAAACATACAAAAGTCGTAAAATATTTTTTCAAAACTGTAAACTATAATATACAAACACAGATGTTAACTCAACGTAGTCAACTATAGAGATTCTGGTTTTGAACACAATGATTTGCAGTTTTGGTCCTTACTTCAACTCTAGGTGCTACAACACTTGGCATATTATTCAACAGTTGTTCTCTCTTTTACAGCTGTGACTTGTAGATTCTAGTTTACAGGTTTGAAAAAATATTTTACGACTTTTGTATGTTTGTAATGAACAGTCATACTTGAGTATATAAGTATTTTCCGATTTTTGTAGCAGTAGCTGCTCCATTTGAGAGTAGCTGTCTAAGGGGCGCACAGCAGAAGACAAATCTCACAGTCGTTGGGCCCCCACTTTTTCATGAATCTCTATTAATTTAGACCAACTCTATATGTAAACGGTTTTTTTGGTAAACTAACCGGTTTTTGATAACCTTTTTTTCAGGTTACCTCATAGGTAACTGGTAGGTAACCTAAAACTAACATCGGGTTACCGTACAAACTAACGGTAAGAATCACATTTTACGTTGGAAAAACAGGTAACCGCTTTTTCGTTTTCGGTTACCGACCGGTTACCTACTGAGGTAACCTGAAAAAAAGAGTTACCGTAAACCGGTTACATATAGAATTCATCGTTAATTTGAAGCACAACGATAAACATATACCTTAGCAAACCCTATCACTGCTAGACACTGTTAGGCTAGACTGCTACGGAAGGTCAACTTTTGATAAAAGAAAAAGTACGAACAGTTCAATCATCAATGGAATTGTGATACAGTAAGTCATAACAATCGGCTGATTAGCATTTTGGTAACCATTTTTCGGTAACCAAATTACCGTTTAGAATAAAGGTAAAACCAGCCCGCGTTGGGAGGATAACCAGTTTTTGATTTTAGGTTCCGGATAGGTTGCCAAAAAAACCGAGAAGATATAGAATTATTCACTAAAACTGACCGTGCAGAAGTGGCAGCGTAGTCGAAGGCGTCATTGTAACACGAACTGTCGTTGAATGGAGGCGCCAGAACAGAAGACTCGCCTGGCCAATCGGAACGACTGAAAACATTATTATTATTATTATTGGGTGTGAACTGATGAATGTTGTAGTTTGATGTCCACACACATCACAAATCTTATTCCGACTGTAATGCAATGGGAGCAAACTACAAACAGATTATGTGAATTTTGGAACCACATTACCATGTGGAAATAGATAAATGTTGTAGTCTGTAGTTTGATGTCCACACACATAACAGATCTCATATTCAGACTAAAATGCAATGGGGACAAACTACAAACACAGTATGTAAAACTTTAAAACACATTATTATATGGAAACAGATAGGTGTTGTAGTTTGTAGCATAGGTGCGATTCCCCCGTTACCTGACCGGGAGATCGTTAACTTTTATCGTAATTCTTCTAACTGGGCCAAAAGTTTCCCAACAATTCTGGATTCATTGAGTGTGTATTTACCTAGGGTGACCTAAAACCTTTCGCCTTTTATGTGGAGGAGGGGAGGGGATGTTCAGTTCTTGGGCCCCTTGTACCGACACTATACCACCTATGGTTTGTAGTTTGATGTCCACACACATCAGATCACAAGCTCATATTCCGACTGAAATGCAGTGGGAACAAACTACAAAAACCAACATGTAGTTTAGCCTTCCTTGCCAAATCTAACCATATACATGATGTGAAACCAAACGTGAACTGCAACAGCAATACAGGTAAAACCGCTTCCTTTTTATATTTCAAAGTTCTATTGAAGAACCTCGCAGTTAAAGATGTTTCGAAAAGAAGAACAATCAAAAGTTTTCAGGAGAAACTAACCGTTTTCTACAGAAAAATACGCTGAGTACACATAGTATGAGAAGTAGGAATAGGGCTATGATGAGAAGAATCACGGCGACTAGGTTGGTCGTGTAGGCGTCCCATCGCCACATTTCATAGTCTCCTGGAGAGGGGGATCTAGCAATTCTGGAATTGAGAAGAGATACTTATTTATCTATATAATAGAACACTATGTGCAATAGTGAAGAGAACAATTTACTTGAAAAACATATTTCCATAGATTCTGGTACAAAATCAAAATTTGGGTTACGATGACGAAGTATGCTAAGTTGAAGCTACTGAAAACGTTTAACAACCAAAAGTTCACTTTGAAGTAGAATATGAAAGATTTGAAAGATTCCCGCTCATGTAGGAGATCGACTCTATTATTCATCAGCAACTCTACAAGATAAAAGTTCGGCGAACCCAGCGAATGATTGGAATTCCTACTAAAGGCGCGGTTCCGGTTCATGATGCAATCATTGGCTAACAACGAAAAATGCTTAGGTGGCTATTCACTACAGAATAGGTAATATAGGTAGAATAGTGTCGGTTCAAGGGTTGGATGAGTTTAGCATCTTTCCATGAAAAAAAAGTAAAAAATTAATAGATCCCCCTAGGTAATTTTCCACAAACAGCAGCAATTTAAGATTAGCTATGGGTCCAGCTCAGTCAGGGGAAAAGTTTAGAATACCCTGGTCAGCTAACAGGGATATCGTACTTATGGCTGGTAAGAGTGGTCTGTTATTTATTGACACCCTCTGTGGTCAGCTGACATCATAAAATATGAGAGTGGCTATATCTATTATGACGGAACACTGAAAAACGCAATGTAATCACGTCGCGCAGTGGCGAGCTAATTGGCTGGTGAGCTAAAAAAAATTATTGAGATTGAACTAGAACTTATCCGAATTTGATTCCAAGTATATTTAAGTTAACGAGAGGAGACGGAATGGAAAAAACCAATTTGCGTTTAATATTTCTTACTTCAATAACAATTTGTTGAAGATAAAATAAAGCGTGAAGTTTTGGAAATTTTCTAAATGCGATACTACTAATGAAATATTTTATAGGATTGAGTAGGTATAAGTCCTGGTCAAGAAAATGCCAGACATAACTTCAGAAAGAACGGCTAAATGTTACAGCCGCCTGTCAAAATCGAATGTTTGCTATGGAAAGACGCTGGGAAGAACGGTCCTCTCTTTTTGGAGGAGGATACCATCTATTAGTCATAATTGGCTAATTAGATCGGAGATTTAACGGCTGATAGCTTTCACGGCAACTTGAAAAACCCGAAAGAAACGTAAAAAGCAAACGCGATTCAGCTATTCTTCCATACACATACTTTTATACAATATAACTAAATCAAATGAAATAGCGAGAGGAGTTTTAACCTCTTCTGAAACTGAAACATGATAATACAAATCTTTTTTGAATAATGTATATACACACATAATACCGCTGATTAACCACGTGGTACAACCGTAGAAAATTAAGAAAATAACTAAGATTCAGATTGAGAACTGTTAGAAAATGACTATTTCTTTTGTACACTGTGAAATGACTATGAATTTATGGCTAAAATGTGAACGTAAAAACTCGAAAATGGCGGATACGAGAGAAGCAAAAAGACATAAAAGCGTGCGATAGAAAAGGAGATTAATTAAGTTGGTGACAGCTGAAAATCGGACGAAGCAATAAAAAAGGAACTTCTAAGCAAAATGTGGAAAGAGAAAGAGATGAGGAATGGAAAGAAAATACATAGAAGAGCGCGAAAAATGATTATGATTGGGTTTATTAGCGAGATTAGGATGGGCGGTGGGCGCAGAGAGAGAGGGGAAAGAACGACAAAAACATGAGAGAGGAAGAGAGCGAGAGAAAAAGAAAAGAGAGAGAGAGAGAGAGTGTGTGAACAAAGAAAACCTATATGCATCGTAAGATGAAAATTTAGAAAATGACATCAGTTTCCTTGGCTCTTCTCTCGCGAACCTGAAACCAACAGGAATTAGTCACTCTACCACAATACTACAGAATGGAACACAAAGTGAAATGACATTAGTGCCATACTCTGATACCAGTTCTCCGAACAGCCGCGAAAATAGAAAAAATGGGTTCCTATTCGCCAAAATCAAGAGAATAAGCCCATTTTTGATACCAAACAATATGTTTGCCCACGTTTTGAAGATTAGTCACACCTTATCGGTGGTATGGTGTGTGATTCATACTAGCAGTCTATTGTTTCATACGAAAAGGTAAGATATAATTTTGATAACAACTGTAGTAATAATAATAATAATAATACCAAAAATAATAATAATACTATAAACTGGCAGCCCACCTCCTGCAATGCCTTGGCTGCATCTGCAGCCATCATGAGGCTCATCTTCCTTCCCTCCACACTCAGAGTTCGCATGGAACGCCTTTCCACCGGCTGCGGGATACTGTAATAGGGATTAGACCGTTGGTCATATTCTTCACCCCAATCATACACCGCCAAGGGCCTCTTAATCCTTCAAAATTCTCGAGACCCATCCTGGTTTTCTCGTGTCGCGACCCCCCAAATCGGCGATATTCAACTAATTTTCGTACGATTATAGCTGATTTGGTATGAAAATCGTTAGTTGACAGTTCGCGACCCCTACTTTTCACAAGGATTTGTTCGCGACTCCCCCCTTTATGAGGGGCCTTGGCGATGTATGACCCCAATAATCATTGAACAATAATATTTATCTTAGCCTTTGACCTCACATTTTAAATAACATTCTATCCTATTCCTATTTTATACAGATTATTTTAGATTACACAAAAACAGTCCCGGACGTTTTGCTCTATCATTTTGTTTTTGAAGGAAGTAAAGTTATCAAGGATAGAAATTTGCGTTATAGAGAGTCGTAGCAAGTGTTCAACCTAAACGAGGCATGTACACTTTACGTAATGGAAGAGTTGGGACTAAACTACAACAGCCACAAGTTTCCACATTTCGAAAACCAAGGAACAGGGTTAATAATCACCTGAAATGGGCCTGGATTCGCACCAGATACAACTCGTTCAGAAGACTTCGATCCGAAACCTGTAATATAATTATACAATATTAATCTTTATCTAGAACAATACATACAGAACACATCTAACATCATAATTTCGGGCAAGATATAGAAAGGTTGGTTAACAAATAGTTTAAGCGGAAGTATCGCTACTAGAACTTTCCAATCACGATCCATTTAGTCATTATGGGTCACGGTTCAACCATATAACATTGCGACACGTGAAAACGTTCCAGGCACATCAGTAAAATTCATCACTCACGTGTTACAATTTATGTATCAGTTTGAATGATTTCTAATGACCATGAACCCCAAGTGATAGGAAATACAGTTCGAGAGAGATGGAGACTTTTTCACAGGGAAATGTGTCAAAACTGGCAGTGTTCATTACTGGCGAACGGTTTATAAACTGGAATTGGCGCCAATCAATTTATCGCTGGCAACAACACCACTTTTTGTCGAATCACAATCTGTCACCAACAGTTGGATGGAATGGTACAATCGATGGAATATGGCGAAAACCAGTATCCGCCCGGTAAACTGAGAGAGATTATGAAAATAGCTGCGCCATGACGCTGCAGTTACACTTGAACAAGCAAATTTATGGAACTAGGTAGGTTCCGGTTCTGTTGGCATGGGTTACTGCTGGATTATTTGCGTCACTTTTGTCACTTTTGAATTTGGAATTTGCTGTTAAAAGTGGCAAGAAGCTAACAATTACAACCCGCTAATCCGCAGAACGGTGTTTGACTAACTTTACCACTCATACACACTGGAGTTGAACCAGTTGGAAGTGACAATTCAAATACTGGATAGCTCAGCCAGTTGCGAGCAACGAAATTTTTCCTTCGTTTTGCTTAGCTACTTTTTTATTATATTTAGTAGACAATTCTAAGCAACTCAGTTTAAATTGATACGTTAACGGTAGGTGGTAGGTCAAACATACCTCGTACCTAATTAAAAAAAAACACAATCAAAACTGGAAGTGGGTTCGAATAAGTCAGCTAAGAATTCAGCTAAGAATGATAGGGTTCCACGTTCAAAATCCCAACCGATCGAGTTATACGAACTGGAAGGGGATCATAATACGCCCAATATTATGTAATCCAAAAACGGGCCCTGGCTAAGCGGATATAACCAAAACGGCGCAACCCATAGCAACCACAATGTGTAATTGACAGAACAGATCCCAATACTTCGGGAGAGACATAGCACAATAACCTAATAAATAACGCTAGAGTCATAGGTTGGTGAAGCAGGTAATTTTTTGCTCCTACTCCAAATGTTGAAATTCTGGCGCGCCAAACGCGTATTAACCTTGCGAAGCGCTGTGCAAAATTTGTGGGGTACCTGAACTGAATCGGCTATTGAAAAAGTGCAAGAGTTATAACACCCTCAGATAGTTTCCACCCCAATTAGCTAGCCACTTTTGTAGCGGCGTCGATGAGAGGGGTCAATGAGGCCGCAGAACAGTTTGCGTCTCTCTGACCTACATACTCTCTCGTCGAACTAGAAAAGTAGATTGACTGAATTGGACCACTCACCTTCTGTAGCATTTCATAGAAGGAGGTCAACTTGCTGGTCTTCACACAACCGGGGTTCTCGGTGATTGCCTTGATAACCTGAACCAGGTCCTCCATGAAAGAGTCCAAGACGCCCTCGTCTGCCATCGCCAGCGTCACACCGACACGCGCCGCGACTGGCGATAATAGGGCATCCACGTTCCAGCCCTATAATATCATCAATTGAGAATGGAACACTCAGAATACTGGTACTTCTATGCGTAACAAACTATCTTAGACCGAAACACATCGTTTGCACAAGTTTGAATCAAAACATATTTTCCGAGAAAAGAAGCCCATTTCAAATGAATCATCATTATTATTATTAAGCCCGTTTAAAATTGTTCTGGCTATTTGGCCAATGCTCGTGGAAACAGTAGCCCAATTACAAATCTGTGGGAAGACTATATCTACTATAATAATCAAACAACACCATTATTCATTTTGGGAAACAAATCGAGGGAGCATAAAAATTACCTTACTGATCATCTTTTCGACTACTGTGTACGTATTGACAGTCAGACAGGTGAATGCAACCACACACACGTCTGCGGAACCCTGGAAAACGTCAGGAAATAAAGACAACAACACATGACGATAAAATGAGTTCCTACGATTTCGTTATTCTAAAATTCTAATAATGAACAGACCACTTTCGTGCAGAGCTTATTGGTGAACCACTACCTTATCTAGCCTACACACGGTTGGGACGTTGGAAGGCTGAGGCTTTAAAGTGTAAAGTATGATTATTGATTAGGGAATTAGTAGACTGAATCGATATGCATGTTTCACACGTTCGCGCCTACGAAGCTCGAAGTAAGAACTGTAAACGAGTGATTCCAACGACGTGCCTTCAGTTCCACCAGCTGCGTGTCCAACAACAATTCGGCCAGTCGTCTGGTGGTTCCAACCACCCGATTACATGCATCAGAATATCCATCGCGACCCTGAAACTTTGCAGAGTACCGAATATTGGTTTCGGACAGAAAATTTAGAAAATACTGACACTTTTGACAATAGAGAAATGGTTCTTTCAAGCTGCATTCCAAGGGACTTGATCGAAGATCATCGCATACACTAGAATAATTCTCCAGAGGGGACTCTCTTTCGAATGAAATACGCAGACGGCAATGATTCTTCATTGAAAGGCAAACATTCAGTTCGCCTGAAAAGCAGCCCTTTTACTGACATTCTCTAGCTGATTAGATAAGAGTTGCTAAAGTATGGGTACTACGGGTAGACACGCTCCAAACCGACATACCATACGAGTGAATTCATCTATTTAAGTCAACAAATGTAGCAGCCGCCTAAAAACTCGTATACAACCACATTGTCCAAACTTAGTACGTCTTTCACTATCTATCCTACAAACAGACACGACGGAGCGTATCGTAAATTCTCACAATGTGCGAACTCTGTGAATATTGTATATTATTTGTGTATTTGAGAGCTTTCGATTGGAAACAAATACAAATGTAAAACTTTCACTTAGTGGGGATTGGGACAAAACATGAGTTCAGTAAGAAAAAACTAACCTTTCTGAGCAGCGTTGCCCAGGCTGTAGCTATGGCTCCACCATCCCGACCGCCCGCTAGTGTTGGAGTTCCATACAGACCACCCACCTGCAAAACGAACTCAACACGAAACACACTTGACAGCTGTTTTTAAAATAGTTAACTTAGAAGTTGACCTATGCTTGTTAAGTTGGACAAGTGCTTTGTTTGGGTTTAATGGCTAGATCCCTGAGAACCTAATACATGCCTGCTGACCTATAGTTCGTTTCACCAATCGATGACTTTCTACAGTAATCTTTCAGAAACTCACACGCATTTATCTAGTCAACAAACAGAATTTAAGTTTAACTGTTTTGTATGCTTGTAGTACCCAAAGTGGAAAACGAAATCCCAAAGTTTTGACTATGTACAACACCTACAATATATGATAAATTCCCTTAAAAGTTTTATAGTCTTACTGTAGAGGGCTATTGTTTCGTGAAACAGACTATAAATTTATCTGTAGTTTGATCTCGTGAACACAGCTGTAAACGTGAATCGTGACTAAAATGCAGTTTTTTCTACCGCAATCCAACTACAAACACCCAGAACCACATGGAATCACTGTGTTTGCATGCTTCGGCCGAGCTCGAGCGTGATAAGAGCAATTGTACCAACCGCAATATGTGAACTTCATCATACAATCACACACTCATAAGTTGTGACTAATCTACAAAAAGGATCCAGTTGTCTCGGTGAATTCTATATCTAACCGAGTTTTCAGGTAACCTAACCCTTTTTTGTAACCTATTTTCAGGTTACCTCAGTAGGTAACCGGTTGGTAACCTAAAATGAAAAACCGGTTACCTGTTTTTCTAACGCTAAACTTGGTTTTTACCGTTAGTTTGAACGGTAACCGGATTTTAGTTTCAGGTTACTTCCATCTTACCTACAAGGTAACCTGAAAAGAGGTTACCAAAAAAGGGTTGGGTTACCTAAAAACCCGGTTAGTCGTAGAATTGGCCAGTTTTCTCATATGAATAAATGAATTTATTACGCAAGTGAAGCGTGTGATAAAAACTACTTGGAAATAGATAACTTCATGGATGAGATATAAGTATGTAAAATAGCATGGTTAGGCGCAGAAAAACGACAAATGCGATACTCGATATTAACAAAAATGGATATTTCTAAAAAACGTACCCATTTACTGTTGATGAAACATTGATGACGCAGAAGACTCGGCTCGCGGTACATCAGCACTGAACAGGATCGAGGACATTGACCATACTGAAAATGGCGACGAATTGATAAAACTGGCGGAAAAAGTCATCCAGGGCTCACAATGAACATAGCTGTGGTGACATTCAAATGTACGAGTCATTTTCGATTGAATTTTCAAACTTTTTTAGGCATACATAGCAAGTTATTATTCATAATACATTTGTAAAACAAACCAAAACCATTACAGCTCAGCTCGAAAAACCTGGTTTCCAAGACAGTATAATTTATTAAATAGTTTCATAACATGCAGGTGGCACAGAAAGGTACATGTGTTCGTACCCTGTGCAGGTCAACTGCAATCGACGAGACTCCTGGCAGCCGAAAGTCGAACGACGGTGTACTGCAGTTACAGTACTCCATGAAGGGCATCACGAATCCGCCCAGAGTAGCATCCAGATGCAGGGGAATTCCCGATTGAAGCGCCAACTGAAAAAAGCACGATACAATGATGATGATCATAATAATCGATAATAATATTAGTCACCTTTCGACTTTTTCCTCAAAAAGGTTTTTTTTGAAACAATCGGATCACAAAATTCGTAAATTTGATACATCGGGAGTCAAAAAATGAGATCTTAACCAAATAGATCGTTCTTTCGAAAAAGTAGGTAAGGGGAACCCCATTGTCGAAAATCGGGTCCCACGGAGGGAAGCCGGTCACAAAAGTCAGCTGGTGTATGATATTATTAGTAGAAAATAAAAATAGAATCATTTTACCGTCCTCTTCAATTCTCACCTATGAACTTATTTAATATTAATGAACAATTGGTACTAATTCTGTATGGGATAAAATATATTGGTTATTGATTATGAATGCGTTTATAAGTGAAGAAGATTTTCCTAAACTGCGATGTGAGAAAAAACGGAGTTCTAAGCATACATTTCCTCAAAAGTATACAATAACAAAATGTATTTTAAAATAAAAATCGCACCTCTGACAGCTTTTCTATGGGATCCACGGTGCCAGTAATGTGATTTGGAGCAGAAGCCACGATCTACAATGGAAATACAAATACGACCAACTTCAACCATACATCAGACTACAATTTTCATATAGAACTTGTTTTTGCAAAAACTATGAAGCGGTCTTCGTTTAATGAATGATTGATCCAATACCGAAAGTTTTGCAACTCCCAGTGTTAGTTAACGTGGTTAAAGTTTGGAATAAGTAACGTGAATCTTTGCAATAAAAACAAATGGAATCGTCACATAAAATGTGACTATACCTCACGTCGTAATTGACTGCACTTATTTTCGAACTTTCTAGTGAGTTAAGGTTTTCATTAAGGCTATGCCTACCATGCAGGTATCCATTCCAATTGCAGCCTTCATCGCCTCTACATCTGCCTTGTCATCTTCTCCGACCGCAATACGCCTGCAACAAATCAGAATGAGTGAAGACATTTAAGGAAGGAATGGAAGTATTGAAGTCAAAAAAACTGTATTCCAAAACAAGTAATCAATAATCAAATATTATCAGACTAGTGGTAATATGGCTACATCCTGAAAACCTGACATGTTTTCATCGGTACAAGCATCCACGCTCACAGTTTCATACTTCGAGCCTCCTCAAAATCTGTAGGCAGAGAAAAACGCAAAATATGAGTAAGGTTTCCCACTTTCCAAAGAAAGCCTATGACGGCCTCTCCCGCTGTGTTTGTAATTTGATCCCGTTGCTTTTTGGTCAACATTCCTAAACTATGACGTGTATCGAGATCAAACTACAACAAAGATTCACCACTTCACCACTAATCGTGCGTCCCTCGCATTTGGCGGTTGAGTAGTAGTTTTCTTACACGTTTCTCGGAATGAGAACGCAGATGGCACAACGAGCATACGTAAAATACCCTCCAATTTCGATACTGACTGATGCTCACTTTTTACAGATTTCGATCGACCGACGCATGGTCACTTTTGGGGTTACGGGGAAACTCTATGTCTGAGAAACTACGAGGGGTGACAATTACACGGCATTTTTAGTGACACATACTCACTTTTTGGTGTTGCTCACGCTCGCTTTTCTCGAACTGATGTGAAGGTATTTTAAGTATGATCACGAGCAATCTCTAAATGCCTATCTTACCCTCTTGTTATACCGACCTGACTATCATTCCGAACATTTCTGCGGCCTTCTCCAGAGAAGCGTGTGCCGTGGTGGGGGCTATCAGCTCCGGACGCTCGGCACCGCGGGCCAGCGCACGATTACGGTAGGCTGAGACAGAAATTATTGTAGCAACTACGCATTACACAAGCAACCGGATTGATATATTATTAACTTATATGTATCACTCGCTGTTTTATTAGTTTTAGACATCAATTCATAAGTCATCATTCCGTCGCCAACTTGATTGTTATACAGAATATTGATAAACGCATTATTATTATATCAACCAAAATCAACTTGGCGAAACTACAGAGCTACTACCGGAATGTGATTTCACCCGACGTAAAGTCTTCATTCCGCCAACAAAGACTGAGAGAGGCAGTCATGACCCCTTACGAAATTGACGGTGCGCTGTCCATAAGAGCCTATATAAAAACATGTTCTGACAACCACATGCAATATATAGGCGAAACAAGCGCATGATGTAAAAGTGTAGGATGGACAATTAATATGACAAATGATGTTGATGCTTGAAATGCTACTACTTCAGACAACTCAGAACGCAGCCTCACCGAGACATGCCAGCAAGGTGGCTTCAGTGCCGCCACCCGCAACTACTCCACACGACTCCGAACCGCCATGGAACATGGAACACGTCATTCGCAGAATCTGGAAACGTTGGGATGAAGATTTCATCCGCACCGCGTGGTTTCGTTTTCCCCAGTTATATCGTATATTCTATAAGTCGTATAAGTATAATATATTCTTAGATAAACTTTTTGGTCTCACATAGCGAATGAGAATATTTGATTGGTTAGAAAAAGAAACAAGCCTTTATCTGCACGTAAAGCGCAAAAAAACGTAAAGTTGATACGTTTGCGTTTCCTGCTCTACTAAGACGATGCGCTCAGATATGTGGCAAATGAAAATAAGACAACAAAAAGCATAATATTCTGTTCCCTAGTTTGTTTTCGATTATTCTAATATGCAAATACTTTATTCTTCTGTCGGTGTCACAGTTATTTACAATAATTCCCACCTCAGCCTCCATCTTCCTCGCACCGGGGAAAGCATCAGAACGATGCGGGTCCGAGTGGGAGAACAGTTCGTAGACCTGAACAGCATGAAATGAACAGTTGGTTATGAAATGGATGGAAATAGCTCACAAAATAACGTTTTCAGCGAGAAAACCTCTGCAAACGGCTCGTTCTCCTGCAAATCTGAGAAACTGTTGCTATTTCGGTTTTCTGTATATGAAAAAAGATGGACGTAGATCAACCTAAGACATCTTCTCATTTTAAAAAAGCCGTACACTGGTATTTTATTTACACAACCCTTTACCCTCGGATGATAAAAAGAAACGTTTTCGGCCAAACCACTGGTGGCGAAATAGCGCACAAATCGCGGTGAGAAAGCGTGAATAAAAAGAAAGCTGTGTGCGAGCCCCGGACGACCAACTAACGTTCTTTTTGGATAATTTTGCGAGAACAGAAGACGTATAAACGAGACCATAATAAGATAAACAACCGACCTGTGAACAGACTTTGCTATCCTCCTTTCTCGTGGTCGGATCATAGTGTTCCATGTAGCGTCGTTCGCCCATGGAGGCGTATTGTCGTGCTTCGGCCACTATGTCTTCACCCGAAAGTGGCCTTTCCGGCAGAAACTTGTAGAAATCACGAATCTGGAGAAAAATAGTTCCATATCATGTCCCAGTTAATAGAAGAGCCGCTGTTAAAGCGAATAAGGCAGTCCTCGGCGAGAGAGAGAGTGCGCTGATAAGAGAGGCGGGCACATTCTAAACCGACTTTAGTAACACACACAGGAAATGCATTACATCAGGCAATTATTTAGTGAGCACCTCTCGATTAATACGCGTTTCGTGTACTTTTCCGCTGGTTAGAGCACACTCTAGCATAAGAACGAGAGGGGTATATCATGAGGTGCTTACCGGGTAACGCAGATTAATACGGCGGTCTACATATGCAACCGAAGTGCATGGAACCAAAAACAACTGGGTTGGTTTTGTGGGCAAGTTTTAGTTGCTTTTCAAAGGCAGCCTAGACTACATGCAATAAGTTTTTTTTGTATTGTAAGGATATTTTGGTTGGTTGCAATGGACCGCAACCAATGGTCAGCCCACGAGCAAGTGAGTTAATTTTTGGTTGCATGTGTAATGGGCGATGAATACCTCGTCAGAACTAACCCTATCGAACTGATGTGTTTCTTCCTCAATTTCCAGCCGGAGTTTCTCCAAATCCGCCACCACTCGTCGACGAACCCAGGGCAGGGAACGGACCGAAGAATAGGCCAGCCATCTGCAAATGACGGATTAAGTGTTATCGATGAATCACAAAAGGTACCGACGACAAAAGTAACCATGAACTAATACATGCCCAAAGTAACCAAGGTTCATTAAAGTAACCGAGGGCATCATTCCATCAGTTTGTTGAACTATTTCAAAAATAACTACTTCAAAACTTGGGGAACGAGACTGTCTCTATTCAAAACGAATACCAAAAACATTTTTCTATATGGTATCTTCAATAATATAAATAGTATGTATTACTTGAGTCTTTCCAACATTGACATTTCGGAGCACATCGCACGACGAAGCCAGCCCACCAGAAAACAGAAGGACACCGTATATGAGACCAACTGAAATTGTACGATACAATAGTTACCAGTTACCGCACTGAATTTTTCGTGAACCAATCCGCAAAACCGGGTCCGCGCAACTCGGTAAGAACGTTTCGCCACACTCGGTATGAACCTATAATTGCGCGCGTACTACCCCAAACTACAATACAGAGCTCAGCTCACGCCTAAGGTTAGTTACAATCTTCGGTTACAATATGATCAAATTTCTAAGCAATGCAAGCGCTCTCACTTCTCAATAAAGCGTTTTCCGAGATATATTATGGAAACGTTGAAGATAGGGACGCTATTCTGATCTCGAACACGAAGTATCAAAATCAAAGTATTATCCACTACTTCTTCTAACTTTCCCCAGCTCTTCATTGTAGTTTGATCCCGAGACACTCCCTAATTCACGATTATTCACGGAAAATCGACGGGATCAAACTACAGACACAGAGGCATTGGGTAACATTCACCGTATACACCAGTGCGTACTCACCAATCCTCGGGAACCTAAAATGCCTTCCCGCGGGAAGGTAGAAAATAGTGTACTGGTGAGGCTAGGGTCCAGAGGCGCGGGTACCTTTTTTTACCTTCCCGCGACATTGGTAATTACGGTCACTGTTTTAGAAGGAGCAAAGCCTATATTCTCCTTTCCCCACCTGCCAGGCCTCGAATCCATTGCAGGATCGATTGAATCCAGCCCGCAGGTCATCGACGACCGCCAGAAAAACGCACCACATCGTCTGCAGCTGTTCCTCCATCTGAAACTTATTCAAATTAATTTCAAGGTTATTATATTTCACTACTAAACCTCAATGCACAATAATACACTCATAGGGAAAGACCGAATCTCATCGTTGTAGTTCCGAATTCCAACCGAAAATTGATGCGATCCGAATACAAACATAATAATGCGATAGCATGGCATACACCGTATGCGTTTAGAAGTACTAGACGACAAATTATGACTTACGCAACTTCATCATTTCAAAAAGTCTCTAAATTTAAATACTAGAGGAATTATACTGGTGGATACAGCGGCAGCTGCCTGTAAGGCTTTCTGTTACTACCACCGTGTGTCAGCAAGAAAGTTCAAGCGGTTCACAGACATCTCACATCTGTTTAGCAGTTCTGATAGTGATAAAAAAATATGTTAAAGTGAACACAAATAGTGATTTAATGTTACACTGTATGTGTTAAATGGTTTTGTTAGAAACCATGCTGCAGTATTTGAAGACAATTTGAAATATAAAAGTAGAGATTCAACTCGAGTGGATACGAATATACATACGTTTTAAAATGTTTCATGAGACCGTAATTAACCCATACAACTGACATTGATTACAAATATGAATAATTAAACATGCAAATAACATCATTAACAAAAACACTAGAAAAACTTGATATAGAAACGTAGGTGAAACAACTTTGACAATCTCACTAGTGCGAACATTCAATCTATACAATAGCGCCGCAAGAAAAACTCTCGGCGTCAAAATAGCGATTACGATAAGGAGACTCGATGTTGCAAGGAATAAATTCAATAAGAACGCGTTATGAGAAAGTAACATCGAATTACATCACAACAGAATGAATAAAAAGACTTTTACGATTTCCGTGAAAACAGTTTTCTCTCTAGAAGATTAACGCATGCCAAAAAAGTGTTGGTAAACGTTTTGCCCTCTTTCTTCCCTAAACAAAAACATCAGTGAACGTACACAATCAGGTACGATTTCTCATAATCCGAAAAATGATCAGATATTGAAACAACGTGTCGAGAGCTGTGTAGTGATCAGGAGATTTCTTGTTGATAAGATCAGGAGGTTTAGCGACCTAAAAACAACTGAAATTTAAACCAAAATGGTTCTCCTCCAAACCCTATCAGCGGCGGTGATGAATTCACGCATAAAATACAAAACCAGCGAACTCGACAAAAAACTTACTTGAAAAACTACGAAACTAATCATTCTAGAAACATGAACATCTCTTGAACTCACATAAGCTGGAAAGAACATCTGCATAAGTTCTGTGAGTAAACTGAGACATTGCGAAGCAACCTGAGAGGGTTCATACTCTACCTGTAATAAAAACTAAATAACGTGAAACTTGTCCATTTTCGCCACAGCGCAGCTTCACTGCGTACTCATGCATGTAGTTGGCGTTGGTTGATCCTTTTGTGTACAGTTTTTAATTTATTTATGAACTATGCGACATTACATAATGAATACATGTACAATTAGTAAAAATTGGGGGACCAGGAAGTGTGTGAGTTCTGTTCGGTTTCACCGTTTTCAGCAAAAAGTGAACAATACGAGGTAAGGAGTGTGCAACAAAAATAGAACAATACATAGGTTCGCACAACGGTTCACAACGTACGTACGTTCAACCACTCATACACTCAGGCTAAAATCAGGATTTTTGTAATACATGTTTTTTGTGAACCGTTGTGCAAACCTATGTATTGTTCTATTTTTGTTGCACACTCCTTACCTCGTATTGTTCACTTTTTGCTGAAAACGGTGAAACCGAACATCACACACTTCCTGGTCCCCCACTTTTTACTAATTGTTCTCTTTTTGCTAGTTGTACTAGTACAATCACTCATTGACTATAACAATCAGAACGAAATTTGAAAATTGGTGACTATCAAACATTCTGACTACTGGGCGAAGTTTCGAGTTCTCAAACGGTGTGATCTTGGTTTTGCAAATTATTTTTTTGCGCCAATTGACCTCTGAAATTGGCGTGTTAGGCGAGACTTGTAAAAACCACAAACCGTACTTTTTCACCTATTTCATGAAAATCTGAGTTTTGTGAAAAATATGGGTCATTACAGTACAACGCAAGCCTTCACTTATTTGGCGCCAACGGGCGCCAGCGTTTGGCGCCAATAATCATACATGTTACTCCAATTGGTGAAAAAGAACTGGAACGAACGGTTTTGACCAATTAGCACAGTTTCCGATGATTTTTTGTTCGGAAACAATATTTTCAAATTAGTAAAAAGTGGGGGAACCAACAAATGTGTGAGTTGTGTTTGGTTTGACCTCTATATCAGCAAAAAGTGAACGATACGAATTGCTGTGATACTGTAGCAGAAGTATTCTGCAAAAATAGAACTATACAAATGTTGCACAATGGTTCACGAAGCCCGCATGATATTTCAGAAATTGCCGAAGGGTATTTCATGTGTGTTTTGACGACATGCGTGCGTTGTGAACCATTGTGCAACATTTGTATAGTTCTATTTTTGCAGAATACTTCTGCTACAGTATCACAGCAATTCGTATCGTTCACTTTTTGCTGATATCGAGGTCGAACCAAACACAACTCACACATTTGTTGGTTCCCCCACTTTTTACTAATTGTCCTTTTTTTGCTAGTTGTACTCCTACAACTTCATATGTTGCCTATTTACAGAGTGAATCTTGTGAACTCATTATATTATTATGGAAATCTCAGTTTTGTGTGTGCACGAAGCCGAATGCAGACCATAAAATTGCTGATGTTGTAATATAACGCAGGTTACTGGCTCTGTGACTATCAACAACTGAACAAAAACGCTAAACGTTCCGATTGACATGTACACCGCTTTTAGCGGCGATAAACGATGGGGATTGGCGCCATTGACAAATCTACAATTAGAGACACCAACTCACTTACAATATAGCCATTATTTCCAATACCACATCAAAAACCTTCGTTGAAATTTTTTTTTCATTCCTGCGTCAATTGACACACGCGTCTGGCGCCAGAACGAAACGAAATTTTCTAGGTTTGTGAGCTACCAGTACACACTACATGTGTCAATTACTGATTGGAGCAATATTCAAACTATTCAATTGTCAGTTTCGTGTGTTTTTGTTTTGGCGCCATTTGGCGTCTGTTCCGAGCCAGACGATAAAATTCGATTTTGAATTTGTGGATCTTTATTTCACATTGGAATATTCAATATCTGTTAACTTGAAACAGTTTGATTGACGATAACTGATATTTTTCCAACTTTGGCGCCAATTGGCGCCAGCGCACAATGCCAACAGAACTTTTTTTGATTTTCAGATTGAGCATCTGGTTGGTAGTAGAGGAGTCTCCCTGGTTGGTAGTAGAGGAGTCTCCCCGTTTTCCTGTTTCCACCATCCTAACACTACGTGTCCCATTCAGGTATCGATCAGTTTTCTTTCTACTCTAGTCTGAGCTGGTTGGTAGTGGAGGAGTCTCCCCGTTTTCCTGTTTCCACCATCCTAACACTACGTGTTCCATTCAGGTAGCTGGTTGGTAGTAGAGGAGTCTCCCTGGTTGGTAGTAGAGGAGTCTCCCCGTTTTCCTGTTTCCACCATCCTAACACTACGTGTCCCATTCAGGTATCGATCAGTTTTCTTTCTACTCTAGTCTGAGCTGGTTGGTAGTGGAGGAGTCTCCCCGTTTTCCTGTTTCCACCATCCTAACACTACGTGTTCCATTCAGGTAGCTGGTTGGTAGTAGAGGAGTCTCCCTGGTTGGTAGTAGAGGAGTCTCCCCGTTTTCCTGTTTCCACCATCCTAACACTACGTGTCCCATTCAGGTATCGATCAGTTTTCTTTCTACTCTAGTGTGAGCTGGTTGGTAGTGGAGGAGTCTCCCCGTTTTCCTGTTTCCACCATCCTAACACTACGTGTTCCATTCAGGAATCGATCAGTTTTCTTTCTACTGTAGTCTGAGCTGGTTGGTAGTGGAGGAGTCTCCCCGTTTTCCTGTTTCCACCATCCTAACACTACGTGTCCCATTCAGGTATCCAGTCTTCTATAAGTCGACTCAGACGACGAAGAGATTGAAAACCCGGGCCACTCGCGGCTGGGAATCGCTGGTCCGTATTCCCAACATGAATATATGTTCACAAGCAGTTCTCTTCCCCTCCTCCAAGAAGTTTCTCGCATGTCACTGGATCAATGCCAACAGAGCATTCGATAGTCCACCATGAAGACTTCCATGAAGGAAAGGGACCAAGACCTTACAAGAAACTGCTGCTACAAAGATCTGTGACATGTATGATGAACACCGCCTCGTAACGAAGCGACGTGAATAAATAAATATGAAATATGAAAATATGAATCTTACTTGCCATGTGATAGTTATTTAGTGTACCGAATTTCAGACGATTCCATTGACGCTGTCGTGAGTTTGGGTTTTGGCGCCATCTGGCGCCTGGTTCGATCGCCAGAAGAAAAATTTCAGTTTTGGAAAAAGACTTTCACACTTTCCAACAAATTATTCAATTTCTATTAGTGTTCAACATTTTAGTTGATGATAAATAGTGTTTTGCCGTTTTTGGCGCCTATTGGCGCCAGCGCCGGGCGCCAATGGTGATGTATTCATCTCAGATTTGGCGCGACGGGCTAACTTTTGCATCATAACTCATGTTTCAAATTTCAGCTAAATCGGTTCGGTAGTTTTTCCAATAGTGGTTTTTGGCGCCTATTGGCGCCCGCGCCCGGCGCCAATGAGGAGCTATACATCTCATATTTGGCGCGACATGCTAAATTTTGCATTAGAACTCATGTTTCCAATTTCAGCTAAATCGGTTCGATAGTTTTTCCAATAGTCGTTTTTGGCGCCTATTGGCGCCCGCGCCCGGCGCCAGAGATTACATATACATTTCATACTTGGCGCGACGAGCTAACTTTTGCCATAGAATAGATGTTTCAAATTTCAGCCAAATTGGTTCAGTAGTTTTTCCACTACGATGCGGACAGAATTTCGTGAGGGAGGAGGGACGAGGGAGGAGGGAGGAGGGACGAGGGACGAATTACGGCGGAACTTTTCAACAACGACACGAAACCATAACTCAGGCGAAAATAATCCGATTTGGCTGAAATTTTCACACAATGTTCAATTCGTGATTCTCTAACGTTCTCTCTTTTTAGTTTTCAAAAAAAGAATATGTTTGAAGATTTTTGTTAATTAAAAGGAAAAAAAGAGTCCGCAATGGCCAAACCAAAGACAACTCACGCAGAGCGCTTCGCGCTCCGCGCGATTTGACACCAAATGTCAAAAAAATGTGGATACTCAATCCGCTAGTCAATTAAATGTATATTTCTGACCTCTGTGAACAAATCCGGTCGTTACCCTACTTCGCTAGCGTCGTTCTGATTTAGCGCCAATAGGCGCCCGCGTTTGGCGCCAATTGTTAGTCATGTAACCATGTTCTGGAAATTAGCTGGAATTCACTATCATGACCTCTGTGCGAAATTCCAAACAAATACCAAACTTCTGGGGCTTCGCTAACTTTGGGGTTTACACATGTGTGCCAAATTTCAGCCGAATCGGTCCAGTAGTTAAAAAAATAATTTTCTATGCGGACATTGGACGAGGGACGAGGGACGCGCGACGAGCGACGAGGGACAACGGAAATTTTCATAACGACACGACAGCATAACTTTTTTCAACCTCGACCGATTATCGTAATTTTTTCACACAACATGTATTTAATAGATATCTAGCTCTCGCTCTTTTTAAATTTCGAAAAAAAATTTGTTTGAAGACTTTTGTGGTTTGAAAGCCAAAAATGGGTGCGCAATGGCCAAACCAAACACAACTCACAAGCAGCGCTTCGCGCTGCGCGCGATTAGGGGTCCTTCCACAAGTTTTCTGATGGCCGAAAATTAACGTTTATTGTGAAACCAGTTGAATACCAAAATTGAGTTAGATAGAAAACTGTTGCACATGAAAATTTCTCGATAAACGCACCTCAACTATAACTCCTTTCACAGCTGTCACCTGTGAGGCTGTCCCGACTCGAATAACGAAATCTCTCAACCGATATTGATGACCACTCAGCTGAAAACACAACACAATGGGTATCTGTGAACAACATTTGACTGAATGCTAGATGTAACCGGGTTTTTTGGTGAACTAGCCTGTTTTTGGTAACCGTTATTTCGGGTTAGCTCAGAAGGTAACAGGTTGGTAACCTAAAATGATAAACCGGTTACATGTTTTTATGACGCAAAATGTGGTGTTTACCGTTAGTTCGTATGGTAACCGAAATTTAGTTTTAGGTTACCTACCGGTTACCGGTCAGGAGTCAGGTAACGATTCTGTCAGGTAACCTGAAAAAAAGCTTACTAAACCACCGGTTAGGTTACCAAAAACCCGGTTACATATAGAACTGGAAGGATACGGAAGGAATGTACAAGAAACAAATTGAAGAAGAAACTGTCTCATTTTTAATATTATCATCAAATTTATCCACTTGTTTGGGATACTTCCAGTGCTATCAGCTCACCTCAAACTTTCCCTGACTGTCCGGAGTCAAACCAGCTGCCATCTTAGTGAGAATCAGATCGAATCCTCGGTCACAGATGGCACGTGGACTCGTTTTGATACTGTCCGTAGGAGCTGAGATACAAATTGAAAGTTGAATCAGAAACTCTACTTTAAGATAGAGCTAATGTTGGTATTTAACCACTAGAGTCAAGAAAATTGTTCCATGCAATCGTCGGACTAGCCGAAGACATTTAAAAAACGGTCCTCCCTTAGGCAAATATAGGAACATTTGTTATAGTGTAGAATTGTGAATAGATCGTATTCGAATTGAATAAAAAGTTTTGTTTGTAAAATAGTATACGAGTATACCGGAAGATTGACTGGAAAGTTCTCAGATAAACTTCATCTGTTTTTAGGGAAACTGAACTAGAGTGTCAACTAAATAAACTAACCAATTGAAAACGAGGTTTGGGGAAAGTTCGAATGGTGAAGGACATAGTTGATTTGCATGCCGGCCAGCTGAAACACGTGTTTATTGTATAAGGAATGTATACACTTACTGTAACTGCAGAATAAAAAGACGAGAAGATACCAGAAAAGTGAAGCTTGCAACCATGATTGTACAAAATAACTAGATTACTGATATTTCACTATTACGGTTAGAAACACCAAAAACTGCTAAACACAAACATTAGCAGCATGTTAAGTTGACGCCAATCTACCAGAGTTTCGACTAATGACTAATTCGATTAGTTCCCGTTTAAAAGATCGATTGGAACATTGCAGAAATACTGAACAGAACAACAACTCGTCTACTACCCATCCATCGGCTGAAAACATCAACTCTAGAGACAATTCTACGGAAATAAGACCAATTGGAACTTTTGTAAACGCTAGTTCCAAACTTTGATCCCAGAGGCAACGGCAAACTATATTGTTATGGAAATCGTGAAGGACCGAATGTATTGACAGACCTACAGGTGAAAACCTCCCTCGTATACTTATTCGAACATATTACTTCAGTATAGTTGTTTTCACACTTTAAAGGGTACCTTCTCGTTGGGAATGTAGGGTAGAGCGTCGACGTTGAATGTGCCGCAGGGTTCCGCGCCGCCAGCTTCCAAATGTCTTTCCACCTCCTTACTCGTCCCCAAGTACTCGAAAACCCAGGCAACTCCCATTTGGGCTAAAAAATCAATGAAGTAGAAAAACAAGTTAGCTATAAATTATGACGATATTTTCATCATTCGAAGTTGGCGCGAAATGCTGCCACCCACGGTAGTATACATTGCGAGCGCCACACGGCTTTCTTTCGCACTGTTCATAAAAATGGGTTTACACTCTAGATTGGTCAGTGTTACCATGACATTGTACTAGTCAAGTGCTAACCAAAATGAACCAATTCGTTTTTTTAAGAAATGATGAGATGAAGCAGAATCTACAATTCTGCGAATAATTAAATTGGGAAGCAAAATATATAACCGGTTGCAGAAACCAGGTTTCACAAAATCATGCACCATACTGAAAAACGTAAACCATGTTTATCTATAACAAAAAACTAACAACAAATGAACAAAAGCAGAAATATCAACACGCGATCCGCTACACTTGGTATCATACAACCAATACTCAATCCGAATCCCAAACAACAAAAACAAATACAATACAAGTTATTCCCAAAATCACAAACATAATTTTTCAGTTGAACAAATTGAAGGCGAGAGTAGCGAAGTAATAAGCTAAGTGAATCCCGTAACTTGTAACTAATAACTTCATGCTGAGATCACGTTCAAAAAACCAATGACTTTCAACTTTTACTCAATCCCTACTATTTCTGTTGAATGGCGTATCAGAAGCCTCCGAGACAACTTGGGTGAAAAAGGGAGCGTCCGCACCCCCCGCTGTCTGACTAGCACGGTTTCGCTCCCGATATCTGAAAAATTGAAAGCAAACCATAAATTCATTTCTGCAGTCAATTAGCATTTCACATTTCAAGCTATGTTTGAGAAGTACACTTTAATGACGGAAATAGTTTTGTGTTCAAGCTGTCAGGAAGAAGAAGAAGAAGCTATTCCGATTCATAATAGTTGCCATGTTTGCGCCATCAACATTTCGAGAGAGAGAAAGACCGCTAAGCACCATGATATAGTCATTCTCAATACAACGTCCACTCCCACGGCGTGAATTCAAAAATTTGTTTCTAACAGGCGAATGTTTTCGGAATATTTGAATGCAACATGGCATCAAAAAGTTTGTTGGCAGAAGTCGATGTATTCATTCAAAAAATTGTGCCAAGAACGTTCGAATGCATACTGTAGGATTCCACGAAAAATAATAACGTCTACAGCTCTCAGGTTCTTTCTAAATAAGATACATATACCATGCGCCAGTAAGGTGTGACTATATTACAAAAAAAAGTTTTTCGATATAAAAACCTGAAACGTGAAAAATTCGTTCAACAAATAGGCCAGGATTAGGTGAAGGGAACCCGTTTTCTGATCTTTTGATTCTTCGCACAACTACAACTTTCTAGAGTATGATAATCATATATATGTTATATTATTATAACCCCCTCCAACTGATGTAGATAAATAATTCATATATGTTATATTACTATACCCCGCAAACTGATGTAGATATAAATTCATATATGTTAGAATATTATTATCCGCACCTCTCCAACTGATGTAGATAGTTTATTCATATATGTTACCATACACCGCTTGTTACGTGTTCACTGATCTTCGTAAAAATAGGGGTCGCGAGTTGAAAACCATCAAACGTCATACAATTGACTAGTGAAAATTGATGAAAATCACAGTTTTTAACTGTTTTGGAGGGGTCATCACTCAAAATAGAATGAGTATCGCGTGCTTCCAGGAAAAATGAGAGACCCTTGGCGGTGCGTGTATGTATGTTACAAAGTATTAACCACACACCTCTCCAACTGATGTAGATAGATGGGAATGACGCTGGATGGTACCACGGTGACTCTTTTCAACAGCGGGTGCGAGGGAAGACAGTCGAACAGAAACAGACACACGTCGCCGGCACTCAACGAGGCCGTCTCAGCATAGTTGGCCATCTCGAAAACTCCTGAAATAGCAAATATTTATTCAACACATTCATGTACTCGACACATAATACAAATCACATGTTCTCTCAACTTATTGCTTCATGTGCTTTTGTGCTTTTTGAACGAGGGAGATAGAGCCAAAGTTCAGCGCGCAAAGGAAAATGTTAGAGTTAACGTGAAGTTGAAGTTGTCTCACCCCTCCTGTTTCCGGAAACTTTCCATCCTAAAATAGTAGCTAATTACAAATGTGAACAAGTAACCACATAGTTATCAAGCGACTGATGACCGAGTGCCCCATTCTTTTAATATAGATAATTAGAAAAGTAAACAAATAATATAGAATAGAAAGTGACCAAATCTTCGCTCAAACATAAGGATATTGCCCGAAATGCAACGACACATCAAGCTACAAACAGAGCGCGTTAGCGCCCAAAACTAGAAGAACACATATCCGGTCATCTACAGAACATCTCAATTACAAGAAAACATTCTAGACACGTGATCAGCACGTGTATACTCACCTGAATTGTCGCGTATCGTCACTGGATTTTTCGACGTCACAGCAGCACAGACAATGGACTGACCGGTCTTTCGCTCCAGCAAACTACGAATATCGTCACGTGCAAGGCCTTGTGACATACTGTGGCAGGAAAATGTTAGCACAAAATACAGAGAGAGAGAAATTAGTCGGATTCGAGTACAAACTACATCAAGAGGGCGCACAATAGTATAATCTGCATCTACATAGAAAAAGGCACTACAGTACCAATAGGTGAGCAATTTAGGTACAATCACAATTAAACAATCGAATGACACAATGGATAAAACATGATCAACTTGATCTATGTACAGCGGAATATTTTGGTTCAAAATAAGACCTAGAAAATAAGCACACTAAACGAACTAATCATTAGTAGTACCAGTGAAAGAAGGTAGGTCGAGGCATAACCATTCAGAGTATTACATCAGTTCTCGTAGTCTAAAAGAAGTTTAATCATCGGTTTACTATCGAGAATCTGATCAATATGCGGTCGCAGGGCGCGGATGGTCATTTCGGCGACAGTGGGTGCCGTCTGCGTATACGAGTCGTTGAGGAGGACGCGGTCGGCCGCACCACCGCGGAAACCCGGCGACGTCCAGGTGAAGGCGCGTAGGCCGCGCGCACGCACTCGCGCCTGGTACACAACCTCGTCCCCTGCAACGATTTCGGTTACCGTGTAACTAGGGTGGTTTAAGTCGGAATTTGCGAGTCGAGTCGAACTCAAACAAAATTGCGGATCTACTTGTTCTTCAATTATAAGCATAACTAATTAAGCATTTTTCACACATAGTTAACTTATATAACACTCTGATTTACTACTTTTATTTATTCTCTCTAAATATACAGCTGGAACTGACCAATTTTGAGTATTTCATTGAGCCAACACACGTCCTCTCCGCCGTCTCCACCATTCCACGTTAGCAGAGGACATCTGGAAGAAATGCATTCATTTATGGGGAATGACCAAATATTCGGAGTAGTTTGATCTCTGCACAAGTCATAATTTACTATTTGAGAGCGAGAAGCAAAGGGATCACACTACAAACACGGCTGCGATTAAAACCATAGTTTGAAAAGAACAAACATAGTTCTTTTCAATTATGATCTGATGGAATGAAAGTTTAATGAACTACTGATTGTGATAACATCACCAGCGTGTTGTACACCGTAATGAATTTATATTATGATTTCGGTAAACGAGCGCACCGATAAACGCAAATCGCAAAAACTGACTCTATTTGTCCGTGTGTTTTTGACCAAACCATCGCCACGGTCTCAGTCAGAGAAACAATCGATCCATTTCCTGTAACAGAATCCTATCTAACAACAGAATATACAATATACAAAACTACTACTTAGATGACATGCCAAATTTTCGATCATACACCCATACACGTAATATATTCAGAAAGGCAGTATTCAAAAAACCATACGCGTCCAGGTCTGGCTTGCATTATCAAATAGTCAAGAAAATGGGAATCAGATATCAGATTTCAAACTGATTTGAGCTGGGAAGAAGGAAGACATTGTTGAGTTGACATATTGACATATATGACTTTACCGATTACACTAAACTCGATCAATCGAGTGCGCCTGAATTCAAAACTAGAGCACAGTTTTTCTCTATAAGAGCTGGCTCGAAATACTTGAAGATAACCAAGAATAAAACAATGCCGCTATCTGTCATGAAAAGATACTTGCTGGAAACCGTTAACTAGGTTTAGAACTAAACGTATATGTTGTTACTCATTATTTGTAGTCTAATGCATTGTGGTACACCTTGTTCCGTTTCTGATTGTACTTTTGTGACAACTATTATGTATACATCGTGTTACTGTACTCGTTACTGCACTGTGTTCATATTTCATTCTGTGACAGTATTCTCCATCGTTGTATCTCAACTTCTGATTTCTTCTTACTTTGTCATATTTTTCACGCTCTCATCTGCGTAATAAATCATCATCATCATATTTCCCGACCTGAGACGGCGTTCTGTTCGGGGTTGGTGGGTTGAATCTTGGTGGCCTTTGATGCTATCCATTTGCATCCATTCACTTCTGGTTGTGGCTTACATGATATGAGTAAGCGATCACCTGAATGAGTGCCATATTATATATTTGGTTATGATTTACATGGATACAGCTTTCGGCCACTGAAAAGTACAGATATTCCTCTAATAGTCACTGTATGATATCTTAGTATTTTTTCTCAGTTCCTTGAAAGATGAAAAAGGAAAACGTGTGTAGTCTCTGTCGAGTAGTCACCTACACCCCAGCAAAGCTGTCCGAATAGCCGGGAGAAATCGAGAAATAGACTACTTTTTCACCCAAAATGAGAAAAATACTAATATTTCTGGTTTATTTCTGATCCAATGCGCGAAATCATCCATTTTTCGTGGTCAGACCCAAAACGTACTCTTTTTCGTCGATCAGTCGAATTTCGCTGATGTCTGTAGTCACCGTAATACATGAGATGAGTGATAAGTGTCGATATGGCAATTCGTTCCACGTTTTTTAATAAACAAATAAATAACTTGAAAAAAGTACCCACCTATTGAAAGATATGCGTTGAGTCGACTGACTTCGGTGGCAGAAAAGGCTGCTCCAGGTACGAATACAGTACCCAGTGAACAGTCTGTGAATGCGAAGGTTTCCGTCACCGATCGAACACTAGCCACGTACTGAAAGTAGTATTATATATAATCATTATGAACACTACACTGAGAAAAGTGAACGATACTGCTGAAAAGTATTTAAAAAAAAACAAAGCAAATGTTGTAGTTGTTTGTACCTGAAAAAAACAGGTTTCAAACAATAGTACTAAACTTAGGGAGGCACGCAGTCAATACACAACAGAACTCATTGCGTTTTCATGTGAATCCGAAACTTTCAAGCACTACTATTTACAGTATTCGAGATTTCACGTCTTCGTGTCTGGAATTGTGTTAATCTGTTAATACATAGTCATTTTCCAGTGAAGTTGTTGGCCAAAATAGGGCGGGAAATCTTGCATATAATTTCTGATGCAAAGTTATGAAGTTTCGCGTATTGAAAACGAAAAACAATGAGCCACGAGAAATTCCAAATATTTCTCAAACCTGTTGATGGATATTGTTCTCTGCGTGGCTCGTTTCATTTTTCCGTGAGAAGGCAGGAAAGTCGCCGCAGCCCACCATCTGCTCATGAGATTGAGGGGTCTTTGAGAGAGATATCTTGGTCGGGCGAAGCTGAAACATTGAAATGAAGCCGATCCACTAGTCTGGAATTGAGCCGAGCGACTGGTAAATATATCGAGAATAAGTAAATAAATATGCAAATTCTGTGAGTTCGACCACAATACAATGACTTGAACCCTTTTCGACCACAATACGTCATACTTCGCAACTTCGCATTTTAGTTACACATCAGTAAGGAAATAACTATGTCCTGCGCGTATGGAACTGAATACAAAGGCAGACATATTTACCGAAATTGGCGGAGAGGGGAGTTTTTTTCACGCAGTTGAGGCAATTTCACTTTTTTATTGTACTACAGGCCAGGTTACCAGAAAGCCCGGTTAGATATAGAATTAGTGAATTCGCCAACCTTAGTTGCCAGCCATTTGCATCCGTTCTTTCCATATTCGGCGTTAAAAAACAGGTATCTGTTTTTCTTTTGAAATCAGCAGCCAATTGATTACTTACTGAAATAACCAAAAATTCCAAAAACCCCGGTTAAATTGACGTACCTTAGTTGCCAGCCATTTGCATCCGTTCTTTCCGTCCTGTTCTACGGCTGTCACGTGAACGAGGTCACCGGACCGGTACCGACTGGTCATGTCCGGTAGGTGTTCTTCCGGAGGGATAGAGGCCGAGAGGGGACAGAACACAGAGCCCAGTTCCGTTGAGATGAAGGCGAACTTGGCCGTGACACGACTCACGCGCCCTACCGCCGTTGTTTTTCGTCCTACCATAGAGAACTGGAACAATTCAAATGGATTTGATCACATTAAAAGATTGAGCTTCTAACTATAACTGAGTCAGGCGCTTCTCGGGCAGAAGGCAGAAGTTGGGACAATCTTGAGAATGAACACTTGAAAAAATAATTTTAAAAAAGTACTTCGGATAGGTCAAGACCATATCATATAAAGAAGTGCAAGGACATCAGTTATTCAGAGAAATATTTATTCCCGACAATCAAACGATAATCATATCATAATCATATAATCTGAAAGGTGAAAACCTGGAAACTATGCCAAATAACAAGAGAGTATCAGGAAAAGATGAGCTAAATTGCTAAATACAACATTGTGTGAAGCCATCTCAATTGTAAACATGAAACTTGAAACAATGAACATGTTTGTTGAAAATTTGATATCATGATATGACAAAATCTAGAGATTCCGAACCGGATTTGATAACATACGGTTTGCAGCATGGAAAACAAAAATGATCCAGAATGTACGCCGAAGTGATATAAAGAGCCAAACTGCAACGAGTCTAATAGCTTAGGGACAAATGTGCTATTTAAGAGGAACACAACAAAGTCGGACACATTTCTGTCAAAACACGACCTCATTGACATAGCTTATGAACTTACAGATGGATGATAGATGACAGATGATTATTTGGTTTTCCGCTGCGAGTTCCTCATCGCCTTCTCGTTCTCGAATTGGCGGTGGTCGGTTCTGGTCAGGAAATCCATCTTCGTCAAATAGCCGTCCTTTCCCTTGTTGAAGGTACTCAACTCTTCCTGAACAGACATACACAGGTGAGCTTCTACTATTCGCCAAAAAGAAGTCAGTTTTTATATTTAAATTTGTGAAATCATTTTGCATCAAAAATAGTCAAATCCCTTCGAGTTCGACAAAATTGAATCCCGTTCATAAAGTTTTTGGGCTATTTGGACCATTTTACGTTTGAATGGATAAGTAATGCTACAACCTTTCATCGGGAATTTTGCATTCATATAGTCTATTCAATTGCAATGTAGACTACTACAGAATGCCTGTGAACTTTCAATAAAGTGATGCTCATCACTCTCAAGATAAACTTCGCACTCGGAGAAATGAATTCAAATGAAAGTTGAAAGTTGTCAAGAGGAAAACAGAAACGGATGCGAACATAAAAACTAAAAACATAAACAATTGGAGAACTTTTTTTTTCATGTCCATACTGTAGGATTCCGCGTAGGATTGGCTAGGACTAGATTTATATGCTATAAACCCAGTGAAATGCGACTGTGTGAAAAACACTCTACCGGTCCCAGATATATTATTGAACTTCTCAAGAAAACATTGGAACAGTTAAAAAAGAAACCGTATATTACTCTTCCTCATACCTCAATTTTATGTTCATCCTTGAAAGCTTTCCAGTCGTGGTTTGATTTGTCCAGAACCGACATTTTGGTTTTCTTTGCAAGTAAAGTCAAGGCGCCACCCAGTCCCATTCTTCTGAAAACAGAATACACATGAAATTCCCGTCATTTTTATTGTAACCAGAAAGAATATTATCATATCATGAGTGACATGACGGTTTACTTCCCTGTGTAGTGAGATTAACACCATCTGCAACAATTCACAATTTTAAAAACAGATAAATATTGTGTAAAATCGCAGATGAAATATACATCTGCTACCTTTTCTGATCGTGCCATTTGCCATATTGGAAGACCAGATTGGAAAGACTTTTTTGAACGAAAGAGGATTTCGTTTTGATCTTCCACTGTTCTCACTCTCATTACATCTTTCTCAAAAATACATTTCTCCAAGTTTCAAGGTCGGAAACTAAGAAGAAAACTAACTTTTGTGGCTGTTTCCTCGGACCTTCCTCCGCCCGTTTTCTGTCCTTCTCTTCTTTTTCTCTCAGTTCGTCCATGGTCACCTCTCGTTGAACTCTGATTAACAAAAACTGTAACTCCACTTTGATTGCACTAAACTCTTAATAGAAGAGTCTATTATTCTTATCTGAACGCTGATTCAAAAAGGTAACTCAAACCGTCCGATTATACCTGATACCTCTGAAGTAAGCATTTTATTTGAAAGAAAAACAAACAGATCTCACTAAAACATGGCTATTCTCTATTCTTCTAGCAGAAACGCGTTTTCGATTGAAATGTGTCATATGTAAACTTCATGATATTTGATGATATTCCAAGAAAAAACAGACATTTTCCCCGCAAATGTGGGAACTGGGACTCTTTTTTTTGGGTATTTGGACCATATTACTACAGTATGCAACCGATAAAGTAAACTAGGACTCACTTCACTTCGTCGCCGGCAAAATCGAATACTTCCGTGATTACAGTTGTATTGCTTCCATCTGAGATCGTTGGGGCGTTTTCTACTCCTTTAGCGACATGCGATGAAGATGAACTGAAAGCACGCACAGTTAGAGAAAGTGAAAGAGCGTAAATGGGATAGAATCATACGACAGTAAGGTGCGATAGTGACCCGTTTTCGGATTCAAAAACGTGAAACTAAATGCTTTTTCATCAAGAATCGGTTTACTTTCACAGTATAACCATAAAAATAAACTGTTTTTCGAAATGTTGTGGCTACTTGAACAATGTAACTGGTGTATGGGTATATCTCATAAGAGAGGAGCATACACCAGGTTCACCATAGATAGTCGCCCAACACACCAGAAAAATAGCGATCCCTCAATCAATAACTGCGAACTCCACTTTGCTTTCGTCATTTAGTTTCTCATTCGCGACCCTGAGCGATTTTAAACGAAATCGTACGCAAAATAATAAGCGTTGCCGATGTATACCCAAAAGTCACATCCCGGAAATTGCATGAAACAGGAACAAAAAAAATTACAACAACATAACAACTCTGCAGAAACAAAACTTGGTACGATAAAAATAACCGAATAAACTATCAAACTTGAAACAGATAAACTGACCACGGTTCCTCGTTGTCCTTTGGACTGGCAGAGTCCGTTTTCTCAATAGACGACACATCAGTTTCATCCTTTTTCGGCTCCGTCTTGTATCTGGACAGAATCGGGTCCTCGTCCTCCAACATGGCTGCGAACAGAGCATCGGCATCTATCTCGGCAGCAGCACTTGGTTTTGGGATTCTTTAAACAGAGGATGACTAAATCACTCAATCTCAGTTGCAAACTGAACTTGTAGTTTGATCTCGTCAAACGGTGGTATTTTAAAATAGCGATCGAAACTCAGCCGGTGCAGAATCAGGAGAAAACTACAAACTCAGTGGGACAAAACAGCATTTACCGTTGTTGGCCCCCATAAGCTGCCCTTAGACTGGCACTGGTTTCAGTTTGTGACGGCTAGGGCAGCGGCAGAGACCCACATTGACACCTACAAAACGTTACACTCGAAACCCGAATTAACATAGTTTTATTTTGGATAAACCAATTAAAAAATAGGTAAAACTAGGAATGTGACTTACACTTTTTCTTGAACGAGTTGTTTCTTTGTGTCCTTGGTTTTGATTCTTTTCCCGGTAACCAGTTCACCTTCGCCAGTTACCTCGTCAACCTAGAGAAAAGATCATGTGGTTTGCACTCAGGAACAACAGAACCCTGACACAGGCGGATGTTTTGTTCAACTTAATTAATAATTCAATATTCGGGATCCAATCGCGAAGTAATTTAGTTCATCCCGCATTCTCTACTCAAGAAAGAAAAAAAACTTACGACGATTTTGCGAGCAAAAGCATTTCTAAGTGATAACTAAAACAGTTCCAGTTCCAAATCAGTACTGAACCTTCACGAAGCCGGTTCAATAGTTCTACATCACAATTTTTTACCTCAGCACCGGTATCGTGCATAACCAATAGCCGTTCTGGTTAGCGGACAACACGTTACGGTGAGTTGATACGTAAATGTACCTCATCTCCAGATGGTTCATCTTCGATATCGCCCACACCAGCTTCAGGCACATAGTCTTCATCTTCCGAAGAGTCGTAATCGCTATCAGCCATCTCTCAACGTCGTGCTGAAAGCTGCATAAAATGAACGCACCGAACGATTAAAAACGCTACAAAACGTACATGAATGGGTAATAAGCCAGCCAGCAGCCCCACAGACTTAAACATTATCCGAAAATACACTACAGGGCCGGAAATTAGGCATGAGAACTTCAGCATGACCATTGATGGCTGGCAGAAAATATGAGCATAAAAACGAAAAATGAAAGACAACAAACTAATAATACTAAAAACAACAAAAACAGCAGCAGAGAACTAAATTTGTTGATTTGGAAAATTTCAAAAAGAATTCTTACATTCCAACGAGCTCTGGCAACGACAAAGATGCGCTAGGGGTTTACAACTGTCAACGTATTTTACGTGTAGGAAACAAAGAATAGGGGGCGATTAATTTTTACAATTTCGCTCCTTTTTTTACTTTTAAATTTGATTTGTTGCACTTTTGAAAAAGTATGGTTGATTTCCAACTTTTCAGGTATGCTTCGTAGCCTGTTCATCATCCGTAACGTATCTTTGCGGTCGTTCTCCACTGCAACTTCCGCTGATCCATTCGTGATGGAAAAACTCACGGGAAAAGATGCAGGTTGTTAACTAGTTTTGTTTTCTCTGTTTAAAACTACACCAATGATTAGAGTTTACCACTGTAGTATTATATATATATATAGCGTCGATCCGATATTAGAAAGGTATTTTATTTGCGGATTTCTCTGTTTTCCTGGTCTCCGATTAAAAGAAAGTCCATGATCACTAAACGGTTTTCAATTCCAATAATTTTCGGGTTCGATCTCAGTTCAATGTTCAATCTCCTCTCTCAATATCTGTTGGAGTCGTGTACTTTTTTCTTTAAGGTATTGTTTTGTTCCGGATGAATCGACCGCAAACAAAGAATGCCATCAGCAAGCTCTTTCTCCAACAGGTAATTTCTTCATTATTCGTTGAGTTGTAATTGCTATTTGATGGTTTTTGCTGTTATCGACAAGGTCATATTGGTTACTTGGTCAGTTTGTATATTGTTTCATCTGTCATCTGTCTTTTTTTAGCTTCGAGAAAGCCTGCAAGCTGTGAAGTTCGATAAGGAAGCAAGAGTCATTGTCATAAAAAGTGACGTATCTGGAGCTTTCTGCACAGGTTACCGTTTCAATCTCTTCTCAAACTAGCTCATTTTTTCAATTATTACATATTGTAATATAGCAACCTAAAATATCACAGGAAGTAAATATTACTGCGTGTGTTGTAGGTGCTGATTTGAAAGAGAGAAAATCGATGCCGGTAGAAGAAGTTCCCAAGTTTGTCGATTCCTTGAGGTCATCCTTTGGCGAAGTGAGTTTTATCCTCTTCATGGTATTTATTAAATTTGAAACCAGTTGCTGAGTACTAAACATTACACATTATGAAGTAATGATTCCCTAAAAGAATTTATGTGATTTGTTGTCTTCTGTATCTGTATTTTTCTCAGAATGGGGAGAGGGTTGATTTTGTTAAGAATGAAGCTTAGACTGCTCAGGTTACAAGCTGACAGGGGATCCTCAATTATTTAAAAGAAATATAAAATGGATGGGATAACTTTTTTTTCGATTGAGGATCCTATAACTCTCAAAGAATTAAACTTTCGCTTTTCTACTCCTTCGTTCATTCAGACGGGTGTTTGACCAAAATAACCTTAGTTCACAAGAACATAAAATTATGAAGATTCTTTGAATGTTTGAACCAAAATGAGTGTTTCAGCTAGAACGTCTGCCCCAGCCAGTGATTGCTGCCATCGACGGGTTCGCACTTGGCGGCGGCTTGGAGCTGGCGCTCTCTTGCGATATTCGCGTCGCATGTGAGTTTCTATAACATAGTCCTGGACTGTATTTTAAGGTTATCCGGACCGGACAGCCACAACCATTCCACAAACGGCTTTCTTTTACGAATATCGAGAAAGTTTGTAGATTTTCGAAATTTTCGAGGGAAAAAAGTGGTTTCACATATATGAATATTGAATTGGAACACGGGCTACTTATTGTGTAGTAGTCACTATGGTCACATCTTAGTTCATTCATATAAAAGTATCAAAACCATCACAAATCATCGGAAACAAAAAAGCACTGTCTCCTGTGCCCGTCTTATTCTTCTGAGAAGGTTTTATCGAACGTATCGAGGTTCGATTTTTAAGAAAAAGTTTTCGCATTTTCAGCTGCTTCTTCGAAGATAGGACTGACTGAGACAAAGCTAGCAATCATCCCTGGAGCAGGTGTGTTTTCTCACCTACTCTAAAATTGTGTGTAGTTTGTCGCTTAGAAAATGTCGAATTTCCACATATTATCTATGAATGTGGACGATATCGATAATAGATAAAGCGTGGCTTATTCTAGTGGGAAAACGGGTTTCACCCAATGAAATAGTCGGAGCTCACTCGTGTGTGCGAATTTCCTGAATAGTTTCATACACTAGAAAACTTGACTGAATATTCAACAAGTTAATCAAAAGCGGTCTATTTTGGCGAAACTTGAGCTCTTGAGCAAACTTGTACACATACACCAGCAAGGTTGTCCGAGTAGTCAGAAAAGCGGACTACTTTTCAGCTGAAAAGATGAAAATCACGTGTTTACATTTAAGAACGGATTACTCTTCTTCGCTTACTCGGACCTTACTGCTGTATGCTTGTACATCGGAGCATTTTAAGATGGTCATGCGACATACTTTTTGAAAAGTATTAGAATTATATTGTAATCATGTAATCCGCTAGTAAAAAAAGAAGAAAGAAAAATGAAAGATAGGTTAATTATTTGAGAATTTGAGTAGAAATATGTAGTTAAAAAGTAAATTATTGACGTTGTTTTATATGATACAGTTGAACTCTAATTCTCTAATGATAATACCGGAATCATATGTGTAGTTTCTTATCAAAATCCATTTATGTAATCACTGATGTGCGTAATTTTCTACTTATTCTCGCGTTTGGCAGGTGGCACCCAACGTTTGAGTCGCGCGATCGGACCCTCCATGGCGAAGGAGCTGATATTCACGGCCAGAATGATATCGGGAGAAGAAGCACACAAGATTGGACTAGTAAACCATTGCGTAGAGGGAGCATCCATCGATAAGGCACTCGAAATTGCCAGGGAAATTATTCCTAGAGTGAGTTGAAGTGTTGAAGCTAGGGCAAAGCCAAAGATTACACTGTTTACGAGATGTAGATAAAGTGTTGAAGTCCGGCATGTCGCATGAAATTATTTTTTGACATACGGGATACGGAAGACAACTCTTCAACGGAACCTAATCCTGTCATTTGAGGGTGCTAGTGTAACCGAAACTTTCAGAAAAAAATATTATTCCCGAAATTCGAACGAACGGATTTTTAGAACTTTCTGCAAATTTTGCCACTTTTTCAATAGTTGTTCTGTGAAGTGCTCCATTGTTTTAGGGGCCTGTCGCAGTTCGTTTGGCAAAAATGGCGATTGATCTGGGCTCGCAAATGGATCAGAATAGCGGCCTGTTGGTTGAACAGCAGTGTTATGCACAGGTGGGTAGTGGTACATTTTCAGCTATTCAAAGTATAAAACTCTTTCTCGGATTGGTAGAATGGTGCGTTTGTTCTTTGTTTTTTTTTTACATATTTTACCGATTTACATATTTTTGCATTCAAGTTTCATACTTTTGATGAATTTGTTAGTTCATTTTCGTCATATTTCGCCTGTTTTTTATAATACTCGCTAATTCTGTTCATGGGCACGGATAATTGGGTAGTATAGTGCTCACATTTTCCACCTAGACTCGTTAGCAGCGTGCCAAAAACTTTGGAAGACTGTTATTTAGAGAGAACATATATTTTACAGAACGTTCCCTTAAATACGAACTATAACGAAGGGGGAACACCCTTCACATAAATTTCTATTGTTTTGAAGTATTTCAACATGTTCAAAAACTGTCTTGAAATTCCGATAGCAAGCTGCCCAAGTCTAGTTGGGAAATGTGCGAACTATACGGTATTCTTGTTCGTTCTCTGATCATTTCATGGACCTAGATATAGTTTTCGCCATTCCGACGAAGATTTCGGCAATTTGCCCATTAAACTTCTTCTGAATACGTTTGGTATAACACATCTGTTTTCTCAATCCGTCTTGGGGGTGAACAACAATTTACAAAAATTGTATCACTTTCGAAAGCTGCAAGATGGTGAAAAACAGTGTGGAAGTTAAATAATCTTTGGCAAGCTGCCCAAGTCTTGGTGGGGAGAACTTTACTAATCGAACATGTGAGCATAGACTAGTAAGGTCCGACTATTAGACAAATAGGAGTCCGTTCGCAGATTTTAAGAATTGTAGCGCATGACAATTAATGATTTTGCCAAAAAAACAGACTGAAAAATTGACTTTTAGGCTAAAAAGTAACCCGTTTTCTTCCTGGCTACTGTACTGGGGTATGCTTGTGAGTTATCTGTTTTACAGATTGTACCTACGAAAGATCGTCTGGAAGGTCTGGCTGCGTTCTCAGAGAAGAGACCGCCCGTCTACAAGGGAGAGTAGATGTATTCGTCACCACATCTTCACATAGGAGCTTTTATATTTATGCACTTGTACATAACAATTTTGATACAGGTTGACTATTATAAACTTTTTTCATTACTCATTTCGTTTTTCTGCATCATCCGTGCACTGTGCGGACATTTCGTTATCTTTTTTTTATGTATACGCGGGAATGAGAGATGAAAGGTAGATCACTGCACTATGCCAACAATATAATATGTATATTGTAATTATTACCTAATTTCACCCAGGATGCGACTATCTGCCGTGCGTCTTCTACCCAAATGGGATATTTTTGCCTCAGTCGTGCTCAGCAGACCCCCACTCATCGCGCCCCAGCTTGGTGCTGTTGAACAACAGTGAGTTTCATTACGATCAATCAATTTTGGTAGGTGTAGCACGGTGTTTTCGATTTCGGACAAACGAAGGGCGACTTTGTCGTATTCTCTATTGAATCAGCCGTTTTTCTTACAATTCGAACTACCATACTTTCAACAATTGTCGCCCTTTAGTGGTGAGAACCTAATGTCGCACCCTGTTTTCTAGGTTACCTAGATAAAACATTGGTTTTCAATCAATTTCTGTGGACAACAAAGTCGCCTCATGTATGGTGATAATTAGTTGGAGCACGGTGTTCTCGTTAGCAAATGACGACACCGCGCATTTGCTTTCAAACGCTCCGCGGATTTTCCCACGCAATGAAATACACATAATCATAATAAATACCATTGAGTTCAGGTTCGCACCACGAAAAAAAACTCAAAAAAGGGCAAGTGAACCGTGTAGCTAGCGCTGTCATACTTATCGTAGTTTGACACTCTGTACAGCTTTTCGTCGAAATGTAGTGTGAGCTTGGTATACTTTGTTTTAGTTTTCTCAGCTTCTTTTCACATCAGAACTTTGTCTCATCCACAAGGGACAGTAAAGCTAGTCAGCCAAGTTTGTTTTTCTCAGTCATCTAATCATCTACTCATCTTCTGGAGTTGGTATTTCAGTTTCAACCAGATACAGTTGACAGAGGAGCAAGAGAAGAGTTTGTTCAACGACTTCGAATTGAAAACGAAAAAGGACGAAGAGTGAGTTAACAAATGCTCAAAGTGTATACTAAGTCATAAAGTTTGAACATGATTCATTGAATAAGAAACAGATGTGGGGGAATAGAAAATAAAGTATCTAACACCTTCTGTTTCAAGTAACGAGAATACGTCAAATTTCACAACTTTTCATAAACAAGTTTCATACAAAAAGAGGCAATCTTAATGATGCTAACTTATGCTCACTATTGCCATATTTTTGAGAGTATGTAGTCAGATATCATATGATATATTATACTCGGTGCATCTCCATAAGTAATCTATAGTTACATTCACTTTTTGATAGTGAATCATTATACCACTATCTCATCTCTTGTGTACCAAACTAATTATAATAATTAATTTTTCTTATCTACTTTTCTCACTGTTCACTTAATCACTATTGTTGTCAGACTGCTGGCGAAACGGGCTGCGCTGGAGCGAGAGGGCAAGGAGTTGTCCGAGTTGGACGGTGAGATCGGACTCACGAATGTCATGAGAATCGACGACTGGCACAAGAAGGCCGCACAGTTGGAAACGGAGTAGGTCGCTCATTGACGATAATAATAATAATAATATTTTTTTACACAAAAGTGTCGGCACGATTCACACATCGCCAAGGTTCTCTCATTTTTTTCTGAAAGCTCGCGATACCACCCTCTTTTTTGAGTCGCGACCTCTCCAAAGTAGTTCAAAATCAAAACTGCGATTTTCATTAATTTTTGGTTTTATTCCGACTAGTTTTGTACAAAATTTGCTGGGTTTCAACCCGCGACCCCTACCTCTCATGAATATTAATTCACAACCCTCCATATCATGAGGCTTTGGCGGCGTATGCCACAGTTGAGAGAAATAGAAAAAGTATACAGCCAAAATACATACTACAAAGTGTAAATGCAATACTGCTTCTATGATCTATACTAATGAGTCTAATGACTGAATAGATACATTTCTAGATGAGCGTATTCTAACATGGAAGGCACAGATCATCGTTGTAGTTTAATCTGAATACATGTCATCAGTTACGAATTCGGCAAGGTAACGGGATCAAACTACAAAACAAGTACAGCGTGATGGGGCGAAAGATACCGTATAGGTTTGACTTGGCAAAAGCCATACCTGTATGGGCTACTTCTTCATTCACACATGTTATCCAGAAACTATCCTTAGAAAATAGGGTTCTAAGGGGGTTAGAACCCTCCCCCTCTTCTGAGATAGTGAGCAGGTTAGGTGACTACTTTAAATATAGAGACAAATAACTGATAAGTGATAGTTATGAAGATAAATTGGTGAATGTATTACAGTTACAGTTGTAAAGCTACAGACAGTTGCAAATGTTTTCCGAATTTTTTCCTATAGAGGGTAGATAATTAACTAAATAAGTGTCTCTGCTCAACTGGTTCTCTTGCAGTTATCGTCTATCGAACCCGCGTGCCTTCGAGTCATCCGATGAGCGTAGTCTCATGAGATCGTTGGACCGAAAACTAGTTCTCATCGTGAAACAGCGGTTCGGGGACGAGAAGTACACCAGTCCCTGGATATTACCCCAGATGAAGAACAAAGCGGGAGAAAGTCTACGCGAGGTTATTTTTCCCCTCTCTATTTGTAGCTAAAGTATTTTTTTGCTTGATTGACTTTCACCGACTAGTGCTCACTGTTCATCGCTTCTTCAGAATAAAAGATTGCTTAGTCTTGATTCTTGCACTCAACATCTGATATATTTATCTGACATTTCGAGAAAATGAAGATTAAATAATTTTATTTGGTATGATAACGATTGCGAACGAAAAGATGTCGCAATAAAGCACATGCCGTGTTCAGAACTTTGTGTATTTCACATCTTCTCACGTATATGGTTCCAGACAGCGCAACGGTGTTTAGGAGAAGTGACAACGGGTAACATGGAGGTCTCTATTTACGGCAATGCACCCTTTGCCGTTCACACCCACAGGTAGGTCATCTATGCATAATAATAATTCACCAGTACGATCCTACAATTCCACCAAAAATAGTTAGTTTTTATCGCGCGGAGCGCGAAGCGCTCTGCGTGAGTTGTCTTTGGTTTGGCCATTGCGGACTCGTTTTTTCCTTTTAATTACCAAAAATCTTCAAACATATTCTTTTTTTGAAAACTAAAAGGAGAGAACGTTAGAGAATCACGAATTGAACATTGTGTGAAAATTTCAGCCAAATCGGAATATTTTCGCCTGAGTTATGGTTTCGTGTCGTTGTTGAAAAGTTCCGCCGTAATTCGTCCCTCCTCCCTCCTCCCTCCTCCCTCGTCCCTCACGGAATTCTGTCCGCATCGTAGTGGAAAAACTACTGAACCAATTTGGCTGAAATTTGGAACATCTATTCTATGGCAAAAGTTAGCTCGTCGCGCCAAGTATGAAATGTATATGTAATCTCTGGCGCCGGGCGCGGGCGCCAATAGGCGCCAAAAACGACTATTGGAAAAACTATCGAACCGATTTAGCTGAAATTTGAAACATGAGTTCTAATGCGAAAATTAGCATGTCGCGCCAAATATGAGATGTATAGCTCCTCATTGGCGCCGGGCGCGGGCGCCAATAGGCGCCAAAAAACACTATTGGAAAAACTACCGAACCGATTTAGCTGAAATTTGAAACATGAGTTATAATGCAAAAGTTAGCCCGTCGCGCCAAATATGAGATGAATACATCATCATTGGCGCCCGGCGCTGGCGCCAATAGGCGCCAAAAACGGCAAAACACTATTTATCATCAACTAAAATGTTGAACACTAATAGAAATTGAATACTTTGGTGGAAAGTGTGAAAGTCTTTTTCCAGAACTGAAATTTTTCTTCTGGCGCTCGAACCAGGCGCCAGATGGCGCCAAAACCCAAACTCACGACAGCGTCAATGGAATCGTCTGAAATTCGGTACACTAAATAACTATCACATGGCAAGTAAGATGCTCAATCTGAAAATCAAAAAAGTTCTGTTGGCCCTGTGCGCTGGCGCCAATTGGCGCCAAAGTTGGGAAAATATCAGTTATTGTCAATCAAACTGTTTCGAGTTAACAGATATTGAATATTCCAATGTGAAATAAAGATCCACAAATTCAAAATAGAATTTTATCGTCTGGCTCGGAACAGACGCCAGATGGCGCCAAAACAAAAACACACGAAACTGACAATTGAATTGTCTGAATATTGCTCCAATCAGTAATTGACACATGTAGTGTGTACTGGTAGCTGGAAAACCGAGAAAATTTCGTTTCGTTCTGGCGCCAGACGCGTGTGTCAATTGACGCAGGAATGAAAAAAAAGTTTTTGTACCACATCAAAAACCTTCATCAAAAACGAAGGTTTTTGATGTGGTATTGGAAATAATGGCTATATTGTAAGTGAGTTGGTGTCTCTAATTGTAGATTTGTCAATGGCGCCAATCCCCATCGCTTATCGCCGCTAAAAGCGGTGTACATGTCAATCGGAACGTTTAGCGTTTTTGTTCAGTTGTTGATAGTGACAGAGCCAGTAACCTGCGTTATATTACAACATCAGTAATTTTATGGTCTGCATTCGGCTTTGTGCACACACAAAACTGAGATTTCCATAATAATATAATGAGTTCACAAGATTCACTCTGCGAATAGGCAACATATGAAGTTGTAGGAGTACAACTAGCAAAAAAAGGACAATTAGTAAAAAGTGGGGGAACCAACAAATGTGTGAGTTGTGTTTGGTTCGACCTCGATATCAGCAAAAAGTGAACGATACGAATTGCTGTGATACTGTAGGAGAAGTATTCTGCAAAAATAGAACAATACAAATGTTGCACAATGGTTCACAACGCACGCATGTCGTCAAAGCACACATGAAATACCCTTCGGCAATTTCTGAAATATCATGCGGGCTTCGTGAACCATTGTGCAACATTTGTATTGTTCTATTTTTGCAGAATACTTCTCCTACAGTATCACAGCAATTCGTATCGTTCACTTTTTGCTGATATCGAGGTCGAACCAAACACAACTCACACATTTGTTGGTTCCCCCACTTTTTACTAATTTATTTTGGATTTTGGATCAATAAGAGACAAATTTTCTCGGTTATGGCGAAAAAGTTATCTGTATCTCGATGTTTTGTGGCTGTTCGAACCACCTCACTTGGGTATGCTTCTACGCTGTTGTGAAAATCTGAACGGGAGGCGCATACACCAGCAAGGTTGTCCGAATATCAGAAAAATTCGTAGAACGGACTACTTTTACGCCGAAAATAAGAAAATCGGTCTACTTCTGATGGAAAAATCATAAATTTCCACGTGTTCACATCTGAAAACGGACTACCTCCGGTCGCCTAGTCAGACCTTACTGGTGTTTGGGGAGGCGTTTTGCATTTCAAGAGTTAAAAGGGTAGTTGTACAATACCGGCTCCCGTTCCGTGGTTCCGTCCGTGGAGTGTTTTGTTCATAGAATCAAGGGATGGGCCACAAACACCATTCGTATCACGTGAGTCCAGAAAAGGTTTTCTGCTTCGCTGAATCCCTCGCATTTACATTTTGGGCTATGGAAAAGAAGCCAGATTAAGGAAAACAGTTATTCCTTGTGTAATTTGCTAGGGTTAGTGGTTTTTAGTTAGCATGTTCTTGACCATCTGTGTATAAATGCATTATAGATATCCCAAATTGTTGCGTGAGAAGTGTGGGGCTAATGGAGCCAAGCTGTTTTTCTTCTCAGCCACCCTACAACCGAAAAGTTCCTTTGAAGTCAATGAAAAGGAGGTTCGTTGCCTTTGTTTAATTGCAACCTAGTTCCTGTGTGCACAGCTCATTTGGTTCCTCGATTTATAGTAGCTGAGAATTGTTACGTAATTTTGGGTCTGGGTCATTTCATGAATAGCAATCGCAACCTAATATTTACCTTCGTACGTTCTTCTATCTCTGTTTAAACGCGTAATTTGCCGCGAAAGCTCAGAACACAATTCACCTCAATATAAAATTACTGTCTGCAGGTCTCGAGAAATTGTTGAAAAAATTAGGATTGGAACTTGAAGTATTGTCGATCTGTCGACTTAGTTGTGTGAAGTTCTTACCTTAAATTAAATTTTAATAGCTTTGAATGAGTGTTATAAATTGGTATGTTTTTTTTAGGTAACCGACTTCCGCTGGACCAGCCGGGAGGAGTTTTGGTCAACAGTGCCCGGAAAGAAGTACAAAGTTGCAATGAATACCGCTTTCGTAGAATAGAAGTTATAGATATTTAGTTGTTTTTGTTGATTTTATGGTGTGATCAAATGTATGTTTTGTTTGGATTCGAAGCAGTCGTGAAATGTCTAACTTCTGAAAATGGTGTAGTGACAGCTTGCTGCAGTAACATTTGTCTCTGTAACTCTGTAACATTTGCAGACCCACGAAAAACCGAGAAGTACGGTGATTTAGATGTTTACATGATGTGAAAAGCTAGAAAACTATTCAGAATAGCTAAAACAAACAAAAAAGATTTGCCGCCAGCAGGGGTCGAACCTGCGACCTTGGGCTTATTAGACCCACGCTCTAACCTACTGAGCTATGGCGGCTACGAATGTGGCTGTGAAACTCTCGGTGACACTCTGCATGGGAATTTCATTCGGCCGCGCGATATAGAGCTTGTCTATGCTTCTGAGTGTATTTTTAGAACAAGTAGTTGAACTTCAATTATTTATTTTCTTTACCTGAAACTAACCAAACCAAAACTTTGATGAAATAAAACATAGCTTTGTTTCAGAAAAACGACAGAGAAAGATTAACATCAATCCAAATTAAATCATTGATTTGTAAAGACTAGTTTTAAAAATACAAATCTTTTTATTTTGTTTTAGTTATTCTGAATAGTTTTCTAGCTTTTTCTAAATCACCATACTTATTGGTTTTTCGTGGGTCTGCAAATACAAACTGCAGCGAGCTGTCACTACGCCATTTTCAGAACTTACTTGAAACAAACCAAACCAAAACTTTGATGAGTAGCTTTGTTTGAGAAAAACGAAAAAGAAAGATTAACATCAATCCAAATTAAATCATTGATTTGTAAAGACTAGTTTTAGAAATACAAATCTTTTTATTTTGTTCTAGTTATTCTGAATAGTTTTCTAGCTTTTTCTAAATCACCATACTTATTGGTTTTTCGTGGGTCTGCAAATACAAACTGCAGCGAGCTGTCACTACGCCATTTTCAGAACTTACTTGAAACAAACCAAACCAAAACTTTGATGAGCAGCTTTGTTTGATAGAAAACGACAGAGAAAGATTAACATCAATCCAAATTTAATCATTGATTTGTAAAGACTAGTTTTAAAAATACAAATCTTTTTATTTTGTTTTAGTTATTCTGAATAGTTTTCTAGCTTTTTCTAAATCACCATACTTATTGGTTTTTCGTGGGTGTGCAGATACAAACTGCAGCGAGCTGTCACTACGCCATTTTCAGAACTTACTTGAAACAAACCAAACCAAAACTTTGATGAGTAGCTTTGTTTGAGAAAAACGAAGAAGAAAGATTAACATCAATCCAAAATAAACCATTGAATTGCAACGACTCGTTTTAGAAATACACTCAGAAGCATAGACAAGCTCTATACCACGCGGCCCGATGAAATTCCCATGCATAGGGTCACCGAGAGTATCACAGCCACATTCGTAGCCGCCATAGCTCAGTTGGTTAGAGCGTGGGTCTAATAAGCCCAAGGTCGCAGGTTCGACCCCTGCTGGCGGCAAATCTTTTTGTTTTGTTTTAGTTATTCTGAATAGTTTTCTAGCTTTTTACATCATGTAAACATCTAAATCACCGTACTTCTCGGTTTTTCGTGGGTCTGAAAATGTTATAGACTGCAGCGAGCTGTCGCTACACCATTTTCAGAACTTGTTTGCAACAAACCAAACCAAGACTTCCAGGAAATATAACATAGCTTCGTTCGAAAGAAAACGAAAGAGAAAGATTAACATCAATCCAAAACTAATTATTGATTTGTCTTGACTTGTTTCAAAAATACAAATCTTTCAATGTAACTTTAATGTTTCTCAGTAGTTTTCTAGCTTTTTACATCATATAAACATCTAAATCACCGTACTAATTGGTTTTTCGTGGGTGTGCAGATACAAACTGCAGCGAGCTGTCACTACGCCATTTTCAGAACTTACTTGAAACAAACCAAACCAAAACTTTGATGAGTAGCTTTGTTTGAGAAAAACGAAGAAGAAAGATTAACATCAATCCAAAATAAATCATTGAATTGCAACGATTCGTTTTAGAAATACACTCAGAAGCATAGACAAGCTCTATACCACGCGGCCCGATGAAATTCCCATGCATAGGGTCACCGAGAGTATCACAGCCACATTCGTAGCCGCCATAGCTCAGTTGGTTAGAGCGTGGGTCTAATAAGCCCAAGGTCGCAGGTTCGACCCCTGCTGGCGGCAAATCTTTTTGTTTTGTTTTAGTTATTCTGAATAGTTTTCTAGCTTTTCACATCATGTAAACATCTAAATCACCGTACTTCTCGGTTTTCGTGGGTCTGAAAATGTTATAGACTGCAGCGAGCTGTCGCTACACCTGCTTCAGAACTTGTTTGCAACAAACCAAACCAAGACTTCCAGGAAATATAACATAGCTTCGTTTGAAAGAAAACGAAAGAGAAAGATTAACATAAATCCAAAATAAATTATTGATTTGTCTTGACTTGTTTCAAAAATACAAATCTTTCAATGTAATTTTAATGTTTCTCAGTAGTTTTCTAGCTTTTTACATCATATAAACATCTAAATCACCGTACTAATTGGTTTTTCGTGGGTGTGCAGATACAAACTGCAGCGAGCTGTCACTACGCCATTTTCAGAACTTACTTGAAACAAACCAAACCAAAACTTTGATGAGCAGCTTTGTTTGATAGAAAACGACAGAGAAAGATTAACATCAATCCAAATTAAATAATTGATTTGTAAAGACTAGTTTTAAAAATACAAATCTTTTTATTTTGTTCTAGTTATTCTGAATAGTTTTCTAGCTTTTTCTAAATCACCATACTTATTGGTTTTTCGTGGGTCTGCAAATACAAACTGCAGCGAGCTGTCACTACGCGATTTTCAGAACTTACTTGAAACAAACCAAACCAAAACTTTGATGAGTAGCTTTGTTTGAGAAAAACGAAGAAGAAAGATTAACATCAATCCAAAATAAACCATTGAATTGCAACGACTCGTTTTAGAAATACACTCAGAAGCATAGACAAGCTCTATACCACGCGGCCCGATGAAATTCCCATGCATAGGGTCACCGAGAGTATCACAGCCACATTCGTAGCCGCCATAGCTCAGTTGGTTAGAGCGTGGGTCTAATAAGCCCAAGGTCGCAGGTTCGACCCCTGCCGGCGGCAAATCTTTTTGTTTTGTTTTAGTTATTCTGAATAGTTTTCTAGCTTTTTACATCATGTAAACATCTAAATCACCGTACTTCTCGGTTTTTCGTGGGTCTGAAAATGTTATAGACTGCAGCGAGCTGTCGCTACACCATTTTCAGAACTTGTTTGCAACAAACCAAACCAAGACTTCCAGGAAATATAACATAGCTTCGTTCGAAAGAAAACGAAAGAGAAAGATTAACATCAATCCAAAACTAATTATTGATTTGTCTTTACATCATATAAACATCTAAATCACCGTACTAATTGGTTTTTCGTGGGTGTGCAGATACAAACTGCAGCGAGCTGTCACTACGCCATTTTCAGAACTTACTTGAAACAAACCAAACCAAAACTTTGATGAGCAGCTTTGTTTGATAGAAAACGACAGAGAAAGATTAACATCAATCCAAATTTAATCATTGATTTGTAAAGACTAGTTTTAAAAATACAAATCTTTTTATTTTGTTCTAGTTATTCTGAATAGTTTTCTAGCTTTTTCTAAATCACCATACTTATTGGTTTTTCGTGGGTCTGCAAATACAAACTGCAGCGAGCTGTCACTACGCCATTTTCAGAACTTACTTGAAACAAAGCAAACCAAAACTTTGATGAGTAGCTTTGTTTGAGAAAAACGAAGAAGAAAGATTAACATCAATCCAAAATAAACCATTGAATTGCAACGACTCGTTTTAGAAATACACTCAGAAGCATAGACAAGCTCTATACCACGCGGCCCGATGAAATTCCCATGCATAGGGTCACCGAGAGTATCACAGCCATTCGTAGCCGCCATAGCTCAGTTGGTTAGAGCGTGGGTCTAATAAGCCCAAGGTCGCAGGTTCGACCCCTGCTGGCGGCAAATCTTTTTGTTTTGTTTTAGTTATTCTGAATAGTTTTCTAGCTTTTTACATCATGTAAACATCTAAATCACCGTACTTCTCGGTTTTTCGTGGGTCTGAAAATGTTATAGACTGCAGCGAGCTGTCGCTACACCATTTTCAGAACTTGTTTGCAACAAACCAAACCAAGACTTCCAGGAAATATAACATAGCTTCGTTCGAAAGAAAACGAAAGAGAAAGATTAACATCAATCCAAAACTAATTATTGATTTGTCTTGACTTCTTCAAAAATACAAATCTTTCAATGTAACTTTAATGTTTCTCAGTAGTTTTCTAGCTTTTTACATCATATAAACATCTAAATCACCGTACTAATTGGTTTTTCGTGGGTGTGCAGATACAAACTGCAGCGAGCTGTCACTACGCCATTTTCAGAACTTACTTGAAACAAACCAAACCAAAACTTTGATGAGTAGCTTTGTTTGAGAAAAACGAAGAAGAAAGATTAACATCAATCCAAAATAAATCATTGAATTGCAACGACTCGTTTTAGAAATACACTCAGAAGCATAGACAAGCTCTATACCACGCGGCCCGATGAAATTCCCATGCATAGGGTCACCGAGAGTATCACAGCCATTCGTAGCCGCCATAGCTCAGTTGGTTAGAGCGTGGGTCTAATAAGCCCAAGGTCGCAGGTTCGACCCCTGCTGGCGGCAAATCTTTTTGTTTTGTTTTAGTTATTCTGAATAGTTTTCTAGCTTTTTACATCATGTAAACATCTAAATCACCGTACTTCTCGGTTTTTCGTGGGTCTGAAAATGTTATAGACTGCAGCGAGCTGTCGCTACACCATTTTCAGAACTTGTTTGCAACAAACCAAACCAAGACTTCCAGGAAATATAACATAGCTTCGTTCGAAAGAAAACGAAAGAGAAAGATTAACATCAATCCAAAACTAATTATTGATTTGTCTTGACTTCTTCAAAAATACAAATCTTTCAATGTAACTTTAATGTTTCTCAGTAGTTTTCTAGCTTTTTACATCATATAAACATCTAAATCACCGTACTAATTGGTTTTTCGTGGGTGTGCAGATACAAACTGCAGCGAGCTGTCACTACGCCATTTTCAGAACTTACTTGAAACAAACCAAACCAAAACTTTGATGAGTAGCTTTGTTTGAGAAAAACGAAGAAGAAAGATTAACATCAATCCAAAATAAATCATTGGATTGCAACGACTCGTTTTAGAAATACACTCAGAAGCATAGACAAGCTCTATACCACGCGGCCCGATGAAATTCCCATGCATAGGGTCACCGAGAGTATCACAGCCACTTTCGTAGCCGCCATAGCTCAGTTGGTTAGAGCGTGGGTCTAATAAGCCCAAGGTCGCAGGTTCGACCATTGCTGGCGGCAAATCTTTTTGTTTTGTTTTAGTTATTCTGAATAGTTTTCTAGCTTCTCACATCATGTAAACATCTAAATCACCGTACTTCTCGGTTTTCGTGGGTCTGAAAATGTTATAGACTGCAGCGAGCTGTCGCTACACCTGTTTCAGAACTTGTTTGCAACAAACCAAACCAAGACTTCCAGGAAATATAACATAGCTTCGTTTGAAAGAAAACGAAAGAGAAAGATTAACATAAATACAAAATAAATTATTGATTTGTCTTGACTTGTTTCAAAAATACAAATCTTTCAATGTAATTTTAATGTTTCTCAGTAGTTTTCTAGCTTTTTACATCATATAAACATCTAAATCACCGTACTTATTGGTTTTTCGTGGGTGTGCAGATACAAACTGCAGCGAGCTGTCACTACGCCATTTTCAGAACTTACTTGAAACAAACCAAACCAAAACTTTGATGAGCAGCTTTGTTTGATAGAAAACGACAGAGAAAGATTAACATCAATCCAAATTAAATCATTGATTTGTAAAGACTAGTTTTAAAAATACAAATCTTTTTATTTTGTTCTAGTTATTCTGAATAGTGTTCTAGCTTTTTCTAAATCACCATACTTATTGGTTTTTCGTGGGTGTGCAGATACAAACTGCAGCGAGCTGTCACTACGCCATTTTCAGAACTTACTTGAAACAAACCAAACCAAAACTTTGATGAGCAGCTTTGTTTGATAGAAAACGACAGAGAAAGATTAACATCAATCCAAATTAAATCATTGATTTGTAAAGACTAGTTTTAAAAATACAAATCTTTTTATTTTGTTTTAGTTATTCTGAATAGTTTTCTAGCTTTTTCTAAATCACCATACTTATTGGTTTTTCGTGGGTGTGCAGATACAAACTGCAGCGAGCTGTCACTACGCCATTTTCAGAACTTACTTGAAACAAACCAAACCAAAACTTTGATGAGTAGCTTTGTTTGAGAAAAACGAAGAAGAAAGATTAACATCAATCCAAAATAAACCATTGATTTGCAACGACTCGTTTTAGAAATACACTCAGAAGCATAGACAAGCTCTATACCACGCGGCCCGATGAAATTCCCATGCATAGGGTCACCGAGAGTATCACAGCCACATTAGTAGCCGCCATAGCTCAGTTGGTTAGAGCGTGGGTCTAATAAGCCCAAGGTCGCAGGTTCGACCCCTGCTGGCGGCAAATCTTTTTGTTTTGTTTTAGTTATTCTGAATAGTTTTCTAGCTTTTTACATCATGTAAACATCTAAATCACCGTACTTCTCGGTTTTTCGTGGGTCTGAAAATGTTATAGACTGCAGCGAGCTGTCGCTACACCATTTTCAGAACTTGTTTGCAACAAACCAAACCAAGACTTCCAGGAAATATAACATAGCTTCGTTCGAAAGAAAACGAAAGAGAAAGATTAACATCAATCCAAAACTAATTATTGATTTGTCTTGACTTGTTTCAAAAATACAAATCTTTCAATGTAACTTTAATGTTTCTCAGTAGTTTTCTAGCTTTTTACATCATATAAACATCTAAATCACCGTACTAATTGGTTTTTCGTGGGTGTGCAGATACAAACTGCAGCGAGCTGTCACTACGCCATTTTCAGAACTTACTTGAAACAAACCAAACCAAAACTTTGATGAGTAGCTTTGTTTGAGAAAAACGAAGAAGAAAGATTAACATCAATCCAAAATAAATCATTGGATTGCAACGACTCGTTTTAGAAATACACTCAGAAGCATAGACAAGCTCTATACCACGCGGCCCGATGAAATTCCCATGCATAGGGTCACCGAGAGTATCACAGCAGTAGTATATGTCACTGGTTTTTGGTCAGCGCCACTGATTTATGGTCAACCCCCCTCTCACAAGTGACCATTTTTCCAAGCTGTGTCTGAAATGGTCATTCACTATCTATATTAAAATTATTTTGCCTATGACACGCGGTCTTGCTGATTGGCGCGGTAGATAAAAACTTTCCCTAACGAGAGCGCGAAAACCAATAAAGTCATGAAGTGAGTAAATGTACAGAAATAGTATTTTTAGGTAAATTCCAATCGTTCTCACTATATGTATCAGAAACAACTCACCTTTTGAGACTTAGTTGTTACATTTCTTTTTTTTTATTTCTTGCATTTGACATGCTACATAGCATACCGGAGACAATCTCGAATAGAGCGATCTGGGTTGTCTTTTCAACTCGATGCCAAATCATGCAATTTCACCCAAAAAAGATGTGGACATGCGTTTTTCGCGCTACACGCGAAGCGGCAAAATCGCCAAAAAAAAAAACTTTTCTACCTAAATATTCTGGGTTCGGTTTAGTTGCAGGACAAACAGTGATGTCGAATTGAGTGGAAAACACGCGAACGGTCAAAAATGTACTTGAATGTGTGTCTGATACACGAGGTTTGGAGGTTGTCGGCACGCATGCTCTGAATATGAGTGTTTATTGAAGTAAGAGCGCACGCGTGCATGAGGCGCGGCAAAATGTGAAGAAAATTTTCCTGACTATGAAATGAAATTGGCAAACTATGCGTTCTGTAATGGCTATATTTTTAAACATCATTCTTCCGGTACTTCAGAATATATCTCCTTTCTAGAGGTCTTTCACTATCTTACATTAATCGTCAATCATATCTCTTTTTGATGAGCTAAAGAGGCTGAAAAGCCAAGAAAACTTATATACTTGATGACATTTCTCAAATATGACACGTTTTCGGCCAGGATATGAAAAAATATCACCTTGCAAGAGCTTTTTTACTAGAAAATCTTACATTAATCGTCAATCATATCTCTTTTTGATGAGCTAAAGAGGCTGAAAAGCCAAGAAAACTTATATACTTGATGACATTTCTCAAATATGACACGTTTTCGGCCAGGATATTGAAAAATATCACCTTACAAGAGCTTTTTTACTAGAAAATCTTACATTAATCGTCAATCATATCTCTTTTTTTTGAGCTAAAGAGGCTGAAAAGCCAAGAAAACTTATATACTTGATGACATTTCACAAATATGACACGTTTTCGGCCAGGATATTGAAAAATATCACCTTACAAGAGCTTTTTTACTAGAAAATCTTACATTAATCGTCAATCATATCTCTTTTTGATGAGCTAAAGAGGCTGAAAAGCCAAGAAAACTTATATACTTGATGACATTTCTCAAATATGACACGTTTTCGGCCAGGATATTGAAAAATATCACCTTACAAGAGCTTTTTTACTAGAAAATCTTACATTAACCGTCAATCATATCTCTTTTTGATGAGCTAAAGAGGCTGAAAAGCCTCTTAAAACTTATATACTTGATGACATTTCACAAATATGACACGTTTTCGGCCAGGATATTGAAAAATATCACCTTACAAGAGCTTTTTTACTAGAAAATCTTACATTAATCGTCAATCATATCTCTTTTTGATGAGCTAAAGAGGCTGAAAAGCCAAGAAAACTTATATACTTGATGACATTTCACAAATATGACACGTTTTCGGCCAGGATATTGAAAAATATCACCTTACAAGAGCTTTTTTACTAGAAAATCTTACATTAATCGTCAATCATATCTCTTTTTGATGAGCTAAAGAGGCTGAAAAGCCAAGAAAACTTATATACTTGATGACATTTCACAAATATGACACGTTTTCGGCCAGGATATTGAAAAATATCACCTTACAAGAGCTTTTTTACTAGAAAATCTTACATTAATCGTCAATCATATCTCTTTTTGATGAGCTAAAGAGGCTGAAAAGCCAATATACTTGATGACATTTCTCAAATATGACCCGTTTTCGGCCAGGATATTGAAAAATATCACCTTACAAGAGCTTTTTACTAGAAAATCTTACATTAATCGTCAATCATATCTCTTTTTGATGAGCTAAAGAGGCTGAAAAGCCAAGAAAACTTATATACTTGATGACATTTCTCAAATATGACACGTTTTCGGCCAGGATATTGAAAAATATCACCTTACAAGAGCTTTTTTACTAGAAAATCTTACATTAATCGTCAATCATATCTCTTTTTGATGAGCTAAAGAGGCTGAAAAGCCAAGAAAACTTATATACTTGATGACATTTCACAAATATGACACGTTTTCGGCCAGGATATTGAAAAATATCACCTTACAAGAGCTTTTTTACTAGAAAATCTTACATTAATCGTCAATCATATCTCTTTTTGATGAGCTAAAGAGGCTGAAAAGCCAATATACTTCATGACATTTCTCAAATATGACCCGTTTTCGGCCAGGATATTGAAAAATATCACCTTACAAGAGCTTTTTACTAGAAAATCTTACATTAATCGTCAATCATATCTCTTTTTGATCAGCTAAAGAGGCTGAAAAGCCAATATACTTGATGACATTTTTCAAATATGACACGTTTTCGGCCAGGATATTAAAAAATATAACCTTACAAGAGCTTTTTTACTAGACAATCTTACATTAATCGTCAATCATATCTCTTTTTGATGAGCTAAAGAGGCTGAAAAGCCAAGAAAACTTATATACTTGATGACATTTCTCAAATATGACACGTTTTCGGCCAGGATATTGAAAAATATCACCTTACAAGAGCTTTTTTACTAGAAAATCTCAAATTAATCGTCAATAATATATTTTCTCGACGAACCAAACAGGCTGAAAATCCAATAAAAGTTACATACTTGATGACATCTCTGAAATATGACACGTTTTGGGCCAGAATATCGAAAAATATCACCTTACAAGAGCTTTTTTACTAGAAAATCTCAAATTAATCGTCAATAATATATTTTCTCGACGAACCAAACAGGCTGAAAAGCCAATAAAAGTTACATACTTGATGACATTTCTGAAATATGACACGTTTTGGGCCAGAATATTGAAAAATATCACCTTACAAGAGCTTTTTTACTGGAAAATCTCAAATGTGAACTTTGTGAACAGTGTAGGCGAAGATACCAATGATAAATTTTAGTACTTCCGATATTTTTGTCTTCTTTACAACACTTTTCAAATTTCGCACAGAAGAAAAACATTCAGGTTTCTTCGTTAAGAATTGGCGTCTTCCAGTAGTTTCTGCATATTCTTCAAAATTGAAGTTGTATGAAAAGAATTACAGTCGCCAGAACGACAAATTGGTCCCGAACCAGTTGGTTCCTTTCAAGACCGAATTTCGGCTGACAAATGTGGAAACAAACCAATTCACTGAATTCACTGATTAATTACTATTGCTGGTCGACTTGTGACGTTTATTTGGGTTTGGTCCGGTTTCCTGTTGGTCCGAGTACGCAAGTGGTTATGTTTCTCACCGAACAAACCGGTTCGGAAGAAGCAGTTCGATTCTGTTCGGGAATAGTCGGTTCGGGAAGAGATTCATCGAAGAGCTCTTCTCTTCCTGTCAGCAAGAAAAAATGCCATACAATTTCCACGAAGAGACCGATTTATTTAGTACACGCATAATTCAAAACTGAATGGTTTTCCAAATCTGAAGTAAGAATGCCGCGCGTGTCCAAATATTACAGTACGTCATGCAGAACCAGTCTGGAATGCGTGTGTACAAGGCGTACTCCAGAATAAATATGTGGATATTCCCTGACTTTAGTGCTTTTTCTTGAATAAATATCGGCACACACTGATTTATTATTGGCATTCACTATGAAAATAGCGATGTGCACTAGATGTGCACTAATTTATTGAATTCACTGATTAATTACTATTGCTGGTCGACTTGTGACGTTTATTTGGGTTTGGTCCGGTTTCCTGTTGGTCCGAGTACGCAAGTGGTTATGTTTCTCACCGAACAAACCGGTTCGGAAGAAGCAGTTCGATTCTGTTCGGGAATAGTCGGTTCGGGAAGAGATTCATCGAAGAGCTCTTCTCTTCCTGTCAGCAAGAAAAAATGCCATACAATTTCCACGAAGAGACCGATTTATTTAGTACACGCATAATTCAAAACTGAATGGTTTTCCAAATCTGAAGTAAGAATGCCGCGCGTGTCCAAATATTACAGTACGTCATGCAGAACCAGTCTGGAATGCGTGTGTACAAGGCGTACTCCAGAATAAATATGTGGATATTCCCTGACTTTAGTGCTTTTTCTTGAATAAATATCGGCACACACTGATTTATTATTGGCATTCACTATGAAAATAGCGATGTGCACTAGATGTGCACTAATTTATTGAATTCACTGATTAATTACTATTGCTGGTCGACTTGTGACGTTTATTTGGGTTTGGTCCGGTTTCCTGTTGGTCCGAGTACGCAAGTGGTTATGTTTCTCACCGAACAAACCGGTTCGGAAGAAGCAGTTCGATTCTGTTCGGGAATAGTCGGTTCGGGAAGAGATTCATCGAAGAGCTCTTCTCTTCCTGTCAGCAAGAAAAAATGCCATACAATTTCCACGAAGAGACCGATTTATTTAGTACACGCATAATTCAAAACTGAATGGTTTTCCAAATCTGAAGTAAGAATGCCGCGCGTGTCCAAATATTACAGTACGTCATGCAGAACCAGTCTGGAATGCGTGTGTACAAGGCGTACTCCAGAATAAATATGTGGATATTCCCTGACTTTAGTGCTTTTTCTTGAATAAATATCGGCACACACTGATTTATTATTGGCATTCACTATGAAAATAGCGATGTGCACTAATTTATTAGCGATAGTCACTAAATTCATTATCAATAGTCGATAATAAACTAGTTCCTGGCCGTACACAATGAAATTTTTATCAGTAATCGAGCTAAGTTAACAATGTTTTTATGTCACAATGTAGATGATTTTTTATTACTAGGCGATTATGAGATTCTTTCATGGCTTCTTCATATGCCTCAACTGCTGTTTTCCATCTTTGCGCAAATATCTGCATCATCAGGCTTTCAATCTGTTTATATATTTGTAGTTTGCCCGCGTTTGTGCCCAACAGTATAAAACTGTTGGCATTGAGACGGGCAGTTTTGACTAAAATCGAATACATTGTGAATCGTGATGATCACTGCTAGCCTCCGGGAGATTCTCTGAGTGCATGCGTCGTAAAGACACCACAACGTCTGCTACGGGTTTTAAAATAGAAACCGTTATCATATAGGATATAGGTCCACTAACCGCGAACTAAAATCCAAAAGACGTTCAGAAAACACAGCTAAATCAAGACGTTGAAGTGGCATCACGATGGTGGAGTTATCGTTCTAAATGTATTTTTTGTGCTATATAGAGGTGTGTATGACCTTAGAGTTTGAGGATGGTTCAACCAGAGTACTAAACACTCAATGTTTATATTCTTGTCAAATATACAACAGCATGCTTTTGACAGAGAAGTAAACCACAGCAAAAATATTTTCTTGAATACTTTGCGACCAGATTCGATTGATTTGAATTGATCAGATTTGACCAGAGATAGATTGCGACCAGAGTGAGTATATTCCGCAGTTATTGATGTTGATTTCGGTCAGACTGTATCCTCATTTCTATAGTTTCCGATCTTAAGGGCGAGACTGTTGTTGTATAACGAGAAAATTTTCCATGCACTTAGTTGTATTATCAAGTTTCGACTGTAACTTTTTGCCTGATCGCCTAGCTTTTTTTCATTGACACAGTAGACACCGTCTCGAGAACTTACTGGAAACGTGTGAAATTTCTTCCATTCGTTGAAGATATTCTCCATAACAAGCTCATTCTAATCGGAAGGTGTTGATACGACTGTAGTTTGTGCTCGAACTCCTATTTCTAAGGTTACTCTCAGCATTGTCGATAACGGTGATCAGTTCTAGCAAGATCTGATTATCCGCAAGGCAGTCACATAATCTTTCCAATAGCAACAGTGATACGTAGTCTGAGATATGTAGACGTTCACGACCTTTATATGCGTCCTTGTACATTTTTTGTCGAATACAGTTCTATTCATCATCCACATTTGGCAAATATGAACTTGGTACGATTGAAATTCGCCCAATTTGAATGTTATTATTGCATACTTCTTACCTCATGCACAGGTTTTTTTGTACACATTACCTGAAAGAAGATTACTACTACAGTTCCTCGATAATTGATGATGAGGCATTGTCTATTCCAGTGGGATTTATTCTCTTTAGAAATTTTTATATACAAACCTGAGAAAAAACGGATCACTTTTACCGCCGACGGTGATAAAATGAAACTGTGTGTATACGGATATATGTTATCTTCGCCCTCGGTTTCCGATTTTTGCGAGCTGGGCGATTATATCTCTGAGAATACGATAAATACTTTAGGTATTGTGTCACTGAGGCAGACTTTACATCTCGTGCACAAATGTACAGATGTGTCAGCCATCGATACTAGATAAGCGGTAGTAAAAAATTTGGGTTTTCTTCCATGTTTGAGACCGACGGCACTCTCACGGGGGGTGGATACATTAGATTCATAGCTGAATATAACTCGAGGAATTTATTCTACGAAAACAAAAGAGAATAACGATGAAGAATTCATTATCATTTAGTAAAATGCATATGTGAACGCCAATCATTCATTATTGATATTTGATCGTGTCATGCATGTTTTTCAAGCACAAATATAATACGGAAGCACACTTGATATCTAGATATTCAGGATAAACGGCTCGATACAAAAATGATACCTGAAACTAGGTTCCTTCACTATACTTTTTTTAATGTAAATAAACAAACAGGCGGGTGTGACAGACATTTAATATCTGAAGTTATTGCATAAGTGTGATGACTAAATCTCGTCAAAACGGCCAAATTCAGAGCGAAAATGCTAATCATTCAAGCTGTTGGATGGCCGACACGGTCGCGAGAGAGATGGTTAATTATCGAAAATGCGGTTCAGTAGCAAAATTAGGATTGATGAAATGTAGAAGAATTCTCCGACAGATTTCGTTTGTGAAATACCGTTTAAATGCTCCACATGATGCAGTTCCTCAACAAAACGGATTAGCATATCACCAAAAAAAATACCGTTGTAGGCCGAAGGCAAAAACCACTTTTGGGGAAATCAACAGCGCTTTCTTTTTCCTACTTCGAGCAGAGTACGCACAAGTTTATTCACTTTGTCCGCACTTCTAACACCATCCTCACTATTTTGCTCGAAGTAGGAAAAAGAAAGCGCTGTTGATTTCCCCAAAAGTGGTTTTTGCCTTCGGCCTACAACGGTATTTTTTTTGGTGATATGCTAATCCGTTTTGTTGAGGAACTGCATCATGTGGAGCATTTAAACGGTATTTCACAAACGAAATCTGTCGGAGAATTCTTCTACATTTCATCAATCCTAATTTTGCTACTGAACCGCATTTTCGATAATTAACCATCTCTCTCGCGACCGTGTCGGCCATCCAACAGCTTGAATGATTAGCATTTTCGCTCTGAATTTGGCCGTTTTGACGAGATTTAGTCATCACACTTTTGCAATAACTTCAGATATTAAATGTCCGTCACACCCGCCTGTTTGTTTATTTACATAAAAAAAAGTATAGTGAAGGAACCTAGTTTCAGGTATCATTTTTGTATCGAGCCGTTTATCCTGAATATCTAGATATCAAGTGTGCTTCCGTATTATATTTGTGCTTGAAAAACATGCATGACACAATCAAATATCAATAATGAATGATTGGCGTTCACATATGCATTTTACTAAATGATAATGAATTCTTCATCGTTATTCTCTTTTGTTTTCGTAGAATAAATTCCTCGAGTTATATTCAGCTATGAATCTAATGTATCCACCCCCGTGAGAGTGCCGTCGGTCTCAAACATGGAAGAAAACCCAAATTTTTTACTACCGCTTATCTAGTATCGATGGCTGACACATCTGTACATTTGTGCACGAGATGTAAAGTCTGCCTCAGTGACACAATACCTAAAGTATTTATCGTATTCTCAGAGATATAATCGCCCAGCTCGCAAAAATCGGAAACCGAGGGCGAAGATAACATATATCCGTATACACACAGTTTCATTTTATCACCGTCGGCGGTAAAAGTGATCCGTTTTTTCTCAGGTTTGTATATAAAAATTTCTAAAGAGAATAAATCCCACTGGAATAGACAATGCCTCATCATCAATTATCGAGGAACTGTAGTAGTAATCTTCTTTCAGGTAATGTGTACAAAAAAACCTGTGCATGAGGTAAGAAGTATGCAATAATAACATTCAAATTGGGCGAATTTCAATCGTACCAAGTTCATATTTGCCAAATGTGGATGATGAATAGAACTGTATTCGACAAAAAATGTACAAGGACGCATATAAAGGTCGTGAACGTCTACATATCTCAGACTACGTATCACTGTTGCTATTGGAAAGATTATGTGACTGCCTTGCGGATAATCAGATCTTGCTAGAACTGATCACCGTTATCGACAATGCTGAGAGTAACCTTAGAAATAGGAGTTCGAGCACAAACTACAGTCGTATCAACACCTTCCGATTAGAATGAGCTTGTTATGGAGAATATCTTCAACGAATGGAAGAAATTTCACACGTTTCCAGTAAGTTCTCGAGACGGTGTCTACTGTGTCAATGAAAAAAAGCTAGGCGATCAGGCAAAAAGTTACAGTCGAAACTTGATAATACAACTAAGTGCATGGAAAATTTTCTCGTTATACAACAACAGTCTCGCCCTTAAGATCGGAAACTATAGAAATGAGGATACAGTCTGACCGAAATCAACATCAATAACTGCGGAATATACTCACTCTGGTCGCAATCTATCTCTGGTCAAATCTGATCAATTCAAATCAATCGAATCTGGTCGCAAAGTATTCAAGAAAATATTTTTGCTGTGGTTTACTTCTCTGTCAAAAGCATGCTGTTGTATATTTGACAAGAATATAAACATTGAGTGTTTAGTACTCTGGTTGAACCATCCTCAAACTCTAAGGTCATACACACCTCTATATAGCACAAAAAATACATTTAGAACGATAACTCCACCATCGTGATGCCACTTCAACGTCTTGATTTAGCTGTGTTTTCTGAACGTCTTTTGGATTTTAGTTCGCGGTTAGTGGACCTATATCCTATATGATAACGGTTTCTATTTTAAAACCCGTAGCAGACGTTGTGGTGTCTTTACGACGCATGCACTCAGAGAATCTCCCGGAGGCTAGCAGTGATCATCACGATTCACAATGTATTCGATTTTAGTCAAAACTGCCCGTCTCAATGCCAACAGTTTTATACTGTTGGGCACAAACGCGGGCAAACTACAAATATATAAACAGATTGAAAGCCTGATGATGCAGATATTTGCGCAAAGATGGAAAACAGCAGTTGAGGCATATGAAGAAGCCATGAAAGAATCTCATAATCGCCTAGTAATAAAAAATCATCTACATTGTGACATAAAAACATTGTTAACTTAGCTCGATTACTGATAAAAATTTCATTGTGTACGGCCAGGAACTAGTTTATTATCGACTATTGATAATGAATTTAGTGACTATCGCTAATAAATTAGTGCACATCGCTATTTTCATAGTGAATGCCAATAATAAATCAGTGTGTGCCGATATTTATTCAAGAAAAAGCACTAAAGTCAGGGAATATCCACATATTTATTCTGGAGTACGCCTTGTACACACGCATTCCAGACTGGTTCTGCATGACGTACTGTAATATTTGAACACGCGCGGCATTCTTACTTCAGATTTGGAAAACCATTCAGTTTTGAATTATGCGTGTACTAAATAAATCGGTCTCTTCGTGGAAATTGTATGGCATTTTTTCTTGCTGACAGGAAGAGAAGAGCTCTTCGATGAATCTCTTCCCGAACCGACTATTCCCGAACAGAATCGAACTGCTTCTTCCGAACCGGTTTGTTCGGTGAGAAACATAACCACTTGCGTACTCGGACCAACAGGAAACCGGACCAAACCCAAATAAACGTCACAAGTCGACCAGCAATAGTAATTAATCAGTGAATTCAATAAATTAGTGCACATCTAGTGCACATCGCTATTTTCATAGTGAATGCCAATAATAAATCAGTGTGTGCCGATATTTATTCAAGAAAAAGCACTAAAGTCAGGGAATATCCACATATTTATTCTGGAGTACGCCTTGTACACACGCATTCCAGACTGGTTCTGCATGACGTACTGTAATATTTGGACACGCGCGGCATTCTTACTTCAGATTTGGAAAACCATTCAGTTTTGAATTATGCGTGTACTAAATAAATCGGTCTCTTCGTGGAAATTGTATGGCATTTTTTCTTGCTGACAGGAAGAGAAGAGCTCATCGATGAATCTCTTCCCGAACCGACTATTCCCGAACAGAATCGAACTGCTTCTTCCGAACCGGTTTGTTCGGTGAGAAACATAACCACTTGCGTACTCGGACCAACAGGAAACCGGACCAAACCCAAATAAACGTCACAAGTCGACCAGCAATAGTAATTAATCAGTGAATTCAATAAATTAGTGCACATCTAGTGCACATCGCTATTTTCATAGTGAATGCCAATAATAAATCAGTGTGTGCCGATATTTATTCAAGAAAAAGCACTAAAGTCAGGGAATATCCACATATTTATTCTGGAGTACGCCTTGTACACACGCATTCCAGACTGGTTCTGCATGACGTACTGTAATATTTGGACACGCGCGGCATTCTTACTTCAGATTTGGAAAACCATTCAGTTTTGAATTATGCGTGTACTAAATAAATCGGTCTCTTCGTGGAAATTGTATGGCATTTTTTCTTGCTGACAGGAAGAGAAGAGCTCTTCGATGAATCTCTTCCCGAACCGACTATTCCCGAACAGAATCGAACTGCTTCTTCCGAACCGGTTTGTTCGGTGAGAAACATAACCACTTGCGTACTCGGACCAACAGGAAACCGGACCAAACCCAAATAAACGTCACAAGTCGACCAGCAATAGTAATTAATCAGTGAATTCAGTGAATTGGTTTGTTTCCACATTTGTCAGCCGAAATTCGGTCTTGAAAGGAACCAACTGGTTCGGGACCAATTTGTCGTTCTGGCGACTGTAATTCTTTTCATACAACTTCAATTTTGAAGAATATGCAGAAACTACTGGAAGACGCCAATTCTTAACGAAGAAACCTGAATGTTTTTCTTCTGTGCGAAATTTGAAAAGTGTTGTAAAGAAGACAAAAATATCGGAAGTACTAAAATTTATCATTGGTATCTTCGCCTACACTGTTCACAAAGTTCACATTTGAGATTTTCCAGTAAAAAAGCTCTTGTAAGGTGATATTTTTCAATATTCTGGCCCAAAACGTGTCATATTTCAGAAATGTCATCAAGTATGTAACTTTTATTGGCTTTTCAGCCTGTTTGGTTCGTCGAGAAAATATATTATTGACGATTAATTTGAGATTTTCTAGTAAAAAAGCTCTTGTAAGGTGATATTTTTCGATATTCTGGCCCAAAACGTGTCATATTTCAGAGATGTCATCAAGTATGTAACTTTTATTGGATTTTCAGCCTGTTTGGTTCGTCGAGAAAATATATTATTGACGATTAATTTGAGATTTTCTAGTAAAAAAGCTCTTGTAAGGTGATATTTTTCAATATCCTGGCCGAAAACGTGTCATATTTGAGAAATGTCATCAAGTATATAAGTTTTCTTGGCTTTTCAGCCTCTTTAGCTCATCAAAAAGAGATATGATTGACGATTAATGTAAGATTGTCTAGTAAAAAAGCTCTTGTAAGGTTATATTTTTTAATATCCTGGCCGAAAACGTGTCATATTTGAAAAATGTCATCAAGTATATTGGCTTTTCAGCCTCTTTAGCTGATCAAAAAGAGATATGATTGACGATTAATGTAAGATTTTCTAGTAAAAAGCTCTTGTAAGGTGATATTTTTCAATATCCTGGCCGAAAACGGGTCATATTTGAGAAATGTCATGAAGTATATTGGCTTTTCAGCCTCTTTAGCTCATCAAAAAGAGATATGATTGACGATTAATGTAAGATTTTCTAGTAAAAAAGCTCTTGTAAGGTGATATTTTTCAATATCCTGGCCGAAAACGGGTCATATTTGAGAAATGTCATGAAGTATATTGGCTTTTCAGCCTCTTTAGCTCATCAAAAAGAGATATGATTGACGATTAATGTAAGATTTTCTAGTAAAAAAGCTCTTGTAAGGTGATATTTTTCAATATCCTGGCCGAAAACGGGTCATATTTGAGAAATGTCATGAAGTATATTGGCTTTTCAGCCTCTTTAGCTCATCAAAAAGAGATATGATTGACGATTAATGTAAGATTTTCTAGTAAAAAAGCTCTTGTAAGGTGATATTTTTCAATATCCTGGCCGAAAACGTGTCATATTTGTGAAATGTCATCAAGTATATAAGTTTTCTTGGCTTTTCAGCCTCTTTAGCTCAAAAAAAAGAGATATGATTGACGATTAATGTAAGATTTTCTAGTAAAAAGCTCTTGTAAGGTGATATTTTTCAATATCCTGGCCGAAAACGGGTCATATTTGAGAAATGTCATGAAGTATATTGGCTTTTCAGCCTCTTTAGCTCATCAAAAAGAGATATGATTGACGATTAATGTAAGATTTTCTAGTAAAAAGCTCTTGTAAGGTGATATTTTTCAATATCCTGGCCGAAAACGGGTCATATTTGAGAAATGTCATGAAGTATATTGGCTTTTCAGCCTCTTTAGCTCATCAAAAAGAGATATGATTGACGATTAATGTAAGATTTTCTAGTAAAAAAGCTCTTGTAAGGTGATATTTTTCAATATCCTGGCCGAAAACGTGTCATATTTGAGAAATGTCATCAAGTATATAAGTTTTCTTGGCTTTTCAGCCTCTTTAGCTCATCAAAAAGAGATATGATTGACGATTAATGTAAGATTTTCTAGTAAAAAGCTCTTGTAAGGTGATATTTTTCAATATCCTGGCCGAAAACGGGTCATATTTGAGAAATGTCATCAAGTATATTGGCTTTTCAGCCTCTTTAGCTCATCAAAAAGAGATATGATTGACGATTAATGTAAGATTTTCTAGTAAAAAAGCTCTTGTAAGGTGATATTTTTCAATATCCTGGCCGAAAACGTGTCATATTTGAGAAATGTCATCAAGTATATAAGTTTTCTTGGCTTTTCAGCCTCTTTAGCTCATCAAAAAGAGATATGATTGACGATTAATGTAAGATTTTCTAGTAAAAAAGCTCTTGTAAGGTGATATTTTTCAATATCCTGGCCGAAAACGTGTCATATTTGTGAAATGTCATCAAGTATATAAGTTTTCTTGGCTTTTCAGCCTCTTTAGCTCATCAAAAAGAGATATGATTGACGATTAATGTAAGATTTTCTAGTAAAAAAGCTCTTGTAAGGTGATATTTTTCAATATCCTGGCCGAAAACGTGTCATATTTGTGAAATGTCATCAAGTATATAAGTTTTCTTGGCTTTTCAGCCTCTTTAGCTCATCAAAAAGAGATATGATTGACGATTAATGTAAGATTTTCTAGTAAAAAAGCTCTTGTAAGGTGATATTTTTCAATATCCTGGCCGAAAACGTGTCATATTTGTGAAATGTCATCAAGTATATAAGTTTTCTTGGCTTTTCAGCCTCTTTAGCTCATCAAAAAGAGATATGATTGACGATTAATGTAAGATTTTCTAGTAAAAAAGCTCTTGTAAGGTGATATTTTTCAATATCCTGGCCGAAAACGTGTCATATTTGAGAAATGTCATCAAGTATATAAGTTTTCTTGGCTTTTCAGCCTCTTTAGCTCATCAAAAAGAGATATGATTGACGATTAATGTAAGATTTTCTAGTAAAAAAGCTCTTGTAAGGTGATATTTTTCAATATCCTGGCCGAAAACGTGTCATATTTGTGAAATGTCATCAAGTATATAAGTTTTCTTGGCTTTTCAGCCTCTTTAGCTCAAAAAAAAGAGATATGATTGACGATTAATGTAAGATTTTCTAGTAAAAAAGCTCTTGTAAGGTGATATTTTTCAATATCCTGGCCGAAAACGTGTCATATTTGAGAAATGTCATCAAGTATATAAGTTTTCTTGGCTTTTCAGCCTCTTTAGCTCATCAAAAAGAGATATGATTGACGATTAATGTAAGATTTTCTAGTAAAAAAGCTCTTGCAAGGTGATATTTTTTCATATCCTGGCCGAAAACGTGTCATATTTGAGAAATGTCATCAAGTATATAAGTTTTCTTGGCTTTTCAGCCTCTTTAGCTCATCAAAAAGAGATATGATTGACGATTAATGTAAGATAGTGAAAGACCTCTAGAAAGGAGATATATTCTGAAGTACCGGAAGAATGATGTTTAAAAATATAGCCATTACAGAACGCATAGTTTGCCAATTTCATTTCATAGTCAGGAAAATTTTCTTCACATTTTGCCGCGCCTCATGCACGCGTGCGCTCTTACTTCAATAAACACTCATATTCAGAGCATGCGTGCCGACAACCTCCAAACCTCGTGTATCAGACACACATTCAAGTACATTTTTGACCGTTCGCGTGTTTTTCACTCAATTCGACATCACTGTTTGTCCTGCAACTAAACCGAACCCAGAATATTTAGGTAGAAAAGTTTTTTTTTTTGGCGATTTTGCCGCTTCGCGTGTAGCGCGAAAAACGCATGTCCACATCTTTTTTGGGTGAAATTGCATGATTTGGCATCGAGTTGAAAAGACAACCCAGATCGCTCTATTCGAGATTGTCTCCGGTATGCTATGTAGCATGTCAAATGCAAGAAATAAAAAAAAAGAAATGTAACAACTAAGTCTCAAAAGGTGAGTTGTTTCTGATACATATAGTGAGAACGATTGGAATTTACCTAAAAATACTATTTCTGTACATTTACTCACTTCATGACTTTATTGGTTTTCGCGCTCTCGTTAGGGAAAGTTTTTATCTACCGCGCCAATCAGCAAGACCGCGTGTCATAGGCAAAATAATTTTAATATAGATAGTGAATGACCATTTCAGACACAGCTTGGAAAAATGGTCACTTGTGAGAGGGGGGTTGACCATAAATCAGTGGCGCTGACCAAAAACCAGTGACATATACTACTCACAGCCACATTCGTAGCCGCCATAGCTCAGTTGGTTAGAGCGTGGGTCTAATAAGCCCAAGGTCGCAGGTTCGACCCCTGCTGGCGGCAAAGCTTTTTGTTTTGTTTTAGTTATTCTGAATAGTTTTCTAGCTTCTCACATCATGTAAACATCTAAATCACCGTACTTCTCGGTTTTCGTGGGTCTGAAAATGTTATAGACTGCAGCGAGCTGTTGCTACACCTGTTTCAGAACTTGTTTGCAACAAACCAAACCAAGACTTCCAGGAAATATAACATAGCTTCGTTTGAAAGAAAACGAAAGAGAAAGATTAACATAAATCCAAAATAAATTATTGATTTGTCTTGACTTGTTTCAAAAATACAAATCTTTCAATGTAATTTTAATGTTTCTCAGTAGTTTTCTAGCTTTTTACATCATATAAACATCTAAATCACCGTACTAATTGGTTTTTCGTGGGTGTGCAGATACAAACTGCAGCGAGCTGTCACTACGCCATTTTCAGAACTTACTTGAAACAAACCAAACCAAAACTTTGATGAGTAGCTTTGTTTGAGAAAAACGAAGAAGAAAGATTAACATCAATCCAAAATAAATCATTGATTTGTAAAGACTAGTTTTAAAAATACAAATCTTTCAATGTAATTTTAATGTTTCTCAGTAGTTTTCTAGCTTTTTACATCATATAAACATCTAAATCACGGTACTAATTGGTTTTTCGTGGGTCTGCAAATACAAACTGCAGCGAGCTGTCACTACGCCATTTTCAGAACTTACTTGAAACAAACCAAACCAAAACTTTGATGAGCAGCTTTGTTTGATAGAAAACGACAGAGAAAGATTAACATCAATCCAAATTAAATCATTGATTTGTAAAGACTAGTTTTAAAAATACAAATCTTTTTATTTTGTTCTAGTTATTCTGAATAGTTTTCTAGCTTTTTCTAAATCACCATACTTATTGGTTTTTCGTGGGTCTGCAAATACAAACTGCAGCGAGCTGTCACTACGCGATTTTCAGAACTTACTTGAAACAAACCAAACCAAAACTTTGATGAGTAGCTTTGTTTGAGAAAAACGAAGAAGAAAGATTACCATCAATCCAAAATAAATCATTGAATTGCAACGACTCGTTTTAGAAATACACTCAGAAGCATAGACAAGCTCTATACCACGCGGCCCGATGAAATTCCCATGCATAGGGTCACCGAGAGTTTCACAGCCACATTCGTAGCCGCCATAGCTCAGTTGGTTAGAGCGTGGGTCTAATAAGCCCAAGGTCGCAGGTTCGACCCCTGCTGGCGGCAAATCTTTTTGTTTTGTTTTAGTTATTCTGAATAGTTTTCTAGCTTTTTACATCATGTAAACATCTAAATCACCGTACTTCTCGGTTTTTCGTGGGTCTGAAAATGTTATAGACTGCAGCGAGCTGTCGCTACACCATTTTCAGAACGTGTTTGCAACAAACCAAACCAAGACTTCCAGGAAATATAACATAGCTTCGTTCGAAAGAAAACGAAAGAGAAAGATTAACATCAATCCAAAATTAATTATTGATTTGTCTTGACTTGTTTCAAAAATACAAATCTTTCAATGTAACTTTAATGTTTCTCAGTAGTTTTCTAGCTTTTTACATCATATAAACATCTAAATCACCGTACTAATTAGTTTTTCGTGGGTGTGCAGATACAAACTGCAGCGAGCTGTCACTACGCCATTTTCAGAACTTACTTGAAACAAACCAAACCAAAACTTTGATGAGTAGCTTTGTTTGAGAAAAACGAAGAAGAAAGATTAACAACAATCCAAAATAAATCATTGAATTGCAACGACTCGTTTTAGAAATACACTCAGAAGCATAGACAAGCTCCATACCACGCGGCCCGATGAAATTCCCATGCATAGGGTCACCGAGAGTATCACAGCCACATTCGTAGCCGCCATAGCTCAGTTGGTTAGAGCGTGGGTCTAATAAGCCCAAGGTCGCAGGTTCGACCCCTGCTGGCGGCAAATCTTTTAGTTTTGTTTTAGTTATTCTGATCTTTTGTATTTTACATCATGTAAACATCTAAATCACCGTACTTCTCGGTTTTTCGTGGGTCTGAAAATGTTATAGACTGCAGCGAGCTGTCGCTACACCATTTTCAGAACTTGTTTGCAACAAACCAAACCAAGACTTCCAGGAAATATAACATAGCTTCGTTTGAAAGAAAACGAAAGAGAAAGATTAACATAAATCCAAAATGAATTATTGATTTGTCTTGACTTGTTTCAAAAATACAAATCTTTCAATGTAATTTTAATGTTTCTCAGTAGTTTTCTAGCTTTTTACATCATATAAACATCTAAATCACAGTACTTATTGGTTTTTCGTGGGTCTGCAAATACAAACTGCAGCGAGCTGTCACTACGCCATTTTCAGAACTTACTTGAAACAAACCAAACCGAAACTTTGATGAATAGCTTTGTTTGAGAAAAACGAAGAAGAAAGATTAACATCAATCCAAAATAAATCATTGAATTGCAACGACTCGTTTTAGAAATACACTCAGAAGCATAGACAAGCTCTATACCACGCGGCCCGATGAAATTCCCATGCATAGGGTCACCGAGAGTTTCACAGCCACATTCGTAGCCGCCATAGCTCAGTTGGTTAGAGCGTGGGTCTAATAAGCCCAAGGTCGCAGGTTCGACCCCTGCTGGCGGCAAATCTTTTTGTTTTGTTTTAGTTATTCTAAATATCTAGCTTTTCACATCATGTAAACATCTAAATCACCGTACTTCTCGGTTTTCGTGGGTCTGAAAGTGTTATAGACTGCAGCGAGCTGTCGCTACACCTGTTTCAGAACTTGTTTGCAACAAACCAAACCAAGACTTCCAGGAAATATAACATAGCTTCGTTTGAAAGAAAACGAAAGAGAAAGATTAACATAAATCCAAAATAAATTATTGATTTGTCTTGACTTGTTTCAAAAATACAAATCTTTCAATGTGATTTTAATGTTTCTCAGTAGTTTTCTAGCTTTTCACATCATGTAAACATCTAAATCACCGTACTTCTCGGTTTTCGTGGGTCTGAAAATGTTATAGACTGCAGCGAGCTGTCGCTACACCTGTTTCAGAACTTGTTTGCAACAAACCAAACCAAGACTTCCAGGAAATATAACATAGCTTCGTTTGAAAGAAAACGAAAGAGAAAGATTAACATAAATCCAAAATAAATTATTGATTTGTCTTGACTTGTTTCAAAAATACAAATCTTTCAATGTAACTTTAATGTTTCTCAGTAGTTTTCTAGCTTTTTACATCATATAAACATCTAAATCACCGTACTTATTGGTTTTTCGTGGGTCTGCAAATACAAACTGCAGCGAGCTGTCACTACGCCATTTTCAGAACTTACTTGAAACAAACCAAACCAAAACTTTGATGAGTAGCTTTGTTTGAGAAAAACGAAGAAGAAAGATTAACATCAATCCAAATTAAATCATTGATTTGTAAAGACTAGTTTTAAAAATACAAATCTTTTTATTTTGTTTTAGTTATTCTGAATAGTTTTCTAGCTTTTTCTAAATCACCATACTTATTGGTTTTTCGTGGGTCTGCAAATACAAACTGCAGCGAGCTGTCACTACGCGATTTTCAGAACTTACTTGAAACAAACCAAACCAAAACTTTGATGAGTAGCTTTGTTTGAGAAAAACGAAGAAGAAAGATTACCATCAATCCAAAATAAATCATTGAATTGCAACGACTCGTTTTAGAAATACACTCAGAAGCATAGACAAGCTCTATACCACGCGGCCCGATGAAATTCCCATGCATAGGGTCACCGAGAGTTTCACAGCCACATTCGTAGCCGCCATAGCTCAGTTGGTTAGAGCGTGGGTCTAATAAGCCCAAGGTCGCAGGTTCGACCCCTGCTGGCGGCAAATCTTTTTGTTTTGTTTTAGTTATTCTGAATAGTTTTCTAGCTTTTTACATCATGTAAACATCTAAATCACCGTACTTCTCGGTTTTTCGTGGGTCTGAAAATGTTATAGACTGCAGCGAGCTGTCGCTACACCATTTTCAGAACGTGTTTGCAACAAACCAAACCAAGACTTCCAGGAAATATAACATAGCTTCGTTCGAAAGAAAACGAAAGAGAAAGATTAACATCAATCCAAAATTAATTATTGATTTGTCTTGACTTGTTTCAAAAATACAAATCTTTCAATGTAACTTTAATGTTTCTCAGTAGTTTTCTAGCTTTTTACATCATATAAACATCTAAATCACCGTACTAATTAGTTTTTCGTGGGTGTGCAGATACAAACTGCAGCGAGCTGTCACTACGCCATTTTCAGAACTTACTTGAAACAAACCAAACCAAAACTTTGATGAGTAGCTTTGTTTGAGAAAAACGAAGAAGAAAGATTAACAACAATCCAAAATAAATCATTGAATTGCAACGACTCGTTTTAGAAATACACTCAGAAGCATAGACAAGCTCCATACCACGCGGCCCGATGAAATTCCCATGCATAGGGTCACCGAGAGTATCACAGCCACATTCGTAGCCGCCATAGCTCAGTTGGTTAGAGCGTGGGTCTAATAAGCCCAAGGTCGCAGGTTCGACCCCTGCTGGCGGCAAATCTTTTAGTTTTGTTTTAGTTATTCTGATCTTTTGTATTTTACATCATGTAAACATCTAAATCACCGTACTTCTCGGTTTTTCGTGGGTCTGAAAATGTTATAGACTGCAGCGAGCTGTCGCTACACCATTTTCAGAACTTGTTTGCAACAAACCAAACCAAGACTTCCAGGAAATATAACATAGCTTCGTTTGAAAGAAAAGAAAACGAAAGAGAAAGATTAACCATTAACATGAATCCAAAATAAATTATTGATTTGTCTTGACTTGTTTCAAAAATACAAATCTTTCAATGTGATTTTAATGTTTCTCAGTAGTTTTCTAGCTTTTCACATCATGTAAACATCTAAATCACCGTACTTCTCGGTTTTCGTGGGTCTGAAAATGTTATAGACTGCAGCGAGCTGTCGCTACACCTGTTTCAGAACTTGTTTGCAACAAACCAAACCAAGACTTCCAGGAAATATAACATAGCTTCGTTTGAAAGAAAACGAAAGAGAAAGATTAACATAAATCCAAAATAAATTATTGATTTGTCTTGACTTGTTTCAAAAATACAAATCTTTCAATGTAACTTTAATGTTTCTCAGTAGTTTTCTAGCTTTTTACATCATATAAACATCTAAATCACCGTACTTATTGGTTTTTCGTGGGTCTGCAAATACAAACTGCAGCGAGCTGTCACTACGCCATTTTCAGAACTTACTTGAAACAAACCAAACCAAAACTTTGATGAGTAGCTTTGTTTGAGAAAAACGAAGAAGAAAGATTAACATCAATCCAAATTAAATCATTGATTTGTAAAGACTAGTTTTAAAAATACAAATCTTTTTATTTTGTTTTAGTTATTCTGAATAGTTTTCTAGCTTTTTCTAAATCACCATACTTATTGGTTTTTCGTGGGTGTGCAGATACAAACTGCAGCGAGCTGTCACTACGCGATTTTCAGAACTTACTTGAAACAAACCAAACCAAAACTTTGATGAGTAGCTTTGTTTGAGAAAAACGAAGAAGAAAGATTAACATCAATCCAAAATAAATCATTGAATTGCAACGACTCGTTTTAGAAATACACTCAGAAGCATAGACAAGCTCTATACCACGCGGCCCGATGAAATTCCCATGCATAGGGTCACCGAGAGTTTCACAGCCACATTCGTAGCCGCCATAGCTCAGTTGGTTAGAGCGTGGGTCTAATAAGCCCAAGGTCGCAGGTTCGACCCCTGCTGGCGGCAAATCTTTTTGTTTTGTTTTAGTTATTCTGAATAGTTTTCTAGCTTTTTACATCATGTAAACATCTAAATCACCGTACTTCTCGGTTTTTCGTGGGTCTGAAAATGTTATAGACTGCAGCGAGCTGTCGCTACACCATTTTCAGAACGTGTTTGCAACAAACCAAACCAAGACTTCCAGGAAATATAACATAGCTTCGTTCGAAAGAAAACGAAAGAGAAAGATTAACATCAATCCAAAATTAATTATTGATTTGTCTTGACTTGTTTCAAAAATACAAATCTTTCAATGTAACTTTAATGTTTCTCAGTAGTTTTCTAGCTTTTTACATCATATAAACATCTAAATCACCGTACTAATTAGTTTTTCGTGGGTGTGCAGATACAAACTGCAGCGAGCTGTCACTACGCCATTTTCAGAACTTACTTGAAACAAACCAAACCAAAACTTTGATGAGTAGCTTTGTTTGAGAAAAACGAAGAAGAAAGATTAACAACAATCCAAAATAAATCATTGAATTGCAACGACTCGTTTTAGAAATACACTCAGAAGCATAGACAAGCTCTATACCACGCGGCCCGATGAAATTCCCATGCATAGGGTCACCGAGAGTTTCACAGCCACATTCGTAGCCGCCATAGCTCAGTTGGTTAGAGCGTGGGTCTAATAAGCCCAAGGTCGCAGGTTCGACCCCTGCTGGCGGCAAATCTTTTAGTTTTGTTTTAGTTATTCTGAATAGTTTTCTAGCTTTTTACATCATGTAAACATCTAAATCACCGTACTTCTCGGTTTTTCGTGGGTCTGAAAATGTTATAGACTGCAGCGAGCTGTCGCTACACCATTTTCAGAACTTGTTTGCAACAAACCAAACCAAGACTTCCAGGAAACATAACATAGCTTCGTTTGAAAGAAAACGAAAGAGAAAGATTAACATAAATCCAAAATAAATCATTGATTTGTCTTGACTTGTTTCAAAAATACAAATCTTTCAATATGATTTTAATGTTTCTCAGTAGTTTTCTAGCTTTTCACATCATGTAAACATCTAAATCACCGTACTTCTCGGTTTTTCGTGGGTCTGAAAATGTTATAGACTGCAGCGAGCTGTCACTACGCCATTTTCAGAACTTACTTGAAACAAACCAAACCAAAACTTTGATGAGTAGCTTTGTTTGAGAAAAACTAAGAAGAAAGATTAACATCAATCCAAAATAAATCATTGAATTGCAACGACTCGTTTTAGAAATACACTCAGAAGCATAGACAAGCTCTATAGCACGCGGCCCGATGAAATTCCCATGCAGAGTGTCACCGAGAGTTTCACAGCCACATTCGTAGCCGCCATAGCTCAGTTGGTTAGAGCGTGGGTCTAATAAGCCCAAGGTCGCAGGTTCGACCCCTGCTGGCGGCAAATCTTTTTGTTTTGTTTTAGTCCCTCTGAATAGTTTTCTAGCTTTTTACATCATGTAAACATCTAAATCACCGTACTTCTCGGTTTTTCGTGGGTCTGAAAATGTTATAGACTGCAGCGAGCTGTCGCTACACCATTTTCAGAACTTACTTGAAACAAACCAAACCAAAACTTTGATGAGTAGCTTTGTTTGAGAAAAACTAAGAAGAAAGATTAACATCAATCCAAAATAAATCATTGAATTGCAACGACTCGTTTTAGAAATACACTCAGAAGCATAGACAAGCTCTATAGCACGCGGCCCGATGAAATTCCCATGCAGAGTGTCACCGAGAGTTTCACAGCCACATTCGTAGCCGCCATAGCTCAGTTGGTTAGAGCGTGGGTCTAATAAGCCCAAGGTCGCAGGTTCGACCCCTGCTGGCGGCAAATCTTTTTGTTTTGTTTTAGTCCCTCTGAATAGTTTTCTAGCTTTTTACATCATGTAAACATCTAAATCACCGTACTTCTCGGTTTTTCGTGGGTCTGAAAATGTTATAGACTGCAGCGAGCTGTCGCTACACCATTTTCAGAACTTGTTTGCAACAAACCAAACCAAGACTTCCAGGAAACATAACATAGCTTCGTTTGGAAGAAAACGAAAGAGAAAGATTAACATAAATCCAAAATAAATCATTGATTTGTCTTGACTTGTTTCAAAAATACAAATCTTTCAATATGATTTTAATGTTTCTCAGTAGTTTTCTAGCTTTTCACATCATGTAAACATCTAAATCACCGTACTTCTCGGTTTTTCGTGGGTCTGAAAATGTTATAGACTGCAGCGAGCTGTCACTACGCCATTTTCAGAACTTACTTGAAACAAACCAAACCAAAACTTTGATGAGTAGCTTTGTTTGAGAAAAACTAAGAAGAAAGATTAACATCAATCCAAAATAAATCATTGAATTGCAACGACTCGTTTTAGAAATACACTCAGAAGCATAGACAAGCTCTATAGCACGCGGCCCGATGAAATTCCCATGCAGAGTGTCACCGAGAGTTTCACAGCCACATTCGTAGCCGCCATAGCTCAGTTGGTTAGAGCGTCGGTCTAATAAGCCCAAGGTCGCAGGTTCGACCCCTGCTGGCGGCAAATCTTTTTGTTTTGTTTTAGTCCCTCTATAGTTTTCTAGCTTTTTACATCATGTAAACATCTAAATCACCGTACTTCTCGGTTTTTCGTGGGTCTGAAAATGTTATAGACTGCAGCGAGCTGTCGCTACACCATTTTCAGAACTTGTTTGCAACAAACCAAACCAAGACTTCCAGGAAACATAACATAGCTTCGTTTGGAAGAAAACGAAAGAGAAAGATTAACATCAATCCAAAATTAATTATTGATTTGTCTTGACTTGTTTCAAAAATACAAATCTTTCAATGTAACTTTAATGTTTCTCAGTAGTTTTCTAGCTTTTTACATCATATAAACATCTAAATCACCATACTTATTGGTTTTTCGTGGGTCTGCAAATACAAACTGCAGCGAGCTGTCACTACGCCATTTTCAGAACTTACTTGAAACAAACCAAACCAAAACTTTGATGAGTAGCTTCGTTTGAGAAAAACGAAGAAGAAAGATTAACATCAATCCAAAATAAATCATTGAATTGCAACGACTCGTTTTAGAAATACACTCAGAAGCATAGACAAGCTCTATACCACGCGGCCCGATGAAATTCCCATGCATAGGGTCACCGAGAGTTTCACAGCCACATTCGTAGCCGCCATAGCTCAGTTGGTTAGAGCGTGGGTCTAATAAGCCCAAGGTCGCAGGTTCGACCCCTGCTGGCGGCAAATCTTTTTGTTTTGTTTTAGTTATTCTGAATAGTTTTCTAGCTTTTTACATCATGTAAACATCTAAATCACTGTACTTCTCGGTTTTTCGTGGGTCTGAAAATGTTATAGACTGCAGCGAGCTGTCGCTACACCATTTTCAGAACTTGTTTGCAACAAACCAAACCAAGACTTCCAAGAAATATAACATAGCTTCGTTTGAAAGAAAACGAAAGAGAAAGATTAACATAAATCCAAATAAATTATTGATTTGTCTTGACTTGTTTCAAAAATACAAATCTTTCAATATGATTTTAATGTTTCTCAGTAGTTTTCTAGCTTTTCACATCATGTAAACATCTAAATCACCGTACTTCTCGGTTTTTCGTGGGTCTGAAAATGTTATAGACTGCAGCGAGCTGTCGCTACACCATTTTCAGAACTTGTTTGCAACAAACCAAACCAAGACTTCCAGGAAATATAACATAGCTTCGTTTGAAAGAAAACGAAAGAGAAAGATTAACATGAATCCAAAATAAATTATTGATTTGTCTTGACTTGTTTCAAAAATACAAATCTTTCAATGTAATTTTAATGTTTCTCAGTAGTTTTCTAGCTTCTTACATCATAGAACATCTAAATCACCGTACTTATTGGTTTTTCGTGGGTCTGCAAATACAAACTGCAGCGAGCTGTCACTACGCCATTTTCAGAACTTACTTGAAACAAACCAAACCAAAACTTTGATGAGTAGCTTTGTTTGAGAAAAACGAAGAAGAAAGATTAACATCAATCCAAAATAAATCATTGAATTGCAACGACTCGTTTTAGAAATACACTCAGAAGCATAGACAAGCTCTATAGCACGCGGCCCGATGAAATTCCCATGCATAGGGTCACCGAGAGTTTCACAGCCACATTCGTAGCCGCCATAGCTCAGTTGGTTAAAGCGTAGGTCTAATAAGCCCAAGGTCGCAGGTTCGACCCCTGCTGGCGGCAAATCTTTTTGTTTTGTTTTAGTTATTCTGAATAGTTTTCTAGCTTTTTACATCATGTAAACATCTAAATCACCGTACTTCTCGGTTTTTCGTGGGTCTGAAAATGTTATAGACTGCAGCGAGCTGTCGCTACACCATTTTCAGAACTTGTTTGCAACAAACCAAACCAAGACTTCCAGGAAACATAACATAGCTTCCTTTGAAAGAAAACGAAAGAGAGAGATTAACATCAATCCAAAATTAATTATTGATTTGTCTTGACTTGTTTCAAAAATACAAATCTTTCAATGTAACTTTAATGTTTCTCAGTAGTTTTCTAGCTTTTTACATCATATAAACATCTAAATCACCATACTTATTGGTTTTTCGTGGGTCTGCAAATACAAACTGCAGCGAGCTGTCACTACGCCATTTTCAGAACTTACTTGAAACAAACCAAACCAAAACTTTGATGAGTAGCTTTGTTTGAGAAAAACGAAGAAGAAAGATTAACATCAATCCAAAATAAATCATTTAATTGCAACGACTCGTTTAAGAAATACACTCAGAAGCATAGACAAGCTCTATACCACGCGGCCCGATGAAATTCCCATGCATAGGGTCACCGAGAGTTTCACAGCCACATTCGTAGCCGCCATAGCTCAGTTGGTTAGAGCGTGGGTCTAATAAGCCCAAGGTCGCAGGTTCGACCCCTGCTGGCGGCAAATATTTTTGTTTTGTTTTAGTTATTCTGAATAGTTTTCTAGCTTTTTACATCATGTAAACATCTAAATCACCGTACTTCTCGGTTTTTCGTGGGTCTGAAAATTTTATAGACTGCAGCGAACTGTCGCTACACCATTTTCAGAACTTGTTTGCAACAAACCAAACCAAGACTTCCAGGAAATATAACATAGCTTCGTTTGAAAGAAAACGAAAGAGAAAGATTAACATAAATCCAAAATAAATTATTGATTTGTCTTGACTTGTTTCAAAAATACAAATCTTTCAATGTAACTTTAATGTTTCTCAGTAGTTTTCTAGCTTTTTACATCATATAAACATCTAAATCACCGTACTTATTGGTTTTTCGTGGGTCTGCAAATACAAACTGCAGCGAGCTGTCACTACGCCATTTTCAGAACTTACTTGAAACAAACCAAACCAAAACTTTGATGAGCAGCTTTGTTTGATAGAAAACGACAGAGAAAGATTAATATCAATCCAAATTAAATCATTGATTTGTAAAGACTAGTTTTAAAAATACAAATCTTTTTATTTTGTTTTAGTTATTCTGAATAGTTTTCTAGCTTTTTCTAAATCACCATACTTATTGGTTTTTCGTGGGTCTGCAAATACAAACTGCAGCGAGCTGTCACTACGCCATTTTCAGAACTTACTTGAAACAAACCAAACCAAAACTTTGATGAGTAGCTTTGTTTGAGAAAAACGAAGAAGAAAGATTAACATCAATCCAAAATAAATCATTGAATTGCAACGACTCGTTTTAGAAATACACTCAGAAGCATAGACAAGCTCTATACCACGCGGCCCGATGAACTTCCCATGCATAGGGTCACCGAGAGTTTCACAGCCACATTCGTAGCCGCCATAGCTCAGTTGGTTAGAGCGTGGGTCTAATAAGCCCAAGGTCGCAGGTTCGACCCCTGCTGGCGGCAAATCTTTTAGTTTTGTTTTAGTTATTCTGAATAGTTTTCTAGCTTTTTACATCATGTAAACATCTAAATCACCGTACTTCTCGGTTTTTCGTGGGTCTGAAAATGTTATAGACTGCAGCGAGCTGTCGCTACACCATTTTCAGAACTTGTTTGCAACAAACCAAACCAAGACTTCCAGGAAACATAACATAGCTTCGTTTGAAAGAAAACGAAAGAGAAAGATTAACATAAATCCAAAATAAATCATTGATTTGTCTTGACTTGTTTCAAAAATACAAATCTTTCAATATGATTTTAATGTTTCTCAGTAGTTTTCTAGCTTTTCACATCATGTAAACATCTAAATCACCGTACTTCTCGGTTTTTCGTGGGTCTGAAAATGTTATAGACTGCAGCGAGCTGTCACTACGCCATTTTCAGAACTTACTTGAAACAAACCAAACCAAAACTTTGATGAGTAGCTTTGTTTGAGAAAAACGAAGAAGAAAGATTAACATCAATCCGAAATAAATCATTGAATTGCAACGACTCGTTTTAGAAATACACTCAGAAGCATAGACAAGCTCTATACCACGCGGCCCGATGAAATTCCCATGCTTAGGGTCACCGAGAGTTTCACAGCTACTTTCGTAGGCGCCATAGCTCAGTTGGTTAGAGCGTGGGTCTAATAAGCCCAAGGTCACAGGTTCGACCCCTGCTGGCGGCAAATCTTTTAGTTTTGTTTTAGTTATTATGAATAGTTTTCTAGCTTTTTACATCATGTAAACATCTAAATCACCGTACTTCTCGGTTTTTCGTGGGTCTGAAAATGTTATAGACTGCAGCGAGCTGTCGCTACACCATTTTCAGAACTTGTTTGCAACAAACCAAACCAAGACTTCCAGGAAACATAACATAGCTTCCTTTGAAAGAAAACGAAAGAGAGAGATTAACATCAATCCAAAATTAATTATTGATTTGTCTTGACTTGTTTCAAAAATACAAATCTTTCAATGTAACTTTAATGTTTCTCAGTAGTTTTCTAGCTTTTTACATCATATAAACATCTAAATCACCATACTTATTGGTTTTTCGTGGGTGTGCAGATACAAACTGCAGCGAGCTGTCACTACGCCATTTTCAGAACTTACTTGAAACAAACCAAACCAAAACTTTGATGAGTAGCTTTGTTTGAGAAAAACGAAGAAGAAAGATTAACATCAATCCAAAATAAATCATTGAATTGCAACGACTCGTTTTAGAAATACACTCAGAAGCATAGACAAGCTCTATACCACGCGGCCCGATGAACTTCCCATGCATAGGGTCACCGAGAGTTTCACAGCCACATTCGTAGCCGCCATAGCTCAGTTGGTTAGAGCGTGGGTCTAATAAGCCCAAGGTCGCAGGTTCGACCCCTGCTGGCGGCAAATCTTTTAGTTTTGTTTTAGTTATTCTGAATAGTTTTCTAGCTTTTCACATCATGTAAACATCTAAATCACCGTACTTATTGGTTTTTCGTGGGTCTGCAAATACAAACTGCAGCGAGCTGTCACTACGCCATTTTCAGAACTTACTTGAAACAAACCAAACCAAAACTTTGATGAGCAGCTTTGTTTGATAGAAAACGACAGAGAAAGATTAACATCAATCCAAATTAAATCACTGAATTGCAACGACTCGTTTTAGAAATACACTCAGAAGCATAGACAAGCTCTATACCACGCGGCCCGATGAAATTCCCATGCTTAGGGTCACCGAGAGTTTCACAGTCACATTCGTAGCCGCCATAGCTCAGTTGGTTAGAGCGTGGGTCTAATAAGCCCAAGGTCGCAGGTTCGACCCCTGCTGGCGGCAAATCTTTTTGTTTTGTTTTAGTTATTCTGAATAGTTTTCTAGCTTTTTACATCATGTAAACATCTAAATCACCGTACTTCTCGGTTTTTCGTGGGTCTGAAAATGTTATAGACTGCAGCGAGCTGTCGCTACACCATTTTCAGAACTTGTTTGCAACAAACCAAACCAAGACATCCAGGAAATATAACATAGCTTCGTTTGAAAGAAAACGAAATAGAAAGATTAACATAAATCCTAAATTAATTATTGATTTGTCTTGACTTGTTTCAAAAATACAAATATTTCAATGTAACTTTAATGTTTCTCAGTAGTTTTCTAGCTTTTTACATCATATAAACATCTAAATCACCGTACTTATTGGTTTTTCGTGGGTCTGCAAATACAAACTGCAGCGAGCTGTCACTACGCCATTTTCAGAACTTACTTGAAACAAACCAAACCAAAACTTTGATGAGCAGCTTTGTTTGATAGAAAACGACAGAGAAAGATTAATATCAATCCAAATTAAATCATTGATTTGTAAAGACTAGTTTTAAAAATACAAATCTTTTTATTTTGTTCTAGTTATTCTGAATAGTTTTCTAGCTTTTTCTAAATCACCATACTTATTGGTTTTTCGTGGGTCTGCAAATACAAACTGCAGCGAGCTGTCACTACGCCATTTTCAGAACTTACTTGAAACAAACCAAACCAAAACTTTGATGAGTAGCTTTGTTGGAGAAAAACGAAGAAGAAAGATTAACATCAATCCAAAATAAATCATTGAATTGCAACGACTCGTTTTAGAAATACACTCAGAAGCATAGACAAGCTCTATACCACGCGGCCCGATGAACTTCCTATGCATAGGGTCACCGAGAGTTTCACAGCCACATTCGTAGCCGCCATAGCTCAGTTGGTTAGAGCGTGGGTCTAATAAGCCCAAGGTCGCAGGTTCGACCCCTGCTGGCGGCAAATCTTTTTGTTTTGTTTTAGTTATTCTGAATAGTTTTCTAGCTTTTTACATCATGTAAACATCTAAATCACCGTACTTCTCGGTTTCTCGTGGGTCTGAAAATGTTATAGACTGCAGCGAGCTGTCGCTACACCATTTTCAGAACTTGTTTGCAACAAACCAAACCAAGACTTCCAAGAAATATAACATAGCTTCGTTTGAAAGAAAACGAAAGAGAAAGATTAACATAAATCCAAAATAAATTATTGATTTGTCTTGACTTGTTTCAAAAATACAAATCTTTCAATATGATTTTAATGTTTCTCAGTAGTTTTCTAGCTTTTCACATCATGTAAACATCTAAATCACCGTACTTCTCGGTTTCTCGTGGGTCTGAAAATGTTATAGACTGCAGCGAGCTGTCGCTACACCATTTTCAGAACTTGTTTGCAACAAACCAAACCAAGACTTCCAAGAAATATAACATAGCTTCGTTTGAAAGAAAACGAAAGAGAAAGATTAACATAAATCCAAAATAAATTATTGATTTGTCTTGACTTGTTTCAAAAATACAAATCTTTCAATATGATTTTAATGTTTCTCAGTAGTTTTCTAGCTTTTCACATCATGTAAACATCTAAATCACCGTACTTCTCGGTTTTTCGTGGGTCTGAAAATGTTATAGACTGCAGCGAGCTGTCGCTACACCATTTTCAGAACTTGTTTGCAACAAACCAAACCAAGACTTCCAGGAAATATAACATAGCTTCGTTTGAAAGAAAACGAAAGAGAAAGATTAACATGAATCCAAAATAAATTATTGATTTGTCTTGACTTGTTTCAAAAATACAAATCTTTCAATGTAATTTTAATGTTTCTCAGTAGTTTTCTAGCTTTTTACATCATATAAACATCTAAATCACCGTACTTATTGGTTTTTCGTGGGTCTGCAAATACAAACTGCAGCGAGCTGTCACTACGCCATTTTCAGAACTTACTTGAAACAAACCAAACCAAAACTTTGATGAGTAGCTTTGTTTGAGAAAAACGAAGAAGAAAGATTAACATCAATCCAAAATAAATCATTGAATTGCAACTTCTCGTTTTAGAAATACACTCAGAAGCATAGACAAGCTCTATACCACGCGGCCCGATGAAATTCCCATGCATAGGGTCACCGAGAGTTTCATAGCCACATTCGTAGCCGCCATAGCTCAGTTGGTTAGAGCGTGGGTCTAATAAGCCCAAGGTCGCAGGTTCGACCCCTGCTGGCGGCAAATATTTTTGTTTTGTTTTAGTTATTCTGAATAGTTTTCTAGCTTTTTATTCATGTAAACATCTAAATCACCGTACTTCTCGGTTTTTCGTGGGTCTGAAAATGTTATAGACTGCAGCGAGCTGTCGCTACACCATTTTCAGGACTTGTTTGCAACAAACCAAACCAAGACTTCCAGGAAATATAACATAGCTTCGTTTGAAAGAAAACGAAAGAGAAAGATTAACATAAATCCAAAATAAATTATTGATTTGTCTTGACTTGTTTCAAAAATACAAATCTTTCAATGTAATTTTAATGTTTCTCAGTAGTTTTCTAGCTTTTTACATCATATAAACATCTAAATCACCGTACTTATTGGTTTTTCGTGGGTCTGAAAATGTTATAGACTGCAGCGAGCTGTCGCTACACCATTTTCAGAACTTGTTTGCAACAAACCAAACCAAGACTTCCAAGAAATATAACATAGCTTCGTTTGAAAGAAAACGAAAGAGAAAGATTAACATAAATCCAAAATAAATTATTGATTTGTCTTGACTTGTTTCAAAAATACAAATCTTTCAATATGATTTTAATGTTTCTCAGTAGTTTTCTAGCTTTTCACATCATGTAAACATCTAAATCACCGTACTTCTCGGTTTTTCGTGGGTCTGAAAATGTTATAGACTGCAGCGAGCTGTCGCTACACCATTTTCAGAACTTGTTTGCAACAAACCAAACCAAGACTTCCAGGAAATATAACATAGCTTCGTTTGAAAGAAAACGAAAGAGAAAGATTAACATGAATCCAAAATAAATTATTGATTTGTCTTGACTTGTTTCAAAAATACAAATCTTTCAATGTAATTTTAATGTTTCTCAGTAGTTTTCTAGCTTTTTACATCATATAAACATCTAAATCACCGTACTTATTGGTTTTTCGTGGGTCTGCAAATACAAACTGCAGCGAGCTGTCACTACGCCATTTTCAGAACTTACTTGAAACAAACCAAACCAAAACTTTGATGAGTAGCTTTGTTTGAGAAAAACGAAGAAGAAAGATTAACATCAATCCAAAATAAATCATTGAATTGCAACTTCTCGTTTTAGAAATACACTCAGAAGCATAGACAAGCTCTATACCACGCGGCCCGATGAAATTCCCATGCATAGGGTCACCGAGAGTTTCATAGCCACATTCGTAGCCGCCATAGCTCAGTTGGTTAGAGCGTGGGTCTAATAAGCCCAAGGTCGCAGGTTCGACCCCTGCTGGCGGCAAATATTTTTGTTTTGTTTTAGTTATTCTGAATAGTTTTCTAGCTTTTTATTCATGTAAACATCTAAATCACCGTACTTCTCGGTTTTTCGTGGGTCTGAAAATGTTATAGACTGCAGCGAGCTGTCGCTACACCATTTTCAGGACTTGTTTGCAACAAACCAAACCAAGACTTCCAGGAAATATAACATAGCTTCGTTTGAAAGAAAACGAAAGAGAAAGATTAACATAAATCCAAAATAAATTATTGATTTGTCTTGACTTGTTTCAAAAATACAAATCTTTCAATGTAATTTTAATGTTTCTCAGTAGTTTTCTAGCTTTTTACATCATATAAACATCTAAATCACCGTACTTATTGGTTTTTCGTGGGTCTGCAAATACAAACTGCAGCGAGCTGTCACTACGCCATTTTCAGAACTTACTTGAAACAAACCAAACCAAAACTTTGATGAGTAGCTTTGTTTGATAGAAAACGACAGAGAAAGATTAACATCAATCCAAATTAAATCATTGATTTGTAAAGACTAGTTTTAAAAATACAAATCTTTTTATTTTGTTCTAGTTATTCTGAATAGTTTTCTAGCTTTTTCTAAATCACCATACTTATTGGTTTTTCGTGGGTCTGCAAATACAAACTGCAGCGAGCTGTCACTACGCCATTTTCAGAACTTACTTGAAACAAACCAAACCAAAACTTTGATGAGTAGCTTTGTTTGAGAAAAACGAAGAAGAAAGATTAACATAAATCCAAAATAAATCATTGAATTGCAACGACTCGTTTTAGAAATACACTCAGAAGCATAGACAAGCTCTATACCACGCGGCCCGATGAAATTCCCATGCATAGGGTCACCGAGAGTTTCACACATTCGTAGCCGCCATAGCTCAGTTGGTTAGAGCGTGGGTCTAATAAGCCCAAGGTCGCAGGTTCGACCCCTGCTGGCGTCAAATCTTTTAGTTTTGTTTTAGTTATTCTGAATAGTTTTCTAGCTTTTTACATCATGTAAACATCTAAATCACCGTACTTCTCGGTTTTTCGTGGGTCTGAAAATTTTATAGACTGCAGCGAGCTGTCGCTACACCATTTTCAGAACTTGTTTGCAACAAACCAAACCAAGACTTCCAGGAAATATAACATAGCTTCGTTTGAAAGAAAACGAAAGAGAAAGATTAACCATTAACATGAATCCAAAATAAATTATTGATTTGTCTTGACTTGTTTCAAAAATACAAATCTTTCAATGTGATTTTGATGTTTCTCAGTAGTTTTCTAGCTTTTCACATCATGTAAACATCTAAATCACCGTACTTCTCGGTTTTTCGTGGGTCTGAAAATGTTATAGACTGCAGCGAGCTGTCGCTACACCATTTTCAGGACTTGTTTGCAACAAACCAAACCAAGACTTCCCGGAAATATAACATAGCTTCGTTTGAAAGAAAACGAAAGAGAAAGATTAACATAAATCCAAAATAAATTATTGATTTGTCTTGACTTGTTTCAAAAATACAAATCTTTCAATGTAATTTTAATGTTTCTCAGTAGTTTTCTAGCTTTTTACATCATATAAACATCTAAATCACCGTACTTATTGGTTTTTCGTGGGTCTGCAAATACAAACTGCAGCGAGCTGTCACTACGCCATTTTCAGAACTTACTTGAAACAAACCAAACCAAAACTTTGATGAGTAGCTTTGTTTGATAGAAAACGACAGAGAAAGATTAACATCAATCCAAATTAAATCATTGATTTGTAAAGACTAGTTTTAAAAATACAAATCTTTTTATTTTGTTTTAGTTATTCTGAATAGTTTTCTAGCTTTTTCTAAATCACCATACTTATTGGTTTTTCGTGGGTCTGCAAATACAAACTGCAGCGAGCTGTCACTACGCCATTTTCAGAACTTACTTGAAACAAACCAAACCAAAACTTTGATGAGTAGCTTTGTTTGATAGAAAACGACAGAGAAAGATTAACATCAATCCAAATTAAATCATTGATTTGTAAAGACTAGTTTTAAAAATACAAATCTTTTTATTTTGTTTTAGTTATTCTGAATAGTTTTCTAGCTTTTTCTAAATCACCGTACTTATTGGTTTTTCGTGGGTCTGCAAATACAAACTGCAGCGAGCTGTCACTACGCCATTTTCAGAACTTACTTGAAACAAACCAAACCAAAACTTTGATGAGTAGCTTTGTTTGAGAAAAACGAAGAAGAAAGATTAACATCAATCCAAAATAAATCATTGAATTGCAACGACTCGTTTTAGAAATACACTCAGAAGCATAGACAAGCTCTATACCACGCGGCCCGATGAAATTCCCATGCATATGGTCACCGAGAGTTTCACACATTCGTAGCCGCCATAGCTCAGTTGGTTAGAGCGTGGGTCTAATAAGCCCAAGGTCGCAGGTTCGACCCCTGCTGGCGTCAAATCTTTTAGTTTTGTTTTAGTTATTCTGAATAGTTTTCTAGCTTTTTACATCATGTAAACATCTAAATCACCGTACTTCTCGGTTTTTCGTGGGTCTGAAAATTTTATAGACTGCAGCGAGCTGTCGCTACACCATTTTCAGAACTTGTTTGCAACAAACCAAACCAAGACTTCCAGGAAATATAACATAGCTTCGTTTGAAAGAAAACGAAAGAGAAAGATTAACCATTAACATGAATCCAAAATAAATTATTGATTTGTCTTGACTTGTTTCAAAAATACAAATCTTTCAATGTGATTTTGATGTTTCTCAGTAGTTTTCTAGCTTTTCACATCATGTAAACATCTAAATAACCGTACTTCTCGGTTTTTCGTGGGTCTGAAAATGTTATAGACTGCAGCGAGCTGTCGCTACACCATTTTCAGAACTTGTTTGCAACAAACCAAACCAAGACTTCCAGGAAATATAACATAGCTTCGTTTGAAAGAAAACGAAAGAGAAAGATTAACATGAATCCAAAATAAATTATTGATTTGTCTTGACTTGTTTCAAAAATACAAATCTTTCAATGTAATTTTAATGTTTCTCAGTAGTTTTCTAGCTTTTCACATCATATGAACATCTAAATCACCGTACTTATTGGTTTTTCGTGGGTCTGCAAATACAAACTGCAGCGAGCTGTCACTACGCCATTTTCAGAACTTACTTGAAACAAACCAAACCAAAACTTTGATGAGTAGCTTTGTTTGATAGAAAACGACAGAGAAAGATTAACATCAATCCAAATTAAATCATTGATTTGTAAAGACTAGTTTTAAAAATACAAATCTTTTTATTTTGTTTTAGTTATTCTGAATAGTTTTCTAGCTTTTTCTAAATCACCATACTTATTGGTTTTTCGTGGGTCTGCAAATACAAACTGCAGCGAGCTGTCACTACGCCATTTTCAGAACTTACTTGAAACAAACCAAACCAAAACTTTGATGAGTAGCTTTGTTTGAGAAAAACGAAGAAGAAAGATTAACATCAATCCAAAATAAACCATTGAATTGCAACGACTCGTTTCAGAAATACACTCAGATGCATAGACAAGCTCTATACCACGCGGCCCGATGAACTTCCCATGCATAGGGTCACCGAGAGTTTCACAGCCACATTCGTAGCCGCCATAGCTCAGTTGGTTAGAGCGTGGGTCTAATAAGCCCAAGGTCGCAGGTTCGACCCCTGCTGGCGGCAAATCTTTTTGTTTTGTTTTAGTTATTCTGAATAGTTTTCTAGCTTTTTACATCATGTAAACATCTAAATCACCGTACTTCTCGGTTTTCGTGGGTCTGAAAATGTTATAGACTGCAGCGAGCTGTCGCTACACCTGTTTCAGAACTTGTTTGCAACAAACCAAACCAAGACTTCCAGGAAATATAACATAGCTTTGTTTGAAAGAAAACGAAAGAGAAAGATTAACATCAATCCAAAATTAATTATTGATTTGTCTTGACTTGTTTCAAAAATACAAATCTTTCAATGTAACTTTAATGTTTCTCAGCAGTTTTCTAGCTTTTTACATCATATAAACATCTAAATCACCGTACTAATTGGTTTTTCGTGGGTGTGCAGATACAAACTGCAGCGAGCTGTCACTACGCCATTTTCAGAACTTACTTGAAACAAACCAAACCAAAACTTTGATGAGTAGCTTTGTTTGAGAAAAACGAAGAAGAAAGATTAACATCAATCCAAAATAAATCATTGAATTGCAACGACTCGTTTTAGAAATACACTCAGAAGCATAGACAAGCTGTATACCACGCGGCCCGATGAACTTCCCATGCATAGGGTCACCGAGAGTTTCACAGCCACATTCGTAGCCGCCATAGCTCAGTTGGTTAGAGCGTGGGTCTAATAAGCCCAAGGTCGCAGGTTCGACCCATGCTGGCGGCAAATCTTTTTGTTTTGTTTTAGTTATTCTGAATAGTTTTCTAGCTTTTCACATCATGTAAACATCTAAATCACCGTACTTCTCGGTTTTCGTGGGTCTGAAAATGTTATAGACTGCAGCGAGCTGTCGCTACACCATTTTCAGAACTTGTTTGCAACAAACCAAACCAAGACTTCCAGGAAATATAACATAGCTTCGTTTGAAAGAAAACGAAAGAGAAAGATTAACATCAATCCAAAATAAATTATTGATTTGTCTTGACTTGTTTCAAAAATACAAATCTTTCAATGTAATTTTAATGTTTCTCAGTAGTTTTCTAGCTTTTTACATCATATAAACATCTAAATCACCGTACTTATTGGTTTTTCGTGGGTGTGCAGATACAAACTGCAGCGAGCTGTCACTACGCCATTTTCAGAACTTACTTGAAACAAACCAAACCAAAACTTTGATGAGTAGCTTTGTTTGAGAAAAACGAAGAAGAAAGATTAACATCAATCCAAAATAAATCATTGAATTGCAACGACTCGTTTTAGAAATACACTCAGAAGCATAGACAAGCTGTATCCCACGCGGCCCGATGAACTTCCCATGCATAGGGTCACCGAGAGTTTCACAGCCACATTCGTAGCCGCCATAGCTCAGTTGGTTAGAGCGTGGGTCTAATAAGCCCAAGGTCGCAGGTTCGACCCCTGCTGGCGGCAAATCTTTTAGTTTTTTTTTATTGGTTTTTCGTGGGTCTGCAAATACAAACTGCAGCGAGCTGTCACTACGCCATTTTCAGAACTTACTTGAAACAAACCAAACCAAAACTTTGATGAGCAGCTTTGTTTGATAGAAAACGACAGAGAAAGATTAACATCAATCCAAATTAAATCATTGATTTGTAAAGACTAGTTTTAAAAATACAAATCTTTTTATTTTGTTTTAGTTATTCTGAATAGTTTTCTAGCTTTTTCTAAATCACCATACTTATTGGTTTTTCGTGGGTCTGTAAATACAAACTGCAGCGAGCTGTCACTACGCCATTTTCAGAACTTACTTGAAACAAACCAAACCAAAACTTTGATGAGTAGCTTTGTTTGAGAAAAACGAAGAAGAAAGATTAACATCAATCCAAAATAAATCATTGAATTGCAACGACTCGTTTTAGAAATACACTCAGAAGCATAGACAAGCTGTATCCCACGCGGCCCGATGAACTTCCCATGCATAGGGTCACCGAGAGTTTCACAGCCACATTCGTAGCCGCCATAGCTCAGTTGGTTAGAGCGTGGGTCTAATAAGCCCAAGGTCGCAGGTTCGACCCCTGCTGGCGGCAAATCTTTTAGTTTTGTTTTAGTTATTCTGAATAGTTTCCTAGCTTTTTACATCATGTAAACATCTAAATCACCGTACTTCTCGGTTTTTCGTGGGTCTGAAAATGTTATAGACTGCAGCGAGCTGTCGCTACACCATTTTCAGAACTTGTTTGCAACAAACCAAACCAAGACTTCCAGGAAATATAACATAACTTCGTTTGAAAGAAAACGAAAGAGAAAGATTAACATAAATCCAAAATAAATTATTGATTTGTCTTGACTTGTTTCAAAAATACAAATCTTTCAATATGATTTTAATGTTTCTCAGTAGTTTTCTAGCTTTTCACATCATGTAAATATCTAAATCACCGTACTTCTCGGTTTTTCGTGGGTCTGAAAATGTTATAGACTGCAGCGAGCTGTCGCTACACCTGTTTCAGAACTTGTTTGCAACAAACCAAACCAAGACTTCCAGGAAATATAACATAGCTTCGTTTGAATGAAAACGAAAGAGAAAGATTAACATAAATCCAAAATAAATTATTGATTTGTCTTGACTTGTTTCAAAAATACAAATCTTTCAATATGATTTTAATGTTTCTCAGTAGTTTTCTAGCTTTTCACATCATGTAAACATCTAAATCACCGTACTTCTCGGTTTTTCGTGGGTCTGAAAATGTTATAGACTGCAGCGAGCTGTCGCTACACCATTTTCAGAACTTGTTTGCAACAAACCAAACCAAGACTTCCAGGAAATATAACATAGCTTCGTTTGAAAGAAAACGAAAGAGAAAGATTAACATGAATCCAAAATAAATTATTGATTTGTCTTGACTTGTTTCAAAAATACAAATCTTTCAATGTAATTTTAATGTTTCTCAGTAGTTTTCTAGCTTTTTACATCATATAAACATCTAAATCACCGTACTTATTGGTTTTTCGTGGGTCTGCAAATACAAACTGCAGCGAGCTGTCACTACGCCATTTTCAGAACTTACTTGAAACAAACCAAACCAAAACTTTGATGAGTAGCTTTATTTGAGAAAAACGACAGAGAAAGATTAACATCAATCCAAATTAAATCATTGAATTGCAACGACTCGTTTTAGAAATACACTCAGAAGCATAGACAAGCTCTATAGCACGCGGCCCGATGAAATTCCCATGCATAGGGTCACCGAGAGTTTCACAGCCACATTCGTAGCCGCCATAGCTCAGTTGGTTATAGCGTGGGTCTAATAAGCCCAAGGTCGTAGGTTCGACCCCTGCTGGCTGCAAATCTTTTTGTTTTGTTTTAGTTATTCTGAATAGTTTTCTAGCTTTTTACATCATGTAAACATCTAAATCACCGTACTTCTCGGTTTTTCGTGGGTCTGAAAATGTTATAGACTGCAGCGAGCTGTCGCTACACCATTTTCAGAACTTGTTTGCAACAAACCAAACCAAGACTTCCAGGAAATATAACATAGCTTCGTTTGAAAGAAAACGAAAGAGAAAGATTAACATAAATCCAAAATAAATCATTGATTTGTCTTGACTTGTTTCAAAAATACAAATCTTTCAATATGATTTTAATGTTTCTCAGTAGTTTTCTAGCTTTTCACATTATGTAAACATCTAAATCACCGTACTTCTCGGTTTTTCGTGGGTCTGAAAATGTTATAGACTGCAGCGAGCTGTCGCTACACCATTTTCAGAACTTGTTTGCAACAAACCAAACCAAGACTTCCAGGAAATATAACATAACTTCGTTTGAAAGAAAACGAAAGAGAAAGATTAACATAAATCCAAAATAAATTATTGATTTGTCTCGACTTGTTTCAAAAATACAAATCTTTCAATATGATTTTAATGTTTCTCAGTAGTTTTCTAGCTTTTCACATCATGTAAATATCTAAATCACCGTACTTCTCGGTTTTTCGTGGGTCTGAAAATGTTATAGACTGCAGCGAGCTGTCGCTACACCATTTTCAGAACTTGTTTGCAACAAACCAAACCAAGACTTCCAGGAAATATAACATAGCTTCGTTTGAATGAAAACGAAAGAGAAAGATTAACATAAATCCAAAATAAATTATTGATTTGTCTCGACTTGTTTCAAAAATACAAATCTTTCAATATGATTTTAATGTTTCTCAGTAGTTTTCTAGCTTTTCACATCATGTAAATATCTAAATCACCGTACTTCTCGGTTTTTCGTGGGTCTGAAAATGTTATAGACTGCAGCGAGCTGTCGCTACACCATTTTCAGAACTTGTTTGCAACAAACCAAACCAAGACTTCCAGGAAATATAACATAGCTTCGTTTGAATGAAAACGAAAGAGAAAGATTAACATAAATCCAAAATAAATTATTGATTTGTCTCGACTTGTTTCAAAAATACAAATCTTTCAATATGATTTTAATGTTTCTCAGTAGTTTTCTAGCTTTTCACATCATGTAAATATCTAAATCACCGTACTTCTCGGTTTTTCGTGGGTCTGAAAATGTTATAGACTGCAGCGAGCTGTCGCTACACCATTTTCAGAACTTGTTTGCAACAAACCAAACCAAGACTTCCAGGAAATATAACATAGCTTCGTTTGAAAGAAAACGAAAGAGAAAGATTAACATAAATCCAAAATAAATCATTGATTTGTCTTGACTTGTTTCAAAAATACAAATCTTTCAATATGATTTTAATGTTTCTCAGTAGTTTTCTAGCTTTTCACATTATGTAAACATCTAAATCACCGTACTTCTCGGTTTTTCGTGGGTCTGAAAATGTTATAGACTGCAGCGAGCTGTCGCTACACCATTTTCAGAACTTGTTTGCAACAAACCAAACCAAGACTTCCAGGAAATATAACATAACTTCGTTTGAAAGAAAACGAAAGAGAAAGATTAACATAAATCCAAAATAAATTATTGATTTGTCTCGACTTGTTTCAAAAATGCAAATCTTTCAATATGATTTTAATGTTTCTCAGTAGTTTTCTAGCTTTTCACATCATGTAAATATCTAAATCACCGTACTTCTCGGTTTTTCGTGGGTCTGAAAATGTTATAGACTGCAGCGAGCTGTCGCTACACCATTTTCAGAACTTGTTTGCAACAAACCAAACCAAGACTTCCAGGAAATATAACATAGCTTCGTTTGAATGAAAACGAAAGAGAAAGATTAACATAAATCCAAAATAAATTATTGATTTGTCTCGACTTGTTTCAAAAATACAAATCTTTCAATATGATTTTAATGTTTCTCAGTAGTTTTCTAGCTTTTCACATCATGTAAATATCTAAATCACCGTACTTCTCGGTTTTTCGTGGGTCTGAAAATGTTATAGACTGCAGCGAGCTGTCGCTACACCATTTTCAGAACTTGTTTGCAACAAACCAAACCAAGACTTCCAGGAAATATAACATAGCTTCGTTTGAATGAAAACGAAAGAGAAAGATTAACATAAATCCAAAATAAATTATTGATTTGTCTTGACTTGTTTCAAAAATACAAATCTTTCAATGTGATTTTAATGTTTCTCAGTAGTTTTCTAGCTTTTCACATCATGTAAACATCTAAATCACCGTACTTCTCGGTTTTCGTGGGTCTGAAAATGTTATAGACTGCAGCGAGCTGTCGCTACACCATTTTCAGAACTTGTTTGCGACAAACCAAACCAAGACTTCCAGGAAATATAACATAGCTTCGTTTGAAAGAAAACGAAAGAGAAAGATTAACATCAATCCAAAATAAATTATTGATTTGTCTTGACTTGTTTCAAAAATACAAATCTTTCAATGTAATTTTAATGTTTCTCAGTAGTTTTCTAGCTTTTTACATCATATGAACATCTAAATCACCGTACTTATTGGTTTTTCGTGGGTCTGCAAATACAAACTGCAGCGAGCTGTCACTACGCCATTTTCAGAACTTACTTGAAACAAACCAAACCAAAACTTTGATGAGTAGCTTTGTTTGATAGAAAACGACAGAGAAAGATTAACATGAATCCAAAATAAATTATTGAATTGCAACGACTCGTTTTAGAAATACACTCAGAAGCATAGACAAGCTCTATAGCACGCGGCCCGATGAAATTCCCATGCATAGGGTCACCGAGAGTTTCACAGCCACATTCGTAGCCGCCATAGCTCAGTTGGTTAGAGCGTGGGTCTAATAAGCCCAAGGTCGCAGGTTCGACCCCTGCTGGCGGCAAATCTTTTAGTTTTGTTTTAGTTATTCTGAATAGTTTTCTAGCTTTTTACATCATGTAAACATCTAAATCACCGTACTTCTCGGTTTTTCGTGGGTCTGAAAATGTTATAGACTGCAGCGAGCTGTCGCTACACCATTTTGAGAACTTGTTTGCAACAAACCAAACGAAGACTTCCAGGAAATATAACATAACTTCGTTTGAAAGAAAACGAAAGAGAAAGATTAACATAAATCCAAAATAAATTATTGATTTGTCTTGACTTGTTTCAAAAATACAAATCTTTCAATATGATTTTAATGTTTCTCAGTAGTTTTCTAGCTTTTCACATCATGTAAATATCTAAATCACCGTACTTCTCGGTTTTTCGTGGGTCTGAAAATGTTATAGACTGCAGCGAGCTGTCGCTACACCATTTTCAGAACTTGTTTGCAACAAACCAAACCAAGACTCCCAGGAAATATAACATAGCTTCGTTTGAATGAAAACGAAAGAGAAAGATTAACATAAATCCAAAATAAATTATTGATTTGTCTTGACTTGTTTCAAAAATACAAATCTTTCAATGTGATTTTAATATTTCTCAGTAGTTTTCTAGCTTTTCACATCATGTAAACATCTAAATCACCGTACTTCTCGGTTTTCGTGGGTCTGAAAATGTTATAGACTGCAGCGAGCTGTCGCTACACCATTTTCAGAACTTGTTTGCAACAAACCAAACCAAGACTTCCAGGAAATATAACATAGCTTCGTTTAAAAGAAAACGAAAGTGAAAGATTAACATAAATCCAAAATAAATTATTGATTTGTCTTGACTTGTTTCAAAAATACAAATCTTTCAATGTGATTTTAATATTTCTCAGTAGTTTTCTAGCTATTCACATCATGTAAACATCTAAATCACCGTACTTCTCGGTTTTCGTGGGTCTGAAAATGTTATAGACTGCAGCGAGCTGTCGCTACACCATTTTCAGAACTTGTTTGCAACAAACCAAACCAATACTTCCAGGAAATATAACATAGCTTCGTTTGAAAGAAAACGAAAGAGAAAGATTAACCATTAACATGAATCCAAAATAAATTATTGATTTGTCTTGACTTGTTTCAAAAATACAAATCTTTCAATGTAATTTTAATGTTTCTCAGTAGTTTTCTAGCTTTTTACATCATATAAACATCTAAATCACCATACTTATTGGTTTTTCGTGGGTCCGCAAATACAAACTGCAGCGAGCTGTCACTACGCCATTTTCAGAACTTACTTGAAACAAACCAAACCACAACTTTGATGAGTAGCTTTGTTTGATAGAAAACGACAGAGAAAGATTAACATCAATCCAAATTAAATCATTGATTTGTCTTGACTTGTTTCAAAAATACAAATATTTCAATGTAATGTTTCTCAGTAATTTTCTAGCTTTTTACATCATATGAACATCTAAATCACCGTACTTATTGGTTTTTCGTGGGTCTGCAAATACAAACTGCAGCGAGCTGTCACTACGCCATTTTCAGAACTTACTTGAAACAAACCAAACCAAAACTTTGATGAGTAGCTTTGTTTGAGAAAAACGAAGAAGAAAGATTAACATCAATCCAAAATAAATTATTGATTTGTCTTGACTTGTTTCAAAAATACAAATATTTCAATGTAATGTTTCTCAGTAGTTTTCTAGCTTTTTACATCATATAAACATCTAAATCACCGTACTTATTGGTTTTTCGTGGGTCTGCAAATACAAACTGCAGCGAGCTGTCACTACGCCATTTTCAGAACTTACTTGAAACAAACCAAACCAAAACTTTGATGAGTAGCTTTGTTTGAGAAAAACGAAGAAGAAAGATTAACATCAATCCAAAATAAACCATTGAATTGCAACGACTCGTTTTAGAAATACACTCAGAAGCATAGACAAGCTCTATACCACGCGGCCCGATGAAATTCCCATGCATAGGGTCACCGAGAGTTTCACAGCCACATTCGTAGCCGCCATAGCTCAGTTGGTTAGAGCGTGGGTCTAATAAGCCCAAGGTCGCAGGTTCGACCCCTGCTGGCGGCAAATCTTTTAGTTTTGTTTTAGTTATTCTGAATAGTTTTCTAGCTTTTTACATCATGTAAACATCTAAATCACCGTACTTCTCGGTTATTCGTGGGTCTGAAAATGTTATAGACTGCAGCGAGCTGTCGCTACACCATTTTCAGAACTTGTTTGCAACAAACCAAACCAAGACTTCCAGGAAATATAACATAGCTTCGTTTGAAAGAAAACGAAAGAGAAAGATTAACATAAATCCAAAATAAATTATTGATTTGTCTTGACTTGTTTCAAAAATACAAATCTTTCAATATGATTTTAATGTTTCTCAGTAGTTTTCTAGCTTTTCACATCATGTAAACATCTAAATCACCGTACTTCTCGGTTTTTCGTGGGTCTGAAAATGTTATAGACTGCAGCGAGCTGTCGCTACACCATTTTCAGAACTTGTTTGCAACAAACCAAACCAAGACTTCCAGGAAATATAACATAGGTAATATAACATAATATATCAGAGGGGTTCAACTGATGATGACCCAACCCTCTGAGAGCAACACCAAAATCGTCTTGAATCAGGGTCGAAACGATTTTGAGTGGCACCTTTCACTGAGCACATATTTTCATAATAAAATAGCTTCGTTTGAAAGAAAACGAAAGAGAAAGATTAACATGAATCCAAAATAAATTATTGATTTGTCTTGACTTGTTTCAAAAATACAAATCTTTCAATGTAATTTTAATGTTTCTCAGTAGTTTTCTAGCTTTTTACATCATATGAACATCTAAATCACCGTACTTATTGATTTTTCGTGGGTCTGCAAATACAAACTGCAGCGAGCTGTCACTACGCCATTTTCAGAACTTACTTGAAACAAACCAAACCAAAACTTCGATGAGTAGCTTTATTTGAGAAAAACGAAGAAGAAAGATTACCATCAATCCGAAATAAATCATAGAATTGCAACGACTCGTTTAAGAAATACACTCAGAAGCATAGACAAGCTCTATACCACGCGGCCCGATGAAATTCCCATGCATAGGGTCACCGAGAGTTTGACAGCCACATTCGTAGCCGCCATAGCTCAGTTGGTTAGAGCGTGGGTCTAATAAGCCCAAGGTCGCAGGTTCGACCCCTGCTGGCGGCAAATCTTTCTGTTTTGTTTTACTTATTCTGAATAGTTTTCTAGCTTTTTACATCTTGTAAACATCTAAATCACCGTACTTCTCGGTTTTTCGTGGGTCCGAAAATGTTATAGACTGCAGCGAGCTGTCGCTACACCATTTTCAGAACTTGTTCCAACAAACCAAACCAAGACTTCCAGGAAATATAACATAGCTTCGTTTGAAAAAAAACGAAAGAGAAAGATTAACATAAATCCAAAATAAATTATTGATTTGTCTTGACTTGTTTCAAAAATACAAATCTTTCAATGTAATTTTAATGTTTCTTAGTAGTTTTCTAGCTTTTTATATCATATAAACATCTAACTCACCGTACTTATTGGTTTTTCGTGGGTCTGCAAATACAAACTGCAGCGAGCTGTCACTACGCCATTTTCAGAACTTACTTGAAACAAACCAAACCAAAACTTTGATGAGTAGCTTTGTTTGATAGAAAACGACAGAGAAAGATTAACATCAATCCAAATTAAATCATTGAATTGCAACGACTCGTATAAGAAATACACTCAGAAGCATAGACAAGCGCTATACCACGCGGCCCGATGAAATTCCCATGCATAGGGTCACCGAGAGTTTCACAGCCACATTCGTAGCCGCCATAGCTCAGTTGGTTAGAGCGTGGGTCTAATAAGCCCAAGGTCGCAGGTTCGACCCCTGCTGGCGGCAAATCTTTTTGTTTTGTTTTACTTATTCTGAATAGTTTTCTAGCTTTTTACATCTTGTAAACATCTAAATCACCGTACTTCTCAGTTTTTCGTGGGTCCGAAAATGTTATAGACTGCAGCGAGCTGTCGCTACACCATTTTCAGAACTTGTTTGCAACAAACCAAACCAATACTTCCAGGAAATATAACATAGCTTCGTTTGAAAGAAAACGAAAGAGAAAGATTAACATCAATCCAAAATTAATTATTGATTTGTAAAGACTTGTTTCAAAAATTGAAATCTTTCAATGTAATTTTAATGTTTCTTAGTAGTTTTCTAGCTTTTTATATCATATAATCATCTAAATCACCGTACTTATTGGTTTTTCGTGGGTCTGCAAATACAAACTGCAGCGAGCTGTCACTACGCCATTTTCAGAACTTACTTGAAACAAACCAAACCAAAACTTTGATGAGTAGCTTTATTTGAGAAAAACGAAGAAGAAAGATTACCATCAATCCAAAATAAATCATTGATTTGTAAAGACTAGTTTCAACAATACAAATCTTTCAATGTAATTTTAATGTTTCTCAGTAGTTTTCTAGCTTTTTACATCATATAAACATCTAAATCACCGTACTTATTGGTTTTTCGTGGGTCTGCAAATACAAACTGCAGCGAGCTGTCACTACGCCATTTTCAGAACTTACTTGAAACAAACCAAACCAAAACTTTGATGAGTAGCTTTGTTTGAGAAAAACGAAGAAGAAAGATTAACATCAATCCAAAATAAATCATTGAGTTGCAATGACTCGTTTTAGAAATACACTCAGAAGCATAGACAAGCTCTATACCACGCGGCCCGATGAAATTCCCATGCATAGGGTCACCGAGAGTTTTACAGCCACATTCGTAGCCGCCATAGCTCAGTTGGTTAGAGCGTGGGTCTAATAAGCCCAAGGTCGCAGGTTCGACCCCTGCTGGCGGCAAATCTTTTAGTTTTGTTTTAGTTATTCTGAATAGTTTTCTAGCTTTTTACATCATGTAAACATCTAAATCACCGTACTTCTCGGTTTTTCGTGGGTCTGAAAATGTTATAGACTGCATCGAGCTGTCGCTACACCTGTTTCAGAACTTGTTTGCAACAAACCAAACCAAGACTTCCAGGAAATATAACATAGCTTTGTTTGAGAAAAACGAAGAAGAAAGATTAACATCAATCCAAAATAAATCATTGAATTGCAACGACTCGTTTTAGAAATACACTCAGAAGCATAGACAAGCTCTATACCACGCGGCCCGATGAAATTCCCATGCATAGGGTCACCGAGAGTTTCACAGCCACATTCGTAGCCGCCATAGCTCAGTTGGTTAGAGCGTGGGTCTAATAAGCCCAAGGTCGCAGGTTCGACCCCTGCTGGCGGCAAATCTTTTTGTTTTGTTTTTGTTATTCTGAATAGTTTTCTAGCTTTTTACATCATGTAAACATCTAAATCACCGTACTTCTCGGTTTTTCGTGGGTCTGAAAATGTTATAGACTGCAGCGAGCTGTCGCTACACCATTTTCAGAACTTGTTTGCAACAAACCAAACCAAGACTTGCAGGAAATAAAACATAGCTTCGTTTGAAAGAAAACGAAAGACAAAGATTAACATCAATCCAAAATTAATTATTGATTTGTCTTGACTTGTTTCAAAAATACAAATATTTCAATGTAATGTTTCTCAGTAGTTTTCTAGCTTTTTACATCATATAAACATCTAAATCACCGTACTTATTGGTTTTTCGTGGGTCTGCAAATACAAACTGCAGCGAGCTGTCACTACGCCATTTTCAGAACTTACTTGAAACAAACCAAACCAAAACTTTGATGAGTAGCTTTGTTTGAGAAAAACGAAGAAGAAGGATTAACATCAATCCAAATTAAATCATTGATTTGTAAAGACTAGTTTCAACAATACAAATCTTTCAATGTAATTTTAATGTTTCTCAGTAGTTTTCTAGCTTTTTACATCATATAAACATCTAAATCACCGTACTTATTGGTTTTTCGTGGGTCTGCAAATACAAACTGCAGCGAGCTGTCACTACGCCATTTTCAGAACTTACTTGAAACAAACCAAACCAAAACTTTGATGAGTAGCTTTGTTTGAGAAAAACGAAGAAGAAAGATTAACATCAATCCAAAATAAATCATTGAGTTGCAATGACTCGTTTCAGAAATACACTCAGAAGCATAGACAAGCTCTATACCACGCGGCCCGATGAAATTCCCATGCATAGGGTCACCGAGAGTTTTACAGCCACATTCGTAGCCGCCATAGCTCAGTTGGTTAGAGCGTGGGTCTAATAAGCCCAAGGTCGCAGGTTCGACCCCTGCTGGCGGCAAATCTTTTAGTTTTGTTTTAGTTATTCTGAATAGTTTTCTAGCTTTTTACATCATGTAAACATCTAAATCACCGTACTTCTCGGTTTTTCGTGGGTCTGAAAATGTTATAGACTGCATCGAGCTGTCGCTACACCTGTTTCAGAACTTGTTTGCAACAAACCAAACCAAGACTTCCAGGAAATATAACATAGCTTTGTTTGAGAAAAACGAAGAAGAAAGATTAACATCAATCCAAAATAAATCATTGAATTGCAACGACTCGTTTTAGAAATACACTCAGAAGCATAGACAAGCTCTATACCACGCGGCCCGATTAAATTCCCATGCATAGGGTCACCGAGAGTTTCACAGCCACATTCGTAGCCGCCATAGCTCAGTTGGTTAGAGCGTGGGTCTAATAAGCCCAAGGTCGCAGGTTCGACCCCTGCTGGCGGCAAATCTTTTTGTTTTGTTTTAGTTATTCTGAATAGTTTTCTAGCTTTTTACATCATGTAAACATCTAAATCACCGTACTTCTCGGTTTTTCGTGGGTCTGAAAATGTTATAGACTGCAGCGAGCTGTCGCTACACCATTTTCAGAACTTGTTTGCAACAAACCAAACCAAGACTTGCAGGAAATAAAACATAGCTTCGTTTGAAAGAAAACGAAAGACAAAGATTAACATCAATCCAAAATTAATTATTGATTTGTCTTGACTTGTTTCAAAAATACAAATATTTCAATGTAATGTTTCTCAGTAGTTTTCTAGCTTTTTACATCATATAAACATCTAAATCACCGTACTTATTGGTTTTTCGTGGGTCTGCAAATACAAACTGCAGCGAGCTGTCACTACGCCATTTTCAGAACTTACTTGAAACAAACCAAACCAAAACTTTGATGAGTAGCTTTGTTTGAGAAAAACGAAGAAGAAAGATTAACATCAATCCAAAATAAATCATTGAGTTGCAATGACTCGTTTTAGAAATACACTCAGAAGCATAGACAAGCTCTATACCACGCGGCCCGATGAAATTCCCATGCATAGGGTCACCGAGAGTTTTACAGCCACATTCGTAGCCGCCATAGCTCTGTTGGTTAGAGCGTGGGTCTAATAAGCCCAAGGTCGCAGGTTCGACCCCTGCTGGCGGCAAATCTTTTAGTTTTGTTTTAGTTATTCTGAATAGTTTTCTAGCTTTTTACATCATGTAAACATCTAAATCACCGTACTTCTCGGTTTTTCGTGGGTCTGAAAATGTTATAGACTGCATCGAGCTGTCGCTACACCTGTTTCAGAACTTGTTTGCAACAAACCAAACCAAGACTTCCAGGAAATATAACATAGCTTTGTTTGAGAAAAACGAAGAAGAAAGATTAACATCAATCCAAAATAAATCATTGAATTGCAACGACTCGTTTTAGAAATACACTCAGAAGCATAGACAAGCTCTATACCACGCGGCCCGATGAAATTCCCATGCATAGGGTCACCGAGAGTTTCACAGCCACATTCGTAGCCGCCATAGCTCAGTTGGTTAGAGCGTGGGTCTAATAAGCCCAAGGTCGCAGGTTCGACCCCTGCTGGCGGCAAATCTTTTTGTTTTGTTTTAGTTATTCTGAATAGTTTTCTAACTTTTTACATCATGTAAACATCTAAATCACCGTACTTCTCGGTTTTTCGTGGGTCTGAAAATGTTATAGACTGCAGCGAGCTGTCGCTACACCATTTTCAGAACTTGTTTGCAACAAACCAAACCAAGACTTGCAGGAAATAAAACATAGCTTCGTTTGAAAGAAAACGAAAGACAAAGATTAACATCAATCCAAAATTAATTATTGATTTGTCTTGACTTGTTTCAAAAATACAATTATTTCAATGTAATTTTAATGTTTCTCAGTAGTTTTCTAGCTTTTTACATCATATAAACATCTAAATCACCGTACTTATTGGTTTTTCGTGGGTCTGCAAATACAAACTGCAGCGAGCTGTCACTACGCCATTTTCAGAACTTACTTGAAACAAACCAAACCAAAACTTTGATGAGTAGCTTTGTTTGATAGAAAACGACAGAGAAAGATTAACATCAATCCAAATTAAATCATTGATTTGTAAAGACTAGTTTTAAAAATACAAATCTTTTTATTTTGTTTTAGTTATTCTGAATAGTTTTCTAGCTTTTTCTAAATCACCGTACTTATTGGTTTTTCGTGGGTCTGCAAATACAAACTGCAGCGAGCTGTCACTACGCCATTTTCAGAACTTACTTGAAACAAACCAAACCAAAACTTTGATGAGTAGCTTTGTTTGATAGAAAACGACAGAGAAAGATTAACATCAATCCAAATTAAATCATTGATTTGTAAAGACTAGTTTTAAAAATACAAATCTTTTTATTTTGTTTTAGTTATTCTGAATAGTTTTCTAGCTTTTTCTAAATCACCATACTTATTGGTTTTTCGTGGGTCTGCAAATACAAACTGCAGCGAGCTGTCACTACGCCATTTTCAGAACTTACTTGAAACAAACCAAACCAAAACTTTGATGAGTAGCTTTGTTTGAGAAAAACGAAGAAGAAAGATTAACATCAATCCAAAATTAATTATTGATTTGTCTTGACTTGTTTCAAAAATACAAATATTTCAATGTAATTTTAATGTTTCTCAGTAGTTTTCTAGCTTTTTACATCATATAAACATCTAAATTACCGTACTTATTGGTTTTTCGTGGGTCTGCAAATACAAACTGCAGCGAGCTGTCACTACGCCATTTTCAGAACTTACTTGAAACAAACCAAACCAAAACTTTGATGAGTAGCTTTGTTTGAGAAAAACGAAGAAGAAAGATTAACATCAATCCAAAATTAATTATTGATTTGTCTTGACTTGTTTCAAAAATACAAATATTTCAATGTAATTTTAATGTTTCTCAGTAGTTTTCTAGCTTTTTACATCATATAAACATCTAAATCACCATACTTATTGGTTTTTCGTGGGTCTGCAAATACAAACTGCAGCGAGCTGTCACTACGCCATTTTCAGAACTTACTTGAAACAAACCAAACCAAAACTTTGATGAGTAGCTTTGTTTGAGAAAAACGAAGAAGAAAGATTAACATCAATCCAAAATAAATCATTGAATTGCAACGACTCGTTTTAGAAATACACTCAGAAGCATAGACAAGCTCTATACCACGCGGCCCGATGAAATTCCCATGCATAGGGTCACCGAGAGTTTCACGCCACATTCGTAGCCGCCATAGCTCAGTTGGTTAGAGCGTGGGTCTAATAAGCCCAAGGTCGCAGGTTCGACCCCTGCTGGCGGCAAATCTTTTTGTTTTGTTTTAGTTATTCTGAATAGTTTTCTAGCTTTTTACATCATGTAAACATCTAAATCACCGTACTTCTCGGTTTTTCGTGGGTCTGAAAATGTTATAGACTGCAGCGAGCTGTCGCTACACCATTTTCAGAACTTGTTTGCAACAAACCAAACCAAGACTTCCAGGAAATATAACATAGCTTCGTTTGAAAGAAAACGAAAGAGAAAGATTAACATATATCCAAAATTAATTATTGATTTGTCTTGACTTGTTTCAAAAATACAAATATTTCAATGTAATGTTTCTCAGTAGTTTTCTAGCTTTTTACATCATATAAACATCTAAATCACCGTACTTATTGGTTTTTCGTGGGTCTGCAAATACAAACTGCAGCGAGCTGTCACTACGCCATTTTCAGAACTTACTTGAAACAAACCAAACCAAAACTTTGATGAGTAGCTTTGTTTGAGAAAAACGAAGAAGAAAGATTAACATCAATCCAAAATAAATCATTGAATTGCAACGACTCGTTTTAGAAATACACTCAGAAGCATAGACAAGCTCTATACCACGCGGCCCGATGAAATTACCATGCATAGGGTCACCGAGAGTTTCACAGCCACATTCGTAGCCGCCATAGCATTAGTTGGTTAGAGCGTGGGTCTAATAAGCTCAAGGTCGCAGGTTCGACCCCTGCTGGCGGCAAATCTTTTTGTTTTGTTTTAGTTATTCTGAATAGTTTTCTAGCTTTTTACATCATGTAAACATCTAAATCACCGTACTTCTCGGTTTTTCGTGGGTCTGAAAATGTTATAGACTGCAGCGAGCTGTCGCTACACCATTTTCAGAACTTGTTTGCGACAAACCAAACCAAGACTTCCAGGAAATATAACATAGCTTCGTTTGAAAGAAAACGAAAGAGAAAGATTAACATCAATCCAAAATTAATCATTGATTTGTCTTGACTTGTTTCAAAAATACAAATCTTTCAATGTAACTTTAATGTTTCTCAGTAGTTTTCTAGCTTTTTACATCATGTAAACATCTAAATCACCGTACTTCTCGGTTTTTCGTGGGTCTGAAAATGTTATAGACTGCAGCGAGCTGTCGCTACACCATTTTCAGAACTTGTTTGCAACAAACCAAACCAAGACTTCCAGGAAACATAACATAGCTTCGTTTGAAAGAAAACGAAAGAGAAAGATTAACATCAATCCAAAATTAATTATTGATTTGTCTTGACTTGTTTCAAAAATACAAATCTTTCAATGTAACTTTAATGTTTCTCAGTAGTTTTCTAGCTTTTTACATCATGTAAACATCTAAATCACCGTACTTCTCGGTTTTTCGTGGGTCTGAAAATGTTATAGACTGCAGCGAGCTGTCGCTACACCTGTTTCAGAACTTGTTTGCAACAAACCAAACCAAGACTTCCAGGAAATATAACATAGCTTTGTTTGAGAAAAACGAAGAAGAAAGATTAACATCAATCCAAAATAAATCATTGAATTGCAACGACTCGTTTTAGAAATACACTCAGAAGCATAGACAAGCTCTATACCACGCGGCCCGATGAAATTCCCATGCATAGGGTCACCGAGAGTTTCACAGCCACATTCGTAGCCGCCATAGCTCAGTTGGTTAGAGCGTGGGTCTAATAAGCCCAAGGTCGCAGGTTCGACCCCTGCTGGCGGCAAATCTTTTTGTTTTGTTTTAGTTATTCTGAATAGTTTTCTAGCTTTTTACATCATGTAAACATCTAAATCACCGTACTTCTCGGTTTTTCGTGGGTCTGAAAATGTTATAGACTGCAGCGAGCTGTCGCTACACCATTTTCAGAACTTGTTTGCAACAAACCAAACCAAGACTTCCAGGAAACATAACATAGCTTCGTTTGAAAGAAAACGAAAGAGAAAGATTAACATCAATCCAAAATTAATTATTGATTTGTCTTGACTTGTTTCAAAAATACAAATCTTTCAATGTAACTTTAATGTTTCTCAGTAGTTTTCTAGCTTTTTACATCATGTAAACATCTAAATCACCGTACTTCTCGGTTTTTCGTGGGTCTGAAAATGTTATAGACTGCAGCGAGCTGTCGCTACACCTGTTTCAGAACTTGTTTGCAACAAACCAAACCGAGACTTCCAGGAAATATAACATATCTTTGTTTGAGAAAAACGAAGAAGAAAGATTAACATCAATCCAAAATAAATCATTGAATTGCAACGACTCGTTTTAGAAATACACTCAGAAGCATAGACAAGCTCTATACCACGCGGCCCGATGAAATTCCCATGCATAGGGTCACCGAGAGTTTCACAGCCACATTCGTAGCCGCCATAGCTCAGTTGGTTAGAGCGTGGGTCTAATAAGCCCAAGGTCGCAGGTTCGACCCCTGCCCTGCTGGCGGCAAATCTTTTTGTTTTGTTTTAGTTATTCTGAATAGTTTTCTAGCTTTTTACATCATGTAAACATCTAAATCACCGTACTTCTCGGTTTTTCGTGGGTCTGAAAATGTTATAGACTGCAGCGAGCTGTCGCTACACCATTTTCAGAACTTGTTTGCAACAAACCAAACCAAGACTTGCAGGAAATAAAACATAGCTTCGTTTGAAAGAAAACGAAAGACAAAGATTAACATCAATCCAAAATTAATTATTGATTTGTCTTGACTTGTTTCAAAAATACAAATCTTTCAATGTAATTTTAATGTTTCTCAGTAGTTTTCTAGCTTTTTACATCATATAAACATCTAAATCACCGTACTTATTGGTTTTTCGTGGGTCTGCAAATACAAACTGCAGCGAGCTGTCACTACGCCATTTTCAGAACTTACTTGAAACAAACCAAACCAAAACTTTGATGAGTAGCTTTGTTTGATAGAAAACGACAGAGAAAGATTAACATCAATCCAAATTAAATCATTGATTTGTAAAGACTAGTTTTGAAAATACAAATCTTTTTATTTTGTTTTAGTTATTCTGAATAGTTTTCTAGCTTTTTCTAAATCTCCGTACTTATTGGTTTTTCGTGGGTCTGCAAATACAAACTGCAGCGAGCTGTCACTACGCCATTTTCAGAACATACTTGAAACAAACCAAACCAAAACTTTGATGAGTAGCTTTGTTTGATAGAAAACGACAGAGAAAGATTAACATCAATCCAAATTAAATCATTGATTTGTAAAGACTAGTTTTAAAAATACAATTTTTTTATTTTGTTTGAGTTATTCTGAATAGTTTTCTAGCTTTTTCTAAATCTCCGTACTTATTGGTTTTCCGTGGGTCTGCAAATACAAATTGCAGCGAGCTGTCACTACGCCATTTTCAGAACTTACTTGAAACAAACCAAACCAAAACTTTGATGAGTAGCTTTGTTTGAGAAAAACGAAGAAGAAAGATTAACATAAATCCAAAATAAATTATTGATTTGTCTTGACTTGTTTCAAAAATACAAATCTTTCAATGTAATTTTAATGTTTCTCAGTAGTTTTCTAGCTTTTTACATCATATAAACATCTAAATCACCGTACTTATTGGTTTTTCGTGGGTCTGCAAATACAAACTGCAGCGAGCTGTCACTACGCCATTTTCAGAACTTACTTGAAACAAACCAAACCAAAACTTTGATGAGTAGCTTTGTTTGATAGAAAACGACAGAGAAAGATTAACATCAATCCAAATTAAATCATTGATTTGTAAAGACTAGTTTTGAAAATACAAATCTTTTTATTTTGTTTTAGTTATTCTGAATAGTTTTCTAGCTTTTTCTAAATCTCCGTACTTATTGGTTTTTCGTGGGTCTGCAAATACAAACTGCAGCGAGCTGTCACTACGCCATTTTCAGAATTTACTTGAAACAAACCAAACCAAAACTTTGATGAGTAGCTTTGTTTGATAGAAAACGACAGAGAAAGATTAACATCAATCCAAATTAAATCATTGATTTGTAAAGACTAGTTTTGAAAATACAAATCTTTTTATTTTGTTTTAGTTATTCTGAATAGTTTTCTAGCTTTTTCTAAATCTCCGTACTTATTGGTTTTTCGTGGGTCTGCAAATACAAACTGCAGCGAGCTGTCACTACGCCATTTTCAGAACATACTTGAAACAAACCAAACCAAAACTTTGATGAGTAGCTTTGTTTGATAGAAAACGACAGAGAAAGATTAACATCAATCCAAATTAAATCATTGATTTGTAAAGACTAGTTTTAAAAATACAAATTTTTTTATTTTGTTTTAGTTATTCTGAATAGTTTTCTAGCTTTTTCTAAATCACCATACTTATTGGTTTTCCGTGGGTCTGCAAATACAAACTGCGGCGAGCTGTCACTACGCCATTTTCAGAACTTACTTGAAACAAACCAAACCAAAACTTTGATGAGTAGCTTTGTTTGAGAAAAACGAAGAAGAAAGATTAACATAAATCAAAAATAAATTATTGATTTGTCTTGACTTGTTTCAAAAATACAAATCTTTCAATGTAATTTTAATGTTTCTCAGTAGTTTTCTAGCTTTTTACATCATATAAACATCTAAATCACCGTACTTATTGGTTTTTCGTGGGTCTGCAAATACAAACTGCAGCGAGCTGTCACTACGCCATTTTCAGAACTTACTTGAAACAAACCAAACCAAAACTTTGATGAGTAGCTTTGTTTGAGAAAAACGAAGAAGAAATATTAACATCAATCCAAAATAAATCATTGAATTGCAACGACTCGTTTTAGAAATACACTCAGAAGCATAAACAAGCTCTATACCACGCGGCCCGATGAAATTCCCATGCATAGGGTCACCGAGAGTTTCACAGCCACATTCGTAGCCACCATAGCTCAGTTGGTTAGAGCGTGGGTCTAATAAGCCCAAGGTCGCAGGTTCGACCCCTGCTGGCGGCAAATCTTTTAGTTTTGTTTTAGTTATTCTGAATAGTTTTCTAGCTTTTTACATCATGTAAACATCTAAATCACCGTACTTCTCGGTTTTTCGTGGGTCTGAAAATGTTATAGACTGCAGCGAGCTGTCGCTACACCATTTTCAGAACTTGTTTGCAACAAACCAAACCAAGACTTCCAGGAAACATAACATAGCTTCGTTTGAAAGAAAACGAAAGAGAAAGATTAACATAAATCCAAAATAAATCATTGATTTGTCTTGACTTGTTTCAAAAATACAAATCTTTCAATATGATTTTAATGTTTCTCAGTAGTTTTCTAGCTTTTCACATCATGTAAACATCTAAATCACCGTACTTCTCGGTTTTTCGTGGGTCTGAAAATGTTATAGACTGCAGCGAGCTGTCACTACGCCATTTTCAGAACTTACTTGAAACAAACCAAACCAAAACTTTGATGAGTAGCTTTGTTTGAGAAAAACGAAGAAGAAAGATTAACATCAATCCAAAATAAATCATTGAATTGCAACGACTCGTTTTAGAAATACACTCAGAAGCATAGACAAGCTCTATAGCACGCGGCCCGATGAAATTCCCATGCAGAGTGTCACCGCGAGTTTCACAGCCACATTCGTAGCCGCCATAGCTCAGTTGGTTAGAGCGTGGGTCTAATAAGCCCAAGGTCGCAGGTTCGACCCCTGCTGGCGGCAAATCTTTTTGTTTTGTTTTAGTTCCTCTGAATAGTTTTCTAGCTTTTTACATCATGTAAACATCTAAATCACCGTACTTCTCGGTTTTTCGTGGGTCTGAAAATGTTATAGACTGCAGCGAGCTGTCGCTACACCATTTTCAGAACTTGTTTGCAACAAACCAAACCAAGACTTCCAGGAAACATAACATAGCTTCGTTTGGAAGAAAACGAAAGAGAAAGATTAACATCAATCCAAAATTAATTATTGATTTGTCTTGACTTGTTTCAAAAATACAAATCTTTCAATGTAACTTTAATGTTTCTCAGTAGTTTTCTAGCTTTTTACATCATATAAACATCTAAATCACCATACTTATTGGTTTTTCGTGGGTCTGCAAATACAAACTGCAGCGAGCTGTCACTACGCCATTTTCAGAACTTACTTGAAACAAACCAAACCAAAACTTTGATGAGTAGCTTTGTTTGAGAAAAACGAAGAAGAAAGATTAACATCAATCCAAAATAAATCATTGAATTGCAACGACTCGTTTTAGAAATACACTCAGAAGCATAGACAAGCTCTATACCACGCGGCCCGATGAAATTCCCATGCATAGGGTCACCGAGAGTTTCACAGCCACATTCGTAGCCGCCATAGCTCAGTTGGTTAGAGCGTGGGTCTAATAAGCCCAAGGTCGCAGGTTCGACCCCTGCTGGCGGCAAATCTTTTTGTTTTGTTTTAGTTATTCTGAATAGTTTTCTAGCTTTTTACATCATGTAAACATCTAAATCACCGTACTTCTCGGTTTTTCGTGGGTCTGAAAATGTTATAGACTGCAGCGAGCTGTCGCTACACCATTTTCAGAACTTGTTTTCAACAAACCAAACCAAGACTTCCAAGAAATATAACATAGCTTCGTTTGAAAGAAAACGAAAGAGAAAGATTAACATAAATCCAAAATAAATTATTGATTTGTCTTGACTTGTTTCAAAAATACAAATCTTTCAATATGATTTTAATGTTTCTCAGTAGTTTTCTAGCTTTTCACATCATGTAAACATCTAAATCACCGTACTTCTCGGTTTTTCGTGGGTCTGAAAATGTTATAGACTGCAGCGAGCTGTCGCTACACCATTTTCAGAACTTGTTTGCAACAAACCAAACCAAGACTTCCAGGAAATATAACATAGCTTCGTTTGAAAGAAAACGAAAGAGAAAGATTAACATGAATCCAAAATAAATTATTGATTTGTCTTGACTTGTTTCAAAAATACAAATCTTTCAATGTAATTTTAATGTTTCTCAGTAGTTTTCTAGCTTCTTACATCATAGAATATCTAAATCACCGTACTTATTGGTTTTTCGTGGGTCTGCAAATACAAACTGCAGCGAGCTGTCACTACGCCATTTTCAGAACTTACTTGAAACAAACCAAACCAAAACTTTGATGAGTAGCTTTGTTTGAGAAAAACGAAGAAGAAAGATTAACATCAATCCAAAATAAATCATTGAATTGCAACGACTCGTTTTAGAAATACACTCAGAAGCATAGACAAGCTCTATACCACGCGGCCCGATGAAATTCCCATGCATAGGGTCACCGAGAGTTTCACAGCCACATTCGTAGCCGCCATAGCTCAGTTGGTTAGAGCGTGGGTCTAATAAGCCCAAGGTCGCAGGTTCGACCCCTGCTGGCGGCAAATCTTTTTGTTTTGTTTTAGTTATTCTGAATAGTTTTCTAGCTTTTTACATCATGTAAACATCTAAATCACCGTACTTCTCGGTTTTTCGTGGGTCTGAAAATGTTATAGACTGCAGCGAGCTGTCGCTACACCATTTTCAGAACTTGTTTTCAACAAACCAAACCAAGACTTCCAAGAAATATAACATAGCTTCGTTTGAAAGAAAACGAAAGAGAAAGATTAACATAAATCCAAAATAAATTATTGATTTGTCTTGACTTGTTTCAAAAATACAAATCTTTCAATATGATTTTAATGTTTCTCAGTAGTTTTCTAGCTTTTCACATCATGTAAACATCTAAATCACCGTACTTCTCGGTTTTTCGTGGGTCTGAAAATGTTATAGACTGCAGCGAGCTGTCGCTACACCATTTTCAGAACTTGTTTGCAACAAACCAAACCAAGACTTCCAGGAAATATAACATAGCTTCGTTTGAAAGAAAACGAAAGAGAAAGATTAACATGAATCCAAAATAAATTATTGATTTGTCTTGACTTGTTTCAAAAATACAAATCTTTCAATGTAATTTTAATGTTTCTCAGTAGTTTTCTAGCTTCTTACATCATAGAATATCTAAATCACCGTACTTATTGGTTTTTCGTGGGTCTGCAAATACAAACTGCAGCGAGCTGTCACTACGCCATTTTCAGAACTTACTTGAAACAAACCAAACCAAAACTTTGATGAGTAGCTTTGTTTGAGAAAAACGAAGAAGAAAGATTAACATCAATCCAAAATAAATCATTGAATTGCAACGACTCGTTTTAGAAATACACTCAGAAGCATAGACAAGCTCTATACCACGCGGCCCGATGAAATTCCCATGCATAGGGTCACCGAGAGTTTCACAGCCACATTCGTAGCCGCCATAGCTCAGTTGGTTAAAGCGTAGGTCTAATAAGCCCAAGGTCGCAGGTTCGACCCCTGCTGGCGGCAAATCTTTTTGTTTTGTTTTAGTTTTTCTGAATAGTTTTCTAGCTTTTTACATCATGTAAACATCTAAATCACCGTACTTCTCGGTTTTTCGTGGGTCTGAAAATGTTATAGACTGCAGCAAGCTGTCGCTACACCATTTTCAGAACTTGTTTGCAACAAACCAAACCAAGACTTCCAGGAAATATAACATAGCTTCGTTTGAAAGAAAACGAAAGAGAAAGATTAACATAAATCCAAAATAAATTATTGATTTGTCTTGACTTGTTTCAAAAATACAAATCTTTCAATATGATTTTAATGTTTCTCAGTAGTTTTCTAGCTTTTCACATCATGTAAACATCTAAATCACCGTACTTATTGGTTTTTCGTGGGTCTGCAAATACAAACTGCAGCGAGCTGTCACTACGCCATTTTCAGAACTTACTTGAAACAAACCAAACCAAAACTTTGATGAGCAGCTTTGTTTGATAGAAAACGACAGAGAAAGATTAACATCAATCCAAATTAAATCATTGAATTGCAACGACTCGTTTTAGAAATACACTCAGAAGCATAGACAAGCTCTATACCACGCGGCCCGATGAAATTCCCATGCTTAGGGTCACCGAGAGTTTCACAGCCACATTCGTAGCCGCCATAGCTCAGTTGGTTAGAGCGTGGGTCTAATAAGCCCAAGGTCGCAGGTTCGACCCCTGCTGGCGGCAAATCTTTTAGTTTTGTTTTAGTTATTCTGAATAGTTTTCTAGCTTTTTACATCATGTAAACATCTAAATCACCGTACTTCTCGGTTTTTCGTGGGTCTGAAAATGTTATAGACTGCAGCGAGCTGTCGCTACACCATTTTCAGAACTTGTTTGCAACAAACCAAACCAAGACTTCCAGGAAACATAACATAGCTTCCTTTGAAAGAAAACGAAAGAGAAAGATTAACATCAATCCAAAATTAATTATTGATTTGTCTTGACTTGTTTCAAAAATACAAATCTTTCAATGTAACTTTAATGTTTCTCAGTAGTTTTCTAGCTTTTTACATCATATAAACATCTAAATCACCATACTTATTGGTTTTTCGTGGGTGTGCAGATACAAACTGCAGCGAGCTGTCACTACGCCATTTTCAGAACTTACTTGAAACAAACCAAACCAAAACTTTGATGAGTAGCTTTGTTTGAGAAAAACGAAGAAGAAAGATTAACATCAATCCAAAATAAATCATTGAATTGCAACGACTCGTTTTAGAAATACACTCAGAAGCATAGACAAGCTCTATAGCACGCGGCCCGATGAAATTTCCATGCATAGGGTCCCCGAGAGTTTCACAGCCACATTCGTAGCCGCCATAGCTCAGTTGGTTAGAGCGTGGGTCTAATAAGCCCAAGGTCGCAGGTTCGACCCCTGCTGGCGGCAAATCTTTTTGTTTTGTTTTAGTTCTTCTGAATAGTTTTCTAGCTTTTTACATCATGTAAACATCTAAATCACCGTACTTCTCGGTTTTTCGTGGGTCTGAAAATGTTATAGACTGCAGCGAGCTGTCGCTACACCATTTTCAGAACTTGTTTGCAACAAACCAAACCAAGACATCCAGGAAATATAACATAGCTTCGTTTGAAAGAAAACGAAATAGAAAGATTAACATAAATCCAAAATTAATTATTGATTTGTCTTGACTGGTTTCAAAAATACAAATATTTCAATGTAACTTTAATGTTTCTCAGTAGTTTTCTAGCTTTTTACATCATATAAACATCTAAATCACCGTACTTATTGGTTTTTCGTGGGTCTGCAAATACAAACTGCAGCGAGCTGTCACTACGCCATTTTCAGAACTTACTTGAAACAAACCAAATCAAAACTTTGATGAGCAGCTTTGTTTGATAGAAAACGACAGAGAAAGATTAATATCAATCCAAATTAAATCATTGATTTGTAAAGACTAGTTTTAAAAATACAAATCTTTTTATTATGTTCTAGTTATTCTGAATAGTTTTCTAGCTTTTTCTAAATCACCATACTTATTGGTTTTTCGTGGGTCTGCAAATACAAACTGCAGCGAGCTGTCACTACGCCATTTTCAGAACTTACTTGAAACAAACCAAACCAAAACTTTGATGAGTAGCTTTGTTTGAGAAAAACGAAGAAGAAAGATTAACATCAATCCAGAATAAATCATTGAATTGCAACGACTCGTTTTAGAAATACACTCAGAAGCATAGACAAGCAGAGACCACTCAGAAGCATAGACCTTCTGCCTACTCTACAATCTATAACACTGTAGGGCACTCTCTACATCTCTCTATCCTCTCTATCAATCCCCCTCATATCCTGGGTCAACACACTCTTATTCCGTCAGTATTATTATATATTCGCCTGATCTTTAATGACCCAACTTTCTCTATGTCCTTTGACGCCCACATACAGTGTATTCTATCTATATTTCATAGGCACGAGCCACCATGTTCAGGTCATGATTTGAATATTACAGACATTATATTACATTGTTATTTGAGTGTCAACAACGGTCCAATTGCTTATTATAATAATAAACTTACATACAACCCTGGTAACTGTTATAAGGACGTACCGCACATTATAAAATATTACCGCTACACCAGAAACACCCCATAATGGTAAGCAGGGTGCCGAGAGTTATTCAGAGTGACTCTACTTTCCCACTGGCACCTCTGCTGTAGTTTTGTCAATGTCAACATATTGTCTAATTGCTCTCCAAAAGAGATGTTCACTCACAATTTTGGGGGTTTCACCCGTAAAGGCGAGGAGTCCTAAACCGGATCCACCTCTAACCTTTCATGGAGGTCCTCGGGTTGCGGAATCCCCTGAGTTTTCAACTTTTTGATGAAAATTTTCGGGTTCCGAAAGCTGGGCTACTCATCTTTCATAGGGGGTCCCAGTTCCAACTTTCGATCAGGAAAAGAGTCTTAGACTACAAAACTAAGTCGGTACGTCCCTAAACCAGGTTTCAGGAACCAAACTACACTCGACGACCACTCGATACAGAAGAGAGGAAAAGTAAAATATGTCTATCGAAGGTCGACAAGGGAAAAGTCGACAACCGAAGATCAACAAACTATCTATACTGGCAGAATTCAGCCAGAAGTCGAGGATAAAAACTCGACTTGTTAGAAGCCACTGTGCAAATCAGTGCGGTCTAAGTAAATGAAAATAAAATCGAGTGGACGCCGAATGCGGAAAAATAAAATACCAGAAAACGACGATTCGACGGAGATGTTTGGGAACCACGGGTAAACTGTCCTTTGTAATCGATGATGTTCTGTCCGGTTTCCACGGAGTCTGGCCTCATTGCTGAAAAATGCAATTATAAAATGGTGAAAGACAAGTGGAATGAAAATACTTTTGATAAGGATGACAGAACGGAGACCAAAATTCTGGAATTAAAGCCCGGGCGAAGGGTGAACGGACTCCGTGAAGTAATCTTATTTACTAGAGTTCACCCTGAGGCTATGAAAAATGAAAAAGGAAGAAGGCCAAGTATTTAGATTTAGGATCCAAGTTTATAATACCCCAGATTACAGAAAAGCATGCAGAAACGTGAGTTAACCAGTTGCGAACCAGACAGAATCGGTACCTGATCAGTACACGGTTCTTCTACAACATTCGGAAATGGTACCAATTGGTTTTCTCATCCAAAAAGAAAGGGGAAGGAATCAGGTAAACGTTGAAATATAATTACAGCACCCTACAAAGTGCTGAATGTGTGAAATATGGAAAGAAAATAGAGGAAACTTATTACTTTTGTGAATTTAATATACTCAATATCTTGTTAAAATAATCTATGAAGAAAAAATTGTAGTACTTTGTTTTTTTTTGGAAAATATAGCTGTATGAAAAATTGTAAATAGGGATATTACCACCCATTCCAGCCAGTTACAGTACAGTTGTGGTGACGACCATAACTTTGTAACTAAGGAAAAAGGTAAGAAGGCTAAAAAGACAGAAATAGCCACAAACCGGGTACAAAGTCCATAGGATTCTTCCAGAATCCGGGTAAACAACAGTCCCGTGCCGAACAGTTGGCCGAGCCATTCCGCGAATCTGGAAAATTAATGATAGCAGTGGTCGTGTGATCTTTGGAGGCAAACGGAAATAGCCAGAAAATAGAACAAAAATTGAGAGAGTCATGAGAAAAACAGAAACAGTTGGTGGATACTAGTTTAATACCGTGGGCAGCAAGCTGAACCAGTATATAAGACCAAGCGAGACTACAGCTCCCCAACCATCCCTCCACTTCTCTTCTTCTTCAAGTTCTTTCTAGTTCTCCTCCATACACATTGCCATATAGATTTGCATATACATACAGAAGTAACACCTCATTAGGATAGAAGAGGTTACATACCAGTAACCGACATAGATACTGTTATGCATGTAAAGGATAGAAATCCTATAAATACGAGTCAATTGATAAAAGTAGCGATAACTAGTGGTATATAACCACGTAGTGTTGTAAACACGAATAGGAAATAGTTTTGACCCGAGATTTATTACGAAAGTAACGCAAAACAAAGAGCGGGCACTGATAGACAAACTAGACCGGAGCGAGAGCTTGCTCTAGTCTAAAAACAAAAAGATGACAAAAAAGGTAAAATACGTGCGAATCCGCCATAAAAAGATTACTATGCAACGAGATAACAAATTGCCGTCTGGCTTGTAAAAACAGGACACACATATCATGTACAGCGCTCATAGCGTTGGAAACAATAATTAACACAATATATTTCTTACAACCCGGGGGTCTCCGAAGAGGCGTCCCGACGATTTGTGGTTGCGGAAAACATAAAACTGGGCTTGAGACTAGAATAACCCATTAAAATTGAAACACATTCTAACGGAGGTCTCTGAAACGTATATAGGACCTTTACTGATAGTATAACCATATAATCGGGCGGAAACCAAAATACAGGCCCTCAACGTCGACTACTTGTAGTGGTTGTACTGCTGACCTCCTCCTCTTCCATATGGCTGGTAACGGCTGCCTCGGGGGTGGCTGGTCTGTGGGCGTCCACGGAAAGGTGCAACTGTGTTCGTCGTTGGCACCCTGTTGTTTCCACGGAAAGGTGCAACTGTGTTCGTCGTTGGCACCCTGTTGTTTCCATAGTGCTGAACAGGTTTCCCTCGGTTGGCGCTGGTGTTGAAGTTGACGGTCGGCGATGATACTTCGGCTGTTGTTGTCTTCTTTGTATCGTAGGTCGGAATTTCCTGTAGTCCGGAAACTTGAGCTTCTCGCTCAACCCTCTGCTGAGATATTTGAAGTACGTCTCCAGTTGCTGCGTAGTGAACGCGTCCCTCAGTCTCTCCCTCGGTTCCACTCCTAAGCACGCGAATACATCCGTGACTGATGGTACCGATCCTTGCTCTGGATACAGTGAATCCAACAGGGGTCGTCGGCCTTCGTCCATTCTCTGATTCCTTCTTGCTATATAACTGTTTCCAATAATCTGCATTGCGTCTTCTCCCGACGGATAGTTCCACGGTTGTGGCACCAAGATTCCGCGAATCCCCTCTGACTCCATCCTATCCATGATAGCCTCGATGCACGGACCAATCTTTTCTGTCGGAATATATGAGGGTCCAATTATGAATACCCGGCTGACGTCATATTGTCCAATGAGGTTCGGAATCGACTCGAAAAACTTGTATTTCAACACGTGCGTCTCTTCAAACTCGAACTGCATGATGTTGTCGAACGAATTCGTTGGTACCAGGAGCATCGGCAAACCTTTCTTCTTCCCTTTCTCAGTGATCATCTTCAATGGCTCTCTTTCCGACGCCTTCCATGCTTCTTGGAACAGTCGCAGGTCTGGTAGACCCTCCTTTTCCTTGTATACTGGGATTCCGTTTCTTGGGATCTTTGACATGAATCTCACGGCATGGATGCACTTCTCCTTCATTGTCGATAGCGCGATTTTCCAACCCTTGACTGAATAGTACGGGGTGCTTGCATCCAACGCCTTTCCCATTTGGTCCATGGGAAGTATATTTCCATCAGAGAAAACGGAACAAAAATGGGCGGATGCCGCAAGGTTGTTCAACAGTAGATCCCCCGGGGTGTCTCTACGATCTCCAAATAACTTCCAGATATTGTAGTGTTGAATTTGACATTTTGGAGTGTAGATACTTCCATTGACCCCAGGAAGGGTTTGATTCAAACAGATAAATCCCGGATGGAGCGGATCACCCTCATTGAGCTCGAAATATACCGGCCTGGAATTATTCTCAATTACTCTGACGTTGTTCACCCGAACTACATTCTTTTTCCCTTTGTTTGCTCTTGTTTTCCTTGTTATTAATGGTTCGTTTCCAATTTCCTTCGGAACTACCACCAACAGATCAAAATTTATCCTGATTGGTTCTGTCTTCTCGTTCAAATTCGTGATCAATGCTGAGTTTTCCGATGTTTCTAATACCCGATATGGTCCCGCCAGGTCAATCGTCAACTTTGGGTGTTTCGAAGTTGATTTTTCCGCTGGAATTTTCATATAAACCCTTTGTCCCACTTTAGGAAACTCCTTGCCTTCTACCCCATTCTGTTGATCATAATATCCTTTCATTCTCTCCCGTTCTTGATCATTTTTCTCTTTTGCCCTTTCCCTTATCATTCTCATCCCTTCGATCAATTCTGCCCTGTAGTCATCATTGTCGACTAAATGTAATGATAATTTGCCTAGGGGTAGGTTTTCTGACAATATTCCTTGATCAAATCCATGTAACAAAAAGAAAGGTGATTCTCCGGTTGCTTCATGTACTGTTGTATTGTATGCAAACATCGTATATGGTAGAAGTTGATCCCATTCGCAAGGTGTTACCCCACTTTTCTTCAAACTTTGAGCAATTGTGCGATTTACCCTTTCCGTGATGCCATTTTCTCTGGGGTTGTAACCCTTTGTATATGACCAGTCGATCTTCGTCAATTTTCCTAACTCGTCGCAGATGTTGTTGATGAACTCACCTCCCTGGTCAGAGTGAAATTTCTTAGGCCATCTCCCTCCTTCGCAAATCCATCTGTTAACCAACGTACTTGTTACTGTTTTCGCTGATTTATCCGGAATTGCATAGGCCCCTAACCATTTGGAGAAATGATCGATAACTGTCAGTATGTACTTGTTTCCTTGTGTGGATAGACCCATTTCCATGATATCTACTCCTACTAGTTCGTACGGCATTGTTGTTACAATCGGTTTCAATGGAGGTGTGTTTCCCGTTGTATTGTTGCTGACGAAACATTTCTGACATTCTGCGTACCAATTATAGACATCCTTATCCATTCCATTCCAAAATACTCCTTGTTTCAATTTTTTCAGTACTTTCTTTGGTCCGAAATGCCCAGCCCATACTCCTGCATGTGCCTCCTTGAATAATTCTTTCCTTTTCTCTCTTGGTACTACCCTTCTAATTTGTCCCCCTTCTAAGGTTATCATCAAATCGGTATCTGTGATCGTGAAGTCTGTTATCCATAGATTTCGTTTGCACCCTTGCAGTAATACTCGACCCTTATTCTGTCCCTTTTTCACCTTTTCCAGTATTTCTTCGAAATCTTCATCCCTTTCCAATAGACTTAACCATGACTCCGTGTCTACTCCCATATTACAAACGATTTTCTCATCCTCCGGACATGTACGATCCACTACCTCCTGATATGGCACACCTCTGGATAATGCATCTGCCACCACATTTGCTGTGCCTTTGATGTATTCCATTTTCAAATCATAACTCTGTAGTTGTAACGCCCATCTCATCACTCTCCCCGAAATCGTAGTTCTTTTGAATAGGCTGGTCAAAGGTTGATGATCTGTCCGTACGATGACCTTCATCCCGTATATGAAATAATGGAATTTCTGTACCGCATGAACAACAGCTAGTGCTTCCAGGTCTGTGACATGGTAATTTCTTTCCGCTTTCGACAGCCCCTTGGACGTGAAACAAATTGGATGAAGAATCTTGTCTTTTCCTTCTTGGCATAATACTGCTCCAACCCCCGTTCCCGACGCATCCGTATACAATATGTATGGTTTCTCTCCACTCCTCGCCTTCTCCACGTCAGGCTGTGCCAACACTGGAGCATCACACAGAATATCTTTCAATTTCTGGAATGATTGTTCTGCTTCCTCGTTCCATATCCATGGAACTTTCGGGCTCGTAAGCTCGTGTAGTGGTTTCGCTAGAGAAGCAAATTTCAACACAAACTTCCGATAATACGATGCCATTCCAAGGAAAGTTCTCAACTTAGATACCGTTTCTGGTCTCTCATAGTTCTTAATAGCCTCTACTTTCGCTGGATCCACATGTACACCCTGTTCATTGACCACGTGGCCCAAAAACGGAACTTTTCTCTCCATCAACTTGCACTTTTGTGCCTTCAAACAAAGATGAGCTTTTCGGAGTGCTGTAAATACTTCTTTCAACACCTCATAATGTCTTTTTTCTGTGTCGGTTGCGATCATGATATCATCAATGTAGACATGTACTTCCTCTCCCCTTACACCTTCTAACACTGTGTCCATCAACCTCTGAAATGTGGCTGGGCTTGTGCTCAGTCCAAACGGTAGTACCTTGAATTGAAACAACCCTTCGCTGGTCGTGAATGCACTCTTTTCCTTGGCTTCACTTGATAGAGGAATTTGCCAATACCCTGCGCACATGTCCAATGTACTAAACCAGCTCTTTCCACCCAGTGTTTGTAATACTTTGTCAATCGCTGGTAGTGGATACGAATCTTGTTTGATGACCTTGTTCAGTTCTCGGTAATCAATGCACAACCTCAATGTTTTGTCCTTCTTCTCTACTAGTACTATGGGTGATGCCCATTCTGACTTACTTTTCTCAATCAAATCTCTCTTCAATAGATCCTGAATCATATCCTTGAATTTCGCTCTGGCCCCTATTGGTACCGGTCGGGTTTTCTGTCTTATTGGAGTATTCCCCCCCGTATCGATGACATGTTCTACTGCATCTGTCCTCGTCAACTCCGAATCATCAATTGTGAAAATATCTTTGAACTCCATGACCAATTCCGACAATTTTTCCGACATGTTTTCCTCTGTTCGTTTATCGTTCAGGATCCCCAATAACTTGTCATCACGTTCGGTAGTTTCCAAGTTAGGTTTACCATTACGATCGTCCAACATCTCCCATGCCGTGTCCAATGGTACCTTGTTCCACGCCTCATTTCCCCAATTCCCAATTTCTTCCCCTTTCTTGAAGATTACAGGGTGACTAGAGTCATTTGTGATTTGTACGTTCGTCTCGCCTTCCGCGTTGATATGGAAAACTCCCGGGGCTACATTATCATTCCTCGACCACAATACCATGTCTTGTTGTTGTGGACCCGATAAACATATAGGCTTCGTTTGTCCTGCTGCGACTACCACCCTTTCTTTGACCCTTGCCTGAATCTTGTTACATGTCACGTCTCCTTGTTGGTTCTGTTTGTTCTCTTCCGTTGGATGATGTTCCCCTTCTACCGTCAGATTCACCCCTACATCCCGTAAAGCATTCGTTCCGATGATGATTACCCTGTCTCTACTACCGTCTATATGCCAGCAGACCTCCGTTGATTTACCAGTCCTCGGCACAGTCAGCTTGATTTGGGTCGTCGCCAGAAATTTCATCTCATCTCCCGATGCATTCAAGATGGTATGGTTTCCAGTAGGAACTTCTATTAAAGCCGAATGTAGATCAAACCCTCTATCCTCTGCATCCCTCAATACCTGACCCGACAAAATCGATAGCTGTGACCCAGTGTCCATCAAAGCCTGATATCTTCCTCCAAGTATTTCCACCTCCATTTCTGATTTTTCCCCGAATAATCGTTGTATTGCTGACCCACGTGAGCTATCATGTGTAGTTACTTTGCAACTGCGAACATTCTCCATAAGTAGTGTTGCATATGCTCTCGGTTGAAATTGTTGTTGTTGTTGTAGTGGTGGTGGTGGTTGTTGTTGTATTGGTGGTGGTGGTTGTTGCCTCTGTGTGAATGGTTGACTTACATTCCCTGTATATCCATACCCTTGCTGCGTCTGTTGGTTTGTGTTGTTTCCATTGTTCCGGTACTCAAATTGTCTCATACCATTATTCCCTTGTTGTCTCACCAATCCATTCGATGTATCGTATATATACTTTCTGCACTCTTTCTTGAAATGTCCTGGCTTGTCACAGTAGAAACACTTTTTCGTACCTTCTTGTTTTGGTTCTCTCTCACTTGTTTTTCCAAATTCAAGTTTACCTTCCCACCTTTTTCCTTCTGCCTGTTTCTGTACCGTGTTTCCCATTGGTTTCACTGGTTGCTTTGTACGTTCCATTATCATTGCTGCTTTCTTCATTTCTTCGTATACCCTCTGTTTCGATGTTGTTTCAATGATCTGTGCCAGATGAAAACTGCCTTCCCAATTGTTCAATGAATCATAAAGAATTTCTGCGCGCCGGAACGATAAATCTGCCACTGATCTGTCAGGATCAGCTTGCGCTGTCAGTTTCTCGATTTCCAAACAAAACTCGGCTACATTTTGTCCAGGAAGCATACTCAGGGTTTTCAACAATTTTCCCGCTTTCAACCTTGTTGTTGTTTCATCCCCCTTCATTCTAGTCTTCATATTCTCTACCAGTACATCAAATGATAAACAACGTTCTTGTTCAGACAAAGCCCAATATTGTGCCTTTGCACTACCTTTCAACCTAGCCTGCAACATTGTTCTCAATTGTTCATCCGTCCAAGTTGTTTTCGGGTATTTGACCAAAAACAGCTTGATGAATTGCATCCAACTTTCCCCGTTTTCCCCACTATATGGTTCCAAATCAGGTGCTGCTTGTGCCCGTAACAACTCGATTACCACATTAGACATTACATCTCTCCCTTCATTTGTTGCCTGTTGCTGCTGTGGTCTGTCTTGTTGTGGGTTCCGTTGTGTTTGATAATCATAATGATTCGACTCACTTCTCCTGTGCGATCTTGTCCTGTCCGCCTCCGAGCAGTGTCTCCTCAATATCTGGGTCTGAAATGGATTATCTGTCACTGTGTTCAATTGGGGAATGCCGGCTGGCCTGAGTACCCGACGTTTTTCACCCTCTGTACTTTCATTATCTACTCTCTCATGCTCATCCATCGCTCTCCAATGTTCTGTGTAGTACCCGTATTGCATACCTATCTCTTCTGACTCTTGTCCTCCCCCGTCCAATAGGTCCTTCTCCGTCATCTGGTTTCTCTGAAATTGGATAACGTTCATGTCTTGTTGTCTCTCTTCCAATAACCCTTCCAATCTGGCGTTCACCTCTTCACACCTCTCAGCTATATGTTCCTCCTCACAATCTAATGTTCTAGAAACACTCGTGATCAATTGTTGCATACCTAACACCCTTTCTACCATGCTTCCTCTTGGGCAGCCAACAATTTGCGTAATTTCCCTCGTTATGTCAAGATCCTTTCTGGACGTTTCCACAAATTTCCGGAATTCTGCCAATGTTTGGATCTTCATTGCCTTGAGAGCCATTGCTATCCCATGTTCTACTGGAAGTTTCCCTGGATGCTCCATCTGCACTAGTTGCACCATTTCTCTCAATGCCTGTGCCTCTAGGCGAACAGGTTGTACCAATGCATCCTTTTCCTCGCCTAGACGTACACATTTTGAAATACTTTGCTCAGCCACTGTCATCAATCTAACTACACTTCTGTCTAGCTGTGTTCTCAACTCTCTCGTCCCCCTTTGATTTTGTAACCTCACATTTGTCATAGCTGTTGTTCTTGCTGACCCTTGCTGACTCCCATTGTCGTTTGATACTCCCGTAGACATTCTGGAAATGAACTGTATTACAATGGAATACTCCTGTTCTTGCAATCAATACTGAGTGACGAAATGAAAATTTGGGCAGCGATTACCCTGTATCCTGACAAAATTAAACCCGAAAATGAAAATTTGGGCAGCACTTTCCCTAGGAAAATAGCTTCCAACCCAAGAATTCACTCGGTTGCCCTTTGGCAGATCGGCGACAGTGTCCGTATGACGTCTCACGTCAGACAACTTCGCAAAGGTAGATGATAACAATAATGCCAACAAGTATTCAATGCAATACACCTTTCGTTAACCACGAGGCCTTTACTAAAATTCTCAATTTCGCGCTTCTACAATTAATCAAAAGAGCGGTTCGGCCCCCATGTAAAGGATAGAAATCCTAATAATACGAGTCAATTGATAAAAGTAGCGATAACTAGTGGTATATAACCACGTAGTGTTGTAAACACGAATAGGAAATAGTTTTGACCCGAGATTTATTACGAAAGTAACGCAAAACAAAGAGCGGGCACTGATAGACAAACTAGACCGGAGCGAGAGCTTGCTCTAGTCTAAAAACAAAAAGATGACAAACTAAAAACAATCGATGGTAAAATACGTGCGAATCCGCCATAAAAAGATTACTATGCAACGAGATAACAAATTGCCGTCTGGCTTGTAAAAACAGGACACACATATCATGTACAGCGCTCATAGCGTTGGAAACAATAATTAACACAATATATTTCTTACATGCAACATACTTCCAACCTGGTACTCTTAGATAGCAACTCTTACATAGCAACTATAGTAGAAGATCAGTCGTCAACTAGAAATTAAATATGTATTGAATAAGCTACATACAAGAGTCAAGCCTAGTATGATAGACTCATGGTATAATTCCAATTGTTGTAGATAAATTATTCAAAACTCAACACAAAGTCAATCACATTCAGACTATCTCGAATTTGGATAAAGTTATTGGACAAGGAACCAGTCCACAGTCAACACAACAAGCAACCAGACGATCAATCGCCGACGACAACTACAAGAAGAAAAGGTACGAACATTGAACAATTTGGGCTGAAAGGAAACGTGTATGAGCCAAATTAGACGATCTGAAAGGCTTAGAAATAAGAGGGCACCCCTAGCTACAATTGATTCTGATAGCGAACATTCAGACGCAGACTTTTTGAACAACTCGCTTCAGAGAAATTACAGCGACGAGAACTTAGACGAGTCGGAAAACGAGTCGTATAGCGATAAATCGATAAGAAACGAGAACGAACTTGAGCAGAACACCCCGGAAGCACAAAATCAAGGGGATAACGCAAGCATAGAAGACAACGCAGACGAGGAAATCGATACAGCAGCACGAAGTTTTGGCGATAGACTAAGAAACGCATTTGGAATTTTCTCACCGGCAACTCCGAGACAGAGGCAAATTCAATCCCCAACTAACTCAAGGGCTCGTTCACCATCAGTTACCCCACGTAACCTAGGAAGTAACCAGAATAACACGGCTAAGGCTAAGGCAGCTAAAACTATGAACGCACAACAACTGCAGCTTATGAATACTCTTCAACAGCAAGTAGAGCTGACCTAACCCTCCAGGTACAAAACAATAATGCGGCAAGAGCGGGAGCGCAAAATAACGCTAACTTGTCCACTATGCAAATGGTGAAAATTCTAGATGATAGAGTTGGAAAATATGCAGGAGGCGAGGAATCACCGTTCGTTAAGTGGCTCGAAAAGTACGCAAATACCATGAGAACTTTTGGAATACCAGAAGCTAAAGGAATGCAACTGCTCCCCCTGTATTTGGTAGATGCAGCGAAGATAAGATACGACGCTATACCTAACAAGGCTAACTTGACTTGGGCAGAACTAACACGCCAATTAGCAGAGAAGCTGAAAAATCCACTAAGTATCCAGAATGCGAGAGAAGAACTGCATGAAATTAGTCAAGGAGGAGAGAGTGTAGGCCAATATGCAAAACGTGTGAAAGAGAAGTGTGAGCTAGCTTACCAGGGTCAAGGAAACATGGAAGAACATCTGATTGGTCATTTTCTGAGAGGTCTCAGACCAGACATCCGCAAAACCGTGAGACGCATGACTATACCAGCAACTTTCGAAGACGCTATTGAAATCGCCGAGAAAGAAGCGCGGATTTTGCTACAAGAAAAGATCGAAGAAATAGATCATGCTGGGAGAGTTAATGCTGTCGTTTTAGAAAACAAAATTGAGAGGCTCGAAAGAGATTTCAGAAAGTCGATTGGAAATCAAGAAGATCAGGAGCAATGGGATCAGCAAGAACAAGATCAAAATGAAAATATTTTACCATTGCGGGGCCAACATTGGCAGCAAATGCCCCCGCAAGGATCGTCGTATGACCAGAGGTGGTCCCTGGACCCAACTGAAAACGGGTGGATAGGACCTGCCCAGCCCTATCATGAGGGATCCTGGCAAGACCATGGTACAGAGTATTATAGAGGACGAGGTACGGACCGTCCTGACGACTCCTTCTGGGGGTACTACAGTACCCCTGGCGGCTATCCAAGCCAAAACTTCTATGGAAACAACGGAACTTACTACAACTCAGAGGACAATGGCGTGCAGGCTAATTTTGCAGAAGAGCCAGCTCAACAAGCCATGATGAACTGTACTGGGCAAAACCAGAGTTCTAGTCCGAGTCAAAATCAGAGTCAAAATTCGAGTCAAAATCAGAGTCAAAATGAAAATGGAAACTATGTACGATCGCTTCCCGTCTGGCAAAACCCAGGAAACTGGGCCATGTTGGCCACGATTGTGGGTCTATTGGCACTCTGTTCTGTAGCCGAAGCATATCAAAATCGTGATGTTCATGAAACAGGTGAGATGTATCAACCATTCAATACTACCGACTTTTACCTCACTGGAAGAGAGCAGCAAATCATCCAGACCAGAGTACACCTTTACGCAGAAAAACAACCGCGTTTCAGGATGAAAACCAGTACGTGCTCCCAAATTAAAATGAATGTCAAAACGTCTCTAGCGGAAATGCATGAAAATGCGAAGCAAGGAGTATTTAATAGCGTAGAAAGAGTTAAATCATCGGTACGCGACAAAATATTCGAATTCGTAGCACTTTCGCTGGTTCTTATGTTTACTATGTTCAGGTTAAGATGCGGAATCAAATGGTTCATCATTCGGAAAATGAGTAAATCAAACACGAATGCAGCCATGCCGGATCTGGGTCAGCTTTTCAACAAAGCGGCATGTAGTAATAAATCATCAGAGAAGGTTAGAGAAAAGGTGATAGAGTTGATCGACGACATACCGTTAATAGGGAAAGATGATTTACAACTACTTGAGACATCGACATTTACTATCAGACCAGCAGCATCGCCAATACCTAGCGATTATGAGATTTCCAAAATTCACACTGGGAATAGATCAGCTAAGAAACATCGAAATAGCTTACCTTTCATCCAAGCATATGTTAATGGCTACGGCATGCCATGCCTCCTTGACACTGGGGCCACGGTCTCATATATTGGCAGATCTACAATGGGAAAAATTATCGGAACAAATTTGGCGGACAGTCAAAGACTGACAGCAGAAACAGCAAATGGATCAACTTTTGAATTCGTAGCAAATACAAAAATGACAGTTCGCATAGGAAGCATAGATATACTTCAAACATTCATGATATCGAAAAACTCAGAATGTCCTGTTCCAGTTTTACTGGGAGCAGACTTTTTGATGAATGCTAGTATGCTTGGACACCAACTGTCTCTGAATTTTGCCAAAAACCAATTAGAAATAGGAAAAGAACAACTAAAACTAATCGAGGGTAATAAGATCAGAACTGAAAGGACAGTAGAAGAAATTGACAACACACTGAACAAAATAGACAGAATAAGATATTGCGAAGAGTACGCAACATATGTTCGAGACACTAGCGAAATGGGCATTCCCGCAGAGCACTCTGTCAGTGATTTATTGAAGTGTAAGCAAACTCAATCAAGAGTCAAAATATCGGACATCTAAAAGATTTTCATTTAATCGAGAAACACAAAATTAAACCATCTGTATCTGTCTGGAACTAGATAGGATTAGAAACCTTTGTCGTATTTTTGAAATAAAATTAGAACAACGGATAGACTATCGAGATTAAATAACAGGAACTGTGTAAAAAGGAATAAAAAAAACGTAGAAAACATCGTGTCAGGAATCTTGAGACATAAAAAAAGCCTCGGAGACCTCAGCATGTCGAAGAGGGGGGATGTTAGATTCCTGACTACGCTGAGTCATTTTAGTAGCTCAAAATAGTTGGTAAACAAGAAAAGAGAGCAGAGAGGATTCGCCCACGGAACAACTGACACGAGCGAGAATATAAAAGGCCAGAGAAGAAGAACTGGACACCGGTCTGGGCATGCTACCCACTTGTTTACTAACCTTTTGATCTCGTTTGTACTTGATATTAATCTTACCTTTCATCTCCCTCGTTTCATATATAATTGTTAGACCCAACATGCTTTAATAGTTCGCTTCGCTTCACTGTTAGGTTAGATATTCACATCACACTCATATAATAACATTCATCTTTCATAGAACATACAATCATATATTAACTTAAATTACATGTCATAATCTAGTCTATTTACAATATAAATAACAAGCATTTACAATAATTATCACAATTGTTATCACATTAGTCATCATAATTATCCACTATAAAACCCATAGTTTAAATCATATATCACACATATTTACTTGTAGTCTGCTCTATAGATAGCTGACCGTTATTGACACCCTCTACGTAATATTTCTCCGACCTTCTGCCTACTCTACAATCTATAACACTGTAGGGCACTCTCTACATCTCTCTATCCTCTCTATCAATCCCCCTCATATCCTGGGTCAACACACTCTTATTCCGTCAGTATTATTATATATTCGCCTGATCTTTAATGACCCAACTTTCTCTATGTCCTTTGACGCCCACATACAGTGTATTCTATCTATATTTCATAGGCACGAGCCACCATGTTCAGGTCATGATTTGAATATTACAGACATTATATTACATTGTTATTTGAGTGTCAACAACGGTCCAATTGCTTATTATAATAATAAACTTACATACAACCCTGGTAACTGTTATAAGGACGTACCGCACATTATAAAATATTACCGCTACACCAGAAACACCCCATAATGGTAAGCAGGGTGCCGAGAGTTATTCAGAGTGACTCTACTTTCCCACTGGCACCTCTGCTGTAGTTTTGTCAATGTCAACATATTGTCTAATTGCTCTCCAAAAGAGATGTTCACTCACAATTTTGGGGGTTTCACCCGTAAAGGCGAGGAGTCCTAAACCGGATCCACCTCTAACCTTTCACTTCCAGGAAATATAACATAGCTTCGTTTGAAAGAAAACGAAAGAGAAAGATTAACATAAATCCAAAATAAATTATTGATTTGTCTTGACTTGTTTCAAAAATACAAATCTTTCAATGTAATTTTAATGTTTCTCAGTAGTTTTCTAGCTTTTTACATCATATAAACATCTAAATCACCGTACTTATTGGTTTTTCTTGGGTCTGCAAATACAAACTGCAGCGAGCTGTCACTACGCCATTTTCAGAACTTACTTGAAACAAACCAAACCAAAACTTTGATGAGTAGCTTTGTTTGATAGAAAACGACAGAGAAAGATTAACATCAATCCAAATTAAATCATTGATTTGTGAAGACTAGTTTTAAAAATACAAATCTTTTTATTTTGTTTTAGTTATTCTGAATAGTTTTCTAGCTTTTTCTAAATCACCATACTTATTGGTTTTTCGTGGGTCTGCAAATACAAACTGCAGCGAGCTGTCACTACGCCATTTTCAGAACTTACTTGAAACAAACCAAACCAACACTTTGATGAGTAGCTTTGTTTGAGAAAAACGAAAAAGAAAGATTAACATCAATTCAAAATAAATCATTGAATTGCAACGACTCGTTTTAGAAATACACTCAGAAGCATAGACAAGCCCTATACCACGCGGCCCGATGAAACTCCCATGCATAGGGTCACCGAGAGTTTCACAACCACATTCGCAGCCGCCATAGCTCAGTTGGTTAGAGCGTGGGTCTAATAAGCCCAAGGTCGCAGGTTCGACCCCTGCTGGCGGCAAATATTTTTGTTTTGTTTTAGTTATGCTGAATAGATTTCTAGCTTTTTACATCATGTAAACATCTAAGCCACCGTACTTCTCGGTTTTTCGTGGGTCTGAAAATGTTATAGACTGCAGCGAGCTGTCGCTACACCATTTTCAGAACTTGTTTGCAACAAACCAAACCAAGACTTCCAGGAAATATAACCTAGCTTCGTTTGAAAGAAAACGAAAGAGAAAGATTAACATCAATCCAAAATTAATTATTGATTTGTCTTGACTTGTTTCAAAAATACAAATCTTTCAATGTAACTTTAATGTTTCTCAGTAGTTTTCTAGCTTTTTACATCATGTAAACATCTAAATCACCGTACTTCTCGGTTTTTCGTGGGTCTGCAAATACAAACTGCAGCGAGCTGTCACTACGCCATTTTCAGAACTTACTTGAAACAAACCAAACCAAAACTTTGATGAGTAGCTTTGTTTGATAGAAAACGACAGAGAAAGATTAACATCAATCCAAAATAAATCATTGAATTGCAACGACTCGTTTTAGAAATACACTCAGAAGCATAGACAAGCTCTATACCACGCGGCCCGATGAAATTCCCATGCATAGGGTCACCGAGAGTTTCACAGCCACATTCGTAGCCGCCATAGCTCAGTTGGTTAGAGCGTGGGTCTAATAAGCCCAAGGTCGCAGGTTCGACCCATGCTGGCGGCAAATATTTTTGTTTTGTTTTAGTTATTCTGAATAGTTTTCTAGCTTTTTACATCATGTAAACATCTAAGCCACCGTACTTCTCGGTTTTTCGTGGGTCTGAAAATGTTATAGACTGCAGCGAGCTGTCGCTACACCATTTTCAGAACTTGTTTGCAACGAACCAAACCAAGACTTCCAGGAAATATAACATAGCTTCGTTTCAAAGAAAACGAAAGAGAAAGATTAACATCAATCCAAAATAAATTATTGATTTGTCTTGACTTGTTTCAAAAATACAAATCTTTCAATGTAACTTTAATGTTTCTCAGTAGTTTTCTAGCTTTTTACATCATATAAACATCTAAATCACCGTACTTATTTGTTTTTCGTGGGTCTGCAAATACAAACTGCAGCGAGCTGTCACTACGCCATTTTCAGAACTTACTTGAAACAAACCAAACCAAAACTTTGATGAGTAGCTTTGTTTGATAGAAAACGACAGAGAAAGATTAACCTCAATCCAAATTAAATCATTGATTTGTAAAGACTAGTTTTAAAAATACAAACCTTTTTATTTTGATTTAGTTATTCTGAATAGTTTTCTAGCTTTCTCTTAATCACCATACTTATTGGTTTTTCGTGGGTCTGCAAATACAAACTGCAGCGAGCTGTCACTACGCCATTTTCAGAACTTACTTGAAACAAACCAAACCAAAACTTTGATGAGTAGCTTTGTTTGAGAAAAACGAAGAAGAAAGATTAACATCAATCCAAAATAAATCATTGAATTGCAACGACTCGTTTTAGAAATACACTCAGAAGCATAGACAAGCTCTATAGCACGCGGCCCGATGAAATTCCCATGCATAGGGTCACCGAGAGTTTCACAGCCACATTCGTAGCCGCCATAGCTCAGTTGGTTAGAGCGTGGGTCTAATAAGCCCAAGGTCGCAGGTTCGACCCCTGCTGGCGGCAAATCTTTTTGTTTTGTTTTAGTTATTCTGAATAGTTTTCTAGCTTTTTACATCATGTAAACATCTAAATCACCGTACTTCTCGGTTTTTCGTGGGTCTGAAAATGTTATAGACTGCAGCGAGCTGTCGCTACACCATTTTCAGAACTTGTTTGCAACAAACCAAACCAAGACTTCCAGGAAATATAACATAGCTTCGTTTGAAAGAAAACGAAAGAGAAAGATTACCATAAATCCAAAATAAATTATTGATTTGTCTTGACTTGTTTCAAAAATACAAATCTTTCAATGTAGTTTTAATGTTTCTCAGTATTTTTCTAGCTTTTTACATCATATAAACATCTAAATCACCATACTTATTGGTTATTCGTGGGTCTGCAAATACAAACTGCAGCGAGCTGTCACTACGCCATTTTCAGAACTTATTTGAAACAAACCAAACCAAAACTTTGATGAGTAGCTTTGTTTGAGAAAAACGAAGAAGAAAGATTAACATCAATCCAAAATAAATCATTGAATTGCAACGACTCGTTTTAGAAATACACTCAGAAGCATAGACAAGCTGCCCGATGAAATTCCCATGCATAGGGTCACCGAGAGTATCACAGCCACATTCGTAGCCGCCATAGCTCAGTTGGTTAGAGCGTGGGTCTAATAAGCCCAAGGTCGCAGGTTCGACCCCTGCTGGCGGCAAATCTTTTTGTTTTGTTTTAGTTATTCTGAATAGTTTTCTAGCTTTTCACATCATGTAAACATCTAAATCACCGTACTTCTCGGTTTTCGTGGGTCTGAAAATGTTATAGACTGCAGCGAGCTGTCGCTACACCATTTTCAGAACTTGTTTGCAACAAACCAAACCAAGACTTCCAGGAAATATAACATAGCTTCGTTTGAAAGAAAACGAAAGAGAAAGATTAACATCAATCCAAAATAAATTATTGATTTGTCTTGACTTGTTTCAAAAATACAAATCTTTCAATGTAATTTTAATGTTTCTCAGTAGTTTTCTAGCTTTTTACATCATATAAACATCTAAATCACCGTACTTATTGGTTTTTCGTGGGTCTGCAAATACAAACTGCAGCGAGCTGTCACTACGCCATTTTCAGAACTTACTTGAAACAAACCAAACCAAAACTTTGATGAGCAGCTTTGTTTGATAGAAAACGACAGAGAAAGATTAACATCAATCCAAATTAAATCATTGATTTGTAAAGACTAGTTTTAAAAATACAAATCTTTTTATTTTGTTCTAGTTATTCTGAATAGTTTTCTAGCTTTTTCTGAATCACCATACTTATTGGTTTTTCGTGGGTCTGCAAATACAAACTGCAGCGAGCTGTCACTACGCCATTTTCAGAACTTACTTGAAACAAACCAAACCAAAACTTTGATGAGTAGCTTTGTTTGAGAAAAACGAAGAAGAAAGATTAACATCAATCCAAAATAAACCATTGAATTGCAACGACTCGTTTTAGAAATACACTCAGAAGCATAGACAAGCTCTATAGCACGCGGCCCGATGAAATTCCCATGCATAGGGTCACCGAGAGTTTCACAGCCACATTCGTAGCCGCCATAGCTCAGTTGGTTAGAGCGTGGGTCTAATAAGCCCAAGGTCGCAGGTTCGACCCCTGCTGGCGGCAAATCTTTTAGTTTTGTTTTAGTTATTCTGAATAGTTTTCTAGCTTTTTACATCATGTAAACATCTAAATCACCGTACTTCTCGGTTTTTCGTGGGTCTGAAAATGTTATAGACTGCAGCGAGCTGTCGCTACACCATTTTCAGAACTTGTTTGCAACAAACCAAACCAAGACTTCCAGGAAATATAACATAGCTTCGTTTGAAAGAAAACGAAAGAGAAAGATTACCATAAATCCAAAATAAATTATTGATTTGTCTTGACTTGTTTCAAAAATACAAATCTTTCAATGTAGTTTTAATGTTTCTCAGTATTTTTCTAGCTTTTTACATCATATAAACATCTAAATCACCATACTTATTGGTTATTCGTGGGTCTGCAAATACAAACTGCAGCGAGCTGTCACTACGCCATTTTCAGAACTTATTTGAAACAAACCAAACCAAAACTTTGATGAGTAGCTTTGTTTGAGAAAAACGAAGAAGAAAGATTAACATCAATCCAAAATAAATCATTGAATTGCAACGACTCGTTTTAGAAATACACTCAGAAGCATAGACAAGCTGCCCGATGAAATTCCCATGCATAGGGTCACCGAGAGTATCACAGCCACATTCGTAGCCGCCATAGCTCAGTTGGTTAGAGCGTGGGTCTAATAAGCCCAAGGTCGCAGGTTCGACCCCTGCTGGCGGCAAATCTTTTTGTTTTGTTTTAGTTATTCTGAATAGTTTTCTAGCTTTTCACATCATGTAAACATCTAAATCACCGTACTTCTCGGTTTTCGTGGGTCTGAAAATGTTATAGACTGCAGCGAGCTGTCGCTACACCATTTTCAGAACTTGTTTGCAACAAACCAAACCAAGACTTCCAGGAAATATAACATAACTTCGTTTGAAAGAAAACGAAAGAGAAAGATTAACATAAATCCAAAATAAATTATTGATTTGTCTTGACTTGTTTCAAAAATACTAATCTTTCAATATGATTTTAATGTTTCTCAGTAGTTTTCTAGCTTTTCACATCATGTAAATATCTAAATCACCGTACTTCTCGGTTTTTCGTGGGTCTGAAAATGTTATAGACTGCAGCGAGCTGTCGCTACACCTGTTTCAGAACTTGTTTGCAACAAACCAAACCAAGACTTCCAGGAAATATAACATAGCTTCGTTTGAATGAAAACGAAAGAGAAAGATTAACATAAATCCAAAATAAATTATTGATTTGTCTTGACTTGTTTCAAAAATACAAATCTTTCAATATGATTTTAATGTTTCTCAGTAGTTTTCTAGCTTTTCACATCATGTAAACATCTAAATCACCGTACTTCTCGGTTTTTCGTGGGTCTGAAAATGTTATAGACTGCAGCGAGCTGTCGCTACACCATTTTCAGAACTTGTTTGCAACAAACCAAACCAAGACTTCCAGGAAATATAACATAGCTTCGTTTGAAAGAAAACGAAAGAGAAAGATTAACATGAATCCAAAATAAATTATTGATTTGTCTTGACTTGTTTCAAAAATACAAATCTTTCAATGTAATTTTAATGTTTCTCAGTAGTTTTCTAGCTTTTTACATCATATAAACATCTAAATCACCGTACTTATTGGTTTTTCGTGGGTCTGCAAATACAAACTGCAGCGAGCTGTCACTACGCCATTTTCAGAACTTACTTGAAACAAACCAAACCAAAACTTTGATGAGTAGCTTTATTTGAGAAAAACGACAGAGAAAGATTAACATCAATCCAAATTAAATCATTGAATTGCAACGACTCGTTTTAGAAATACACTCAGAAGCATAGACAAGCTCTATAGCACGCGGCCCGATGAAATTCCCATGCATAGGGTCACCGAGAGTTTCACAGCCACATTCGTAGCCGCCATAGCTCAGTTGGTTATAGCGTGGGTCTAATAAGCCCAAGGTCGTAGGTTCGACCCCTGCTGGCTGCAAATCTTTTTGTTTTGTTTCAGTTATTCTGAATAGTTTTCTAGCTTTTTACATCATGTAAACATCTAAATCACCGTACTTCTCGGTTTTTCGTGGGTCTGAAAATGTTATAGACTGCAGCGAGCTGTCGCTACACCATTTTCAGAACTTGTTTGCAACAAACCAAACCAAGACTTCCAGGAAATATAACATAGCTTCGTTTGAAAGAAAACGAAAGAGAAAGATTAACATAAATCCAAAATAAATCATTGATTTGTCTTGACTTGTTTCAAAAATACAAATCTTTCAATATGATTTTAATGTTTCTCAGTAGTTTTCTAGCTTTTCACATTATGTAAACATCTCAATCACCGTACTTCTCGGTTTTTCGTGGGTCTGCAAATACAAACTGCAGCGAGCTGTCACTACGCCATTTTCAGAACTTACTTGAAACAAACCAAACCAAAACTTTGATGAGTAGCTTTGTTTGAGAAAAACGAAGAAGAAAGATTACCATCAATCCAAAATAAATCATTGAATTGCAACGACTCGTTTTAGAAATACACTCAGAAGCATAGACAAGCTCTATACCACGCGGCCCGATGAAATTCCCATGCATAGGGTGCAAACTACAATCTTATGGCATCTCCGGCTGCCTTCTCAAGTTTCTGGGAAACCTCATTTGCAATCGCACTCAATCTGCTGTGGTCAACGGAAAACTGTCCAATTGTTTCTCTTGCTTGTCTGGTGTTGCACAAGGGACAGTTCTTGGTCCAATTCTATTCATTTTGTACATCAATGACATCACTGATAATCTGCCTCCTGGAGTACATTGCCAAATGTACGCAGATGACAGCAAAATTTACTCCATTGATTCACCGAAATCACTCCAAGATGGCATTGATGCAATCTCAAATTGGTCCAAAACCTGGGAAATGGATATAAATATTGATAAAACCAAAATTATGTGCTTTGGAAATCGTCACCCTGCCTATGATTTTTACTTTGATGGCAAAAAGTTGGAGCAAATATGTTTTGTACATATGTGAGACCAATTATAGAATATTCGTGTGAAGAATGGGATCCCATTCTTCTAACTTCAATCAAAGAATTAGAATCGGTGCAGAGAACTTTCACAAAGAGAATATTCAACAGAGTTGGGTTGACAGAAATATCATACGAAGAGCGGTTGACAGCACTGGAGACAACCACGTTGCAGCAAAGAAGGACATCCGCTGGTCTCGCATACATGTATAAAATGGCAATTAGTGAAGTTGATTTAGATTTTGCCCAATTCTTCACCCGATCTCACCGTACCAACCAGTCTCGAAATCACTCATTCTTTGTCTTAATTCCACGCACAAATCACGAATATTTGAAACAGTCTTTCATTCTGCGATATATTCACATCTGGAACCAGTTGCCAGCGAAGTCATTCCTCAGCATAAACTCTGCCTCTTTTCGACGAAAAGCAATGCAGTTTTTGGCATAGTCCAGTTTTTATTGCGCGAATCTTCTTTGCGCATAGTTTCCTTTTTGAGTTCACGAAATGCTGCTGTTTGAAGTCAGATGCCAATTTCACTTCTCTCTCTCTCGTCTGTCGTCTGTCGCCCGATGTCGCCAGTCCAGTGCCTGTCCAGTCCTCCAGCTGCCTTGCCCATTGAGAAGCCCGCCAACCCCCCACTGCTGTATCATGGATAGTTTTGGTTTGTATAATTTTGTTCTGTACATGTTTTTCTTTTAAAATCAACACACGTGATAATAATTTGCCATTGAAATTGTCTGTCAAATAACGAGTTGATGAATAAATTATTATTATTATTATTATTGTCACCGAGAGTTTCACAGCCACATTCGTAGCCGCCATAGCTCAGTTGGTTAGAGCGTGGGTCTAATAAGCCCAAGGTCGCAGGTTCGACCCCTGCTGGCGGCAAATCTTTTTGCTTTGTTTTACTTATTCTGAATAGTTTTCTAGCTTTTTACATCTTGTAAACATCTAAATCACCGTACTTCTCGGTTTTTCGTGGGTCCGAAAATGTTATAGACTGCAGCGAGCTGTCGCTACACCATTTTCAGAACTTGTTCCAACAAACCAAACCAAGAGTTCCAGGAAATATAACATAGCTTCGTTTGAAAGAAAACGAAAGAGAAAGATTAACATAAATCCAAAATAAATTATTGATTTGTCTTGACTTGTTTCAAAAATACAAATCTTTCAATGTAATTTTAATGTTTCTCAGTAGTTTTCTAGCTTTTTACATCATATAAACATCTAAATCACCGTACTTATTGGTTTTTCGTGGGTCTGCAAATACAAACTGCAGCGAGCTGTCACTACGCCATTTTCAGAACTTACTTGAAACAAACCAAACCAAAACTTTGATGAGTAGCTTTGTTTGAGAAAAACGAAGAAGAAAGATTAACATCAATCCAAAATAAACCATTGATTTGTAAAGACTAGTTTTAAAAATACAAATCTTTTTATTTTGTTTTAGTTATTCTGAATAGTTTTCTAGCTTTTTCTAAATCACCATATTTATTGATTTTTCGTGGGTCTGCAAATACAAACTGCAGCGAGCTGTCACTACGCCATTTTCAGAACTTACTTGAAACAAACCAAACCAAAACTTTGATGAGTAGCTTTGTTTGAGAAAAACGAAGAAGAAAGATTAACATCAATCCAAAATAAATCATTGAATTGCAACGACTCGTTTCAGAAATACACTCAGAAGCATAGACAAGCTCTATACCACGCGGCCCGATGAAATTCTCATGCATAGGGTCACCGAGAGTTTCACAACCACATTCGTAGCCGCCATAGCTCAGTTGGTTAGAGCGTGGGTCTAATAAGCCCAAGGTCGCAGGTTCGACCCCTGCTGGCGGCAAATATTTTTGTTTTGTTTTAGTTATTCTGAATAGTTTTCTAGCTTTTTACATCATGTAAACATCTAAGCCACCGTACTTCTCGGTTTTTCGTGGGTCTGAAAATGTTATAGACTGCCGCGAGCTGTCGCTACACCATTTTCAGAACTTGTTTGCAACAAACCAAACCAAGACTTCCAGGAAATATAACATAGCTTCGTTTGAAAGAAAACGAAAGAGAAAGATTCACATCAATCCAAAATTAATTATTGATTTGTCTTGACTTGTTTCAAAAATACAAATCTTTCAATGTAACTTTAATGTTTCTCAGTAGTTTTCTAGCTTTTTACATCATATAAACATCTAAATCACCGTACTTATTGGTTTTTCGTGGGTCTGCAAATACAAACTGCAGCGAGCTGTCACTACGCCATTTTCAGAACTTACTTGAAACAAACCAAACCAAAACTTTGATGAGTAGCTTTGTTTGAGAAAAACGAAGAAGAAAGATTAACATCAATCCAAAATAAACCATTGATTTGTAAAGACTAGTTTTAAAAATACAAATCTTTTTATTTTGTTTTAGTTATTCTGAATAGTTTTCTAGCTTTTTCTAAATCACCATATTTATTGATTTTTCGTGGGTCTGCAAATACAAACTGCAGCGAGCTGTCACTACGCCATTTTCAGAACTTACTTGAAACAAACCAAACCAAAACTTTGATGAGTAGCTTTGTTTGAGAAAAACGAAGAAGAAAGATTACCATCAATCCAAACTGAATCATTGAATTGCAACGACTCGTTTAAGAAATACACTCAGAAGCATAGACAAGCTCTATACCACGCGGCCCGATGAAATTCCCATGCATAGGGTCACCGAGAGTTTCACAGCCACATTCGTAGCCGCCATAGCTCAGTTGGTTAGAGCGTGGGTCTAATAAGCCCAAGGTCGCAGGTTCGACCCCTGCTGGCGGCAAATCTTTTTGCTTTGTTTTACTTATTCTGAATAGTTTTCTAGCTTTTTACATCTTGTAAACATCTAAATCACCGTACTTCTCGGTTTTTCGTGGGTCCGAAAATGTTATAGACTGCAGCGAGCTGTCGCTACACCATTTTCAGAACTTGTTCCAACAAACCAAACCAAGAGTTCCAGGAAATATAACATAGCTTCGTTTGAAAGAAAACGAAAGAGAAAGATTAACATAAATCCAAAATAAATTATTGATTTGTCTTGACTTGTTTCAAAAATACAAATCTTTCAATGTAATTTTAATGTTTCTCAGTAGTTTTCTAGCTTTTTACATCATATAAACATCTAAATCACCGTACTTATTGGTTTTTCGTGGGTCTGCAAATACAAACTGCAGCGAGCTGTCACTACGCCATTTTCAGAACTTACTTGAAACAAACCAAACCAAAACTTTGATGAGTAGCTTTGTTTGAGAAAAACGAAGAAGAAAGATTAACATCAATCCAAAATAAACCATTGATTTGTAAAGACTAGTTTTAAAAATACAAATCTTTTTATTTTGTTTTAGTTATTCTGAATAGTTTTCTAGCTTTTTCTAAATCACCATATTTATTGATTTTTCGTGGGTCTGCAAATACAAACTGCAGCGAGCTGTCACTACGCCATTTTCAGAACTTACTTGAAACAAACCAAACCAAAACTTTGATGAGTAGCTTTGTTTGAGAAAAACGAAGAAGAAAGATTACCATCAATCCAAAATAAATCATTTAGTTGCAACGACTCGTTTTAGAAATACACTCAGAAGCATAGACAAGCTCTATACCACGCGGCCCGATGAAATTCCCATGCATAGGGTCACCGAGAGTTTCACAGCCACATTCGTAGCCGCCATAGCTCAGTTGGTTAGAGCGTGGGTCTAATAAGCCCAAGGTCGCAGGTTCGACCCCTGCTGGCGGCAAATCTTTTTGCTTTGTTTTACTTATTCTGAATAGTTTTCTAGCTTTTTACATCTTGTAAACATCTAAATCACCGTACTTCTCGGTTTTTCGTGGGTCCGAAAATGTTATAGACTGCAGCGAGCTGTCGCTACACCATTTTCAGAACTTGTTCCAACAAACCAAACCAAGAGTTCCAGGAAATATAACATAGCTTCGTTTGAAAGAAAACGAAAGAGAAAGATTAACATAAATCCAAAATAAATTATTGATTTGTCTTGACTTGTTTCAAAAATACAAATCTTTCAATGTAATTTTAATGTTTCTCAGTAGTTTTCTAGCTTTTTACATCATATAAACATCTAAATCACCGTACTTATTGGTTTTTCGTGGGTCTGCAAATACAAACTGCAGCGAGCTGTCACTACGCCATTTTCAGAACTTACTTGAAACAAACCAAACCAAAACTTTGATGAGTAGCTTTGTTTGAGAAAAACGAAGAAGAAAGATTAACATCAATCCAAAATAAACCATTGATTTGTAAAGACTAGTTTTAAAAATACAAATCTTTTTATTTTGTTTTAGTTATTCTGAATAGTTTTCTAGCTTTTTCTAAATCACCATATTTATTGATTTTTCGTGGGTCTGCAAATACAAACTGCAGCGAGCTGTCACTACGCCATTTTCAGAACTTACTTGAAACAAACCAAACCAAAACTTTGATGAGTAGCTTTGTTTGAGAAAAACGAAGAAGAAAGATTACCATCAATCCAAAATAAATCATTTAGTTGCAACGACTCGTTTTAGAAATACACTCAGAAGCATAGACAAGCTCTATATCACGCGGCCGAATGAAATTCCCATGCAGAGTGTCACCGAGAGTTTCACAGCCACATTCGTAGCCGCCATAGCTCAGTTGGTTAGAGCGTGGGTCTAATAAGCCCAAGGTCGCAGGTTCGACCCCTGCTGGCGGCAAATCTTTTTATTTTGTTTTAGTTATTCTGAATAGTTTTCTAGCTTTTTACATCATGTAAACATCTAAATAACCGTACTTATTGGTTTTTCGTGGGTCTGCAAATGTTAAAGACTGCAGCGAGCTTCCACTACACCATTTTCAGAATTTACCGGAAACAAACCAAACCAAAACTTTGATGAAATGAAACATAGCCTTGTTTGAGAAAAACGGAGGAGAAAGATTAACATCAATCCAAAATAAATCATTTAGTTGCAACGACTCGTTTTAGAAATACACTCAGAAGCATAGACAAGCTCTATATCACGCGGCCGAATGAAATTCCCATGCAGAGTGTCACCGAGAGTTTCACAGCCACATTCGTAGCCGCCATAGCTCAGTTGGTTAGAGCGTGGGTCTAATAAGCCCAAGGTCGCAGGTTCGACCCCTGCTGGCGGCAAATATTTTTGTTTTGTTTTAGTTATTCTGAATAGTTTTCTAGCTTTTTACATCATGTAAACATCTAAGCCACCGTACTTCTCGGTTTTTCGTGGGTCTGAAAATGTTATAGACTGCCGCGAGCTGTCGCTACACCATTTTCAGAACTTGTTTGCAACAAACCAAACCAAGACTTCCAGGAAATATAACATAGCTTCGTTTGAAAGAAAACGAAAGAGAAAGATTCACATCAATCCAAAATTAATTATTGATTTGTCTTGACTTGTTTCAAAAATACAAATCTTTCAATGTAACTTTAATGTTTCTCAGTAGTTTTCTAGCTTTTTACATCATATAAACATCTAAATCACCGTACTTATTGGTTTTTCGTGGGTCTGCAAATACAAACTGCAGCGAGCTGTCACTACGCCATTTTCAGAACTTACTTGAAACAAACCAAACCAAAACTTTGATGAGTAGCTTTGTTTGAGAAAAACGAAGAAGAAAGATTAACATCAATCCAAAATAAACCATTGATTTGTAAAGACTAGTTTTAAAAATACAAATCTTTTTATTTTGTTTTAGTTATTCTGAATAGTTTTCTAGCTTTTTCTAAATCACCATATTTATTGATTTTTCGTGGGTCTGCAAATACAAACTGCAGCGAGCTGTCACTACGCCATTTTCAGAACTTACTTGAAACAAACCAAACCAAAACTTTGATGAGTAGCTTTGTTTGAGAAAAACGAAGAAGAAAGATTAACAGCAATCCAAAATAAATCATTTAGTTGCAACGACTCGTTTTAGAAATACACTCAGAAGCATAGACAAGCTCTATATCACGCGGCCGAATGAAATTCCCATGCAGAGTGTCACCGAGAGTTTCACAGCCACATTCGTAGCCGCCATAGCTCAGTTGGTTAGAGCGTGGGTCTAATAAGCCCAAGGTCGCAGGTTCGACCCCTGCTGGCGGCAAATCTTTTTATTTTGTTTCAGTTATTCTGAATAGTTTTCTAGCTTTTTACATCATGTAAACATCGAAATAACCGTACTTATTGGTTTTTTGTGGGTCTGCAAATGTTAAAGACTGCAGCGAGCTTCCACTACAGCATTTTCAGAATTTACCTGAAACAAACCAAACCAAAACTTTGATGAAATGAAACATAGCCTTGTTTGAGAAAAACGGAGGAGAAAGATTAACATCAATCCAAAATAAATCATTTAGTTGCAATGACTCGTTTTAGAACTACACTCAGAAGCATAGACAAGCTCTATATCACGCGGCCGAATGAAATTTTCCATGCAGAGTGTCACCGAGAGTTTCACAGCCACATTCGTAGCCGCCATAGCTCAGTTGGTTAGAGCGTGGGTCTAATAAGCCCAAGGTCGCAGGTTCGACCCCTGCTGGCGGCAAATCTTTTTATTTTGTTTTAGTTATTCTGAATAGTTTTCTAGCTTTTTACATCATGTAAACATCTAAATAACCGTACTTATTGGTTTTTCGTGTGTCTGCAAATGTTCCAGACTGCAGCGAGCTTTCACTACACCATTTTCAGAATTTACCTGAAACAAACCAAACCAAAACTTTGATGAAATGAAACATAGCCTTGTTTGAGAAAAACGGAGGAGAAAGATTAACAGCAATCCAAAATAAATCATTTAGTTGCAATGACTCGTTTTAGAACTACACTCAGAAGCATAGACAAGCTCTATATCACGCGGCCGAATGAAATTTTCCATGCAGAGTGTCACCGAGAGTTTCACAGCCACATTCGTAGCCGCCATAGCTCAGTTGGTTAGAGCGTGGGTCTAATAAGCCCAAGGTCGCAGGTTCGACCCCTGCTGGCGGCAAATCTTTTTATTTTGTTTCAGTTATTCTGAATAGTTTTCTAGCTTTTTACATCATGTAAACATCTAAATAACCGTACTTATTGGTTTTTCGTGGGTCTGCAAATGTTAAAGACTGCAGCGAGCTTTCACTACACCATTTTCAGAATTTACCGGAAACAAACCAAACCAAAACTTTGATGAAATGAAACATAGCCTTGTTTGAGAAAAACGGAGGAGAAAGATTAACATCAATCCAAAATAAATCATTTAGTTGCAACGACTCGTTTTAGAAATACACTCAGAAGCATAGACAAGCTCTATATCACGCGGCCGAATGAAATTCTCATGCAGAGTGTCACCGAGAGTTTCACAGCCACATTCGTAGCCGCCATAGCTCAGTTGGTTAGAGCGTGGGTCTAATAAGCCCAAGGTCGCAGGTTCGACCCCTGCTGGCGGCAAATCTTTTTGCTTTGTTTTACTTATTCTGAATAGTTTTCTAGCTTTTTACATCTTGTAAACATCTAAATCACCGTACTTCTCGGTTTTTCGTGGGTCCGAAAATGTTATAGACTGCAGCGAGCTGTCGCTACACCATTTTCAGAACTTGTTCCAACAAACCAAACCAAGAGTTCCAGGAAATATAACATAGCTTCGTTTGAAAGAAAACGAAAGAGAAAGATTAACATAAATCCAAAATAAATTATTGATTTGTCTTGACTTGTTTCAAAAATACAAATCTTTCAATGTAATTTTAATGTTTCTCAGTAGTTTTCTAGCTTTTTACATCATATAAACATCTAAATCACCGTACTTATTGGTTTTTCGTGGGTCTGCAAATACAAACTGCAGCGAGCTGTCACTACGCCATTTTCAGAACTTACTTGAAACAAACCAAACCAAAACTTTGATGAGTAGCTTTGTTTGAGAAAAACGAAGAAGAAAGATTAACATCAATCCAAAATAAACCATTGATTTGTAAAGACTAGTTTTAAAAATACAAATCTTTTTATTTTGTTTTAGTTATTCTGAATAGTTTTCTAGCTTTTTCTAAATCACCATATTTATTGATTTTTCGTGGGTCTGCAAATACAAACTGCAGCGAGCTGTCACTACGCCATTTTCAGAACTTACTTGAAACAAACCAAACCAAAACTTTGATGAGTAGCTTTGTTTGAGAAAAACGAAGAAGAAAGATTACCATCAATCCAAAATAAATCATTTAGTTGCAACGACTCGTTTTAGAAATACACTCAGAAGCATAGACAAGCTCTATATCACGCGGCCGAATGAAATTCCCATGCAGAGTGTCACCGAGAGTTTCACAGCCACATTCGTAGCCGCCATAGCTCAGTTGGTTAGAGCGTGGGTCTAATAAGCCCAAGGTCGCAGGTTCGACCCCTGCTGGCGGCAAATCTTTTTATTTTGTTTCAGTTATTCTGAATAGTTTTCTAGCTTTTTACATCATGTAAACATCTAAATAACCGTACTTATTGGTTTTTTGTGGGTCTGCAAATGTTAAAGACTGCAGCGAGCTTCCACTACACCATTTTCAGAATTTACCTGAAACAAACCAAACCAAAACTTTGATGAAATGAAACATAGCCTTGTTTGAGAAAAACGGAGGAGAAAGATTAACAGCAATCCAAAATAAATCATTTAGTTGCAATGACTCGTTTTAGAACTACACTCAGAAGCATAGACAAGCTCTATATCACGCGGCCGAATGAAATTTTCCATGCAGAGTGTCACCGAGAGTTTCACAGCCACATTCGTAGCCGCCATAGCTCAGTTGGTTAGAGCGTGGGTCTAATAAGCCCAAGGTCGCAGGTTCGACCCCTGCTGGCGGCAAATCTTTTTATTTTGTTTCAGTTATTCTGAATAGTTTTCTAGCTTTTTACATCATGTAAACATCTAAATAACCGTACTTATTGGTTTTTTGTGGGTCTGCAAATGTTAAAGACTGCAGCGAGCTTCCACTACACCATTTTCAGAATTTACCTGAAACAAACCAAACCAAAACTTTGATGAAATGAAACATAGCCTTGTTTGAGAAAAACGGAGGAGAAAGATTAACAGCAATCCAAAATAAATCATTTAGTTGCAACGACTCGTTTTAGAACTACACTCAGAAGCATAGACAAGCTCTATATCACGCGGCCGAATGAAATTTTCCATGCAGAGTGTCACCGAGAGTTTCACAGCCACATTCGTAGCCGCCATAGCTCAGTTGGTTAGAGCGTGGGTCTAATAAGCCCAAGGTCGCAGGTTCGACCCCTGCTGGCGGCAAATCTTTTTATTTAGTTTCAGTTATTCTGAATAGTTTTCTAGCTTTTTACATCATGTAAACATCTAAATAACCGTACTTATTGGTTTTTCGTGGGTCTGCAAATACAAACTGCAGCGAGCTGTCACTACGCCATTTTCAGAACTTACTTGAAACAAACCAAACGAAAACTTTGATGAGTAGCTTTGTTTGAGAAAAACGAAGAAGAAAGATTAACATCAATCCGAAATAAATCATTGATTTGTAAAGACTAGTTTTAAAAATACTAATCTTTTTATTTTGTTTTAGTTATTCTGAATAGTTTTCTAGCTTTTTCTAAATCACCATATTTATTGATTTTTCGTGGGTCTGCAAATACAAACTGCAGCGAGCTGTCACTACGCCATTTTCAGAACTTACTTGAAACAAACCAAACCAAAACTTTGATGAGTAGCTTTATTTGAGAAAAACGGAGGAGAAAGATTAACATCAATCCAAAATAAATCATTTAGTTGCAACGACTCGTTTTAGAAATACACTCAGAAGCATAGACAAGCTCTATATCACGCGGCCGAATGAAATTCCCATGCAGAGTGTCACCGAGAGTTTCACAGCCACATTCGTAGCCGCCATAGCTCAGTTGGTTAGAGCGTGGGTCTAATAAGCCCAAGGTCGCAGGTTCGACCCCTGCTGGCGGCAAATCTTTTTATTTTGTTTCAGTTATTCTGAATAGTTTTCTAGCTTTTTACATCATGTAAACATCTAAATAACCGTACTTATTGGTTTTTTGTGGGTCTGCAAATGTTAAAGACTGCAGCGAGCTTCCACTACACCATTTTCAGAATTTACCTGAAACAAACCAAACCAAAACTTTGATGAAATGAAACATAGCCTTGTTTGAGAAAAACGGAGGAGAAAGATTAACAGCAATCCAAAATAAATCATTTAGTTGCAATGACTCGTTTTAGAACTACACTCAGAAGCATAGACAAGCTCTATATCACGCGGCCGAATGAAATTTTCCATGCAGAGTGTCACCGAGAGTTTCACAGCCACATTCGTAGCCGCCATAGCTCAGTTGGTTAGAGCGTGGGTCTAATAAGCCCAAGGTCGCAGGTTCGACCCCTGCTGGCGGCAAATCTTTTTATTTTGTTTCAGTTATTCTGAATAGTTTTCTAGCTTTTTACATCATGTAAACATCTAAATCACCGTACTTATTGGTTTTTTGTGGGTCTGCAAATGTTAAAGACTGCAGCGAGCTTCCACTACACCATTTTCAGAATTTACCTGAAACAAACCAAACCAAAACTTTGATGAAATGAAACATAGCCTTGTTTGAGAAAAACGGAGGAGAAAGATTAACAGCAATCCAAAATAAATCATTTAGTTGCAACGACTCGTTTTAGAACTACACTCAGAAGCATAGACAAGCTCTATATCACGCGGCCGAATGAAATTTTCCATGCAGAGTGTCACCGAGAGTTTCACAGCCACATTCGTAGCCGCCATAGCTCAGTTGGTTAGAGCGTGGGTCTAATAAGCCCAAGGTCGCAGGTTCGACCCCTGCTGGCGGCAAATCTTTTTATTTAGTTTCAGTTATTCTGAATAGTTTTCTAGCTTTTTACATCATGTAAACATCTAAATAACCGTACTTATTGGTTTTTCGTGGGTCTGCAAATACAAACTGCAGCGAGCTGTCACTACGCCATTTTCAGAACTTACTTGAAACAAACCAAACGAAAACTTTGATGAGTAGCTTTGTTTGAGAAAAACGAAGAAGAAAGATTAACATCAATCCGAAATAAATCATTGATTTGTAAAGACTAGTTTTAAAAATACTAATCTTTTTATTTTGTTTTAGTTATTCTGAATAGTTTTCTAGCTTTTTCTAAATCACCATATTTATTGATTTTTCGTGGGTCTGCAAATACAAACTGCAGCGAGCTGTCACTACGCCATTTTCAGAACTTACTTGAAACAAACCAAACCAAAACTTTGATGAGTAGCTTTATTTGAGAAAAACGGAGGAGAAAGATTAACATCAATCCAAAATAAATCATTTAGTTGCAACGACTCGTTTTAGAAATACACTCAGAAGCATAGACAAGCTCTATATCACGCGGCCGAATGAAATTCCCATGCAGAGTGTCACCGAGAGTTTCACAGCCACATTCGTAGCCGCCATAGCTCAGTTGGTTAGAGCGTGGGTCTAATAAGCCCAAGGTCGCAGGTTCGACCCCTGCTGGCGGCAAATCTTTTTGTTTTGTTTCAGTTGTTCTGAATAGTTTTCTAGCTTTTTACATCATGTAAACATCTAAATCACCGTACTTCTCGGTTTTTCGTGGGTCTGAAAATGTTATAGACTGCAGCGAGCTGTCGCTACACCATTTTCAGAACTTGTTTGCAACAAACCAAACCAAGACTTCCAGGAAATATAACATAGCTTCGTTTGAAAGAAAACGAAAGAGAAAGATTAACATAAATCCAAAATAAATTATTGATTTGTCTTGACTTGTTTCAAAAATACAAATCTTTCAATATGATTTTAATGTTTCTCAGTAGTTTTCTAGCTTTTTACATCATATGAACATCTAAATCACCGTACTAATTGGTTTTTCGTGGGTCTGCAAATACAAACTGCAGCGAGCTGTCACTATAGTCGTCGCCAACCGAAAGGCGGGAGGGTACTGTATTTCTCACTTTCCGCTGTGTACGCACACATGTATTCGATTTCGAAGCTCGCCCATTATGTGCTTTAATAGCGCAGTGGCTAGCGCCCTGCTACGAAACTTTTGCTCACAGGTTCGATTCCGGCAAGAGACAGAATTTTATGAATTTGGCATTCACTATACGCCATTTTCAGAACTTACTTGAAACAAACCAAACCAAAACTTTGATGAGTAGCTTTGTTTGAGAAAAACGAAGAAGAAAGATTAACGTCAATCCAAAATAAACCATTGAATTGCAACTACTCGTTTTAGAAATACACTCAGAAGCATAGACAAGCTGTATACCACGCGGCCCGATGAAATTCCCATGCTTCACAGCCACATTCGTGAAAGCCACATGAAAGATTCGCGACCTCTCTATCTCATTCGCGACCTCTCTATCTCATTCGCGACCTCTCTATCTCATTCGCGACCTCTCTATCTTCTTGTGCGGCATTCGCTACCTCTCTATCTTCTTGTGCGGTTGATTAACACAATTTTCACAAATTTTAGTATATACACACATTTCTTGTACCATTACTAGTTTTCGCTCACCTGTAGTGCAACTTATCAAATAACAGTGATTCACATCGCATTTCTTTTCTTTTCTTAAAGTATTCAGAGGTTTTTATACCCTTTTCTTTGTAAATCACCCTTTTCTTTTGTGCCGACCCCAATCGATTCACTATGAGTGGCCGCAACAAACGGCCCGCTGCTGGTGAACTCCCTCCCAAGTGGATTGAGCAACTCACTGTTACCCTATTGGCTCAAACACAAACTATTCTGAAACCTTTCATCGACGCCGTTTCTGAACTCAAAGAATCCAACAACCTATTCATGAACTCATCAGTACCCATCTCACCCATATCAATGACATCAAACACCGCCTCGAAAAGTTGGAAAGTGGACCATCTGTCAACAATTCCGATTTATTTAATGTTATGTACAATGCTGTCGCGAAGGTACAAACGGATCAGTCTACTCTCGGCCAAAAGGCTTGTCGCATCACATGGGTTGGTATTCAGGAAAAGGATTCTGATCAAGCTACTTTTGCATTCGATTCTCAAGCTCTCCGAGAGGTTGTGGAAGCTTCTGAAAACAACGAACTTGTCCAACTATTGAACAACAAGCAAATCTCTTGCAAACGTCATCCAGAACAACGCAACCCTAACTCAGATCGACCTCGCATCATCAAAATTCAGCTACCTACCCCAGAACATCGTGATAATCTACTTCAATTCATGCGAAAAGGACGTCAATCTCTCACAATAACTATGGTTCATTCTTACGCTCGACGTGACTACACCCAGGAACAGCTAGAACTAGATCGCTCTACACGTCGCGAGGCAGGCAGACTGAACGCTGAAGCTGGGGAGCTAGTTTGGGTCGTTCGCGACATGAAACTTTTCAAACTTCGCACATCTCGCCCACTTCCTGCTCGCTCGGTAAGAAATAACAACCCTACCCCACCTTCCAATACCGCTTCCCAAGCCAATCACCAATTCGCCCGTACCAGTACCAGCACCCCATCTTCTGTTCCCATGGGTACTCGAGTATTCACACCGACTACAGTGAAGAAGATCCCATCATCGTCGAACCATCCCAGACACCAACCACTAACGCATCTATCAAACCGTCTGTTGCTGGCACTTCTTCCCGAGGTCCCAAGCAACGTTCTCGCTCTTTTGCCGGTCCACTGTGGAAGAGGAAGAAGAAATGGTCATCGGAGATGTTTTTGAACCTAGTTCTAGCCGGAACTCCGTTGACACCCAGAAGTCGCCAACCGATCCGCCCGTTTCTACATAGGATCAAACTTCAACGAATCATTCATCTAGTAACACGTTTTGTTTTGTAATTAACTCTCGTTCTATAGTAAATAAGCTTTCTTGTTTGTATAATCTCCCATCGAATTCTCCTCTTCTAGTTTGTATAACTGAAACATGGTTAAAATGTGATAATTTGTCCGATGCCTCACTTTCTCTTAACAATGTATATTCTGTTTATCGTTGTGATCGTGGAGACGATACTCCTGGTGGTGGAGTTGCCATGCTCGTTCGTTCTACTTTCTCACACTCATTCTCATTCAGTCGCAGTTTCTCGCTATATACACAGTTGGTAGGCATTCAATTTCATAGTCCCAACATTCTCATCATCACATGTTACCGTAGTCCTTCCGCCAGTCTTCAAGCGCTTACCGCAATGCTAACATTTTTAGCTGATGTGTATATGAATGCTATTTATCCTGTGATTCTGGTTGGTGATTTCAATTTTCCGGGTATAAATTGGTTTACATCTTCTATTTTTCCTATGCGAACATCTCCGAGCTCTCGTGAATTTCTCAATTTTTGTGTCTCTCATAATTTGCACCAGCATGTATCGTCTGCCACTCATTGTGACAACATTATTGATCTTGTGCTCTCGTCTGACCAATCTGTAGTCTCCAATGTCTCTGTTTTGCAACCGTTTTCCACGTCTGATCATTCCTCTGTGCGTTTTGATTTGAGTCTGAATTTGCCCTGTATTTCTGCCGAGATTATAATCAGATCTGCGCATATTTATTGAGTGTAAATTGGCCAGCTGTATTCGACTCCTATCCAACTGTCGATCAATGTTATCAACATTTCACTGAATATTGTAACAAACTAATCTCTGAATTTGTTCCAACAATGTCTGACAAACAAGCAGCCCCCAAATTGTCTCGCTCTATTACCATCTCGCAAGAAAAAGTGAAGCGCCTATTCAATATTCGTCACAGGTGTATTGCTAGGTACTGCAAGGCCTCTCGCTATCTCAAACGTCAACTAGACCGACTACGACTAATAGAAGAGGAGAGAATCGCATTTTCGAAGAACTCTAAACGTTTCTATAAGTATTGTAACTCACGTCTCAATTCTAACACTGGTATTGGTACTATCAAAGACCCCAATGGAGAAGTTATTGCTTGCGACGAAGAAAAGTCGAACGAGTTTGCTCGTTTCTTTCAATCTGTCTATAAACCGCCATCTACTCATTCACAAGCTTTCTCTCCTAGAACAAATGCGACGCTGAATTATATTGATATTAACCATGAAACGACGTATAGAACTCTGCTGAAACTACCACTACGTGTATCTTTTCACCCGATTGTATTCCGTATTATTTCTTGCAAAAGTGCGCTGTTCCACTCACGTCTCCTCTCACGTATTTATTTCGTCGTATTATGCTAACCGGTGAAGTACCAGAACTGTGGAAAACAGCTATCGTCAGACCTATATTCAAAAAAGGTACGCGTTCCAATCCATCTAACTACCGACCAATCTCTCTAACTTCGGGAATTTCGAAAGTACTGGAACGAATCATTTGTAAACAACTTTTGTCCTATTTACTCACGAATAATCTCATTTCATCCACGCAGCATGGTTTTCTATCTCGAAAAAGTACTACTTCGGCATTACTTTCAACTCTCCCTGCATGGCAAAAAGAAATTGATTGTGGTAATTTCGTCTCTTCGTGTTTTATCGACTTTTCACGTGCTTTCGATTCTATCTCGCATAGTTTGTTATTGACCAAACTACAGGGTTATGGCATCTCCGGCTGCCTCCTTACTCTTCTCAAAAATCTCATTTTGAATCGCACTCAATCTGTAACGGTCAATGGCAAACTATCCAATTCTATTTCATGCTCTTCCGGTGTGGCACAAGGAACCGTCCTTGGGCCAATTATGTTCATTTTGTACATTAATGATATCTCAGTGTTTACCTCCTGGTGTACATTGCACAATGTACGCTGATGATAGTAAGATCTACTCGGTTAACTGTTCTAAAACCTTGCAAGATGGCATAAATGCCATTTCTGCTTGGTCCAAAATGTGGCAAATGGATATTAACGTAGGAAAAACTAAGGTTATGTGTATCGGAAACAGACACCCCAATCACACATTCTATCTCGAAGGAACACAACTGGAAGAAGTAACCAACTTCAAGGATTTGGGTATAATTTACGATAATAGACTCACATTCTCAAAACATATCTCTTCAATGGCTAGTCGTTGTCGTGCAAAATCGAATTTTATCCTAAAATCGTTTTCAACCAAAAATCCAGCCCTTTTGTTCAAATTATTTGTCACATATGTCAGGCCAATCATTGAGTATTGTTGTGAAGTTTGGGACCCCAAACTTATCACCTCAATCAAAGAAATTGAGTCAGTTCAGAGAACATTCACTAAAAGAGTTTTCAACAGAGTTGGTTTGACGGAAATGACCTACGAAGAGCGGTTGGCAGCTCTTGAGACTACCACTTTGGAACAGAGAAGATGTGCGGCTGGCCTTGCGTTTATGTACAAAATGGTAATCGGTGAGGTGAGTTTACCTTTTGAGTTGTATTTCACGCGTTCTGCACGCAGTTCGCAATCTCGTAATCACTCATGTTTTGTACTTTTACCTCGAGTAAACCACGAGTCATTCAAACAATCTTTCACCTTTCGCTATCTTTCTATTTGGAATCAGTTACCTGCTAAAACATTTCTCAGTGTGAATTCTTCATCTTTCCGGCGAAAAGTCGCGAAACATTTGTCTAATCATAATTTCAGTTCTTGAAAAATGTTTTGTATTGTTCCTCCTAAACCAATTTCGATCGTGTATTTTCTACTCAGCTGCTATGGATTGGTTTGTTTCGGTGAATGTATTCACTATCTCAATTACGGTACGTAATCACTTCATTCTATTCCTCGCCATTACTTTTCACTTCAAAAAAAAATCCATTTCGACCGGTGCTTTGAATTTGCGTGCAATCCTGGGGAATGCTGAAAAAATAAATCATCTCTCTTGTCTAATTCTAGTATTACAGGTTGCTCAACTACAACTACCATAAGTTAGCTGCATGCTATTGTTTTCGTCATTTTTAACTATTAATCGTGGAACATATACATGTTTTAGCTTGTTAATTTTACCCGTAATGTCACTTTGCGTTGTTTTGAGCTGTAGTCAGAATCAATATAACATGTCTTAGTGTTTTTTTTAGTTTTTAGTAGGCATATTGTCACTTTGCGTAGTAAAATCAATATAACATAACTTAATGTTTTTTAGTTTTTAGTAGGCGTTGTCGTAGTTTGATCGTGTCCATATTTGCACCACTGTATCATGTTGAGCTTAAAATTTAGTATTTCTTGTTTCCCGGTCTTACATAGTTTCCATTCTGTAGATTAAGGTCTTTTATGATGCTCAAGTTTTTCTCCTTTTTTTCTGCTTTTTTCCCGTGTCTCTCCTTCCGTTCTATATCCGGTCAAGACAACGACCATCTGTGCCCTCGTAGCTTATAGGGGAAGGTTAGTGGTCTGCACCTTTTGCAGCCAGCCTAGGTCCAGTCAGGGCCTAGATCGCGTCTACCAGCCACAAATCCACCTCCAGCCCGCTCCAGCTGTCCGGTCCCATGAGAGTCTCGCCAACTCTCGCCACCCCCCGCCTAGCCCATCCTAGACAGCTACGGGCCTGCACACATCCTGAATCAGTCTTTTTCCCTCCTGTACATGTTTATCTTTTCTTTGAATCAACATCTCCGATACTCGCTAGCCATTGAAATTGTCTGTCAAATACCGGGTTGATAAATTATTATTATTATTATTAAAAAACCGAGAGTTTCACAGCCACATTCGTAGCCGCCATAGCTCAGTTGGTTAGAGCGTGGGTCTAATAAGCCCAAGGTCGCAGGTTCGACCCCTGCTGGCGGCAAATCTTTTAGTTTTGTTTTAGTTATTCTGAATAGTTTTCTAGCTTTTTACATCATGTAAACATCTAAATCACCGTACTTCTCGGTTTTTCGTGGGTCTGAAAATGTTATAGACTGCAGCGAGCTGTCGCCACACCATTTTCAGAACTTGTTTGCAACAAACCAAACCAAGACTTCCAGGAAACATAACATAGCTTCGTTTGAAAGAAAACGAAAGAGAAAGATTAACATCAATCCAAAATTAATTATTGATTTGTCTTGACTTGTTTCAAAAATACAAATCTTTCAATGTAACTTTAATGTTTCTCAGTAGTTTTCTAGCTTCTCACATCATATAAACATCTAAGTCACCATACTTATTGGTTTTTCGTGGGTCTGCAAATACAAACTGCAGCGAGCTGTCACTACGCCATTTTCAGAACTTACTTGAAACAAACCAAACCAAAACTTTGATGAGCAGCTTTGTTTGATAGAAAACGACAGAGAAAGATTAACATCAATCCAAAATAAATCATTGAATTGCAACGACTCGTTTTAGAAATACACTCAGAAGCATAGACAAGCTCTATAGCACGCGGCCCGATGAAATTCCCATGCATAGGGTCACCGAGGGTTTCACAGCCACATTTGTAGCCGCCATAGCTCAGTTGGTTAGAGCGTGGGTCTAATAAGCCCAAGGTCGCAGGTTCGACCCCTGCTGGCGGCAAATCTTTTTGTTTTGTTTTAGTTATTCTGAATAGTTTTCTAGCTTTTTACATCATGTAAACATCTAAATCACCGTACTTCTCGGTTTTCGTGGGTCTGAAAATGTTATAGACTGCAGCGAGCTGTCGCTACACCATTTTCAGAACTTGTTTGCAACAAACCAAACCAAGACTTCCAGGAAATATAACATAGCTTCGTTTGAAAGAAAACTAAAGAGAAAGATTAACATAAATCCAAAATAAATTATTGATTTGTCTTGACTTGTTTCAAAAATACAAATCTTTCAATATGATTTTAATGTTTCTCAGTAGTTTTTTAGCTTTTTACATCATGTAAACATCTAAATCACCGTACTTCTCGGTTTTTCGTGGGTCTGAAAATGTTATAGACTGCAGCGAGCTGTCGCTACACCATTTTCAGAACTTGTTTGCAACAAACCAAACCAAGACTTCCAGGAAATATAACATAGCTTCGTTTGAAAGAAAACGAAAGAGAAAGATTAACATCAATCCAAAATTAAATATTGATTTGTCTTGACTTGACTTGTTTCAAAAATACAAATCTTTCAATGTAATTTTAATGTTTCTCAGTAGTTTTCTAGCTTTTTTCATCATATAAACATCTAAATCACCATACTTATTGGTTTTTCGTGGGTCTGCAAATACAAACTGCAGCGAGCTGTCACTACGCCATTTTCAGAACTTACTTGAAACAAACCAAACCAAAACTTTGATGAGTAGCTTTGTTTGAGAAAAACGAAGAAGAAAGATTAACATCAATCCAAAATAAATCATTGAATTGCAACGACTCGTTTTAGAAATACACTCAGAAGCATAGACAAGCTCTATACCACGCGGCCCGATGAACTTTCCATGCATAGGGTCACCGAGAGTTTCACAGCCACATTCGTAGCCGCCATAGCTCAGTTGGTTAGAGCGTGGGTCTAATAAGCCCAAGGTCGCAGGTTCGACCCCTGCTGGCGGCAAATCTTTTTGTTTTGTTTCAGTTGTTCTGAATAGTTTTCTAGCTTTTTACATCATGTAAACATCTAAATCACCGTACTTCTCGGTTTTTCGTGGGTCTGAAAATGTTATAGACTGCAGCGAGCTGTCGCTACACCATTTTCAGAACTTGTTTGCAACAAACCAAACCAAGACTTCCAGGAAATATAACATAGCTTCGTTTGAAAGAAAAAGAAAGAGAAAGATTAACATAAATCCAAAATAAATTATTGATTTGTCTTGACTTGGTTCAAAAATACAAATCTTTCAATATGATTTTAATGTTTCTCAGTAGTTTTCTAGCTTTTTACATCATGTAAACATCTAAATCACCGTACTTCTCGGTTTTCGTGGGTCTGAAAATGTTATATAGTTCGTTTCACCCATCGATAGCAGCCAGGTACAGTACATTTTAGTGGGCGGAGTCAATTGTGTTGGAAAGTTTCCAACAGCGATCAGCCTAATCAAAATTGTGCACCAGCTGGGTATTGAACTCCGCTCGGATAGGTGGCGCGGCGCCCACAAGCAGCCGGCCATCTGAACATGATGGCCGAAAATAAAAACAGTGATATCCAAACATCTTTTCTGGCTGTTTTTCAAACCTAATTTTATCGCACAAAAAGTTGTTTTAATTACTCCCCGATTATGTGGTAACCTTTTGTATACAAAATATGTGCAAAAAACTCAAAATAACCACTTTTTGGATTTTTATTTGTAATGAAAAGACTGGCAAGCTGCCAGATCAGTCGCCTGCAAGTAGGGTGCGCTCGGCCAGCATGGCTGACTGCTATCGATGGGTGAAACGAACTATAGACTGCAGCGAGCTGTCGCTACACCATTTTCAGAACTTGTTTGCAACAAACCAAACCAAGACTTCCAGAAAATATAACATAGCTTCGTTTGAAAGAAAACGAAAGAGAAAGATTAACATGAATCCAAAATAAATTATTGATTTGTCTTGACTTGTTTCAAAAATACAAATCTTTCAATGTAATTTTAATGTTTCTCAGTAGTTTTCTAGCTTTTTACATCATATGAACATCTAAATCACCGTACTAATTGGTTTTTCGTGGGTCTGCAAATACAAACTGCAGCGAGCTGTCACTACGCCATTTTCAGAACTTACTTGAAACAAACCAAACCAAAACTTTGATGAGCAGCTTTGTTTGATAGAAAACGACAGAGAAAGATTAACATCAATCCAAATTAAATCATTGATTTGTAAAGACTAGTTTTAAAAGTACAAATCTTTTTATTTTGTTCTAGTTATTCTGAATAGTTTTCTAGCTTTTTCTAAATCACCGTACTTATTGGTTTTTCGTGGGTCTGCAAATACAAACTGCAGCGAGCTGTCACTACGCCATTTTCAGAACTTACTTGAAACAAACCAAACCAAAACTTTGATGAGTAGCTTTGTTTGAGAAAAACGAAGAAGAAAGATTAACGTCGATCCAAAATAAACCATTGAATTGCAACGACTCGTTTTAGAAATACACTCAGAAGCATAGACAAGCTCTATACCACGCGGCCCGATGAACTTCCCATGCATAGGGTCACCGAGAGTTTCACAGCCACATTCGTAGCCGCCATAGCTCAGTTGGTTAGAGCGTGGGTCTAATAAGCCCAAGGTCGCAGGTTCGACCCCTGCTGGCGGCAAATCTTTTTGTTTTGTTTCAGTTGTTCTGAATAGTTTTCTAGCTTTTTACATCATGTAAACATCTAAATCACCGTACTTCTCGGTTTTTCGTGGGTCTGAAAATGTTATAGACTGCAGCGAGCTGTCGCTACACCATTTTCAGAACTTGTTTGCAACAAACCAAACCAAGACTTCCAGGAAATATAACATAGCTTCGTTTGAAAGAAAAAGAAAGAGAAAGATTAACATAAATCCAAAATAAATTATTGATTTGTCTTGACTTGGTTCAAAAATACAAATCTTTCAATATGATTTTAATGTTTCTCAGTAGTTTTCTAGCTTTTTACATCATGTAAACATCTAAATCACCGTACTTCTCGGTTTTCGTGGGTCTGAAAATGTTATAGACTGCAGCGAGCTGTCGCTACACCATTTTCAGAACTTGTTTGCAACAAACCAAACCAAGACTTCCAGAAAATATAACATAGCTTCGTTTGAAAGAAAACGAAAGAGAAAGATTAACATGAATCCAAAATAAATTATTGATTTGTCTTGACTTGTTTCAAAAATACAAATCTTTCAATGTAATTTTAATGTTTCTCAGTAGTTTTCTAGCTTTTTACATCATATGAACATCTAAATCACCGTACTAATTGGTTTTTCGTGGGTCTGCAAATACAAACTGCAGCGAGCTGTCACTACGCCATTTTCAGAACTTACTTGAAACAAACCAAACCAAAACTTTGATGAGCAGCTTTGTTTGATAGAAAACGACAGAGAAAGATTAACATCAATCCAAATTAAATCATTGATTTGTAAAGACTAGTTTTAAAAGTACAAATCTTTTTATTTTGTTCTAGTTATTCTGAATAGTTTTCTAGCTTTTTCTAAATCACCATACTTATTGGTTTTTCGTGGGTCTGCAAATACAAACTGCAGCGAGCTGTCACTACGCCATTTTCAGAACTTACTTGAAACAAACCAAACCAAAACTTTGATGAGTAGCTTTGTTTGAGAAAAACGAAGAAGAAAAATTAACGTCGATCCAAAATAAACCATTGAATTGCAACGACTCGTTTTAGAAATACACTCAGAAGCATAGACAAGCTCTATACCACGCGGCCCGATGAACTTCCCATGCATAGGGTCACCGAGAGTTTCACAGCCACATTCGTAGCCGCCATAGCTCAGTTGGTTAGAGCGTGGGTCTAATAAGCCCAAGGTCGCAGGTTCGACCCCTGCTGGCGGCAAATCTTTTTGTTTTGTTTTAGTTATTCTGAATAGTTTTCTAGCTTTTCACATCATGTAAACATCTAAATCACCGTACTTCTCGGTTTTCGTGGGTCTGAAAATGTTATAGACTGCAGCGAGCTGTCGCTACACCATTTTCAGAACTTGTTTGCAACAAACCAAACCAAGACTTCCAGGAAACATAACATAGCTTCGTTTGAAAGAAAACGAAAGAGAAAGATTAACATAAATCCAAAATAAATTATTGATTTGTCTTGACTTGTTTCAAAAATACAAATCTTTCAATGTAATTTTAATGTTTCTCAGTAGTTTTCTAGCTTTTTACATCATATAAGACGGGTCCAACTAAATTTTTTCAAAATTCCTGTTTTTTAACCAAAATGTTGTCAACGGAGTGGGTGTGACAAGTAAACCATTATCTTGTCAAAGTTGCTGATGTATCTGGGAAATATTAGAGCCAACCCAAATGACAAGCGCCAACATAGATATTGACGTCTGCCAAGTGATACTATCACTGCTCAACACTTGGCAAGTGATATTATCACTGCTCAACATTTGGCAAGTGATATTATCACTGCTCAACACTGACAATTGCCAAGAACTATCCTCTTTCTTGACACGTGTCAACAAGGTTTTGCCTCATGCGGGAATCGAACCTGACCCCTTCACACCAAAAGTGAGACGCTTGTCACTATACTAAGCGGGCTACGTTCAAGAGCGCGAACAGTTCGTACACACACATCGGGGCGGTCATATTCATAACGGAATGAGGATAGATTATCGAATTATGGGTGCGAATCTTTGAAAGAAAAACGAGAAGCGGAAAAGGGAATATTGTAAACACTTAAACCTGCGATGTTGGGCAAAAAGTTGCTACTGGCTTTTAACTAGCTGAAATGTTTTTTTTGATGTGAACGTTTAATTAAATTTCACGTTTATTATTTATTCAAATTGTTTTTTTAATAAACTCATCCCTTTTAATACACTCATATGTGTGACAACATTAACAGAATCAATTGCGGCGTTGTTGTATATAGCGCGGTCCTTTCTTTTCAAATGCGGGTGCTCCCTTAGTGTAGTGGTAGTGCTCTTGCTTTTGGCCCAACGGCCAAGGGTTCGAATCCCCTCAACGGTTTGGCACGTGTCAAAATGAATCAGTGCAAATGGCAAATGGTAAAGATGATCCCTTTGGGTGACAAGAGACAAGAGAACTCCATTCACTTAGCATTTGCCAAAAGAATCTGAACCTCATTGTCAAATGCCAACATCGCGTTGACAAGAAAACTAAAATTGTGTCATTTCGACCGCAAGGCGCAAGAAAAAGTTCCCGTTCACAGATTGACAGAATTCCGTGAATTACTTTGAATTTTGAAAAAAATTTAGTTGGAACCGTCTTATATGAACATCTAAATCACCGTACTTATTGGTTTTTCGTGGGTCTGCAAATACAAACTGCAGCGAGCTGTCACTACGCCATTTTCAGAACTTACTTGAAACAAACCAAACCAAAACTTTGATGAGCAGCTTTGTTTGATAGAAAACGACAGAGAAAGATTAACATCAATCCAAATTAAATCATTGAATTGCAACGACTCGTTTTAAAAGTACAAATCTTTTTATTTTGTTCTAGTTATTCTGAATAGTTTTCCAGCTTTTTCTAAATCACCATACTTATTGGTTTTTCGTGGGTCTGCAAATACAAACTGCAGCGAGCTGTCACTACGCCATTTTCAGAACTTACTTGAAACAAACCAAACCAAAACTTTGATGAGTAGCTTTGTTTGAGAAAAACGAAGAAGAAATATTAACATCAATCCAAAATAAATCATTGAATTGCAACGACTCGTTTTAGAAATACACTCAGAAACATAGACAAGCTCTATACCACGCGGCCCGATGAAATTCCCATGCATAGGGTCACCGAGAGTTTCAGAGCCACATTCGTAGCCGCCATAGCTCAGTTGGTTAGAGCGTGGGTCTAATAAGCCCAAGGTCGCAGGTTCGACCCCTGCTGGCGGCAAATCTTTTTGTTTTGTTTTAGTTGTTCTGAATAGTTTTCTAGCTTTTTACATCATGTAAACATCTAAATCACCGTACTTCTCGGTTTTTCGTGGGTCTGAAAATGTTATAGACTGCAGCGAGCTTTCGCTACACCATTTTCAGAACTTGTTTGCAACAAACCAAACCAAGACTTCCAGGAAACATAACATAGCTTCGTTTGAAAGAAAACGAAAGAGAAAGATTAACATCAATCCAAAATTAATTATTGATTTGTCTTGACTTGTTTCAAAAATACAAATCTTTCAATGTAACTTTAATGTTTCTCAGTAGTTTTCTAGCTTTTTACATCATATAAACATCTAAATCACCATACTTATTGGTTTTTCGTGGGTCTGCAAATACAAACTGCAGCGAGCTGTCACTACGCCATTTTCAGAACTTACTTGAAACAAACCAAACCAAAACTTTGATGAGTAGCTTTGTTTGAGAAAAACGAAGAAGAAAGATTAACATCAATCCAAAATAAATCATTGAATTGCAACGACTCGTTTTAGAAATACACTCAGAAGCATAGACAAGCTCTATACCACGCGGCCCGATGAAATTCCCATGCATAGGGCTACCGAGAGTTTCACAGCCACATTCGTAGCCGCCATAGCTCAGTTGGTTAGAGCGTGGGTCTAATAAGCCCAAGGTCGCAGGTTCGACCCCTGCTGGCGGCAAATCTTTTTGTTTTGTTTTAGTTGTTCTGAATAGTTTTCTAGCTTTTTACATCATGTAAACATCTAAATCACCGTACTTCTCGGTTTTTCGTGGGTCTGAAAATGTTATAGACTGCAGCGAGCTGTCGCTACACCTGTTTCAGAACTTGTTTGCAACAAACCAAACCAAGAATTCCAGGAAACATAACATAGCTTCGTTTGAAAGAAAACGAAAGAGAAAGATTAACATAAATCCAAAATAAATTATTGATTTGTCTTGACTTGTTTCAAAAATACAAATCTTTCAATGTAATTTTAATGTTTCTCAGTAGTTTTCTAGCTTTTTACATCATATGAACATCTAAATCACCATACTTATTGGTTTTTCGTGGGTCTGCAAATACAAACTGCAGCGAGCTGTCACTACGCCATTTTCAGAACTTACTTGAAACAAACCAAACCAAAACTTTGATGAGTAGCTTTGTTTGAGAAAAACGAAGAAGAAAGATTAACATCAATCCAAAATAAATCATTGAGTTGCAACGACTCGCTTTAGAAATACACTCAGAAGCATAGACAAGCTCTATACCACGCGGCCCGATGAAATTCCCATGCATAGGGTCACCGAGAGTTTCACAGCCACATTCGTAGCCGCCATAGCTCAGTTGGTTAGAGCGTGGGTCTAATAAGCCCAAGGTCGCAGGTTCGACCCCTGCTGGCGGCAAAACTTTTTGTTTTGTTTAAGTTGTTCTGAATAGTTTTCTAGCTTTTTACATCATGTAAACATCTAAATCACCGTACTTCTCGGTTTTTCGTGGGTCTGAAAATGTTATAGACTGCAGCGAGCTGTCGCTACACCATTTTCAGAACTTGTTTGCAACAAACCAAACCAAGACTTCCAGGAAATATAACATAGCTTTGTTTGAAAGAAAACGAAAGAGAAAGATTAACATAAATCCAAAATAAATTATTGATTTGTCTTGACTTGTTTCAAAAATACAAATCTTTCAATATGATTTTAATGTTTCTCAGTAGTTTTCTAGCTTTTTACATCATGTAAACATCTAAATCACCGTACTTCTCGGTTTTTCGTGGGTCTGAAAATGTTATAGACTGCAGCGAGCTGTCGCTACACCATTCTCAGAACTTGTTTGCAACAAACCAAACCAAGACTTCCAGGAAACATAACATAGCTTCGTTTGAAAGAAAACGAAAGAGAGATTAACATAAATCCAAAATAAATTATTGATTTGTCTTGACTTGTTTCAAAAATACAAATCTTTCAATATGATTTTAATGTTTCTCAGTAGTTTTCTAGCTTTTTACATCATATAAACATCTAAATCACCATACTTATTGGTTTTTCGTGGGTCTGCAAATACAAACTGCAGCGAGCTGTCACTACGCCATTTTCAGAACTTACTTGAAACAAACCAAACCAAAACTTTGATGAGTAGCTTTGTTTGAGAAAAACGAAGAAGAAAGATTAACATCAATCCAAAATAAATCATTGAATTGCAACGACTCGTTTTAGAAATACACTCAGAAGCATAGACAAGCTCTATACCACGCGGCCCGATGAAATTCCCATGCAGAGTGTCACCGAGAGTTTCACAGCCACACTCGTAGCCGCCATAGCTCAGTTGGTTAGAGCGTGGGTCTAATAAGCCCAAGGTCGCAGGTTCGACCCCTGCTGGCGGCAAATCTTTTTGTTTTGTTTTAGTTGTTCTGAATAGTTTTCTAGCTTTTTACATCATGTAAACATCTAAATCACCGTACTTCTCGGTTTTTCGTGGGTCTGAAAATGTTATAGACTGCAGCGAGCTGTCGCTACACCTGTTTCAGAACTTGTTTGCAACAAACCAAACCAAGACTTCCAGGAAATATAACATAGCTTCGTTTGAAAGAAAACGAAAGAGAAAGATTAACATAAATCCAAAACAAATTATTGATTTGTCTTGACTTGTTTCAAAAATACAAATCTTTCAATGTAATTTTAATGTTTCTCAGTAGTTTTCTAGCTTTTTACATCATATGAACATCTAAATCACCGTACTTATTGGTTTTTCGTGGGTCTGCAAATACAAACTGCAGCGAGCTGTCACTACGCCATTTTCAGAACTTACTTGAAACAAACCAAACCAAACCTTTGATGAGCAGCTTTGTTTGATAGAAAACGACAGAGAAAGATTAACATCAATCCAAATTAAATCATTGAATTGCAACGACTCGTTTTAAAAGTACAAATCTTTTTATTTTGTTCTAGCAATTCTGAATAGTTTTCTAGCTTTTTCTAAATCACCATACTTATTGGTTTTTCGTGGGTCTGCAAATACAAACTGCAGCGAGCTGTCACTACGCCATTTTCAGAACTTACTTGAAACAAACCAAACCAAAACTTTGATGAGTAGCTTTGTTTGAGAAAAACGAAGAAGAAAGATTAACATCAATCCAAAATAAACCATTGAATTGCAACGACTCGTTTTAGAAATACACTCAGAAGCATAGACAAGCTCTATACCACGCGGCCCGATGAAATTCCCATGCATAGGGTCACCGAGAGTTTCACAGCCACATTCGTAGCCGCCATAGCTCAGTTGGTTAGAGCGTGGGTCTAATAAGCCCAAGGTCGCAGGTTCGACCCCTGCTGGCGGCAAAACTTTTTGTTTTGTTTAAGTTGTTCTGAATAGTTTTCTAGCTTTTTACATCATGTAAACATCTAAATCACCGTACTTCTCGGTTTTTCGTGGGTCTGAAAATGTTATAGACTGCAGCGAGCTGTCGCTACACCTGTTTCAGAACTTGTTTGCAACAAACCAAACCAAGACTTCCAGGAAACATAACATAGCTTCGTTTGAAAGAAAACGAAAGAGAAAGATTAACATAAATCCAAAATAAATTATTGATTTGTCTTGACTTGTTTCAAAAATACAAATCTTTCAATATGATTTTAATGTTTCTCAGTAGTTTTCTAGATTTTCACATCATGTAAACATCTAAATCACCGTACTTCTCGGTTTTTCGTGGGTCTGAAAATGTTATAGACTGCAGCGAGCTGTCGCTACACCATTTTCAGAACTTGTTTGCAACAAACCAAACCAAGACTTCCAGGAAATATAACATAGCTTCGTTTGAAAGAAAACGAAAGAGAAAGATTAACATGAATCCAAAATAAATTATTGATTTGTCTTGACTTGTTTCAAAAATACAAATCTTTCAATGTAATTTTAATGTTTCTCAGTAGTTTTCTAGCTTTTTACATCATATAAACATCTAAATCACCGTACTTATTGGTTTTTCGTGGGTCTGCAAATACAAACTGCAGCGAGCTGTCACTACGCCATTTTCAGAACTTACTTGAAACAAACCAAACCAAAACTTTGATGAGTAGCTTTGTTTGATAGAAAACGACAGAGAAAGATTAACATCAATCCAAACTGAATCATTGAATTGTAAAGACTAGTTTTAAAAGTACAAATCTTTTTATTTTGTTTTAGTTATTCTGAATAGTTTTCTAGCTTTTTCTAAATCACCATATTTATTGGTTTTTCGTGGGTCTGCAAATACAAACTGCAGCGAGCTGTCACTACGCCATTTTCAGAACTTACTTGAAACAAACCAAACCAAAACTTTGATGAGTAGCTTTGTTTGATAGAAAACGACAGAGAAAGATTAACATCAATCCAATGTAAATCATTGAATTGTAAAGACTAGTTTTAAAAGTACAAATCTTTTTATTTTGTTTTAGTTATTCTGAATAGTTTTCTAGCTTTTTCTAAATCACCATATTTATTGGTTTTTCGTGGGTCTGCAAATACAAACTGCAGCGAACTGTCACTACGCCATTTTCAGAACTTACTTGAAACAAACCAAACCAAAACTTTGATGAGTAGCTTTGTTTGAGAAAAACGAAGAAGAAAGATTAACATCAATCCAAACTGAATCATTGAATTGTAAAGACTAGTTTTAAAAGTACAAATCTTTTTATTTTGTTTTAGTTATTCTGAATAGTTTTCTAGCTTTTTCTAAATCACCATATTTATTGGTTTTTCGTGGGTCTGCAAATACAAACTGCAGCGAGCTGTCACTACGCCATTTTCAGAACTTACTTGAAACAAACCAAACCAAAACTTTGATGAGTAGCTTTGTTTGATAGAAAACGACAGAGAAAGATTAACATCAATCCAATGTAAATCATTGAATTGTAAAGACTAGTTTTAAAAGTACAAATCTTTTTATTTTGTTTTAGTTATTCTGAATAGTTTTCTAGCTTTTTCTAAATCACCATATTTATTGGTTTTTCGTGGGTCTGCAAATACAAACTGCAGCGAACTGTCACTACGCCATTTTCAGAACTTACTTGAAACAAACCAAACCAAAACTTTGATGAGTAGCTTTGTTTGATAGAAAACGACAGAGAAAGATTAACATCAATCCAATGTAAATCATTGATTTGTAAAGACTAGTTTTAAAAATACAAATCTTTTTATTTTGTTTTAGTTATTCTGAATAGTTTTCTAGCTTTTTCTAAATCACCATACTTATTGGTTTTTCGTGGGTCTGCAAATACAAAATGCAGCGAGCTGTCACTACGCCATTTTCAGAACTTACTTGAAACAAACCAAACCAAAACTTTGATGAGTAGCTTTGTTTGAGAAAAACGAAGAAGAAAGATTACCATCAATCCAAACTGAATCATTGAATTGTAAAGACTAGTTTTAAAAATACAAATCTTTTTATTTTGTTCTAGTTATTCTGAATAGTTTTCTAGCTTTTTCTAAATCACCATACTTATTGGTTTTTCGTGGGTCTGCAAATACAAACTGCAGCGAGCTGTCACTACGCCATTTTCAGAACTTACTTGAAACAAACCAAACCAAAACTTTGATGAGTAGCTTTGTTTGATAGAAAACGACAGAGAAAGATTAACATCAATCCAATGTAAATCATTGATTTGTAAAGACTAGTTTTAAAAATACAAATCTTTTTATTTTGTTTTAGTTATTCTGAATAGTTTTCTAGCTTTTTCTAAATCACCATATTTATTGGTTTTTCGTGGGTCTGCAAATACAAACTGCAGCGAACTGTCACTACGCCATTTTCAGAACTTACTTGAAACAAACCAAACCAAAACTTTGATGAGTAGCTTTGTTTGAGAAAAACGAAGAAGAAAGATTACCATCAATCCAAACTGAATCATTGAATTGTAAAGACTAGTTTTAAAAGTACAAATCTTTTTATTTTGTTTTAGTTATTCTGAATAGTTTTCTAGCTTTTTCTAAATCACCATATTTATTGGTTTTTCGTGGGTCTGCAAATACAAACTGCAGCGAGCTGTCACTACGCCATTTTCAGAACTTACTTGAAACAAACCAAACCAAAACTTTGATGAGTAGCTTTGTTTGATAGAAAACGACAGAGAAAGATTAACATTAATCCAAACTGAATCATTGAATTGTAAAGACTAGTTTTAAAAGTACAAATCTTTTTATTTTGTTTTAGTTATTCTGAATAGTTTTCTAGCTTTTTCTAAATCACCATATTTATTGGTTTTTCGTGGGTCTGCAAATACAAACTGCAGCGAGCTGTCACTACGCCATTTTCAGAACTTACTTGAAACAAACCAAACCAAAACTTTGATGAGTAGCTTTGTTTGAGAAAAACGAAGAAGAAAGATTACCATCAATCCAAAATAAATTATTGATTTATCTTGACTTGTTTCAAAAATACAAATCTTTCAATATGATTTTAATGTTTCTCAGTAGTTTTCTAGATTTTCACATCATGTAAACATCTAAATCACCGTACTTCTCGGTTTTTCGTGGGTCTGAAAATGTTATAGACTGCAGCGAGCTGTCGCTACACCATTTTCAGAACTTGTTTGCAACAAACCAAACCAAGACTTCCAGGAAATATAACATAGCTTCGTTTGAAAGAAAACGAAAGAGAAAGATTAACATGAATCCAAAATAAATTATTGATTTGTCTTGACTTGTTTCAAAAATACAAATCTTTCAATGTAATTTTAATGTTTCTCAGTAGTTTTCTAGCTTTTTACATCATATAAACATCTAAATCACCGTACTTATTGGTTTTTCGTGGGTCTGCAAATACAAACTGCAGCGAGCTGTCACTACGCCATTTTCAGAACTTACTTGAAACAAACCAAACCAAAACTTTGATGAGTAGCTTTGTTTGATAGAAAACGACAGAGAAAGATTAACATCAATCCAAACTGAATCATTGAATTGTAAAGACTAGTTTTAAAAGTACAAATCTTTTTATTTTGTTTTAGTTATTCTGAATAGTTTTCTAGCTTTTTCTAAATCACCATATTTATTGGTTTTTCGTGGGTCTGCAAATACAAACTGCAGCGAGCTGTCACTACGCCATTTTCAGAACTTACTTGAAACAAACCAAACCAAAACTTTGATGAGTAGCTTTGTTTGAGAAAAACGAAGAAGAAAGATTACCATCAATCCAAACTGAATCATTGAATTGTAAAGACTAGTTTTAAAAATACAAATCTTTTTATTTTGTTTTAGTTATTCTGAATAGTTTTCTAGCTTTTTCTAAATCACCATACTTATTGGTTTTTCGTGGGTCTGCAAATACAAAATGCAGCGAGCTGTCACTACGCCATTTTCAGAACTTACTTGAAACAAACCAAACCAAAACTTTGATGAGTAGCTTTGTTTGAGAAAAACGAAGAAGAAAGATTAACATCAATCCAAAATAAACCATTGAATTGCAACGACTCGTTTTAGAAATACACTCAGAAGCATAGACAAGCTCTATACCACGCGGCCCGATGAAATTCCCATGCATAGGGTCACTGAGAGTTTCACAGCCACATTCGTAGCCGCCATAGCTCAGTTGGTTAGAGCGTGGGTCTAATAAGCCCAAGGTCGCAGGTTCGACCCCTGCTGGCGGCAAATCTTTTTGTTTTGTTTTAGTTATTCTGAATAGTTTTCTAGCTTTTTACATCATGTAAACATCTAAATCACCGTACTTCTCGGTTTTTCGTGGGTCTGAAAATGTTATAGACTGCAGCGAGCTGTCGCTACACCATTTTCAGAACTTGTTTGCAACAAACCAAACCAAGACTTCCAGGAAATATAACATAGCTTCGTTTGAAAGATAACGAAAGAGAAAGATTAACATCAATCCAAAATTAATTATTGATTTGTCTTGACTTGTTTCAAAAATACAAATCTTTCAATGTAACTTTAATGTTTCTCAGTAGTTTTCTAGCTTTTTACATCATATAAACATCTAAATCACCGTACTTATTGGTTTTTCGTGGGTCTGCAAATACAAACTGCAGCGAGCTGTCACTACGCCATTTTCAGAACTTACTTGAAACAAACCAAACCAAAACTTTGATGAGTAGCTTTGTTTGATAGAAAACGACAGAGAAAGATTAACATCAATCCAAACTGAATCATTGAATTGTAAAGACTAGTTTTAAAAGTACAAATCTTTTTATTTTGTTTTAGTTATTCTGAATAGTTTTCTAGCTTTTTCTAAATCACCATATTTATTGGTTTTTCGTGGGTCTGCAAATACAAACTGCAGCGAGCTGTCACTACGCCATTTTCAGAACTTACTTGAAACAAACCAAACCAAAACTTTGATGAGTAGCTTTGTTTGAGAAAAACGAAGAAGAAAGATTAACATCAATCCAAACTGAATCATTGAATTGTAAAGACTAGTTTTAAAAATACAAATCTTTTTATTTTGTTTTAGTTATTCTGAATAGTTTTCTAGCTTTTTCTAAATCACCATACTTATTGGTTTTTCGTGGGTCTGCAAATACAAAATGCAGCGAGCTGTCACTACGCCATTTTCAGAACTTACTTGAAACAAACCAAACCAAAACTTTGATGAGTAGCTTTGTTTGAGAAAAACGAAGAAGAAAGATTAACATCAATCCAAAATAAACCATTGAATTGCAACGACTCGTTTTAGAAATACACTCAGAAGCATAGACAAGCTCTATACCACGCGGCCCGATGAAATTCCCATGCATAGGGTCACCGAGAGTTTCACAGCCACATTCGTAGCCGCCATAGCTCAGTTGGTTAGAGCGTGGGTCTAATAAGCCCAAGGTCGCAGGTTCGACCCCTGCTGGCGGCAAATCTTTTTGTTTTGTTTTACTTATTCTGAATAGTTTTCTAGCTTTTTACATCTTGTAAACATCTAAATCACCGTACTTCTCGTTTTTTCGTGGGTCCGAAAATGTTATAGACTGCAGCGAGCTGTCGCTACACCATTTTCAGAACTTGTTCCAACAAACCAAACCAAGACTTCCAGGAAATATAACATAGCTTCGTTTGAAAGAAAACGAAAGAGAAAGATTAACATAAATCCAAAATAAATTATTGATTTGTCTTGACTTGTTTCAAAAATACAAATCTTTCGATGTAATTTTAATGTTTCTCAGTAGTTTTCTAGCTTTTTACATCATATAAACATCTAAATCACCGTACTTATTGGTTTTTCGTGGGTCTGCAAATACAAACTGCAGCGAGCTGTCACTACGCCATTTTCAGAACTTACTTGAAACAAACCAAACCAAAACTTTGATGAGTAGCTTTGTTTGAGAAAAACGAAGAAGAAAGATTACCATCAATCCAAAATAAATCATTGAATTGCAACGACTCGTTTAAGAAATACACTCAGAAGCATATGAAATTCCCATGCATAGGGTCACCGAGAGTTTCACAGCCACATTCGTAGCCGCCATAGCTCAGTTGGTTAGAGCGTGGGTCTAATAAGCCCAAGGTCGCAGGTTCGACCCCTGCTGGCGGCAAATCTTTTGGTTTTGTTTTACTTATTCTGAATAGTTTTCTAGCTTTTTACATCTTGTAAACATCTAAATCACCGTACTTCTCGTTTTTTCGTGGGTCCGAAAATGTTATAGACTGCAGCGAGCTGTCGCTACACCATTTTCAGAACTTGTTCCAACAAACCAAACCAAGACTTCCAGGAAATATAACATAGCTTCGTTTGAAAGAAAACGAAAGAGAAAGATTAACATAAATCCAAAATAAATTATTGATTTGTCTTGACTTGTTTCAAAAATACAAATCTTTCGATGTAATTTTAATGTTTCTCAGTAGTTTTCTAGCTTTTTACATCATATAAACATCTAAATCACCGTACTTATTGGTTTTTCGTGGGTCTGCAAATACAAACTGCAGCGAGCTGTCACTACGCCATTTTCAGAACTTACTTGAAACAAACCAAACCAAAACTTTGATGAGTAGCTTTGTTTGAGCAAAACGAAGAAGAAAGATTACCATCAATCCAAAATAAATCATTGAATTGCAACGACTCGTTTAAGAAATACACTCAGAAGCATATGAAATTCCCATGCATAGGGTCACCGAGAGTTTCACAGCCACATTCGTAGCCGCCATAGCTCAGTTGGTTAGAGCGTGGGTCTAATAAGCCCAAGGTCGCAGGTTCGACCCCTGCTGGCGGCAAATCTTTTTGTTTTGTTTTACTTATTCTGAATAGTTTTCTAGCTTTTTACATCTTGTAAACATCTAAATCACCGTACTTCTCGTTTTTTCGTGGGTCCGAAAATGTTATAGACTGCAGCGAGCTGTCGCTACACCATTTTCAGAACTTGTTCCAACAAACCAAACCAAGACTTCCAGGAAATATAACATAGCTTCGTTTGAAAGAAAACGAAAGAGAAAGATTAACATAAATCCAAAAATAAATTATTGATTTGTCTTGACTTGTTTCAAAAATACAAATCTTTCGATGTAATTTTAATGTTTCTCAGTAGTTTTCTAGCTTTTTACATCATATAAACATCTAAATCACCGTACTTATTGGTTTTTCGTGGGTCTGCAAATACAAACTGCAGCGAGCTGTCACTACGCCATTTTCAGAACTTACTTGAAACAAACCAAACCAAAACTTTGATGAGTAGCTTTGTTTGATAGAAAACGACAGAGAAAGATTAACATCAATCCAAATTAAATCATTGATATGTAAAGACTAGTTTTAAAAATACAAATCTTTTTATTTTGTTTTAGTTATTCTGAATAGTTTTCTAGCTTTTTCTAAATCACCATACTTATTGGTTTTTCGTGGGTCTGCAAATACAAAATGCAGCGAGCTGTCACTACGCCATTTTCAGAACTTACTTGAAACAAACCAAACCAAAACTTTGATGAGTAGCTTTGTTTGAGAAAAACGAAGAAGAAAGATTACCATCAATCCAAAATAAATCATTGAATTGCAACGACTCGTTTAAGAAATACACTCAGAAGCATATGAAATTCCCATGCATAGGGTCACCGAGAGTTTCACAGCCACATTCGTAGCCGCCATAGCTCAGTTGGTTAGAGCGTGGGTCTAATAAGCCCAAGGTCGCAGGTTCGACCCCTGCTGGCGGCAAATCTTTTGGTTTTGTTTTACTTATTCTGAATAGTTTTCTAGCTTTTTACATCTTGTAAACATCTAAATCACCGTACTTCTCGTTTTTTCGTGGGTCCGAAAATGTTATAGACTGCAGCGAGCTGTCGCTACACCATTTTCAGAACTTGTTCCAACAAACCAAACCAAGACTTCCAGGAAATATAACATAGCTTCGTTTGAAAGAAAACGAAAGAGAAAGATTAACATAAATCCAAAATAAATTATTGATTTGTCTTGACTTGTTTCAAAAATACAAATCTTTCGATGTAACTTTAATGTTTCTCAGTAGTTTTCTAGCTTTTTACATCATATAAACATCTAAATCACCGTACTTATTGGTTTTTCGTGGGTCTGCAAATACAAACTGCAGCGAGCTGTCACTACGCCATTTTCAGAACTTACTTGAAACAAACCAAACCAAAACTTTGATGAGTAGCTTTGTTTGAGCAAAACGAAGAAGAAAGATTACCATCAATCCAAAATAAATCATTGAATTGCAACGACTCGTTTAAGAAATACACTCAGAAGCATATGAAATTCCCATGCATAGGGTCACCGAGAGTTTCACAGCCACATTCGTAGCCGCCATAGCTCAGTTGGTTAGAGCGTGGGTCTAATAAGCCCAAGGTCGCAGGTTCGACCCCTGCTGGCGGCAAATCTTTTTGTTTTGTTTTACTTATTCTGAATAGTTTTCTAGCTTTTTACATCTTGTAAACATCTAAATCACCGTACTTCTCGGTTTTTCGTGGGTCCGAAAATGTTATAGACTGCAGCGAGCTGTCGCTACACCATTTTCAGAACTTGTTCCAACAAACCAAACCAAGACTTCCAGGAAATATAACATAGCTTCGTTTGAAAGAAAACGAAAGAGAAAGATTAACATAAATCCAAAAATAAATTATTGATTTGTCTTGACTTGTTTCAAAAATACAAATCTTTCGATGTAATTTTAATGTTTCTCAGTAGTTTTCTAGCTTTTTACATCATATAAACATCTAAATCACCGTACTTATTGGTTTTTCGTGGGTCTGCAAATACAAACTGCAGCGAGCTGTCACTACGCCATTTTCAGAACTTACTTGAAACAAACCAAACCAAAACTTTGATGAGTAGCTTTGTTTGAGAAAAACGAAGAAGAAAGATTAACATCAATCCAAAATACATCATTGAATTGCAACGACTCGTTTTAGAAATACACTCAGAAGCATAGACAAGCTCTATACCACGCGGCCCGATGAAATTCCCATGCATTGGGTCACCGAGAGTTTCACAGCCACATTCGTAGCCGCCAGAGCTCAGTTGGTTAGAGCGTGGGTCTAATAAGCCCAAGGTCGCAGGTTCGACCCCTGCTGGCGGCAAATCTTTTTATTTTGTTTCAGTTATTCTGAATAGTTTTCTAGCTTTTTACATCATGTAAACATCTAAGCCACCGTACTTCTCGTTTTTTCGTGGGTCCGAAAATGTTATAGACTGCAGCGAGCTGTCGCTACACCATTTTCAGAACTTGTTCCAACAAACCAAACCAAGACTTCCAGGAAATATAACATAGCTTCGTTTGAAAGAAAACGAAAGAGAAAGATTAACATAAATCCAAAAATAAATTATTGATTTGTCTTGACTTGTTTCAAAAATACAAATCTTTCGATGTAATTTTAATGTTTCTCAGTAGTTTTCTAGCTTTTTACATCATATAAACATCTAAATCACCGTACTTATTGGTTTTTCGTGGGTCTGCAAATACAAACTGCAGCGAGCTGTCACTACGCCATTTTCAGAACTTACTTGAAACAAACCAAACCAAAACTTTGATGAGTAGCTTTGTTTGATAGAAAACGACAGAGAAAGATTAACATCAATCCAAATTAAATCATTGATTTGTAAAGACTAGTTTTAAAAATACAAATCTTTTTATTTTGTTTTAGTTATTCTGAATAGTTTTCTAGCTTTTTCTAAATCACCATACTTATTGGTTTTTCGTGGGTCTGCAAACACAAACTGCAGCGAGCTGTCACTACGCCATTTTCAGAACTTACTTGAAACAAACCAAACCAAAACTTTGATGAGTAGCTTTGTTTGAGAAAAACGAAGAAGAAAGATTACCATCAATCCAAAATAAATCATTGAATTGCAACGACTCGTTTAAGAAATACACTCAGAAGCATATGAAATTCCCATGCATAGGGTCACCGAGAGTTTCACAGCCACACTCGTAGCCGCCATAGCTCAGTTGGTTAGAGCGTGGGTCTAATAAGCCCAAGGTCGCAGGTTCGACCCCTGCTGGCGGCAAATCTTTTGGTTTTGTTTTACTTATTCTGAATAGTTTTCTAGCTTTTTACATCTTGTAAACATCTAAATCACCGTACTTCTCGTTTTTTCGTGGGTCCGAAAATGTTATAGACTGCAGCGAGCTGTCGCTACACCATTTTCAGAACTTGTTCCAACAAACCAAACCAAGACTTCCAGGAAATATAACATAGCTTCGTTTGAAAGAAAACGAAAGAGAAAGATTAACATAAATCCAAAATAAATTATTGATTTGTCTTGACTTGTTTCAAAAATACAAATCTTTCGATGCAATTTTAATGTTTCTCAGTAGTTTTCTAGCTTTTTACATCATATAAGACGGTTCCAACTAAATTTTTTTCAAAATTCAAAGTAATTCACGGAATTCTGTCAATCTGTGAACGGGAACTTTTTCTTGCGCCTTGCGGTCGAAATGACACAATTTTAGTTTTCTTGTCAACGCGATGTTGGCATTTGACAATGAGGTTCAGATTCTTTTGGCAAATGCTAAGTGATTGGAGTTCTCTTGTCTCTTGTCACCCAAAGGGATCATCTTTACCATTTGCCATTTGCACTGATTCATTTTGACACGTGCCAAACCGTTGAGGGGATTCGAACCCTTGGCCGTTGGGCCAAAAGCAAGAGCACTACCACTACACTAAGGGAGCACCCGCATTTGAAAAGAAAGGACCGCGCTATATACAACAACGCCGCAATTGATTCTGTTAATGTTGTCACACATATGAGTGTATTAAAAGGGATGAGTTTATTAAAAAAACAATTTGAATAAATAATAAACGTGAAATTTAATTAAACGTTCACATCAAAAAAAACATTTCAGCTAGTTAAAAGCCAGTAGCAACTTTTTGCCCAACATCGCAGGTTTAAGTGTTTACAATATTCCCTTTTCCGCTTCTCGTTTTTCTTTCAAAGATTCGCACCCATAATTCGATAATCTATCCTCATTCCGTTATGAATATGACCGCCCCGATGTGTGTGTACGAACTGTTCGCGCTCTTGAACGTAGCCCGCTTAGTATAGTGACAAGCGTCTCACTTTTGGTGTGAAGGGGTCAGGTTCGATTCCCGCATGAGGCAAAACCTTGTTGACACGTGTCAAGAAAGAGGATAGTTCTTGGCAATTGTCAGTGTTGAGCAGTGATAATATCACTTGCCAGGTGTTGATCAGTGATAGTATCACTTGGCAGACGTCAATATCTATGTTGGCGCTTGTCATTTGGGTTGGCTCTAATATTTCCCAGATACATCAGCAACTTTGACAAGATAATGGTTTACTTGTCACACCCACTCCGTTGACAACATTTTGGTTAAAAAACAGGAATTTTGAAAAAATTTAGTTGGACCCGTCTTATATAAACATCTAAATCACCGTACTTATTGGTGTTTCGTGGGTCTGCAAATACAAACTGCAGCGAGCTGTCACTACGCCATTTTCAGAACTTACTTGAAACAAACCAAACCAAAACTTTGATGAGTAGCTTTGTTTGAGAAAAACGAAGAAGAAAGATTAACATCAATCCAAAATAAACCATTGAATTGCAACGACTCGTTTTAGAAATACACTCAGAAGCATAGACAAGCTCTATACCACGCGGCCCGATGAAATTCCCATGCATAGGGTCACCGAGAGTTTCAAAGCCACATTCGTAGCCGCCATAGCTCAGTTGGTTAGAGCGTGGGTCTAATAAGCCCAAGGTCGCAGGTTCGACCCCTGCTGGCGGCAAACCTTTTTGTTTTGTTTTAGTTATTCTGAATAGTTTTCTAGCTTTTTACATCATGTAAACATCTAAATCACCGTACTTCTCGGTTTTTCGTGGGTCTGAAAATGTTATAGACTGCAGCGAGCTGTCGCTACACCATTTTCAGAACTTGTTTGCAACAAACCAAACCAAGACTTCCAGGAAATATAACATAGCTTCGTTTGAAAGAAAACGAAAGAGAAAGATTAACATCAATCCAAAATTAATTATTGATTTGTCTTGACTTGTTTCAAAAATACAAATCTTTCAATGTAACTTTAATGTTTCTCAGTAGTTTTCTAGCTTTTTACATCATATAAACATCTAAATCACCGTACTTATTGGTTTTTCGTGGGTCTGCAAATACAAACTGCAGCGAGCTGTCACTACGCCATTTTCAGAACTTACTTGAAACAAACCAAACCAAAACTTTGATGAGTAGCTTTGTTTGAGAAAAACGAAGAAGAAAGATTACCATCAATCCAAAATAAATCATTGAATTGCAACGACTCGTTTAAGAAATACACTCAGAAGCATATGAAATTCCCATGCATAGGGTCACCGAGAGTTTCACAGCCACATTCGTAGCCGCCATAGCTCAGTTGGTTAGAGCGTGGGTCTAATAAGCCCAAGGTCGCAGGTTCGACCCCTGCTGGCGGCAAATCTTTTTGTTTTGTTTTACTTATTCTGAATAGTTTTCTAGCTTTTTACATCTTGTAAACATCTAAATCACCGTACTTCTCGTTTTTTCGTGGGTCCGAAAATGTTATAGACTGCAGCGAGCTGTCGCTACACCATTTTCAGAACTTGTTCCAACAAACCAAACCAAGACTTCCAGGAAATATAACATAGCTTCGTTTGAAAGAAAACGAAAGAGAAAGATTAACATAAATCCAAAATAAATTATTGATTTGTCTTGACTTGTTTCAAAAATACAAATCTTTCGATGTAATTTTAATGTTTCTCAGTAGTTTTCTAGCTTTTTACATCATATAAACATCTAAATCACCGTACTTATTGGTTTTTCGTGGGTCTGCAAATACAAACTGCAGCGAGCTGTCACTACGCCATTTTCAGAACTTACTTGAAACAAACCAAACCAAAACTTTGATGAGTAGCTTTGTTTGAGAAAAACGAAGAAGAAAGATTAACATCAATCCAAAATAAACCATTGAATTGCAACGACTCGTTTTAGAAATACACTCAGAAGCATAGACAAGCTCTATACCACGCGGCCCGATGAAATTCCCATGCATAGGGTCACCGAGAGTTTCAAAGCCACATTCGTAGCCGCCATAGCTCAGTTGGTTAGAGCGTGGGTCTAATAAGCCCAAGGTCGCAGGTTCGACCCCTGCTGGCGGCAAACCTTTTTGTTTTGTTTTAGTTATTCTGAATAGTTTTCTAGCTTTTTACATCATGTAAACATCTAAATCACCGTACTTCTCGGTTTTTCGTGGGTCTGAAAATGTTATAGACTGCAGCGAGCTGTCGCTACACCATTTTCAGAACTTGTTTGCAACAAACCAAACCAAGACTTCCAGGAAATATAACATAGCTTCGTTTGAAAGAAAACGAAAGAGAAAGATTAACATCAATCCAAAATTAATTATTGATTTGTCTTGACTTGTTTCAAAAATACAAATCTTTCAATGTAACTTTAATGTTTCTCAGTAGTTTTCTAGCTTTTTACATCATATAAACATCTAAATCACCGTACTTATTGGTTTTTCGTGGGTCTGCAAATACAAACTGCAGCGAGCTGTCACTACGCCATTTTCAGAACTTACTTGAAACAAACCAAACCAAAACTTTGATGAGTAGCTTTGTTTGAGAAAAACGAAGAAGAAAGATTACCATCAATCCAAAATAAATCATTGAATTGCAACGACTCGTTTAAGAAATACACTCAGAAGCATATGAAATTCCCATGCATAGGGTCACCGAGAGTTTCACAGCCACATTCGTAGCCGCCATAGCTCAGTTGGTTAGAGCGTGGGTCTAATAAGCCCAAGGTCGCAGGTTCGACCCCTGCTGGCGGCAAATCTTTTTGTTTTGTTTTACTTATTCTGAATAGTTTTCTAGCTTTTTACATCTTGTAAACATCTAAATCACCGTACTTCTCGTTTTTTCGTGGGTCCGAAAATGTTATAGACTGCAGCGAGCTGTCGCTACACCATTTTCAGAACTTGTTCCAACAAACCAAACCAAGACTTCCAGGAAATATAACATAGCTTCGTTTGAAAGAAAACGAAAGAGAAAGATTAACATAAATCCAAAATAAATTATTGATTTGTCTTGACTTGTTTCAAAAATACAAATCTTTCGATGTAATTTTAATGTTTCTCAGTAGTTTTCTAGCTTTTTACATCATATAAACATCTAAATCACCGTACTTATTGGTTTTTCGTGGGTCTGCAAATACAAACTGCAGCGAGCTGTCACTACGCCATTTTCAGAACTTACTTGAAACAAACCAAACCAAAACTTTGATGAGTAGCTTTGTTTGAGAAAAACGAAGAAGAAAGATTACCATCAATCCAAAATAAATCATTGAATTGCAACGACTCGTTTAAGAAATACACTCAGAAGCATATGAAATTCCCATGCATAGGGTCACCGAGAGTTTCACAGCCACATTCGTAGCCGCCATAGCTCAGTTGGTTAGAGCGTGGGTCTAATAAGCCCAAGGTCGCAGGTTCGACCCCTGCTGGCGGCAAATCTTTTTATTTTGTTTCAGTTATTCTGAATAGTTTTCTAGCTTTTTACATCATGTAAACATCTAAATAACCGTACTTATTGGTTTTTCGTGGGTCTGCAAATGTTAAAGACTACAGCGAGCTTCCACTACACCATTTTCAGAATTTACCTGAAACAAACCGAACCAAAACTTTGATGAAATGAAACATAGCCTTGTTTGAGAAAAACGGAGGAGAAAGATTAACAGCAATCCAAAATAAATCATTTAGTTGCAATGACTCGTTTTAGAACTACACTCAGAAGCATAGACAAGCTCTATATCACGCGGCCGAATGAAATTTTCCATGCAGAGTGTCACCGAGAGTTTCACAGCCACATTCGTAGCCGCCATAGCTCAGTTGGTTAGAGCGTGGGTCTAATAAGCCCAAGGTCGCAGGTTCGACCCCTGCTGGCGGCAAATCTTTTTACTTTGTTTCAGTTATTCTGAATAGTTTTCTAGCTTTTTACATCATGTAAACATCTAAATAACCGTACTTATTGGTTTTTCGTGGGTCTGCAAATGTTAAAGACTGCAGCGAGCTTTCACTACACCATTTTCAGAATTTACCGGAAACAAACCAAACCAAAACTTTGATGAAATGAAACATAGCCTTGTTTGAGAAAAACGGAGGAGAAAGATTAACATCAATCCAAAATAAATCATTTAGTTGCAACGACTCGTTTTAGAAATACACTCAGAAGCATAGACAAGCTCTATATCACGCGGCCGAATGAAATTCCCATGCAGAGTGTCACCGAGAATTTCACAGCCACGTGCGTAGCCGCCATAGCTCAGTTGGTTAGAGCGTGGGTCTAATAAGCCCAAGGTCGCAGGTTCGACCCCTGCTGGCGGCAAATCTTTTTATTTTGTTTCAGTTATTCTGACATATTTGTTCCGCCGTATTCTTCTTACTGGAGAAATTCCCCAACTTTGGAAAACTGGAATAATTCGCCCGGTATTCAAGAAAGGGTCTCGTTCGTCTGTATCTAATTACAGACCTGTCACTCTTACTTCTTCTATTTCCAAAGTTATGGAGAGATTGCTCTGTAAACCTATTCTCACATATCTCTTGGGAAACAAGTTAATTTCGGCTCAACAACATGGTTTTCTCGCTAAGAGAAGTACCACCACATCACTTCTATCGGTTATTCCTCAATGGCAAAAAGAAATAGATTCTGGTAACTTTGTCTCTGCAAGCTTTATTGATTTTGCACGTGCATTTGATACAATCTCGCACGATTTGCTCATTATCAAACTACAAGGTTATGGAATTAGTGGCTGCCTTTTGAAATTTTTCACAAGTTTCATCAAAAACCGAACTCAATCTGTTATAATCGGGGGCAAAACTTCTAGTTCGTTCCCTACTTGTTCTGGCGTTGCTCAAGGCACTGTACTTGGGCCAATTCTCTTCATTCTGTACATTAATGATATTACTGATAATCTTCCAGATGGTGTACAATGTTCACTTTATGCTGATGATAGCAAACTATTTTCTATCAATGATCCATGTGTTCTGCAAAGGGGGTTGAATTCAATTTTTGATTGGGCTCAAACTTGGGAAATGAATATCAATTCATCCAAAACAAAAACAATGAAATTCGGTCGAAAGCATCCCGATTTCACTTTCACCATGAATGGAGAGCCACTCGAAGAAGTCACAGAATTCAAGGATCTTGGTATAATTTATGATAATTCTCTCTCGTTTAGCAAACACATATCTTCTATTTCCAGCAGGGCTAGATCAAAATCTAACTTCATTTTGAAATCTTTCGCGACCAAAACTCCTGCCCTTCTTTTTCAACTATTTAAAACGTATGTCAGACCTATACTCGAGTTTTCATGTGAAGTGTGGGATCCCACTCTTCTAACTTTGATTAAGGAAATAGAAACGGTACAGCGACAATTCACGAAAAGGATCTACAATAGAGTTGGGCTAACCGACATTTCGTATGAAGATCGATTGGCAGCACTAGAAACAACCACCCTGGAGAAGAGAAGACAGGCGGCAGGGCTGAGTTTCATATATAAAATGGTTCTGAGGGAAGTTGACCTACAATTTAACGAGTTTTTCCAACGTTCACTCAGAACAGAACGGTCTCGTAATCATTCATATTTTATTTTGTTTCCACGTTCTAATTTAGAAGTATTCAAAAGTTCGTTCATGGTTCGATACATAAACAAGTGGAATCAATTGCCACCACAATTTTTCAGTAGCATAAACTCCTCATCTTTTCGCCAAAAGGTGCTCAAGCACCCTATCTGAACATTTTTTGAAGTTTCATTTGTTTCCAATCAGTGAATTCAATTACATCTCAGCCTTTCTCAATTTGGTAATTACAGTGTACCTCAAGCCCAAGTCCAAGTTCCTGTCCGAGTTGCTAGCCCCAGTTCATGCTCAAGCCCAAGGCCTCGCTCAACTTCAATCTCAGGCCTTCACTCGACGTCCATCTCATAACCCGGGTGGTCTTTTCTTTAGAAGTTCTGTACGGCTCTCTGTTCTCTCCTCTCTCTCTCTCTAATGACAGCTTTTGCATTATAGTGCTATGTGAAACGTGACCCGATTTCGCCTTGTCCGGCACTTTCTTCAGCAGTCTTTACATTTTCATTCCCACTACCTCTCTCATTTTTAAATAGGTTTTTCGGCCTCAAAAACCCCAACAAACATATCGTTTCATTCTTCACCTCTTCGGTAGCGCATCCAGTAAACACTTTGTAACATGGAGCCCACCTGGTCGTGTTCTTGCCGCTATCACACACATGTTTGTCAGACTCAACTAACTGTAATCAACAAATGATCATGTAGCACCAACAAAATATATACCCCCTCAAACTATCTGACTATCTTCTAGTTCTAGGTTAATGAAACAATACAACTGAACAAATATAAAATAAAATCTAACTTAACTTCCTTTAGCCCTAGCCCCCTGACCCCCCTCCGAGTCGCTTAAGGCAGCAAAGTGTGGTACAGGTTTAGTCATGTATCAGGTGTGGCTCAATGTCTACACGAACTAACTGGTGTGATTTAACGAAACTACCACTTTTATCTTATATCTTATTATACTCCCTAATCATAAATCTATATCTCTTATTACAATATATTTTTTCTTTTCTTATAAGAACAATTCTGTGCCGGACATTACGAAATAGTCTCAATCCCTCATTTTCATCCTCTCAACCATTGTTATTCGTATGAATGAACGGCCCATTATTGTAGTTTGATCCCAAACTTCTGACTTTCATTGAAATTACGCCGTAGACTTTTGGCACCATTTTGCTAAAGTAGTGAAATTTTTACATCACGTAGGCTTTCATATTTATGAGTATAAACTATTTTTTGCTGAGTTATATGTGCTAGAAATTATGGTGAGTGTTTGAGTAGATTTGGGTCTTTTCCTCGCGTTTTGATGTTCAACGTTTCACCAGTTGTAGTATGTTTCTTAATGTCTTAGGTTTTAGTCACTCTTACTATTTGCAACTTTCAGTAATTTTCTTAGCATTATCAGATTTCATGTCTAAATGTTGTGTTAGTTTGTTTTTCTTTTCCCTCTTTTCTAAAGTTCATGTAGTTAGGTCATTTTTGATTGAAGTCGGTTCTCATGCATATGAACAAATGAATTATTATTATTATTGAATAGTTTTCTAGCTTTTTACATCATGTAAACATCTAAATAACCGTACTTATTGGTTTTTCGTGGGTCTGCAAATGTTAAAGATTGCAGCGAGCTTTCACTACACCATTTTCAGAATTTACCTGAAACAAACCAAACCAAAACTTTGATGAAATGAAACATAGCCTTGTTTGAGAAAAACGGAGGAGAAAGATTAACATCAATCCAAAATAAATCATTTAGTTGCAACGACTCGTTTTAGAAATACACTCAGAAGCATAGACAAGCTCTATATCACGCGGCCGAATGAAATTCCCATGCAGAGTGTCACCGAGAGTTTCACAGCCACATTCGTAGCCGCCATAGCTCAGTTGGTTAGAGCGTGGGTCTAATAAGCCCAAGGTCGCAGGTTCGACCCCTGCTGGCGGCAAAGCTTTTTATTTTGTTTCAGTTATTCTGAATAGTTTTCTAGCTTTTTACATCATGTAAACATCTAAATAACCTTACTTATTGGTTTTTCGTGGGTCTGCAAATGTTAAAGGGACCGTACCTCTATAATGTGCGATGTAAGTAATTTTTGAAAAATGAAAAAGTTATTTATTCAGTTTTGAGATGAAGGTTTTACACGTTACATACAAAAGGTGCAAAAAACCACACTATTACAAAGCAGAATAGAAGCCAAAAGAATTTGGGTAACTGTAATGCAGCGATCATTAATCTCTCACTGCTTTGTTGTTCGCATGATATCTACAAATTTTTCTTTACTGCTCTGATTGCGGTAATTTTGGTCATGTTTTGAATATGTTTTTGTATTTTTATAGACAATTTGAAAATTTTGTACGTAGGTGAACTCGGCGGTGTATGTACGTGCGCGTGGTCGCGCCGCATTTTTGAGAACACGGAGCAAGATAGGAAGTTGACACCTAGATCAATGATTGTGGTTTTTTAGTGTTAACAATATCGACTGATCAGCTCGAACCTCCAAATTAAAGAGGAACGGTCCCTTTAAAGACTGCAGCGAGCTTTCACTACACCATTTTCAGAATTTACCGGAAACAAACCAAACCAAAACTTTGATGAAATGAAACATAGCCTTGTTTGAGAAAAACGGAGGAGAAAGATTAACATCAATCCAAAATAAATCATTTAGTTGCAACGACTCGTTTTAGAAATACACTCAGAAGCATAGACAAGCTCTATATCACGCGGCCGAATGAAATTCCCATGCAGAGTGTCACCGAGAGTTTCACAGCCACATTCGTAGCCGCCATAGCTCAGTTGGTTAGAGCGTGGGTCTAATAAGCCCAAGGTCGCAGGTTCGACCCCTGCTGGCGGCAAATCTTTTTATTTTGTTTCAGTTATTCTGAATAGTTTTCTAGCTTTTTACATCATGTAAACATCTAAATAACCGTACTTATTGGTTTTTCGTGGGTCTGCAAATGTTAAAGACTGCATCGAGCTTTCACTACACCATTTTCAGAATTTACCTGAAACAAACCAAACCAAAACTTTGATGAAATGAAACATAGCCTTGTTTGAGAAAAACGGAGGAGAAAGATTAACATCAATCCAAAATAAATCATTTAGTTGCAACGACTCGTTTTAGAAATACACTCAGAAGCATAGACAAGCTCTATATCACGCGGCCGAATGAAATTCCCATGCAGAGTGTCACCGAGAGTTTCACAGCCACATTCGTAGCCGCCATAGCTCAGTTGGTTAGAGCGTGGGTCTAATAAGCCCAAGGTCGCAGGTTCGACCCCTGCTGGCGGCAAATCTTTTTATTTTGTTTCAGTTATTCTGAATAGTTTTCTAGCTTTTTACATCATGTAAACATCTAAATAACCGTACTTATTGGTTTTTCGTGGGTCTGCAAATGTTAAAGACTGCATCGAGCTTTCACTACACCATTTTCAGAATTTACCTGAAACAAACCAAACCAAAACTTTGATGAAATGAAACATAGCCTTGTTTGAGAAAAACGGAGGAGAAAGATTAACATCAATCCAAAATAAATCATTTAGTTGCAACGACTCGTTTTAGAAATACACTCAGAAGCATAGACAAGCTCTATATCACGCGGCCGAATGAAATTCCCATGCAGAGTGTCACCGAGAGTTTCACAGCCACATTCGTAGCCGCCATAGCTCAGTTGGTTAGAGCGTGGGTCTAATAAGCCCAAGGTCGCAGTTTCGACCCCTGCTGGCGGCAAATCTTTTTATTTTGTTTCAGTTATTCTGAATAGTTTTCTAGCTTTTTACATCATGTCAACATCTAAATAACCGTACTTATTGGTTTTTCGTGAGTCTGCAAATGTTAAAGACTGCAGCGAGCTTTCACTACACCATTTTCAGAATTTACCTGAAACAAACCAAACCAAAACTTTGATGAAATGAAACATAGCCTTGTTTGAGAAAAACGGAGGAGAAAGATTAACATCAATCCAAAATAAATCATTTAGTTGCAACGACTCGTTTTAGAAATACACTCAGAAGCATAGACAAGCTCTATATCACGCGGCCGAATGAAATTCCCATGCAGAGTGTCACCGAGAGTTTCACAGCCACATTCGTAGCCGCCATAGCTCAGTTGGTTAGAGCGGGGGTCTAATAAGCCCAAGGTCGCAGGTTCGACCCCTGCTGGCGGCAAATCTTTTTATTTTGTTTCAGTTATTCTGAATAGTTTTCTAGCTTTTTACATCATGTAAACATCTAAATAACCGTACTTATTGGTTTTTCGTGGGTCTGCAAATGTTAAAGACTGCAGCGAGCTTTCACTACACCATTTTCAGAATTTACCTGAAACAAACCAAACCAAAACTTTGATGAAATGAAACATAGCCTTGTTTGAGAAAAACGGAGGAGAAAGATTAACATCAATCCAAAATAAATCATTTAGTTGCAACGACTCGTTTTAGAAATACACTCAGAAGCATAGACAAGCTCTATATCACGCGGCCGAATGAAATTCCCATGCAGAGTGTCACCGAGAGTTTCACAGCCACATTCGTAGCCGCCATAGCTCAGTTGGTTAGAGCGGGGGTCTAATAAGCCCAAGGTCGCAGGTTCGACCCCTGCTGGCGGCAAATCTTTTTATTTTGTTTCAGTTATTCTGAATAGTTTTCTAGCTTTTTACATCATGTAAACATCTAAATAACCGTACTTATTGGTTTTTCGTGGGTCTGCAAATGTTAAAGACTGCATCGAGCTTTCACTACACCATTTTCAGAATTTACCTGAAACAAACCAAACCAAAACTTTGATGAAATGAAACATAGCCTTGTTTGAGAAAAACGGAGGAGAAAGATTAACATCAATCCAAAATAAATCATTTAGTTGCACTCAGAAGCATAGACAAGCTCTATATCACGCGGCCGAATGAAATTCCCATGCAGAGTGTCACCGAGAGTTTCACAGCCACATTCGTAGCCGCCATAGCTCAGTTGGTTAGAGCGTGGGTCTAATAAGCCCAAGGTCGCAGGTTCGACCCCTGCTGGCGGCAAATCTTTTTATTTTGTTTCAGTTATTCTGAATAGTTTTCTAGCTTTTTACATCATGTAAACATCTAAATAACCGTACTTATTGGTTTTTCGTGGGTCTGCAAATGTTAAAGACTGCAGCGAGCTTTCACTACACCATTTTCAGAATTTACCTGAAACAAACCAAACCAAAACTTTGATGAAATGAAACATAGCCTTGTTTGAGAAAAACGGAGGAGAAAGATTAACATCAATCCAAAATAAATCATTTAGTTGCAACGACTCGTTTTAGAAATACACTCAGAAGCATAGACAAGCTCTATATCACGCGGCCGAATGAAATTCCCATGCAGAGTGTCACCGAGAGTTTCACAGCCACATTCGTAGCCGCCATAGCTCAGTTGGTTAGAGCGGGGGTCTAATAAGCCCAAGGTCGCAGGTTCGACCCCTGCTGGCGGCAAATCTTTTTATTTTGTTTCAGTTATTCGGAATAGTTTTCTAGCTTTTTACATCATGTAAACATCTAAATAACCGTACTTATTGGTTTTTCGTGGGTCTGCAAATGTTAAAGACTGCAGCGAGCTTTCACTACACCATTTTCAGAATTTACCTGAAACAAACCAAACCGAAACTTTGATGAAATGAAACATAGCCTTGTTTGAGAAAAACGGAGGAGAAAGATTAACAGCAATCCAAAATAAATCATTTAGTTGCAACGACTCGTTTTAGAAATACACTCAGAAGCATAGACAAGCTCTATATCACGCGGCCGAATGAAATTCCCATGCAGAGTGTCCCACTAACTCTCTCCCACCACCGAACAACAGAGGCCCTGCTCCCATGGGAACGCGTGTTTTCACTCCATCCATCACCAAAACCGCTGCGGCTACTTCTGCACCTAGTTCGCAACCTACTGGCAACCTTCTGACTCCAGCGTTCACCTCGTCCAAACCCAGTCATTCAAGATCCCGTTCTCTCAATGCCACGCCTTTTCCAACCAGATCACAAGATAAAGAGGAGTTGATTATTGGTGATGTTTTTGGTGCTACCAACCCTCCAACTAATAGCCAAACTACAGACGAAACTACATCTCGTGAAGAAACTGCTATGGATGACACCTCACCTGAGATTGTGGCATAGGATCAGACTACAACGCCCGTTCAATTTAGTAAATTTGCTTGTTTTCTAATTAATTCTCGTTCTATAGTAGTCTCTCTTCGTTGCCCTGTTTCCAAGATCCCCACACTACGTGTCCATTCAGGTATCCGGGTTGATGGACGTGAAGGAAAACCCGGGCCACGCGCGACTGGGAATCGCTGGTCCGTATTCCCAACAGGAATGCATGTTTCACAAGCAGTTCTCTCCCCCCTCCCTCCAAGAAGTTACTCGCATGTCACTGGATCAATGCCATAAGAGCATTCGATAGTCCACCATGAAGTCTTCTATGAAGGAAAGGGACCAATACCTCAGAAGAAGCTGCTACTACAAAGATCTGTGATATGTATGATGATCACCGCCTCGAAACGAAGCGAAGTGAATGAATAAATATGTAAAAATATGTGAATATAGTAAATAAACTGTCTTGTTTAAATCATTTATTGTCCTCCTCTCCTCTTCTTGTTTGTATGACTGGAACGTGGTTAAAATGTGATAATTTGCCCGATGCCTCACTTTCTCTTAACAATGTGTATTCTGTTTATCGTTGTGATCGTGAAGACGATATTCCTGGTGGTGGAGTCACCATGCTCGTTTGTTCTACTTTCTCACACTCTTTCTCATTCAGTCGCAGTTTCTCGCACTATATACAGTTGGTAGGCATTCAATTTCATAGTCCTAACATCCTTGTCATTACATGTTACCGTAGTCCCTCCGCATCTCTCCAAGCGCTTAGCGCAATGCTAACATTTTTAGCTGATGTGTATATGAATGCTACTTATCCTGTGATTCTGGTTGGTGATCTCAATTTTCCGGGTATAAATTGGTTTACATCTTCTATTTTTCCTATGCGAACATCTCCGAGCTCTCGGGAATTTCTTAATTTTTGTGTCTCACATAACTTGCACCAGCATGTGTGCTCTGCCACTCATTGTGACAATATTATTGATCTTGTTTTATCTTCCGACCAGTCCATTATTTCTGATGTGTGTGTTCTTTCACCTTTCTCAACCTCTGATCATTGTTCTGTGCGTTTCGATTTGGCTCTCAACCTGCCATCTGTTTCTGAACCTCTTTCTTATCTCAACTTTGCCAGTGGGAATTATGACCAGATCTGCACGCATTTATTGGATATCAATTGGAAAGTTGTTTTCGACTCATACTCAACTGTTGATGAATGCTATCAGTACTTCACCGACTACTGTAATGGGCTTATTACCCAATTTGTTCTTAGAATGACTAGTAAACAAGCTGAACGGAAACTTCCTCAATCAATCACCACGTTGCAAGAGAGAGTCAAAAGATTATTCGATATGCGTCACAGATGTATCGCTAAGTATTGCAAGGCCTTCCGATATCTGAAACGTTGGTTAGATCGTATTCGCCTCATTGAAGAAGAGAAAATATCCTCTTCAAAAAAATTAAACGTTTCTATAAGTATTGCAATAGTCGTCTGAAATCAACTGGAAAAATTGGAACGGTCAAAGATATTCATGGAGATGTTATTGTATCTGATCAAGAAAAGTCGAATGAATTTGCTAGGTATTTTGAATCCGTATATAAGAAGCCCTATGGTCATCAACAAGCATTTCCGACCCGAACTACTGCGATTCTGAACTATATTGAAATTAATAGTGAAACCACCTATCGAGCTTTATTGAAATTGCCTTTGCGAGTTTCAACTTCTCCGGACAGCCTTCCCTATTACTTTCTGGAAAAGTGCGCGATTGCACTCACTAGTCCACTAACGTACTTATTTCGCCGAATTCTGTTAACTGGAGAAGTACCGAATCTCTGGAAAACCGCTATCGTTCGTCCAATATTCAAGAAAGGCACCCGATCGAATCCATCCAACTATCGACCAATTTCTCTAACCTCGGGAATTTCAAAAGTTATGGAAAGAATTGTTTGTAAACCCCTACTCACATAATTGCTTGAAAACAATCTCATCTCCTCCGCCCAACATGGTTTTCTTGCACGTAAAAGTACAACATCCGCTCTACTATCAACTGTTCCAAGGTGGCAAAAAGAGATTGATTCGGGTAATTTTGTGTCTGCGTGTTTTATTGATTTCTCTCGTGCCTTTGATTCTATCTCGCATGATTTGCTATTGACCAAACTACAATCTTATGGCATCTCCGGCTGCCTTCTCAATTTCCTCAAAAATCTAATTCGCAATCGCACTCAATCTGTTGTGGTCAACGGCAAACTCTCCAATTCTTTTCCTTGTTCATCTGGTGTTGCACAAGGAACAGTTCTCGGTCCTATTCTGTTCATTCTATACATTAATGATATTTCGGATAACTTACCTTCAGGAGTACATTGTCAAATGTACGCAGATGATAGCAAAATTTACACCATTAACTCACCTCAATCTCTCCAAGACGGCATTAATGCCATCTCTCTTTGGTCCAAAACTTGGCAAATGGATGTAAATATTAGTAAAACGAAAGTTATGTGCATTGGAAATCGTCACCCAGCACACGATTTCTATCTTGATGGCAACAAGTTGGAGAACGTGGTTGAATTCAAGGATTTGGGTATTGTTTACAATCAAAAACTTTCTTTCTCGAACCAAATTTCCTCTGTAGTCAGCCGTTGCCGCGCAAAATCAAACTACATTTTGAAATCTTTCGCCACCAAAAATCCGGCACTACTGTTCAAATTGTTCTGTACATATGTTAGGCCAATTATTGAGTACTCATGTGAAGTATGGGACCCCATACTTTTAAATATGATTAAGGAATTGGAATCTGTGCAGAGAACGTTTACGAAGAGAGTTTTCAATCGAGTTGGAATGACAGAAATGTCATACGAAGAACGTCTGTCTGCGTTGGAAACAAGCACGTTGCAACAGAGAAGAACCGCTGCTGGTCTCGCTTTCATGTACAAGATGGCAATAGGTGAGGTTGATTTAGACTTCGCCGCTTTTTTCACGCGTTCTCATCGTTCTAACCAATCACGTAATCATTCCTATTTTGTCCTAGTACCGCGCACAAATCACGAATTCTTCAAACAATCGTTCTTTCTGCGTTATATCCACATTTGGAACCAAATACCAGCCAAGACATTTCTCAGTATAAATTCGGCATCTTTTCGTCAAAAAACTATGAAGTATTTGTCTAATCATAATTTCAGAATCTAATATTCAAAACATCTTTTCTAATGCGTTCATCAAAAACAATGTTTGTGCTTTCTCGACCGTTCCTGAGGAATTGTGAGGTTTGTCTCACAATGAACCATATCTGCCAAACTACAGGTAAAACCACATACAATATTGATTTTCAATTCACATTCTCAACATTTCTATACATTGAACGCTGAATTTGCGTGTAATCCTTCGGCCAAATTCGATAATAGCAATCTTCTCTTGTCTAATTTCAGTATTCCAGGTGGCTCAACAACCCAATAGTCAGATTTAAACTTGTAAATGTGTTATATGTATTTATAGTAATGTCATTGCCCTAACTCTAGTTCGTAATCTGTAGTCTGTAATATGTAGTATGTAGTATGCTATTGTTGATGATGTATTACACGTATCTGGTTATAGTAGGCGTAGGTTGAGATGTTATCAATAGGATTGTCTAATTTTTATTTATTTCGGTAGTCCTGAAGTTGAGCCCACATTTATCGATATTGTTATCGTATCTTCTCTGCGGTCTTCAACTCATTATATGTTTCCATCTATTTCCATTCCGGTCTGATTTAATGCTCAATTTTTCTCCTTTTTTTCTGCTTTTCTCCTGTGCCTCTTCTTTCGTTCTATATCCTGTCAAGACAACGACCATCTGTGCCCTCGTAGCTTATAGGGGAAGGTTAGTGGTCTGCACCTTTTGCAGCCAGCCTAGGTCCAGTCAGGGCCTAGATCACGTCTACCAGCCACAAGTCCACCTCCAGCCTGCTCCAGCTGTCCGATCCCATGAGAGTCTCGCCAGCTCTCGCCACCCCCGCCTGGCCCATCCTAGACAGCTACGGGCCTGCACATTCCTGAATCAGTTTTTCTCCTTTCTGTACATGTTTATCCTTTTTCTTGAATCAACATCCCCGATACTCATTAGCCATTGAAATTGTCTGTCAAATAACGGGTTGATAAATTATTATTATTATTATTATTACCGAGAGTTTCACAGCCACGTTCGTAGCCGCCATAGCTCAGTTGGTTAGAGCGTGGGTCTAATAAGCCCAAGGTCGCAGGTTCGACCCCTGCTGGCGGCAAATCTTTTTATTTTGTTTCAGTTATTCTGAATAGTTTTCTAGCTTTTTACATCATGTAAACATCTAAATAACCGTACTTATTGGTTTTTCGTGGGTCTGCAAATGTTTTTCGTGGGTCTGCAAATGTTCATTCCACCCTTTGCCTCGGTCGTGTGAGGTGACCCCTCCCGATTGATTATTATGCCATCGCCTCGTCCAAAAATGGTACCACTTCGAACCCATTTTTCCACCATTTTGAGTGAAATCAAAACACTCAACTCCAAACTCGACAATCTCACCCAATCTCTACCCACTATTATTCAATCCGAACTCCACCGTTTCAACGATCGTCGATGTCTCACTATTTATGGTCTACCAGAGGACTCAACAACAAAGAAAAAGGTGAATTCAATATTTAATTTGGTCTCCATCACGTCTTCAAATGTTTCTATCCTCCACCGTTTGGGTAAATCTCGTCAAGATGGTTTACCTCGCCCGCTCAAAGTTTCTATCAAAGATGGTATTCCGTTTCCTCGTCTCATTGATCTTTCTACTGCGATGAAATCTGAAGCTTCTATGTCAACTTTTCATGTTCGGAAGTTCGAGACCCCGGAACAGCGGAAGGCCGGATTCCTCGCCAGACAATCGAAACGAGACGCCGCCCGAGCTGAGGTCACCGACCAAACTACAACGCAGCCAAATCCAGCCGACACCAACCCTCACAATGAGGCAGAGTTAGTTGAAGAGTTTAGAGGTCCTGAATTAACTATTTCTCCCTCCATAACCTCCATAACATCTGATTCTGCCCAAATGATTCCTTCTCAACACCATGATTCTTCTCCAACGTCCCCTGAATTGCCTTCCAACGATGATCCTGTTCCTATTGATGTCTTCTCATTCGATTATTTCTATGAACACAATGTACTGCCTAAACTTTATCCCAAACAGCTCGAGAGTATCTCTCGCGATTGTGAAGTTGTTCGTTCTCATTGTGAAAAGTTCCCTAAGATGTCTGTTGAAGATTGTTATGTCCGATTCGTGCCTGATTTCTTCAGAACTACTTTCATTAAGAAGTACTATGAGTTGTATGATTACAAGATTGTCCCTGCATCCCGTTTCAAAAACCAATATCTCTGATTGTTCCATTTTCTTCAATCATACACAATTTATCATCCTGTTCTCTTTCCCTTCTTGTTTACAAGCATTCAAAGTTTCGTAATATCCGTTCAATTTGATTTTTCACGGTCTCGTTATGATTGTATGAACATACGGATAATGAATTATTATTATTAAAGACTGCAGCGAGCTTTCACTACACCATTTTCAGAATTTACCTGAAACAAACTAATTTTGATTATTGATTATCTTTGTTCCATTTTCTTCACCACCCTATCAAAAATCGTGCTAAATGACGTAACGGGACGGGACGGGACGGCACCCGGACCTGAACGATAACGACTAACCAGTATGACCATCAATTATGTCACTAAAATCTAAGGTCGTGGTGTCTAAGGAAAATCAATGCTATCGATTTATTGATTTTTTAAGGCCTTAAGTTGGAGAGCGAAATTTCGGAGATATTGCACATGGAAGCCTGTATTCTGAAGTTGATTGTTTCTGTCGAGCGCTTTTTGCCGGAAACGTTTCCGGAAACAGTTACATGAATTAGAAAAAAGTACAATTTTTTGCTACTTTCATTCCTCATAACGCCCATGTTGATGATATGACCTCAAATTTTCTGGATGGTTGAACTCTCCAGAAGTCCCTTCTATTGGCTCAATATTGTGGATAATTTCGCAATTTCCTCCGTATTTGAGAAATTTCCGGAACTTTTTGAGATTTCCGAACTATTTTAAAATGGTCCTCATCTATTCATATTGTGACACAAGATGTGTCATGACCTACTAAGTATACATTCGCAATATGAGAGATCAAAGATCAAGTATCGATTTTTGGTGATCTCCGTTATGAAACATAGTACCTCATAAATGAGGCTACAAAAGAAGGTTCCTGTGAACTATTTGTCTTCTAACTTATGTAGTGTATAGAGTTAATTGTTAGGTACTTAACTTTATAAGCAATAAACATTCTACCATATGACGAGTGTTCTGTAAGCGTCGATAAAAATCAACAAAAAATTTCATTCATTTTGGTGGGGCACATGTTCAAAATGTGATTGAATCTCTGAGATTCGTGTATAGGATGCGCATAACGGAATAAAACAATTTGTGTTTGACAGATTTTTGAATTTCTCAAAAATAATTTTTTAAGACGTTTTTTTAGAAAAAAGTGAAACAGCCAAACTCATGCAGTATGACCCAAATTCTGTCCATAGACGAAGGTTGATAGACCGGCAAATATTGTGAAAAATTAAGCAAAACAATTCAGCCGTTCTCGAGTTATTCAAGTTTCAAAAGTCAAACCCGTACTACATACGGCGCAAATAGGCTTTTTTAAGCTACCTCGGACTCAACATTTTCCCACGCCTCTCCTGACCGTCTAAATGATCGGATCGACTTGAAACTTGTAGGACAGGACCAGTATTGGATAAAGATTGTACTGCCGAAGCATCAAGGTCAAAGTTCGAGTATTGATTTTTTTAGCGCATCAAATATGATTTTGGCCGAAAATTGCTATGAAAATAGATGTAACTTCAAATTTAATGTCATTGTATTCCATCACTCATGAGCAACTCAGAAAATTAAACACGGGGTACATCGGATGAAAATGAACCAAGTTATAGTAGTTTCAATTTTCAAGATCAAACCATCAATTGATGACGTCACATACCAAGCATTTCACTAGCAAAAAAGTCAAGTTCTTTTAATAAGTATCTCTTGGGCTTCCAACTATCGCAACACGTAATGTATAATCATATGTGAAGACTACATGAATTCTAAGCAACGACGAGTAATATTCAGAATGTCAGAAGACGTCAAACATGAACTTCGTTCAAACTTTCTGAAACTCTCAAAACGAGTAGAAAAGAGTCCAAAAATATCACTTATACATTGTTTCACGTAGTGACGATCACGTCAGATAAGATTCTGAAGGCCAGATGACGTCAAGTCGTCAAACTGTTCGAAGCTGTTTGAACAGTTCAAAAAAAAGTAAGAAACGTGACAACCACTGTGAATAAAGTTGCAAAACATAGCTAACATGCACGCTAGACGGGCACGCGGCGTGAGCCGCGTGACCGGCTAGTCAATCATACACAATTTATCATCCTGTTCTCTTTCCCTTCTTGTTTACAAGCATTCAAAGTTTCGTAATATCCGTTCAATTTGATTTTTCACGGTCTCGTTATGATTGTATGAACATACGGATAATGAATTATTATTATTAAAGACTGCAGCGAGCTTTCACTACACCATTTTCAGAATTTACCTGAAACAAACTAATTTTGATTATTGATTATGATAGCATTAATTCGAAATTGCTCCAGATTAACTGGAACAAAACTTTTGATCAAATTACATGCATTGATGACTGCTACGTCATTTTTGTGAAGTATTGCAACTCTTTAATTTCGGAATATGTTCCTATTTCCACAGCCAAGGAACAAACTCAGAAACTACCCAAATCTGTCATCCGACTCCAATCTCAAGTAAAACGTCTTTTTTCTCGCCGTCATCTAGCTATGGCAAAGTACTGTAAAGCTGCAAGATATCTCAAACGGCGCCTCGATCGATTGAGACTATAGTCTGTTTCACGAAACAATACACCTCTACAGTAAGATTATAAAACTTTTAAGTGAATTTATTATATCTTGTAGGTGTTGTACATAGTTTAAACTTTGTGATTTCGTTTTCCACTTTGGGTACTACAAGCATACAGAACGATAAATCCTAAAGTCTGCTTGTTGATTAGATAAATGCGTTTGAATTTTTGAAAGATTACTGTAGAAAGTCATCGTTTGGTGAAACGAACTATATTAGAAGAGAACAAAATTGCCAACTCCAAAAACACTAAGCGTTTCTATCAGCGCTGTAATAATCGTCTTAAATCGTCAGATGGAATCGGTACTATCACAGATGATTCGGGAAATATTCTAGAAAAAGATATGGAGAAGTCTGAATTATTTGCCAAGTATTTTCAATCTGTTTATAAACAACCGTCGGGTAAATCTCCAGTATTTCCAAGTCGAACGAACAGTAATCTGAACTATATTGACATCTACGAGGAATCTACATACAGAATGCTTCTTAAACTCCCCCTTCGAGTATCTACATCTCCTGATGAGATTCCATACTATTTCCTGAAAAGATGTGCCCTTGCTGTGACCTCTCCTCTGACATATTTGTTCCGCCGTATTCTTCTTACTGGAGAAATTCCCCAACTTTGGAAAACTGGAATAATTCGCCCGGTATTCAAGAAAGGGTCTCGTTCGTCTGTATCTAATTACAGACCTGTCACTCTTACTTCTTCTATTTCCAAAGTTATGGAGAGATTGCTCTGTAAACCTATTCTCACATATCTCTTGGGAAACAAGTTAATTTCGGCTCAACAACATGGTTTTCTCGCTAAGAGAAGTACCACCACATCACTTCTATCGGTTATTCCTCAATGGCAAAAAGAAATAGATTCTGGTAACTTTGTCTCTGCAAGCTTTATTGATTTTGCACGTGCATTTGATACAATCTCGCACGATTTGCTCATTATCAAACTACAAGGTTATGGAATTAGTGGCTGCCTTTTGAAATTTTTCACAAGTTTCATCAAAAACCGAACTCAATCTGTTATAATCAGGGGCAAAACTTCTAGTTCGTTCCCTACTTGTTCTGGCGTTGCTCAAGGCACTGTACTTGGGCCAATTCTCTTCATTCTGTACATTAATGATATTACTGATAATCTTCCAGATGGTGTACAATGTTCACTTTATGCTGATGATAGCAAACTATTTTCTATCAATGATCCATGTGTTCTGCAAAGGGGGTTGAATTCCATTTTTGATTGGGCTCAAACTTGGGAAATGAATATCAATTCATCCAAAACAAAAACAATGAAATTCGGTCGAAAGCATCCCGATTTCACTTTCACCATGAATGGAGAGCCACTCGAAGAAGTCACAGAATTCAAGGATCTTGGTATAATTTATGATAATTCTCTCTCGTTTAGCAAACACATATCTTCTATTTCCAGCAGGGCTAGATCAAAATCTAACTTCATTTTGAAATCTTTCGCGACCAAAACTCCTGCCCTTCTTTTTCAACTATTTAAAACGTATGTCAGACCTATACTCGAGTTTTCATGTGAAGTGTGGGATCCCACTCTTCTAACTTTGATTAAGGAAATAGAAACGGTACAGCGACAATTTACGAAAAGGATCTACAATAGAGTTGGGCTAACCGACATTTCGTATGAAGATCGATTGGCAGCACTAGAAACAACCACCCTGGAGAAGAGAAGACAGGCGGCAGGGCTGAGTTTCATATATAAAATGGTTCTGAGGGAAGTTGACCTACAATTTAACGAGTTTTTCCAACGTTCACTCAGAACAGAACGGTCTCGTAATCATTCATATTTTATTTTGTTTCCACGTTCTAATTTAGAAGTATTCAAAAGTTCGTTCATGGTTCGATACATAAACAAGTGGAATCAATTGCCACCACAATTTTTCAGTAGCATAAACTCCTCATCTTTTCGCCAAAAGGTGCTCAAGCACCCTATCTGAACATTTTTTGAAGTTTCATTTGTTTCCAATCAGTGAATTCAATTACATCTCAGCCTTTCTCAATTTGGTAATTACAGTGTACCTCAAGCCCAAGTCCAAGTTCCTGTCCGAGTTGCTAGCCCCAGTTCATGCTCAAGCCCAAGGCCTCGCTCAACTTCAATCTCAGGCCTTCACTCGACGTCCATCTCATAACCCGGTGTGGTCTTTTCTTTAGAAGTTCTGTACGGCTCTCTGTTCTCTCCTCTCTCTCTCTCTAATGACAGCTTTTGCATTATAGTGCTATGTGAAACGTGACCCGATTTCGCCTTGTCCGGCACTTTCTTCAGCAGTCTTTACATTTTCATTCCCACTACCTCTCTCATTATTAAATAGGTTATTCGGCCTCAAAAACCCCAACAAACATATCGTTTCATTCTTCACCTCTTCGGTAGCGCATCCAGTAAACACTTTGTAACATGGAGCCCACCTGGTCGTGTTCTTGCCGCTATCACACACATGTTTGTCAGACTCAACTAACTGTAATCAACAAATGATCATGTAGCACCAACAAAATATATACCCCCTCAAACTATCTGACTATCTTCTAGTTCTAGGTTAATGAAACAATACAACTGAACAAATATAAAATAAAATCTAACTTAACTTCCTTTAGCCCTAGCCCCCTGACCCCCCTCCGAGTCACTTAAGGCAGCAAAGTGTGGTACAGGTTTAGTCATGTATCAGGTGTGGCTCAATGTCTACACGAACTAACTGGTGTGATTTAACGAAACTACCACTTTTATCATATATCTTATTATACTCCCTAATCATAAATCTATATCTCTTATTACAATATATTTTTTTCTTTTCTTATAAGAACAATTCTGTGCCGGACATTACGAAATAGTCTCAATCCCTCATTTTCATCCTCTCAACCATTGTTATTCGTATGAATGAACGGCCCATTATTGTAGTTTGATCCCAAACTTCTGACTTTCATTGAAATTACGCCGTAGACTTTTGGCACCATTTTGTTAAAGTAGTGAAATTTTTACATCACGTAGGCTTTCATATTTATGAGTATAAACTATTTTTTGCTGAGTTATATGTGCTAGAAATTATGGTGAGTGTTTGAGTAGATTTGGGTCTTTTCCTCGCGTTTTGATGTTCAACGTTTCACCAGTTGTAGTATGTTTCTTAATGTCTTAGGTTTTAGTCACTCTTACTATTTGCAACTTTCAGTAATTTTCTTAGCATTATCAGATTTCATGTCTAAATGTTGTGTTAGTTTGTTTTTCTTTACCCTCTTTTCTAAAGTTCATGTAGTTAGGTCATTTTTGATTGAAGTCGGTTCTCATGCATATGAACAAATGAATTATTATTATTATTGAATAGTTTTCTAGCTTTTTACATCATGTAAACATCTAAATAACCGTACTTATTGGTTTTTCGTGGGTCTGCAAATGTTAAAGACTGCAGCGAGCTTTCACTACACCATTTTCAGAATTTACCTGAAACAAACCAAACCAAAACTTTGATGAAATGAAACATAGCCTTGTTTGAGAAAAACGGAGGAGAAAGATTAACAGCAATCCAAAATAAATCATTTAGTTGCAACGACTCGTTTTAGAAATACACTCAGAAGCATAGACAAGCTCTATATCACGCGGCCGAATGAAATTCCCATTCAGAGTGTCACCGAGAGTTTCACAGCCACATTCGTAGCCGCCATAGCTCAGTTGGTTAGAGCGTGGGTCTAATAAGCCCAAGGTCGCAGGTTCGACCCCTGCTGGCGGCAAATCTTTTTATTTTGTTTCAGTTATTCTGAATAGTTTTCTAGCTTTTTACATCATGTAAACATCTAAATAACCGTACTTATTGGTTTTTCGTGGGTCTGCAAATGTTAAAGACTGCAGCGAGCTTTCACTACACCATTTTCAGAATTTACCTGAAACAAACCAAACCAAAACTTTGATGAAATGAAACATAGCCTTGTTTGAGAAAAACGGAGGAGAAGATTATCATCAATCCGAAATAAATCATTTAGTTGCAACGACTCGTTTTAGAAATACACTCAGAAGCATAGACAAGCTCTATATCACGCGGCCGAAGGAAATTCCCATGCAGAGTGTCACCGAGAGTTTCACAGCCACGTTCGTAGCCGCCATAGCTCAGTTGGTTAGAGCGTGGGTCTAATAAGCCCAAGGTCGCAGGTTCGACCCCTGCTGGCGGCAAATCTTTTTATTTTGTTTCAGTTATTCTGAATAGTTTTCTAGCTTTTTACATCATGTAAACATCTAAATAACCGTACTTATTGGTTTTTCGTGGGTCTGCAAATGTTAAAGACTGCAGCGAGCTTTCACTACACCACTTTCAGAATTTACCTGAAACAAACCAAACCAAAACTTTGATGAAATGAAACATAGCCTTGTTTGAGAAAAACGGAGAAGAAAGATTAACATCAATCCAAAATAAATCATTTAGTTGCAACGACTCGTTTTAGAAATACACTCAGAAGCATAGACAAGCTCTATATCACGCGGCCGAATGAAATTCCCATGCAGAGTGTCACCGAGAGTTTCACATCCACATTCGTAGCCGCCATAGCTCAGTTGGTTAGAGCGTGGGTCTAATAAGCCCAAGGTCGCAGGTTCGACCCCTGCTGGCGGCAAATCTTTTTATTTTGTTTCAGTTATTCTGAATAGTTTTCTAGCTTTTTACATCATGTAAACATCTAAATAACCGTACTTATTGGTTTTTCGTGGGTCTGCAAATGTTGAAGACTGCAGCGAGCTTTCACTACACCATTTTCAGAATTTACCTGAAACAAACCAAACCAAAACTTTGATGAAATGAAACATAGCCTTGTTTGAGAAAAACGGAGGAGAAAGATTAACAGCAATCCAAAATAAATCATTTAGTTGCAACGACTCGTTTTAGAAATACACTCAGAAGCATAGACAAGCTCTATATCACGCGGCCGAATGAAATTCCCATGCAGAGTGTCACCGAGAGTTTCACAGCCACATTCGTAGCCGCCATAGCTCAGTTGGTTAGAGCGTGGGTCTAATAAGCCCAAGGTCGCAGGTTCGACCCCTGCTGGCGGCAAATCCTTTTTTTTTGTTTCAGTTATTCTGAATAGTTTTCTAGCTTTTTACATCATGTAAACATCTAAATAACCGTACTTATTGGTTTTTCGTGGGTCTGCAAATGTTAAAGACTGCAGCGAGCTTTCACTACACCATTTTCAGAATTTACCTGAAACAAACCAAACCAAAACTTTGATGAAATGAAACATAGCCTTGTTTGAGAAAAACGGAGGAGAAAGATTAACATCAATCCAAAATAAATCATTTAGTTGCAACGACTCGTTTTAGAAATACACTCAGAAGCATATACAAGCTCTATATCACGCGGCCGAATGAAATTCCCATGCAGAGTGTCACCGAGAGTTTCACAGCCACGTTCGTAGCCGCCATAGCTCAGTAGGTTAGAGCGTGGGTCTAATAAGCCCAAGGTCGCAGGTTCGACCGCTGCTGGCGGCAAATCTTTTTATTTTGTTTCAGTTATTCTGAACAGTTTTCTAGCTTTTTACATCATGTAAACATCTAAATAACCGTACTTATTGGTTTTTCGTGGGTCTGCAAATGTTGAAGACTGCAGCGAGCTTTCACTACACCATTTTCAGAATTTACCTGAAACAAACCAAACCAAAACTTTGATGAAATGAAACATAGCCTTGTTTGAGAAAAGCGGAGGAGAAAGATTAACATCAATCCAAAATAAATCATTTAGTTGCAACGACTCGTTTTAGAAATACACTCAGAAGCATATACAAGCTCTATATCACGCGGCCGAATGAAATTCCCATGCAGAGTGTCACCGAGAGTTTCACAGCCACGTTCGTAGCCGCCATAGCTCAGTAGGTTAGAGCGTGGGTCTAATAAGCCCAAGGTCGCAGGTTCGACCGCTGCTGGCGGCAAATCTTTTTATTTTGTTTCAGTTGTTCTGAACAGTTTTCTAGCTTTTTACATCATGTAAACATCTAAATAACCGTACTTATTGGTTTTTCGTGGGTCTGCAAATGTTGAAGACTGCAGCGAGCTTTCACTACACCATTTTCAGAATTTACCTGAAACAAACCAAACCAAAACTTTGATGAAATGAAACATAGCCTTGTTTGAGAAAAACGGAGGAGAAAGATTAACATCAATCCAAAATAAATCATTTAGTTGCAACGACTCGTTTTAGAAATACACTCAGAAGCATATACAAGCTCTATATCACGCGGCCGAATGAAATTCCCATGCAGAGTGTCACCGAGAGTTTCACAGCCACGTTCGTAGCCGCCATAGCTCAGTTGGTTAGAGCGTGGGTCTAATAAGCCCAAGGTCGCAGGTTCGACCCCTGCTGGCGGCAAATCTTTTTATTTTGTTTCAGTTATTCTGAACAGTTTTCTAGCTTTTTACATCATGTAAACATCTAAATAACCGTACTTATTGGTTTTTCGTGGGTCTGCAAATGTTGAAGACTGCAGCGAGCTTTCACTACACCATTTTCAGAATTTACCTGAAACAAACCAAACCAAAACTTTGATGAAATGAAACATAGCCTTGTTTGAGAAAAACGGAGGAGAAAGATTAACATCAATCCAAAATAAATCATTTAGTTGCAACGACTCGTTTTAGAAATACACTCAGAAGCATATACAAGCTCTATATCACGCGGCCGAATGAAATTCCCATGCAGAGTGTCACCGAGAGTTTCACAGCCACGTTCGTAGCCGCCATAGCTCAGTAGGTTAGAGCGTGGGTCTAATAAGCCCAAGGTCGCAGGTTCGACCGCTGCTGGCGGCAAATCTTTTTATTTTGTTTCAGTTATTCTGAACAGTTTTCTAGCTTTTTACATCATGTAAACATCTAAATAACCGTACTTATTGGTTTTTCGTGGGTCTGCAAATGTTGAAGACTGCAGCGAGCTTTCACTACACCATTTTCAGAATTTACCTGAAACAAACCAAACCAAAACTTTGATGAAATGAAACATAGCCTTGTTTGAGAAAAACGGAGGAGAAAGATTAACATCAATCCAAAATAAATCATTTAGTTGCAACGACTCGTTTTAGAAATACACTCAGAAGCATATACAAGCTCTATATCACGCGGCCGAATGAAATTCCCATGCAGAGTGTCACCGAGAGTTTCACAGCCACGTTCGTAGCCGCCATAGCTCAGTTGGTTAGAGCGTGGGTCTAATAAGCCCAAGGTCGCAGGTTCGACCCCTGCTGGCGGCAAATCTTTTTATTTTGTTTCAGTTATTCTGAATAGTTTTCTAGCTTTTTACATCATGTAAACATCTAAATAACCGTACTTATTGGTTTTTCGTGGGTCTGCAAATGTTGAAGACTGCAGCGAGCTTTCACTACACCATTTTCAGAATTTACCTGAAACAAACCAAACCAAAACTTTGATGAAATGAAACATAGCCTTGTTTGAGAAAAACGGAGGAGAAAGATGAACATCAATCCAAAATAAATCATTTAGTTGCAACGACTCGTTTTAGAAATACACTCAGAAGCATAGACAAGCTCTAGATCACGCGGCCGAATGAAATTCCCATGCAGAGTGTCACCGAGAGTTTCACAGCCACATTCGTAGCCGCCATAGCTCAGTTGGTTAGAGCGTGGGTCTAATAAGCCCAAGGTCGCAGGTTCGACCCCTGCTGGCGGCAAATCTTTTTATTTTGTTTCAGTTATTCTGAATAGTTTTCTAGCTTTTTACATCATGTAAACATCTAAATAACCGTACTTATTGGTTTTTCGTGGGTCTGCAAATGTTAATAACTTCAGCGAGCTTTCACTACACCATTTTCAGAATTTACCTGAAACAAACCAAACCAAAACTTTGATGAAATGAAACATAGCCTTGTTTGAGAAAAACGGAGGAGAAAGATTAACAGCAATCCAAAATAAATCATTTAGTTGCAACGACTCGTTTTAGAAATACACTCAGAAGCATAGACAAGCTCTATATCACGCGGCCGAATGAAATTCCCATGCAGAGTGTCACCGAGAGTTTCACAGCCACGTTCGTAGCCGCCATAGCTCAGTTGGTTAGAGCGTGGGTCTAATAAGCCCAAGGTCGCAGGTTCGACCCCTGCTGGCGGCAAATCTTTTTATTTTGTTTCAGTTATTCTGAATAGTTTTCTAGCTTTTTACATCATGTAAACATCTAAATAACCGTACTTATTGGTTTTTCGTGGGTCTGCAAATGTTTTTCGTGGGTCTGCAAATGTTCATTCCACCCTTTGCCTCGGTCGTGTGAGGTGACCCCTCCCGATTGATTATTATGCCATCGCCTCGTTCAAAAATGGTACCACTTCGAACCCATTTTTCCACCATTTTGAGTGAAATCAAAACACTCAACTCCAAACTCGACAATCTCACCCAATCTCTACCCACTATTATTCAATCCGAACTCCACCGTTTCAACGATCGTCGATGTCTCACTATTTATGGTCTACCAGAGGACTCAACAACAAAGAAAAAGGTGAATTCAATATTCAATTTGGTCTCCATCACGTCTTCAAATGTTTCTATCCTCCACCGTTTGGGTAAATCTCGTCAAGATGGTTTACCTCGCCCGCTCAAAGTTTCTATCAAAGATGGTATTCCGTTTCCTCGTCTCATTGATCTTTCTACTGCGATGAAATCTGAAGCTTCTATGTCAACTTTTCATGTTCGGAAGTTCGAGACCCCGGAACAGCGGAAGGCCGGATTCCTCGCCAGACAATCGAAACGAGACGCCGCCCGAGCTGAGGTCACCGACCAAACTACAACGCAGCCAAATCCAGCCGACACCAACCCTCACAATGAGGCAGAGTTAGTTGAAGAGTTTAGAGGTCCTGAATTAACTATTTCTCCCTCCATAACCTCCATAACATCTGATTCTGCCCAAATGATTCCTTCTCAACACCATGATTCTTCTCCAACGTCCCCTGAATTGCCTTCCAACGATGATCCTGTTCCTATTGATGTCTTCTCATTCGATTATTTCTATGAACACAATGTACTGCCTAAACTTTATCCCAAACAGCTCGAGAGTATCTCTCGCGATTGTGAAGTTGTTCGTTCTCATTGTGAAAAGTTCCCTAAGATGTCTGTTGAAGATTGTTATGTCCGATTCGTGCCTGATTTCTTCAGAACTACTTTCATTAAGAAGTACTATGAGTTGTATGATTACAAGATTGTCCCTGCATCCCGTTTCAAAAACCAATATCTCTTATTGTTCCATTTTCTTCAATCATACACAATTTATCATCCTGTTCTCTTTCCCTTCTTGTTTACAAGCATTCAAAGTTTCGTAATATCCGTTCAATTTGATTTTTCACGGTCTCGTTATGATTGTATGAACATACGGATAATGAATTATTATTATTAAAGACTGCAGCGAGCTTTCACTACACCATTTTCAGAATTTACCTGAAACAAACTAATTTTGATTATTGATTATCTTTGTTCCATTTTCTTCAATCATACACAATTTATCATCCTGTTCTCTTTCCCTTCTTGTTTACAAGCATTCAAAGTTTCGTAATATCCGTTCAATTTGATTTTTCACGGTCTCGTTATGATTGTATGAACATACGGATAATGAATTATTATTATTAAAGACTGCAGCGAGCTTTCACTACACCATTTTCAGAATTTACCTGAAACAAACTAATTTTGATTATTGATTATGATAGCATTAATTCGAAATTGCTCCAGATTAACTGGAACAAAACTTTTGATCAAATTACATGCATTGATGACTGCTACGTCATTTTTGTGAAGTATTGCAACTCTTTAATTTCGGAATATGTTCCTATTTCCACAGCCAAGGAACAAACTCAGAAACTACCCAAATCTGTCATCCGACTCCAATCTCAAGTAAAACGTCTTTTTTCTCGCCATCATCTAGCTATGGCAAAGTACTGTAAAGCTGCAAGATATCTCAAACGGCGCCTCGATCGATTGAGACTATAGTCTGTTTCACGAAACAATACACCTCTACAGTAAGATTATAAAACTTTTAAGTGAATTTATTATATCTTGTAGGTGTTGTACATAGTTTAAACTTTGTGATTTCGTTTTCCACTTTGGGTACTACAAGCATACAGAACGATAAATCCTAAAGTCTGCTTGTTGATTAGATAAATGCGTTTGAATTTTTGAAAGATTACTGTAGAAAGTCATCGTTTGGTGAAACGAACTATATTAGAAGAGAACAAAATTGCCAACTCCAAAAACACTAAGCGTTTCTATCAGTTCTGTAATAATCGTCTTAAATCGTCAGATGGAATCGGTACTATCACAGATGATTCGGGAAATATTCTAGAAAAAGATATGGAGAAGTCTGAATTATTTGCCAAGTATTTTCAATCTGTTTATAAACAACCGTCGGGTAAATCTCCAGTATTTCCAAGTCGAACGAACAGTAATCTGAACTATATTGACATCTACGAGGAATCTACATACAGAATGCTTCTTAAACTCCCCCTTCGAGTATCTACATCTCCTGATGAGATTCCATACTATTTCCTGAAAAGATGTGCCCTTGCTGTGACCTCTCCTCTGACATATTTGTTCCGCCGTATTCTTCTTACTGGAGAAATTCCCCAACTTTGGAAAACTGGAATAATTCGCCCGGTATTCAAGAAAGGGTCTCGTTCGTCTGTATCTAATTACAGACCTGTCACTCTTACTTCTTCTATTTCCAAAGTTATGGAGAGATTGCTCTGTAAACCTATTCTCACATATCTCTTGGGAAACAAGTTAATTTCGGCTCAACAACATGGTTTTCTCGCTAAGAGAAGTACCACCACATCACTTCTATCGGTTATTCCTCAATGGCAAAAAGAAATAGATTCTGGTAACTTTGTCTCTGCAAGCTTTATTGATTTTGCACGTGCATTTGATACAATCTCGCACGATTTGCTCATTATCAAACTACAAGGTTATGGAATTAGTGGCTGCCTTTTGAAATTTTTCACAAGTTTCATCAAAAACCGAACTCAATCTGTTATAATCGGGGGCAAAACTTCTAGTTCGTTCCCTACTTGTTCTGGCGTTGCTCAAGGCACTGTACTTGGGCCAATTCTCTTCATTCTGTACATTAATGATATTACTGATAATCTTCCAGATGGTGTACAATGTTCACTTTATGCTGATGATAGCAAACTATTTTCTATCAATGATCCATGTGTTCTGCAAAGGGGGTTGAATTCCATTTTTGATTGGGCTCAAACTTGGGAAATGAATATCAATTCATCCAAAACAAAAACAATGAAATTCGGTCGAAAGCATCCCGATTTCACTTTCACCATGAATGGAGAGCCACTCGAAGAAGTCACAGAATTCAAGGATCTTGGTATAATTTATGATAATTCTCTCTCGTTTAGCAAACACATATCTTCTATTTCCAGCAGGGCTAGATCAAAATCTAACTTCATTTTGAAATCTTTCGCGACCAAAACTCCTGCCCTTCTTTTTCAACTATTTAAAACGTATGTCAGACCTATACTCGAGTTTTCATGTGAAGTGTGGGATCCCACTCTTCTAACTTTGATTAAGGAAATAGAAACGGTACAGCGACAATTTACGAAAAGGATCTACAATAGAGTTGGGCTAACCGACATTTCGTATGAAGATCGATTGGCAGCACTAGAAACAACCACCCTGGAGAAGAGAAGACAGGCGGCAGGGCTGAGTTTCATATATAAAATGGTTCTGAGGGAAGTTGACCTACAATTTAACGAGTTTTTCCAACGTTCACTCAGAACAGAACGGTCTCGTAATCATTCATATTTTATTTTGTTTCCACGTTCTAATTTAGAAGTATTCAAAAGTTCGTTCATGGTTCGATACATAAACAAGTGGAATCAATTGCCACCACAATTTTTCAGTAGCATAAACTCCTCATCTTTTCGCCAAAAGGTGCTCAAGCACCCTATCTGAACATTTTTTGAAGTTTCATTTGTTTCCAATCAGTGAATTCAATTACATCTCAGCCTTTCTCAATTTGGTAATTACAGTGTACCTCAAGCCCAAGTCCAAGTTCCTGTCCGAGTTGCTAGCCCCAGTTCATGCTCAAGCCCAAGGCCTCGCTCAACTTCAATCTCAGGCCTTCACTCGACGTCCATCTCATAACCCGGTGTGGTCTTTTCTTTAGAAGTTCTGTACGGCTCTCTGTTCTCTCCTCTCTCTCTCTCTAATGACAGCTTTTGCATTATAGTGCTATGTGAAACGTGACCCGATTTCGCCTTGTCCGGCACTTTCTTCAGCAGTCTTTACATTTTCATTCCCACTACCTCTCTCATTATTAAATAGGTTATTCGGCCTCAAAAACCCCAACAAACATATCGTTTCATTCTTCACCTCTTCGGTAGCGCATCCAGTAAACACTTTGTAACATGGAGCCCACCTGGTCGTGTTCTTGCCGCTATCACACACATGTTTGTCAGACTCAACTAACTGTAATCAACAAATGATCATGTAGCACCAACAAAATATATACCCCCTCAAACTAGCTGACTATCTTCTAGTTCTAGGTTAATGAAACAATACAACTGAACAAATATAAAATAAAATCTAACTTAACTTCCTTTAGCCCTAGCCCCCTGACCCCCCTCCGAGTCACTTAAGGCAGCAAAGTGTGGTACAGGTTTAGTCATGTATCAGGTGTGGCTCAATGTCTACACGAACTAACTGGTGTGATTTAACGAAACTACCACTTTTATCATATATCTTATTATACTCCCTAATCATAAATCTATATCTCTTATTACAATATATTTTTTCTTTTCTTATAAGAACAATTCTGTGCCGGACATTACGAAATAGTCTCAATCCCTCATTTTCATCCTCTCAACCATTGTTATTCGTATGAATGAACGGCCCATTATTGTAGTTTGATCCCAAACTTCTGACTTTCATTGAAATTACGCCGTAGACTTTTGGCACCATTTTGTTAAAGTAGTGAAATTTTTACATCACGTAGGCTTTCATATTTATGAGTATAAACTATTTTTTGCTGAGTTATATGTGCTAGAAATTATGGTGAGTGTTTGAGTAGATTTGGGTCTTTTCCTCGCGTTTTGATGTTCAACGTTTCACCAGTTGTAGTATGTTTCTTAATGTCTTAGGTTTTAGTCACTCTTACTATTTGCAACTTTCAGTAATTTTCTTAGCATTATCAGATTTCATGTCTAAATGTTGTGTTAGTTTGTTTTTCTTTTCCCTCTTTTCTAAAGTTCATGTAGTTAGGTCATTTTTGATTGAAGTCGGTTCTTATGCATATGAACGAATTAATTATTATTATTATTGAATAGTTTTCTAGCTTTTTACATCATGTAAACATCTAAATAACCGTACTTATTGGTTTTTCGTGGGTCTGCAAATGTTAAAGACTGCAGCGAGCTTTCACTACACCATTTTCAGAATTTACCTGAAACAAACCAAACCAAAACTTTGATGAAATGAAACATAGCCTTGTTTGAGAAAAACGGAGGAGAAAGATTAACAGCAATCCAAAATAAATCATTTAGTTGCAACGACTCGTTTTAGAAATACACTCAGAAGCATATACAAGCTCTATATCACGCGGCCGAATGAAATTCCCATGCAGAGTGTCACCGAGAGTTTCACAGCCACGTTCGTAGCCGCCATAGCTCAGTTGGTTAGAGCGTGGGTCTAATAAGCCCAAGGTCGCAGGTTCGACCCCTGCTGGCGGCAAATCTTTTTATTTTGTTTCAGTTATTCTGAATAGTTTTCTAGCTTTTTACATCATGTAAACATCTAAATAACCGTACTTATTGGTTTTTCGTGGGTCTGCAAATGTTAAAGACTGCAGCGAGCTTTCACTACACCATTTTCAGAATTTACCTGAAACAAACCAAACCAAAACTTTGATGAAATGAAACATAGCCTTGTTTGAGAAAAACGGAGGAGAAAGATTAACAGCAATCCAAAATAAATCATTTAGTTGCAATGACTCGTTTTAGAAATACACTCAGAAGCATATACAAGCTCTATATCACGCGGCCGAATGAAATTCCCATGCACAGTGTCACCGAGAGTTTCACATCCACATTCGTAGCCGCCATAGCTCAGTTGGTTAGAGCGTGGGTCTAATAAGCCCAAGGTCGCAGGTTCGACCCCTGCTGGCGGCAAATCTTTTTATTTTGTTTCAGTTATTCTGAATAGTTTTCTAGCTTTTTACATCATGTAAACATCTAAATAACCGTACTTATTGGTTTTTCGTGGGTCTGCAAATGTTGAAGACTGCAGCGAGCTTTCACTACACCATTTTCAGAATTTACCTGAAACAAACCAAACCAAAACTTTGATGAAATGAAACATAGCCTTGTTTGAGAAAAACGGAGGAGAAAGATTAACAGCAATCCAAAATAAATCATTTAGTTGCAACGACTCGTTTTAGAAATACACTCTGAAGCATAGACAAGCTCTATATCACGCGGCCGAATGAAATTCCCATGCAGAGTGTCACCGAGAGTTTCACAGCCACATTCGTAGCCGCCATAGCTCAGTTGGTTAGAGCGTGGGTCTAATAAGCCCAAGGTCGCAGGTTCGACCCCTGCTGGCGGCAAATCTTTTTATTTTGTTTCAGTTATTCTGAATAGTTTTCTAGCTTTTTACATCATTTAAACATCTAAATAACCGTACTTATTGGTTTTTCGTGGGTCCGCAAATGTTAAAGACTGCAGCGAGCTTTCACTACACCACTTTCAGAATTTACCTGAAACAAACCAAACCAAAACTTTGATGAAATGAAACATAGCCTTGTTTGAGAAAAACGGAGGAGAAAGATGAACATCAATCCAAAATAAATCATTTAGTTGCAACGACTCGTTTTAGAAATACACTCAGAAGCATAGACAAGCTCTATATCACGCGGCCGAATGAAATTCCCATGCAGAGTGTCACCGAGAGTTTCACGTCCACATTCGTAGCCGCCATAGCTCAGTTGGTTAGAGCGTGGGTCTAATAAGCCCAAGGTCGCAGGTTCGACCCCTGCTGGCGGCAAATCTTTTTATTTTGTTTCAGTTATTCTGAATAGTTTTCTAGCTTTTTACATCATGTAAACATCTAAATAACCGTACTTATTGGTTTTTCGTGGGTCTGCAAATGTTAAAGACTGCAGCGAGCTTTCATTACACCATTTTCAGAATTTACCTGAAACAAACCAAACCAAAACTTTGATGAAATGAAACATAGCCTTGTTTGAGAAAAACGGAGGAGAAGATTAACATCAATCCAAAATAAATCATTTAGTTGCAACGACTCGTTTTAGAAATACACTCAGAAGCATATACAAGCTCTATATCACGCGGCCGAATGAAATTCCCATGCAGAGTGTCACCGAGAGTTTCACAGCCACGTTCGTAGCCGCCATAGCTCAGTTGGTTAGAGCGTGGGTCTAATAAGCCCAAGGTCGCAGGTTCGACCCCTGCTGGCGGCAAATCTTTTTATTTTGTTTCAGTTATTCTGAATAGTTTTCTAGCTTTTTACATCATGTAAACATCTAAATAACCGTACTTATTGGTTTTTCGTGGGTCTGCAAATGTTAAAGACTGCAGCGAGCTTTCACTACACCACTTTCAGAATTTACCTGAAACAAACCAAACCAAAACTTTGATGAAATGAAACATAGCCTTGTTTGAGAAAAACGGAGGAGAAAGATTAACATCAATCCAAAATAAATCATTTAATTGCAACGACTCGTTTTAGAAATACACTCAGAAGCATAGACAAGCTCTATATCACGCGGCCGAATGAAATTCCCATGCAGAGTGTCACCGAGAGTTTCACATCCACATTCGTAGCCGCCATAGCTCAGTTGGTTAGAGCGTGGGTCTAATAAGCCCAAGGTCGCAGGTTCGACCCCTGCTGGCGGCAAATCTTTTTATTTTGTTTCAGTTATTCTGAATAGTTTTCTAGCTTTTTACATCATGTAAACATCTAAATAACCGTACTTATTGGTTTTTCGTGGGTCTGCAAATGTTGAAGACTGCAGCGAGCTTTCACTACACCATTTTCAGAATTTACCTGAAACAAACCAAACCAAAACTTTGATGAAATGAAACATAGCCTTGTTTGAGAAAAACGGAGGAGAAAGATTAACATCAATCCAAAATAAATCATTTAGTTGCAACGACTCGTTTTAGAAATACACTCAGAAGCATATACAAGCTCTATATCACGCGGCCGAATGAAATTCCCATGCAGAGTGTCACCGAGAGTTTCACATCCACATTCGTAGCCGCCATAGCTCAGTTGGTTAGAGCGTGGGTCTAATAAGCCCAAGGTCGCAGGTTCGACCCCTGCTGGTGGCAAATCTTTTTATTTTGTTTCAGTTATTCTGAATAGTTTTCTAGCTTTTTACATCATTTAAACATCTAAATAACCGTACTTATTGGTTTTTCGTGGGTCTGCAAATGTTAAAGACTGCAGCGAGCTTTCACTACACCACTTTCAGAATTTACCTGAAACAAACCAAACCAAAACTTTGATGAAATGAAACATAGCCTTGTTTGAGAAAAACGGAGGAGAAAGATTAACAGCAATCCAAAATAAATCATTTAGTTGCAACGACTCGTTTTAGAAATACACTCAGAAGCATAGACAAGCTCTATATCACGCGTCCGAATGAAATTCCCATGCAGAGTGTCACCGAGAGTTTCACAGCCACATTCGTAGCCGCCATAGCTCAGTTGGTTAGAGTGTGGGTCTAATAAGCCCAAGGTCGCAGGTTCGACCCCTGCTGGCGGCAAATCTTTTTATTTTGTTTCAGTTATTCTGAATAGTTTTCTAGCTTTTTACATCATGTAAACATCTAAATAACCGTACTTATTGGTTTTTCGTGGGTCTGCAAATGTTGAAGACTGCAGCAAGCTTTCACTACACCATTTTCAGAATTTACCTGAAACAAACCAAACCAAAACTTTGATGAAATGAAACATAGCCTTGTTTGAGAAAAACGGAGGAGAAAGATTAACAGCAATCCAAAATAAATCATTTAGTTGCAACGACTCGTTTTAGAAATACACTCAGAAGCATAGACAAGCTCTATATCACGCGGCCGAATGAAATTCCCATGCAGAGTGTCACCGAGAGTTTCACAGACACATTCGTAGCCGCCATAGCTCAGTTGGTTAGAGCGTGGGTCTAATAAGCCCAAGGTCGCAGGTTCGACCCCTGCTGGCGGCAAATCTTTTTATTTTGTTTCAGTTATTCTGAATAGTTTTCTAGCTTTTTACATCATGTAAACATCTAAATAACCGTACTTATTGGTTTTTCGTGGGTCTGCAAATGTTAAAGACTGCAGCGAGCTTTCATTACACCATTTTCAGAATTTACCTGAAACAAACCAAACCAAAACTTTGATGAAATGAAACATAGCCTTGTTTGAGAAAAACGGAGGAGAAGATTAACATCAATCCAAAATAAATCATTTAGTTGCAACGACTCGTTTTAGAAATACACTCAGAAGCATATACAAGCTCTATATCACGCGGCCGAATGAAATTCCCATGCAGAGTGTCACCGAGAGTTTCACAGCCACGTTCGTAGCCGCCATAGCTCAGTTGGTTAGAGCGTGGGTCTAATAAGCCCAAGGTCGCAGGTTCGACCCCTGCTGGCGGCAAATATTTTTATTTTGTTTCAGTTATTCTGAATAGTTTTCTAGCTTTTTACATCATGTAAACATCTAAATAACCGTACTTATTGGTTTTTCGTGGGTCTGCAAATGTTAAAGACTGCAGCGAGCTTTCACTACACCACTTTCAGAATTTACCTGAAACAAACCAAACCAAAACTTTGATGAAATGAAACATAGCCTTGTTTGAGAAAAACGGAGGAGAAAGATTAACATCAATCCAAAATAAATCATTTAGTTGCAACGACTCGTTTTAGAAATACACTCAGAAGCATAGACAAGCTCTATATCACGCGGCCGAATGAAATTCCCATGCAGAGTGTCACCGAGAGTTTCACATCCACATTCGTAGCCGCCATAGCTCAGTTGGTTAGAGCGTGGGTCTAATAAGCCCAAGGTCGCAGGTTCGACCCCTGCTGGCGGCAAATCTTTTTATTTTGTTTCAGTTATTCTGAATAGTTTTCTAGCTTTTTACATCATGTAAACATCTAAATAACCGTACTTATTGGTTTTTCGTGGGTCTGCAAATGTTAAAGACTGCAGCGAGCTTTCACTACACCACTTTCAGAATTTACCTGAAACAAACCAAACCAAAACTTTGATGAAATGAAACATAGCCTTGTTTGAGAAAAACGGAGGAGAAAGATTAACAGCAATCCAAAATAAATCATTTAGTTGCAACGACTCGTTTTAGAAATACACTCAGAAGCATAGACAAGCTCTATATCACGCGTCCGAATGAAATTCCCATGCAGAGTGTCACCGAGAGTTTCACAGCCACATTCGTAGCCGCCATAGCTCAGTTGGTTAGAGCGTGGGTCTAATAAGCCCAAGGTCGCAGGTTCGACCCCTGCTGGCGGCAAATCTTTTTATTTTGTTTCAGTTATTCTGAATAGTTTTCTAGCTTTTTACATCATGTAAACATCTAAATAACCGTACTTATTGGTTTTTCGTGGGTCTGCAAATGTTAAAGACTGCAGCGAGCTTCCACTACACCATTTTCAGATTTTACCTGAAACAAACCGAACCAAAACTTTGATGAAATGAAACATAGCCTTGTTTGAGAAAAACGGAGGAGAAATATGGACAGCAATCCAAAATAAATCATTTAGTTGCAACGACTCGTTTTAGAAATACACTCAGAAGCATAGACAAGCTCTATATCACGCGGCCGAATGAAATTCCCATGCAGAGTGTCACCGAGAGTTTCACAGCCACATTCGTAGCCGCCATAGCTCAGTTGGTTAGAGCGTGGGTCTAATAAGCCCAAGGTCGCAGGTTCGACCCCTGCTGGCGGCAAATCTTTTTATTTTGTTTCAGTTATTCTGAATAGTTTTCTAGCTTTTTACATCATGTAAACATCTAAATAACCGTACTTATTGGTTTTTCGTGGGTCTGCAAATGTTAAAGACTGCAGCGAGCTTCCACTACACCATTTTCAGAATTTACCTGAAACAAACCAAACCAAAACTTTGATGAAATGAAACATAGCCTTGTTTGAGAAAAACGGAGGAGAAAGATTAACATCAATCCAAAATAAATCATTTAGTTGCAACGACTCGTTTTAGAAATACACTCAGAAGCATAGACAAGCTCTATATCACGCGGCCGAATGAAATTCCCATGCAGAGTGTCACCCAGAGTTTCACAACCACATTCGTAGCCGCCATAGCTCAGTTGGTTAGAGCGTGGGTCTAATAAGCCCAAGGTCGCAGGTTCGACCCCTGCTGGCGGCAAATCTTTTTATTTTGTTTCAGTTATTCTGAATAGTTTTCTAGCTTTTTACATCATGTAAACATCTAAATAACCGTACTTATTGGTTTTTCGTGGGTCTGCAAATGTTAAAGACTTCAGCGAGCTTTCACTACACCATTTTCAGAATTTACCTGAAACAAACCAAACCAGAACTTTGATGAAATGAAACATAGCCTTGTTTGAGAAAAACGGAGGAGAAAGATTAACATCAATCCAAAATAAATCATTGAATTGCAACGACTCGTTTCAGAAATACACTCAGAAGCATAGACAAGCTCTATACCACGCGGCCCGATGAAATTCCCATGCATAGGGTCACCGAGAGTTTCACAACCACATTCGTAGCCGCCATAGCTCAGTTGGTTAGAGCGTGGGTCTAATAAGCCCAAGGTCGCAGGTTCGACCCCTGCTGGCGGCAAATATTTTTGTTTTGTTTTAGTTATTCTGAATAGTTTTCTAGCTTTTTACATCATGTAAACATCTAAGCCACCGTACTTCTCGGTTTTTCGTGGGTCTGAAAATGTTATAGACTGCAGCGAGCTGTCGCTACACCATTTTCAGAACTTGTTTGCAACAAACCAAACCAAGACTTCCAGGAAATATAACATAGCTTCGTTTGAAAGAAAACGAAGGAGAAAGATTAACATCAATCCAAAATTAATTATTGATTTGTCTTGACTTGTTTCAAAAAATACAAATCTTTCAATGTAACTTTAATGTTTCTCAGTAGTTTTCTAGCTTTTTACATCATATAAACATCTAAATCACCGTACTTATTGGTTTTTCGTGGGTCTGCAAATACAAACTGCAGCGAGCTGTCACTACGCCATTTTCAGAACTTACTTGAAACAAACCAAACCAAAACTTTGATGAGTAGCTTTGTTTGATAGAAAACGACAGAGAAAGATTAACATCAATACAAATTAAATCATTGATTTGCAACGACTCGTTTTAGAAATACACTCAGAAGCATAGACAAGCTCTATACCACGCGGCCCGATGAAATTCCCATGCATTGGGTCACCGAGAGTTTCACAGCCACATTCGTAGCCGCCAGAGCTCAGTTGGTTAGAGCGTGGGTCTAATAAGCCCAAGGTCGCAGGTTCGACCCCTGCTGGCGGCAAATCTTTTTATTTTGTTTCAGTTATTCTGAATAGTTTTCTAGCTTTTTACATCATGTAAACATCTAAGCCACCGTACTTCTCGGTTTTTCGTGGGTCTGAAAATGTTATAGACTGCAGCGAGCTGTCGCTACACCATTTTCAGAACTTGTTTGCAACAAACCAAACCAAGACTTCCAGGAAATATAACATAGCTTCGTTTGGAAGAAAACGAAGGAGAAAGATTAACATCAATCCAAAATTAATTATTGATTTGTCTTGACTTGTTTCAAAAATACAAATCTTTCAAATGTTTCTCAGTAGTTTTCTAGCTTTTTACATCATATAAACATCTAAATCACCGTACTTATTGGTTTTTCGTGGGTCTGCAAATACAAACTGCAGCGAGCTGTCACTACGCCATTTTCAGAACTTACTTGAAACAAACCAAACCAAAACTTTGATGAGTAGCTTTGTTTGATAGAAAACGACAGAGAAAGATTAACATCAATACAAATTAAATCATTGATTTGTAAAGACTAGTTTTAAAAATACAAATCTTTTTATTTTGTTTTAGTTATTCTGAATAGTTTTCTAGCTTTTTCTAAATCACCATACTTATTGGTTTTCCGTGGGTCTGCAAATACAAACTGCAGCGAGCTGTCACTACGCCATTTTCAGAACTTACTTGAAACAAACCAAACCAAAACTTTGATGAGTAGCTTTGTTTGAGAAAAACGAAGAAGAAAGATTAACATCAATCCAAAATACATCATTGAATTGCAACGACTCGTTTTAGAAATACACTCAGAAGCATAGACAAGCTCTATACCACGCGGCCCGATGAAATTCCCATGCATTGGGTCACCGAGAGTTTCACAGCCACATTCGTAGCCGCCAGAGCTCAGTTGGTTAGAGCGTGGGTCTAATAAGCCCAAGGTCGCAGGTTCGACCCCTGCTGGCGGCAAATCTTTTTATTTTGTTTCAGTTATTCTGAATAGTTTTCTAGCTTTTTACATCATGTAAACATCTAAGCCACCGTACTTCTCGGTTTTTCGTGGGTCTGAAAATGTTATAGACTGCAGCGAGCTGTCGCTACACCATTTTCAGAACTTGTTTGCAACAAACCAAACCAAGACTTCCAGGAAATATAACATAGCTTCGTTTGGAAGAAAACGAAGGAGAAAGATTAACATCAATCCAAAATTAATTATTGATTTGTCTTGACTTGTTTCAAAAATACAAATCTTTCAAATGTTTCTCAGTAGTTTTCTAGCTTTTTACATCATATAAACATCTAAATCACCGTACTTATTGGTTTTCCGTGGGTCTGCAAATACAAACTGCAGCGAGCTGTCACTACGCCATTTTCAGAACTTACTTGAAACAAACCAAACCAAAACTTTGATGAGCAGCTTTGTTTGATAGAAAACGACAGAGAAAGATTAACATCAATCCAAATTAAATCATTGATTTGTAAAGACTAGTTTTAAAAATACAAATCTTTTTATTTTGTTTTAGTCATTCTGAATAGTTTTCTAGCTTTTTCTAAATCACAATACTTATTGGTTTTCCGTGGGTCTGCAAATACAAACTGCAGCGAGCTGTCACTACGCCATTTTCAGAACTTACTTGAAACAAACCAAACCAAAACTTTGATGAGTAGCTTTGTTTGAGAAAAACGAAGAAGAAAGATTAACATCAATCCAAAATAAATCATTGAATTGCAACGACTCGTTTTAGAAATACACTCAGAAGCATAGACAAGCTCTATACCACGCGGCCCGATGAAATTCCCATGCATTGGGTCACCGAGAGTTTCACTGCCACATTCGTAGCCGCCATAGCTCAGTTGGTTAGAGCGTGGGTCTAATAAGCCCAAGGTCGCAGGTTCGACCCCTGCTGGCGGCAAATCTTTTTATTTTGTTTCAGTTATTCTGAATAGTTTTCTAGCTTTTTACATCATGTAAACATCTAAATAACCGTACTTATTGGTTTTTCGTGGGTCTGCAAATGTTAAAGACTGCAGCGAGCTTTCACTACACCACTTTCAGAATTTACCTGAAACAAACCAAACCAAAACTTTGATGAAATGAAACATAGCCTTGTTTGAGAAAAACGGAGGAGAAAGATTAACAGCAATCCAAAATAAATCATTTAGTTGCAACGACTCGTTTTAGAAATACACTCAGAAGCATAGACAAGCTCTATATCACGCGTCCGAATGAAATTCCCATGCAGAGTGTCACCGAGAGTTTCACAGCCACATTCGTAGCCGCCATAGCTCAGTTGGTTAGAGCGTGGGTCTAATAAGCCCAAGGTCGCAGGTTCGACCCCTGCTGGCGGCAAATCTTTTTATTTTGTTTCAGTTATTCTGAATAGTTTTCTAGCTTTTTACATCATGTAAACATCTAAATAACCGTACTTATTGGTTTTTCGTGGGTCTGCAAATGTTAAAGACTGCAGCGAGCTTCCACTACACCATTTTCAGATTTTACCTGAAACAAACCGAACCAAAACTTTGATGAAATGAAACATAGCCTTGTTTGAGAAAAACGGAGGAGAAATATGGACAGCAATCCAAAATAAATCATTTAGTTGCAACGACTCGTTTTAGAAATACACTCAGAAGCATAGACAAGCTCTATATCACGCGGCCGAATGAAATTCCCATGCAGAGTGTCACCGAGAGTTTCACAGCCACATTCGTAGCCGCCATAGCTCAGTTGGTTAGAGCGTGGGTCTAATAAGCCCAAGGTCGCAGGTTCGACCCCTGCTGGCGGCAAATCTTTTTATTTTGTTTCAGTTATTCTGAATAGTTTTCTAGCTTTTTACATCATGTAAACATCTAAATAACCGTACTTATTGGTTTTTCGTGGGTCTGCAAATGTTAAAGACTGCAGCGAGCTTCCACTACACCATTTTCAGAATTTACCTGAAACAAACCAAACCAAAACTTTGATGAAATGAAACATAGCCTTGTTTGAGAAAAACGGAGGAGAAAGATTAACATCAATCCAAAATAAATCATTTAGTTGCAACGACTCGTTTTAGAAATACACTCAGAAGCATAGACAAGCTCTATATCACGCGGCCGAATGAAATTCCCATGCAGAGTGTCACCCAGAGTTTCACAACCACATTCGTAGCCGCCATAGCTCAGTTGGTTAGAGCGTGGGTCTAATAAGCCCAAGGTCGCAGGTTCGACCCCTGCTGGCGGCAAATCTTTTTATTTTGTTTCAGTTATTCTGAATAGTTTTCTAGCTTTTTACATCATGTAAACATCTAAATAACCGTACTTATTGGTTTTTCGTGGGTCTGCAAATGTTAAAGACTTCAGCGAGCTTTCACTACACCATTTTCAGAATTTACCTGAAACAAACCAAACCAGAACTTTGATGAAATGAAACATAGCCTTGTTTGAGAAAAACGGAGGAGAAAGATTAACATCAATCCAAAATAAATCATTGAATTGCAACGACTCGTTTCAGAAATACACTCAGAAGCATAGACAAGCTCTATACCACGCGGCCCGATGAAATTCCCATGCATAGGGTCACCGAGAGTTTCACAACCACATTCGTAGCCGCCATAGCTCAGTTGGTTAGAGCGTGGGTCTAATAAGCCCAAGGTCGCAGGTTCGACCCCTGCTGGCGGCAAATATTTTTGTTTTGTTTTAGTTATTCTGAATAGTTTTCTAGCTTTTTACATCATGTAAACATCTAAGCCACCGTACTTCTCGGTTTTTCGTGGGTCTGAAAATGTTATAGACTGCAGCGAGCTGTCGCTACACCATTTTCAGAACTTGTTTGCAACAAACCAAACCAAGACTTCCAGGAAATATAACATAGCTTCGTTTGAAAGAAAACGAAGGAGAAAGATTAACATCAATCCAAAATTAATTATTGATTTGTCTTGACTTGTTTCAAAAAATACAAATCTTTCAATGTAACTTTAATGTTTCTCAGTAGTTTTCTAGCTTTTTACATCATATAAACATCTAAATCACCGTACTTATTGGTTTTTCGTGGGTCTGCAAATACAAACTGCAGCGAGCTGTCACTACGCCATTTTCAGAACTTACTTGAAACAAACCAAACCAAAACTTTGATGAGTAGCTTTGTTTGATAGAAAACGACAGAGAAAGATTAACATCAATACAAATTAAATCATTGATTTGCAACGACTCGTTTTAGAAATACACTCAGAAGCATAGACAAGCTCTATACCACGCGGCCCGATGAAATTCCCATGCATTGGGTCACCGAGAGTTTCACAGCCACATTCGTAGCCGCCAGAGCTCAGTTGGTTAGAGCGTGGGTCTAATAAGCCCAAGGTCGCAGGTTCGACCCCTGCTGGCGGCAAATCTTTTTATTTTGTTTCAGTTATTCTGAATAGTTTTCTAGCTTTTTACATCATGTAAACATCTAAGCCACCGTACTTCTCGGTTTTTCGTGGGTCTGAAAATGTTATAGACTGCAGCGAGCTGTCGCTACACCATTTTCAGAACTTGTTTGCAACAAACCAAACCAAGACTTCCAGGAAATATAACATAGCTTCGTTTGGAAGAAAACGAAGGAGAAAGATTAACATCAATCCAAAATTAATTATTGATTTGTCTTGACTTGTTTCAAAAATACAAATCTTTCAAATGTTTCTCAGTAGTTTTCTAGCTTTTTACATCATATAAACATCTAAATCACCGTACTTATTGGTTTTTCGTGGGTCTGCAAATACAAACTGCAGCGAGCTGTCACTACGCCATTTTCAGAACTTACTTGAAACAAACCAAACCAAAACTTTGATGAGTAGCTTTGTTTGATAGAAAACGACAGAGAAAGATTAACATCAATACAAATTAAATCATTGATTTGTAAAGACTAGTTTTAAAAATACAAATCTTTTTATTTTGTTTTAGTTATTCTGAATAGTTTTCTAGCTTTTTCTAAATCACCATACTTATTGGTTTTCCGTGGGTCTGCAAATACAAACTGCAGCGAGCTGTCACTACGCCATTTTCAGAACTTACTTGAAACAAACCAAACCAAAACTTTGATGAGTAGCTTTGTTTGAGAAAAACGAAGAAGAAAGATTAACATCAATCCAAAATACATCATTGAATTGCAACGACTCGTTTTAGAAATACACTCAGAAGCATAGACAAGCTCTATACCACGCGGCCCGATGAAATTCCCATGCATTGGGTCACCGAGAGTTTCACAGCCACATTCGTAGCCGCCAGAGCTCAGTTGGTTAGAGCGTGGGTCTAATAAGCCCAAGGTCGCAGGTTCGACCCCTGCTGGCGGCAAATCTTTTTATTTTGTTTCAGTTATTCTGAATAGTTTTCTAGCTTTTTACATCATGTAAACATCTAAGCCACCGTACTTCTCGGTTTTTCGTGGGTCTGAAAATGTTATAGACTGCAGCGAGCTGTCGCTACACCATTTTCAGAACTTGTTTGCAACAAACCAAACCAAGACTTCCAGGAAATATAACATAGCTTCGTTTGGAAGAAAACGAAGGAGAAAGATTAACATCAATCCAAAATTAATTATTGATTTGTCTTGACTTGTTTCAAAAATACAAATCTTTCAAATGTTTCTCAGTAGTTTTCTAGCTTTTTACATCATATAAACATCTAAATCACCGTACTTATTGGTTTTCCGTGGGTCTGCAAATACAAACTGCAGCGAGCTGTCACTACGCCATTTTCAGAACTTACTTGAAACAAACCAAACCAAAACTTTGATGAGCAGCTTTGTTTGATAGAAAACGACAGAGAAAGATTAACATCAATCCAAATTAAATCATTGATTTGTAAAGACTAGTTTTAAAAATACAAATCTTTTTATTTTGTTTTAGTCATTCTGAATAGTTTTCTAGCTTTTTCTAAATCACAATACTTATTGGTTTTCCGTGGGTCTGCAAATACAAACTGCAGCGAGCTGTCACTACGCCATTTTCAGAACTTACTTGAAACAAACCAAACCAAAACTTTGATGAGTAGCTTTGTTTGAGAAAAACGAAGAAGAAAGATTAACATCAATCCAAAATAAATCATTGAATTGCAACGACTCGTTTTAGAAATACACTCAGAAGCATAGACAAGCTCTATACCACGCGGCCCGATGAAATTCCCATGCATTGGGTCACCGAGAGTTTCACTGCCACATTCGTAGCCGCCATAGCTCAGTTGGTTAGAGCGTGGGTCTAATAAGCCCAAGGTCGCAGGTTCGACCCCTGCTGGCGGCAAATCTTTTTATTTTGTTTCAGTTATTCTGAATAGTTTTCTAGCTTTTTACATCATGTAAACATCTAAGCCACCGTACTTCTCGGTTTTTCGTGGGTCTGAAAATGTTATAGACTGCAGCGAGCTGTCGCTACACCATTTTCAGAACTTGTTTGCAACAAACCAAACCAAGACTTCCAGGAAATATAACATAGCTTCGTTTGGAAGAAAACGAAGGAGAAAGATTAACATCAATCCAAAATTAATTATTGATTTGTCTTGACTTGTTTCAAAAATACAAATCTTTCAATGTAACTTTAATGTTTCTCAGTAGTTTTCTAGCTTTTTACATCATATAAACATCTAAATCACCATACTTATTGGTTTTTCGTGGGTCTGCAAATACAAACTGCAGCGAGCTGTCACTACGCCATTTTCGGAACTTACTTGAAACAAACCAAACCAAAACTTTGATGAGTAGCTTTGTTTGAGAAAAACGAAGAAGAAAGATTACCATCAATCCAAAATGAATCATTGAATTGCAACGACTCGTTTAAGAAATACACTCAGAAGCATAGACAAGCTCTATACCACGCGGCCCGATGAAATTCCCATGCATAGGGTCACCGAGAGTTTCACAGCCACATTCGTAGCCGCCATAGCTCAGTTGGTTAGAGCGTGGGTCTAATAAGCCCAAGGTCGCAGGTTCGACCCCTGCTGGCGGCAAATCTTTTTGCTTTGTTTTACTTATTCTGAATAGTTTTCTAGCTTTTTACATCTTGTAAACATCTGAATCACCGTACTTCTCGGTTTTTCGTGGGTCCGAAAATGTTATAGACTGCAGCGAGCTGTCGCTACACCATTTTCAGAACTTGTTCCAACAAACCAAACCAAGAGTTCCAGGAAATATAACATAGCTTCGTTTGAAAGAAAATGAAAGAGAAAGATTAACATAAATCCAAAATAAATTATTGATTTGTCTTGACTTGTTTCAAAAATACAAATCTTTCAATGTAATTTTAATGTTTCTCAGTAGTTTTCTAGCTTTTTACATCATGTAAACATCTAAATCACCGTACTTATTGGTTTTTCGTGGGTCTGCAAATACAAACTGCAGCGAGCTGTCACTACGCCATTTTCAGAACTTACTTGAAACAAACCAAACCAAAACTTTGATGAGTAGCTTTGTTTGAGAAAAACGAAGAAGAAAGATTAACATCAATCCAAAATAAATCATTGAATTGCAACGACTCGTTTCAGAAATACACTCAGAAGCATAGACAAGCTCTATACCACGCGGCCCGATGAAATTCCCATGCATAGGGTCACCGAGAGTTTCACAGCCACATTCGTAGCCGCCATAGCTCAGTTGGTTAGAGCGTGGGTCTAATAAGCCCAAGGTCGCAATAGTTTTCTAGCTTTTTACATCATGTAAACATCTAAATAACCGTACTTATTGGTTTTTCGTGGGTCTGCAAATGTTAAAGACTGCAGCGAGCTTCCACTACACCATTTTCAGATTTTACCTGAAACAAACCAAACCAAAACTTTGATGAAATGAAACATAGCCTTGTTTGAGAAAAACGGAGGAGAAAGATTAACAGCAATCCAAAATAAATCATTTAGTTGCAACGACTCGTTTTAGAAATACACTCAGAAGCATAGACAAGCTCTATATCACGCGGCCGAAGGAAATTCCCATGCAGAGTGTCACCGAGAGTTTCACAGCCACATTCGTAGCCGCCATAGCTCAGTTGGTTAGAGCGTGGGTCTAATAAGCCCAAGGTCGCAGGTTCGACCCCTGCTGGCGGCAAATCTTTTTATTTTGTTTCAGTTATTCTGAATAGTTTTCTAGCTTTTTACATCATGTAAACATCTAAATAACCGTACTTATTGGTTTTTCGTGGGTCTGCAAATGTTAAAGACTGCAGCGAGCTTTCACTACACCATTTTCAGAATTTACCTGAAACAAACCAAACCAAAACTTTGATGAAATGAAACATAGCCTTGTTTGAGAAAAACGGAGGAGAAAGATTAACAGCAATCCAAAATAAATCATTTAGTTGCAACGACTCGTTTTAGAAATACACTCAGAAGCATAGACAAGCTCTATATCACGCGGCCGAAGGAAATTCCCATGCAGAGTGTCACCGAGAGTTTCACAGCCACATTCGTAGCCGCCATAGCTCAGTTGGTTAGAGCGTGGGTCTAATAAGCCCAAGGTCGCAGGTTCGACCCCTGCTGGCGGCAAATCTTTTTATTTTGTTTCAGTTATTCTGATAGTTTTCTAGCTTTTTACATCATGTAAACATCTAAATAACCGTACTTATTGGTTTTTCGTGGGTCTGCAAATGTTAAAGACTGCAGCGAGCTTTCACTACACCATTTTCAGAATTTACCTGAAACAAACCAAACCAAAACTTTGATGAAATGAAACATAGCCTTGTTTGAGAAAACGGAGGAGAAAGATGAACATCAATCCAAAATAAATCATTTAGTTGCAACGACTCGTTTTAGAAATACACTCAGAAGCATAGACAAGCTCTATATCACGCGGCCGAAGGAAATTCCCATGCAGAGTGTCACCGAGAGTTTCACAGCCACATTCGTAGCCGCCATAGCTCAGTTGGTTAGAGCGTGGGTCTAATAAGCCCAAGGTCGCAGGTTCGACCCCTGCTGGCGGCAAATCTTTTTATTTTGTTTCAGTTATTCTGATAGTTTTCTAGCTTTTTACATCATGTAAACATCTAAATAACCGTACTTATTGGTTTTTCGTGGGTCTGCAAATGTTAAAGACTGCAGCGAGCTTTCACTACACCATTTTCAGAATTTACCTGAAACAAACCAAACCAAAACTTTGATGAAATGAAACATAGCCTTGTTTAAGAAAAACGGAGGAGAAAGATTAACAGCAATCCAAAATAAATCATTTAGTTGCAACGACTCGTTTTAGAAATACACTCAGAAGCATAGACAAGCTTTATATCACGCGGCCGAAGGAAATTCCCATGCAGAGTGTCACCGAGAGTTTCACAGCCACATTCGTAGCCGCCATAGCTCAGTTGGTTAGAGCGTGGGTCTAATAAGCCCAAGGTCGCAGGTTCGATCCATGCTGGCGGCAAATCTTTTTATTTTGTTTCAGTTATTCTGAATAGTTTTCTAGCTTTTTACATCATGTAAACATCTAAATAACCGTACTTATTGGTTTTTCGTGGGTCTGCAAATGTTAAAGACTGCAGCGAGCTTTCACTACACCATTTTCAGAATTTACCTGAAACAAACCAAACCAAAACTTTGATGAAATGAAACATAGCCTTGTTTGAGAAAAACGGAGGAGAAAGATGAACATCAATCCAAAATAAATCATTTAGTTGCAACGACTCGTTTTAGAAATACACTCAGAAGCATAGACAAGCTCTATATCACGCGGCCGAAGGAAATTCCCATGCAGAGTGTCACCGAGAGTTTCACAGCCACATTCGTAGCCGCCATAGCTCAGTTGGTTAGAGCGTGGGTCTAATAAGCCCAAGGTCGCAGGTTCGACCCCTGCTGGCGGCAAATCTTTTTATTTTGTTTCAGTTATTCTGAATAGTTTTCTAGCTTTTTACATCATGTAAACATCTAAATAACCGTACTTATTGGTTTTTCGTGGGTCTGCAAATGTTAAAGACTGCAGCGAGCTTTCACTACACCATTTTCAGAATTTACCTGAAACAAACCAAACCGAAACTTTGATGAAATGAAACATAGCCTTGTTTGAGAAAAACGGAGGAGAAAGATTAACAGCAATCCAAAATAAATCATTTAGTTGCAACGACTCGTTTTAGAAATACACTCAGAAGCATAGACAAGCTCTAGAACACGCGGCCGAATGAAATTCCCATGCAGAGTGTCACCGAGAGTTTCACAGCCACATTCGTAGCCGCCATAGCTCAGTTGGTTAGAGCGTGGGTCTAATAAGCCCAAGGTCGCAATAGTTTTCTAGCTTTTTACATCATGTAAACATCTAAATAACCGTACTTATTGGTTTTTCGTGGGTCTGCAAATGTTAAAGACTGCAGCGAGCTTCCACTACACCATTTTCAGATTTTACCTGAAACAAACCAAACCAAAACTTTGATGAAATGAAACATAGCCTTGTTTGAGAAAAACGGAGGAGAAAGATTAACAGCAATCCAAAATAAATCATTTAGTTGCAACGACTCGTTTTAGAAATACACTCAGAAGCATAGACAAGCTCTATATCACGCGGCCGAAGGAAATTCCCATGCAGAGTGTCACCGAGAGTTTCACAGCCACATTCGTAGCCGCCATAGCTCAGTTGGTTAGAGCGTGGGTCTAATAAGCCCAAGGTCGCAGGTTCGACCCCTGCTGGCGGCTAATCTTTTTATTTTGTTTCAGTTATTCTGAATAGTTTTCTAGCTTTTTACATCATGTAAACATCTAAATAACCGTACTTATTGGTTTTTCGTGGGTCTGCAAATGTTAAAGACTGCAGCGAGCTTTCACTACACCATTTTCAGAATTTACCTGAAACAAACCAAACCAAAACTTTGATGAAATGAAACATAGCCTTGTTTGAGAAAAACGGAGGAGAAAGATTAACAGCAATCCAAAATAAATCATTTAGTTGCAACGACTCGTTTTAGAAATACACTCAGAAGCATAGACAAGCTCTATATCACGCGGCCGAAGGAAATTCCCATGCAGAGTGTCACCGAGAGTTTCACAGCCACATTCGTAGCCGCCATAGCTCAGTTGGTTAGAGCGTGGGTCTAATAAGCCCAAGGTCGCAGGTTCGACCCCTGCTGGCGGCAAATCTTTTTATTTTGTTTCAGTTATTCTGATAGTTTTCTAGCTTTTTACATCATGTAAACATCTAAATAACCGTACTTATTGGTTTTTCGTGGGTCTGCAAATGTTAAAGACTGCAGCGAGCTTTCACTACACCATTTTCAGAATTTACCTGAAACAAACCAAACCAAAACTTTGATGAAATGAAACATAGCCTTGTTTGAGAAAACGGAGGAGAAAGATGAACATCAATCCAAAATAAATCATTTAGTTGCAACGACTCGTTTTAGAAATACACTCAGAAGCATAGACAAGCTCTATATCACGCGGCCGAAGGAAATTCCCATGCAGAGTGTCACCGAGAGTTTCACAGCCACATTCGTAGCCGCCATAGCTCAGTTGGTTAGAGCGTGGGTCTAATAAGCCCAAGGTCGCAGGTTCGACCCCTGCTGGCGGCAAATCTTTTTATTTTGTTTCAGTTATTCTGATAGTTTTCTAGCTTTTTACATCATGTAAACATCTAAATAACCGTACTTATTGGTTTTTCGTGGGTCTGCAAATGTTAAAGACTGCAGCGAGCTTTCACTACACCATTTTCAGAATTTACCTGAAACAAACCAAACCAAAACTTTGATGAAATGAAACATAGCCTTGTTTAAGAAAAACGGAGGAGAAAGATTAACAGCAATCCAAAATAAATCATTTAGTTGCAACGACTCGTTTTAGAAATACACTCAGAAGCATAGACAAGCTCTATATCACGCGGCCGAAGGAAATTCCCATGCAGAGTGTCACCGAGAGTTTCACAGCCACATTCGTAGCCGCCATAGCTCAGTTGGTTAGAGCGTGGGTCTAATAAGCCCAAGGTCGCAGGTTCGATCCATGCTGGCGGCAAATCTTTTTATTTTGTTTCAGTTATTCTGAATAGTTTTCTAGCTTTTTACATCATGTAAACATCTAAATAACCGTACTTATTGGTTTTTCGTGGGTCTGCAAATGTTAAAGACTGCAGCGAGCTTTCACTACACCATTTTCAGAATTTACCTGAAACAAACCAAACCAAAACTTTGATGAAATGAAACATAGCCTTGTTTGAGAAAAACGGAGGAGAAAGATGAACATCAATCCAAAATAAATCATTTAGTTGCAACGACTCGTTTTAGAAATACACTCAGAAGCATAGACAAGCTCTATATCACGCGGCCGAAGGAAATTCCCATGCAGAGTGTCACCGAGAGTTTCACAGCCACATTCGTAGCCGCCATAGCTCAGTTGGTTAGAGCGTGGGTCTAATAAGCCCAAGGTCGCAGGTTCGACCCCTGCTGGCGGCAAATCTTTTTATTTTGTTTCAGTTATTCTGAATAGTTTTCTAGCTTTTTACATCATGTAAACATCTAAATAACCGTACTTATTGGTTTTTCGTGGGTCTGCAAATGTTAAAGACTGCAGCGAGCTTTCACTACACCATTTTCAGAATTTACCTGAAACAAACCAAACCGAAACTTTGATGAAATGAAACATAGCCTTGTTTGAGAAAAACGGAGGAGAAAGATTAACAGCAATCCAAAATAAATCATTTAGTTGCAACGACTCGTTTTAGAAATACACTCAGAAGCATAGACAAGCTCTAGAACACGCGGCCGAATGAAATTCCCATGCAGAGTGTCACCGAGAGTTTCACAGCCACATTCCTAGCCGCCATAGCTCAGTTGGTTAGAGCGTGGGTCTAATAAGCCCAAGGTCGCAGGTTCGACCCCTGCTGGCGGCAAATCTTTTTATTTTGTTTCAGTTATTCTGATAGTTTTCTAGCTTTTTACATCATGTAAACATCTAAATAACCGTACTTATTGGTTTTTCGTGGGTCTGCAAATGTTAAAGACTGCAGCGAGCTTTCACTACACCATTTTCAGAATTTACCTGAAACAAACCAAACCAAAACTTTGATGAAATGAAACATAGCCTTGTTTGAGAAAAACGGAGGAGAAAGATGAACATCAATCCAAAATAAATCATTTAGTTGCAACGACTCGTTTTAGAAATACACTCAGAAGCATAGACAAGCTCTATATCACGCGGCCGAAGGAAATTCCCATGCAGAGTGTCACCGAGAGTTTCACAGCCACATTCGTAGCCGCCATAGCTCAGTTGGTTAGAGCGTGGGTCTAATAAGCCCAAGGTCGCAGGTTCGACCCCTGCTGGCGGCAAACTTTTTATTTTGTTTCAGTTATTCTGATAGTTTTCTAGCTTTTTACATCATGTAAACATCTAAATAACCGTACTTATTGGTTTTTCGTGGGTCTGCAAATGTTAAAGACTGCAGCGAGCTTTCACTACACCATTTTCAGAATTTACCTGAAACAAACCAAACCAAAACTTTGATGAAATGAAACATAGCCTTGTTTGAGAAAAACGGAGGAGAAAGATTAACAGCAATCCAAAATAAATCATTTAGTTGCAACGACTCGTTTTAGAAATACACTCAGAAGCATAGACAAGCTCTATATCACGCGGCCGAAGGAAATTCCCATGCAGAGTGTCACCGAGAGTTTCACAGCCACATTCGTAGCCGCCATAGCTCAGTTGGTTAGAGCGTGGGTCTAATAAGCCCAAGGTCGCAGGTTCGACCCCTGCTGGCGGCAAATCTTTTTATTTTGTTTCAGTTATTCTGAATAGTTTTCTAGCTTTTTACATCATGTAAACATCTAAATAACCGTACTTATTGGTTTTTCGTGGGTCTGCAAATGTTAAAGACTGCAGCGAGCTTTCACTACACCATTTTCAGAATTTACCTGAAACAAACCAAACCGAAACTTTGATGAAATGAAACATAGCCTTGTTTGAGAAAAACGGAGGAGAAAGATGAACATCAATCCAAAATAAATCATTTAGTTGCAACGACTCGTTTTAGAAATACACTCAGAAGCATAGACAAGCTCTATATCACGCGGCCGAATGAAATTCCCATGCAGAGTGTCACCGAGAGTTTCACAGCCACATTCGTAGCCGCCATAGCTCAGTTGGTTAGAGCGTGGGTCTAATAAGCCCAAGGTTGCAGGTTCGACCCCTGCTGGCGGCAAATCTTTTTATTTTGTTTCAGTTATTCTGAATAGTTTTCTAGCTTTTTACATCATGTAAACATCTAAATAACCGTACTTATTGGTTTTTCGTGGGTCTGCAAATGTTAAAGACTGCAGCGAGCTTTCACTACACCATTTTCAGAATTTACCTGAAACAAACCAAACCGAAACTTTGATGAAATGAAACATAGCCTTGTTTGAGAAAAACGGAGGAGAAAGATTAACAGCAATCCAAAATAAATCATTTAGTTGCAACGACTCGTTTTAGAAATACACTCAGAAGCATAGACAAGCTCTATATCACGCGGCCGAATGAAATTCCCATGCAGAGTGTCACCGAGAGTTTCACAGCCACATTCGTAGCCGCCATAGCTCAGTTGGTTAGAGCGTGGGTCTAATAAGCCCAAGGTCGCAGGTTCGACCCCTGCTGGCGGCAAATCTTTTTATTTTGTTTCAGTTATTCTGAATAGTTTTCTAGCTTTTTACATCATGTAAACATCTAAATAACCGTACTTATTGGTTTTTCGTGGGTCTGCAAATGTTAAAGACTGCAGCGAGCTTTCACTACACCATTTTCAGAATTTACCTGAAACAAACCAAACCGAAACTTTGATGAAATGAAACATAGCCTTGTTTGAGAAAAACGGAGGAGAAAGATTAACATCAATCCAAAATAAATCATTTAGTTGCAACGACTCGTTTTAGAAATACACTCAGAAGCATAGACAAGCTCTATATCACGCGGCCGAATGAAATTCCCATGCAGAGTGTCACCGAGAGTTTCACAGCCACATTCGTAGCCGCCATAGCTCAGTTGGTTAGAGCGTGGGTCTAATAAGCCCAAGGTTGCAGGTTCGACCCCTGCTGGCGGCAAATCTTTTTATTTTGTTTCAGTTATTCTGAATAGTTTTCTAGCTTTTTACATCATGTAAACATCTAAATAACCGTACTTATTGGTTTTTCGTGGGTCTGCAAATGTTAAAGACTGCAGCGAGCTTTCACTACACCATTTTCAGAATTTACCTGAAACAAACCAAACCGAAACTTTGATGAAATGAAACATAGCCTTGTTTGAGAAAAACGGAGGAGAAAGATTAACAGCAATCCAAAATAAATCATTTAGTTGCAACGACTCGTTTTAGAAATACACTCAGAAGCATAGACAAGCTCTATATCACGCGGCCGAATGAAATTCCCATGCAGAGTGTCACCGAGAGTTTCACAGCCACATTCGTAGCCGCCATAGCTCAGTTGGTTAGAGCGTGGGTCTAATAAGCCCAAGGTCGCAGGTTCGACCCCTGCTGGCGGCAAATCTTTTTATTTTGTTTCAGTTATTCTGAATAGTTTTCTAGCTTTTTACATCATGTAAACATCTAAATAACCGTACTTATTGGTTTTTCGTGGGTCTGCAAATGTTAAAGACTGCAGCGAGCTTTCACTACACCATTTTCAGAATTTACCTGAAACAAACCAAACCGAAACTTTGATGAAATGAAACATAGCCTTGTTTGAGAAAAACGGAGGAGAAAGATTAACATCAATCCAAAATAAATCATTTAGTTGCAACGACTCGTTTTAGAAATACACTCAGAAGCATAGACAAGCTCTATATCACGCGGCCGAATGAAATTCCCATGCAGAGTGTCACCGAGAGTTTCACAGCCACATTCGTAGCCGCCATAGCCCAGTTGGTTAGAGCGTGGGTCTAATAAGCCCAAGGTTGCAGGTTCGACCCCTGCTGGCGGCAAATCTTTTTATTTTGTTTCAGTTATTCTGAATAGTTTTCTAGCTTTTTACATCATGTAAACATCTAAATAACCGTACTTATTGGTTTTTCGTGGGTCTGCAAATGTTAAAGACTGCAGCGAGCTTTCACTACACCATTTTCAGAATTTACCTGAAACAAACCAAACCGAAACTTTGATGAAATGAAACATAGCCTTGTTTGAGAAAAACGGAGGAGAAAGATTAACAGCAATCCAAAATAAATCATTTAGTTGCAACGACTCGTTTTAGAAATACACTCAGAAGCATAGACAAGCTCTATATCACGCGGCCGAATGAAATTCCCATGCAGAGTGTCACCGAGAGTTTCACAGCCACATTCGTAGCCGCCATAGCTCAGTTGGTTAGAGCGTGGGTCTAATAAGCCCAAGGTCGCAGGTTCGACCCCTGCTGGCGGCAAATCTTTTTATTTTGTTTCAGTTATTCTGAATAGTTTTCTAGCTTTTTACATCATGTAAACATCTAAATAACCGTACTTATTGGTTTTTCGTGGGTCTGCAAATGTTAAAGACTGCAGCGAGCTTTCACTACACCATTTTCAGAATTTACCTGAAACAAACCAAACCGAAACTTTGATGAAATGAAACATAGCCTTGTTTGAGAAAAACGGAGGAGAAAGATTAACATCAATCCAAAATAAATCATTTAGTTGCAACGACTCGTTTTAGAAATACACTCAGAAGCATAGACAAGCTCTAGATCACGCGGCCGAATGAAATTCCCATGCAGAGTGTCACCGAGAGTTTCACAGCCACATTCGTAGCCGCCATAGCTCAGTTGGTTAGAGCGTGGGTCTAATAAGCCCAAGGTCGCAGGTTCGACCCCTGCTGGCGGCAAATCTTTTTATTTTGTTTCAGTTATTCTGAATAGTTTTCTAGCTTTTTACATCATGTAAACATCTAAATAACCGTACTTATTGGTTTTTCGTGGGTCTGCAAATGTTAAAGACTGCAGCGAGCTTTCACTACACCATTTTCAGAATTTACCTGAAACAAACCAAACCAAAACTTTGATGAAATGAAACATAGCCTTGTTTGAGAAAAACGGAGGAGAAAGATGAACATCAATCCAAAATAAATCATTTAGATGCAACGACTCGTTTTAGAAATACACTCAGAAGCATAGACAAGCTCTATATCACGCGGCCGAATGAAATTCCCATGCAGAGTGTCAACGAGAGTTTCACAGCCACATTCGTAGCCGCCATAGCTCAGTTGGTTAGAGCGTGGGTCTAATAAGCCCAAGGTCGCAGGTTCGACCCCTGCTGGCGGCAAATCTTTTTATTTTGTTTCAGTTATTCTGAATAGTTTTCTAGCTTTTTACCTCAAGTAAACATCTAAATAACCGTACTTATTGGTTTTTCGTGGGTCTGCAAATGTTAAAGACTGCAGCGAGCTTTCACTACACCATTTTCAGAATTTACCTGAAACAAACCAAACCAAAACTTTGATGAAATGAAACATAGCCTTGTTTGAGAAAAACGGAGTTGAAAGATTAACATCAATCCAAAATAAATCATTTAGTTGCAACGACTCGTTTTAGAAATACACTCAGAAGCATAGACAAGCTCTATATCACGCGGCCGAAGGAAATTCCCATGCAGAGTGTCACCGAGAGTTTCACAGCTACATTCGTAGCCGCCATAGCTCAGTTGGTTAGAGCGTGGGTCTAATAAGCCCAAGGTCGCAGGTTCGACCCCTGCTGGCGGCAAATCTTTTTATTTTGTTTCAGTTATTCGGAATAGTTTTCTAGCTTTTTACATCATGTAAACATCTAAATAACCGTACTTATTGGTTTTTCGTGGGTCTGCAAATGTTAAAGACTGCAGCGAGCTTTCACTACACCATTTTCAGAATTTACCTGAAACAAACCAAACCAAAACTTTGATGAAATGAAACATAGCCTTGTTTGAGAAAAACGGAGTTGAAAGATTAACATCAATCCAAAATAAATCATTTAGTTGCAACGACTCGTTTTAGAAATACACTCAGAAGCATAGACAAGCTCTATATCACGCGGCCGAATGAAATTCCCATGCAGAGTGTCACCGAGAGTTTCACAGCCACATTCGTAGCCGCCATAGCTCAGTTGGTTAGAGCGTGGGTCTAATAAGCCCAAGGTCGCAGGTTCGACCCCTGCTGGCGGCAAATCTTTTTATTTTGTTTCAGTTATTCTGAATAGTTTTCTAGCTTTTTACATCATGTAAACATCTAAATAACCGTACTTATTGGTTTTTCGTGGGTCTGCAAATGTTAAAGACTGCAGCGAGCTTTCACTACACCATTTTCAGAATTTACCTGAAACAAACCAAACCAAAACTTTGATGAAATGAAACATAGCCTTGTTTGAGAAAAACGGAGGAGAAAGATTAACAGCAATCCAAAATAAATCATTTAGTTGCAACGACTCGTTTTAGAAATACACTCAGAAGCATAGACAAGCTCTATATCACGCGGCCGAAGGAAATTCCCATGCAGAGTGTCACCGAGAGTTTCACAGCCACATTCGTAGCCGCCATAGCTCAGTTGGTTAGAGCGTGGGTCTAATAAGCCCAAGGTCGCAGGTTCGACCCCTGCTGGCGGCAAATCTTTTTATTTTGTTTCAGTTATTCTGAATAGTTTTCTAGCTTTTTACATCATGTAAACATCTAAATAACCGTACTTATTGGTTTTCCGTGGGTCTGCAAATGTTAAAGACTGCAGCGAGCTTTCACTACACCATTTTCAGAATTTACCTGAAACAAACCAAACCGAAACTTTGATGAAATGAAACATAGCCTTGTTTGAGAAAAACGGAGGAGAAAGATGAACATCAATCCAAAATAAATCATTTAGTTGCAACGACTCGTTTTAGAAATACACTCAGAAGCATAGACAAGCTCTATATCACGCGGCCGAATGAAATTCCCATGCAGAGTGTCACCGAGAGTTTCACAGCCACATTCGTAGCCGCCATAGCTCAGTTGGTTAGAGCGTGGGTCTAATAAGCCCAAGGTCGCAGGTTCGACCCCTGCTGGCGGCAAATCTTTTTATTTTGTTTCAGTTATTCTGAATAGTTTCTAGCTTTTTACATCATGTAAACATCTAAATAACCGTACTTATTGGTTTTTCGTGGGTCTGCAAATGTTAAAGACTGCAGCGAGCTTTCACTACACCACTTTCAGAATTTACCTGAAACAAACCAAACCAAAACTTTGATGAAATGAAACATAGCCTTGTTTGAGAAAAACGGAGGAGAAAGATTAACAGCAATCCAAAATAAATCATTTAGTTGCAATGACTCGTTTTAGAAATACACTCAGAAACATAGACAAGCTCTATATCACGCGGCCGAAGGAAATTCCCATGCAGAGTGTCACCGAGAGTTTCACAGCCACATTCGTAGCCGCCATAGCTCAGTTGGTTAGAGCGTGGGTCTAATAAGCCCAAGGTCGCAGGTTCGACCCCTGCTGGCGGCAAATCTTTTTATTTTGTTTCAGTTATTCTGAATAGTTTTCTAGCTTTTTACATCATGTAAACATCTAAATAACCGTACTTATTGGTTTTTCGTGGGTCTGCAAATGTTAAAGACTGCAGCGAGCTTTCACTACACCATTTTCAGAATTTACCTGAAACAAACCAAACCAAAACTTTGATGAAATGAAACATAGCCTTGTTTGAGAAAAACGGAGGAGAAAGATGAACATCAATCCAAAATAAATCATTTAGTTGCAACGACTCGTTTTAGAAATACACTCAGAAGCATAGACAAGCTCTAGATCACGCGGCCGAAGGAAATTCCCATGCAGAGTGTCACCGAGAGTTTCACAGCCACATTCGTAGCCGCCATAGCTCAGTTGGTTAGAGCGTGGGTCTAATAAGCCCAAGGTCGCAGGTTCGACCCCTGCTGGCGGCAAATCTTTTTATTTTGTTTCAGTTATTCGGAATAGTTTTCTAGCTTTTTACATCATGTAAACATCTAAATAACCGTACTTATTGGTTTTTCGTGGGTCTGCAAATGTTAAAGACTGCAGCGAGCTTTCACTACACCATTTTCAGAATTTACCTGAAACAAACCAAACCAAAACTTTGATGAAATGAAACATAGCCTTGTTTGAGAAAAACGGAGGAGAAAGATGAACATCAATCCAAAATAAATCATTAAGTTGCAACGACTCGTTTTAGAAATACACTCAGAAGCATAGACAAGCTCTAGATCACGCGGCCGAATGAAATTCCCATGCAGAGTTTCACCGAGAGTTTCACAGCCACATTCGTAGCCGCCATAGCTCAGTTGGTTAGAGCGTGGGTCTAATAAGCCCAAGGTCGCAGGTTCGACCCCTGCTGGCGGCAAATCTTTTTATTTTGTTTCAGTTATTCGGAATAGTTTTCTAGCTTTTTACATCATGTAAACATCTAAATAACCGTACTTATTGGTTTTTCGTGGGTCTGCAAATGTTAAAGACTGCAGCGAGCTTTCACTACACCATTTTCAGAATTTACCTGAAACAAACCAAACCAAAACTTTGATGAAATGAAACATAGCCTTGTTTGAGAAAAACGGAGGAGAAAGATGAACATCAATCCAAAATAAATCATTTAGTTGCAACGACTCGTTTTAGAAATACACTCAGAAGCATAGACAAGCTCTAGATCACGCGGCCGAATGAAATTCCCATGCAGAGTTTCACCGAGAGTTTCACAGCCACATTCGTAGCCGCCATAGCTCAGTTGGTTAGAGCGTGGGTCTAATAAGCCCAAGGTCGCAGGTTCGACCCCTGCTGGCGGCAAATCTTTTTATTTTGTTTCAGTTATTCGGAATAGTTTTCTAGCTTTTTACATCATGTAAACATCTAAATAACCGTACTTATTGGTTTTTCGTGGGTCTGCAAATGTTAAAGACTGCAGCGAGCTTTCACTACACCATTTTCAGAATTTACCTGAAACAAACCAAACCAAAACTTTGATGAAATGAAACATAGCCTTGTTTGAGAAAAACGGAGGAGAAAGATGAACATCAATCCAAAATAAATCATTAAGTTGCAACGACTCGTTTTAGAAATACACTCAGAAGCATAGACAAGCTCTAGATCACGCGGCCGAATGAAATTCCCATGCAGAGTTTCACCGAGAGTTTCACAGCCACATTCGTAGCCGCCATAGCTCAGTTGGTTAGAGCGTGGGTCTAATAAGCCCAAGGTCGCAGGTTCGACCCCTGCTGGCGGCAAATCTTTTTATTTTGTTTCAGTTATTCGGAATAGTTTTCTAGCTTTTTACATCATGTAAACATCTAAATAACCGTACTTATTGGTTTTTCGTGGGTCTGCAAATGTTAAAGACTGCAGCGAGCTTTCACTACACCATTTTCAGAATTTACCTGAAACAAACCAAACCAAAACTTTGATGAAATGAAACATAGCCTTGTTTGAGAAAAACGGAGGAGAAAGATGAACATCAATCCAAAATAAATCATTAAGTTGCAACGACTCGTTTTAGAAATACACTCAGAAGCATAGACAAGCTCTAGATCACGCGGCCGAATGAAATTCCCATGCAGAGTTTCACCGAGAGTTTCACAGCCACATTCGTAGCCGCCATAGCTCAGTTGGTTAGAGCGTGGGTCTAATAAGCCCAAGGTCGCAGGTTCGACCCCTGCTGGCGGCAAATCTTTTTATTTTGTTTCAGTTATTCGGAATAGTTTTCTAGCTTTTTACATCATGTAAACATCTAAATAACCGTACTTATTGGTTTTTCGTGGGTCTGCAAATGTTAAAGACTGCAGCGAGCTTTCACTACACCATTTTCAGAATTTACCTGAAACAAACCAAACCAAAACTTTGATGAAATGAAACATAGCCTTGTTTGAGAAAAACGGAGGAGAAAGATGAACATCAATCCAAAATAAATCATTTAGTTGCAACGACTCGTTTTAGAAATACACTCAGAAGCATAGACAAGCTCTAGATCACGCGGCCGAATGAAATTCCCATGCAGAGTTTCACCGAGAGTTTCACAGCCACATTCGTAGCCGCCATAGCTCAGTTGGTTAGAGCGTGGGTCTAATAAGCCCAAGGTCGCAGGTTCGACCCCTGCTGGCGGCAAATCTTTTTATTTTGTTTCAGTTATTCGGAATAGTTTTCTAGCTTTTTACATCATGTAAACATCTAAATAACCGTACTTATTGGTTTTTCGTGGGTCTGCAAATGTTAAAGACTGCAGCGAGCTTTCACTACACCATTTTCAGAATTTACCTGAAACAAACCAAACCAAAACTTTGATGAAATGAAACATAGCCTTGTTTGAGAAAAACGGAGGAGAAAGATGAACATCAATCCAAAATAAATCATTAAGTTGCAACGACTCGTTTTAGAAATACACTCAGAAGCATAGACAAGCTCTAGATCACGCGGCCGAATGAAATTCCCATGCAGAGTTTCACCGAGAGTTTCACAGCCACATTCGTAGCCGCCATAGCTCAGTTGGTTAGAGCGTGGGTCTAATAAGCCCAAGGTCGCAGGTTCGACCCCTGCTGGCGGCAAATCTTTTTATTTTGTTTCAGTTATTCGGAATAGTTTTCTAGCTTTTTACATCATGTAAACATCTAAATAACCGTACTTATTGGTTTTTCGTGGGTCTGCAAATGTTAAAGACTGCAGCGAGCTTTCACTACACCATTTTCAGAATTTACCTGAAACAAACCAAACCAAAACTTTGATGAAATGAAACATAGCCTTGTTTGAGAAAAACGGAGGAGAAAGATGAACATCAATCCAAAATAAATCATTTAGTTGCAACGACTCGTTTTAGAAATACACTCAGAAGCATAGACAAGCTCTAGATCACGCGGCCGAAGGAAATTCCCATGCAGAGTGTCACCGAGAGTTTCACAGCCACATTCGTAGCCGCCATAGCTCAGTTGGTTAGAGCGTGGGTCTAATAAGCCCAAGGTCGCAGGTTCGACCCCTGCTGGCGGCAAATCTTTTTATTTTGTTTCAGTTATTCTGAATAGTTTTCTAGCTTTTTACATCATGTAAACATCTAAATAACCGTACTTATTGGTTTTTCGTGGGTCTGCAAATGTTAAAGACTGCAGCGAGCTTTCACTACACCATTTTCAGAATTTACCTGAAACAAACCAAACCAAAACTTTGATGAAATGAAACATAGCCTTGTTTGAGAAAAACGGAGGAGAAAGATGAACATCAATCCAAAATAAATCATTTAGTTGCAACGACTCGTTTTAGAAATACACTCAGAAGCATAGACAAGCTCTAGATCACGCGGCCGAATGAAATTCCCATGCAGAGTTTCACCGAGAGTTTCACAGCCACATTCGTAGCCGCCATAGCTCAGTTGGTTAGAGCGTGGGTCTAATAAGCCCAAGGTCGCAGGTTCGACCCCTGCTGGCGGCAAATCTTTTTATTTTGTTTCAGTTATTCGGAATAGTTTTCTAGCTTTTTACATCATGTAAACATCTAAATAACCGTACTTATTGGTTTTTCGTGGGTCTGCAAATGTTAAAGACTGCAGCGAGCTTTCACTACACCATTTTCAGAATTTACCTGAAACAAACCAAACCAAAACTTTGATGAAATGAAACATAGCCTTGTTTGAGAAAAACGGAGGAGAAAGATGAACATCAATCCAAAATAAATCATTAAGTTGCAACGACTCGTTTTAGAAATACACTCAGAAGCATAGACAAGCTCTAGATCACGCGGCCGAATGAAATTCCCATGCAGAGTTTCACCGAGAGTTTCACAGCCACATTCGTAGCCGCCATAGCTCAGTTGGTTAGAGCGTGGGTCTAATAAGCCCAAGGTCGCAGGTTCGACCCCTGCTGGCGGCAAATCTTTTTATTTTGTTTCAGTTATTCGGAATAGTTTTCTAGCTTTTTACATCATGTAAACATCTAAATAACCGTACTTATTGGTTTTTCGTGGGTCTGCAAATGTTAAAGACTGCAGCGAGCTTTCACTACACCATTTTCAGAATTTACCTGAAACAAACCAAACCAAAACTTTGATGAAATGAAACATAGCCTTGTTTGAGAAAAACGGAGGAGAAAGATTAACAGCAATCCAAAATAAATCATTTAGTTGCAACGACTCGTTTTAGAAATACACTCAGAAGCATATACAAGCTCTATATCACGCGGCCGAATGAAATTCCCATGCAGAGTTTCACCGAGAGTTTCACAGCCACATTCGTAGCCGCCATAGCTCAGTTGTTCATTTACTTCCGGTCAACAGTCTCACTCGGTTGTCTCACTATTTCTCCAACCACTTCGGTGGATAAGGCTCTGAAGACGGCGAACCCGCCGAAACGTCAGCACTAAATAAAGAACATCATATCACCTCGTGTTCGGTCTAACAAGAAAACCAACAATACGAAACAAATAAACAAAAGTTGGTTAGAGCGTGGGTCTAATAAGCCCAAGGTCGCAGGTTCGACCCCTGCTGGCGGCAAATCTTTTTATTTTGTTTCTGGTAAAATAATGTTTCAGTTATTTACTTTCTGGTAAGTAAATAACTGAAACATTATTTTGTTTCAGTTATTCTGAATAGTTTTCTAGCTTTTTACATCATGTAAACATCTAAATAACCGTACTTATTGGTTTTTCGTGGGTCTGCAAATGTTGAAGACTGCAGCGAGCTTTCACTACACCATTTTCAGAATTTACCTGAAACAAACCAAACCAAAACTTTGATGAAATGAAACATAGCCTTGTTTGAGAAAAACGGAGGAGAAAGATTAACAGCAATCCAAAATAAATCATTTAGTTGCAACGACTCGTTTTAGAAATACACTCAGAAGTATAGACAAGCTCTATATCACGCGGCCGAATGAAATTCCCATGCAGAGTGTCACCGAGAGTTTCACAGCCACATTCGTAGCCGCCATAGCTCAGTTGGTTAGAGCGTGGGTCTAATAAGCCCAAGGTCGCAGGTTCGACCCCTGCTGGCGGCAAATCTTTTTATTTTGTTTCAGTTATTCGGAATAGTTTTCTAGCTTTTTACATCATGTAAACATCTAAATAACCGTACTTATTGGTTTTTCGTGGGTCTGCAAATGTTAAAGACTGCAGCGAGCTTTCACTACACCATTTTCAGAATTTACCTGAAACAAACCAAACCAAAACTTTGATGAAATGAAACATAGCCTTGTTTGAGAAAAACGGAGGAGAAAGATTAACAGCAATCCAAAATAAATCATTTAGTTGCAACGACTCGTTTTAGAAATACACTCAGAAGCATAGACAAGCTCTATATCACGCGGCCGAATGAAATTCCCATGCAGAGTGTCACCGAGAGTTTCACAGCCACATTCGTAGCCGCCATAGCTCAGTTGGTTAGAGCGTGGGTCTAATAAGCCCAAGGTCGCAGGTTCGACCCCTGCTGGCGGCAAATCTTTTTATTTTGTTTCAGTTATTCTGAATAGTTTTCTAGCTTTTTACATCATGTAAACATCTAAATAACCGTACTTATTGGTTTTTCGTGGGTCTACACCATTTTCAGAATTTACCTGAAACAAACCAAACCAAAACTTTGATGAAATGAAACATAGCCTTGTTTGAGAAAAACGGAGGAGAAAGATGAACATCAATCCAAAATAAATCATTTAGTTGCAACGACTCGTTTTAGAAATACACTCAGAAGCATAGACGAGCTCTATATCACGCGGCCGAATGAAATTCCCATGCAGAGTGTCACCGAGAGTTTCACAGCCACATTCGTAGCCGCCATAGCTCAGTTGGTTAGAGCGTGGGTCTAATAAGCCCAAGGTCGCAGGTTCGACCCCTGTTGGCGGCAAATCTTTTTATTTTGTTTCAGTTATTCTGAATAGTTTCTAGCTTTTTACATCATGTAAACATCTAAATAACCGTACTTATTGGTTTTTCGTGGGTCTGCAATTGTTAAAGACTGCAGTGAGCTTTCACTACACCATTTTCAGAATTTACCTGAAACAAACCAAACCAAAACTTTGATGAAATAAAACATAGCCTTGTTTGAGAAAAACGGAGTTGAAAGATTAACATCAATCCAAAATAAATCATTTAGTTGCAACGACTCGTTTTAGAAATACACTCAGAAGCATAGACAAGCTCTATATCACGCGGCCGAATGAAATTCCCATGCAGAGTGTCACCGAGAGTTTCACAGCCACATTCGTAGCCGCCATAGCTCAGTTGGTTAGAGCGTGGGTCTAATAAGCCCAAGGTCGCAGGTTCGACCCCTGCTGGCGGCAAATCTTTTTATTTTGTTTCAGTTATTCTGAATAGTTTTCTAGCTTTTTACATCAAGTAAACATCTAAATAACCGTACTTATTGGTTTTTCGTGGGTCTGCAAATGTTAAAGACTGCAGCGAGCTTTCACTACACCACTTTCAGAATTTACCTGAAACAAACCAAACCAAAACTTTGATGAAATGAAACATAGCCTTGTTTGAGAAAAACGGAGGAGAAAGATTAACAGCAATCCAAAATAAATCATTTAGTTGCAATGACTCGTTTTAGAAATACACTCAGAAGCATAGACAAGCTCTATATCACGCGGCCGAATGAAATTCCCATGCAGAGTTTCACCGAGAGTTTCACAGCCACATTCGTAGCCGCCATAGCTCAGTTGGTTAGAGCGTGGGTTTAATAAGCCCAAGGTCGCAGGTTCGACCCCTGCTGGCGGCAAATCTTTTTATTTTGTTTCAGTTATTCTGAATAGTTTTCTAGCTTTTTACATCATGTAAACATCTAAATAACCGTACTTATTGGTTTTTCGTGGGTCTGCAAATGTTGAAGACTGCAGCGAGCTTTCACTACACCATTTTCAGAATTTACCTGAAACAAACCAAACCAAAACTTTGATGAAATGAAACATAGCCTTGTTTGAGAAAAACGGAGGAGAAAGATTAACAGCAATCCAAAATAAATCATTTAGTTGCAATGACTCGTTTTAGAAATACACTCAGAAGCATAGACAAGCTCTATATCACGCGGCCGAATGAAATTCCCATGCAGAGTTTCACCGAGAGTTTCACAGCCACATTCGTAGCCGCCATAGCTCAGTTGGTTAGAGCGTGGGTCTAATAAGCCCAAGGTCGCAGGTTCGACCCCTGCTGGCGGCAAATCTTTTTATTTTGTTTCAGTTATTCGGAATAGTTTTCTAGCTTTTTACATCATGTAAACATCTAAATAACCGTACTTATTGGTTTTTCGTGGGTCTGCAAATGTTAAAGACTGCAGCGAGCTTTCACTACACCATTTTCAGAATTTACCTGAAACAAACCAAACCAAAACTTTGATGAAATGAAACATAGCCTTGTTTGAGAAAAACGGAGGAGAAAGATTAACAGCAATCCAAAATAAATCATTTAGTTGCAACGACTCGTTTTAGAAATACACTCAGAAGCATATACAAGCTCTATATCACGCGGCCGAATGAAATTCCCATGCAGAGTTTCACCGAGAGTTTCACAGCCACGTTCGTAGCCGCCATAGCTCAGTTGGTTAGAGCGTGGGTCTAATAAGCCCAAGGTCGCAGGTTCGACCCCTGCTGGCGGCAAATCTTTTTATTTTGTTTCAGTTATTCGGAATAGTTTTCTAGCTTTTTACATCATGTAAACATCTAAATAACCGTACTTATTGGTTTTTCGTGGGTCTGCAAATGTTAAAGACTGCAGCGAGCTTTCACTACACCATTTTCAGAATTTACCTGAAACAAACCAAACCAAAACTTTGATGAAATGAAACATAGCCTTGTTTGAGAAAAACGGAGGAGAAAGATTAACAGCAATCCAAAATAAATCATTTAGTTGCAACGACTCGTTTTAGAAATACACTCAGAAGTATAGACAAGCTCTATATCACGCGGCCGAATGAAATTCCCATGCAGAGTGTCACCGAGAGTTTCACAGCCACATTCGTAGCCGCCATAGCTCAGTTGGTTAGAGCGTGGGTCTAATAAGCCCAAGGTCGCAGGTTCGACCCCTGCTGGCGGCAAATCTTTTTATTTTGTTTCAGTTATTCGGAATAGTTTTCTAGCTTTTTACATCATGTAAACATCTAAATAACCGTACTTATTGGTTTTTCGTGGGTCTGCAAATGTTAAAGACTGCAGCGAGCTTTCACTACACCATTTTCAGAATTTACCTGAAACAAACCAAACCAAAACTTTGATGAAATGAAACATAGCCTTGTTTGAGAAAAACGGAGTTGAAAGATTAACATCAATCCAAAATAAATCATTTAGTTGCAACGACTCGTTTTAGAAATACACTCAGAAGCATAGACAAGCTCTATATCACGCGGCCGAATGAAATTCCCATGCAGAGTGTCACCGAGAGTTTCACAGCCACATTCGTAGCCGCCATAGCTCAGTTGGTTAGAGCGTGGGTCTAATAAGCCCAAGGTCGCAGGTTCGACCCCTGCTGGCGGCAAATCTTTTTATTTTGTTTCAGTTATTCTGAATAGTTTTCTAGCTTTTTACATCAAGTAAACATCTAAATAACCGTACTTATTGGTTTTTCGTGGGTCTGCAAATGTTAAAGACTGCAGCGAGCTTTCACTACACCATTTTCAGAATTTACCTGAAACAAACCAAACCAAAACTTTGATGAAATGAAACATAGCCTTGTTTGAGAAAAACGGAGGAGAAAGATTAACAGCAATCCAAAATAAATCATTTAGTTGCAATGACTCGTTTTAGAAATACACTCAGAAGCATAGACAAGCTCTATATCACGCGGCCGAATGAAATTCCCATGCAGAGTTTCACCGAGAGTTTCACAGCCACATTCGTAGCCGCCATAGCTCAGTTGGTTAGAGCGCGGGTCAAATAAGCCCAAGGTCGCAGGTTCGACCCCTGCTGGCGGCAAATCTTTTTATTTTGTTTCAGTTATTCTGAATAGTTTTCTAGCTTTTTACATCATGTAAACATCTAAATTACTGTACTTATTGGTTTTTCGTGTGTCTGCAAATGTTGAAGACTGCAGCGAGCTTTCACTACACCATTTTCAGAATTTACCTGAAACAAACCAAACCAAAACTTTGATGAAATGAAACATAGCCTTGTTTGAGAAAAACGGAGGAGAAAGATTAACAGCAATCCAAAATAAATCATTTAGTTGCAACGACTCGTTTTAGAAATACACTCAGAAGCATAGACAAGCTCTATATCACGCGGCCGAATGAAATTCCCATGCAGAGTGTCACCGAGAGTTTCACAGCCACATTCGTAGCCGCCATAGCTCAGTTGGTTAGAGCGTGGGTCTAATAAGCCCAAGGTCGCAGGTTCGACCCCTGCTGGCGGCAAATCTTTTTATTTTGTTTCAGTTATTCGGAATAGTTTTCTGGCTTTTTACATCATGTAAACATCTAAATAACCGTACTTATTGGTTTTTCGTGGGTCTGCAAATGTTAAAGACTGCAGCGAGCTTTCACTACACCATTTTCAGAATTTACCTGAAACAAACCAAACCGAAACTTTGATGAAATGAAACATAGCCTTGTTTGAGAAAAACGGAGGAGAAAGATTAACAGCAATCCAAAATAAATCATTTAGTTGCAACGACTCGTTTTAGAAATACACTCAGAAGCATAGACAAGCTCTATATCACGCGGCCGAATGAAATTCCCATGCAGAGTGTCACCGAGAGTTTCACAGCCACATTCGTAGCCGCCATAGCTCAGTTGGTTAGAGCGTGGGTCTAATAAGCCCAAGGTCGCAGGTTCGACCCCTGCTGGCGGCAAATCTTTTTATTTTGTTTCAGTTATTCGGAATAGTTTTCTAGCTTTTTACATCATGTAAACATCTAAATAACCGTACTTATTGGTTTTTCGTGGGTCTGCAAATGTTAAAGACTGCAGCGAGCTTTCACTACACCATTTTCAGAATTTACCTGAAACAAACCAAACCGAAACTTTGATGAAATGAAACATAGCCTTGTTTGAGAAAAACGGAGGAGAAAGATTAACAGCAATCCAAAATAAATCATTTAGTTGCAACGACTCGTTTTAGAAATACACTCAGAAGCATAGACAAGCTCTATATCACGCGGCCGAATGAAATTCCCATGCAGAGTGTCACCGAGAGTTTCACAGCCACATTCGTAGCCGCCATAGCTCAGTTGGTTAGAGCGTGGGTCTAATAAGCCCAAGGTCGCAGGTTCGACCCCTGCTGGCGGCAAATCTTTTTATTTTGTTTCAGTTATTCTGAATAGTTTTCTAGCTTTTTACATCATGTAAACATCTAAATAACCGTACTTATTGGTTTTTCGTGGGTCTGCAAATGTTAAAGACTGCAGCGAGCTTTCACTACACCATTTTCAGAATTTACCTGAAACAAACCAAACCAAAACTTCGATGAAATGAAACATAGCCTTGTTTGAGAAAAACGGAGTTGAAAGATTAACATCAATCCAAAATAAATCATTTAGTTGCAACGACTCGTTTTAGAAATACACTCAGAAGCATAGACAAGCTCTATATCACGCGGCCGAATGAAATTCCCATGCAGAGTGTCACCGAGAGTTTCACAGCCACATTCGTAGCCGCCATAGCTCAGTTGGTTAGAGCGTGGGTCTAATAAGCCCAAGGTCGCAGGTTCGACCCCTGCTGGCGGCAAATCTTTTTATTTTTTTCAGTTATTCTGAATAGTTTTCTAGCTTTTTACATCATGTAAACATCTAAATAACCGTACTTATTGGTTTTTCGTGGGTCTGCAAATGTTAAAGACTGCAGCGAGCTTTCACTACACCATTTTCAGAATTTACCTGAAACAAACCAAACCAAAACTTTGATGAAATGAAACATAGCCTTGTTTGAGAAAAACGGAGGAGAAAGATTAACAGCAATCCAAAATAAATCATTTAGTTGCAATGACTCGTTTTAGAAATACACTCAGAAGCATAGACAAGCTCTATATCACGCGGCCGAATGAAATTCCCATGCACAGTGTCACCGAGAGTTTCACAGCCAGATTCGTAGCCGCCATAGCTCAGTTGGTTAGAGCGCGGGTCAAATAAGCCCAAGGTCGCAGGTTCGACCCCTGCTGGCGGCAAATCTTTTTATTTTGTTTCAGTTATTCTGAATAGTTTTCTAGCTTTTTACATCATGTAAACATCTAAATTACTGTACTTATTGGTTTTTCGTGTGTCTGCAAATGTTCCAGACTGCAGCGAGCTGTCACTACACCATTTTCAGTATTTACCTGAATATTTGATTTTTTTTATTTATGAAATTCTATTATTTATTTTGGTTTGATGTAATCTTGTTTTTTTCGTTCTCAAACAAACAATGTTTTGACTTGGTTTTCTTTAGGCAGATGCTCGTGGTCAGTCTGTGTCATTTACAGCCGCCCCAGAAACTGACTCACTTCGTCCGATGTCGTGGTTCAATCCAAACTCGATGTACAATTTACTGGTGCGTCTGCCACCCTCTAATGTGATGCAACGTTTCAACGGCTTATCTTTCTTCCAAACAGTAGAAGCTGTTATCTTGTTCAGTTCTGTAGGCGCGCCATCCCACAATGGCGGAGCGCGGAAAACTCGGCACAATCGTAGCGGTCAGTTTATTTCTCAATCGAATTTTGTCTCACACCTTCAACAATTTCAGATTCAAAACTTTAATTCATTAGATCACGTCAAATCGTGGCGATCCACCTACCAGCTAACGATAAAACACGATAGTTTTTTGCGGAGTCACAATCGGTATAATTTGCCGCAACATGTAGAAGGAAACAACACATCGGAAACTCCACTATGACAAATCTCATGGGACTAAGCCGTGGAAAATCTGGTACCAAGTCTTGCTGTAATGAACTCCGGACTGAGTACCCCCCTAAGTGCCATATTCTAAAAACGATACTTCTTTATCTTTCAACAAAGGATGTGGAAATACAAACATTTAAATGTAATTTTCCCCCCAATTCTCATTTTTTAACTCAAAATTCATCATTATTAACTCTGAGCCGCAGTTTTTCCGCATTGAAAACTTGAAAAGTGGCCCGCGGCATTTATTTTTCGAGCCAGGCCTGAACCAACAAGCCACGCCCCTTTATGTCCTTCTCGAACTACCCCAGGTTCTGTCTGAGCATACTCTGCCGATAAGCATACGCTCTAAACTCTTGTTTCACTACGTATTTTCTTCTTTTTGTGATCTCGTTACCAGCAAAAGTGCTCAGAAACTGTTGAGAGTATCCTAGTTCCAATATAATTGTTTCGATAGCTCACGGAACATGAAATGGACAGAATGTTTAGGAAACAAACTCAGTGAGATGGTAACCATTTGCAGGTAGTTATACTGCTCGCCGTTCTTGGTACCCTCGGAGTGAGTATTGGAATCCTCATCACCTCCCTTGACATCAAGAGCAATCAGAATGCCTACCACAACACCGCGGTGACACCCCCCGCCTCCAACAATGGAACTCAGGGTGAGCAAGGTGCCAGGAAAACGATCTATACTGTTAGTCAACTGCACAAACACGTGAAACATGTTAAAGGGGGGCTGCATTGAATGCCGAATTTGGCTAACGGCGTTATCCGAAAAGGCACGAGAGTCAGAGAAGTGCGCGCAATCAATATTCATTCACTCCAAATCATCCTCTACGTCTCTAACAGTAAGCAGAAAATTAGTGAAAATTTGAAAACAGAGCTTTGAATTGGACATTCTAGTAAAAAAGTACATCTATCGAGTTGTCTCAGTTCGATCTTTTATTGGAAAATTCATTGCAGTCCCCCTTTAAACACAGCAGAACTCAGTATTGTGCAATGACAAAGTGCACGATGCCTCAGCTTACTCGAGTGCTAACTTCACGCGACGATTCAAATCACTTCTAGTAAGGACAAATCTCGGTGAACTTATTCGTTGGAGATCTGGTATCCAGTGTTGCGGAACCGCACCAAGTACCCCATCGGCCTCATTTGCAATAATCAAAACATTTTCCGTTTTCCCGATAAGTGTGAGAATTTATGCATTAAGAACTGAATTTTTTTCTTACTTTCATTATTCAAATTCGTTAAAGGTCTGTAGAGATTATAAAACGAGTCTTATTCATATCTGCCTTCCAAAAAGTATTCTGAACAATAGAAAAGTTTGGAAAGGTGCCGCGAAGGTGAAACTCGTTAACAGCTTCTGTAGGTAAACTTAAATATTGAATCTATCACTATAACGAACAAACTTGTGCTCACGTACGGAGCGTCGACTGTTGGAACTGTGTACATATACTGTAATAGAGAAAGATCTACTTTTTTTGAACAGTATTCATATCTAACAAGTCTGTATTTTGAAAAAGAGCAGTACGGTCTCTACCAGTATGATTCAGAACAATCACTGTGGAGCTTGTAAATCAATTACGTCGTTCAAATTGGATTTACCCTAGTGTACTAAGCACTTCACTGTTTCCGGTTTCCCACCTCTCAAACAACCATTTAACTATAAGATCACTGTTCTTTTTCACGCACGTGGTATTACCCAGCAGCAAAACTGTAGAATGTTTCTTTTATTTGAGTTGAATTGGCATTTACACTCAAAGGACATAACTTGGTGAACCGTAACGCGAGGTGATTCATGTTACAAATATATTTCATTACGTGTGTGTGTTTACATACACTAGACAAATATTGATAAGGATATACTTGTCTATTATAATCGACTGTTTACAGCTCAGGAGAGATAGGTAGTATGGCTTGAACAATCATAGAAAACACAAGTATAAACAAAGTTTATCAATATTCTGTATGAGTTAACTGAAAAAATTTCTAACCGAATATGTCAGGAAGGATGTGCTGCCTTCTATCTTCTTCATCATACTTTTCGGCTAGTTGTCGGCGGTTCACTTGACTTTTCCACTTGTTTTTCTAGATTTTTGTAATCAGAATCTAACTAGAGATTCTGCCATAATAAAATTTGGAACTGTTTTATCACGGTAGATAGCCAGTTTATAATTGGTCGTAAAATAATATGAGGTAACAATTTGAACATCTTTTTCAATCATTCAAAGAAGAAGAAGAATATTATGTTCCGCAATCCGGCCCGGCAACGTTTCTGTTTTCGCTTGAAAATTCGCAGTGAGCGTGTACACTCGTGTACTCGTGCCTTGTATGGTTTAGACGAGCACTAGATTTGGACTATATGGAGCACTTGCTAGTTTCTTCTCTGCCCACCTTGAAACAAAAAGGGCAAAGTTCAGGAAGAGAAGGCGTGAATCGTTCGTATCATGCACGTTGTAACCTGCCTAGATGGAAAACTTCCACTTAATTCACACTTTGTACAATGGGTTGTATCACGTTCCACGTGACATGTGCAATTAGTTTTTTTTTGCTTAGCTCAGTCCTGCGACAGTTCTTTTTTCTAAATTTTACGTGGCGTTCGGTTGTGAATCGCTGACAATTGGGTGCCAAAGATAAGCCGCTGGGCGTCTATTAACAACGTGATAATAAAAACTGATACGGCCAATTGTAGCCAGAACTAATAAACGAAGCAAACTGGGGGTGTTGAACATGTATCTGTAATCGATATTGGTATAATCTACTTCCGAAAAGAAAGCAGCGATAATAGTTGATCTGGTATATCTCAAAAGGAAAACAAACCGACATTGTAAGAAGTAAAATGACTACGTTCTGTTCTTTCACCTACACATTTCATTTACTGCTGCAAAATGGTATGAACATCATGCTGAGGGAACTCCTGTGTCCGGCTCGAAACACAACTCAGTTGATATGAAAACAGTGAAGCAACAGCCCAACCTGCGTCACTCTAAACGTGTGCTCTCACATCCTTCCGAGATATGACTAGCGCAAAGTAGTGCACAGCGCGCAAGATACAGGGGTTTCTCGGGATGATTTAGCGTATAGTTTAGTTTCTTTTCGTTGCCTCCAAGACTTTTCAGCGTCTCATAAACGCACTGGGGGCTGCGAAACGCATTTTAGGTCACTTTCACAACTTTGGAACTATTTGGTATATTCTAACCTGGTGGAAAACGATTTTGACGTTATTAGCACGCTGTCAAATTCTCAGTGGGAATGGTGGAAACTATTGTGGTCAGCTCAGACCGATTTGCGATCCGGCGGCACCGCTGCTAAAGTCCGGGTGCAAGGATAACACTTTTTCAACGGGTGAAACATTCCTAAAACCATCTAAGACTGTACCTAATCCGCTTAGTACAGTGTCACTCTGTTTACTTAGAGAAATCGACTTCTAACGGCTTAAGGTCTTACAACGTGGAATCCTTATCTGTACAACAATCTGTGTTTCTGTTTAACCATCAATAATACAGGTGCCTATGATACACAAGAAAACAGTCTGAAAACAGAATAAACCCTGCCCGGTAATTTAGTGTGAAAAGAAAACCTTGAAAAAATTGAGAAAAAAATGTTGTTTGGTTTCTTCGATTCGTGTACATTCGTGTACTATAACATAGAAAAATAATATATATGTCCAATGTAAATTAGTCTGTTGACCAACCGAGAACAAATAAGTAGCAGCGTGTTCAAACTACAAGCACAGCGATCAACATGTACCAGTCGCCTTGTAGGGAGCTTTTGTAAACTCCAAATGAAGAGAGATGTTTCAGTTTAAAGAATGGCCAAGTTGGATTGTACATCTTTATCTTTTCAGGAGGTAACTCGGTGAATGTAAATTCTCCTCCCGAGGCTCAACCAGGCCAACCGCAAAACACGGCATACCAGTCGGTCATTCAACTACTCAAGTAAGTCTTGAACAGATGAGAGTACCAAATATATTTGTGGGTTTTCAGTATAAAAAGCAGATGAGAAACTTAAATTGACATTGCAGAATTCAGAACGTATAATACTGATTTGTCATCAATAGTAGGACATGTTTCTGGTACACTTCACCATGTCTCTAAGACGATTTCTGGTATCAACGAAAACATTCAATAACAGGACGAATGTGAATCAATCTAACCATACCGAGAAATGAACTGTACCAAGTGTTTAAGGACCGGTTTGAACACGAAGATCAATCCCTGTGACGACTTCTACAAGTACACATGCAGTGCGTATACGAACACCACTCCCATGTCCTTCAGTGTTTCGGACAATGGAAACTTCGCAAAAATGGCCACACAGATGATGAACACCGCATACGTAGCTACAGCGGTACGTTTGGTTCTGAACAGAGTACCATATTTTACGTGGCAAAAGCAATTTGACACATTCCAGACTTTGTTTTTATTAAAAAAAAAGACTTTTTACTGATCCTTTATCTCTGTTGTTGTTTGTTCTTTCTTGAAAATTACGCGGAAAGAAAGTGGACACATTTCAAACTATTAAGTTTTCCACGTAATAACACTTTTACGCGAATAAAATCGCGTCGAGATACCATTGTCGCGAAATAGTACGCAAAGCAAGAGACACAGGATGAGATGAAAGTGACGGGATGTTCTACATATTTACTAGATACAGTAATGTTTTGCAGCCGAACCCGGTGAAGCAAGTGGTTGCCTACTTCAACCAGTGTCAGCAAGCCCGCGCCAATTGGAACCAGCTGGTAGGAGACGGAAACCTCATAACACAGGCGCTCAACCAACTACTCAATGGTGAGACTGACAGAGATCTGACACCGTAGCAATATCATAGAAGTTTTGAGCTCAACCTGATCAAACAACTGATAACATTTTGACCACATAGTTGCCACCTCCCTAATTTTAAGTATACTGTCGTCTGGGTCAGATAGTTCAGCTCAAAGGTCACCTTTTCATGAGATTTTGCTACGGTGCCTGATCTTATTCTATTTTTCAATCTCTCACTGTTTGAACTTACTACCCGATCTTCACAACAAGTGAGGTCTATTGAATACATCGGTAGCACAAATCATGCTTGTTGTTCATACTAGCAGGTTCTATATAGTCATTAACGAAGTTTTAGTTGGTTGGTTTGAACAGCGCAACAAATTGCAAGTACAGCAGTATATAAGAGTATTTGATGCTAGAGAATCCCTAACTATCAACATCAATATTTTCAGGAGAAGTTGGATTTGAAAGTCAAACAACGTATCCATTCCCCATGTGGGATCAAAACTCAACCCTCCCTGCTTTCCCCACCCCCTATGGAATGGGTTTCCTTCTCGGTGAGTTTTTGACTTCAAAACAATGAATGTTCTTTGAAATTAAAAGTTTTCTACTTAGAATATTTAGTTTTATAAGTTGTTCACATGAATCCTGGATTAAACTGAAGACAAGTCGCGAGTAATCTTTAGTAAAAAAAACAACTTATTCATTTATTAAAGTTATAAATTTCGAGTTAACAAGTTTTTTGAATTTGTTTTGAAACCCTAGTTTCCAGGTCAACCGATTGGTTCAAATGGCGTAGACACCCTGGTTTCCACGTACGTAGACACCAACTGGAAGGACCCTCATGGAGCTAATGGCTACGCTCTTTATGTTGATCAACCGACCACTTTCCTGCCAAACACCTTCTACATCAAGGCCTGGAATGTATATCAACCATAGTGGGTTATTGACTTTTCTCCAAGGAATAATTTTATGAGAACGAACCCAATCGAAAAAATAATGATAAATGATGGCCAAATTTTGAAGAGAGACAGAAACAATGATGTGCTAGATTTAAGAATATCTTCTGGACATTATCACAACAACAATTCGGCTCAATTAACTAGACACGCTCCGAAAAACACAGCGAAATGAGTTCTGTAGCGACACATGAACCTAGTGAGTAATCTTACCGTTCTTATCAAAATGAACTTGTTCTTCACAGCTTGGTGCAGAACACGATGGCTGTAATGAACGCCTACGCTGCCACCCAGAAAAGAACTCTGGACCAAGCTAAGCTGAAAAGCGACGCCATGGATCTCGTCCAGTTGGACTACATGCTGGCCACGACATTCAGGTCAGAAATGAGAGAGAAGGACGGAGACATTCATCTTTACAAAGTTGATTTTCGCCAACCTGAACCTAAAATCTGAACATTTTTACCTAAACAACCCCTGTGAAAACAATCGTGGTGTGATAGGAATACTGCATATAACTTGATAATACTCACAAGAAGCTGTTCCAATAAAGATGTGTGACTTGTATGATGAACACCGCCTCGTAACTACGCGACGTAAAAATCTAATTTTGACATGTGAAATATGAATACTTTGAGAGAGAATACAGTAGGTTGTAGGTTACTGAATACAAACTACAAATGAGTGTGGATGTCAACTACAAAGTGCAAGTTTCAGTACCGACGACACCACCAGGAGACAGTTCGCCCGTAGTTACAACCCAATGAGTCTGAACCAGATGCAGAAGCAGTACCCCAACATCTTCTGGCATATCTACTTCCCAGAGGTATTCAAATAGGAAAAACATGAATAGCTTGCTTTATTACAGCCATTTGATTGAATTTTATTCAGGTACAAGAAGGTCCGAAATGGAATGAAAACACGGAGAAAGACATATTTTGTATTTAATGAAGTTTGTGGAAAACAGTAGATAACAGTAAAGGGTGAAGGTAAAAGTAGTGAAACTGCACCAAAACTTAAAATCACCATCCCAACTGGAATACGAAAATTGATTATATTGGAAACAAAACTTTTCCGGCTCCGTTGACTACATTTCAACTTTTCAATTCTCAACTGACCAACCTTTCCAAAATGAAACTTTTAGGCTCTGATGGCTTCCTCAGACGCGCAGTCAAAGGTTTTATCGGCGTCTGATCCCGTGTACAACGTGATTGTGATGGAGCCGGCCAAGCTGCAGATGTTGAACGATATGCTCGTCGTAGGAAACACATACGGTAACTCCAACAACCACAGTCAATACTCGAAACTGATACTATCTTAAAATACTACATTTCATGAGAAACTCATCATACTGAACTACTATATTCAATGAGTAAATTCGATCAGAAATCGAATTTCCAAGTATAGGGGTAACTTATCTGATTTGTAGTGTGCTTTCCAAATACAACTCATATTAGCCCTACCCTAATACACTGTGTCAAACTACAAGTAAAGATCACAACAAAATGATCGCATCTGATCGGTTTATCTACTGCGATAATATCTGAACTGAAATCTCTATGCGAGATCCTTAGTGAACCGTTCGAAAAGTGAGGAAAATTCTTGATTTCAGGAGTCAAGCCAAATACTGTGGTCAACTACATCTACTATGCTGTTGTTAACTCTATGTCCGACTTCTTGCCTAAATCGAATTCGGTATGTTTGTCGCTAAATTCAACTGAAACATTGAAGTTTAACGTTTGGTGTATTTTATTTGTGGAGAAAGCTGTGACATTCAAAAGAACACAATAAAATTCAACAAGGTCGGAAGGGGTTTGTCGTTTGATCAGCATGATATTTCCAACCTTTCAGAACAACCTCCGTGAACACATGCTCAGTGTGGCTAAGAGAAGACCGGGAAGACGTGGAATTATTCCAGGTATTGATGTTGCTCGAGTTTGATAAATTATAGACCTGGCCATCTAGAAAAATGGAACGGTAAAATTCGTTTTCTATCCGAGAGCAAAGTGTAAACTACAATACAAAAAGCTTTGTATTGTCGCTTAGTTGTGGAACAGAAAAATGCTCTGAAATGTCTAACCTATATTATTATTCTGAATGAAAACACCTGAATTTGCGGAACTTAACGTCTACCTCTAGCCAATAAATCATGTACAACCTAGCTAATCAGGGACGTAAGACGTGTGAAACACATGTGGGTTCTAGAACGTACAAATATGATGCGCTCAGTTGCTGATGGCTCTTCACGTGAAGCACGCAAAATAAGTGATGAGATTAAGTCTCCATTAGTTCAGAGAAAAAAAAATTCTCGCGCGTACACTGTTCAAAATAAAATGCATACAATCAGATGAATTTAAAATCAGTCAGTACTGTTCCAGAGAAACGCAAGTTCGAGAGAAAACAGATGAGCCTCAGTCAAGCTGCCGTCTCCTGTGCAGCAGAAACGATGGAAGTTCTCCAGGTAAACCAAGTACAAATGTTGTGCCTAGAGCGATTTATAAAAAAAACTTTAAAAAAAAAGTTTTTTGCGCATAGAGTAGGCGGCACAAGCAACAATTTTACTAACTATACTGTTACACGACTCTTTGGCGAAACAAAACCTTGATAGTTGAACGTTCAAATTTCAACCCACTTACCGGGAAGCGTTGATCATACTGCAAAGTACAGAGAGATTTGAAAAGTCAATGGTCAGTGCTCGAAAAAGGTGACGATTGATTGAGAATGAAATCCCGAACTATTAATAATAATAAGCTTTATCAGTATATAGTTGAAACATTAGTCTTTCTTTTCTCATGCTCAATGGAAAGTATTGAAACATTAGTCTTTCTTTTCTCATGCTCAAGGGAAAGTAGGGATTTGTATCTGGGAAAAATGAAATTTTACGAGAAAAGGTGAAAATGTTCAGAGCAATATCCTGCAACCATTAGTTTCAGACTTGTTCCATGTAAACATATCATGAGTAACACTGTGTTTTCGTATATTTTTTCGTGAATGTTTTAGGAATGTTTTTTGTTTCTTTCTAGTATGCCAATGCCCGTGTTTTCATCGACAACATCTACCCCACGAACCAGTCTCGAATCGATATTCGCAACAATGTCGCCAAGGTGGCCAGCAGTATTCTCATCGGTGAGCAACTCTCAACTTCCGGCCCATTCAAGAAAAATCTCAATTGATGAGAATCATAGAAAAATCGCTGTTAGAAAAACGATTAACATACTAGAGTTAGTCAGAACACTTTCTCGACTATAAGTAAGACTAGTCAGAACGAACACACTTCCAGGCAAAGTTTCAACACGTTCATGATTTTTTTTCAGGATTCCGCTCGATGATCGACCAGTTGTCGTGGATGTCATCTTCCAGTAAGAAGGGAGCCTACAACAAGATCGAGAACCTTGTCAAGAACATCGCCTATCCCGACTGGATTACCGATGACACCAAACTCACCCAATACCACGCGGTGAGTACTTCGAAAAAATAATCAACATAAAAAGAAAGAGATAAAGAGAGAGAGCGGTGGAGAAGAGAAGGGGGGAGGAAAGAGAGAGAGAGAGAGAGAGAGAGAGAGAGAGAGAGAGAGAGAGAGAGAGAGAGAGAGAAAAAGAGAGAAAGAGAGAGTGAGGGGGGGGGGGGGGGGTTGAAGAAAAAAGAGCGGGATAGAGAGAAAGACAGAAAGAGAGGCAAAGAGAAAGGGAATTATCGTTGCACGTCTCTTTTTGTATAGAGGTACACATATTCATTATTCTCTGTTGCAGACCCTGGGAATCCGTACCACCGACGACTACTTCACCATGGTGCAGAAGACGACCCAGTTCAGTCTGTACAACATGTGGGAGAGTCTCGCCCAGGGAGCAGCCAGCAGAATCTCCTTCAACGGACCACCAGGAACCACTAACGCCTGGTACCAGGTGGGTGCAAACCATCATTTCGAGACAGTTCTAAAAACGTGCTTCTCGATCAGTTTGGAGAGAATTTCCCATTTGCGAAACACTTTTAGCCTGTTCCAAAAAGATTTCATTGGAAATCAACTCATTCGAGGATTTTTCCAAGCGGTTAGAGGCAGCGGACAACACTTACCTTCAATCCTATTTCTCACGTTGCGCTTCGAAAAATTATACAATAATGATTTAAGAATGTAGTATTCGCGGTAGAATTTCACTATAGAATCTCACACAGTCCAGCGAAAATAAATAAAAATGAACCAATGAACCCTTAGAGAGGAGAGAAACTCATTCGCAGGAAACTATAATAAACGGATTTCAGCCGGAATTGAACAGTATCACCTTCCCGGCTGCCATTCTGCGTCAACCGTTCTACGATCCATCATGGCCAGCGGCTGTCAATTTCGGAGGAATGGGAGTTATCGCCGGTGAGCTTTCATAACAAAGTGTTATCAAATGATAATTTCATTCAGAAAAAAGGGGTACGTAATATTACTCAATGAGCAAATCAGTTCAAGTAGTTCATCGCAGTGGGCTGAAGAAGATGTTGTGATAGCTCCGGGAAATGATCTCCAAATGGGATTAGTAGGGTGCAATATATAATTTTGTCAGCATTGTTTATCAGACCCAAAATAGCGAAGTAGTGTTTTTATTTTGCGAGTGCATGAAAACGAATCAATGAAATTCTAATTGGTCGTAAACTGATTTTAGGACACGAGTTGACTCACGGATTTGACGACCAGGGAGTGCAATGGGACGGAACTGGTGTATTGAACGGGTGAGAAAATAATCATTTTCTTTCACTCACCTTCGCCAGTTCGATTGTAATAGCAAAACCAGTAGAACTATCGAAGAAATTTTTTTACATGAACACTAACCCCAGCGCCGACCACCTTCACAAACTATCTACAGTTTGCGAAGAGATGAAACTTAATAACTCGTACAACTTACTAATGTTTTTAAATGAATGGACAACCGTTCCTGCCGTAAATCATTACTCATTCTCTACGTTGGTCGAACCACAAATTTCCATTGGAAAAGTTTTTCACTTTGTACTTACTCTAGTTATTGAAAATTCAACGTCAACGTAACGTAGTGGGCGCCAAATTTATGAACTTCTGTCTCACGCCGGAATCGAACCTGCGAGCAAAATATTCGTAGCAGGGCGCTAACCACTGCGCTATTAGTGCACATGCAAACAAAATTTAACCTATAAATTTTAATTAATATAAGAAAAATTTTCTTTTCTTTCTAGATTACTGTTAACTTAATTATAACTTTTTAAACATATTAGTCCATTAACTAGTACTCTATTAACACAATAACATTTACATTTTGTTTTTCTAATGCGCGACAAGCTGTGGAATCGAAGACATGTGTGCGTACACAGCGGAAAGTGTGATACACAGTACCCTTTCGTCTTTCCGTGGGCGACGACTATATTTCGCGCCGTTCACAACTGTTTTCGAAATAACATGCTTTCAGATGGATGGACAGTTCTTCGTTGAGTTCGTTCACCGACATGGCCAGTTGTGTGGTGAACGAGTACAGCGGATTCTGTCCCCTCAACAAAACTACCTTCGGTTCCGCTGCCTGTGTCGACGGAGCCCAGACTCAGGGAGAAAACATCGCCGACAACGGAGGTTCATAGATTTATCGACTTATCGATTTTCACTGTTATCCAAAAACACTGCGTTGTTAACATTCTTCTTTCAAATTCTTTCACCGTAGTTCTCACAGTTGCTAAATCGTATTTTCCCCGCTAAATCGTAACTTTGGAAGTTACTTGTAGAAAACAAATGTGGTTATTGTTATATTTTGAGGAATCCATTCCGCGTATCGTGCCTACAAAAACTACATCAGTCTGCACGGCCCCGACCCCCGCCTGCCGGACCCGGCCCTCAAGGACTTCACCTCCGATCAGCTATTCTTCCTCAGTTTCGCGCAGGTGATTAATGAGACTATTTTTGTAATAGACGCAATGAAACAGTAGAATACTAGAATGTTGTATATTGGGAGGACTCAATCAAACACATTTAGTCAGACTCGAAATGTTGTAATACAATGTTTAACCTAGACTTACTTTTGTATGAGAGCCAAAAGAAGAATACTTGGAACCCTATAGCTTGAAGACGTATTAAAATGTGATTGCTGATCAGAAGGACTAAAATCGATTTGGAATGAACGATCAACAATAATAACCGATACACTCACGTTGCGAACACGTGGTAAACTCGGAAATAGTGAACATAGGAGGCGAATGTTTCATTATGTGATGTATTTTTACTTCTTCACAGTTGCAATGAATGAACGACATGAGAGTTGATGAATCATACCATTAATGTTTTCAAGTGCATGAAATAGATCATTGATTATTCCTGAGTTCAGGTCTGGTGCCAATATCCTCCCTCGGATGGGCAGATCGAGAATCAGATGTTGGTCGACGTCCACTCGCCCTCTGTTTACAGAGTTTGGGGAACGCTCCAGGTACAACTCTATTCAACACGTTTACCGTAAGATATATTGAAGTTGTAAAATATATTGAAGTCGATACAAAACTAGAAAACTGAATTTCTTATACAAACATAAGATGCTCCAAACAAGCTCGACTAATAGTTAACTTCTGTTTTTCAAGTCGCATCAACTATTGTAAGTAGTAGGTTTTTTACTGAATTCCAGCTGCATAATGAACCTGTAGAATATAGTCTCCCTTTCCTGTCGTTGATGAACCTTGGAGTGTTAGTGGATATATAGTAGTTAAGAAAACCGGGTTTGCAGTACACTTCAAGTTAGAAGGATTTTAAGTTTTGAGCACACTCCGAGTTACGTTTTAAAATTTCGCCTCTTTCAACCAGAACAGTCTACTATAATGTTCAGTTGCTGCTTGACGAGTTTATCTGTCAATAAACTCGTTTCCAGAACTTCCCGGCTTTCAAGTCTGCCTTCAATTGTCCGACCTCCAGCTACGCTCCGGACAAGCACTGCAACGTCTGGGTTTCCGACATCGCCTCAAGTGTGTTGACAGTCCAATATATTCCATCTGAGCCGCGACACGTTTGATTTCTACCAAGCAATACAGCTCAGAAACTGTTAATAGGAAAATAGAGCCATCAAGACAGGAGTGAACTTTCACTGAACCGCTACTAAAACAAAAATTTGATTCAATACCGAGTTTCGATGGAAGTTCATTACTGAGCAAACTATTTTAATTCTACTTACCAATGTCAATAGTATTATTATTGATATTGTTACTCATATTGATTTTAATTTTTCCAGCCTACGGTCAGCCAGTGATCAAAACAGATTTGAACATTCTGCCCAACCCTCAAATAAGTCCCCTGAACATTGATAAGTACAACGCTTATGGAGAAGCTGTGCAATACTTCAAGGTGAGATTTAGAGCATTTTGATGTTTGAAACCCATGTTCATTTTTGTAAGCGGAGTTCATAATTTTTAATTCCCGAAAAATTACTGGCTAATTGCTAAATAATCCCGCGATAGTGATTTTTCCGGGCCATGAAATGTTCATAAAAGATATTTTAACCATGCACTTCAAACTATCAGCCTGAATTTGTACATAACTCGAGCTCCGGCAGCACCGAAAACTTGTGAGTAAAATTCTCCGCCGACCCATATTTTTTAGGCAGATTTTTTCTAGATTTTCTCACATTGCTAGGTCGCCAGATCAGTTTTCACACACACACAGTTTAGCACAATTAGGATAATGAGAAAATGCAATTTTCCACCAGTGTTATCAGTTTTCTTTCGTGTCATGTGATTTTTCATTTTTTTCAGCCGGCTGTCGACACTACCGCCGACCCTTGCAACAACTTCTGGCAGTACTCCTGCGGTCTTTACGATAAGCAGGTGAGCTTATTGAAACTTTTTTGAAACTGCTGCCACCGTAAAAAATCTAAACGTGACAAAAAAAACTGGCCAGGATATAACCAGGTGGCATAACAATTCATCAAACCTCCTGAGAAGTTCACACGAGTTATCAAGAAAAACTGAGACCTCGTGATCTGCTCGTGAACTTCTGATGTTGCGGCAATCAACATAACTTCATCAGGTTCATGAGAATAACCTCAAGAGGTATCTCCGAGTTTTTTTACGGATTGCTGTCGCTCCAGAGAACTCAGCTAATAAGATTTCTATGAACCTTCGTAACATTGTATGAGTTTATCAAAAGAGAAATGAAACAAATAATTCACCGTGCAGACCTCAGCTACTTCTCGACAGAGAAAGAGAAAATTGATTTGTTCGTCCAGGTTTCATTCCACTTTGCCGATGCAGCCAACCTCGTGACCATGGCACAGCAGCTTACCAGCACCGCCTACCAGGGTTCAATCAAGGTTGGTACTGAAGACAACATTTCGTTTATATTCTGGAAAACATAGTGGACTAGTTAGCAATTTCCATATTCGAGTCAGATTATCTTTTCCATATTGACTGTAAACGTAGTTTTGACAAAGTTCAATCTGCTAGAGTGTTATACTTCAATTAGGTTCTTTTCCGAACTCATGATGCTGAAGAGAAAACTCAGTGAACTCACCTCACAATCAAACAGTTAATCAATCAGTGTATTGTACAGACCGGCGCAAAGTAGTTCTTGGAGCGAAAAAATGTTAACATGAGTAGTTTCCATTGAAAGGACCATATAATCTGACTCAAATTAGGTAGAGCATGTTGAATAGTGTCAGAATTCAGTGAAATTTACATACCCACAGCACAATATAAAAAACGTGAATATTGTACAGGTTGTTGTGCGAGTTGTACGATAAATCGAGATCAATAGCAACGGATTGAATTGGTTTCTCTTATTTTGTTTTAGTTATTTTAGTTGTTTGTTGTTTCTTTCTTGGTTTGTTTCTAACATATCTTGATTATTGATTCATTCATACTTTGCAGAGCTCAACCGCCCTTACGAAGGAGAAAATGTTTTTCGACGCCTGCGTCGCCACCACAGGGAACAAGGCTACCAACAATGCCACCCTCGTCAAGTCCAACTATCTGGGGAAAAAGGTAATAACGATAATTAAAATGAATTATATTTTTCAGTTATAACAGAAATTATACGAGTAGAAAAGTACAAATTGAACATTCAAATTCTATAAAAAGTACGAGATAATGTTCTACTTCTATCGAGTTTTTGTTCGTTCTCAGGATGCTGAAGAGAAACTTGTGTAAAGTAAATAGTAGTCTTCATCTCCCCAATGAAGAGAACGAATGTCCAAATCGATAAAAATGCATCTCAATACAGACTAAAACAGCAAGTTCTCGTTTAATGTTACGATGTGCATGCTCAAACCAACCCAAACTTCAGGTTGCCCAGCTGAAGACGTACCTTGGCAACGAATTCACCCTGCTAACCGGGAAGAACACTACCAAACCGACCGCCACCCAACTGGCGAACGCTCTCGCTTACCTATCATTCAACCAGGTATGCTCTTCGTTTCTCTTACAAGCCGGTGTAGTTTTGTAGAGAATTAGCAACTAAACAAACTACATTTTTCGTACATGACAAATCTGTATATAAAACAGGAGATGCAAAACTACGTAGTTTAGCAAGTGGCCTTATAAAAACAAAAGTCGATTTCGGGTGAAACTGATGTATTTTACAGGGAATCGACACATTCGTCAGTCCCTACGTGGATACCAATTGGAAGGACAACAGCAAGGGATACAGAATGTTCATCGATCAGAATACCGCCGAGATGAGGTTTGAGAGAGAGAGAGAGAGAGAGAGAGAGAGAGAGAGAGAGAGAGAGAGAGAGAGAGAGAGAGAGAGAGAGAGAGAGAGAGAGATGGAGGGAGGGAGCGAGAGAGAAAGTGAGAGCAACAGGAGACATAAGTTAACAGAGAATGGGTGCTGAAAAAGTGAGGATGAGGAGGGGGGGGGGATAGAGAGAAACGTGAGGAGAAGAGTGTCTGAAAGAGAGAGGCAAAAGCAATCAAATCGTGGATGATAGAAGTGACCCGAAGGAATCTTTCATTTGAGTTCGTGGTTTTCAGTAAGACTTACTACCAGCCAAAGGCCTTCGAGACTATCCGGGACGGATATATCAATTCCACCACAAATGTTATTTTGACCTACTGCAAAGAACAGGTAGGTCAATTTATGCTCTTGCCGTCAACAAACTAAAAAAAGGGGGGGGGGGGGTGGTCATTACGTCATCTCGACTGTATTCTAGAATTTAAGTAGTAGTTTTACACACATAACTCTACACTTTGAAGTCTCACACGGAGGTATAATAACCTGGACAAGGTAAAATAAAGAACAGCTCGTTAGCCAGAACTTACAAAAAATTTGCTACGCGAACAACTTTCCATTCCGCTCAGACGCCAGATCGGATTTCAAGTGAAAATCAATCAAACCAATCGATAAATCGATTTCTCATTAAATTGATGTTTTTCGGTTCAGGGAATACCCATGAGCGCTACGACTCTCAGGCCGATGGTAGCCAATCTCGTCGATTTTCAAATGGTTGCTTTCAATTACAGGTAACTTTCACGTTTTCAATGTACTCTGTGAACTTTTTTCATTTTTCAACTTCTCGATTTTATCATTTTTAACGCTTCTACTCCCGTGATGAATTATTATCATGTTTGTTACAGGCATGGTTTCATATTAAGCTGTTTCATAACCGCGGTTGGAATCTGAGTGCAGTTAGAGGAGTAAAAGTTTTATTTTTTCCTCAAAATGACGAGTTATTCGTGAATTGTCGTTTCAGCACCGGTGACACTGCTCGTCGGCAATACCAGCGATCGTGGAATCTGATGTCCCCCACAGACTTGACTGCGAAATACGGATTCCTCGACTGGGCCACCTACTTCAAGCAGGTGAACAACTGTCGCTGGTGTTAATTTCAGGCGACGTGTAGTCGCCGTCAAACCGACGTAAAAGTACCGTACTGATATTTGAGCTAAGATGTTGGAGCTAAGATGTTGGAGCTAAGATGTTTAGACATGGCAAGGCTCTGTGCTAAGGTTTTGCCTTTTATCGCTCGGAACTGGAAGCTATAAAAAGCTTATTTATACCAATCCTAACAACTTTGAGAGACGTTCACATGATCTTTCTTATAAGAGCCCCATGAATATCTTATGAATCCTATCCCCGTAAACCGCTCTAAAAACACAGAAAATAGATTTCGTTCACTATATAATTTTTTGTTAACCATGCAAAGCGTTTGGACTGTAGAAAACTAAATGAATGAAGAGTGGTAAGATAACAAATAGAGAAAACTCACCAACACTTTTCAGGTCCCTGCAGTGGCACAAACTGTTGTTACCGATGCCAGCTTCCAAGTCTCAGTTATGGAGGTAAGAAAGAAGTATGATATTTCATGACCAACATAATATTAATAACAATGAAAGTACTTATTACTATTATCATAATATTATTATTATGACCATCAACACGTCTTTGATTCTCAGAGCTTTACAACTTGACCAGAAACATCCATGATCTCCAAAAGATATTTTGAATGGAGAATGAAAGCATTGTTCATGGGAATGTTTCGGTGATGTGTTGAGAAGTGTTTGAAACTGCAAACTTCTTCCAGATGCAAATGATCCAAAGCTTCAGCGATGACTACAAGAACAACAAGTTCGACAGCGGATTGATGGTGAACTATTTGTACATGAGACTCCTTCTGGACAATGCACAGTACCTACCGTCATACAAGAGTGCACTCGAAGATATGCCAAAGGTATGTTAGAGGGTACAATCAGATATGAGTTGCAGTTCGGCTTTGGAGCACAACACAACTCTCGAATTCTTGCGCTCGATACTATTTGAATTCATGTATTGTTTAATTTGGCTGAAAAGGTAGTGATTCGTTCAATCGACCACTGACATGTTAGGATTTAACTTTAACTAGCTTGAGCTTTGGTTAATTTTTGGATTGAATTTCGATTTTAATTGGACTGTCCCGCGGTTAATCTGTTCTGTGGTAACTATTTTACACTGTAGTGTTCAATAATGTCATAATTTGAATAATGTTTTGTAATAATTGAACGCTCTTTGATGTGATTTCATTCATTCGACTTTTCCAGGACGAGTTCGCGACACTGGGTCTGTCCCGCCGCGGTCCCTCCCTTCCCAAAGTTCCCCGTCGCCGAGCCGCCGACGTCTCGGCCACCCAGACTTCGTGCATCGGTATGGCCAACGCCCTCATGCAGTTCGCCAACGGAAGAGTGTTCATCGACAACCTCTATCCCACTGCCGACAGCAGAGCCAATATCAGAGCGTAAGTTATGAATGCCGTGTGCCTTAGGATCCCAAGAGACAGTGCCCAGCCTGAATCTCCTCGAGCATTAGCTTGTTTTGTTTTCTTACACTCAGAATGTATCTTGTGAAGCAGTGTCTGAAAAAACTAAGAAAGAGAGCCAGAATCATATCCGGACCCAGTATATTTTCGCACACAGCCTCTAAACAAGTTGAAGTTCATATCTAATCGGTCTCTCTCCTTCTTACTAGTTGTTGTTATAAGTTTCAAAAAATGCTAAGAAAGATTGAAAATTAAAGACAATGAATCACGTTTAGACGTATGATTATAAAACAATCAAGTAAACGTTTCAGAGGTGGGTGTTTACCCAATACGAGGTTTAAAAAGATAACATTCCTTTTCAACCTGAGGTGTAGTCGTCGCCAACCGAAAAGCGGAAGGGTACTGTATATCTCACTTTCCGCTGTGTAAGAGGTTATGCTTTGATTTGACTGTTTTAGTACGGCCGGTGGTGTGATCAAGAACGTGATCAACTCGTTCCAAGGAATGTTGGAGCAGCTGGATTGGATGGACGCCGACACCCAGAGATTGGCGCTCGACAAGACCAACGGCCTCTGTTAGTTATGATTCCAATGTCAACAGTATTTCACGGCCACTGTTCCAACCGTCTGGGCTTCTATTCACAACCCCAATCACAATTCGAATAACAAACGTAGAACAACTGTTCACCGAAAGCGTGATAGGCATGGGTGAACTCATGCGGTTCTTGGTAAAGATACGGCGAGGAATGATGAACGAGCCCAGAGTCCGTTTACATGAATGATCCCGGCCCGGGTTGGGATGTTATTTCCGAGCTCGATTCTTCTATTTCCCGGTCAACTGAGGTTGGGATAACATACCAACACGGCCCGGGATGTCTCATGCCTACGGCCTCTGATCATGTGAATGAGCACCCAATCGCTAACTAGCCAAATGAATTTGGAATGTTTCGCACAAGTAAGCCCTTTTCCATACAGTGCCTTTGAACCTGATCGTCAATAAACTGTCACGTTCCATGAAATTAACTATCGAATCACTAAGCCCCATTTTCAGTACTAGTTTCTAAGAACACTTTGGGATAACGGTATTCTCGATTGTATGAATATTAATGCATTACACAATAAGGAAATTGAAATGACTTGTTTAGTGCGCAACATTGCGTTCCCTGATTGGATCGCGGACAATACCCAGCTGGACCAGTACTACTCCGGGCTCAAGTTCGCCAGTACCGACTCCTATTACGATATGTGGGATAAACTCATCAAGTAGGTGGTTTTCGTTGAGGGGTTGGTTTTTCACTAATCAATCCATCGCATATATAGGGACTTTTTGCGATGATCCTTTATTTTTTTGGTTTCAAACTTTAACAGTTTGTAGTAGTAAAATGCTACAAAAACTGAATCAATAATCGCCAACATATCAAACTTTGATGCAGAAGTTGGAGTATTGCTGTAGAGGGCCATATGCAGGTGAAACAAACTATATCAATGGGTTACCTACTCTAAGGTAACCTAAAAGAGGTTATCAAAGAAGGTTAGATTACCTAAACACCGATCATACTCCAAACCTCCAAATGGGGGGGGGCAGAGATGCGAAAGTACAATGTACAAACTATGGTGAAGAAACTTGATGCATAATCAACATTTCAGATATCAACACACAAACATACAAACAGTTTCCGATAGAATTTTATGGAAAAAAACTTGAACCCACCACTAATGTGTTTGTAACCATAACTAGGTTGATGATGTATATCAATTTCAGGTTCAACATGATGCTTCAATACCAACAACTGACCAAGAGTTCGACCGATCGACACGATTTCTTAGGTCAACCAGGAACAGTCAACGCCTGGTACCAGGTATATAACTTGTTTGGTTAACAAACTATTTGGTACACAGCTTATTCGGTGAACAACCTTTTGATTGTGTGGCCTTTATAGAAACAATATAGTTAAAAACATGTTTGACAGCTACGAACAACAAAGTAAGCCATGCAATCGGGAGCTGGATGAATGTGTAGTTTGAACAGAAGTACCGAATATAAGTTTTATCAGCCAAATACTTTATTTGATTAGTAAAACCTGAATAAAATGTGATCGGTTTATGAGTAAATAACCAGAGGTTTGTGACAAAGGCATGCATTCATTACCTTCGAGTGTAATGCATGGATGAACTAAGTGATGATTCTGCTTTGTAACATTTGTGACACAAGATAGTATGGTGTTTCAGACAAATACGACATCATACTACCTCGTCAATGGTATAGAAAAGAGTAGGAACATTATCATACAAAAATTAAACAATCAATTGCAGCCCGAATTGAACTCGATCACCTTCCCTGCCGGAATTCTCCGTCCTCCTTATTTCCACCCAATGTACCCGGCATCTGTCAACTACGGAGGACTCGGAGTCGTGGCTGGTCAGTGTTTCACAAAACAAAACAGTCCACCCGGAAACAACAAAATGAACAAGATAGATAGGTTGTGAAAGAAGTTGCTTATATAGAGCGACAGTTTCACTTGATATTTCGCGAAGAAGTAATACAATTAAGATGACACATTTAAATAGACTAGCAAAATGAATGAACCACGTTAAAACTAAATAGAACAATGATTACAAAACTGATTGTCAAACTGTCTTCTTCTTCTTAATGTTGATTTCTATTTTTTCTAGTCATGAACTAATCCACATTATTTTCTTTTCCTAAAAACAATTTGATGAGCATAATAATAACTGATTTCTCACATCTAAATGGTGAAGCAAGACTGAACGACGATCGAGCATAGATTTGTGAGAAGAAGATAAAAGAAACTTAATTATAATTTACGCTGTGTTATAGGTCACGAACTGACCCACGGTTTCGACGACGAGGGAGTGCAATGGGGACCTACCGGTAACCTGAACAGTTGGATGGATGCCAACACCACCACTGGCTTCAAGAGCATGGCTCAATGTGTCATCGATGGCAAGTTTTTATCAATTGTACAAGTAATGATCTCGGGGACATATTTGGAAGGGAAACATAATAGAAACTCAGATCTGAACATCAAAGATAGCTATATAGATCAAAATGTATCAACATATCAGTTGCTTGAGTCTTGAATGAATCTTGAAGAATTTCGAAATATATTTCGCTGTAGTATGATTTAATATCAATCGCCATACCTCCAAAACTAGTAGTCTTTCTGATTTATAGTTGGTGCCAAATTTATAAATTTCGGTCTCTCGCCGGAATCGAACCTGCGTGCAAAAGATTCGTAGAAGGGCGCAAACTACTGTGCTATTAGAATACATAGTCGGCAAGCTTTGACATCGAAGACATGTGTGCCAACACATCGGAAAGTGAGATATATAGTTCCCTCCCGTCTTTCCATTGGCGACGACTATATGAAGTTTTTTTTTCCAGAATACAGCAACTTCTGTCCCCTGAATGCTGCTTCCTTCACCCCCCACTGTGTGAATGGACAGCAAACCCAGGGAGAAAACATCGCTGACAACGGAGGTTCGTACTACTGTGTCGTACATTTTGAACGTTTTTGCTGATCAAGCTTTCCTATTCATAGTACGTAGCATTCGAACTTCAAGCGCTAGTTCGTATCGTGCAAGAGGTCGAGTGAACATCATGTGATAACTCATATCAAATACATGAACGCTTTTTGATTTGCTTTCTTATGTAGTTTTTCTGTGAACTTGATTTGTGTTCTTTCTATGATCATATAATGTAGATTTATGAAAATTACTTAATCAGGTATCCACTCTGCTTTCCGCGCCTACCGTACTCATATTGCCCTCAACGGCCCGGACCCACAGTTGCCCGAACGGATTTTCGGACAATTCACGCACGATCAACTCTTCTTCCTAAACTTCGGACAGGTATGGTTCATATCGTATGGAATTCAGGTTTCACGTTCGGATAAAACAATTGATAACTTCACATGAAAAACCAAGCGCCGTGTGTGTTGACGTAAGCGCTGGCAAGACCGAAAATCTATCAGCCGGTGGTTGATCTCAACTTCCGAACAAAAAAAAAGAACAAAAAAAGTTTAGTTGAAGTTATCTGAATTTGAGATTGATGCACTCAAAACTACATATATTTCGCTGATTGCCATCTCAGTTGCATTCTATTATTTGACAAAATGATAACTTAAACTTCTTCTGCTAAATAATTGTCATGTCAACGTATTTTGCGCATCATAGCTAGGAATCGTGATCCAACAAAATGAACAAATGGGTTCACGTGCACATTCTGTTTGCACATCGTTTATTGATTTATTGATTTTCAGGTGTGGTGCGAGAAGCGACGATCGGACGCTGACCTCTACCGTCAGTTGATGGTGGACCCTCACTCGCCCTCCCAGTACCGAGTATTCGGAACCATCCAGAACTTCCCCGCTTTCCAAACGGCATTCAACTGCCCCGCCAACTCCATGTACACACCGAAAACGCACTGCAAGGTCTGGGTACCAAACACGGAAGCCTAGACAATTCTACTCACTCCAAAACCACATCTCTACTCATTCCTTTTTCTGTGATTCTCACTTCCACACATTGCTCAATGAAATAAACCGCTCACCAGAACCGTTAGATGATTTTTAGTTAGTTTGGTTTTCGAAGATTCTCAGTTTGTGCAATCCTAAGATTTCTCGACGTTATTGGAACACAGTTGTTATAGATATATGAACGTATGTTTTGTCATTTTATAGACTGATTGAGAACAATAAACCATAATATTCAAAAAGTTTGTGTTCCAGATAGAAATAATTCAAGACCAAAAATTAATCCAGGGTTCTTTGAAGTTCAGGAAAAAGTTTTAGAAAACTGTTCTGCAAAGCAGGGCCATTCCTAACTTTTTTTTATGTGAAACCAGAAGCGAAAATTTGTGGAAAGAGTGATGTTTTTTCTGCTCTTTAGCATAATTTTCTACGTAGTTTCACTAAGTTAGCACGTTTTGCTCGTTCCATATTGGACCAGTAAAAAAAGATTTATTATACGAAACTTCAATGTACAAACAAGTGTTAGAAGTGAAGTTTGTATTGAGCACCGAGATGGAAGAAAGACAATGTCAATCGATATTTAGATAAAAGGCAAATCAACAAAAACAAAGGCTTTCAAATATAAAATATGAGTTCACAGAGTGTGAAATTTTAACCAGGAATAAATAATACATCATATATACCTCTAGTTTATTTGAGTTAATAGAGTTTTTGAACTAATGAAAATCTGGACTCTAGAGTATGAGCTGCGCAACTAATTCATTGTTTATATAGATTGTTTTTGGTGACAAAATAGACAAAAGTCATGCAAGTTATTGTTTGTCAGAACTATGAATGAAAACCGAGTGAATGAATACCCATATTATGGAAGGCAATAATTGTAAAAATGACGAAAAATTAAACATTAAAATATTAAAATATTCAGGATGATTTTCCATCAACCACATCAACAGTGGCAGAGAGACCTTCTCCTACGTGAACCTGAAATTGAGAATGAATAACTATTCAGAGTAAGTTATAGTTTAATCTCGATAAACGTCACAATTCACAAACTCATATCAAAAAGCAATGAGATCAAGCTACAAACTCAGCAGTAGAGTACATATACAGTCACGTATAGCAGTAAAATACGTACCAATTAAATACTGACAACTTTTTAAACGACTTTTCATTATTTGAAAAAGGGGATTATTTCTTATAGTCTTTTCCAGTTCTACTGAGACTCCTACAGTAAGATTACAAAGCTTTTAGTTGTTTTCAATCGGGTAAATGTTTTTGGGAAGATTACCAATTCTCGCATTCGATTGAGATTCCTTATTACAAAGTATGTTCGTAAACATTTTCTAGAAAGTTACAGTTCACATTAGAAAACAGTCATTTGAAAGTTGAGTGTACTGTTGGAGTCTCCATAGGAACGATCTGAACTATGTTTAAGCATACTATACAGTTACGCAAACATGTTATCACAAAACAAAAAAATAATGGAAAATTACTGCCTAAATCACTTACCTTATGTCTCGCGAGAGCACTTTGGAGTAGAGATGGACGCTCCCTTGAAATAATGAAGTACGAACATGTACACTTCATCGCGAAGAAAATGCAATAAATTTGGTGGAACACACACAAACGGTTGTGAGAGGAGAACTAGATTTCACAGAAAGAGAACTAGTACACTTCAAAAAAACCAGTATACTAGAAGTAAATTGAATAGTCACGTAAACTTAGCATTCTAGTGAGGCATTGTGCGCTCTGTCATTGCACGTTTCTGAGTTCTGCTGTGTTTGAAATGTTTCACGTGACTGTGCAGTTGATTAACAGTATTGCCTAAATACATACCTGACGCTGTTTGCGAACTCTTTGGTAGAAGTACTTCGATCGGAGGATACTGTATTGTTCATGAAGGCCGGGGAAACAGCAGAATCAACTCTGTAAGTATTGGTAATTCATTTTGTTTTGTTTAAAACACTTGCTCATTGGAGAAACTACTTTCATATTTGATTCTTATTCCCACTATACTACAAAGAGTGTTAGAGAATATTTTCGACAAAGTTGCTGTCTGTGCCAGATAACGTCGTTGGGTAGTTCGAATATCTCTGAACTCCCTGGGACTGGGCCGTCGTAGCAGTCGACCGTCCGGGACGCGATGTTTACGCTTCCCAGACGGTTTGACTGCTACGGTCCCAGACGGTTAGTCAGGATCAGCCGGGCAAGCGCGGTCCCAGACCATTCCGAAATTTAATTGATTAATAATATTACTGATTACCTCCGAATTATTGAGAAAATATGAGATTATTGCTCAACTTTCAATGCTAATTCTTTTTGAAAAAAAATACACTTTTTTCAAATGAATATGCACAAGCATGTTTTCTCTTTAACACCTAATCGAAGTGAGCACTTCTTTCGTGTGTGAGAGCGGCCTTTAACCTAGCTCGAATGAAAAAACTATCCTCATACGGGTACCCCCACACATGGTGGGCACCTGCGGTGGCAGGGTAAAAATCCCCCCTTCCTCCCCACGTGGGTCACGGGTTCGGTCATTGGGTCATAAGGATTGAAAGCACAGCAGAATCATAGGAAAGTCCCCTCGTCAACCCCGATCACTAAAGAGCTTGATCCAAGAGACATCTGACGTGGTTAGGTAGTCGTCATCTCGAGGAGCTCGATAGAAAGGGCATCAGAAAGTCTTAGATGGCAAAAGGGAACGCGCGTCAAAAATTGGAAAGAGCCTTTGTCCTCAACTCTTTGCGGCTTGAATACAAGTTCTCTTATTCCGACTTGGTTAGGTAGTCATCATCAAGTAGAAACATGTAGACAGGCAAGAGTCTCAAGGGTAACCACTAACTGTGTCACAAGTGGCCGATTGAACACAGGTCACCAATCAATACCGTGGTTTTGGGTATTTTGTGAAAGGAGACATATGAACAACAACACACAATATAACATAGTCAGGAACGCACTGCTTACGGACAAGGAAATGAGAATGAATAAATCCACTAATTTCACCACCCCATACCGAACTCGACTAAATGACGTAACGGTACGGGACTTTTCATGGAACGATCTGCCCTAACCACCATGACCATCAATTATGTCACTAAAATCTAAGGTCGCGGTGTCTAAGGAAAATCAATGTTATCGATTTATTGATTTTTTAAGGCCTTAAGTTGGAGAGTGAATTTTTGGAAATACTGCACCTGAAAGCCTGTCTACTGAAGACAAAAGTTTCCATGGAAGGTTTTTTGCCGGAAACGTTTCCGGAAACAGTTACATGAATTAGAAAAAAGTACAATTTTCTGCTACTTTCATTCCTCATACCGCGTATGTTGTAGATATGATCGTAAAATTTCTGGCTGGTTGAACTCTTCAGAAGTCGCTACTATTGGCTCAATATCGTGGAAAATTTCGCAACTTCCTCCGGATTTGAGAAGTTTCCGGAACATTTTGGGATTTCCGAACTGTTTTAAAATGGTCCTCATCTTTTCATGTTGTGCCACAAGATGTGTCATGACGTACTGAGTATACATTAGCAATATGAAAGATCAAAGACCAAGTATCGATTTTTGGTGATCTCCGTTATGAAATGTAGTACCTCATAAATGAGGCTACAAAAGAAGGTTCCCGTGAACTATTTGTCTTCTAATTTCTACAGTGTATAGAGTTGATTTTCAGGTACTCTACTTTATGAGTAATAAACATTATCGCATATAACGGGTGTTCTGTAAGCGTCGATAAAAATCAACAAAAAATTTCATTCATTTTGGTGGAACATATGTTCAAATTGTGATTGAATCTCTGAGATTTCTGTATACGATGCGTAGAAAGAATTAAAACAATTTGTATGTTACAGATTTTTGAATTTCTCAAAAATAATTTTTTAAGGCGTTTTTTAAAAAAAAATTAAACAGCCAAACTCATGCAGTATGTCCCAAATTTTGTCCATAGACGGAGGTCAATAGACCGGCAAATAATGAAAAAAATTAGGCAAAACCATTCAGCCGTTCTCGAGTTATTCAAGTTTTAAAAGTCCAACCCGTACTATATACGGTGCAAATAGGCTCACTTTTAAGCTACCTCGGATTCAACATTTTCCCACGCCTCTCCTAACCGTCTAAATGATGGGAACGACTTGAAACTCATAGGAACGGACCAGTATTGGATAAAGATTGTACTGCCAGAGCATCAAGGTCAAAGGTCAACTATTGATTTTTTTAGAAGTTTCAAGATCAAACCATCAATTGATGACGTCACATACCAAGCATTTCACTAGCAAGAAAGTCAAGTTCTTTCGAATAGTTTATTTCAAGCTTAAAGCCATTGCAAACCGTAGATCATACTTATACGTGAAGACTATATGAATTCTAAGTAACGACGAGTAATATTCAGAATGTCAGAAGACGTCAGAAATGAACTATGTTAAAACTTTCTGAAACTCTCAGAATAAGTAGGAAAGAGTCCAAAAATGTTACGATTACATTGTTCCACGAAGTGACGATCACGTCATATAAGATTCTGAAGGCCAGAAGACGTCAAGTCGGCAAACTATTCGAAGCAGTTTGAAACGTTCAAAAAAAAGTACGAAACGTGACAACAACTGTAAGTAAAGTTGCAAAACATAGCTAACATGCACGCTAGACGGGCACGCGGCGTGAGCCGCGTGACCGGCTAGTCACCCGCCTATATATAGAAACGATTGGACTTTGACCGTTAACAAAAGTTGTCACAATCCGGTTCATACCTACACACAACATACGTCTTAACATTACAAAAGTGCAAGATCAAAAGAAATCGATAATATTGATTTATTGATTTTTAATGCACAAAAGTTGAAAATGAGGCCTTTTTCTGACGACTCTGGCGGGCGTGCCGTTAGAGATTATTAGCATTTCTCCTTCCAGTAACTACATACTACATAAGCTCTATACAAAAATCAAATCAGATTGTCCCCACTGTTGTCTACAACGAAGTTGACTTTAGCACTTTTTGCGAGGAGGGGGTTCAATGAAACCAAAAAGGTGCTTCGATTCTCTCCCACAAAAATTATGTTACGTAGCTGACTATTGTTAGAAAGATAGCCGGGGCATTAGGGCTCACTTTGTTATTTTAGATTTTTATGAACATTTTTATGTAAAAATGATGACGTCACCGATTTTCAACAGTGAAAATGGCTGAACAGAACTTTGCCAGATTTGGTCAAACAAAATGACTGCAGAAGCTCAACTATCTATCACATTAACATCCCGTCACCATTCAAACTTTTTGAGATTGAATGAGTTGAAAAAAGTTTCAAAATCGATTTAAGCATTTTGGCCGGTTTCAACAATCAGAAAAAGTTACCAATTAGTGAAATGTTCGGCTCAGTGAGCTGATACCTGGAAATGCGCAAATTGTTGCGTAGCTATATTGGTTCAGTTTTTATAATTTTTTTTAAATTTTTCGAGTTACTATTTCTTTTGTAGAAATCCACAAAATGCATCAATTGGTTGGAAACTCTCTGTGTGTATTAGTTGAAGAGTGACAATCATTGTGTAGAAAAATCTAAGAAAAACAACCATTTTTTCCTACAAAAATCGATAATTGTTATATGAATGTGCTCAGTAAAAGATGTACTCAAAAATCGTTTCGAAACGATTTTTGAGTACATCTTTTACTGAGCACATTCATATAACAATAACACCCAAAACGTCCTAGTGACACAATATATTTTGTTCAAATAAATAACCTAATATATAAAATCGATAATATTGTAAGTTGGTTGAGTTGGCTTATCGTGTCACGTGACCGAAATCGTCAACAAGATCTTTGATGTCTTAACTTATTTCACGTGGAACGCGAGATTGCCGTTTTGTAGGTTTATTATCTATCATACATCTCATGTATGTGTCTGGAGTCCTATATAATTGACGACGAGCTAAATTATGAAGGCCAGAAGACGTCAAAGCTGAAAACTGATAATTTGACGTCTGAGATAGTTCTAATTGCGTTAGACAGTTGATAGATTGATAATAGATGCGAATAGGACATGTTTGGTGTACGACGACTCAGATTCAGAAAACCAGAAGACTCACCTCCCTATACATAGAGTTATCACCCCCCTATACATAGAGTTACATCGGCGCCGCATGTGAACATTGTTTACGATTAACTTTGGACCTCCAAAACTTCCATAAGACTTCAACTTCCAAAACCTTATGGACCATACTTTCACCCCCCCCCCCCCCTATACATAGAGTTATCTGGACTTTCGGCGTTATCATTGTTTACCATTAACTTTCAAAGGGAAAAAACTTTAACAAGACTTCAACTTTCAAAAGTCTATATACCATAGTAGTATAGGTCCTCGCCATACATATTTCTCTCCGTGGTGCCATAGATAGTAAGTACATAGATAGTAGATAATGATACGCCATTTTCGATGTACTACGACTCAGATTCAGAAGGACAGAAGACGTCAGAACTACAAAACAGGTCGAAACATGGCTTAACATGACAAAACTTCGTAATTACCTATAAACATCTACAAACTTACCAACAACCAACAGAGGGGGGGGGTCTGGGGGATAGATAGTAGACGATAGTATGCCGTCTTAGATGACCGAGGACTGAGATTCTGAAGGCCAGAAGATGTCAAAAATGAAAAGTGACATATTGACGTCGAAGATAGTTCTAAATGCGTTAGATAGGTAGTACACAGATAGTAGACGATAGTATGACCTGTGAGATGCACGACGACTCAGATTCTGGAGGCCAGAAGACGTCAAAACTGAAAAGTGACATACTGACGTGGGAGATAGTTCTAAATGCGTTAGATAGTTGGAACACAGATAGTAGACGATAGTATGACCTGTGAGATGCACGACGACTCAGATTCTGAAGGCCAGAGGACGTCAAAAATGAAAAGTGACATATTGACGTCGGAGATAGTTCTAAATGCCGTAGATAGTTAGTACATAGATAGTAGACGATAGTATGACGTCTTAGATGAACGAGGACTGAGATTCTGAAGGCAAGAAGATGTCAAAAATGAAAAGTGACATATTGACGTCGGAGATAATTCTAAATGCCGTAGATAGTTAGTACATAGATAGTAGACAATAGTATGACGTCGTAGATAAACGAGGACTGAGATTCTGAAGGTCAGAAGACGTCAAAAATGAAAAGTGACATATTGACGTCGGAGATAGTTCATAATGCCGTAGATAGTCAGTACATAGATAGTAGACGATAGTATGACGTCTTAGATAAACGAGGACTGAGATTCTGAAGGCCAGAAGACGTCACAAATAAAAAGGGACATAGTGACGTCGGAGATAGTTCTAAATGCGTTAGATAGTTAGAACACAGATAGTAGACGATAGTATGACCTGTGAGATGTACGACAACTCAGATTCTGAAGGCCAGAAGACGTCAAAACTGAAAAGTGACATATTGACGTGGGAGATAGTTCTAAATGCGTTAGATAGTTAAAACACAGATAGGAGACGATAGTTTGACCTGTGAGATGCACGACGACTCAGATTCTGAAGGCCGGAAGACGTCAAATATGAAAACTGACATATTGACGCTGTAGATGGTTCTAAATGCCGTAGATAGTTAGTACATAGATAGTAGACGATAGTGTGACCTTTTAGATGCACGACGATTCAGATTCTGAATGTCAGAAGACGTCAAATATGAAAACTGACATATTCACGTTGGAGATGTTTCTAATTGCGTTAGATAGTGAGAACTCAGATAGTAGACGATAGTATGACCTGTTAGATTCACGACGACTCAGATTCTGAAGGTCAGAAGTCGTCAAGTATGAAAACTGACATATTGACGTTGGAGATGGTTATAAATGCAGTAGATAGTTAGAACAGAGATTATGGACAATAGTAGGGCGTGTCAGGTGCACGTCGACTCAGATTCAGAAGGCCAGAAGACGTCAAAACTACAAAACTTGTCCAAACTTCGTTAAATGGCCTAAATACACTCAACAAGTAGATCATGACCTAACTCGGGGGGTCTGGGGGGTGTCCCCCCAGCTAGGCCGGCATAGCCGGCCTAGTCACCTAGTCATATATAATCGTATAGGCGTGCCGCACTTTTTTTGCCTTTGATTCCCCTCAAATTCTCTTCATAGGTGCTACTCAACATGACTACGTATAAAAAGTGAAAGGGCAGAAAAAATATTCATCTATTGATTTTAGGTGAACAAAAATATGAAAAAACGATGACGTCATCGATTTCATTGCAAGCGATTGGCTGAATTAAATTGCATCAAATTTTGAAAACATAAATGAACAACAATAGTGAACAACATATCTTGACTAGAAATCCTCAGCCCCATTTATCGATTGATGGCAATGGTTTGAAAAAAATTTAGAATTCATAGTAACGCACTTTTTTTTCTCGATGATTTCCTTCAAACTTTGCATGTGGATGCTGCCTAACATAGAAACCTGATGGAAACTAACGGATAGTGGAAAAGTTGATTTATTGATTTTTGACGAACGATAATGTGAAAAAACGATGACGTCATCGATTTCGTTCTGAGCGAGTGGCTGAATGGAATTCGCCTAAAACTTGATAACATAAATGAACAACAGCGATACAAAATATGTATCCATGAAAACTTGATACTACCATTTATCGATTGGTGATGACAGTTTCAAAAAAATTTAGAAGTCAAAATTTAGAAGTCGGCCGGTTGCAACATTCAGAAAAAATCGTCAATTAGTAAAAACATCCACTTGGTGAGCAATGCTCAAAACTTAGTGCAAAAGTTGCGAGCCTGAGTTAGTTAAATTTTTTTCGTCAATTTTGACGTTTTTTGGCTGTTTTTCCAGCATAAAACCAGAACTAATGTAACAGTGGTCCGTGTAGTCATAGTATGGGTTTGTTGAATAAAGACAACACTTTTGTTAATAATTGGTCAAAAATAATATCCATCCGTTGTTGACCTTTGACCTTGCCTAAGGGAGGTCAAAAATTCAAACCGGATATGATTTTTTATGCTCCCGACCTTTTGAAGACAAGCAGTAGTCATAATTTATCGTGAAAAAATTTCCAAAAAATATCAATCCATTCGCGAGTTATTAGGGTTTCAATGAAAACCCGTACTATGTACGGCGCACCTAGACCTTCATTTAAGCTATATTGCAGCTAACTTTCTGAGGTTCACTACGGCTCTCTAAATGATCGTGAAGGTCTGAAACTTTCAGGGTATGATAAGAAGAGTGTCATTGATGATCTACCAGAAAACCAAAGACCAAAGATCAAAAATCAAAAAGTTCGTATTTCATCTCAGAAATAGTGAAAACTATGAGATAACTTCCACAGACCGAGAAGCAATTAAGAGGGGGGTCTGGGGGTCCACCCCCAGCTAGCGGGGCGCGCGGCGGGAGCCGCGCGACCGGCTAGTCGTCTAAATATACCTAGGTAGATACACATAAGCAGCACGCACCATTTTGAGCTTTTGACTGAGTTGCGCAGAGTGGCACCTCTAGCACGTACGTATCTAATTCTGGCCGGACCGCTGATTACTTCACGAGTGGCGATCCAGCTATCATTGCGAGTGCAACGACGTCTGCTACGTTGAGTAATTTGACCCGTACGTCGTCTGCTACCAAGCTAAAATGCAGGTTTTTTTTGCGTGACTGCTACGACGTCCCAGTCCCAGGGAGTTCAGAGATGTACTGTCGGAATCTGAGTACAAATTATGGGCATTATATTAGGTTGTAAGAAAATCTTCAAAAAGTTATTTACCAAAGTCCAAAGTCATAAAACTAACTGGTGTTCGAGGGGATCGGGCAATGCCCGGGACGCGAGTACTGTCTGAGCCGTCTGTCGTGACACTTTCTCCACGTCGTACGGGCGGGGACCGGCCCCCACACTATCCACCATGTACTCGTGCTCCACCGAGGCTGCGTACCGTTTCCTGAATGAATTCCAATTTGGTTGACTGGTTTTTAATGTTCTTGGACGTAATTTGGGAAATATTCTCCGATTTGCATTACAATAATATCGAAAGTTTATCTAAAACGCATAGCTCAAGCTGATATAGTCGTATACTACTTCTTAATGTATTATTGTTCTTGGACAAGTTAACCACATTACATACAAAATATTATTCAGACAGTGTGCTGAACTTTTCTTCTTTGTAACAGCAATCAATTTGTACCCACTTTCTCCAGTAACTAGCTAGGAAACAGCATAGCAGTAGTGTGAGTAGCACAATGAGAAGTGCTAGAACGAGTACGAGTATGTTGGTCCCAGATAGAACAGTTGAGTCGGACTCCATGACAGAAACATCAGAAATGCGAGCTGGAGAAGACATGAGGGCGGAAGAATGCTCGGATAGCATGCTGGAGATAGAGATGTTGAGTTAATTGAAAGGTGTATGGTTTGTCGAAAAACGATGTGAATTTTTCAATTGTTGTAAGGAGTAAATTGTTGAAGTAAGAGTAATTTTTTCGTATATTTCATTTTTTGTTTAACGACTTCACTCTTACAGTTGTCACGGACAAGTTTTGAGCGTGCAAGTTCATGACCACGCGTTTAAATGCCTTTTCTGTTTTGTACGATCTCTCGGGTATTGCGATCATACCTGACTAGCTTTTCCTTGCCGTACGGTTGTTTGCTGCCACGGTCCACGGAGTACACGAAAATGTGGGACCTACAATATTTCAGTTCTAGTGAAAATCATGAACGATTTTTAACTCTTGTAATAGGTTCCAAGTCATGTGTAGTTATTTGTACGTTTTCAATTGATAAATACACAATCTAATTGTGACTTCATTGTTTTAATTGTGATTCACCTGAACGGATCGGTGTTTCCCTTTTCATCCACGTATTCCTGTTTTGCGAGAACCCGACTGTCGCTGCCGATCAGTTCGTTCAGCGTCCTTTCCACATCGTATTCGTTGACTTGCGATTCGGCCAGTTCACTGGTCAGGCGCACGATGTTCGAAGACGGGGACAACTTGTAAATCTGGAACAATCAAATGTTCCAAGTCATTTCGTTCATGTGCGAGTTCGGATATGAACTCATTTATTTTTCACAAGTTGGTATCAATGAGAAGGTATTGGAAAAACTTGGTTATAAAACGATGGAGTCTAAAAACAGTAGGTTAGAAATCAATCAAAAAAATTTATATTATTTGACCAGTCGATTTAAAAGTAGAACAACACTAAAACAGTTCCAAAATGTGGAACATGAAAAGCCAAAAATCCGGAAGGTAACAATTCGAAAAGGTTGTGCGTTGTGGTCGCATATTTCAACTCTCTCTCTCTATCTAATCATGTGTTCAACTACTCACAATGATCGGAACTTCAATAACGTGTAGACCGTCGGTAGCGGTGGCCGTAAACTCGAAAACGCCTCCTTCGTTTTTTAGAGGTTGATCTACGGTAACGAGACCATTTGATGCGTTCACGGAAAACAGATCAGAATCAGCCCCGGTCAAAGAATACGATAGGTCCGCTCGCTCGTCGATGTCCTTAGCCTGAAAACAGAAAATATGAAACTTTGAGTTTGTAGTTTGCTCATTAATAACATCAATAATGTATCAATTCGTTATTTGACAGACAGTTGCAATGGTTAATGAGTATCAAAAATGTTTTTTTTTCAGAAATAATAAGTATGAACAGGAAAGATAAACAAAAACACAGTCAGGATATGTGCAGGACCCGTAACTGTCTAGAGAGAAAAGCTTTTGAAGATAGTGTAGAAACTGGTCGGGATGAAATAGAAACATACTTTACTAGGGACAACTCTTCATAATCCTCCAGGTTCGGAGTCATACTTAGTTTTGTGGAACGTGGCACACTCTTTGTAACGGTTTTTTAATTGAAAAATTAATCGGTAGTGATACTTTCTTATTGCTAGTGTACAAGAAAAGAAAGTTTTGTTTTCTAGCAAATTTTCAACCATGTAGTTTTTAATTTTCCGAACCTGAATTCTGGTGACAGCTGTGCCAATCTTCGACTGTCCGTCCACATTTGAGATAACCTTCCCGTCGGTCAGATGAACGAACGACGGTGCGTTGTCATTCTCGTCCAAAACACGGACCACCACCAGCATCTGACCCGCCTTCAACTTCGACTTGGCATCTGAAATTTTTTTCAAATAAGTTTCATAGAAATCTTGCTGTCATACTTGTTCAAAATTTTCTTGAACTTTGTTTTTGATGACATAACCCTCTTCTAAGAGATAAAATAACTCTCTCTGGCGAATAGGCCAAAATACTAACATCTCTGGCCTTCAAAAACGGATTATAATCATACATGATATTTTGGTTTTGCAAATGCTCACTTTCGATCAACGGGTTTTCTCTGACCACTCGATGGTTCGAGGTAGGCGGAACGGCGTTGATGTAGAGAAAATAGAGACTCTTTCGTTCCCGATCAAGAGGTCTGACCGCCCACAACTCATCGCCCACTATCTCAAACTCCTCTGAAAACAAATAACTTTCTGAAGAAAATAGAGATTTTAAACAAAACATATGCCATGAGAGCATTCGATAATTTACGGAAAAATGTGTTCTATGAAGGAAAGGGACCAAAACACAGAAGGAGCTGCTACTACAAATATCTGTGACATGTATGATGATCACCGCCTCGTAACGAAGCGACGTGAATGAATGAATGAATGAATGAATATGTAAAAATATGTATGTGCTACAACACTGAAAAAAGTAGTAGGGTTTCGCTAGAACACTCAGATTTAATGTCGATCTCATGAAAACACGGAAAACAGTTTTAAAATATTTTTCTGTGGTCTGTTGTCCAACAATTTGATATTAAGAAATTCGGTATTAAGACCTAGTTCTGAATTTCTCGCTATCACGTATGTTCATAAGAACCATATCTCACCGTAAGCATGCTCCAATGAATATTTAGCCGTGGGGCAACTCGACCTCAGCCTCGCCACCAGCTGTCTTTCCTGCTCGTTCTCTTTCAAACGGTAGTTTTGCAATTTCTTGGAGAACGTGCAGACAGGGCGTCCATGAGGGGGTGGCAAAGTGGTCGTGGTTGTGCTAGCAGTTCCTTCCAGCAGTACGTTCACCTTAATATAGACAGTTTTTGAGTGGGTGGCGACCAATAGAACAAATTATATAACCGAAGGTCTATATATCCCACCTTCTTCCAAAATCATTTTAAATCTAATTCACTTGCGGTGGAGGTACATTCATTCGGCTCTGATTTTCGTATATGCTTTTTCACTTACACAAGTTCAAGTGTGAGAATAAAACGTGAGACGCGCAAGAGATCGATGCATGTGGAGAGTGATCAATGGAAATAGGATTGCAAACATTTATTTGGGTTTTTCAAGAACTGACCAGTGAAGAATCGACTCCCAGTGAGTTTTCGGCTGTCACGTTCAACTGGTGGATGTGTGCCAGCTCACCCTCAGTTGGTTCGCGGGTGAGCACGAGCTTACCATCCTCGGTCATCTGTGAAATTATGGAATATATACTGTCTATGAGGTAGTCAGGTTAGAGAGTTACCAGAATGCTGAAAAAGTCCCCTTACTATGTATCAAGTGCTCTATTTTGCAGATCCGGTACAATTCTCGGGATATGTTCAACTGCGATGATTTTAATAGGTTGAGCATGCGCAAAATGGTATAAAAGACAAATAAAATACAGAGGCCGTATGCACGAAGTATCCCGGGCAGGGTTGGGATGCTATCCCGACCTCAATCGGTCAGGAAACAGCCGAATCGAGCTCGGGTTAGCATCCCGACCCGGCCCGGGACGTTTCATGCATACGGCCTCAGAAGAGGTTTCATGTGGTCCTTTTTCGTTCAACTTTCGAGTGGTCATCTTTCACTTTTTTATACGGAATATCGAGAACCCACCTCAAATAGTCCCGCATAGTTGTCGGTCAGTCCATATCTTATAGACTCGTGGCTGTTTTCACCAACATTTGGGCCTACAACAAAATATTTATATGTTTTTTGAGTTGATAGTTGATAGTCTCTGTGATCTGATAGGTGAAATATATTGTAGTTGAAAATTTGACTTTTGAAATCGCAAAGTTTTTTGGAGAATATGCTGAGCGGGACACAAATGTTTTAAAGGGACTGTACCTCTATAATGTGCAATGTTTTGCAAAAAGAAAAAAGTCATTGTTTTGGGATGTTTTAAAGGGACTGTACCTCTATAATGTGCAATGTTTTGCAAAAAGAAAAAAGTCATTCATTCTGTTTTGAGATGAACGTTCATACCGTACGTACAGAGAGTTCAAAAAACCACATTACTACGGACCAAAATAGGACCCAACAGAATTTGGGTTACTGTAATGCAGCAATCCCACCCACCACTGCTTTGTAGTTTTCATGATATTTACAAATCATTCTTCACAGAGTTAATATTGGTACTTTTGGGCATGTTTTGAATATGGTTTTGTAATTTTATGGACATTTTAAAAAAATTTGTAAGTAGGTGAACTCGGCGGTGTATGTACGTGCGCGTGGTCGCGCCGCATTTTTGAGAACACGGGGCATGACAGGAAATTGACACCTATATGAATCATTCTGGTTTTTTAATGTGAACAATCTCGAATAATCAGCTCAAACCTCCAAATTAAAGAGGAACGGTCCCTTTAACTATTGGGTGAGCAGATTGTTCTAGATTTAGGAAAATATAGTTGTCGAAGAACCCGGCAAAATGAGAAATTAACTTACCGGCCAGCAGTGTGGTTATAACCGTCCCTGGTTTGCTACCAGCCGAGACCACCAACGTGTTCTCCACCTCAGGCAGACGAGGGGCGGGGGAATGACGATCGAAGAGACGGACAGATATCTGACAAAAGAGGAACAAATTTAGAGAAAAATTATAGAGCTTTATATTTTCCCCAACTGGTTACTGTAGATACGTTGTACAACAGGTCTGTAAAATGTGTTGTTCCTATAGTTTGAAAACGAACCAGAAATTAATTGTTTCACTTTGTTTGCTAAAGGTTCTCTGGTTATCAAGTTAAACAAACAAAACAACAACTGTGTGTCGTTCAAAGCAAAATTAATTGGGTTGTTTGTATGATCTCACTCTATGGTGAGTTTTCAGAGCCGGTCTTCCCAGATCCCGGACCGTTATGGTCAGTTGTTGTTCCCGTGGCGCCTGGGTGAGCGACTGTTTCACTTTCAAGGAGCCGTCTGAAAAAATATAAAATGCATTCTCATTGATTCATCGAATACAAACATAATGATGGGTGGTTGAATTTTGAACTTAACCACACTTTTCACTGAAGAGAATGTACTGTTGCGTCGTCGTCTGAGAGCGGTTTTCAAGTTCCTATCGCATCAGAGTTTCATTGAAGTGTTTGTATTCAATGTGCGAATTCACATGTCATACCTGAGTTGTTATTAATTTCCATTCGGAATGATATAATAACCCAAAATATAGATATCCATAATGTTCTGAAAAACAAACCAATAGTGTCAATTTCGAAATACTGGTTCGCGGGGTCGAGTTCGAAGTGTACTCGACCACTCTGATCGGCGTCCGCATCAGACGCCTGGAATAGAGACTATAAGTGAACGGTTTGTAGGAGAATTATTTCAAATATCGATTTCTTGCAATCCCAGGTTATTTGTGGGTGTTTTCTTAACATCGAAACTTACCTCAAGCGACTACGTGATTTGGCTTGATTCACAGTCCATTTTAAAAAACAGTGCCAAAAAATAAATATTCCAGGAACTGATCATACCTCGAACTGATATATGGTTGTTCCCGGGGCAACGTCGGCATGTAATCCAAGTATTTGTGGGTGACTTTCGAACTTAGGGTAGTTGTCGTTGACGTCTAGGACTGTGATATTGATGTGGGAAGTCGCCGTCTGTGGAGGCGACGTGTCGGTAGCGGCCTGGAATTTATTTTTCATGCCATGTCATGTTTATTCCATTTTTGTTCTACTTTCCAGGAGTATAATAAAGATTGAATGCGTTTAGAGAACTACCCTGTAATTGACGTTATTGTGTGAGATGAACGTCAGTAACTTTGTTAATTTTTCGGTTGCCGATGACTTTTTGTAAATTTTAAATCACTAACCAGAATTTCCACCATGTAATTGCTTCTCTCTTCCCTATCCATGTCGAACACAATCAATTGGCCATCTTCAGTTACGAAAAAAGGCAAAGCCTGAAAATGGGAAAATATACATTTCAAATCTTTTACTATCTTGTAATTTCTATCAATATGAAAATTAGCTCATTTTCTGTTTGCAATACTCGAATTGTTTTCGTTCACACTTGTGAATAACTGAGAGAAAAACTTTGGTGGAATGTTGTGTTTTCCATGACAGTTTTCTTGGCTAGTAAAATCTCTGCATCTCAGTTGAATCTATTGATTTTATCAGAAAGTTTTGACTTTTGAATGTGTGAATGCGCTCACCTGAGAATCATTAGCAATGGTGAACCGCACTTTTCCATCAAAGTTTGTTCTGATCTTCTCAGGTTTCACGGAAACCTCAATTCCATTTCCGTAATTTCCCTCCGGCACGAAACCAAAGTACATCTTCCGCTCGAATTCGAACCCTTTCTCGAACGGTTTCTGACTCGTCGTGGTGTCAAAGGGTACTGTAGCTGATGTTTCGTCTGTGTTCTCTGCCAATGTGCTCTGGCTGGTCGTGGGTGAAGTTGGTCTTGTGAGTGGTTCTGTGCTAGTTGACTCTCTGACAGATGAAGTGGCAGTCGGAAAAGATCCCACGGTGTTTCGTGTCCCTACCGAAGCTTCGTGCATTTTCGCGCTAGTCGACGCGTGCGTCGATGCGCGCGAAGTTGTGCGCGTAGTAGCTCGTGAGGTAGTGGGCTGTGACGTGGTGGTGACCGAAGAAGATGTCGAGATGGGAGAAGTTTCCGTTGTTTGAATCACGTGAACTACAATCGGCACAGTGGCGGTGCGATCACCCTGAAAACAAAGTTTGGTCGACAGTTGCAGAAATGTGAGAGAAAATAGAACCAAAATAAAGAAAATAGTATTAATTCAAAAAGCTCATTTCTCTAGTAGAATTATTATAAGTAAGGATCAATAATCGAACTTTATCTTCTTCTGTGTTGCGCATTTTTTAAATAATCGAGAATAGTATTTGTTCACTCACGCGATAGGTGGCTACAATAGTTCCGTTGACTTTTCCAGATACGTCCAGAGTCCTTGCAGTGTGAACTCGTCCCTTGGAGTCTATGTCGAAATAGTCAGTGTCCTCCATAGAATACTCAACGTCTTTCTGAAAAACAGTTTGGTTATATTGGTAATTTTCTCGAACCAATTTCTACATATTTCAACATGCGGAGGTTCATAAACAGCGGGACATGGTCATGGAGACAGTTTGGTTTTTTTCAATGTTTGTAGAGATTGCACTGTTAGTTGTAGTTTGTAGTTTTATCGCAATTGTTGAATTTGGATCGAGAAGCAACGGGATCAAACAACAAATACAGCGGCTACATTCAGCTGGCAGGCTTGCTTTGAGATAAGCGAAACCTAAAGTTTTACAGTTCACAGTTTCGCTTTCAATGGCACAGTTCATTTGGATATAAATTTATTTGAAATAAAAACATTGTTTGAAGTCTCACCGAGTACGTCACTCGAACTTGTCCTAGGTAGGTTCCAAGAGGCGAATCACTTCTCACGGAATACATGTACGAAGGACGGAAGAACTTTATGACTGAAATAACATTTCGTTATTTGAATCAAGTCAATTTATTTAGCTGCTAAAACCTTTGTCTTGTGGTAAATTAGGTTCCAACTGAATGTGGAGTTCAACTCTGTGAACGGTATATACTACGAGCAGTGTGAAATGAATCGTATAAGAAAATTTGATTGGTAGGGCCATCTTAATTTTGTAGGTTAAACCTGATCACAACTTTTTGAAATGCCCACCACTTGGCGGTGCACATCGTAATTTTTTAGTTGACTTCATTCGGATTTCGACTTCCTAGTGGAAATATACTATCCACTGAGCTATTAGAACAACATAATCTTTGATCTTTTCAAACTCACTCGGTACTGTAGTTGGCGCTGGTCCAATCTGTTCTGTGCTCCCGAGTGGATTGTCCTCTTTTCTGACGCCTTCAGTGCGAGATTCGCTAGTGACTTTCCTGGTACCTTCACTAGTAACTTCCCTGGTAGTTTCACTGGTAACGCTATTGGTAGCTTTACTAGTCACCCCTCTGGTATATTCGCTGGTAGTTCTTCTTGTACTTTCACTAGTAACAGGAGCAGTAGTCGTGCGACCTCCTTCAACCAGTCGAGTAACCTCAGAAACAGTAGTCATCGGGATTTCTTCTGTTAAGAAAGCTGCTGAAATATGTTTTTTCCACTTGTGATGTGTGTTGATAAGTGTGAGAGTTCTTTTTTTTTGAGTGTTCTTCACTAGGTATTGATGTATTACCTGCACACCAGTCGATTTTCAATTTTTTGCTGCTGTGTATTAGGTCTTGGAAACTTTGACCACTGCAAGAACCATAATATGATATTGACCTATGTTGATCGTTCGTATATTTGATAAAGTTAAAATCTCCTGTTTTCTTTCTTTTCATTGCGATCGTTTTCTAAATTTGATAAAAAGGAAAACTGACCAGTGGTGCTTGCAAAGGGCGATATCTCTGTGACGTGAACGTTCACGTTAGTCAACGAGGACATGATGGGCGGTCCCCAGTCCTCCGCGTTCACTAGGAAACTGTAGAGTGGTTGAGACAGTTCGGTGTACGGTACCTTCAGGCGAAGAGAGCCCTAAAATCACGAGGGTTTTGGGACATGATCTTACGGTTAATGAGAATGGACCTAATGGGAGTTTTCAGTCATTTACTTTATCAATACTAACCGATTGATTTATTTTTGTCAATATAATGTTAACCGCATGAGTTTTAGCTTTTCACACATGAATTGAGTATTTCATAATATCATAAAGTACGTAAATCATTATTGTGGAAAGTATAGGAAATGGCACGTAATTATATTTCTCACCTCAGCATCTATATCGAACAGGTTTCTGTACTCGGCGGGTCTGATTGAGTAGAGAACTTGGTCTCCATCAGGGTCGGTGGCGGTTACTTGCCCGAACGATTCGGTAGACTCCATATCGGGAGAAAGGGCAAAGTTGTACTTCTTCAACCCGAATGTTGGTGCACGATTGGCGGATGGGCTGAAACGGACAATTTTCAAGTTTCACTCATTCGTAACTTTTCTTCCCAATCATTACGTTTTACAATTTCTTACTACGTAGGATTTTCATGCAGAATATTGACTCATTAATAGGAATTTTCCGGATTTGGTTATTCTGGATTTGCGATAAGGTCAAACTGATTACAGAGAGTGAAACGTTTTTCCGATACGTATATGGTGAGTCGTTACTTTTTCAAGAGTTTCGAATGTTTGAATTAACTAACATTTGATCGACTGACACTGTTGGCTGGGCGGTGGTGTATACTTCGAGATCGACTGGCACCGTGGCGACGTGAACTCCGTCAGAAACCTCCACCTCACACTTCACCGTTCCCTCTTCTCTTTGAGAAATGATCTTTTTGAAGGAAATCACACCAGAACCGTCGATGGTGAACGAGTCACAGCCAATACCTTCAAAATATGTACCAATCAATTCGTTGAAGGGGGGCTGCATTGAATGTCAAATTTGGCTAACGGCGTTAGCCGAAAAGGCACGAGAATCAGAGATGTGCGCGCAATTAATATTCATTCACTCCAAATCATCCTCTGCGTCTTTGACAGTAGCAAAAAAATTAGTGCAATTTTGAAAACAAAGCTTTGAATCGGACAATCTAGTAAGAAAAGGACATATATAGTTTTGTCTCAGTTCGATCTTTTATTTAAAAATGCAGTGCGACCCCCTTTAATAACAACTTGACAATTTAATTTCTTTTTCAAACCAATATTGAAAATTGTTTCGTGTCTTACATTTTCAAGAAGATAATAATTTGAAATATGGGCATTGTGTTATCCTTCATGGCACATTAAGAGCTCAATTTGCAAGTAATTATACATGTTTTTGAAGATTACATGGTACATAACCAATTTTGACTTTTCCTGTGGTATTTTTTTTCAATGATTTCATTTTGACTCACCCTTGAAATCGTACGTGAGGTTATTGTGATCTTCGTCAATAGCAGCCACGGTTATGACAGGAAATCCCACGGGTAGATCCATGGGGACCTGAATATTTGAATGTTACCGAAGCAAGCCAACTATTCCGATGAAACTAAGGAAGAAGCAAACCGAATAAGCATCAGTTAGTTAAGACAAAGATCCGGTGTAGTTTGCTGTCGAAACACATCAAAATTTCAGAATTTTGCCTAGATCAACCTACAAAACAGCAAAGTAAAACTAGTAAAAAATTACCTTCTGAGAATATTCCTCCTTCGTGTACTTCGGTGTATTGTCGTTGACGTTGACGACGTCTATTCGAATAGACACAATGGCGAACTGGGATGGAGTTCCACCGTCACGTGCTTCCAGTGTCAACACGTGAGATGACTTGTCCTCAAAGTCCAGGGGACGAATCAGATGCAGAGAGGCCTGAACAACTAGTTTGATACCACGTCTGAGTTGTGTTTTGTTCTCTACACAACTGCGAATGCGAACGAGGAATGAAATTCAGAGTGATCGGACTACAAACTCAGCAGGTGGGGCAAACATGTACCGACCGTTTTGCTTTTCTGGGATACTTGTTGCAAGTAGAACATTAACACATACGAGAAATGTCTTGATTGAACTGATAGAAAGTCAGCAATGTTTTTCCACAAGCAAGATCCACCACGGCACAGTTGTGAGTCACAGCAACTGGGTAAAAAGTATTTCCTACAGTTGAACAGAAATCTTTCATCAATTTTATCTCACCCTGCTAGGACCGTCGGACACAATTCTGAAGAATCCGTCTCCATTTCCCTGTATGATTCTGAAGGTCACCGCGCCGTTTTCACCGGAATCCTCGTCTGTGGCCACGATTGGGAAGGAGGAAGAGAGGGCTCCTGACAACAAGTAAAATTTAATTTAAAAAAACAGTACTCAAATTTTTGGAAGAGCTATAATAAACTTGCATGTATAACAGCCAGCTCAGTTACTTGCACATTGTGCATTTGTGTCATTGTAATAAAGGCAAGTTTGGCTATTATCTATATGGTCATGCGTTAATTGTTTTTTTTTGCGAGTATTAAAAAACATTCGAGTAACAGTTGAGATTTGTTCACTGTTCTATTGGCAAACAATGGTTGACACCCATACCTTCTGTCACATTCCAGAGCAGTGGCTGATGTTGCACTTTTGGTGGGTTATCGTTTTCATCCTCCACCTCTACGTGCACCGAACTATGCGCCTAGAAAAGTGAATGTAAACTAATTTCATATACTATTGAAACTTCCGAACCAATTTTTGAAATGTAGACTTTTAAAATGTTCCTGGAAATCGCGCTTATTTTTTGTTGTCTACATCTCCATGCTTGACATTGCAGGCTTTCTCCGAGTAGTTCGTAACTTTATCGGAGTACGTTTGTTTCCGAAAGTTTATCGGGACCAGCACGTTGCGCACTATTTCGCCAGAATAGTGTGAAATATTGTGAAAGGTTCTCTTTTCAAGTTTATTATTTCCATGATACAGGCTGTCGAGTAACTCGCCTTGTTTCCTCCTCTGTCAATAACATCCACTTCCACATCGAAACTTTCTAGTTTCTCACGATCGATTTGTGTGTCTCCGAGTATCAAGGTCCCGTCCTCCTGGATAAAGACCAAGCCACGACCCGAGCCTGTAATAACCAAAGGGTTCAGAACGAAAATAAATGATTTTTCTGAGAGGTTAACGTTTCAAATTGTTCTCAACTAAACTACTGTCGGATTGCACCTCTAAAACTAGTTAGCAACACCAGAACACTTGTAAAACATCATGTATTAGTATAGGTTTTTCAGAGTGAATAAAACTTCGTTCACGAAATTTTTGGTTTTCGGCCCAGTCGTACCTCCAACAATTTTGTAGGACAGATGTGATCCCTCTGAGAAGTCTTGATCGCTCGCGTTCACACGAAGAATCGCGGTGCCGGGGGCCGAGTTCTCGCGAACTTTTCCGTTCAGATGAGGTGCAACTTGGGGTGAGAACTCGTTCTCGTCCGAGACTCGCAGTTGAATCTTTGCGGTTGTGCGGTCGGATGACGTCATTGCAGTTACCTAACAATTGTTAGCAATTGGGAACTAGGTGCGAGCAGATAACTCGGTGTTGGTGGAAGATGATAGCAGAAGTTTATATTTATACGACTTCTCTCAAAACGTAACCTTTTTATATGGAATTGAAGTAGTCCTCGATTTTATAGTCCTTGTCTCAATAAAGTTTTTCAGAGTTATCCATGCAACATTACTTGTAAATGAAATGTTCTCGAGGAAATAGGCTAGAGTATCCGGTATCAGATGAATTTTCAAAGACTTCCAATTAATCACAATCCTCAGTACTCACCACAAAGTTGATAGTGCCAGCCTTATCTACAGGAATCGATTCCAAATCGATGTCGTTCTTCAACCAAACGGATCCATTGGGATGCACTCCCAGTAGAGAATTCGGGAGTATAGAGTAAACAACCGACGAATCTTTTGGGAAAATCTGAATATATTTTGAAATTGATTGTAAAATTCGAAAGTTATATTAGAACATTCATGTTCTAAATAAATGGTCGGGATGAAATGTTTGCATTGTTAGGAGTTGTCCGAGAATACATTTAACTGTTTTGGCTAATTTATCTGGAATATCATTGCACAGTTTCTGTTCATGTAACGTTTCCAATTCAGCAAGTTCATTGGGAAAACAAGGCAGCAGCGGTGCAGTTGAATTCGCTACTCACACAGCGCACTTTTAGAATGGGTCTAGTTTCGCAATAGGGTTTGATAACAAATTATACCTCAACGGAAGGACCGACAATCGTTCCGATTGGAGTGTTCTCTTGCACTTTCATGCGATAAATGGTTTGAGGAAATCTGATGGAAGGTTTTTGAGACACCAAACTCAAGGCGACCTGAAATCATGCTTTCAATAACAACCGAGATTGTTTTTATTACACGTGGGATCTTCTGTTAGTTTTCTAAAAACAGTAGACGCCATAGCAAAGTCATACAAGTGGCGAGGTCAACCTTGCAGATGACCTAAGCACATTCTCGTCCCATAGTTACCAACATTATATGTTTGTCATAGGTTAGGTGACCTCAACGTCAATGAGGTAGTGAACAGATAGTTCAGCTCACAGTTGAACTTTTCATGAGACTTTGCTACGGTGCTAGAAGCCTAACCTCAAATATGAAACGGGTTGGACATCGTTTATTTCGTATCTTATCATATGAAAACTAGTGTTGACGGTTTGTAATGTAGAGCTGATAGCGTACCAGCCTACTAATACTTGATCATTTGATCACGGAAACTATTATCTGTGTTTGTTCTTATATCCTTCTGCATCCTTCTATTTGTTATCACCCATCTCGTGATTGTTTGATTTGCCTAAGTTCTACTGATAGAATAACTCTCTCACCCCAACGTCCGAGTAGTACTCCGGGAACTGTGTGTTCTTTGCTCTGACCACAATGAAGATTGTATCGTGATTGGATGCATCTTTCGCGTAGTCGGATGTTACAATCAGTTCCCCCTGAAAATGAATGTTCATTCCTCTAAAAACCAATTTTAGGAACAAACCTGGTCTTTCTGAAAATCGGTCAACTGTGTTTTCTCCTATGTAGTGAAAGGTGGAATCCAACCTGCAGGCAAAATATTCGTAACAGGACGCTAACCACTACGCTATTAGAGCACATAAGCGCCAAGCGTTGGAATGGAAGACATGTGTGCGTACACAGCGGAAAGTGAGACATACAGTACCCTCCCGCCTCCCGTTGGCGACGACTATAATCATATCTCATACAAAACGTGTGAGAAAAACCACCAAACTTCGTTACATATGTTCATGTTTTGTCCTGTCTAACGACTCTTTTACATCTCCTCACCTCGAATTAACAAACGTACTAACCGAGTTTTCGTCGAGAATCAAACCAGTGGGTGTTGGTGCGGGTGGAAATAGCTCATACTGCAGGTCTCCTTTAGACAGGCTGGCGTCGAAACGGTGGACGGTGAGTGGAAACCGAGCTTCTAGTGGAATCTAGAATAATGAGATGATAACTCAATGTTTGAGTAATGCCACACTATTCTGTGAGAAAAGATTGCAACGCAAACCACCACATCAAAACTACTAGACAGAGTTATTCGATTTGTTCTTCCATGACTCACTCTTGCGCATGCCGAATCGGAGAACCTCATAACTATGAGCATATAGAAAGTTTTATAAAACGTGGTAAAACCTTGAAAACAATCTTACATCGATGTCGTAGGTCAGTTGAGGAAACACGGGATATTTATCTCGGTCCGCCATTACCACCACGTTCAGTTTGTGATCGACGTGCGCGGAATCTGTCTCGGCGCGAAGCGTCAGATGGGAGTGGCCGGGCATGAGGTGTGTTGCCACCTGAAATGTGAACAGAATTTTTCAGTTTGAACCCAACTCATTTCCAATGTTTTCCATGTTATTATATACTAAACCTGTTTTTCGTTGATTATCCATGGTGAAAAATAAAACAGAGCGCTCACCCAAATATAAAGCTCGATGAGAGTTGAAACCAACCAGACTAAGATCGATGATCGTTTTAAACTTACCCTCAGAAGGTCCCCATCCATGACAAATGGAGAATTGTCTTCGAGTATCGAATAGGAAACTGGGGTGCGAGACGAACTCAGAGTTGAAGCCCTAAAATGTTGAAATGAAACATACTGTAACGAATTCGCTAAGAGAGGGGTTGCCTGTTTTAGTGATTAGGGGAGTAAACGAGTAGGAAGAAAGTGTATACAAAAAGAAGATAACAGCTGTGCATTTTCTTCGTTTCGCTGTGTTTGCAGCGTAATCTCGGTGTGTTCTATTTCAAAAGTATTGTATTTTAGCCACCAAACTGCAGCTCAGATTGAGTAACCTACACCGAAATAGGATCTATCGACTTGAAGAACGACTTCGTGTTCGACCTCAACGCACAAAACATGAGATACACATATAGTATTGAATAGTGATCAACTTGTTCACGAGTCCAAAAGCAACTGACCTCAAAATAACACTTCCCAGAGCTTTTTCGGTTGAGATGTAAATGGTCACGGGTAACGGAAGAAAGCGGAGTGACGAATCTCCAAACAATTCGACGTGAATATTTGTGGTGGCCTGTAAACGAAAGAGTAGGAAAATAAGTACATACCATTTGGGGCAATATTTCAACTATTAACAGGTGAGTGCAATCATGTTTTATCAACAAACATTGTGAGTGGCGAAAATGTTAAACCAAAGCGTCCATTAGATCATAAAGAGAAATTAGACATTCTATCGACACGTCTACCAAGCATTTGCGATTAGCCCCGTTTTCCAGATACAATTGAGAACGGAATGAATTGATTTGGAGTGATGCATTGGAAACCTGAGAGATTTAAGAAACGGAAGTATCTGTAAGAATAGTTTCTAACCTTTCTATGGAATATCAAACTCTGATCTTCGGCTTCAATTACAAGATCGATCGGTCCATCGAGAGAGCTGAGGGGCTCGACCGCAGAAATGACTCCTGTCTGAAAGAAAACCTGTTCAGACAAAGGTTTTCATGAAATTTTTTGTGTTGGTGTTATTGGAAGCCCGACAAAATTGTGACCAAATCGAAATATTCGCATCGTGAAAGAATCGTTCTTTTCACATTTTCATCGTATTTTACTGAAAAATTGAATGAAAAAAACTATTGATTGAAACTTTCAGTTGTGTTTTCTGTTATATCCTACCTTCTCATTGATCTGTAGTTTGCCTAGAAGGCGTTGCAACTTTGGATCATTTGTCCGAGCAAACTTGTAGTTGACCTAGAACAAACATTTGAAATTTGTAATGCATTGTGAGCAAATAAGAGGGTTAGAGTACATGAATACTTCGAAATAAACCTTACATTTCGCTAGTCTAATTCAACCCTCACCTGTCCTGCCTCGCCGGGATCTGGATCTGTTGCCCGCACTTCGCCTACGACCGAACCAGCTCGGACCGGGGATGTCAGCACTACCTCGTATAGATTCTGAAAATGACAAAAATGCTCAACACACATTAAAAACTACGTGACACTTTCTACCACTTGTTATTTGAGACTAAAAAACTCTCAATCAAGACCAAGTAAAGAGTAAAGATCTTAAAAAATAGTTAATAGAAGGTACGCCAGTATATTTTGGGTGTAATGGGAGGCGTGAAATAGAATATACATAATGTAAAAAACGGGTAAAAGTAACACATTCATAACGCGAGTGTAACCTTGTCAAAAACTGGCGCCGATGGATTGGTTCCCTGAACGACGACCCTTATTTCGATGACGTCACTTCGCTTCGGGATTCCATGGTCGAAAGCCTCGACGAGGATACTGTATCTAGGATTTGTCAAGGGTGCGACGGTCACGATAGAACCGGTGTCGTAGTTAATTGCGAAGGTTGCTGGAAGTTGTATAAAGTTATATTGTAGTCATTTCATAGTCAGAGCTAGGGGGCTATAAAGTAGGAAAAGTTTACAGAAAACACTGAATTTTTCTGTCAAAACGAACGAACTTTCGAACAAGCAAACAATCAATAATTTTCGGACTGAAAAACCACTGTAGCTTCGTGAGCTTTTGATAGCGGTTTTTATGAGATAAAAACGAAATCATGAAACTTACTATCCATTATCTCGGTCATTCAACCGTAAGTTATCATGTTTCTTTTTTGAATTGATTATAGAAAAAAACTGTTCAGTCTCACAGGTGTAGATAAAAGAACAGACTTTTCCCCTCGAAAAAGTACATGTTTTTTGAAGTACTAACCACTGGGTGGCGTGATAGCATAGCTGACATCTCCGTTGCTGCCGTCGTCGGCATCTGTCGCGTGTAGTCGAATAACCTCGGCACCCACGGCAAGATCAGAGGGGAGATTCACATTCTGGAGAGACGCAGAGAAACGAGGTGAATTGTCGTTCAGGTCCTCCACCGACACGAGTACTGTAGCCACTCCGCAGTTGGTGGGCGCATCGGACAGACAGGCTCTTATCTGGAATATGGTCACGTGTAGTTCACGTGAATGATCGTGTTGGCGTTCCAGTTTGCTTGTGATATGTACTTATTCTCAGGAATTTCGTAGCCGAATGTGATTTTAACTCATGTTCCAGAAAGCGATCAAATTGAACGAGGACTATTCTTCCAATTTTTTCCAGCCGAGGTACGCACTAATCTTTTTGGAAAAAAAAACGGACCGTAAAAATTCGAATATTCCACATTCAGAAACATTCAGAATCTTATTACGCAGAATACTGTTCTAATACACGTATAAGTCTAGTGTAGGTCGTACTTATCGAACAAATGAATATAGAATATTCATACCAGCTTGACTCTATTACTAATCAACCCCCAACAACTATACAACGCTGAATAATTTGAACAACAAAATCGTAAACAAACCTTGAAATTGTAGTTTGCTCTAAACTCGTGGTCGAGTTCAATTTCGTTGGCAACTTCTCCACTGAGTTGGTGTACGGAAAACGGTAGATCGCCCTTTTCACTTATAATATCGTATTTGATCAAAGTAGAGGAGGAAGTGCGTGATGAGGCGGCAAGATGGAATGCCTGCAGAAAACACAAGTGAATATAAAAAATCAAGATGTACAGATAAAAGCGTCTGTGAAATTTCAGCCCAAATTATACCACTGAAACAATTGTATGTACTTCAGGGAGTTGTAAATTGTCACAGTAGGACTCGAAACTATTCTTGACTAGAAAGAAGACGAAGCCCGAAACGTCGGACTCGAAACTCGCAAAACTCAACATTTCGAACTTTTTCGGAGATGGACCAAATTTCTTTTTATGTTTCTGTTGGATCATCCGTCTACTACATGTTTAAAAACAGAAAATTAACCTACTCTGACAATTCCGATGACTTCCGGTCGCGTGTTCTCGCGGACACTGAACTTGTAGACCGTCTGATCGAACCGCGGTACGGCGTCATTTCGGTTGTTTTCGGGGGCATAGAAAATGGTTACCGCCGTCTCTGCCTGAAAAAGTACCATATAAGAGGCGATATGTTTTTCCAAATTCTGTTTGATGATGCAAACTTTAACTTTGTCGAGAACAATTTTCGGGCACCCGGTGTAACAGGTAATAAGAATGGAACGTTCAAATTGTGAACCTTTTCAAATACATTACCGCACTAAAAATATCTACCAGTCCTTGGGGTGATAAAATTGTGCTAGATTCCATGGCCGTTCGATTTGTTGCGTTCTCCAGCCATATGTGAGACTTGTAAAAATAATATCACCAGTTTTTTTAATGCACAAATACATTTAAAATAAGAAAAGGGTTATATTGCGTATCAACGGTTTTCTGCTGTGTCAGAATAACATTTCTCGGAAGAATTGTAGTATTTTCACCTCTTCGTTATTATTCAATAGGCAGTTTTACGAATTGAACCGAGCGAACCGAATACAATATTCTCTGAACATATAATTGTTTGTATTCAAAAACCGAACACTTTTTCACGTCTTACATCTGAACGGCCCAGGTTTCCTATTGACGATGTGTTCTTGGTTAGAATTAGCACTCCTTGAAGTTTATTGGGTTACTAATTTTTTTCCCTAATTGACTAGGGTCATTTCACCAGTAGAAGCAGGGGGGATAATTCTGTTCACAAAGGCAGTTTCTCTTGTTGAGCCAACAATTAGAAGTGCGAGTGTAGAATGGTTGCCTAGGCGCCCTTTCCCGCCTTATAAACACAAATGCGCGATCCTTTTTTACGAAATACTCGAGCATGATTGACAGATTACAGTTCTTCATAGACTCGAAAAGCTTTATACTGTATTTTTTTTGAAAAAAAGAAAGATTATTCTTCTGATGGAATATCCAAAGTTACGGTCAATTATTGAGCTGTAGCTCATTCGCAATTATTTGGCAAGGAACGGAATGACTCAATATTTCGCAATACACACAATTCCGAATTCATCACGCATTCGGAAAACTTGAAACCATAAAGTAACATTTTACCTAGTTGCGTAAACTCAATGAATAATATTACATTCTCTGAAAACAATTCAGAGCAATCAACTAGACTTTTGAAATCAATAGAAAAAATATCTGAGGAAAAGTGTAGGAAAAATTGTAAGGTTATCTTGATAACTCTGATTTCACGAGTTTGTTTTTCAAATTGATTTTGGATAATTTCAGTTATTGAAGAAATCTAATTGGACCAATAAGTACCAGGGGATTTCACTAGATTATCACATCTGATACCAGCTTTAATTGATCGACAAAAACTCTGCAGCGCAGAAAATAGTTTCTCGTTCAAGGAAAAAACTTGCAAGTTGGAACAGATTTATATTCATTGCTTTTTCTAAAGTAAAACACTCACATTCACTTTTTCACCAGCGGATGTGTATGCAAAAAATACTACAGAATGGTGTTAGTTGTGAAACTGGTCCCGAACCCAACTTTTTTGTAGTACATCCGTCTCATTATTGTGCGAAATCGAGAAAAAGTGTAACTAGTAAAACCAAGTGGAGAAAACTATAGATTCACATTCGAGAGTTTCATCCATGAAAACATCTCCTACGGTTAATAAGACTTTTACTCCTTGGCAAAGATCAAAATTTTATCTTAGTTCTCTGTCCGGAGTTTTGAGATGTGTAACTCGAATAAAAATATAATTTGTTGGGATTTTTGAAAACTATTTGTGTCAATAAAAACCATAATAATCTTACCAGTAGTAAGTGTAGTAATAATAGTAGATAGATTGGCATTAAGTCATTAGCGCTGGTGTTAAAGAAAGGACAGCCAGGTGGATTGAGTGGAGAGGGATAGGCCACGCCCACTTCTGGGGACATCCAAATAGGGGGAACCGATTATGGGGGAATAGGGAACAGGAGGAAGAGTAAAGAGATTTCCGGGAAGGAAAGGAGGAGAGGGAGGAAGTGTAGAGGGATATAGAGGGAAGAGAGACACACACAGGGAGACAGAGAGAGAATAAGGAATAGTAGCAAGGAATGCCGAAACATACTTGGAAAAGTGAAAAAGTGAGAATATCCAGTAAGAGAAGGAGAGGAAATAAGGAAAAGGTATGGGCTACTTAACTTCATTCATGTTCGGTCAACCGTACATGTCACAATGAGAGAAAAACGACAAAAAGACAGTACGAAGGAAAAAAGAAGTATGTTATGACACATACATGGAGCAATAAGAACGAAGAGACCATTGAGATACGAAATTCTCAGTTCATCCCGGATCATTTAATTTTTGCATCCCAAATCTGTATCCAAGCGTTTTCTCGCTAATTCCCCTATTTATGTTTCTTTTCCGCCTCGGTGCCCGCACCTGTCTCTCTTCGAACTGTAACAGGATTAGACGAACTGACAGCTAATTGCTATTGAATGCCAAGAAAAACGGCAAAACAACAACAAAGACCGTTGAGGGAGTGAAAAAGACTTACAGACAGTGTGGTAGAAAAAGACATTGTCTGAAACATTCAGGAAGAGTAAGGGATGTTACGATTATCACCCAACCGAAAATCAAACCGAATCTATATGTATGTTGTTTGCTCGTGATGGTAACTTTTAGTATTATAACTGTGAAAAATGAGTTTCTGCTTGTTTTTGCTCACGCATTAATTTATTAATGCTGGTCAAAATTCCATGATCACACACTGATAGAGGTTTCACACAAATATTTCGTTTACTGTTTATGTTATTTCTGTTCTTCTTCTCTTTTCGGATTCGAGACATGGAGTCCTCTCTAGGAAAATCAGGCAAACATAGTTTTTTGTCAAAGTAGAGCAATCTACAACTCAATTTGGTTCACTGGCTATAATTGTTTCATCTACCACTATACCCTTCTAAAATACCCCCTATATCTTTTCATTTTCACATATTCTTCTTTTTAACTGAAAATTCTAATCTATACTATTTCTCTCATTCACAAATCGGAAACACCTTTGGCCGAATACTCGTGGCGATAAATTTCCATTAGGCACGCGACGCTCCATACATAAACATATCAGGTGAAATGGAAAGGGTCATTAAAGGAGGACGGAGAGGGACACGAAGTTGTAATCCGGTAGTCGGAGGAGAAGAAAGGAGGAAGACGAGGTTAAGATGAGATCAGAGGGGAAAGTTGGACTTGGTTGAGAAACTTGTTCCGCGCTCAGACGGGATTGCACTTGTTTAAATCGACTGGTTCATTCAATCGAACCCCAAAGTTGTCTCGAGCAGAGTTCAGAAAGATAACGATTCAGTATTAACAATTTTTCTTTTTCAAATCCAAGAAGTTCTGAATGAAATCATATATAGTTGCCTAGTTAGGATAGTGGTTTAGAAAACTGATTGAAAGAATTCATTCGGTTCAATTAGTGACAGCGTTAGGTTTTGAAAAGTGCACTTAGGCACCAACCATTGAAACTTGGAATCCCCAACGTAACCACCCCAATACATCTTTTCCGTTAAATATCTAGTTTTTGACCCGAAGGACTGGTAATCCTGTGTGGAGCTCATATTTCTCTGGCATGTCGCCAGAATTTCGCTTTCGGGGCGCGGCATCCTGTACAGGTGGCTCTAATGGCAATTCATCGTCAATTATCTCTGTCATCTGCTCCCTTTCAACCGACATTTAGAGCAGGTAGAGCGGGGGAAATCGAGCATTGTTCTAAGCATTGTATAAGCATAGTTTAATATTGTAATTGAATCACTTTCTAATAAATAAATTAGTACATGCGGCAGTGTTTTGACTGAAAACACAGTTTCGGATAGTTTGCCTTCATCCTTTTCGCGTTTAAGGGTCTTTGCTTTCTCTTTGTGTCAAATGTAGATTAAGTTTTTCTGATCTGATAGAAGGTTTTGGCTGAGCTGTAGCTCGAACAGCATAAATTTATCATTCAGTTCGGTAACAGAAAAGGTGACTGATGTTGTCGAAATGGGATCGTGCAGAGGTATCGAACAAGAGAGAGAAAATCTGCATGAACAGAAACGTATATCAAGTGCACTTGCTTGATCTAACACATCAAAACTAAACGTCAATTTTCGTCCATTATTTATCCTACTGGTCTATTCTAATAACTTTAAACGTAGTATATTCACAATTATCATCGATGATTGCTAAATTGTGTTTTGGACACCAAGAAACAATTTAATGAATTTGAAACTTGAAATTGTGTCAGTAAAAACGCAATTTGTTGAAAAAAGATGAACTCACCGTTTCAAGACCGTTGGTGGCGGACACTTTAAACGTGATGTTTCCCGACTCCTGTCTGTAGAGTTTGTGTCCTATGGAGAGCTCCCCAATGTCGGGATCTACTTTGAAGATACCGGCAGCCTGAAAATCACGATCACACTTATCACATGAGAAGACTTATACGCCCGAAATTTCAATTCCACACCTTTTCCTAACCCTTTGTGAATCTGTGTTTTTTGAATTGCGAAAAATCATCTCCATGTGTTTCCTGCACTCATATTCCATGTAGGTTTCTTCACCTAAACGTTATGTTGTGTTAACTTGAACCCACCTTTCTATCGATGCCGTACATTTGCGGGTTTGGTTCCGCCACCACTCTGCCCACAATATCGTCCTCGATGGGACTACCGTAAACCTCGTAGAAATACGAGTCGGAAGTGAAATGGAAAGGCTCCTAGAAGTATGAATTTCAAATTTTTGAGATATGTCGAGTTTAGGGTAGTGAAATTAAGAAATCTGACGCGAAAAAAGCGGAAAGGGTTATAACATTTGCACTAAGCTTGGCAAATTATTTCATCTACTGTACTGAAACAAAAAAATGAACAGTCGAAATATCTACCAGTGTTGATCTGGTATTATTCTCACAATCTAAATTTGGTTTCAGACAGGATCACAAAATGTTAATTATCCGCAATCCTGTCTCAAAATTACAGACGTTTATCTACAAATCATTAAATAAGAAGTAATGAAAACAAGAATAAAACTACAATCTACAGAGCTGACCTTTTTTCCAGGAACGTGAATATCGAATCGTTCGGATGATTCGGTAGAACTGAACTCCTGCCAGTTGTCTGTCAGCTGGTTGGTCAACGTGGGATGAGGGGGCAGAGTGCGGGATGGCGGCGTCTGAAGAATTCGTACTATTGGTTTCGCTCTTTTCATAGCAAGTCCATACGGTCTATGCTGTTCAATCTCGATGTGTTTGTAGTTTGATCCCGTTGATCTTTGGTCAAAATTTGTGAAAGATTGCGTGTATCAAGTTAAAACTTACCACGCAGTTATATTCGTAATCATGAGGTAAGACTACTTCTGATGGTATTGTGCATATTCTATTAGAGCAGACAAATCGAAATGAACTATTCTAGTGAAATAGACGTGGTGCACTTCATTACTCCAGCAAGTTCATCAATGACTACTTTAGGTATATCTGATGACAAAACTCAATAAAAAATCCATACTCTCTCAATGAAGGGTTTTATCGTGTTTTTTCGCATTCTTCGATTGTAGATATAATTGTATTGATTATGTAGTTTGGTAGTTTCGTATTTGGTAATCAATCTATAAAGTAACTCACTGCAACAGAAAGGCGATGAGCACGGTTTTCAGTGCGGATTCTAGCGTGTTTTTGATGATCTTCATTGAATATTCTATTTTCTCTTTCAATCGGCAACGGTTCGCTGGTCACGGAAGCTACTCCTCTGATTGGAACTTTCTCCCTAGACAGCAGAAGTTATTTCCATTCTGGCAAGTTTCACGAATTCACAGTTTGAAAAATATGTAAAATTTGAAGCAGAACGCGATCGAATTCAGAGTACCAATTGAAACAAGGGAGTTGGTGATGCTACATCACATTTCATTTTATTGGTAGAGTTAGACTTGAAAAACGTGTTTCTAACAAATCACACGTTTATCGGTATGTTTTCATTCACAGTCGCTTAACTCACCTGTGAAGTTCGTTCTGAATCGAACGAGCTGGTTCTGGTCTTTCTTCTGTAGTTTTTGTTGTTTGTCTTGTAGTCGAACTTGTGGTGTTTTTCGGTGATTGCAATTTGGAAACCAGTACAAACACATCCACCGTCACGTTAGTCGATCTACAATTTTGTTGTTTCGCTATTTATATTGATCTTTCTGTAAAAGTACAGGCATGAACGTAATCAAGTCTTTTACCACTTAGAAGAATACACTGTCATCACCATAAACTATTATTGTGCGTGAGTGAATGTGTTTCTGTCGTTTCGTAGACGAACGTCCTAGTGTTAAAAATGTGAGAAGAATATAGGACCGTGAATTCCATTCGTTATGTGATGTTCCTATTTCAAGCGAATGAATTTATATACATTAATTGATCTATTCTAGTTGTCTATTCTAGCTATTCTAATTGATCAGTTCTGTATGTTTTTCTCACCGTGCTTCAATTCCGTGATCTCTCGCTTCTACCAATAGCTCGTACTTGTCCACACCACCAATGGGACCAGTGGTGACAAGAGCAGCATCTCTGCCTCGAACTCGCAGTTTGAAGGGAGCATCAGAAGTCAGAAGGCGGTACGAGACGTGACCGTTTTCCACCTGAACCAATTTGTATGAGTTTGTCTAATTTACTCTGTGTTTCGTTTTTCTGTTCATAGCGAGGATTCTCCATCAACATAAAAGAAAAAAATATAGTTGTTGTTATTATTATTGTTGACGATGAAGTTTGAATATGAGAACACTCAGCTGTTTTCGGCCATTCAAAAGAAAGTGTGGTTTGGTGTATCCATGTCTGCCGACAAACCCAACAACAAACCATCAATGAATGATGTTATGATTTCTTCACAAAAAGAAATAAGACGTGATGACATCGACACTGACCTCGTCAATATCTCTCGCCTTCAGTGTTCCAAACTCTGCGCCGGGGGCGATTTCTTCCGATAAATGGAACCAATATCTGAAACATAGAAAAAAATTGAGATCGATATAAAATTTACGTCAAACGTGAATAAAAGTGAATTCGGGCCAAAATTTGTAATTTATAGAATAGGAAGTTATCATACAAACTTTTATTTGTGGGTGCAAACGCTACGAATGTGCTACGTGTTGTTCACATCTGTACAACAGCAATCAAAACCAAACCGAAATGAAGAGACGCAAACCGTGAAAAAAGGTAAACAGTACAAAAATATGTTTGTTATTCCCTTCTATTCTTCTCAATGAAAGTACACCTTGCGTATGTATCTTCCATATCATCTTTCCACCTACTTTTCTTTCTCGAACACTGGTCTGTTGTCGTTCTCATCCTGAAGCACAACCCTCACACGGATTCTACCACATTGCGCCAACCTGTCCGCGTTCTTGAAATTGAAATGTTACATTCAAAGTTTCTTCAATATGACTTGAAACACGTTAAGCAAACCAATTTCAAATATTAATTTTGAAAACCTCAAATAAAGTTAGATTCTTTCCAATTGAAAACAGTAGGGGTGGGTGTTTCGGTTTTCAAGTTCTGCGAAGTCTACAAATATCCGTGACACGCACATAGAAATCCTGGTGTATTCAGAACGTTCAAAAATCATTCAAAAGAGACACAGCTCTTCGTGCTCACATACCTTTATCTCGGCCACGACCTCTAGTGTAGAGAACATTTCTCTATCCACGAGACGGTTGTCCGCTACAGTGAGAACTCCCTCCTGATCGAGGAAAAAGGTTCCGTCCGGATCCACCAGAGAGATTTCCGTATTCTTTAATGAATTTAATTTAGCAACATTAACTTGTAAACATTTCTTATCAAACTTGTGATGGTTGAGAATCCTACTGGAGCTTCCACCATAGGCTATTTTTTACTTCATATTCATATTTAGAATATATATTGTAAGCCTCCAAGATCGCGTGGAAATAGTTTTCGACTTTGATCAGGCGGCGTGAAATATTTTAAACTAACCGGTTGTCGATTGTGTAGTTTGAGTATAGTAACCGGTGTTCCATTTGGTGAATTTTCAGCGAGGTTCACCGAAATATGACAATGAGTGAACGTGGGCGGGGCCGGCTCCAGATGCATTCCCTTCGGGAGGTCGATCGAGGGAATGTTCTGAAATGGAAACACACGAAATTTTTGAAATATAGTGACCATACAACTGATTTGAATTACAGTGAAATCTTTTAAATACAGTGAAATCTTTGAAATACAGTGTTTCACCAGTAAATATTGATTCGACTTCAAGCTATAAATGGTAAATCTTGAAAAACTGTCTCGTTGGTGTGTTTCATACAGTAGTACTAAGGCTATCACAAAGAAAAGTTTTATACCGCCCCGCCTCGTTTGCCAGAACACAGAAAACCTATTGACGATCTTCAAGGAATATAAAAAACATGAGAATATCAGTTTGGCAAAATACGGAACAAATACTTTGGAGTTATCAGATTATGAGCTGATGAAGATCCCTCCCCAACCCAACTCACTTTGATTTTCGAAGCATGTGCCTTGAAGTGTGATTGTTCCTTCTTCGGTTGACCAACAAGTTTTATAGAAGTCTTCGATGATCGCGGCGGTGAGCCTCCATCCTGAACAAAAAAAATACTGGAAACTATCTAATTTTTCTGATGAGACTTCTTAAAAACCGTTTAGTTCACACAACCCGCTTCAATCAGATTACTATGTTACCTATTGTTTCACAATCATTCAAGTCATGGGCTAGTTCTGCAAATAACGTGGTGAAAACATTGATTAACTTTTATATAGCCGAAAAAGAGTATATTATAGTGTGCTTGCGTTGTCTTCTGAAACATACCGCAGCCACGATCTTCACCGTAGTCGGAAGATCCACCGGCTGGACCACCCGCATTTTCATCTTGGGTGGCAATTGGTCAACGGGCCAGGTGGCTGCACCCTCTATCATGTGGGGGACGTATTTCTCGTTTTCATCGAGCAGCTCGAAGGCCGACGAGTCCTAGAAAGTAAAAGAAATAAGTTTTTTTTTTCAACTGCTGGAAACATTCGAATATGCCAGAGATTATTGCCAACATTTCAACACTACATTGTCTTTTCAAGTTTTTTTTTTTACATCTATAGAATATTCAAATAGGGAAATATTCTGACCGACGGTCTTATACGCACACCCATATATGAATGAATGATTTTATTACGCAAGTGAAACGCGTGATAAAAAATACGATAAGGATGCAAACAAATTTGAACATGTGAAACAGTACGAATGGAACACGAAGAGATATAACGAAGGGATACTATACGGAATCATATGTAACGTATATAAATGAATGGAATAGTAAAAGTTACGATGTAGGCAGTCAGTAAATACAGTACAGATCTCACACTATTATGCTTCGTTTCAACCCTGCCACTGAAAATGGCAACTTCTTCTTTTTGGTCAACTTCAAGTATTTTGAACCTTATGTCTGTGTCCGAGAACTTAGAGAACTAGATTTTACTTTCGAACAGTATTGAATCCTTTCCCGGGTAGTTGTACTTTTTCTTTCGTTTGAATCTACGGAATTCGCATGGTTCAAACGTCAATGCTTACCTCCAAGTGGAAAGAGACATTGTACTTCTGTGAGGGGTCCCAGTCTATGGCGGTGATAGGTAGATCGATTATTGATCCCACTTGGAAATTCTGGAATAAGAAAACAGTATTTTCAAAATTTAGACCTGTAAGAGCAGTTCTGACTAACAATCGGTTCACCTTCTTAATCAGTTTTCCGTATAGAATCTGTCAATTGAGTGGGGACGAAAAGTGATTTGAAACGGAATGATTGTAATTTACATTACTTCAAAACTAACTTTTCATTGCGTCTCCTGTTCAACCAACTATATATAGTGGGTGCCAGATTCATCAATTTTTGTCTCTTACCGGAATCGAACTTGCGACCAAAAGATTCTTAACTGGGTGCTAACCACTACGCTAGGAGAGAACACAATCGAAAAGCTCTGGAATCTAAGACATGTGTCCGTACACAGCGGAAATTGAGATATACAGTATCCTCCCGCCTTTCCGTTCACCAAGACTATAAACAGAAAATGAATGTACGGTACTCACCGGTTTCGTGTGAATAACGTACGGCTCTGCGTAAAACTGCGGTGCAACGGTATTGGCTGCGGAAACGCGGACAGTTATCAGCGGGTAGGCCTGCTCGTTGCAGACGACTGTGATGTACAGATAGGTCTCGGTCAGAGAAGAGGGAAAAGAGGGCAGAGAGAGAAGAGAGGACGGAGAAAGAGAGAAATGACCGGTTGAAGGTTCAGAGGTTACCGAGAAGCGCGACGTGAAGTTGAGCTGAAACAAGGAGTTGAATTATAATTTATTTCGTTAGTGAGAAACGGGTAAACTAATACCACTTGAGAGAATTGTTAGTAACGTACAACATTCACAGCCCATCAGAGCAATAATTGAAATTTTTCAATTATCCAATCAAAGAAGACTTTCATAGTCCGTACCGCTGGAAATGCGTTGGATCGCACGGAGGCCAGTACAATCCTGGCATCCGGTGGGTCGACTACCGTATCCACGATAGTGGTCCCGACCGGAATATCACTGGAAACCTCGTAGAAAAACGGACGCAGCTCCGACTCGGGGAAGAAACATGCTGGAAATTCACATATGATGTTAGTTTGCATTATCACGTGAAACAAGCTCAACACAGCACAACTCGGAAACGTGCAATTACAGAGTGCACGATTTCTTATTAGGATGCAAACTTTACGGGACTAGTCAATTTACTTCTAGTACACGTTCAGTCCATCAATCGAAATCTAGGTTCGTAGATCAACATAGATCTTATTGCCTCGCGTCGATTTATTACTGTATGTTTTTTGTATGTTGTTCTCTATTAGGAACAAATCACTGATCACTCTATTTCCGTTGCACAACCTCAATAGATATATCTTCTCGGCTAAAAACCGAATTTCATGCTCTTTTTATATTTGCAGAAAAAGTTCTAACAGTTGTATCGATTCAAATCCTAAGCCGTCTCGGAAGGAAATTCAATTGAATCTGGGAGGTCTAGAACTACAACCTGGAAAAACGAATACTCACCGGACTTCTGTTCAGCATGCACATTTTGTAATAAAAGTAATAGCAGTAGCCGAATAAATGTCTTCATTCCCTTTCAACCTTTTCAGACATGCAAATACGAATAAAAATCTGGAATGTTAATTTGATAATAACCATAACAATAATAATAATGTTTATCAGTATGATAATCGACCAATATGATAAAATCACGGAATGGAACAAACTGACATTTGAGAAAACAAAAGAAAAACAGGTACATAAAGAACGTTGCTAATAGCGTTTGTTGTTGTTGTCATTAAGGCTCAGTGAGAAGATAGTTACGAGCGTCACCATCCATTTAGGATTACATTGTCTTAGTTGGTCAATAATTCAAGTAATAACAAAGCAGATAGAATTTTTAGAATTCACCAATACCACAAAACGAAATTACAAAAAATATTTATTTTGCTGCATACATCAGAAAATCTAGAAAAAGGGGGATTTTGAGTTTACTCACACACTTTTGGAGTACCGCGGGATATATTTTGTGACTATAGATCCAGGACAGAAAGAATGATATACACGTTAGCTTCGAGGAAGTGCAGAACAATAGCAAAAGTTATAAGAAAAGAGCGCAGTAGCTAATAGATATCATAACAAGAACTATACTGTATAGATAGAGCGAAAAGTAAGAGAGGGTGGCAGAGAGAGAGAGAGAAAGAGAGACAAGAGAAAGAGAAACTAGAGAGGGAAGACACACAACGTGAGACAGAGAAAGACAGAGAGATGTAGAGATAGAGAGAGAGAGAGAAGGACGGGAAAAACGAGAGAAAGAGGATGTGGAGACAAACGAGAAATAACATAAATGAAGTCCATCCAGTAAGTTATAAAACTTGAAAGTTTCAATTTTCGTTCCAAACCAAAAAAGAAACGTTAGACATCCTGTTGTAAAGATTGGTTGAAAAATCATGATTGATTCACGGATTCTGCTGTGTTGAAATAAAAACTCGAAATTGCAGCCGACTCCATTTGTAGGCTGAGTTTTGAAGATGTGGTTTTTACCAAAGTATTCTGTTAATTCGATCTACTTTTGAAATCAAGGAAAAGTAGTTGAGTGGTCAGTTATGTTTTTCATTGTGTTTTCTCATGAGGTGATAACTGACCTAAATTGGAGAAGAAAGGAAAAATGGAACATGTTGCGAACTAAAGAGATATGGGAGAGCTTACTAATCTTTTCTGTGATACAAGGATCCTCTTCATTTTTATTTCACTCCTTCGAAAATTTCAACAATTTAAAATGGAGTTAAAGTTCTGACCTTATATTGATATACTGTTGGTGATCACGTGTACTTGAAAATGACTCTTAAAAACCTCAACGAACAAACTACATGTTGCAAACTTAACCTGGCAAGTACAATTATATAAATGATACAAACTATAATGAAATATTAGGTTATTTTATTTGAACAAAATATAATTGTGTCACTAGGACTTTTGGATGGTGGTATGATTAGGTTAATGTGCCCAGTAAGAATTGTCCTCAAAACCGTTTCGACCCTGATTCAAGACCCAAACCTCTGAGAAAACCCAAAACCGTCTTGAATCAGGGACGAAACGGTTTTGAGTACATCTCTTACTGAGCACATTACCTAATCATATAATGAAATAGTACGAGAAAATTGGACAAAAGTCATTTGAGACTATGTTCTGGTTGTACTTATTTTTCTAAACGTGTGAGTTCGCAAATAATCTGAATACGTATCTACCAGCCCTCAAGTACGCTTCAATGATCATGATACATGGAAATCCAATAGCGCGCAACAATCTTGGATCATCGAAACCGAATTTCCAATTTAGTCGATGGTACCGAAAAATGACTTAAATCATCAATTCATTATTCACGAGTTTAAAACTGAGAAGTCTCAAGATATGACCTCTTATATTCACTGTCAACAATGGTAAAATAAAGATTCTCGCACGACCGTAATGAAAAATGGTGAAGAAACGAACAGGATTGGAATTAATGAAATAGAAATCATTTACTAAATAGATCCACTTGGAAAATGTGAAATAAACTGAAATGTGACCAGCGACTTAAAGTGATATAGAAATAGGAAAGAATCAGATCTGACGGGTCACGGGGGGTGAGAGATACCCGGGATAGAGAGACCAGATACGGGGGAAAAGCGGGGGGATCTCGAACAAATTAGAAAACAAAACCACGCCTTTCACTCTTTTTCACATGATAAATAGGGCACAAATGGAAGAGACGGTCGGGAAGAAACGGCTGATGATTGACACAGACGGAAAAAGTGTCAGCAAGGAATGGGGAAGACTGGAAACGTGTGACTTGACGTCTTAACCATGGTGTATTTGAGTTTTTTGTGATGGGGTAGAGGTGAAACGTACGACGTACGCGTACCACGTTAACCTTTTTTTCAAAAAGTATCGCATAATGAGTGACGTAGTTTGGATGATACTGCTTTTGTACTGTCTGATAATGCATAATGAATATTTAGAAAACCAACTTCATCTTCAAACGCACACCAGTACCTATTCAAAAAGATTCTTCGACAATGTACACTAGTGACCAAAAACAATATTTTAATCCACACATGCAAATATTTCTTCACTATTTACGTGTACAATTTGTTCATTTTCAGTGGAGCTTGAGTTTGACTCCAAAAGTGATCCCACGGGTAAGTCGACTGTTTTTCCCGACGCAGACTCGGTGGGATTGGGTTGTCAGTCACTTTCTCTGTGGGTGAAAATGCTAATTGAGGTCATCCTAGCGAATCCTGAAAGAATGCCGCCCCGCGCCATAGCTGATAGCGCAAAAGATGCACGAATAAAGAGACAAATCTCAACGATCACAAAAGTGCAATCATAACAAACTCGACTAAGAAAAACGTATATAGATCTAGATACCTTTCGATAAATTCACACAGAGAAAGTGAGTAGGGAACTTTCATGTAAGTACAAGTACAAAAAAACCTATTTACCACCCTAATTGTGATTATCTGGGAAAAATGTACAATCGCCCCCCACCCAACAATCACCCCCCTCGTGGTACTATTACCCACCACCTAATTGAAATCCTAGAAAAATCGTGTGAATGTGGGGGGGGGGGGGGGGGTAATTGGTAAATGGGTGGGGGGACATTGTACATCTTCGACAATGAACATTCACCCTCCACAATACAAAATGAGGGGTGATAGTACATACCCGGAACTGATGAACAATCACCCCCCACTCAACCCAAGCCTGCAGTAAATGAGCATGGTGTATAATCGCCCCCCAAAGGTGGGGGGGGGGATTGTAGTACGGGCCCTTTTCAACCCATTTTCGACCAGGGTGGGGGGGGGGCAAATGTAAACAACTCCGATTATCTTCCATCTCAACTACTTAAACACAGCTTAATCCAAAGTTTCCCACGTGTACTATACACGTGACTGCTCCACTAACCAGTAGTATTCATCGAAAAACCGTCCGAAATAAGTCTCCCCTCTCTATTGAAAGTGGAAAATTGATCTGACGAGTCCACTCGATTGAAGAAGCACTACCAATGAACTAATAGCCGATTCAAGCGCCCTCATTATTATTACCCGCAGGCTGGCAATAAGGAGGGAAAAGTACAGTCAAAGCAGATATTATATAGTTCTTATCATTCTAACGCAAAGTCCACAAAATATAAACACTTAGGTTCTCAGAAACCGTTTGAGAGAAAAAAAATCGATAGTCTGGGGTTAGAGTTTCCTTTACAAGTGACAAAACACGGATCACTTTCCGAATCACTCTCCATTGTTTCTACACCGCTGCTCACTAAAAAGAACACATTTCACTCATCGCGATAAGGAGCGTTCATCTAAAAACAGACAGCGTTGAAGATGGTATCTGAAGTGTACATCTTCATACCGTTCCACTGATTGTCCTGGAGATTTCGTCATTTCTCCCGTCAAAATTTTTCCAAACCGAATATCAATGTTTGTTATATAAATTCTATCATCAGTTGAAACATTATTCCAACTTGTTTCATTCAAAGTACCTATATTAGGACTACCTAGGTAGTTCTCCAATGTAGCTCACAGATGAGTTCCGATTGAAAACTCTACATAAAACGCGTTTGACCTTGAACGCCCAATTGTCGCATTTTGTAGGATAATCCCACGCAGGTGTATTTTACTATTACGGAACCACTTACCCCATTTGCGCTGGCATTGACTGATTGGGAAAGTCAAAAAACAACTTCACCATCTATCTTTACGTGAAATCCTGTCTTTACTTTTCTAGTCAACATTGCCCTACCTATACACCAAAAGAAAACGGCAGAACTAGCAAGATCTTCGCTATTACTATGTATTTTTGAAAAAAAAAACACTTATTTGTCAACCAACTCCATATTAAATCGAAATTAAAATTATTCAGAAAACTTCAATGGTCATCGGAATGTGTAAATGAACATACACGAGTACAAACTACAAACAAACATTACAAATTTGACGATAAATCATGCACGAACAAAGTAAGGTGGAACATCATCTGCTCACTGAGAGATTCTCAGACAATAAAAGTAATTGTAAAGCAGTGAACGGAGAGAAAACCTAGGCAATAAGGCCACATTAGACCGACGGTTAAAAAACAGTTGGGTACACGTAGAAAGGGAGCATCGTATGAGATACAGTAGGATAAAAATGGTCACGGGTAGCGAATTCTTAGTGGAAAGCAGAGACGAACCAAGCCACTCAACAAAAGGAAACTATACCTACAAACCAGCTGGCGTTAGGAGGGGTGAAATTACGATACGCACCAATTACAAATGGCGCAGAAAAAATCGGCTAGAATATAAACGTGGCGGATATTAGCAACTTTAGCATCTTATTCCGCGCATCTTAATAAACCTCAAGAACTAAACACAAAGTTCCTCGCAATAAAATCTAGTAATGAAACTCAACTTCCCCTTAAAACTGCTTGGTACTTTCTTACTTACCGGAAGTTATATTTCAAAAGAGCTGAGAACAGTTGCAGGAATATAGTAAAACGCCACAAAATGTCTCAAAAAAGGGTCAACAGAAAAAAACCAGTTGTATAGTTTCCAAATGTTTCATGCAGCCTATATATGTACAGTTAGTGCTGCATCTTGTGGGCCTGTTCGTTGAGGGAGGTGAGGTAGATGTCCATGAAGGCCACCACGAATGCCTCCAGATGGAAGATGGCCTGCAACCAATCAACCTATTACGTGCGATGAAATAGGTGGATAATACACGAAATGAAACATAATAGAAAATGTTAAGCACGGTAAGGCAAACGTAAAATACTCCCTTATTTCGATATTAACTAATGCTCACGTGTGTCCGATTCCGATCAGGATTTGGTCACTGTTTAGAGTAACATTGAAAACGATATCTATTTTCAATCTAATCGCAGTTACAGGTAACTTCATTCCATTTAGCCAACATTTGGTGACTCTATTTGATTCAACCTAGTTCTTTTCATTTATTAACATACCTTCTGTCCGCGACAGAGTCTGTGCTCGAAGCGAGCCGCCTCCTCGACCACCAGGGCGGCCGCACGGTCACTGCACACCGGCAACAGGCTGCGCAGCAGTTGCTGAAATACGGAACATATAGGGGGAGTTGTGGATTGTGGTTTGACACCCCACAATTGACGTTTTTCACTGAACTGGATGAGAATACAAACACAGCGCGATAGAACGAACCGTATACATGCAACTAGATACGGGTGGTGCTGGTGATGTAGAAGTTTGAAAATTCTACGGTCAATCGAAAAGACAGGAAAGGAAGTACATCAGAAACGCACCTAACGATTACGCTGGGGCGACCTCTGTCTTAACCCTAGCGATACAACTGGAACTGGCAAGAAGACTTAATCAAGATCGAAAACAAGTGCATGGCACGTAAACATAGTCCAAAATCAGTAGGTTGCCCCAAACCTTCCATGAATATATTCATAGTTTCGCATGTAAAATGTACACATTTTCGCACCATACAGAGAAAAGTACCATCTTATTCCAAACTGTTCTGCCCAATTCGCCCAATTCGTCAAACCATGTGCAAAGATATGAAAAACCAACCCCGAACACAATGTTGGGCGGAATGCATCGCGAGATGACCTCGTAGAGGCGTTCGCGAACCGCCAGGACACTCTCGTTGTTCTGCTTCTTGATCATCATCTGGGCCGTCTCGTGGATGTACTGCTCCCACTCAGGTTCCGGCACCTTCGAACAGAACAGGTATTTACATATTTGATAGTTGCCTATTCCCACTACCTGCCCATTTAGGTATCAGGTATCCTATCAGTTCTCTATCATGCAAGAATGAAATCGAGAACACAAAAAAATTAACGATGTCCCCACCATTTCCATTATACGTCCCTCAGTTTTCCCGCCAACTTCTCCAACATTTCTGTTGGGAGGGGGAGGGAGGTTGTACAACGTTCCCAGACGGAGTTTCAGCCGATTCGATACAATGTAGCTTATAGATAAGATATAAATAAAAAATGGAATGGAGCTTAGAAAATATTTCTACATTTTCTTGTAGTGGTTTCGTCGGTTTCGTATTCTATTCGCACTTTTTATTGCAATCGTAATGTTTACCTTTTGATTTTCTTTCAGCGGGAACGACTGTGTTTTGGCGGCTTCAATCATTAGAAGGGCCCGGCGCAAGTTTCCTCGACACTTCTCAACTACCTGAAAAGATGAACATCGGCGAAATGTAATTTTGGGTTAGTGAGTAAAAAAATCTGATTACCGCCTACTTTGGTAATCCGAAAAACAAAAACCGAAACTTTTGGCACGCATTTGCGACCTTTACTGTCTTTACTTCTAGAGTTTGTGACCTTCACTTAACGCATTTGTGAAACTTTACTTTATCTGATCTGATCAGAGTCACAAATGGTAAATTTTCTTATCGAAATCGTACCTGTTCCATAACAGACTTGGGCACATCGACACTTTCCTTCTTGCATACAGTAGCAACCACGCTTCGAATCTCAAACAAACAAATTTCAAATTCTTTACTAACTTCGATCTGTGATATGCACCAAAACGCTTTTCGACCTGTGCCAATACAAGTGCGCCGATACGTCGTCCCATAGACCGTAAAGGGAGAAATTTGTAATTATTAAAAACAATACGTGAAGCGTGCCAAAAAATAAAGTAGTCTAGTTTACATCAATCCTAGTGAGCCTTCTACCTTCTACAGTACGTAATCACACACGATGCCTGTTTTCGAATGCAAATTTCAATTTTGTCCAAATACACTTCCGAACACTCTTTGTGATTGTAGCAGGGAATCATAATCAAATGTGAACATTGTTACTTTTCCGAAACGAAATTATGCGAGAACTGGCTAAACGTTGTGTTTCTAGGTTTATACCGTAAACACTCAAAGTTTACAAACACAAATCATACGGTAGGAATTTCAGTGGGAAACAAAAAGGATTACACATGTCTCAGTGAAGTTGTCTGAGAAATTTGTGAAAAACGGGCTACTCCGCAAACAAGATAATTTGTCTATGTTTCATGCAAACTCATTAATTTTCAGAGTTTCACATGGCACATGCTGTGAACAATCTACAGTTTGAATAGAATAGAATAGATTTATTCGTGATTTAACACGTGACTTCCACATAGTATGTGGCACTCCAATGGAGTAAAGTTTGTCGGATAGTCGAACCTAACTGGTGTATGAGACTATACCTCGGCATCGGACGGTGCTGCCACCCGGACAGCCATGCAACGTGACTGCAACGGCTCGATGACGCGCGACAGCGACTCGCAGCACAGAACGAGACGACAGTTTCCCGAATACTTCTCCATGGTGCGACGCAACGCGTGCTGCGCGTCGCGTGTCAACTGATCCACCTCCATCAGCACTACCACTGAAATCAGAGCGCCTGGGTTTACTAAGAAACACAACTAAAAATGATGACTGTCAGTGAGGCAGTTGAAATAACCTTGAACTCGTAACTCGATACTCGAAGTTCAAATTTGGAATTCGAATTACAAATTACAACCATAGGTGGTAGCAAATTGTTTATTTTTGAAACGAAAAAGAGCTACACGTACTGATTTTAATGAAAAAAATTAGCTACGATACTGTCACTGTCAACATACTCAGTTTCTCGGTTACCTTACTTTGAACCTTTTCTTTCACAACTTCTGAGCTTCTCACAGGTAACACTGATTATTACTATAATTTGAAAGTACCTTTGAACGATCTCTGTGACGTATCTAGCTGGGTTGATTGAGCCATCTGTTTCACCACTTCCTGCACTACCACACGATCGTAGATACCCACATCACTGAAAACACCCATTTTATGCTAGTGACCACAGAACAACGATTCATCAACGAACAACAACGATTGTATATTTCACTCTACTTTGATAAAATGAATCTTTACTGTCAAGAAGAGGACTTCTCAAAACTTGGATAATACATTTCCCATTAGCTCACAATAAAGCTATATTACGAATAGATAATACACCTTATTACGAAACTACATCAAGTATGAAACTGTGATGGTCGCGAAGTTATCAAAATGACGTTAACGCAAAGCAAATACATTCAATAGGTTTAAAGCCCGTGGCTCTATATTCCAAGTTTTAAGAATACAACTTGTTGTCTTGTTTATAAATAATTTAGCTGTATGTCATCGTATAACTCAATAATTTAACAGACAACCTACCCAGGGCTGAGTTCGATGTGATAATTGCTGCTGACAGTCTGTATCTCCAGCTTCTTTCCAGATGGAGCCGTGAAAGATTTCGTGTCCAGTCGCATACGATCGGCACCCGCGCCAAACAGTTCTCTGGAAATAAACTTTTTTCCGAAACTTTTACTTTTTCGCTCCATTGAACTCTGCTCTGATGATGTGAAGCACCAATGTCTCCTTTTTTAAATCTTTTTACTTACTCTATTTTGGAATTCGGAATTCTGTAAACACTCGTTTGGATTTTGGAATCCAAAAAACTCAATTCGAAAACAAATATTAACGAAAATTGAAGGTCAAATCACGTTTGACCCGTTCATGAAAACACCTTCAATCAACTCCGTAACATGAAGTAGAGTGTGAATGCACTAGTAAATGAATGTTTATATTCTAATTATATTTTTACTTAACTTTCTTCGCGAGTAATACTCACCTCAAAATACAACGAATCCGGGTCTTCTTTCCGGCTCCGCTGGGCCCGTAGACCAAAAGATGAGGAAAATCATCTGTCTTCACCATTTCAGCCAATCGAGATCCCTACCATTATTACGAATACAGTTGATCAACTTTGGGAAGACAGTCGGTAAAATAGGCTGCGTTCATGAAGCCTCGGCGAAATGTGGTACTTCTTATGCAGAACAATACAGTTTGAAATATTTCGGAAAACTGTTTCGCTGTCCAACAATAGGCAGACCTTCTTGGTAAAAGCAAACAAAGCTTACAGGCCGCTACAACTAATGTGACAGCTAAATTGACCAAACTACAATAAAATCTGTCACTTCGAAAGTGAACGAATAATTAGCGGTCATACACCTGTGGGGTCCTACTATTCGACAAAGAGGAGTCCGTTTTTATAGCTGAATCGTAAAAATTAATGACTTTGCATAAAAAACCAATTATCTCATTTTCGTCCTGTTTTTCACGCTTAAAGAGGGACGAGTATGTGTTCCATTCGCAATGGTTCAGTCCTTTAAACTGCAATACATTTTTCAATTGCCGTTGAAAGGACCGTTGACACGAGATTGATCCACATAATCGTCCTTCTTTAAACTCGAAATCTTTACTGGAGTATGAAAGAGGTCTACCTGTTCCAGATGATAATCCAGATTCTGGAGTTGAGTCGGTCGGTATTTGTCCACCCACAGCGCCATTTTGAGATTCTAGAGAAGTAAACAAAATACAACTACAACGTTGAAACATGAGAAATAATTATAAATAGATATCAAGATGAGGTTGAGAGAAACAACGAAAAGCACGAAAACAGAACTGATTTCGACATGTTCATTTTCATACACAAAATGAGATTACCTAAAAGACAACGAAAGGCATTGTATCGATTATAATGAGACCGCAGACCAGTAAAAACGTGAAGGTAGATCGACACAAACAGATCAATACAGCTATACAAGTGAAGGAAAATGAGCAATAAATTACAAATTAGAATGACAAACCAAGAAATAAATTGGTAGATCAAACCGAAAGCTGTCGGTAATCAATACTTAACAAACTAGATTACGATAAATTACAAAACTATAAGAAAAATACAGTTTAGAAAACGAGCACACAAAGATGAAAAACCAGACAATCAGACAAAACAAAAACACACTAACAATCATCTGGTGAGGATATCCCACAGACCCGATTACTTATAGGAGCAACTGATGAAAAAAACTTAAACAAACATGACCCGAATTTCGGCAAATTTTGAAGATTCGGATGCTTCGAACGGTAACGTACTTTTTCGATATAAATGAAATAATCGGGGATAGTCCTACCTCAACCAGAAGAGTTAACCGTTTTATCGGTCAAAAAGATTGATGTCACAATCAACTGTTCTGAGGATAAAAAAATGAACTGAGCTAAGGGTGAGAAAGAATGACGTCATCAACCTTCTAGAGGGCGCCGTCCTGGTCGAAGACATCGTGGTGGCGATCTCTTTTCAGCAGCTTCACCTGCATCGTATTCGTCTCGAGACCCTTGCCCAGTTGCTGATCATCGACCACCTGCAACACTCACTACATTTTGGAACCAAACTGCTTTAAAAATAGAGGTAAGAGAATAATTTTTCTCTACTACAATGAAATGAAGATCAAACAGCAAGAAACTGTGCTGATACCACGTTTGATATATATTATGATCACTGCCTCGAAACGAAGCGAAGTGAAGTAATACATACGGAACATGCCACGGCGTTCTCGCCCACAGTAATTTTTGAGATTAAACTTGTATTGAGCGCCGCCCACAAAGTTTTCGTGGCGGGACACTGTATCCCACTGCAATGTGGAATGGTCGGAGCACTAATTCGCTGCGTATCGCGCTTATTTTCGCGCGAATCATACGCGGAGCGTTTGAAAGCGAGGACGCGAGTTCGTTATTTATTGAAGCTATGGTGGAGAACGCCGTGATGCCGTATTCACGAAGCCTAAATACCTTCTCGCGAGACGTTTGACAATGAAAAAGTGTGATGAGTGCTGTTGAGAAACGAGGGGACAGAGCGAACCGCTTCGGCCAATTATGTGACTACTGACTAACCTCGACATTGTAGGTGTTAGCCAACATGAGGGTAGACAGAAAATAGCGACTGATCTCGTAGTCCTTCTTACCAACGAGCAACTGAAACCATACAATTATCTAACAACGAAGAAAGTTATACGAGGTGTGACGTGTGATCAAACAACAGACTACAAATCGCGTCCTGTAATTGCTAGTTACTCTAGATGTTCGGTAGGAACAGTACCGAATCGCACAAGACAAAATTGACTGTTTTCAGAGCCAGTTTTCAGAGCCTATCCTGAAGTCGTCGTATTGTCTCGAGCGGGCGATTGAAACTTCTAGAAAACGAAACTAACTCAGTTGGGAGCTTGTAAAAGACTTTCTTCAAGTCTTTAGGTAGCAAACCTATTACAAAAAACAATAGGTATTTTTCTGAGATGACCGTATCAAACAATCAAACATGTCCGTCGGGGCCGTATAAAATACCTTCTAATTTTCATAAAGACTGATGCTCACTTTTCGGAGCAAAAAAAAATTATGAATATCTGTTTGTTGAATCACACATGCTCACTTTTCAGAGCTGCTCATGCTCATCCTTTGCATCCCAATCTAGAATTATTTCCCGTATTCTGAACACCCACCTCAGCAAACGATTTCTGGTCGCCGTCGCCGCCGAAGATGTTGAGCATCTCCCCTCCGTACTGGTGGATGTCGAACTCCTTTCGGGTCTCCTCCTCCTCCAACATGGGCTGCATCTTCTCCTCCCACTCCTGCACACGCACCGCCAGACGAGAAGTAGCCTCCGCCGCCGCCGTCCAATACCTGAATCGGATTCGGTTGCATGAAAACAGTAAAATTGAGTAAAACTAAATAAAATAGGGTGAATTTTTGACAATCTGTGGCTCAACCTATATTAAACACACCTACTTGAAAACTAAAAATGCCGGAGAATGATGAAGAAAGAGGGAGGATATTGTTCATCAAACACATCCGTAAGATTTGACTGACAACCAGTTTTTCAAATACGTCAAATTTCATAGGCATAGGTAATGACAAAAATTGCCCAGACTCAGAAAAAAATCCCACTGTTCCACCTTGTCAGCAACTCAGCCCATTTGTTAGTTAGTGTGATTGCGATCAGAATACAAAGCCTTGCCCAAATAGATATCTCCAGAAATATTGGGGGTTGGGTCAATTCGAATATCCCAGCTTCCTAATCCCAATCCGCGTCTCTCAATTCGCGCACTATTTCGCAAGACTTGTATCCCGGTGAGATGTAGTAGCGGGAAAAACAGCAAACAGCGGCAACTTTTGTAAGACACGGGTTAGGATTCAACCGATGGGGTCTTTCTAAATGAGGCCTCTGGTGCGCCACACTACAAACTACAATTAGTAAATCAACCAACTTCTTCATGTAGAACTGGAGCACATCTTGTAGCCCCATGCCCGAAGGTGGTCTATCCATGGAGCCAGCATCATCATAATCAAAGTTGTCCTGTCCTGCCTTTGAGCGTTTTCCTGCAGAGGTAATAATTTAGCACCGAACAGAAATGAACGCATTACGCCTCTTACAATCAACTCTTATCTTTTTCGAGCATTTTGCACTACACTTCCATGTAGGCCGTTAGAAGAGCATATCATATTATTTAACGCTCGATCTTTGTAGTTTGAACCTTGGTCCCTGTGCGCTCTGTTTGCAGATCAAACTCCAAAATAAATGTGTTTATACATTAACCTAGTTTCGCCAAAGTTCGACGTTCGACGGTCTCAATTCAACGAAAACTAAATCGATTGGGGTCAGACAGAGGTCAAAAGTTACAAGTTCTCAATAACCTGATACACCACACACGTACCGATGTAAAGGGTGGGGACGTTGATGGAAACATTGAGGTCTTCGTCGGCAATATCTCCAAACATCAAATCATCAGACTGGGGCTGAGATGCTCCTTGAGTGTTCTGCAGAAAAAAAGGTGAACTGATTATTTACCTTCATACACGAGGGGACTTTATTGTTCACAGAAATTAATTGAATGTCGGGTATTTTACCTAGATAACCAAATTACAAAACATGGTGAGAAATCGGTTTTCAACAGCTGTTTTCAACGACTATCGTTGAAATAAGGGTAGTCTAAAATTAGGATTGTAATTAAACGGTGATTCAATGAAGCATCTAACGCAGTCGTCCTACGTTGCTTTACATCTTGAAGAAGTTCGATTTATGCGGGATGTATAGGTGCCTCACCGATAAGCAATTTTCAGTAAAAAAAATGTAGAGGAACCGACCGGTCGTTGGCCGTCGTCCGCGACCAGATTATCGAATTCATCGTCGTCCAATCCGTAACCTCCGAATAAATCGTCGTCATCTGAACTTTATGTTTAGGCACGCGCACGTAACATAGCACTAAAAAGTTCATCACGATTCTCTATGACAATTGACAATCGTACGAGGCATTAACTTGAAAACGGGAAATTGAGTGAAAATAAAATTTGGAATAACACGAAAAAAAAATTTCAGTTGAATATAGACTGAAATCACAAAACTCAATCAACGCTCTGTTCAGATCGAAATTGGAAAACTCGCATTCGAATTTCAGTGTTACTTCTAGAGAAGAGGCAAAATAAACCACCTTGCTCTAATTTAGAAAAATTTATAAAGTTTACTTGCTCCAATTCATGAGTAACTATGTCAACTTTCCCAGCAATCTGTGAAAAAATTCTATCCATACGCCAGTAAGGTCTGACTAAGCGACAAAAAGTAAGCCGTTTTCAGATTTGAACACGTGAACATTTAGAATTTTTCATCAAAGGTAGACCGATTTTCATGTTTTCGGCTGAAAAGTAGTCCGTTTTTCGAATTTTTCTGACTATTCGGACAACCTTGCTGGTGTATGATTCTATCTTATTCCTAACACTACTAACTGCGTAGCGTTCTTTCTTACTGCAAAATGAGACCCCGATGTCAGACAGCATTTTGAGAAACAATTATAAATAGTGTCCTCAGTACAACTGCAAGTACAATAACCTTTCATTCACCTTGATTCGCAGGCAAGTTTGCGCGTTTTGCTCGCTCTTTTCTTTGCTTCTTCTCCTCTATCTTCTTCAGAGCCCGATTTCGCTGCTGATTGATGATGTAGCGATTGACAATCTCCACTTCCTGATAATATTTTGATCATTTCTAGTAGTAAATGAAACTTTCGCTGTACATATCATAAAACTTCCACTGTACATATCGATTTTAAGGTTGTAGTAAGACCAGATAGCACTAAGATGTGACTATTCTACAAGATGAACTCAGTTTCGACTAAACTATATCGGAAGTTATTATTTTACCAGAGTTTGTCGGAAAAAGAATTCGTCTTCTAGATTCTACTGGGCTATTTCGACAATGTTGCTAACATATGAAATATGAATGGAACATACCCAGTCTCCCTTCTTCTGTCCCGCCACTCTGTACTGTTTCGTCTTCAAATGGAAGTGGTCATTGATGAAATCATGCGTCTGTAATGTCATCTGGCGCATGGTCATCTTCGCCTCAGCCTAAAAATTAATATATACATCTGTTGACTGAGAAATTCAAAAGGAAAACATATTCCACTGAGTGAGTGAAAATAAGCGACACACACTTTGTTTTTGATTGAGGTTCTCTCAAATGAGAAAAATTGAATTGAAAAACACGTGTATATGTATATGAGTATGAGTACCGTTTTTAGGCTCTCATGGCTTTCGTGGACACGGCCGCCGCAACCGCAACAGTAATCTATTGTTTCACAAGCCAGTCATATATAACAAATATGTCAATGGCAGTGCAACTAAAATGAACTGGCGTAAGGCGTAACCCAAAAAAAATGGGCAAGGTGCCTATTTCTCTTGTTTATTGCGTTTCGAACAGTTTTCGCTTCTAAAGTTGAGCGTAAATTTCGACGGAATATTATAACTATGCCCATAGTTGTGAGATAACTTCCAAACTGAAACTGACCGCCTTTTTCCGCTGACAGAGTTTCTTGGCGGACGTGGTGCATGCGACCTCCTTGTATGGTCGGACGCGCCAGGCCAATTTCTCGTATTCGTCCAAACATCTGTCAGCACACGGGTCCAACTCGAACTCGTTATCAACTTCCCACTGAAAATATATTCTATATAAATCTAAATATAAAACTTACATGTGGAAATGTCACATATCACTTCTTCACGCAAAGTTGTGAACCAGGTTCGCGTGTCTCAACGGTGTGCATCGGAGTTGACAATCCGTCGTTACTCGTTATCAAATAGGAAACTGTTTTCGAAGTTGAAAAAAGTATGGTGCACACAGATGAAACCGTGAAACACACACAATGACGCGTTTCTCATCTTCAACATCTCCAAATTTATGATTTTGGAGTGGACCGTTCCATTTCAATTGAAAGGTCTGTGTACTTGGTGCTAGACAATAGAAAACAACGTTATCGAAATAAAACGTGCGCAAAGAATAATGAATTGCCTAGCATGTCGACTTGTTATTTGATGAGTTTTACCCATTTCTTGACCATAAATTATACTTTATTTTATTATGATATTAAAACGTTGAATTAGGGCAAACATCTCAAACGTATACCTCTACCCCGAAACTGCTACAAATGCACCACGTTCCACGTCCTAATTATAAAACAAACTAACGGGGTCTAACGGCTTTTCGTCTGTCATTATGTCGTCATCGTCCGTGCCCCCGTCCCCGAAATCGCAGTCCATGTCGTCTTGACCATTGATGAGAAGTACGGTACTCGGTCTAAATATCGAAATATTCGAGACACAATCAAAACTATAGAAAATCAAACAACAAGTATTTAGTTCAGCTCACACATTAAACTACATCAATTTCACGAATTTGAATTCTTAGCTAGAGTATGTAGATATATACACAACTAGTGAGTATACTTAGTATACTACAGTATACTATACAAATGCGGTCTGAAAATAAGCACACACCAGTGAGGTTCGAATGAACATGCTTGTTTTCAGCGTAATGTTGGCCCTATTTTTCCATTTGTTATGTTTATTCAGACAACTTCACTGCAGTATAAGAATCACTCACCTGGCCCGGCCGTTCGCATCGACAAATGTGCCCCCTAGTTCGGTACGACGCCTGTTGAACTCCACCTCCGAGGGTCGACCCCCTACGGTGACACCGCCCTGACCAAAATCCACATCGCCAATTGGACCTGAAACAAACACAACAGTATACTATAAAGTTCATTGTTCATGTTAGACTAAACTATATTTGACTGACCACCGTTTCACAACCAGCCAAAAACGAGTCAACATTTTTGCGGAAACTGAAAAAAATATGGATTTTTTTCTGCAAAAGGATGTCGTTTGGCTGTTTAAGACAGAAAAAAGGTGACTTCTTGGAAGAACAGTCAAAATATACGGTAGTTCGTAAAACACTCACATGAGTCCTGGCCTGCTCCATCTTCCTCGGGTGAGCCGCGTCCCGAATCGCCCATTTTCTCCTTGTCGTCCTCTTTGCAGGCGCCCAGCTTCATAAATTCGTCGCTGGCAAAATCATCAATCAGATGAGCATTGAGGAGATCCAGCAGAAGCGCGCCCTGAAACATTCATAGTTAACTTGTCCAAATATTCCGAACATACACCAGCAAAGTTGTCCGAGTAGTCAGAAAAATTCAGAAAACGGACTACTTTTTCGCCGAAAATAAGAAAATCGGTCAACTTTTGATGGAAAAATCATAAATTTTCACATGTTCACATGTAAAACGGACTACTTTTTGTCGCTTAGGTCGGACCTAACTGGTGTTTGATTCCGAAAAATCAGAGAATGTACAACTTTTTCGCCGAAACGAGAAAATTTCTTCATTTTTCATGCAAAGTCATTGAATTTAACAAGTTCGGATTTAGAACGGCCTCACTTTTGTCCAATGGGTTATTCTGATGTATGATTATAATGATACTGTTTTGGTTTCAAAAAGATTTTTTTGAACTTTGTTGTCAACAAACAAACACCAGCAAGGTCCGACTAAGCGACAAAAAGTAGTCCATTTTTAGCTTCAAACACGTGAAAATTGATGATTTCGCACCAAAATCAAAGAAATCCTACAGTTTTCAGCAAAAAAGTGGTCCGTTTTTTGAATTTTTCTGACTATTCGGACAACCTTACTGGCATATGTCAACAAACACCAGTAAGGTCTGACTGAGCGACAAAAATTAGTCCGTTTTCGTATCTAAACAAGTGAAAATTTATGATTTTTCATCAAAAGTAGACCGATTGTCTTCTTTTCGGCTAGGAAGTAGTCCGTTTTTCACTGGGGTATAGGGTATGGTTGTCATTTAAAAGCCAAGGGTCCACAATAGTCAAACCAAAAACACCTAGCGCGTAGCGCTTCACGCAATTGGTGTGACAAGAGATATTGAATCGAGAAACGGTAGATTGCTTTCGTAACATAGTCCTATGATACTGATGTGTGAAAGCAATAACGACGAACACCTACCCCCTTGCCAATATAGCCGGTATTGATCTTAAAGTCGTCTTTCTTTCCGATGACCTCTTTGCTATTCTTGCGGGCGTAGATGGGCACATTGCACTTTTCGTGGTCAGCCAGCGGCATTAGCGACATTGGCATCACGGAGATGGAAGGGATCTCCACCTTCTTCTTTCCTGGACACATATAATATTGAATAACACTAAATATACGTTTTAAAACGTAACTTGGCCGAGCCAGCAAAGTCCCTTGCTTCCCTACCAGAGTGCCAAACTTCGAAAATAAACAGGTTATTTGTAAAGACATCAAATAGTTAGTTAAAAGAGTTTAGTTAAAAGAACTTTCTTTGAAAAAGGAGCTGTTTTCGGATCCGGTATTCGAAAAGGTTTATTCATATTCACCTAACCAATACCCTATTTACAGATAAGCGGGATCAAATCAGAATGTGACAGACGGCGAAAACATCCTACACCGCGTCGAGCTCTCCTGTTTTATATGTATCGTATATCAAATATCAATCGATCTCTTTCTTCTGCATTCGCTCCGTTTCACACATTGTACAGATTGAATAAATAAATGAATAGAAGAAGAACAACATGGAATCACGTGAACGACTCACTTTTCATGACTAGCTGCATGGGGTCGCAGGGCTTGAAGTTGGAATAATCGATTAGTACACAGGGATCGAAGGCGTCGACCCCATCGTCCATGGCTCCGCCCCCTTCTCCACAATCGTCGTCGTCTTCAATACCCTCGTCCTCGTCGCCACCTGAACACCATTAATCAGTTAAATCAATAACTTGACATACTGAACGTTTCTGTTCGATCTACCCTAGATACTCGCGTGGTCAATCTTTGCGGGGGGTATTACCTGTATAAAAAATAAATACTACAAAATGGTGTTTTCAAATCACATACGCCACTTCTGTGTTTCGGGTTCAACGAAAACTAAATAAATGTGATGTAGGATCGTGGGTGCAAAGCTCCAAAGTATGAGTTGCCGAGCTTGAAAATTTGGCTTGAATTAAGTAAAACTCTAAAAATTGTAAAAACTGTAACTCACCCTTCTTTTTCTTGGCCTTGGCGGTTTTGAGCGATTCGAAGAAGTTCATGGCCTGTGTATGCAGCAGATCGACCTTCTTTCCGAACACATTCGTAGATCCTTGCAGCAGCATGGCTGCCTCCGTGAAGTTGAACCTGAAAAGAAGCGAGAATAGTTGAATTTCTACTGGTTTTAAGTTAAACCGTATGACCATACTTTGTTAAAGTAGAGGACTTGAGGACGCCATACCTGATCGACAAATTAACGAAAATCGCAGTGTAAGCGGTCACCAGTCGCGAGATACCAATACCACTCTCATTACCACTGGGACTCGTAGGTTTGTTCTAGCTATTTTGACGTATTTCAAGTTACTGAAGAATGTACATATTGAAATACTTCCAAAGATTCGTCCTATAGTAGTCAGAAAAAACCACGTTTTTCGAATCGGCCAGTTTTGATGCAGTGTTTAACTTATTCAGAACCAAAAACGAGTTGGTTACTCACACTCTTACTGGGGTAATACGACTTACCTATGCTCATTATCGATTCGAAACTGTTCGGTCTCTGCTATGTCGGCCAGTTGTGTCTGATAGTCCTGCAGGAGGCCGGCGATGTCAATTCCGAAGTTCTTCTCGAGGTCCTTCACCGGCTGCAGCAGCCAGGCATACTTGTTGTTCTGCTCCTCTTCTACCACCATCTACAATACAAAGTTAATGTAAATGTATTATAGTATATTGAAATTGAATATAGTAATACAAAACACCATTCACATCCTGTCTGTAACCATCACATAATCACATTTGAGTAATCAAAACGCGGCCCATTTTTGACTTAATTCCTTAAAAGTCGTGCAAAAAGCAAAGATTTCAATTGACATGTATAAAAACAGATTAAGTTTGAGGGATAGATGTATAGATGACATTGCTGCATTGCTAGTATGTGATACCCATGTGAACGATTGGATAAATAACAAAAGAATAATTAGAGGAGGAGACAAGTTGGATAACAAACGAAAACACAACAAAAAGAACTGGTAAAATAACTGGAATCGAACAAACGATGTACACAGATAGCGACTCACTGAATAACTCGAAACATTCATTTCAATGAACAACTCAAGAGAAACAATATATACATAATGGATTATAACAAACGTCTATGAAATAGAGCAACATCTGTAAAACTATGCGGTAATACTAGATTCTAGATACTACCTAACAAATGGAAAATTCAATTTTCTGAAACATATTGCTTGGGCAGAGCGAGACCGACTAGTTTTGCACTTTCTTCCACAGTTTTCTCACCACTCTTGTAACGTTCTTCTAGCTCGGCAAGTCGACGAGTGCTAAAAAAAAATACAATTAAAAATGGTGTGATTCATTGCGTTCGAAGTCGATTCACCAACTTTGGGTGGATAGCCAATAAGAACTCTCAGCTAAAATTGAAAGATTTGGATATACTCAATAGATGTATGATATGACGTTTCAGCAGGAAAAAAAATATTTAGATTTCTGAGAGATACCCCAATGGCATTGTTACATGAAAGCAATACTCGACGGGATTATGCAATTATCCACGCCATTTATTTATTTATCTACATTCAAAGAATGTGGCACTTGCTCATCATACCGAAAGGTTGTGAGAAAATTAATTCATTATAAATCATATATTCTGTCTATTCAGGTGTTGCGTTTTAGTAAATGATGATTGATTTTGATTGAACAACATCACAAACGGCGTAATAGTAACGAGTAGTTTATAATAAGGGAAGTAGACCATCAACGGATCAATGAGCGTACCTTGAGAGATATGTCGCGTAAAGATGCGTAACGTGTTCCATCTCCTTTGGTGCCTTGGCGAAAATACGCTGAGTGACCTGATGCTGTCTCATTTGATCACCCATGTACTTGAACTGGGCCGAATCTCGAGTGAACGACTGAAAAAAAGAAATATCATGTTTACTGACGAACACCCATACTGGTTTCATGTAAATCTACTTTAATGATACCTTCGTGAGCAAATCGCAAAATTTTGACAGAAATTTGCTTTGTAGTAAAACTGAATGAGACCACGGCGTTCTCAACAACAGCTTTGTTAAATAAGGATCTCGCGTCCTCAATTTTAGATGCTCCGCAAATCATTCGCGTGAAAATATGCGCGATACGCAGCGAATTAGTGCTGCGACCATTCCAAATTGCAGTGGGATACAGTGTCCCGCCACGAAAACTTTGTGGACGGAGCTCAATACAAGTTTAATCGCAAAAATGACTGTAGGCGAGAACGCCGTGAGACCGCTCAACTATTATATTTGAACTTTGATTCGGGTCATTATTAAACTCAGTTTCATTCAAAAAATGCTAGTTTACAACACACTGTATTCGAAAGACTGTGACGCAAAACAAAAAAGAGACCAAAACTTTCAATGAAAAGTAATTGTCACAAAGTTTCAAACGATGGAGTCGGTAAGTCGAGGAAAAACAACGGTCGTATCATACCTTATCAGCTTTTCGCAGTTCGGATACCACTTGTCTGAAAGCTTTCAGTGCGAGCGTACTTCTCTCTACGTTTGCAGCCATGCTTCTGCAAAGAATATAGATAGAATGAACTGACCAATAATTTATATTTAACTTGGAGCCAAAGACGAAAATAAACCAGCAAATGCTCTATTCAAAATTGAAGTAAAGTGAGAAAAAATTCAGATGAACTTAGTATAAAATTCAAGCATGACTGAGTGAACCCCATAAATAAATTGGGATAAAATTAAAAACCGCATCATAAATTGAAATGGGATAAAAAAACTTGGGATAAAATATTCAAGCATGGAAGCCTGAGTAAACCCCATAAATCAATAATGAGCATCCACGAAAATTACATAAGAAGTGAAGGTGATGATGACTCTGAGACTCGTCGACTGAAATGAATGGTAAATGGTTTCGTAGACGTTTTTGAAACTCATTCGCGCGCGCGTCTGTTAAACACCGGGCAGCCCTTGTTGTCATTTGCGACATGCGTTGGTGTTTAATCACATGCAAGAGATATGTGAAGTTTGTCGTTTACCAAATTAATATATAGAAATATTGCTGATGAATCTTCAAGAACGTCTTCGATTCAGGGAATTTATATAGGTAAATGAACTCAGTAACGATAGCAGGGAAAACCCCCAGCAACGCAAGCATGGTTTACAAACATTTGAATACGAGTTTTGGTGGAAGATCAACATGATTCACATTGTGAAATGTTCTAATAACGCAAATAATTTTTATAATAACTGGCTTGTGATTATAACTTGAACAGAGAGATAAATTGAAAATAGTGTACAATGAACTGAAATTCAACGATCTCCATGAAAAGTTTGCAAGGCATTTTTGCTGCACATGTGCAATAGAATCGGGCCAATTCTATATCTAACCGAGTTTTTCAGTAACCTATACGGTTTTTGGAAACCCTTTTCTTTGGTTACCTCCCAGGTAATCGGTAGGTAACCCGAAACTAATTTTCGGTCTGCAAGCTAACGGAAAAAACTCCATTTTGCGTTAGAAAAGCAGGTAACCGGTTTTTTTATTTTAGATTACCAACCGGTTACCTACTGAAGTAATAAAAATAAGTCATCAGAACCGGTAAGGTTACCAAAAAACCCCTTCTACATATAGCATTCACCATCCTGAATCCTGAAGCCATTAGCTCCACCCCAATTGTGTTAATTAGTTATAGTGATACTCTCATGTTCTTGAACGGAATCAAAAATAAAAAGTTTACTCTGTGTGTACCTGTATTTTTTTGGGGAGTTTTCACTACTTCGTGGACAGATACTAGCGTGAGTAGGATTCATTAAAACAGTTTAAAAAACTAAAAAAGAGGAACTTTGCATTCAGTTCGTTTGGTTCGGTTCTGAAACGAACCACCTGGGTTAGGAAGAACCGATTCGCTATGGTTCAGGAAGAAATTTTAAATTTAGTTCCCGTGTTTTCTAAATGAACTCTTGGATTTTTTTTCGAGTTCGACTCGACTCAAACATTTTCCGATAAACAGTAATGGTATACAGAATTGCTTGTTCAACCAAAAGTATCGTCGAAAGAACAACAGAAAGAATCTCTTTCGTAGTCAGACCCACGTTGGATGTGGTGGAATCTCTAACTGTATAAAGTCTTTTTCATTCCTACTGAGACTCCTACAGTAAGATTTTGAAACTTCTAAATCGTTTTCCTTACGTACTTGTGATCGGAAAGGTAGAGGATCTTCGCATTTCCTTCTCGTCATCGGGTACAAATGTACGAGAGAAATTTTGATTAACTAAATTTACAGCTTCTCAACAACCTACGGAAAGTTTGTAAGGTTACTGTAGGAGTCTCAGTAGGAATGGTGTGAACTATAGCTCTATTACCTCGTACTGTAACTGGTCATGAGTGCGTGGAAGAAATTGTAATATATAATGTTGATGTTGATGCCTATTCTATTCTATTCTATTCTATTCTATTCTATTCTATTCTATTCTATTCTATTCTATTCTATTCTATTCTATTCTATTCTAACGTGATTCTAATGATACATGAAGCGTTAGTCATCTCGGTGGATTATGCGTTGTGCTTCATCCTTCATCATCGTCTCAACTGGAATTCAGCAGCATGACAATGCAATTCGCAGACAATTTTTGGAAAAAAAGCTATTTTAAACTGTTTAACCCTCATTAGACTGTACCCTAATACATAGTGTAATATGCGTGTATAAGCTCTGTAACAAAACAAATTGAACGTTTCCCAAAGACTACTCTCTATAAGAGATCATTTTGTAACGAGAACAACCACAGATTTTGAGGTCGATATTTAGAATATTTATTCAACGCATTCTTTAATTTGTTCATCGGTGTTGAAGAGAGATTTCTAAACTACATCTTCTTCTTTTCTACGGACAGTCAACTTCTGGTGTGAGGTCGTTTATAGGTGCGGAACTTTTGTCAGTTGGTGTCAATTTTGTAGTTTCATCTGCAAACAGCAAACGCAGCAGAAATCTCAAATTACCCCAGGTTCAAACTTAATTGAAACGATTGTATAAGAATACAAAATTACCGTGTATTTTTGCTTTCCCAGGAGCAAAACTTATACCTTGAATGTACTGTAGTCTCAATGATGAATATTGGTTTGATGACGCTTGTTCATATAACTGGTCGAAACAATTTTTCGCTAGTTTTGCATTTTTGGTCACACATTTGTTCCAGAAACGCACGGACGACGACTCACTTTTGTCACATAATCTTGTACGGATTATGCGAAACGCATTTTAACCATGCAGATCGGATTATAGGAATATTGTAATGCGCCCGACTGATACTTTATCATCATTCCACTTATGTGTTCACTGTAGAGGTGAACAGTTCCTCCTCGTTAATTCCGTTGAAACAGTTGCGAAGTATCACTTTTACACGACTCCGTTTGCAGAAACATCCTCATGGCCAGCTCCCAACCTGCGTCTCTTCGAACACTCAATATTTCCATACACTCGCGTCCCAATGGAACGCGTTATACACGGAATAGTGTGTAGAGCGAGAGACGCAGGATGAGATCTATACCACACTATGAGTAAAACGTGAGACGGCCGCGACAATGTCGTTGCCGTCTCAGTTTTAACTGTTGTTTATCAGTCTGCGTCTCCTCAAAACATATAGCTATTTTCATGAGTAAAATTTGTCACGGCAGCGACATTGTCGTTGCCGTCTCAATTTCGACTCAGTCGGCGGGGGCCGAGTCAGTGATTTCTCAGAGCATGGTGTTCCTGAATAGGTTATTATTTGGCTGAACAAAGGAGCATGTATAAATTCCCAATAGTGGTCTTCACCTTCACGTGCTGTATCCTTCTAGTCCAACCGATGTTTTGGTTCATTTCGTGCATTGCAGGGTAATGCTTTTCAAATATGTACTATTTCTTCTACTGGTTTATTTGTACCAAATAAACGGATTCAAAAAATATGCCGAACCTCTGCAATTGGCGAAACCGAATAGCGTGAGTTTTTTCGAAAGAAATTGAGAGAAACAGTACGAGAGAGAGAGAGAGAGAAAGAGAGAGAGAGAGAGAGAGAGAGAGAGAGAGAGAGAGAGAAGGGGAGAGAGAAAATGAGAGAGAGAGAGACACAGAGAGAGAGCGAGAGGGAAAGAAAGATGAAGAGAGGAAAACCAAAAGGGTGTGCTCTTGCGATTCACATGGGTCAAAAGGGCAAAATAATACGTGGGAGCTGCATGAAGACGAAACTTGATGTTGAAAGAAATACGAACCACATTTCAGGAAGGAGTCTACGAGTTTGACCTAGAAATAACCCGTAAACTGTCGATGGCCACGTACAACGACAATCCATTCGGTCACGCAACGCCGTATGACTATGTTCCTGAGACGGTGAGTGTTTAATCTTGGCTATGAAAACACATGGAATACGGAAGAACTGTCTATGAATTATGAGAAAACCAATTACACATAAATCGAGAAATGCACGTACTACTCGAGCTCGAGTTGTCGTATTCTGAACCTTACACGCGTGAGTGTGGATCCCCACTCTAAGTTTTGCATGTTCATGGGAAAAAGTGAACAAATTATCATTCTAGTGGTTTAATCTTGACACACGCCAAAGTTTTGAATTCAGCCAAACACCAACGTAGAACAAAGTACACATAACGCGGGATACGGCAACACGTACCGCATAGGATTTCACTAACAGAAAACAATTCATTTGTATCGACGGTACACGCGGAAAACCACGTTTAGGAGACGTGGACGAAGCGCGAGAAGAGTCAGCTGGTCGACTGCTATCTGAACTACACCATGAATCCCTCGACCGACCCGGGAGCTGCCCATGACCTAGAAGATATTCTCACGCTGGACGGAAAACACAAGAGAGTTATCGCAATCAACGGAATCACGTGGGTTAGAAACCAAAAAGTTGTTTCTGTTGGTAGTGTAGAAGAAAATAAATGAGTAGTTTGAGTTTCATGTTAAGAACAAAACCGGTATGATAACAGCAGCGAATGATGGATTTGAGAAAGTGTTTGTACACATAGTAGATTATCGGCACTATTTATGTCTTTGACTAGATGACAACTTTGGAACACCGACCCAATGTGTGTCATAGTTTGACAGCTTCTTCAGCTGAAAAAAATTGAGAAGTTAGCGAACAATAATTCAGTCCCGGTCTACCAATCGTCGTTCCGTACATGTCCGAAGTTCTTCTGAAAGTGCACAACAAGATGATGTTGGATTCGATCACCGTGCACGTTCACGGAATCGATAAACACGGAATGTGGTACATGGACGGAGTGGCCTTTGTGCAACAATGCCCCATCACCAGCACGAGCTAGTGGGTTTCAGTCTACTCAACCACAGTTTATCAAAACATGTTGAATTTTATTGTTCAAACAGAACCATAGTAGGACTGATGTGTATTTTCGGAAATTTCAAAAAAAATAACCGAATCAAACCTGTTACACATCATTAATTGGAGGGTAAAACAACAGGATCAACGTACCACTTTCCACAAACAATATGTTTAGTTTTGAATATCGATTCATCGCTGACAACAAAGGAACTCATTGGTACCACGGGCACATGCAATCGGACAGAGGAGATGGACTAGTGGGAGGTGAACAATACCCAAGACATCTTAAGACGCACATTTACTGAAAAAAGTACGGGATGAAACTACAAACCGAGAGAAGGCATGTACCGCTCTGATTATTTATTTTCTTGAACCCATATCTTGGCCGTAGTTTGATAAAAATTTGTGAAACACTGAACTTGGTTTTTGAACGCGTTTCAGGGTTTGTTGTAATGGATCCTGAAGACAGATCTGTGCCAGTTGAATCGGTTACTGGGGAAAGAGAAGTACCGGATAAGGAATATTCTGTGATTCTGCAGGTAGGCCTTATGTACAGGGTCAACTGGTTGTGTGCGCGCTAGCACTCAAAACACCATGGTTCGATCCCACTCGGCGCGGTATCTTCATGGCGGACCGTCTGAGCTGGTATGGTTCACATCATTCCTACTGAGACTCCTACAGTAACCTTACAGTTTTTCCGGAGGCTGTTGTGAGCTTCTAAAATCCTCTCCTGTATTCATTGTACCTGAGGTCGAGAATAAGGTGCAAAAATACTCTTCCTTTTCGAGCACAAGTACGTGAGGAAGTCGACCTAGAACTTTTGAAATACTACTGTAGGAGTCTCAGTGAGAATGAAAAATACTATAATAAAGCTCACCCATGCCTAGTTTCCCTTCTACGGGCCCCACCCCTCTACGGGCCCCACCCCTCTACGGATACTGTGTGATCATTGTCTTGGTTGTTATAATATGAAGAAAAAAATATAACAGTTATTGTGGAGAATTTATTTGTAAATCTAAGGATGTAGCAAATAATGGCAGAAACGTACTGTATACCTCTTCGCTCACTATGTCATTGTGTTACAGTAGGTATACACTCGAATGAAATTGAGTATGTTTCATTCCAGGACTGGACGATTCCGACGAACGAGCAGCAATGGGAGCATCACTTCGACGAGACCATGAAGTGGCTCTATGGCTATGACGATCATGACCAGTGCTATATGCCTACTAGATACATCTCGGGAGGTAAACAGCAGTTTCCATACACTCTGTTTCACCCACCAAGCGCCTTTTACCGTTTTACGTTATTTATCATTGTTTTCTAGTTTGCTGTGGGAGGCAGATAAGAAAAGATAAGAACAACCAACGTCCAAGAACTTTTCAATAATTTTTTTATCGTTTCACGTGGGTTCAACTCACACATCTTTTAGGAAACGTTGGTGGAGCCGTGCCGCTGTCAGCTATTCTCATCAACGACAAGGGGTGGCACAACCAGGAGGACATCCGCACACGTCCTCACGCTCTACCACTCGAAACGTTCAGATTGGAAAAAGGTGAGGAATACGGAACTGTACTGGAAATTCTTCAATAGTAATAATTTATATACCCGATATTTGACAGACAGTTTCAATGACCAGTGAGTATCGAATGTGTTGAATAAATGATAACTGATGAAATTGGTTTGTGTAGTAATGGGACAGTTCAGAAAACAATAATACAATAGTTTTATGGTTTGCTCATAGTTTTCTTAGCCTATCATTGACTGTTTCCCAAGTTGTCTTTTCTGATTTGAAGTTGTTTCCTCCAGGAGAGAGTGTTCTGTTCCGTGTTGTTAGTGGTGGAATAGCTCAGTCGTTGATGGTGCACATCGAGGGTCACAACATGACAGTCGTCGCCGCCGACGGGGAAGAAGTACTACCACGAGCGGTGAGCGGCTAGGATTGGTAGGAGTAGTTCAAGACAACGTTGCATCCGGATCAAGGGAACAAAAAATATGAGAAAGTTTGCCACATATCTATACTATGGCCGTTCCTGCTCATTCAACTTTCGTTCAGTATGCTTGAGCTACGTAAAAAACATCGAAGAAAACTAGCTTTCTGTAGGAATCAGCGTACAGGTTTTTAGATGTTTATATAACCTTTTGAGGACTTTTTTTTTTTTACAAATTCACCATTATTCCAGATTGATCGTCTGATTCTATTTCCTGGAGAAAGATACGACATACTCATTCATGGGTTGGATGCGCCCACCAAGAAAACTTACAAGTAGGATAGAACCACTTACATACATCATTTGAGAAATATGGTTAACAAGTTTGTGGTTCTTCTTCAGTTATAGCCAATTTGTCTAGGTTCCAAGTGGAGACAATTGCGTATTACAATTGGGATTGGACTGTGACGGACACATTCTATGGGATCGCGTTTTTGGAATACGGAGATAGAATGTTGGACGAGGATACTTCAGTTCGTGAGTCATCTTTCCGAGAAGATGTTTCAGCTTACCCGAATAAAGCTTTAAATCAATGCTGAAATAAAAAGCTGCTCACAGCTGACTATAATCTCGTGAGGCGAAAGACCGTAGATGCAAAATATTGGATATATCTAGGATAGCCTATGTTTCTTGCAGAGGTCGTAATCAATAACACAGTTTATCTAAAAGAGGCAAGGGTTCAACATTTCACATATTTACATCAATGCTTTTTCTTCAGCAGTATTATTCAATGTACTCATTTGAAAAATTCTCCACCTTGCATCTCAGATTGTTTGGTGAATGTTCAGTAGTAAAGACTTTCCAGCTAACTACCTACCGACCATGTGCACACCTGAGAGCCCTTGCGTCACGTTGAACTGTCCCTACAAAGCGTATCCATCAAACTACAACTATACATGTCTCCCATATGATGAACTGGAATATCCTCACCCTGAAAAGATTGACAAGGATATACTCCAGGATACTCCTTTCACAGAGGGGTATGAGGTTAGTGAGTGGAACCGATTTGAAACCAATCTGAAAGAATCACACACAGTCGTCAAACTATCCTAATCCAATTTGATAAACATTTTCTATGACCAATGATATATATTTGATATATTTAGTGTCATTATATATTCAGAACGTAAACGTATAGCTGTGAATCTAGTCGGTGAACTAATGAAATAATCAGAGATGAGACAAGAAAGGAGAGTTCATAATTGAGTACCTAGAATAAAAACTGGAAAAGTTTTTTAAACATTACTATCTCAGGAGTATTTTATCAACATGCACTTCGATTCGCACGTTGACGAATTCAAGTTCGAATTCCCCAAAGGAATGCCCTACTACTACGACAAAAACATGGACCTAATCACAAAGGTTTGCTATATAGGAGAGCGAAATGAAACTTAAATTGTGTGGTTATTGTTTCTCTCCAAAACGAACAACTGACGCGAGGGCCAAAGACGCAGACCTGGAAAAACAAAAAAGAAACAACGTACAATGTTGTTACAAAACAATATCTCGTACTAATTCGATAAAACACTTAGTCAAATAATTCCAATTTGATATGCTGCACATTCTGAGAGAGAAGTGAAGAACCCAACTCAAACATTCTCAATTCATCGTTTTAGCCATGCAATGGGAGCATTTGCCCCAAAGGAGCCAATAGATTCGATCCAAACTGTAACTGTTTCTATCATCTCACACACAAGTTGGGAAATATTGTTCAGGTAAATTAATACAAGTTGGAAAAGTTACAAGATTCTGTTTGAAAAAAGCTATCGTATGGAAATGTTAAACACAATTTTCGTTTTCCGTAGTCATAGAATGTCACTGAAAATTACACTCACCTCGCTCATACGCCAGCCTCTAAACTTGGCGTTCCAAGTCAAAACCGAGTGAGTCACTCTTATACCATGTGAAAACATCAGTGAATTCACGTTTTCTATCTGAGTTGTATATACATACTTATGTGACTATATACTCAGATTGTAGTATTAGAGACACGTTTCGGGTCTGTTTAGAAAATCTATAATTTGTTATCCAGATCGTGATGTACAACATGGGTGAGGGCGGTGGTTACGGTACCGGTTACGCACATCCATTGCACATGCACGGGCTGCATTACCACGTTATGAAGGTACGCTCCAGGAAGTGGACAAGTTCTGGTGTAGTTCGATATCGATACACGCCATTATGTACAAGTTTCAATCAAACATCAACGGACCACTAACAAACACGGTGCTGTAGAGAAACCTACATAGTATTGGCTTGCTGTAATGAGCGAATCCTGAAGATGTGTACTGGGTGCTAATAAATAATACTGCTTTAATATTCATCGATGGTAGATGCAGCTTCGGTAGTGGTGGTGTAATCCATGGGTACAACAAACTCTCAATGACAAAGTAGGCCCTGCTGACACAATATTGCGGCCAAATATTGAGCCAGCTATAAGTCTCTGAACGAATATATAAGACGGGTCCAACTAAATTTTTTCAAATTTTCCGTTTTTTTACCAAAATGTTGTCAACGGAGTTGGTGTGACACGTAAACCATTATCTTGTCAAAGTTGCTGTTGTATCTGAGAAATATTAGAGCCAACCCGAATGACAAGCGCCAACATGAATATTGATGTCTGCCAAGTGATAATATCACTTCTCAACACTTGGCAAGTGATATTATCACTGCTCAACACTGACAATTGCCAGGAACGATCCTCTTTCTTGACACGTGTCAACCAGGTTTTGCCTCATGCGGGAATCGAACCTGACCCCGCCACACCAAAAGCGAGACGCTTACCACTACACTAAGCGGGCTACATTCTAGAGCGCGAACAGTTCGTACACCCACCGGGGCGGGCATATTCATAACGGGATGATAATAGATTATCGAAGTATGGGTGCGAATCTTTGAAAGAAAAAACGCGAAGCGGAAAAGGGAATACAGTAAACACTTGAACCTGCGATGTTGGGCGAAAAGTTGCTACTGGCTTTTAACTAGCTGAAATGTTTTTTGGTGTGTTCAGCAATTCACGTTTTATATTCATGAAAATTGATTTTTTTAATAAACTTATCCCTTTTAATACACTCGTGTGGCAATCTTAATCTGAACAATTGCGGCGGGGTCATATATAGCGCAGTCCATTCTTTTCAAATGCAGGTGCTCCCTTAGTGTAGTGGTAGTGCGCTTGCTTTTGGCCCAACGGCCAAGGGTTCGAATCCTCTCAACGGTTTGGCACGTGTCAAAATGAATCAGTGCAAATGGCAAATGGTAAAGATGATCCCTTTGGGTGACAAGTGACAAGCGAACTCCGTTCACTTAGCATTTGCCAAAAGAATCTGAATCTCATTGTCAAATGCCAACATCGCGTTGACAAGAAACCTAAAATTGTGTCATTTCGACCGCAAGGCGCCAGAAAAAGTTCCCGTTCACAGATTGACAGAATTCCGTGAATTACTTTGAATTTTGAAAAAATTTAGTTGGAACCGTCTTATATGCATCAAAATAGTATATAATAGAATAGAATAGAATAGAATAGAATGTTTATTCGCGATTGAACACCTGCCTTTCCACATTGGTATATGTGGCACTACAAACTATGATTGTAGACTGTAATAACAGATTTCACAGTTCCTGGTTACCGTTCTGATGAGTAAACTATGTTACGACTGGAATTAATTGTAGGTTGGCTGGCCGTCGTACAATGCGAGTGGCGCAATTGACCAGATGAACCCCGATATCACCTGTGATGGACCAGAGGTATATTTATTCATTATTTATTCATTTATCAGTTATTCACGTTTGTTAACGTTTGAGTGATGTGGTACTCGCTTATTAGAGAACAAAAAATAGGACGAAGACAACAAATATATAAGACCGTAGCGTCACTCGTACGTGGACCATACAGTGCTTTAACGTCTTAACTATCATCAGTTAACGTCTTAACTATCATCAAGAGTTTTTGATCGCGCATTGAACATTCGTATAAAATGTTCTTCTTTGTCATTGCTTTCATGATTCATGGTCTGTTATGTTTACTTCTAGGCGGTTTGTGATGGTGCGAAATGGTCAAACACCTCTTGGCTGAATGGAGCTGTGCCAGTGAGTGATTTAGTTATTTTATGGCAGATAATATAGATTTTGACAAATTTTAATCAATAATTTCAGGGTATGAACACTGTGAATCCCTCTAGCAGAGACACCGTCACTCTACCGGTTGGAGGCTATATTGTGTTGAGGTAAGCCTGGGCTTGCTCATCGACCACTCAACGTTAGAGACCAGATAGCGTACATATGATACTGAGTGATTCTCAGAACACTAAAAAAACAGAAAGTTGGTAGAGTATGCGCATTTGTACAGTCGCCCTGCGCATTCAGGACTCTCAATCCAAAATTATGGGGAAATAGTTGAGATTGGGGGAAAAAGTGGGGAAAAAAAATGGGGAAAAAGTTGAGATTGGGGTAATTTGTTTCTAATTTTCGCTCTCTATGACTGCCCGCTTGATTTACTAAATCGCGATTTCATTCTAGCTCAGAGGGCATGATTGTAGTAGAAAAATGTCTGATCTCTTTTTCAGATTCCGTGCGACGAACCCTGGTTGGTGGTTCGCCCATTGCCATTTGGTGCTACATCACATGGGTGGAACTGCGTTCGCATTCAGGGTTTGTTGCTTTCCAAATTATTGAGAACCTATGTGGTTTCCGGTTCGGAACGACCATAGTACAAAATCATATTACATAACGAGTATACCCCCCTGACAAATCTTCTGATTTCGAAAAAAACATGTTCTTCTCAATTATATGATGCTACTATATTTCACTGGGTAGATTGCAAAAAAATTGAACAACAAATAAGGTTGTTACCTCCCACATAACATGTAATTTGACTGGTTCTTTCCACATTGATGGAGCAGATGAATTTAAGTTTGAGAGTTTAATAACCGTGTCATCGTGAACGATTTGATTAATTGAGATAGTAATTCAATTAACTCATCCATGTTTACAGATAGGTGAACACGACGAAATAGAACAGCCTCCAGCGGATTTCCCTCACGGATGTGGTCATTTTTCGGCCCCCAAGGTAACTTTTCTTACTTTTGCAGTAATCGAGTCTTAAAATGATATGCTCTATTATTGTTCTGGGAATCACGTTAATCCTTCAGAAGCAAAGGCGGGTGTTGATTGAGTTCACGGAAAACCTGTGTTTTAGATGGTTTTTCGATGAACAATTGCACTTGTTTGACACACAACACTGTTGTTTGAACGAAAGCGCACTATGGTGGGCTCAAATTTCTAACTAGAGACGTTCAAAATGAGGGGGTATGAATGCCGTTGTTTCCGATTAACCTACAACTCAAAGTTGTTTTGTGCTCTATCGGAAAAAGGTCGCACCTCTCACTTTGAGGGTTTTTCCAGATGTCGTCTCGTCCGACCCAAGAAACCAAAGCTGCCGAACCGTTGTCTACTTTCATGGGAATCATAGTAACATTGATTGCTCAGAGAATTCTCTGATTTGTAGAATTGAAATTTTCAGATGAGTACTATAACTGTTAAACTATGTTGGGTCCCTCATTTGATTGTCACTCATAAGACATATTTGTGCGAATAACACTATGTGATAACTAGAGCCATAGGTTTACACTGTGCACATACTTATAACTCAATCAGAACGTTTGAATAATCATATTTAGGCAAAAATGATCTAAATAATTTTTCCGGTAAATATATTTCGCGATTTTGACGATTACTTTTTCTATGCGTAGAAAAATTCTGATTCATAGCTTATATAATATAGCTTATTCTAGAAACACAGTTTGTTAAATCCACCAGAGTTGGAGGAGTCAGTTTTTTTTACGATAAGAGCATAATTAAAAAAGTTTCCCACGCAATTTGTAAATAATGTACACTTGTATGTTCTATATTAAATAAATATTGTGAAAACAATACATGCTGAATTTTCTTATGTATACCTCTTCGGTGACATCTTTTTTGATAAATATAAATTACTGAGAAAAATCTCGTCGGCGCCAGATCGTGCGCGGTGCCAGAGTGGGTGACGACTACGCTAAAACGCATTTAGCTACAATGTATAACTCAGGTTAGAACATCACCATAAAGTTCAAAGTGTCACAATGGATAATTTACATAAATGAACCGTGATTGCGTAAACTTGGAGAAAATCCGCTCGAACAGTTTTCAATAGGAAACCGCCGCACAATGTGTTCAAGCCTAATCTTCACCCACTCCCCGCCGTCAACAAACGGGCTGGTAAGTTTATCAAATCAACACAGCCGGTCGTCACACGTTCACCAATCACCACTAACCATTTTTCTTTCAATTCATGTAGATGTTATAAACCATATTTACTGAAACTATACAACCGTTTCTTAAATTTTTGTTATAGTTTTCAAAAACTAATTTATCTGGTTTTAAAGGAAAGCAGAACAAAATTGTTTGCCTACCAAAAATGTTTTCGAAAAAAACATATATTTGTTTGCTTTCAGGAAATATATCTCTCGGAGAAAGTAGAACTACAAGAGCACATTTGCAAAAACGCATATGAGATATTTGCTTGAAAACTATCCTCATACGGGTACCCCCCCACATGGTGGGCACCTGCGGTGGCAGGGTAAAAATCCCCCCTTCCCCCACGTGGGTCACGGGTTCGGTCATTGGGTCATAAGGATTTAAAGCACAGCAGAATCATAGGAAAGTCCCCTCGTCAACCCCGATCACTAAAGAGCTTGATCCAAGAGACATCTGACGTGGTTAGGTAGTCGTCATCTCAAGGAGCTCGGTAGAAAGGGCATCAGAAAGTCTTAGATGGCAAAAGGGGACGCGCGTCAAAAATTGGAAAGAGCCTCTGTCCTCAACCCTTTGCGGCATGAATACAAGTTCTCTTATTCCGACTTGGTTAGGTAGTCATCATCAAGTAGCAACATGTAGACAGGCAAGAGTCTCAAGGGTAACCGGGTGGTGGACTGGTTGTGTGCGCGCTAGCACTCAAAACACCACTGTTCGATCCCACTCGGCGCGGTATCTTCATGGCGGACCGCATGAGCTGGTAATAAAGTTCACCCATGCCTAGTTTCTCATCTACGGACCCCACCCCTCTACGGATACTTCTGTGTGATCATTGTCTTGGTTGTTGTAATATGAATAAAAGTAAAACACGGCTGAAATAGTTGCCGTAAAAGATTATTATTATTAACCAATAACTGTGTCACAAGTGGCCGATTGAACATAGGTCACCAATCAATACCGTGGTTTTGGGTATTTTGTGAAAGGAGACATATGAACAACAACACACAATATAACATAGTCAGGAACGCACTGCTTACGGACAAGGAAATGAGAATGAATAAATCCACTAATTTCGTCTAAATATACCTAGGTAGATACATATAAGCAGCACGCACCATTTTGAAGCGCTACCATTCGCTACCAAAAACTATCCTCATACGGGTACCCCCACACATGGTGGGCACCTGCGGTGGCAGGGTAAAAATCCCCCCTTCCTCCCCACGTGGGTCACGGGTTCGGTCATTGGGTCATAAGGATTGAAAGCACAGCAGAATCATAGGAAAGTCCCCTCGTCAACCCCGATCACTAAAGAGCTTGATCCAAGAGACATCTGACGTGGTTAGGTAGTCGTCATCTCGAGGAGCTCGATAGAAAGGGCATCAGAAAGTCTTAGATGGCAAAAGGGGACGCGCGTCAAAAATTGGAAAGAGCCTTTGTCCTCAACTCTTTGCGGCTTGAATACAAGTTCTCTTATTCCGACTTGGTTAGGTAGTCATCATCAAGTAGAAACATGTAGACAGGCAAGAGTCTCAAGGGTAACCAATAACTGTGTCACAAGTGGCCGATTGAACACAGGTCACCAATCAATACCGTGGTTTTGGGTATTTTGTGAAAGGAGACATATGAACAACAACACACAATATAACAAACGCACTGCTTACGGACAAGGAAATGAGAATGAATAAATCCACTAATTTCGTCTAAATATACCTAGGTAGATACACATAAGCAGCACGCACCATTTTGAAGCTTGAGCGGTTCGGTTGTTTATAAATGGGTTTTTTGTTTTTGTTTATAAATGGGTCGCGAGCACGTATTTGGTAGCGCCGTATTTAATACTGGTTGCACAAGTGTGCGGGGAGGTCGATGGTGAGCTAGTTAGGGTTGCCCGCTGCCAACCCGGCCTTCCGGCTCGCACTCAGCAGAAATCTATCCCAGCAGCAAACGTAGGTAGGTTTCAGATTGCAATGGAATTCAAGAAAAATCTAAAACTCGTATTGATCAGAGGTGGATATGCCTTCATTGTAGATCGATATGCGCATAACGCAGACGCGTTCGGGAAATTCGTGAACACAATTTTCGAAGTACTGTAGTGGAACATGATGTTTTCTGTTTTCGATTAACGTCGAAAAATGTTACCTAAGAGGTAGCTCTTGTTTTATATACAAACTTTGACATCAACACCAAGTAAGAGCTAACAAGTCCTTGCATGATTTTGTACAACTTTTATTGAATATATTAACTTCAAGTGTACTAGTTACAAATAATATAAGTTGTTCTTATTTTAGATGATTTTCTGTTCATAAACAATTGCCTGGCTTCTCCGTCTCGGTAGATTTCATAAAACTGTGTTTCACAATTATATTTTTTTCAGTTCTACAGAAACAACACAGCATAGCTGAAAAACGTTCTAGATATGTATACAGAATAATTTGTTAGCTTCGTATTCTAACCTAGGGGTAGTCGTTTCCATTCCTACTGAGACTCCTACAGTAGGATTTCAAAACTTCCAAGCCATTTTGCTCACTTACTTTTGATCGGAGAAGTTGAGGATTTCCATACCTCATCCTCCTTTTCAGGTAAAGTAAATATACGAGAGCATTCTCCATGAACTTCATTTTCATCTTCACAACAGCCTTCGGAAAGATTGTAAGGTTACTGAAGGAGTCTCAGTAGGAATGGTTATATGATTTAGTTGATCAGAGTACGTTCTGGTGAAGTTACAATAAAGAACATGCTAAGTAAAAACTATAACTATGTTCATACTGTGATCAAACTAATGAATGAGCTAACGCTTTTTATTTTTCTATAACCTTAGTTTTGAAAATCTAGAAAAGTGTTAACAATAATTGCTACTATTATTCCTACAATAGTAGACAATGGTTCGGCAGCTTTGGTTGTCTGGCTAGCACGAGACGACTTCTGGAAAAGTTATTTTTGGGGTAGAAGTTTTGCGATGATGAGAATTTGAGTATTCATTCCAATCACCAAACATTTTCGATCGCAGAACAATGTTTTTGTGCCAAACTTGTTGAAGAAAAAAAGTAGACAGAACAGATTTTACGTGAGGTAGTGCTTATTCTACCCTCACGCTCTAGAACGTTAGCGTACAGAAGAGCATATATCACGAGCCATTCGAGCCAAATTAGAAAAAAAGTTACCTTGGGGGCAGCAAAATGACCACATCCGTGAGGGAAACCCGCTGGAGGCTGTTCTATTTCGTCGTGTTCACCTATCTGTAAACATGGATGAGTTAATTGAATTACTACCTCAATTAATCAAATCGTTCACGATGACACGGTTATTAAACTCTCAAACTTAAATTCATTTGCTCCATCAATATGGAAAGAACCAGTCAAAATACATGTTATGTGGGGAGTAACAACGTTATTTGTTGTTCCATTTTCTTGCAATTCACCCAGTGAAATATAGTAGCACCATATAATTGAGAAGAACATTTTTTTCGAAATCAGAAGATTTGTCAGGGGGGTATACTCGTTATGTAATATGATTATGTACTATGGTCGTTCCGAACCGGAAACCACATAGGTTTTTCTCAATAATTTGGAAAGCAACAAACCCTGAATGCGAACGCAGTTCCACCCATGTGATGTAGCACCAAATGGCAATGGGCGAACCACCAACCAGGGTTCGTCGCACGGAATCTGAAAAAGAGATCAGACATTTTTCTACTACAATCATGCTCTCTGAGCCAGAATGAAATCGCAAGTAGCAAATAAAGCACTTAGTCATACAGAGCGAAAATCAAGAACAAATTACCACAATCTCAACTTTTTCCCCAATTTTGGATTAAGAGTCCGGAATGCGCAGAGGCGACTGTACAAATGCGCATACTCTACCAACTTTCTGTTCTTTTAGTGTTCTGAGAATCACTCAGTATCATATGTACGCTATCTGGTCTCTAACGTTGAGTGGTCAATGAGCAAGCCCAGGCTTACCTCAACACAATATAGCCTCCAACCGGTAGAGTGACAGTGTCTCTGCTAGAGGGATTCACAGTGTTCATGCCCTGAAATTATTGATTAAAGTTCATTAAAATCTGATCTTAACACTATCTGCAGAGAAAAAACGGAAAAAATTCACTCACTGGCACAGCTCCATTCAGCCAAGAGGTGTTCGACCATTTTGCACCATCACAAACAGCCTAGAAGTAAACTTAGCATTGCGTAAGACTACAAGTCACGAACGCGATATAAAAACTTGATACCGATGTTCAATTCGCGATCAAAAACACTCCGGGCTGATGATAGAAAAAATGAGACGTTATAGCACTGTAAAGTCCACGTACGAGTGACGCTACGGTCTAATATTTTTTTCGACTTCGTGCTATTCTCTATCAATGATGAGCGAGTACCACAACATTCAAATGTACACAAACACATGAATAATGAATAAACATACCTCAGGTCCACCACAGGTGATATCAGGATTCATCTGATCAATCGCGCCACTCGCATTGTACGACGGCCAGCCAACCTCAAACGATTGGGTTGCAAGCTTATTTCACTCAAGGTCTCAAGTCAACCAAAACATGTTGAAGCATTGGTCATGTAGTATCTTGGTATTGTTTGTTCGAGAGTTTATTGCGATGATCTCTGTTAACAGTTGGCAACCTACTGATGGCTAGTGCTGGTAGTAAGAACTCACACTACCACACGCACATTCTCGTTCCACTTCTACTAAACATCTAACAGTACTACTTTCACACTACCACACGCACATTCTCGTACCATTACTACTAAACATCTAACAGTACTACTTTCGAAGATACTATGAGACGGGTAGTAAATGTACCTTCATAACATAATAATGCAGTCCGTGCATGTGCAATGGATGTGCGTAGCCGGTACCGTAACCACCGCCCTCGCCCATGTTGTACAATACAATCTGTAAAAAAAAACATTCGTCTTTCAACCTTAATGAGAATCGTTGCAACCTGAAACCTCCAAATCATATAGGCTCAAATATGGGTGTTGGTTTTGTCTGTATTCTGTCACGCATTCTGGGTCGCCTGTGGTTTTAGTGTTAAATGTACATGAGACTTTCCGGCAAGAAAATGTTGAGGGCAGACACGGAAATCGAACGCGCACGGTCGATTTTCACTAGCTGATTGCGACATAGGGTTGTATTGAAATAGTTCGGCCTGAATTTTAACACTCAGTTCAAGCACATACTATGTTCTAGAGCAGTTGGTTTGATGTAAATGAATGAAGTTTACGTGGGTGAACATTTATCCAGTTTTTCCCACCTGTACAATGTTTCCCAACTTGTGTTTGAGGTGAAAGAAACAGTTGCATTTTGGGTCGTATTTGGAAGCGCCAGGGGGACACTTCTTCTCATCGCAAGGCTGAAAAAAGATCAAAAGGCAATGTTTTCGATAATCGATTTGTCACAAACGGAAAACGAATGGTGTGGAAAACCATTAGACTGGTTCTTAATTCTCGAGATATATTTTGAATAAGTCGGTTTTACACGATCGCCGCCAACTTCACAGTATGAATGTGTGAAAACTCTACGCAGATCATGATGTATGAACTTTAAAAAAATTTAAGATCCTTAAATTTGTGAACACAACCTAGAAAAATTTGCCTTTTCTTCACTGTAAGAGGACACGTAGAGGTGAAAATGCCTATATGAGGATTACAATCGAACGTGATCGACGGAAATTAGAAAATAAGTAGTATTTAAAATATATTGATAGAACAAACTGTAACTGATTTATAGCTTGACATCCCTTGTTGTTTGCTGTCATTCGATCTATTCGATTCGTCTCACCTTAGCTATGAGATCCATGTTATTCTCATGGTAATAGGGCATTCCTCTTGGGAACTCGAACTTGTAATTATCCACGTGCGAGTCAAAGTGCATGTTGATGAAGTACTCCTGAACATAATTAAGTTCGATAAGGTAAAATGGATCATTTGTTATCCTATCTCTGGTTATTCTTTCAAACATTGATAGAAAACCAGGGTAAAACTTGAGAAAGGCAGTGTGCTTAGAATTCTTGGTGAACTGGTGAAATATATTATTTGTAGCTTAAAAGATTGTTGGACAAATTCAAAAGATTGTCGGACAAAAATATACTAGAGTTCACTGGTAACATTTCTTGACTGTATGAGCTCGAACATAACGATATTTCTGGAAGTTATTGATAAAACATGGAGATGAGGCTCAGTGCTTTCGTACCAACCTCATATCCAGTTGTGAATGGAGTATGTTGCAGAATTTCCTTATCGATCGTCTCGGATTCAGGATGTTCCAGACTATCATAGGAGATGCAGGTATAGTTATAGTTGGTCGGAAATGCTTCGAATGGACAGTTCAAAGTAATACAGGGTCGGGTTGGGGTACAGTTGGTCGGCAGGTAGTTGGCTGCAACATTGGATAGGGGTTAAAAGTTACTCGACTCAAATTCCAATTCTTTTTGGTACCTGCATTCCTCATCTCGGGGCAGATTGGTTGCCGTAAAATACAATTGCCGTGAAATATTATCATTACTTTTTCCATTAAAATATTGTATAGATTGATTCATTTTGTCTTCATACTACAAAATAATTGCTCATGATATTTTTTGGATTGAGAGATATACAAATCACAAACACACAGTATAGGTTTTTAGTATTTGCTTGAAATTTGAATAACAAGTGTTCTCAAACTTTCCAGACAAAAACTGACGAAGTGATTTGTCATCTGTTAAATCCTTGTCGCTGTACTCTAGAAAAGCGACTCCATAGAATGTATCGGTGACTGTCCAATCCCAGTTATAGTAGGCAAGAGTCTCCACTTGGAATCTGCAGATTATGGTTGTAGTGATTGTAGTCTACTCTGGCGGCGTAGCAATTCCTCAAAAATCTCATGAGATACCTCATGAGCTTTTCGTATGAGCTTCTCATGAGATTCTATTGATTGCTATGCTACAATATTGAGAGTGAACGAGTAGCTCATCAGGTATCTCATGAGAAACTCATATGAACTTCTTATGAGATTGGAGGGATTGCTACGCCGCCTGCTCTCATAGCTCATTTGCAGATTGTGAAGTTTTCTGCTCATTACTACTAATAACACCAATCAATAATTCATTATCCATGTATGTCAACTACTATTTTCGAAAAGAGAGTAAGATCAAGTTGAGGATTGTTGAAAAAAAGAGAAAACGGTTATTCGAATTCGATGATTACCGCCGAATCCTAAAACGTAGAATGTCATCCGCGGTTTAAGGTTCAGACACCGCATTTTTTTATAATTCTGCTGCGTTGAAAACGTAGAAAAAATAAAGAAAAATGAAATAAATCACCTGTAGGTCTTCATGGTTGGATGTTCGAGCCCATGCAACAGAATGTCGTAACGTTCTCCAGGAAACACAATGAGACGATCAATCTGAGAATAACAGAAGGCTCAAGGCTCACTGAGTGGAATACCTCATCGAACCAGAGAAAAATCCTTCACCAATTCAGCGATCCCTACCGACGACAAGAAAAACCTAGCTCTAGTTTCGAAAAAAACCTAGCTCTAGTTTTGATGTTTTCATAGTGTTTCATAGTCATGGTGGCTATTCGCTCGACGCTGCACACTGAAACGGCCATTCGGAAACTCGCTGTTACGAGGCCATTCAGGCAGATATTTTATTTCGCTAACGAAGAGAAAATGACCTATCGCAGACCGTCCGCCAACAGAGGAGAGAGTGTGGAGATCGAATAAACGTAAGCATGCGGATAGTTCAGATAAGCGTCTCTCACAGGAACGACCTTACGTCTCCGAGAGGTGGATGACTTTCATAGTCGTCGCCACTTCGATACCGAAGCTTCGCGGTTAGGCAATCTCCAAATTTAACGAAGGACAGAAATTCTCAAATTTGGCATTCACAATAGGGACATTCTGCTATATGAACTTCCCCACCGCTTTCGGAACAACTTCTTCCCCGTCAGCAGCGACGACAGTCATGTTGTGCTCTTGTATGTGAACCATCAAGGCCTGAGCGATTCCTCCATTCACTATTCGGAATAGAACACTTTCTCCTGAAGTGAAATTGACTTGTATTCAAATTGTGTTGTATTTCAACCAAGGAATGATGCGGTGTAGCGTTTGTTCGGTTGAGCCAATGAAAAAACACTGGTATAGTTATTCATGCATTTGTCTACATTCAAAGAATGTACTATAAAAAATATAAAAAAAAGAGAAATATAACCATGGTGGAAGAGTGTGAAAGTTCTGATTCGTTTGTACTATGTTCATAATTGTTTTTGTGCTTGATTTGACAGTGGTCTTTACTAGCTCCATACTTTGACTTGAAATAGTCGCTAGTTATTTTGTTTTTCATATAGGGGCTGAAATCAACTGAGATACCCTTTTCTATTCTGAATCTTTCCAGAGGTAGATCATGCGGCCGAGTCAGAATGTCATGCTGGTTGTGCCATCCTTTGTCATTGACCAGTATCGCTGATATCGGCACTGCTCCACCAACATTTCCTATATTTCAACTTTGTACAGATTGTATTGTTTCGAAGAGCTACGTCAGATTTTTACTCCCACGTCGTTCACTCTTATTTCGCGTAAAGTTTTTCATCTCTTGATTTTCACTTTTTTCTTACTTTCATAAGCGTAATATATTGATTACTTGAATTGATACGTTGGTCGTTTCCGCATTTAAACCATGGAACATTATTATATAACCGATCACACGAATATAGTTATACTGCCTTATGTTTTCTCACCTCCATCATTATATCTAGTAGGTTGATAGCACTTGTCATTATTGTCGAAACCGTACAACCACTTCATGCTCTTCTCATTTAGCTGCTCCCATTGCTGCTCATTCGATAGCACACCCCAGTCCTGAAGAAGTTTACGTGATAAGATTTGAATTTGTACAAGAAGTATAGAAGCACTCAGCTAAGTACGAAAAATTAAATGAATCAGGTATAACTGAGGTACCTAAGTACAACTTGGTGGTGACCAAATCAGAGTGAGTGTGGACGCGCGCTGAACCTGTACGCTAATAATAGCTTGTCTCGAGTGAGTATCTGATTTTTGTTTGCTTTCCTTAAATACTTGATGTACATCATGAGTGACCCCCTGCCAGGTGACAGAACGACAAAACATGTGGGATGCTGAACGGAATGCGGAGGAAATTCATAAATTTATTGAGTCAATTAGGTTACTTTGATTCTCGAGTAGAAAGGCGGAGAAGCAAAATCTCACCTGGAGAATAACCGAATACTCCTTTTCGGGGACTTCCCTTTTTCCAGTCTTGTCCACAGGAACGGTTCTATCCTCTGGGTCAATCACAACAAAGCCTGAACATGAACTGAAAATTCCAAACCCGGTTAAAGTGCGTGCCAAATCAATAGAATATCCGTCTGATGTAAAACTAGCCCCGGGCCCAAATGATTAGGAGACGCTATTGCTGACTACTTGACTAACTAGGCTTATAGGCTTGTAGCCCCACTGTTAACGAATCGTATATAAAGTCTCTCACACAGCACAAAATTGTAATCATCAGTACACCCCGCATTTCTTTGAGCGACAATTATAACCGGCAATTTTTAGACGGTACAATGACTAACGCCCACAAAGTTGGAATCTTTGTTAATGCGAACTGAGAAACACCACTCATGTTGTATACGCAACTAGATGGTTAAAATCGTGGACTAGATTGTTAAATTCGTCTCCAGTTCCAAAAATGCATTTTAACTTTTATTGAAATAATTACCATGATCAGATTGTTCCGTATGTATCAGTTTTCGATCATAAAAAAAACATTCCCGTGCATGAAGATGCAACTACAACTCAGATATTTTCTATACTGTACCTCCAACTAGTCCATCTCCCCTGTCCGATTGCATGTGCCCGTGGTACCAATGAGTTCCTTTGTTGTCAGCGATGAACCGGTACTCGAAGCTGTGAATTCATCTCTCAATAATTTACTGTTCATTTGTTATCGTGTACGTGTACATTCGCACAGTGTTTTTTATTTACACGGACTTAATGAGTTAAAGAAGGACGATTATGTGGTCCAATCGCAACGCCTCAGTCCTTTAAATCGCAATATATTTTTCAATTGCAGTTTAAAGGACCGATGTAACGGGATTGGTCCACATAATCGTCCTTCTTTAATGAAAAAATGGCCACCTGGTGTGGTCAATCTTCCCTAATTCGAGAAGTTCCATTGATCTTCCTCACAAGAACATCTGATTAACCGCGTCTCAATGTGTTCACGAGAAACAACTGGGCACGTGGCGTACGAAATTTGATTATAGCGTGCTCGCGATAGGCATTCTTATGCTTCTGGCGCATGAAATGTAGAAAGCGCTCTTTCCTAACACGCATCATTCGTAATATTCACATCGGTATGTAGTATCAGTCATTTTTTGGCATTGGAAAACCTTAAACCCACTAGCTCGTGCTGGTGATGGGGCATTGTTGCACAAAGGCCACTCCGTCCATGTACCACATTCCGTGTTTATCGATTCCGTGAACGTGCACGGTGATCGAATCCAACATCATCTTGTTGTGCACTTTCAGAAGAACTTCGGACATGTACGGAACGACGATTGGTAGACCGGGACTGTAATATTGGACAGGATTCACTAATAGTCACCATCACTAGAGAGGTTTGAAAAATAGGTTTCACTGATCGCAGCTGAGTCACAAAATAACCTTGATCTCGTTTACCGTATCGATAGCAGGCCGGCTGATCGCCAGAACTCGAACTATACAAAATTAATAATATTTCAACTACAAGTATATGACAAATTTGAAATTATCCACCTTCTTAACCACTCTCTCGTAGATATCGTTATATATGGAGCGAGACAGCCTAAGTCCAGTTTGTTATTTAATTATACGTGTAATATTAAACCCACGTGATTCCGTTGATTGCGATAACTCTCTCGTGTCTCCCGTCCAACGTGAGAACGTCTTTCAAATCATGTGCTGCACCTGGGTCGGTCGAGGGGTTCATTGTGTAGTTCAGGAAACATCCGACTACCTGATTCGTCTCCCGCTTGCTCCAAGATTGCTTAACGAGGAGTTTGAAATATTGAAGTTAGTTTATCCGTTTGTTATTTTGTTTTGAATCGGCTTTACAATTACATAATTAATCACTTGCAGATGAACTGTCCGTCGAGTGGACTTTTGCATTTTCTATGAATCGCCAGGGAAAATCTGCCCATATTCCCATCACAAACTCATAGTCAGTGCAATATTCCCTTGAACTTACGAGGAGCTCACGCAATGTTCGAAGTAAGTCAACCCCTGACAGTCCAATGTTTTGTCAACCAAAGTCATGAAACGGAAGAGGACTAGTGATGTTGTGATTGATTGACGGAACTGCTTGCACAAGGAATACAAACAATTTGATGTTCAGTTATTACCACCAATTCTTCCAAGATGTGATGTGAGATTTCGAAATGAAACATTTTTGAGTTCGAGCTTGAGTTACTGGCCATGTTTTTCGGTTTTCTTCTGTTTAACGTTTGGCCTAATCCTTTTTGTTTGAAAATAATCACACACATTTCCATTGTAAATAAATCCATACTCTCCATGTCCTATCGTCTTTGAACCTCGGCATTTGTGTAATGTATTGTTGGGTTTTCTTGTTAGACCGAACACGAGGTGATATGATGTTTTATTTAGTCTAAACGTCAGCACTAAATAAAACATCATATCACCTCGTGTTCGGTCTAACAAGAAAACCCAACAATAAATCCATACTGTTTAAACAGGAACTCTCACCGTCTCAGGAACATAGTCATACGGCGTTGCGTGACCAAATGGATTGTCGTTGTAAGTGGCCATCGACAGTTTACGGGTTATTTCTAGGTCAAACTCGTAGACTCCTTCCTGAAATATTGTTTTTTATTTTATCCACATCGAGTTTTCTATAATATTTGCTTCGGATAATTCTTAAACACGTATGTGTGTAGGAGAGTGTAGCGTACCTTTGCCTGAATTGTCGGGCCAAAACTCGTTTTGTTTTATTATAAACCATTATGAAGTTTAAAGTTAGCTAAAGGTGTCTCTGGTGTAAAAAAAAAGAACAACGTTTCAAGATATTGAACTACCCCAGCAACGTAATCAAACCGAAAATACTGAGATCTTCATTTGTGAGCGATATGCTTTTATACTGTTTGTCAGTTGCAAAGTCACGTGAAACATGGTGAACACAGCATAACTCAAAAACGTGTGATGACAAAGTGCACCATGCCTCATTAGCTAACTTTACGTGACTTTTCAATTTACTTCTGGTATAGTTTCTGAATAGAATGACGCGTTGTTTCCACCCTTTTCGCAAAAACTCACGCTATTCGGTTTCGCCATTTGCAGAGGTTCGGCATATTTTTGAAATCCGTTTATTTTGTACAAATAAACCAGTAGAAGAAATAGTACATATTTGAAAATCATAGGTCTGCAATGCTCAATTTGAACGGGAATACCAGTGAAATATGAAAAACATAACAAAAATGTACTTGAAGCTCAATGCTGGACATTTCACATGTCTTTTGCCATTGGAAAATTGACAACGCTCATGCAAGAGTATCTTGTCACATGGATCCTGTACTGTGTCTCTAGCTCTACACACTATTTCGCAAGACATTCGACCTGTTGGGATGCGAGATCATGAAAACACACAGAAAGAGACGCAGGTCGAGAAAAACACCGTTTGCATCAGAATAAGATTTCGCAAACGTTTCAACATAATGGTAGAAGAGCAACTGCTCACATTTACGTGGTTACGTTAGTGGATTGACAATCGAATATCAGTCCGGTCCTTTATACGATTCCTCTATCAAATCTGCATAATATTCTGTGTGGTCCGACGTATGAAAAAGTGTATAGACACTAAAAGAACCCACTAATATTCTTTTAATCCTATCTGCATTGTGGGCCGTTGGATTCGAAGCGTCGAAAAAGTTTTCATGTTTCGCTGTTCATGAACATTGTGGGTAATATTTGTTATTTTCAACAAATCGCATATTGAGCCATTTTTAGGCTCTGAAAACTTGCCGTAACGTCGCCACCACAATAATAGTTTAATACCGCCCCGCGTTTGGACAATATCAGAAAGTATTTAGGCCCCATAAACACTCTTTAAAAATCTGTATCACTGAGTCCAGATTTCAATAACGAAGTTTTTTTCATGTCGACCAATATTTGTGTTTCAAGTGAGTCTAACAGTAAAACATTGCTGTGTTCACAAAGTTCCGTGAACCGCCGAGTACTTCGGAATAGTTCTGCGTCGAATCTCGATGATTTCGTTGAATCCAAGACATTACAATCTATTAGTATAAAAAACGAGTGTATAGAAAGTAAAGATTAGTTTTGGATAAACACGTACAAGAAATATAAAAGAAGTCCAATAAAAATATTTTGAGGAAAATGCTAATCTCGCTTCTCTTGAAAACAACGGAGTATAAGCTAGATTATTGTGAGTCGCAGTCAGAAGTTTTCTTCCGACAACCAAAAACTCGGCATCCTTTTTTTGAAACTCTAAACCGAGCGAGATTAGCATTTTCCTCAAAATATTTTTATTGGACTTCTTTTATATTTCTTGTACGTGTTTATCCAAAACTAATCTTTACTTTCTATACACTCGTTTTTTATACTAATTGAACTCTTTTTCTATGGTTACGAAGTAACGGTCATTTTTGATAAAAATGATATTTTTGAACAATAATCTAAACAAGGAATTTTATGTTAAACCGCGCCGTAGTTCAGAACGTTTGTGTAGTTGTAACCTCGTTCAAGTGATAGCAAATTTTGTGCTCCAGGCAGGAATCGAACCTCCGTCCGCCGTGCGTAAATAGAGCTTTTATCCAATCCGCCATTCAGACATGTGAATAGGAATGAAAACCAAGCTGTACCCGCCTGTCATGAGATCTCCATTGGAAAAATGATTCCTACTACACGTTAAACTCTTCTTTCATTTTTATTTTCACGAAACCGGTCTATCCATGATTTTTTGCGAGACCATTTTCGGCTCTCTCACACGTAATATTCAAATTTCAGACACCTGGAAAATACGTATATCTCAACTTTTTTAGAGCTTTTCAATAATGTAAAAATTTTGGGAATAAGTTAATTTTGTGCAAAACTATGCGGAGATTTGAGGAGGCGGACACTTTTGTCGCCGGCGCCGGCGCCGCCGCCCCGCACGGAAGCCATTTTTGCGAGACGTTGGGCCCTCTAACTCCTCTCAATAAATAACTACATGGAAAGTGAACTTGGTATCTTGTAGACGTGTTGCCCTTCAGTGATTCATGCAAAAATCTAAGAAAATGGTCGACGTACTTTGAAGAAAATTGTAATAATCTGTTTTGTAATGTCTGCAGACCTTCGAACAAAAACTAATCTGCGCAGCGCTCCGCGCTGCGCACGATTAATGTCTCACGGAATTTGTTATAAATTCAGATAATTGAAAAAAGTTTCATATTGTGTAGTTTTAAATTCAAAAACTATACTGAAGTACACCAACATAAATCGAAAAAATCTCGTAGATATAAGGAATTTAGACAGAAGTTCATTGTTTTTGTTGACGGAAATTTTTGAGAAAAAGAAGCAAACATTGTACACTTTCAATATTTTAACTATGTTATTTTAGTATTCACAACACCAGGAAATACAAGCCCCCATTTACTTGTAGCGTTGAGAATCTATACCAGTTACCCTAGTAGATCTGAGTTACAGGTGGTAGTTTGCGTATCTTCCAACAATAATTAAGATAACATAAAAAATTCAAGATAAGTCGACCTAGAAACACAGCGGAGTTGAACAACGTATAATGTACAGTTCAAATGACACATTCCCTGAACCATATACACACGCTTTTATATCATGGAGAGTTAAAAGACCACCACCTTTGACGCTTTGACCTGAACTATCTGGCGGCGTAGCAATCCTTCCAACCTCATGAGGAGCTCACATGAGTTTCACATGAGATAACTCATGAGCTACTCGTGAACTCTCAATGTTGTAGCATAGCAATCGATAGAATCTTATGAGAAGCTCGTGCCAATACCTCATGAGGTGATCTAATGAACTTTTGTGGGAATTGCTACGCCACCTGGTCAGCGTCTGACTCAGGTTGTGATCTCCTACACTATTATTGAATATAACAATTTAACAACTGTTTAACTAGGATGAGTTCAAGTTCTTGATCAAGTTGAGCTCAACACTTCTATGGCTGTGCCACGGTGCCAGAAGAGCTGTATAGTCATTATTTTCTTTCGAAGTTTTTGTTAATATACTGGCTCACCCGAACCCAGCATTTTTCGGGGCCATTCGCTGTGTAGAAACAGCGCGATTTCTGTGTTCATCCAAATGTAGAAAAGGTGATTTGTATTCTGCTATGTTCTTTCAGAACAAAATATCCATTAGGTACATTAGACTAGACCTTCAACTATACAAATGGCCACAATTGACAATTGTTGTTGTATGTTATATCTATTTGATAAATTGTATGTTTTTATGCGGTCAACCTACCGCATTCCACCCACCGTTCCCAGTTCCTGACCAAATGACATATCTGACTAATTGTTTCAAGCAAACGCCGTTGTTATGTGCCTGTAAATAGTTTCATAAAGACAAACATTCACTGATGGAACCACTACTTCGTATTCAAAAATGTTGTATCTGACTACTACAGAACATCAGACACGAAAACGTGAAAAAAGGATCATTTGCGGTCTAATACTGTTCCACAATACAATACAATAGTGTTTGATACAATACAATGTGTTTGGAAATTCTACTGTGTATCACACGTCGTGCGTGAGTTAGAATGCGACTAACAGTATCAGAATGTCTCTGTGTTCTTCTTGTGGTTCAGGAATGTGTTGTTGTGTGTTACTCTGAAGGAAAACATGAATTTTAATCTATTTTATTATATTATATCTTGAGAAAGGTTTGCCCCATCAACCCATGCAACGTCATCCTATACACAATGAAATGGGATCAATACTTCTGCCTACATTCGGAATACAGTTCACTGTAGAATTTTTAAAACATAAAACATTTTTTTGTGTTTTTCAACTCACCCGTGATTAATCACATAGTTTCTTAATTTCTTATTCATTTTATTCATGTTTAGCGTTCTCAATCCCTTCCTTCAGGTTCATGGTTTTCCAAGTACTAGTCCTCCTCGTGTGGCTAGTTCTGCCACAACAAATATACGGATTTCAAAAGTATGCAGAGCCTTTGAAATTAGCCAGACCGAACAGCGTGAGTTAAAGGGACCGTACCTCTATAATGTGCAATGTAGGTAATTTTTGAAGAATGAAAAAAGTCATTTATTCTGTTCTGAGATGAAAGTTCATGTCTTGCGTACAGACAGTTAAGAAAATCACATTATTACGGAGCGAAACAGAAGCCAACAGGATTTGGGTTACTGTAATGCAGCAATCCTTATTCTATCACTGCTTTGTAGTTTTCATGATATTTACAAATCTTTCTTCAAAGATTTAATATTGGTAATTTTGGCCATGTTTTGACTCTGGTTTTGTAATTTTGTGGACATTTTGAAAATTTTGTACGTAGGTGCTCTCGGCGGTGTATGTACGTGCGCGTGGTCGCGCCGCATTTTCGAGAACACGGAGCAAGACAAGAATTTGACACCTATACGAATTATTTGGGTTTTTGAATGTAAACAATATCGACTAATCAGCTCAAACCTCCAAATTAAAGAGGAACGGTCCCTTTAAGCGTTGATAAACTGTTAATTTACAATTTCTGATAAATACCAATGTCAATAAGATTACCTGGTTCTATCCGTGAGATTTCGCATATATTCGTTTCAGTCCTCGGAAAAGTGACTGTTAAACTTTGACTGTTTGAAAATAGAAGTAAATTTCAGTTACGGAAGTGATGTTTTGTTTACATTCAGTTATCTACACATCTGCCCAACACGAGAGAGGGAGATAAACTGTACAAATGTTTTTTCTAGTGAATTTCTCAGATCAAGGTTACTCACCTTCAAATATTGTGTAGTTTGGTCGTTTCGATTCCAGAAAGGCGTGTATGAGTTTGAGATGACCATTTCCCGTAAGCTCACTATGACCACGTACGACAACGACTACGGTCATGGAACTCCAGTCGACTACGATCCAGAAACGGTGAGCATTTCATGACGACCAGGTAATCATTCTGGCCGGATACTCGAGTCAAACCGGGTTTTCGTTAACCACATCAGACAACTGTTGGAACGAGAACAAAATTTGTGGGCTGAATAGGTTTACTGAAATACAACATATTTTTACTGCCCGAACTCTTTTATACTCATTATAGCGGGAAGGATTTTAGACATCCTGGAGCAAGCGAGACACGAATCAGGTAGTCGGTTGTTTTCTGAACTACACCATGGATCCTTTCACCGACCCGGGTGCAGCACATGATTTGGAAGACGTTCTCACGTTGGACGGAAGACATCAGAGGGTTATAACCATCAATGGAAACACGTGAGCTCTCTTGAACCACGTGGTCCCTCTGTTTTTTTCGTTTCCTCTATTCTCCCTGTCTCTTTCTGTTTTATCTTCTTCCTTCCCCTCCTCATGTATTCTCTGTGTCCTCTCTCTCTCTAATTTACTCTTCTACACATATTTTGTATGTTTTACGTATGTTTTCAGTCACGCCGCTTCGTTACGAGGCGGTGATCATCATACACTCCAACAAAGTCAGATGTGTGAAATCAGACTCATTCTTGTTTCAGTCCCGGTCTACCAATCGTAGTTCCGTACATGTCGGAAGTTCTACTAAAAGTGCACAACAAGATGATGCTGGATTCGATCACCGTACACGTTCACGGAATAGATAAACACGGAATGTGGTATATGGACGGAGTGGCGTTCGTGCAACAATGTCCCATTACAAGCACTAATTAGTGAGTTATCACCTATGTAGCGCAGAATTTTACTGCCATATCTGATGAAATATCACGTGTCAGAGTCTAGTCATTGAGTAGAATCAAACATAAGACAACCAAACATTCACGGAGTTAACCGTTCTGAGTGTATCAAGTGAGGCAATGTCCGAATCACAAGTAAACAGTGAAATGTAAATAAACTAAAACTCTGTCATTGTGACTGCCTAGTATAATATTCTCCTTTTCCTTTTTTTCAAGCACGAATGGGGTGAGTTTTTCTATTGAAAAGCAAGAACCTGCGAGAGGTGAATTTATAGTTTCGTTCATAGTTTCGAGTACCGGTTCATCGCCGACAACAAAGGAACTCATTGGTACCACGGGCACATGCAATCGGACAGAGGAGATGGACTTGTGGGAGGTACGAACATGTATTCTACAATATAAACACATTATAGAAAAATATTCAGATTACAATATACAATATAGCTAATATAAGCAATGTATAGATCTGGAAGTAATTGATAGAATTAGAGAGCAGTTTGCCGAAGTTATTGCTGACTGCTGGTTGCATATCGAGAGCAACAATATTTGTTTACCACAAAAACAACCGATTTGCCATTTTGTTGCTTGCCGCCCGGTTTCGTGTAAACCGCTAACAAAGTTCGATTGAACACTGTATTTGAATAGAGTAACGAAGACTGCACCATAGTTGATTATTGTTGAGGCTTTGTTGTGATGGACCCAGAGGATAGAACAGTCCCGGTGGACAAGACTGGGGAAAGAGAGGTCCCCGACAAGGAGTATTCGGTTATTCTCCAGGTGAGACAATCAGACAGCGCTACCTCACCTACAGAAGATGTACTGTTAGTAAATTGCACAGTCACGTGAAACATGGTAAACACAGCGGAACTCAGAAACATGCAATGACAAAGTGTACGATGTCTGATTATAATGCCAGCTTCACGTGACTATTCAATTAACTTATAGTATTGCACTAGAAATCAATTTTATAAATTTAAAAGTTGTGGTGTGGAAACTGGCGTAATTTGGTCCTACCCCACGAGGACTCGGATCATGGCGAAATAAAGGGAAGAAAATCAGATTCGCTTGGACAAGCTATAAAATCTTATAAAGGTGAGAAACAAAAACAGAATTAGTATAAAAAACGGGTGTTATGAAAGTAAAGATTAGTTTTGGATGGAAAGTGTTCATAAAAATATGAAAAAAAGCTGAATAAAAATATTTTGAGGAAAAGGCTAATCTCGCGCGGTATAAATTATCAGAAAAAAATAGATACCGAGTTTTGTGTTACCGAAAAGAAAACTTCTGACTGCGACTCACAATGATCTAGCTTACACTCTGTTTTTTTTTTCAAGAAAAGCGAGATTAGCCTTTTCCTCAAAATATTTTTATTGGACTTCTTCCATATTTCTTGCACACTTTTCATCCAAACCAATCTTTACTTTCTTAACACCCGTTTTTTATACTAATTCAACTCTTTTTCTATAGTTACGAAGTAACGGTCATTTTTGATAAAAATGATACTTTTGAACAATAAGCTAAACAAGGAATGTTATGAAGTTTTATTGAAGTTTTTAACGACGCCGTATTTTTACTTTCACGAAACCGGTCTATCCATGATTTTTTGCGAGACCATTTTCGGCCCTCTCACACGTAATATTCAAATTTGAGACATACCTGAAAAATACGTATAACTCAACTTTTTTATAGATTTTCAACAATGTAAGAATTTTTGGAACAAGTTAATTTTGAGCGAAACTATGCCGAGATTTGAGGAGGCGGACACTTTTATCGCCGCCGCCGCCGCCGAGCACGGCAGCCATTTTTGCGAGACGTTGGGCCCTCTAACTCCTGTCAACAAATTTTATTTGGAACGTGAACTTGATGTTTTGTAGACGGGTTGCCTTTTCAGTGATTCATGCAAATATCTAATAAAATGGTCGACGTACTTCAAAACAAAAACTAATCTGCGCAGCGCTCCGCGCTGCGCCCGATGTACATAAAGAACAATCTGAGAAGAACTTGTTTAGTATATACCAGGAAGGCGATTGATGATCTCTCTAACCACAATCTCTCATGTTAAGGGCAGTATTGATGTGAAAGCCCAGATTAACGCAGTGAAACTATTTAACAGGGCTGGGAGGTTGAATTGAATTAAGCAGCAGTGGAAATATCTGAATAGAAATACCATGCAATAGGTTTACTGCTTCGACAATAATGAAAAATACCATCAACACACCAGTTATAATGCTGACGGTAACATAAATACTGTAGAACACATCTTTTGAGATTTTTTCTATTAAACCCTTAAAGAACAATCGCGTTGCAGGGGTCATATGTTTAATAAGAGGACAACATTTGTCAAATAATGTGGTTGTTCTATAAACTAAAGTATCGCTTTACATATTTTTTGTTCGTTGCGCAATTTTATTCTGCGTGACGTTCATGTAACTGGTGCTTGTGACTTTCGTGTACAGACTTAACTTTCAACTCTTACCAAATAAACTTCAGGACTGGGGTGTGTTATCGAATGAGCAGCAATGGGAGCAGCTGAATGAGAAGAGCATGAAGTGGTTATACGGCTTTGACAATAATGACAAGTGCTATCAACCTACTAGATATTATGATGGAGGTGAGAACAGAGAGACAAAATGGGTGTCAAACACAGAAATTCGAAGTTTGGGTAGAGATTGCGTTATATAACAACCCTTTTGCATAGTTTATATATGGCATGCAATGACAAAGAAGTGAAATTCACGGAAATAAGTAACGAATGTTGCTGGAAATGATATGTTAGGTTCGTACAAACTTTGCGAGAGTGGCAAATCTGCCGATATCTGTCGTTTTCTGTGAGTCTATCATAGAATAGACATGAAGTGAAAAAATACCAGGAAGTCTTCTCCACACCCTTTCAGATGCTTTGAGGGTGCATCATTCCTGTCAAACATATAGTTCATTTCAGTTTAATAAGCTAGAAATGTTTCAGAGTGATGAAGTTGCACGTTACACTTAATTTTTTATGTTCGCATTTAGTACATCTACGTTTAGGAAGTGTTGGTGGTGCGGTGCCAATATCGGCCATCCTTATCAACGACAAAGGATGGCACAACCTGGAAGATGTTATGACTCAACCGCAGGATCTACCTTTGGAAAGATTTAGGATAGAAAAAGGTACAGTGTTTGTGATCAGATCTGAGTTGTAGTTTACTTCACAAACACCGCAGAGAATGTGAATTACGACTGTAAACATAGGGTACAAACTACAAATGCAGCAGATGGCGTCATGTACCGCTTCATCTGCCCGTCTATGAACAAATCCAAGCTACAACTTGAAGTCAGAGGGCTAGCGCTGGAGTGCCGCGTTCTTTTTCAGTGAGCACAACATTAAACATATTAGTATAAAAAAGGAGTGTCAAGAAAGTAAAGATTAGTTTTAGAGATCACATAAACGAAAAATATAAAACTGGTCCAATAAACGGATATTAAGAGAGAAAGGCCAAGCTCGCTCGTTTGAAATATGGCAAAAATCTAGTTGGATTTTCTTGTGATGCATTCAGATGTTTCATTATCGGTACTGAGTAATATTTGTGATACTTCGGGTAATTTTCAACCAAGCGAGATTAGCCTTTCTCTCTTAATATCCGTTTATTGGACCTGTTTTATATTTTTCGTTTATGTGATCTCTAAAACTAATCTTTACTTTCTTGACACTCGTTTTTTATACTAATTGACCTCATTTTCTATAGTTACGGAGAAACTCTTATCAAAAGAATATATAACCATGTGAAAATGATGCACGTCATTTTTGATCAAATTTGACACAGCATTGAGCATTGGGATAACTCAAAACTATACTAGCAGATTGTTGCAAATGACACCGCTCGAGGCGGGAGTCGAACCTCAATCCGTTTTCACAAGAACATAAATTGTATCCACTGTGCCACTCAGACATGTGAATGCAAATGAAAACTAGGCTGTACGCGCAACCGAGTTCTGAGCTGAGAAGTTTAGGAATCAACCTCACGTGATTCTCCTTTTTTCCTTTTCATTTTCTCAAAACCGGTCGATTCAGAGAAGTTCCTGAGACCATTTAAGGCCCTATCATCCTTAAAATGAAATTTTCAACTATGACTGAAGAATACGTATACCCCAACGTCTGCATAGTTGAGAACAAAAACTACTGTGCGCAGCGCTCCGCGCTGCGCACGATGATGAAAAGCCAAATATCAACATTCGCCATATCAATGTGTGTCATCAATCTGTGTAATAAACCCTAGTATATGGGTACAGATATCGGTCGTATTTCAGGAGAGAGCGTTCTGTTCCGAATAGTGAATGGAGGAATCGCCCAGGCCTTGATGGTTCACATACAGGACCACAACATGTCTGTCGTCGCTGCCGACGGCGAAGAAGTTGCTCCGAAAGCGGTGGGACTTGTCAAGATATATATTTTGTACGTCAATACTTCCGCGAAAGTTATTCGGCACCCTCATCCCTCTCTCTTTACGTTCTTAACCCCCACTCCGGCCAAGTGTAGAAAAGGAGAAATGGCGGGGACATTTTAGTTTCACCATCAAACCCCTTCTGCCTGATTTTTTATCTCACAAAACAATTGGGATATCGTTCTTTTATTCCACTAGGATGGGGGGGGGGGGGTGCAGGGTTAGAGTAACCTGGCACATTTTCAACAAAGAATTGGAAATGTGGGGGGGGGGCTGCGATCTTTGAAATTTATCACACAAAAACAAACTACATCCGCGAGTAGAACTCATTCTAGACAGTAAACCTATTGCTTCCAGATCGATCGGCTTATTGTTTTTCCTGGAGAACGTTACGACATTCTGATCCATGGCCTCGACCAACCAACGAAAAAGACCTACAGGTTTCAATGTTCTCCAAGATTGCTCGGTTTTCGCAGCAGCAAAACCGAACAAATCTATTTTACATCAGAAATGGCTAGTTAGTTGTGCTGAAAAAAACAGACGAAGTGGAAACGAAAGCAACACGTAACTAGTATGGCACAAGTGTAATTCACAGCTTGACCCAGTTATCATACTAGTTTGAACATTCCTATTTCTTCTCTGATGAAACAATATATATTTCTCGCTCAGAAAAATCACTGACTATGTTTGTTGTAAGATTACGTAAATGATGGAAAGTACACTGAAGACATGTGAAATAATCTACACAGATTCCAAGTGGAGACTCTTGCCTACTACAACTGGGATTGGACCATCGTGGACACTTTCTATGGAATCGCCTTCCTAGAGTATGATGACAATAAACTAGAAGAAGACAAATCACTTCGTTAGTTGTTTTCTGTCAGTATGTGTTTCCTCCGTAGTCGTGAACATTTCTGATGTGAACATCATAGGAAGTAGGGTAAATTGTAGAAAGTACTCCTGAAATTCGAAATGAGACATGTTTGCACCTCCTATTGGTAGATTATAAACACCCTACCTGAATTTTACTAAAAAGATCTCATCTCTGCTAGTTTTTTGCTGTACCTATGTTGTGTTCTATTAGTTCTTTTCAACCGTGAATACACGAGACATTGAGTTGTGTTTCAAAAAGAACCCTAATATTGTGCACCATATTGTGATAAAGGAACACCATATTGCAACAATATGACGTGAATGAATAAATCTTGAAATCGTGAATCTTGAAATTGTGCAGCCAACTACCTGCCGACCGACTGTACCCCAACCCGACCCTGTATTACTTTGAACTGTCCATTCGAAGCCTTTCCGTCAAACTTCAACTATACTTGCGTCTCTTACGACAGTCTACAACATCCTGAACCGGAAAAAATCGATAAGGAAATTCTGCAGGATACTCCATTTACAACTGGATATGAGGTTATCACGAAATTGAATAGTTTAAAAAAATCATTTCAGATGTTCTCAGCTTCAATTCCAAGATTCACTCGTGTAGGTGCTATTATGGTTGAGAAGATTGGTGATCGACTTTCCGAATTCAAATTAAATCCAATGTTACTTCTACGTTTCCGTAGAGTGGAGTTAAACAAACGATCCTAAGCATAGCTGATCTTTCCAAAGAATAAAGATTGAAGAAAACATTACAACAGAGAACCTGCAGAGCACAGTATTTTCTGGTAAGATAAGGATAGAATTTTGATGATCTACCAATAAGAAGTGCAAATATGTTCCATGTCGAATTTCAGGAGCACTTCATCAACATGCACTTTGACTCCCACGTGGATAGTTATAAGTTCGAGTTCCCGAGAGGAATGCCCTATTACCATGAGAATAACATGGATCTAATAGCTAAGGTGGGTGTAATTGATTGAAATATTGATAAACTTTCACGAGGAACCATCGCATCTGTTCTTCTTTAAAATACACTCTCTCTCATGAGCTGAGAATAACCATCGCCCCCTTATCAGAAAATGATTAATCAAGCTGATCGTTTGTTTTCTTTGATGGGGAGATGCAGAATATAACGGGAATCATGTTCTAGGTATACATATATTTTCCTTACTCTTTCTCTCATTTAAATTTTTCTAACGACAATATCTATATGACATCTTTTATTCAGCCATGCGACGAGAGCAAGTGTCCTCCTGGCGCACCCAAATACGATCCAGAGTGCAATTGTTTCTATCACCTCAAACACAAGTTGGGAAACATTGTACAGGTTAGAAAAGCAAGAATATAGCCTTTTTTCAACGTTTTTATAAATAGAGAACAAGCCTTGGGCTATTGCAAAGTAAATTTCAGTTTGTCGTTGAATTTGTCGTTGAATTAAACAATGAGCTGCGGAACTTCCGACACCTGCACAGTACGCACTGGAAATAATCAGAAATGTTATCAACCAGTGTCTCATTCTCCGAATTTGGACTATGTGGTCGTGTTTCAGCCGGTGACTCGCCGTTGGGAAAAGTCTCTGCCGACGGAAATCTTCCATTCACAATCTCGCTATGATTCCCCTGTTGCAGATAGTGCTGTACAATATGGGCGAGGGCGGTGGTTACGGTACTGGGTACGCCCACCCCTTACATATTCATGGTACACACTTCCACATGATGAAGGTACTGTTCAGTAATCCATTTGTAAGAGTACATGTTCTATGTTGTGTTATTACTATTTTAGTATTAATTGTCTACATTGACCACGTTGACCAGTGAGACGAAAGATAACTTAACATAGTACAACTACTAGAGCAAAATGCAACAAATTAGACAATAATAAGTTCAGAAGTTAAAACTATTCGAGAAACCGAAAACAGATGCGTGCAAACTGCAGAATGGAAACGAAATCCGACACTATTCTTGGCATGGTATGTATACTTCCAGGTGGGTTGGCCAAAGTACAATGCCAGTGGTCATATCCAAGCGATGAATCCCGATATAAATTGTGCTGGAATGAAGGTGAGTATTTATATTCTCAAATGAAAGGTCTGCCGAAGTTGTACTATAATTTCTGGATAATTAGGTTGTTCCAACACGGAGCATAATTTGTACTCAAGCATAAAAACATTGTTTTACTCTCGGTTGTCCATCTTCAGGAAGTGTGCGATGGTTCTTCTTGGTCGAACTCATCTTGGTTCAATGGAGCTGTCCAGTGAGTTTCTTATTTTCCGTCTACTACTTTTATAGATTTGCTGAACGTTTCCATGTGAGGCACTTACTGCGGCAACACAGAGAATAGTGATTATACTCTGTTTCACCAATCGATGTCCTTCTACAGTAATCCGTCAAGTATTTGAGTGGCGTTTTCTAAAGACTAATTCATTATCTTGGTTCGAAACTTTCACAGTTTGTAGTAGTAAACATGCATAAGACACTACCAAAATTGGAGAAAATCCAAATATGTCAATATACCAAACTTGCACCTGGAAGTTTGAGCAGATTACTGCAGAGGGTTATAAGTGGGTGGAACAAACTATATGTGTGTGTGTTGGCGATGGAAAAAGTGCTGGAAATAATCAGATAGACGCTTGTGATTTTCTACAAAACGGTAACTGAACGACTTTCTTCGTTGATACTGAGGTTCATCAAGAGTTTTGCGTATCCAGCTCTACGATTGTTTCAGGGCATGAATACTGTGAATCCGACGAGCAGAGACACGGTCACCCTTCTGTTGGGGATACGTAGTTCTAAGGTAGATCTAGGAAGAAACAGTTATTGTTCTACATTTTTCCATGTGTTAGTGAACACTAACTATGTCAGCCGTAAAAAATGATGTAGTGGTTACAAAGTACCTGTTTGTTCCAAACTATTTCTCCAATGTTGATTTCTGTGAAGTCATTCATGACTAGGAATGAAAATATTCACTAAGTATATCTCGATGTAAATCTCATAAGAAGTTCAAAATATCTTTCTCATGGGGAGCATACAAGTCATGTGAACTGGCAGAATTACAATCAATAGAATTTTATGACAACCTTCTACAGCGCAGGTTGGTGTTACGAGATTCACTACGAAAGACTAAAAACCAAATTAGGTGCCCAGTAGAATTTATTTACTGGTGATAGTGTTTTTATACCGTTCAATTATACTTACTTTGTGTTTGACGGGTAAGTTACAACCTTGGTTTTCCAGATTCCGTGCGACGAACCCTGGTTGGTGGTTCGCCATTGTCATTTGGTGTTGCACCACATGGGTGGAACTGCGTTCGCATTTAGGGTTGGTTCTCGTTGCTTGAAACATGTAGTCTTTTGTGGTTATCTATTCACACAGGTTAACTATGCTCAACGCAATAACTTGAAGATAGGACATTGTGTAGGTTGTTATTCACATTTCGTTGATTCGAAAAACGTCGATCTCAATCAAGTTCAGTTGCTGGTTTCTTTGATTTTCTTCCGTGTCAAAAAACCAGCGAAATTGCTCTGTTTTATGATAATGTAGGAAAATATGAACTATTTTGCAGATAGGGGAACACGACGAAATAGAGCAGCCTCCCGCCAACTTTCCTCATGCTTGCGGTCGTTTCGAAGCTCCGGAGGTAATACTTCATTTCATAAAACACTACATTCTCAATTAATATTAATGAGGTTCATTCTCGAACCAACTTTACCTTCGAGAAACATCAACAAAGTATGTGGAAAATCTTTCCTCTATCACAGTTATATTATCATCCATGCTTTACGGTAAACGTTGCCCTGAACAACTCAAAAACGGCGTGTACAAACAAACTCGAAGTTTTCGAAATAGACAGAGGGAGCTCGAGTTTTTTTTGTGAGAACCTGGGTTATCTGACAAAATGTCTTTCAGATACCTGCTCACCTCAATCAGAAAACCAAACCGAAACCCCCACCCTACAATGACCCTATAGCGTGGCCTTGAACTTGAATAAATTATTCTGATGCTAATAACTATTGTATGCTTCAAGTTGTATTGTTTTTTAAGTTATAATAACGATACCCTAATTATATCCTTGTATAATAACATGTACAGCTGTGAAGCTATCTGTAACAATTGATCGAGGGAGGCCCACTGGTTCGAACCTCTCCGAAAATGTTATATTCAGTAGTTGACGATTGCATTCATCGTTACATTATTGAACAATGGATATCAATTTGAGTGAATAATTACTATACGCACTCGTTTCTCACAAACTCTGTCAAACGTGTGATGTAGCAAAAAGCGGAGGGGACAGTTGCCCGAAAAGACCGACAACTACCCTCATATTACATTTTTTATCACATATATTTCGATAGCTGCAGATATTTATTATTTGTTAAAACATTTCCAACACGGAAATAACTGTTTATGAACTTTGTACATCACGAAAATCGAAAATAATACATCTACAGATTATTATGCCTCAAGAGAATAGGAAGATCATCTGGATAGGAAGTTGTAGGACACAACGTGGCGATTCGGGCAGTGAAGGGGTGGCGGGGCGTCTGCCTAGACCTGAATGGGTAAACTTGCAGAAAAGGAAGGGGGAACTGAACCGGGCATTAAGAAAATTAACAAAATCGGAGTTTTTCAGTGAGGAAGAGCCCTCCCAAAAAGCCTACCAAAAGAGCTAGTATCAATATAATTCTATATCCTCCACCTGAATGAATGAATTTGCAGAAAGGGAAGGGGCAACTGAACCGTGCATATGGAACGAAAAATGTAGTGGTCGAGTGAAAACGGTCTTAAAACAACTACCCAAAAAATCAAAATTTGACTGAAATTCTACGGTTTCTCCCCACATAACATGAGCTGAGCATGAATTAGACGATTTTTATCTGCTATCGAGTGCTTCCAAACATAGAATAGACTCAAGCCGAACTTTTGTGTCAAATAAAACCGAGCGTATTTAAAAAAGTCAACAGAATAGCGTGTTAAATAAACATGCGTCTGAAAAATGGATCAATACCGTACCTTTCCGGTCTGACCGTGGTGGAACGTGTGCGACTCGACGCCTCCGTGACCGTAACCGCGGGGTCCGAAAAGAGCTCCGTAGCATCGGTTGCAGTACGGCTTTCCGTGGTGCTGCAAACATTTTAAATGTTCTTCTCAAAACCGTATGGAGCTGTTACGGATGAAATGTCTGCTTGAAAGTCGAACAATAGCAGAAAAAACGTGGTAATTTCACGATACTCTACGTAACTTTGAAAAATTTCCTAGTAGATTTGTTCCGTTAGAACAACTGACCAATACCTTCAGTTTTTTTCCACCGTGTTTTTTTTTAAATTTGCGATAAATTTATATCTGCAATAACCGCGCTGGATCACCCTTGCGAAAAGGGACTAGAGTTGAAGGGAACGAGCGGGGACGATTAATCGAGGGGACGACAAATTGACAAATTCTGATAAAATGAGACATATAGTGGGTGCCACGTTTATATAGTTCTGTCTCTCACCGGAATCGAACCTGCTAGCAAAAATTTGGTGCAGGCCGCTAAGCGCTGCGCTAGTCCAGTGCATAGCGGGCATGCTTTGAAATCGAAGACATGTGTGCGTACACAGCGGAATGTGAGATATACAGTACCCTCCAACCTTTCCGTTGGTGACGACTATATTTTGGTTTTGCGGCAAACTTTTCTCATTATCCCCACTGGTGTAGGGACCCTAGCAGTGTCAGCACTTGTAACTTGGCATTAAATGACTTTTCTCTATCGATTTGTTGAACCGTTGTCCTCTTTACGCATGGTTCCTCGGTTCATCTCTTCACCCCTCATCCCCTTTAATATTGTTCCTGTAAATTTTGATAGGGGCGAAGCGTAGCGGTCTGCGCATGTTTTTTTGTTTCTCTCATCTACATTATCTCATATTTTCTAGAACTAGACGAATGTAGGCGATACCTCGGAGTGACTTCCAGCGGAGAGAGTCTTCTTGCAGGCTTCGTTCTCGCAACGAAGACATGGACGGTGCCAGTCTTTTCCGATCGAAGTCACGCGCTCAGCTGAAAATACGCGATGAGGAAACGTGAAACACACGTGATATTAGATATGTGATGAACACGTGATTAGAGCGAAAACACACGTGAAATGAGGAGCATGAAAAATTATGCACAGTAGCTCAGGGTTCACTCTTTTAATGGATATTCACTCTAAAGGAATCACGTTCAATTTTGAGCGTTCCGAAACAAGTTGTGCTTCACTGACAACGCTGATCGTGTCAGTGATTTCCAAAGTAACTTCCTTCAACCGAAAAATATTGAGTACACGTAAACACAATTACTCCAACACAGTATCAGTTCTAACATCAATGTAAAAAAAACCTCATTTTGAAAGCGTATATCTGAAACCTAGGAGATGCAAACTCACCGAAGTAGACAGCTTTCTCACAGCGAGGGCAGTTCGGCATTCTCTATAAATTCACAAACGTTGGTCACAAACTAATAGAGAACACGAGAAATGATATATACTTTGAAGAAAATGAACGATTTGAGTCATAAACCTCGTCATAGGAGCTACTCTGAAACCATCAATGAAAAAGAATATCAGTCAGATGCTCATGAGAAGTGAGATGACTCATGAGATTATATTACAAGAAATTTATACGTGATTGGAGTGAAATACGATAACGAGAGTATATGAGAGTGATAGAGAGTAACAAGAGGACATAACGAAATGAACAGCAATCGGTGCATATTGCACAAATATTGCTGGGTTTGTAGTTTGCTCACAAAGTGTGTCAGTCATAGATCTGGAACACGGATGTGTATTCAGATCAAACTTACAACTGAGAAATTGTGATTTTCTATAAAGCTAGAGAGGATGGTGAAGCCAAGAGAATAAGAGAGAAACTGAAACGAGAGTCTAAATAGACCATCGGATGTGTGGCTACTTATTATCTAAAAGGAAAACTGGTTGGAGGCGGAATAATAACAAATTGGTGACAAGTAACGAGAAAACAGATGGTTGAAAAGGAAGATAACTAGAAAATGTGACATTCGAACAATAGACCAATTGGGGGAGAAATACCTACTAAGAAAGATAGCATAAGTTTTTACCTACGAACCTATTGCAGAATGCATATGCTCAAGCGTAAATAAGTTAGATAAATGCCAGTGAGACAGAAAACTGAGTTAAAAGGTATGAGTATTGTTGCAACATCCATTTGTTAATCGTCAATCATAAATGTGTAGCGGGTAACATCTTTTATTCAAAAAGTGTCGCTGCCCGTTTTGTGTGTAAATAAATAAACTAATGAACAATATTCATAGCTAACCATCTGAAACGGAACTATGTGCAGGAGAATAATTGATCTCTGACCAACTAGTCCGACTGAGATGGCAGTAGAATAACAACAACACCTCATGGGGTTTGTTTTCGGCGGCAAACTATGTAAATTAGGTAACCTACAAAACATAGCCACCCCACTTAGTGGGTGGTTAAAATAGACTGGTTTAGTTATAAAAAGACTTGATTAATTTTGTAAATTCAGTAACTCACATTTAGTTCATTTGGTTAGTTTGGGTTGTTCTCAAACCAGGGATGCCTAGAACTTCAACCAATGTTCTTCAGATAGTTGTGTTCGTAAGATGAGAAGTGACCTCGAGTCACGTTTTATGTTACACAAAATTAACATTAAAACATTTACGAGTGTAGTGCAGGTAACTGAAATCGCCATGGACATTCCGTTGATCAGAAGGTTGGAGGTGCTTAGTACATACATCTGCGGATTTTATGAGAATATAGTTGATTTGGAGAAGTTCGATGTGGTCACTCTCATTCAAATCTAATTCTCACAAGACAGGATTTGCACGATGTGCTGTACTATAAGTGAATAACATAATGTACAACATGAACAAACATCAGCAAATGTGCACTTGTGATTTTACGCTTTCGAACTCTGATATGATCGCTTCATGTGACTGTGCGTTCCAATAGAAGTACGTGTGTTTTTGATGCCTCTCGTAAAACTAATACATAGTCCATCACATTTCTAAAGTGTCCTACGCAACCAACAAAAGTTTTGTGGGTTTTTCTTAGTTTTTTTTCAAACTAGGAAAAGTTTCCAACTACATCATTTGTGAAGATATCAAGAATTGTTTTCTGGGAAGAACGTTTTCTCTGCAAGACGATTATGATTATTATATTATTCTCTGATTCAGTTGGCCGGCTGTTTTCGGGAAAGAGTAGCGTCAATTAGGGTCACGTGGGGGGAGGCTCGGTCGGCCTTGTGCAATTTCCCCCTTTTTTTGCGCGGAACATCGATATCTAGTTTTGGGAATGAAAGAGAGACATCTGGAGGAACGCCATTCTAACTAATGACAAAGTCTTACTGAACTGATTTCTTAGGTCAGAATAACTGAAACGTTTCTGTTAGTTACATTGAATAATGTTTTAGGACCCAATATCTTTAAATTCGGGAACCCGAAGAGAGAATGTGCTTACATCTTTCTTACTCAAAGAACTTGCATTAACTATATGCCTGGAATTGAGTAAGTACATAAATAAGGTAAATGAAGTGCATTGAACAGTGAAACGTGATGAAACATGAGGAAGCCGCACCTTCCCAATAACGTGAACCTACATGACGTGCGAAAGACAAGAACTGTGTCATGAAAGTTATTACGGCCAGAAAATGTGGAAAGCACATTTTGAATATAAGATATATGGAATATACATTTGTAATATGACTAATATTCGGGTAGGAAAATGTAGAGAAATAAGATATATGGAATATACATTTGTAATATGACTAATATTCGGGTAGGCAAATGTAGCGAAATCAGTGAATGTCGTGGGCGTGGCTCGGCGTCTAAAATGTCTGCCAATTTGTTGTGTTTGTGCCTTCATCTACCGTATGCCACGCCCAAATATGACAATTGACAAACAATCAGCTGACTGACAGTTATCGATCCGGTGACGGAGTCAAGTGTAGCGGTAATATCGGAATATATTGGTAGTAGACCATGAACTATAGGTTGTTCTCTTCCCAAAGCTAGCATATGCGATGTTTCTTACCCTATCCCCCGGTTTTTGTAGTTTGATATCACTGTTTTTTATTGAATTTGAGATAAAACAACGACAAACTTTTGATAATTCTCTATACGAGTGTCCACGAAACCTGATAGGTTACTAAAAGGTTTATCTTTCACTCTATGTTGAATTTATCGAACAAAATTAGTTTCGGCTAAACCTGGATCTTGTTTATTTTGCTAAACTGTGACAAAAGATTGCTCTAGGAGAGTCAGATGAAACTGAATTTTTATGTGGTTCTGTTTGCTTGAGGTTGTTCGATCCCTTGGCGTTATTGCTACTACAAAGTAATGTTTTGTTACTTAACCGCAAACGGAAACTGTTAAAACAAATAGTTTGGAACTCACTTCGTAAACTCTCTTCAAACATCTTGCCAGTGCAATTGTTCGTGTTAATTTATTCGGCATCGGTCGTCCAAAATGTAACAAGTGGTTATATTACTACGTGAAATTGAATATCAGACCCTCGTAGCTCAAGAGTGTTTGATAGGACGACCTTCTAATTTATTCATTTTCAAATCATGGGCTCTAAGTGAACAAAACGAATGAATTGTGACACTTTTCAGTTTTCTTCTGAGAAACGAGAAGATTAGAATTTCTTGAGAGAAATGTATGACGCCAAAACCCGTGTAAAATACCCTGAAACAAAAACTACTAGATTACCAATGCGTCAACAAAACTTGTGTAAAAATTACACTAGTGGGCATTTCAACTAATTACAACTCGTACTAGAGCGAGAAAGAGATGAAATGGTGTTAGTTGAAAATCTGGCAGAATATAAACAAGTTGATGTTTCAACGAAAAATGATTGTCTGGTAGAGATGTTCAAGATAGGCAGCAGATGTGCCGAAACTCAACAAAGAGCAACCTGAGGAACCTGATTGGTCGATTTTGAATCAACCTCAATTGAGATTTACAAGTAAAATTACGAAAAAGGTGGCGTAGAGTACGTTAACCATAAACGTCAAACAGGTGAAAGTCTGTTATTTATGTTTCCAACTATTTTTATTTAGAGTATATGGTAGACGAAAATTATTCTCCAACCAAGTCTTTTTCGAACAAGTTTTAGAGTTTTGGTCCATTCCGGTATAACTTTGGATGGTAAAATACGTAAACTCACCAACTACAAAATACTTAGTAGCAAACACACTTTTAAATGAATAGCTGGAATTGGATAGAAAAGTGATCGGCGAGCGGGAACTTTGTCCGTTTTCCAGTTATTCAAATGAAACTTCCAACGAGGCTTATGTTGGGTTTATCGTAACAGAAAACCGATTTGATTTCAATGCAACAGTGTGGATTAAAGAAGCGAGGGGAGGTCTGAAAGAGAGTTGGCGCGCAATTGGCGCCAAGCCGGTTCGTTTGAAAAGCTGGCAGTCTGCCAGCAGATTTGCGACCAAGTAGAGTAGCGAGTGAGCGGCAATTTTGAAATCAAACATCGGGAGTTTAGTGGCAAACTGGTTCGGAAACAGGGGGATTATGGTAACATACGAAAGATGCACTTACATTACGACAGCCGTATAAAAAAGTACGAGTGTCATTGGTTGCACCAAACGAGTAGTATACTAGAAGTAAGTTGAATAGTCACGTAAAGTCAGCATTCTAATGAGGCATCGTGCACTTTGTAATTTCACTTTTCTGCGTTCTGCTGTGTTTGACACGTTTTACTTGACAGTACAAATGTTTCTGCAGTTGTTTAGAAAAAGTATAACTCACACTAACAAAATGAGTGGGTGACGATTAAGCGTAAACACATTGAGCGGATGTCTCTTGTCAAAAACTGTATGAGTTGTTTCTCTCCAAACTTTCACAAAGATAGTTTATTCTTATAAACTATTCAATTTGATACTTTGAACGTTCTATTGTTGTTAAGACTTGAGTTATAGGTTGTAGCTTAATGCCTTTGGGCTTAATCGTCACCCACTCACAAAACAAATCACGTATAGTGAGTGCCAAATTTATAAATTTCTGTCGCTTGGCGGAATCGAACCTGCGAGCAAAAGATTGGTAGCAAGGCGCTAACCACGGCGCTATAAGAGCACATATCAGGCAAGCTTTGGAATCGAAGACATGTGTGCGTACACAGCGGAAAGTGAGATATACAGTACCCTCCGCCTTTCCGTTGGCAACGACTATACGTCGTTCGACACGCATGTAGAAAGGGAAAAACAGAATCTCGTTCAAACGCAGAACTTTCCACGGAAACATATTCCACAAGTGAATGGGTGTATAACGCGAGCAGCGTGCTTGCGTTACAGTAATGTCATGTTGTCGACACAATGGTTCTCAGTAATAACCACAATGAATCGTCTAGTTTTGAGGGCACTGGTGATAACGAAGACGGTATTAACAATGAAAAACTAAACGATATCAGAGAAACCGATTACTGTTGGAAAATAGGTCAAATACGCAATCTTTTCGGAAAATGGAAAGTCTGGTTCTCATCAAGAACACAATACCATAACTATCTAAATGAGAATATCATCACCAGACCTGAGAACTACACTCTCATTTAACACCTGTATGTATTGTGTTTTAGTGTATTGATAGAAGAGAAAATTGAACTCGTAATAACATAAACTGTCCATACATAATCAACGTTCACGTACTTTGAATATTATGAACAGGAAAATCTTTTCGCCCAGTCTGAAGTTGTGAAGAGTACTTGACACATATCCATAGGCGGATTATAGTTCGTTTCATTCCCACTGAGACTCCTTGGCATTGGGCCAAGATTTTCGGATGAGCATTTCTCAGAGCAAACATGAGTAGTCCAAAAACTTTTTTGTTTACGTGTTCTTTTAAAACTGAACAACCGATGACAGAAATATACAGTTTTTTGAATAACTCCAAAGTGGTGAAAAAGAGCCCGGAAAATTCATTGGCACGCTGCCAAAGTCTCAGTGGGAATGACCGGAACTATATGTCCTAGTGATGAACTCGATTCACACGCAGGGAACTGGACAAGAAGGATGCTACGATCGGAGTTATTGGTTACTTGTTAAACCCATGCTAATTAGCTGAGAAGCAGGTTAAATAATTTCATAAGCACTCTGCTCAAGTTCACGGAAGTTTCTGTCAGGCAAAAGAAAACTAAGGGGGAAAATGTATTCAACATGAGTTACAATTATGAAGAAAGAAAAACAGTGTTGAAATTATCAAGTTTATATAAGACACAATTTTTAAACTAGAAAATCGACTCTGAAACACGGTTTTTATAATTGGGGTGGAAAAGAGGAAAAAACCGGTTGCTAGTGGTCGTTGGGTAGCCTAGGAGTTGGTTAGGGCGCCAAGAACAATGAGGTAGGGTCATACTAATTAGACACTAACGTTGCCTATGGGGTTACTTAGAAATCACGGCTATTCGAATACAATGACTGTTTGTGAATAACAACTGAGCCGTTTGATAGTTAATCTCAAGCATTCATTAAAGTTCATGAATCAATAGTTTCCTAAGTGCTGGAAATCTTGTTGGATTCTTCCTTGTAAGTTGGCAATTTCCCCAATTTATAAACTTTTTGTTCGATCATGATGAAATATCCTTCTCTAATAACCTTGGAAATCAGGCTTAGTAGGAACATAATAAACTCAGGGTAATCGCTATAATTCAGTTTCCTGTGAAGAAAAATGAATGTTGATAAAACTAATATCAAAAACTGGAGAAAACATGACGACAATGCTCTCATATAGTCATAACTGCAACTTACATGCAAACACAGATGTGAAATGTGCTCATCTTTGGTGGTCATAAGAAAAATGGGACGTTTCGCTAGACAATAATATTTACTTTTGACTTATTGGGACCTAAATCTCAGCAAAATGCGAGATAAAGTCGTTTATATGGACACAGAGCTCGTGCAAATTGAACCACTCAAGTGGGCAATAGTAAATCTCTATAATATCAGGGAGTAGAATTGGTATAAGGTCAAGAAAGAAATTATACTTTGCTGACGCTAAAAGAGGGCTCGGTCTTCCCAAGCAGGCCTTTGCGGCGTATGAATCTCTCGCTGTGGTTGTAGTTTGACCGCGTTACATTTTGTCCAGAACTCGTGACTGAGGCACGTTTGAGATCAAACTACAACGACGATTTTATCACTTCCTTTGAGTGAAAAGAAGACGTATTGTTCAATATAAGAATAATGTATGCCGTTAAACAAACACGCTGCGGTCCTCCCGAATGTTTATACCACTTTTCGAACGACGAAACGGAACGTTTTTGCCTGGCAACTGTTTACTAGTAGGATTAAAACAGGATTTTGACCAGAAGGGTATTTCATCAATGCAAACAGTAAACAGAGTAGAATGTGTTTTGGTTTCATCTAGGTTAAGCGGGTGATAGTACTAAGGGTACAAATACATACAAATTACGGAAATTGATTGCTAAAACTGAGTTTTTTGTTAAATTGAAATCAAACCGCAGTTTCTGTAATCATATATGTTCATCTAAAGTATTTTTCCCCCTCGCAATTTCGAGAATTTCGACCACAGCTGAGTTGGAGTTTGAACTCGCCCAAAAACATCGAAACCAAAAAGAGCGCGTGACAGAGCAACAGACACCGTATTGGCTTTACTCGAAAACATCTAACCCTAGTTAAAGGAGGGCAGAGTGGAAAGCTAGTTTAGGTACCCCGGGGTACCTAAACATAGCGTTGCGCGCGCCACAAAACACTAAAACACGTGAACCGTTTGCAAAATAGGTTGGTTAGTTTGAATCAAGAAGAGTATTCAAGAGTTTCTCTCGAGCAGCTCTTCAATATTAACTTTCCTTTCTGTCCCTCTTTAACATGTTTTCAAGGAGACACAGATTGGTATCATGGTATCTCAAAGCCGGGCTGTCTCGGAATATGATCTCTGGTCTCGTGTTGCAGAATGGGAAGGTAAATAGGGTATACAGAAAGTTATTGCATAATGTTTGGCTGAATACAGTGCCGATTTGGGGTATAAATGGGGTATTGTGGCCTTTGCGAATGGCATTTGTTTGTATAGAATCGCGCCAAAATTGGATTTGGAATGACACGTTGGTATTTGTGATTGAAAAACGCACTGGCATGAAGGGAGAAGGTTTTTTCTGAACTGTTGAACTGAGAAATGAATCAAGAGTATCTTAAACGAAGACTATTCATAATGTGTGTTGAGGAACGTTTTTAAGGTAAGCGGAAAATTCTTCTTGTGCATAATGTCATATGCACAAGGTTTTAGTATAATATGCGTAGTTTTTAAACGGAAAAACAACAACATGAATTTGCTATAACGTCGGCAAAAACATGTTAAGTTACTTTATTCACACTAATTACAGTGCCGAGATAATCACAATCTTATTTAGATGATAAATATGGCTCTCACTACAACCGGGTTTTCATTCTTGAAATCATGATAAATATTAGTGGATATTAGACCGACGCTATTACTACATGTTGGAATATATATTCTTTTCTGAGAAAAAAATCAGACTGAATGAAGTAAACGACTACATATCCGTAGAACTAATCCTCTAACCATCTAAGCTACTTTTCCTAATCATCAATCGACTAAGAGAATGAATTGATTTTCCGCACTGAGCGAAGCGAGAACATAGTTGAGCCGGGAGCACGAAAAGGTATTTCAGATTATATATGCTGGTACATTCCGAAACTTTCATCACATCCTGCGTCTCTCGCTTTGAACACTATTTTGCGACAGTCGTATCCTGGCGGGATGTGCTACCAGGAAAACTGCGTATGTTTTCGGAGACGCAGGTTGGGATGAAATGACCGAGATGTTCAAGGAGGACAGAATGGAAGCAAATTTAGGTGGGTTTGTCTATTTCAATGAAAAATGTCATATATATGTTCTTCTCGAGAAGGTTTTTCATATTTACATTTACCCCTTCAATGAATACGACCGCAGATTGTGCAATGGTGACGTGCCTACACCGAATAACACGAATGAGAGTGACTGAAGAGTGACCTCACTTTCTCCTAGTGCACTATTGTTAAGTGCCTACAGTTCCGAATACAGAGAGAAATTTGTATTAGTGAAGCACCGACTATGAACATTTGTATATTTTGGTGTATTGCTTCAAAAGAATGGAAACAACCTGTAGTTCTCATTGGCACGCTGCCAAAGTCTAGGAAAGGTAAGGCCTGAAAGCGCAACTTTTTTATGACTCAGTTTAAAATTGGTAACTGTACAGTATGGAGCTACAGATAATTTTGAAAAAATCACACTAATCTGATTGAGAGGGAGGGTCGCTTCAATGAATGCTAAACCGTTTCTCAGAACGATTGGCGCCAATTTTCTTCGATTGGCCAGCTACAAAAGCGAGAGAGTGTGCAGGTCAATGAGGCCGCAGACATCTGGGTCTCTCTGACCTGCACACTCTCTCGCTCAGCCAACAAAAAAGTGGCTGGCCAATTGGCTGGGAATTGCCTGAGCGTTTGCGCAGAGATTAAAATCCAGCAAAGTTGTAAAAACAGAAAAGAAAACCTCGATGATTTCAAAGAATGTGATGCTATCAACTCAACAGAGTGAACTCATGCGCAGTTGTCAATTGTGTAAACAACATGTAAACATCATTTCTGTTCAGCGAAGAGTTAGAGGTTGTTTCACACCCTTTCGTGAAGGAACAAATGATGTTTAGACGATATAAGAAATGACCGAATACTTGTTGTAGTGTCTCGATACGTTCCATAATTTATGAGTTTCCGCCAAGAAGCAAGTGATCAAACCACAAACACATATAGTCTGTTTCACGAAACAATAGCCCTCTACAGTAAGATAATACAACTTTTGAATGAATTTATCATATCTTGTAGATGTTGTATATAGTTTAAACTGTGTGATTTACTTTTCCACCTTGGGTAATACAAGCATACAAAACAGTGAGTATTAAATTTTGTTTGTTGATTAGATAAATGCGTTTGAATTTTTGAAAGATTACTGTAGAAAGTCATCGATTGGTGAAACGAACTATAGGCATAGAGCAACGTATACCGAATATGCTTGCTCTGCTCAGTTTCTACCTGGACCACTTTTTCGAGTCAGTACTTTAAAGTATTTCGTTTTCTTCGTATTCAAAGACACTACGAGACAGAATAGCGATTCTCACTAAATACACTAATTTCTCACATTGCCCTCTGTCTGCGAATTTGGAATTCTCTGATATAGCGATAACAGCAACACGAATCGTTCAAAATTTTATGGTCTTACCCGAAATATACAACGGTATGTTTGATATCACTTGAAACACACGAACAATCATCAAAAAATAATCAAACAATCAAAAATGAGATACATAATTTGAATATTGAAAAAGCTAAAACGATTCTTCTCGTCAATCAATGTTACATCTGCAATTCGATAGTCGCTAGTGGAATGCGACCAAAAAGTTAAATGTTCAACCTTAGCGTGCAAGGCTAGTTCTGTCATTCGTTCTCAATACCACTTTAAAAACACTGGTAAAGATAAGTTAAATTTGGTTTAAAAAGCCAAATTAGAGAAATTGTACGTTTAAATATGGTTTCTTTCAACATTTAAGATGTTACCTTATCTGTTCTGACACTGCCTAACTGATGGATTATGCCTCGTGATAATTACAACAAATAAAGTTAAATATCTGCACATTGAAACACATTTAAGAATACACTTTTCTACTCTTGAATCAGTTATGTATGGTCCATTACTATGATAAAGTGAGAAAAAGATGTGAGAAGCAATACTATATTAAACCATCTAGGAGGGGAGGTATTAAGAAGAGAGTGTTCGGTCAGTTAGAAGAGCTGACCTTACAAGATAACCTTATATGGAGTGATTGAATAGGAGTTTTCCTTTGATGTGTACACCAGAAACTATCTATTTCAACAGAAACATAGGAACACAGATGATGACGCACTACAAACTCGCAGTGACCCGTCGTTGATCGTTCATTTTTGATCAGCTGCTGGTCTTCGCGGCCTTCGATAGATCAAGACTCATGCTCATCGAGTGAAGAGAGGAGCCGTGGAACACCAGATGGGATACGTTGTCGTTGTAGGTGCGCAGAATCTCCTACAAAACAAAGTCTATAGATAACAACTATGACAGAGTTGTAGTTTGATCGGCGTGGACAGCGTGGTATGAGATCATAACTAGATTTTGTGTTAGCCTGGATGAATCGAATCATAAAACAAGACGTGACACTTGTGCGTGAACACACGTGTTGTAATGATTGGTTCGAGTTGAAAAACAGTATTGTTTTATTGAAATTTGAGGCAGAACGATGTGATAATCAAGAAGATATCCTTCAAACTAACTTCATTAGTCATATATGTTCTCCGGTCTTTTTCAATGACACATTTTCGGGAAAATTCTTTGCAATGAGATCATAGTGTACAATGCGATAGGAATTTTAAGTGCTCCAAACATGTCATTCTGTGTCTGATAAGAGGGATTGTCGTTATCATCCATACAGACTACAAAGCAATGGCTGGAGCACAAATAGTTTGACTGATACTTTCTGTTAGATAACGGCTAGAAAACGTGTAATAAAAGTACATGAAAAATTCACGTGAAAGGTGAACGAATACCACGTTTTCACGGTATGTTCTATAAGTTTGACAATTTTCTCGCGACTATGATTTCTGAGATGCCGAAAAGAGCGAAGAACATGTGCGATTTTCTCACAGAGGAGTTCAGGCAAAATGTGTGTTTATAAGAAAAAATTAAGGTGAAGACCTTTTTTACAGAAACAAAACTTTGAGTTGAAACGTGTAACTCACTCGATATGGGTCCTCGTCCAGTGAATCGTCCTGTGAGCCGGAGGAGGTGCTACTTCTATCGCACACGTCAGCTGGAACCACCGTTTCTGATCTGGAATCATAACATTAAAATGATAGAAGAATAATGCATTTGCTTACTACAGTTTACAGTAATGTGTGCCAACTTGCCATTATTGTCTCGCGTTCCCAAATCGTTGTGGTTTTAATTCGATGTTACCTTTGCCTTATTGGTTTTTTTCCATAAGGAAGTGTTTGAAAACGATTGTGTTCGGAGTGTTTGATGGGGTACAAACCATGTATGTTCTAAAAGTTCATTTGAATTACTGTAACTGAAGTTTTTCGAGTGTATATCAAGTTGATTTTGGAGTCCACACTCGTTTATTCTATTTTTGTTCATCCGAATTCTGTAGATTATCAGAACTCACTTGGGAACACCCTTGCCGAGCAGTTTATCGGAAATGGATCTTTTCAGCGTTTTGAAGTTCGTATGCAACATCTGGAAATCGCTTAAATCAAATTTATCGAATGTTTCTAGATTTGCACTAGAACAAGCAGAAATATTAACGTGAATGTGGAATAATCATGAACTGTGGAGCAACGTTGCAGAAGTTTGATGCGCCAGTTACATTTTACGTACCACTGCATTCGAGTTATGTATAAAATGGGTATGATTGACAAACAATGAACAATGTAGAGAGTATAGATTAGACACAGAACACAATGAGTAGGAGATCGCAAACTGTGAAAGAGATCATACTTTACAAATAGCAAAGGTGAGAAGCAAATGATGTAACTGTTAAATGCACAAAATAATGTTGTCTCGAATAATTGAGTCATGTCCACTTCATGTAGGGATGTAGGGGCGTTTTTCTGTGATTATTCTTCATTGAAATGTTTTTGTGACATTAACGAAATGAATTCAATCGAGGTTTGAGTGGCTCTTTGCTGATAAAATATCCGTAATCCTCGATTATTCGCAAATCCTCTTGAACCACATTATGACGGAACGGATTACAAGCATTAGACTGGAGAAAAACAAATTATGTTAATGTTTGGTGTCAGGTGAAAGTAGATGATAATATATAAGTTGTAGTTTGATCGACGCACATCGAAAGATATGACGGATTATATCTTCATGAGAGGATGCTACTATCGAAGTTGTAGTCTGGTTGCGAAACCTTCAAAATTTTATAACTTCTCGAAATTGAACCACAAATATAACCAAACATTAACGAAATGAATAGTTTTTTTTTCTAGAGGGAACCATACCTTTTCAGGTTGTCTGAAAAGATAAGAGCCTCACGTGCTTTTCCAAAGGACTGACGTGGAATGCGTAAGAAGCGATAATTATTTGATAAGCGAACCCATTAACCGAGAAGACCAAAGAAAGATAGCAAATCTTATTCTGCAAGAACAATCAACGAAACCATATTTTATTAATAAAGCTGATTCCAATCCATAAAGAACCAGACATTGAGAGATTTACTTATGAATCGGGAAATAGACGTAAATGTCGTGATGGTTGATAAGACCCTTATTTGCTCTGCACACATTGTGAGATTTTTTGCTTGTGTAGCTTATAGTTGAAACAACAACATCAGTGCAGGCGAGCGATTGGTGAGGTGTTTACTCAAATTGATATTCCCTTGGGCGAGAATTGGGAACGAATATCGTAGCGAAAGAAAATGGATGCAAACATGTTGAAAACAAAAAAGCGGGGTCTTGAATATCAGAATAATTCACACATTTCATATTAAGTTTTGAGTGACGCTCTGCCTAACACTGTTTGCTATTCACGACAAAAGTAGTGACCATTTTTCGAAAACAATTAGACGAACTTTGCGACTTAGAAAAAATGAGAGTAGCACTCAATTTTTGCACGAAGGTCATCTATACGTCCAGCTTATAGAACGGCTTCTGCTCTTACGTCAAAGTTTTATGTAGATTTCCATAATTAAGAAAGTACGAGTGGAAAATCACTTCTGGCGTCATTCGCGCTAATTCAATCAATACATGTAGTTGGTATAGCCGACGTGAGAAGTGTAGTTTGCATAGTTAGCGTGTTGTCCAGCTGTGACTCGTCATTTGATGTATTATTTCTGAATGACATTCTCGAGTGTTTTCATGCATTAGGCGGTACAAATTGAACGTAACCTGATTGTATACGTTTGGTCAGTATCAACATTAGTTGAGTTCTAGAACTTGTACAGAGGTATGTTACCGTTCGAGATCGCTAGTAAACTTGACGATTGAACAGCTACTTTTAGTTCAACTGATTGAGTTGTTCGAGATTCATATCGGCAGCAAAAGTGGGTTTTCATTTAGGTTTCCTTTTTTCGAGAGAGCCATTTCAGGTGATATTTCAGGTGTAAAATAACGGCAAACAATGAAGAGGCGAGACCATTGGATGCATGAAATATGACAATCGTCTATGCGGAACACGCAATTTCTGCAAATGCATTGAAGCGTTTGCAGCTGCAGAAGATATTATGAACCAGTGCAAAAAAAAATAAGGCTCAATTTCGAAAATGATTTTTTTGGAGAAAAAATGAGGTCTGCAGGAGTTTATCCGCGAAACTGGTGAATGAACACTTTCAATGTTTTCCGAATACTGAGATGGAGAATATAAAATTTTTAATCTTTCATGACGTCAGAGGTTCCATCAATTTATATGCGTCCTGAGAACGCGGATAAACTACTATGATTCCACAAAAAATATAGGATGTGTTAAAAAACAGACCATGGGGCGGTTCTATTGCATGAGTTTGGTTCACCGTAGAGTAATCTAAAGCTAAATGGTTATGAACAAAGTGATTTGTATGCCAGATAATAAGTTTTGCGAGATAAATCATTGCTTCGCAAGGGTTGTTATTAGCTAAATCATAACCATCCAAACTGCATTTACTGAGAGGAAGAAAGTTTGTTTTCGTTTTCGAAGATGATCGCGCTGGTGTCGGAGTGAAAACATTCATAAAATATCAACATAACCGATTGTTTACGAATCACCCGGTACTCTTTTTGACAAATGTGAAAATCTTGCCCAAAATTACAAACTGGATACCTGTGAAAACGTTTTTTGAGATGTTTCTGTGGACCACGGAACCTCTGCACGGAGCGACGTGAGTATATGTTCGTACATGTGGAAATATGTGAAACCTGTCAGTTGGTAAAACGATTGGACATTGTAAAAGTCATAGCGTGACTTCATAAAATGACGAGTAATCCAGCTCGCGCAGGGGCTTTGAATGTTAATCTGAATTTCGCGTGGAATATAAATTTCAAACTCTTTGAAAAATCCAAAATGGGCAACAAAGATCAAATTTCACTAATCCAGCATGACATCGCTTTGAATCTGTTTGAAAAACGCTTTTTGCCTTCAGATGATCGAAAACGTTGAAAAAAAACAGTGTGTTTTTGAAGTTCAAAGCAGGGGCATTGTCGAAGTAGCTGCAATCCAGAGAACGCCGCTAAAGTATAGCCAGTTTTTGGTGTGCGCATGATCTAGCTGAACCGCGTTCATAAATTATGACTAGTGGTTTCTAGTAGCTGCATAAAATATGGTCTCGTGACCAGGCTCACGAGTTCATTACTTCCTATTACCATTCAAACAAATGCAGCCAATAAAGTAGTTTTTTTCGGTAATTGAGCTGAGCTCGTATTGTGCTTATTCCATGCAAAACGCTTGCAACAAACAGATAAACAGAGAACACGAGATTAACTATATTCTTGTGGAAGTTAGTAAAATAGAGAAATATAGATTTCACCAAGTTCTGTTCCATCTGGCCTTATGCGGAACTAAGAGTGTGAAGCCTATTCAAATCTGAAATGGCGAAGTGGTTGAGTGCTAGATGGGAGTGCAGTATTTCAGATTGTCAGGAGTTTTGAGAGGGGTCGAGAACTCTTGGAAGACTAAAGATTAACACCTCGTTCTTCATATTCAGCAGTCTCAGAAATCACTAACTGACGTTGGCTTTCGGGAGGTGAGAAAACTTTTATGACAACGTCAGAACATGAGATAGCATCTTTCCTCACAAAGCTTGTGGTCTTGATGGGATAATAGTTATTCGAACGTGCGAGGAATTACTATAGGATGTTTTTTCTATAATTGGCTTGAGCTGATATCGTGCTGGGATCAATGCGAAAGAAGAGCGAAAACAGATGAACAAAAAGAACACGAGATGAAATTATTTTTGTTTGTAAGTAACTTGCCATTCCGAGTGGTTAGGAGTTGGTGAACCGGGGTATGAGTTCTAGTTGTGGTTGAGTATGAACCTCAACCATTAATAGGAGAGGTTGGACTGAATAATGAAAGGGAAATGGAAGATATGTGCTGCTGAGAAGACCCGTTCTGTAGAGTTTTTATAATGTTTTGCCGATTAGGAAGGATTTAGATAGATGAATGGTGGGAGAGAGTTGACACGTCAAAGAATCGTGAGAGCGAACCAGAGAAAAACCCGTGAAACCGACTGGAGGCTAAAATAAAACTGTGTGAATTGAAAACTAAAAAAGTGAGAAACATTTTCTCATTTAGGCTACTGTTTTTTTTTTGTTCCTGCTGTGAGTAAAACCATGCTGCAATGCTTATAAACATTTTCCAGTGAATATTATGTTCAATAAAACTGGGCCAGGCAAAACGGCAATACAATATAATGAATAAAAAGCGGCTTATTAACATTTACGATTGTAGTCGCAATCGGAAATTGTAAAAACATGCACTTTTAGTATGAAGTATCGAAGGAATCAAAACATGTTTGCATTATTTCATTAAAAACAGTATTTTCAACGAGAGAACATTCGTTTTGGAGTTATATAGCTTTTTGGTTGCAAGGTTAAAGTTTAGAAAGGCAAAGGCTCTTTAATAGAGCAAGTGAATAGTGTATTTACTAATCACAATTGGAGTAATAATGAACGGTAAGAATATTTAGGTGAAACATCACGTTTCTGTGTTTTTCTTTTTTACGTATTCTTTTTCTTATAACCTCAAAGTGACTAACAATCTGCCTAAAACATTTTGAATGGGTCATCTGCAGAATTTTCGTTCACAGCACCCGTCTTTCCTGATACTTTGATAGTCACAGCGGTTACATAAAAAGTGTACTTTACAATGCATGACATTAAAAACGACAGTTTTCGCAGTCGCCTAGTTCGTGAAATGGGTGTGTCTCTTTCTGTTTTGTTATGTATAACAACCCTGAACTTTGGTGCTCAGAGCTGAGACAAAACAATTGGGGTGTGGGAATATCTCACTAGAACGGGGATGAAGATTACAACCATTTTACGTTTTACTTGTTTTAATATATGGAAATTTCACCCATTCATGTACTCGACACAGTATCGCATGGTGTTCTGCCAAATTTCTCGCTTCATGTTCGGTTTGAACGAAGAAGAGCAAAGGTTCAGAGCGCAAGGAAACAAGGTCAGAATGATTTTGAAGTTGAGATTAAGCTGATTCGCTTTCAAGTTTTTATCGACAGTAAAACAGTTTCTATAATATCGTTTAATTCCATGAAATGTAACTTTTCTGATCGAATTGTACGAAATAAGTTTGCCAAAATGTATGAGAAAACGTTATTCGTAAGTCATACAATTGTTTCTTTTGAATTTGAACTGATAAATGTTGAATTAAGGTTTTTCTGTCGGTGAGAGGAAACATGAGCGATTTCTATAAAAAGACCAAAATACAATTCATGACTTATCATTGGAAAGGAAGACCCTCTGCAGTGATAAAATGTGAATTTGTGTGCATATCGCGGGAAAGTAAACAAGATGGAGCTATGAAAACTGAGAAAAACGGCGGTATACGAAAAAACTGAGGTGAGAAGATATCAAGATGAAGGTTCCCACACGAACTTCTCAGTTCAAAACGAATATTGTTTTTTGTAAACCTAATTGCCTCATCTAAATAATTTATAACGTATTAGGGTAGAGACCTGGTCACAAAAGTGTTGAAGTTGTTGGGGTGCGCAAAGAATTATTGAGCTTAAGCACTCAAGCAGTTCTTGTTTTGTCACATATCAGTCAAAGTTAACTACTGTTCTCTCTCTCTCTCTCTTTCTCTCTCTCTTTACGTGTGAAAACCTCCCGAACAGGTATTATAGATATGAACCTGAGTTTTGTCTGTGGCATGCTCATCAGGAAATCAGTATTTTTACTAAGAAATGCTCATTTTGAGTTATATACGTTTTTTTCGAAGTTTTTTAAAAACAAGCCGTCGGGAGTGGTGTGAAGCCATTGTGATTCGACTATCGCCCTTCTCACAAGTGTTTGCTGATAGATGACGCATGTAGAATGAGATGGAAAGGCGAGCGAACTTTGAAAAAACATCATTTTCTGAAAACTCACATTGTAATAAGTTCTGTGGAAAAAAATCCTCGGTCTTCCAAAGGGAACGTTAAATAAGTGGGAAACCCTAATTTTGCTGCGAGAAACTGTCGTGCGGTACCACATGAGGATTTCATATCACCTTTGTCTTGAAATTGGTATAAGTTTGAGATGTATAGAAAAACTGCTTCTTTCTTACAATTGTTCCAATTAGACAATTACTTGTTGCGTCAGATAACAATAGCCAGTTTTTTCCGCCGAAACCTCCTAGCCGTTGTGTCTTCTAACAAAACAATAGAGTCATGACGCGGAATGTTTGGAATGGATCAGAACTGTGGACTTTGGCTGGTACCCTATCAGCAAACAATGTTACCGAGAGGACAATATTTGGGTAAGAAATACTTTTTGCTCAAAATGACTCAATGTGATAACGTCATCAAATGGAAGGAGTAGTGTGAAATTATTTTCAACCTGACATAAGGAAGTCGTTACCGTGGAACAGGTATTTTTCTCTCAATTGTAGATTGCGATCAAAAGTTGTAGGACAAAATCTCGTACTCTGAAGCCTGAACGCTAGTAGATACGCGAGGAAAAAACCCGATGTTGATATCAACTAGGGAATCTACTAGCGTTTCGGGTTACGGTAGCTGAAGTATTGACGCGGGCAACGGTTATTCTTAAATTTCATATTGAATGTTAGAAACTTAATAAATTAAGCTTTTACCAAAAATAAAGTACTTAAAATAAGTACTTCTGAAATAGTTATACATTTATTGCCATTTTGTACAACTATTGTTGTTAGGCAATATCGCGATGTGATGGATTGTCGTTTTATGAATACAGCTCCCCTATAAACGCCAGAGTGTCGTATCTAGTACAGGTTACGCGAATGCCGCAAGCGTGGGAATATACCATAGAGCCGCGTGAATACCGTAAGACCTTGGAAAACTACTAGATTATTTTTCAGAGCTAGCGTATCTACTAGCGTTCAGGCTTCAGAGTAGTGAAGTCGCAGCAACATGTCCTGCACACTTATTTCAGGTTGCGAGGAGTTTTGAGAGGTGAAGATCTGTGAAGGTGTGAAGGTGAAAGACTCAGAATATTAATAATTCAGTAGATCAAGTGTCTTAGGTGATCAAGCAAGAGCAAATAGAACCCCCTCACTGTATATAAAACCTGCCCTAGACAACGAACCAAAAACGCTAGAGTTCAACTGCCTTCAAGTGACTCATTTGGTGCAAGCAAATTGCGAATGAACACGCTTTTCAAGAGAAATTAAATAAAAAATTATAGTATTTGCAAACCTTGAATTGAAGGGGAGTGCAGATCAGGTTGCTATGCAAACTTCTCGTGGAAACCGTGTTTTCTAGCAATTAACTTTCTGAGTTTTCACCACTTTGATTTCCATAATTGGTCTGCTTTCGCTGATCTCTTGGCGTAGAAACAATGCATTTTGCAATTTCCATATTCAATAAAGTTATCAAACTAGACATTTCGGAATACATCAATGTGAACTAAGTTGGAATGGAATCAAACTACAAATGACTGTATCTTCACAGCTCCCTTTAACCTTTAACAGGAGCGACTCCTAGATAACAATACCGCGATACAGTAACATTTGCGTCATTTGTTGAGAAGTGGAGTATGCGCAAAGTGTACGAGGTACTCGAGGGATCTCGATCAACAAACGCGATCAAAGAACAATCATTCGGGGATTGTAGATCAAAACAACAAGCGACAATTGCCTCATTTGCCACGGTAATTGCGGAAAAACAAGACATGAATAACAAAAATTCCCAGCGCAATCGGAAATGAGCATGAAAAAACTCTTTATGAAAAAAATAGAAAAAATGCGAGAAAAGACTGAATATTGACAAAAGGCAAAATGAGTTTCTACAACAAAAGAGAATTTTCAAATCAATCATGACCCGTACCCGTTAATCAAATCACCATGTGTAAATAAGCTATACTTGCAATATTTTGTAAGTTGTATCAGAAGAGAGCCTAATTGTTTAAGAGTAATTTCCACTATCGAGCATGACAAACAAAAAACAAGTATAAGCGACATCCTAACAAAGATAGTGAGTGGCAGAATATCACCATGTTTTAGGTTTCTGTTGAATTCCCTCTAATTCAAGTTGAAAACAAGTGAAAGGCTGAAATGTGAATGTATTCATATTCAAAACGCGGCCCAGATTGAGATAAGATCCACGCATATAGGTGAGATGGCTATTCATAAAAAAAAGATATCTGAGAAAAATGCGGTCATAGATTTTGCTTGGGTGAAATAAATGTGTTTCACTTCTAAAAGAAAAAGACTGAGAAATGAATGACCTCAATTTTACAATCTTATATCATCGAAATCCTAATCCTCCCATATTTCCTTTTGAACCGATAGCTATGAATGCACTGTTTTATAAACATAATTGTGCTACATACAAAGACTGTTTTAATTTCTATGTTCCATTAACAAGGTTGGTGTGAAGTGACATTTTGATACGAATCATTCCTCCTATAACTAACAGCCTCAGATTTGTGTAAAATGTTTTTTCCAGCTGTTTTTCTTCTATTACGTGGGAGACTCATCAATTAGAAAGAACATGACCAGATGAAACTTTATACTGACCCAATAAACATTATAGATGTTCGAAAGATAGAAAGAGATGTTATTTGTGTCGTTCAAGACGCTCAAAAACGCTTACTCGTAACGAATCTGAAGTCTTGACTGAAATCTGGTACATTTTGCAATCAAATTGAATGATGTAGTAACGATCTATGGAGTGTGGGATATATAGTGTTTCCATATTCACGTAACCACTGAATTCATTTGCACTCGATCCAGTTTTCGATAAAAAATCATCATAACTTGAATGTACACTATAAATAAAACGTGAAAGTGGAGCTGCGTGCAGATACTTCTAAGATATTCTCATCTATGTCATTCTTGATATTTTTCGTCAGAGAACTCAGCCAGTTTGTTGTGATCGTATGTTCATTGTTTCTCCGCAAAGAAGAGAACTGAAAACCGGAGAAGTGATGAAACGGTAAAGCAGCAAACAAAAAGGTACTGAACCAGAAACTAGTTAGAGAAAAACATAGAAAAATGAAATTTTGTTCAAACTCTCAAAAATTGATAGTGACAGTCTCATTTTAATATTTATAAAAGATACAAAATATGCCACTAAACTGTTATTGTACGTGAGAGAAGTTCATAGGATTCGTAGATGAAACAGAATTGAACTTCGTTAAAATATTCACAAGTTTACTAGTGTATGTACTGCCTCTAAGGCAGAGGACAGTTGACTGGAGAACCAGTGAAAGTGAGGCGAGCCAATGTTGACGTGCCTATCATCTTGTTTGCGAAAGGGAAACGGAGACACAGAGAAAGAAACAGGAAAAAAGAATAAAATTAGGAAATGGAAAAGGACTATGATTTTCATTGGTATCAACATGTGGAAAAGCTCATTAACGTGATTCGCTGAAGTGATTCATAGGTGGTGAGTAATACTAGAATAAAAATTGGTGGGGTTTGGAATTCACATTTCTTAGTGCGAACTAGGGGGTAGTATTAACTTCGTGTTACTACTATCCGAATGCAGTTTCATTACTTCATTACCAATATCATTCTCAGAAATATCGAGATTTTCTTTTGTGTATATCAACTTTCACGAACGTTCTCTGCTATACTACTTCTGAGAAGTTTGGTCAAGTAAACAGAGCGGATTCATGAACGCCTGAGGCATTTCAAATGAATAATATATCCATTTATCACAAAGCACATGTGCGATAGAAGTGAACCAACTGAGAAATAGAACAAAACTTCGAGCTATGCATCGAAAATAGCGAAACAGAACAAAACAAGGATTACGAACACCGCATTTGAAATCCCTTTCTATAATTCGTCTGCTTGGTATGTATGTATGTCTGAAACCTAAATCGTGCACTTTTAGTCGAAAAAGAGAGAAGCAAATGAAGCAAATGCACTTTTTGTTGAAAACTGAGAAAAGCCGTGAGCGAACCTGAGCTGTATGCTTTTCATTTCTCATTGGCAGTAGTGTGGGAAGGGTGGATCATATTTTTTTTTAGAGAAAACGCTAGCGTAGCGATAGAACCTTTGCCTCTATGTTAAGAGAAACTCTTGCGCCCTAAGTTAGGGGGAACTTCCGCACCCTATAATAAAGGAAACTGCCGCGCCCTATAGTAAAGGAAAGTCCCGCGCCCTATTTCAGCGAAACGCGCTCTATGTTAAGGGAACTCCCGCGCCTTTAGTTAAGGGGGACTCATGAGTTAGGGGAACTCCCGCGCCCTATATTAGAAAAAACTTCTGTGCTCTATGTTAAGGGAAACTCCCGAGCCCTAAGTTAGGGGGAACTTCCGCGCCCTATGGTAAAGGTAAAGGAAACTCCCGCGCCCTATTTAGGCGAGACGCGCTCTATGTTAGGGAGAAGTTTTGCGCTCTATGGTAAGGAATAAATTCCGCGCTCTATGTTAGGGAGAAGTTTCGCGTTATTTGTTAGGGTGAAGTTTCTCGCTCTATGGTAAGGAGAGGTTCCGCGCTCTATGGTAAGGAGAGGTTCCGCGCTCTATGTTAGGGAGAAGTTTCGCGTTCTATGTTAGGGAGAAGTTTCGCGTTTTATGTTAGGGAGAAGTTTCGCGCTCTATGGTAAGGAAGAAATTCCGCCCTCTATGGTAGGGAGAAGTTTCGCGCTCTATGTTAGGGAGAATTTTCGCACTCTTAAGGAGAAGTTTCGCGCTCTATGTTAGGGAGAATTTTCGCGCTCTTAAGGAGAAGTTTCGCGCTATATGTCAGGGAGAATTTTCGCGCTCTTAAGGAGGAGTTTCGCGTTCTATCGTAAGGAAGCATTTCCGCGCTCTATGATGGGGAGAAGTTTCGCGTTCTATGTTAGGGAGTAGTTTCGCGCTCTATGGTAAGGAAGAATTTCCGCGCTCTATGTTAGGGAGAAGTTTCGCGTTCTATGTTAGGGAGAAGTTTCGCGTTCTATGTTAGGGAGAAGTTTCGCGCTCTATGGTAAGAAAGAAATTCCGCCCTCTATGGTAGGGAGAAGTTTCGCGCTCTATGGTAAGGAGAGGTTCCGCGCTCTATGGTAAGGAGAGGTTCCGCGCCCTATGTTAGGGAGAAGTTTCGCGTTCTATGTTAGGGAGAAGTTTCGCGTTCTATGGTAAGGAAGAAATTCCGCCCTCTATGGTAGGGAGAAGTTTCGCGCTCTATGTTAGGGAGAATTTTCGCGCTCTGTGTTAGGAAGAAATTTCACGCTCTATGGTAAGAAGAGATTTCGCGTTCTATGTTAGGGAGAAGTTTCGCGTTCTATGTTGGGGAGAAGTTTCGCGCTCTATGGTAAGGAAGAAATTGCGCGCTCTATGTTAGGGAGAAGTTTCGCAATCTACGTTAGGAAGAAATTTTACGCTCTATGGTAAGAAGAGATTTCGCGTTTTATGTTAGGGAGAAGTTTCGCGCCCTATGTTAGGGAGAAGTTTCGCGTTCTATGTTAGGGAGAAGTTTCGCGCTCTATGGTAAGGAAGAAATTCGGCGCTCTATGTTAGGGAGAAGTTTTGCGCTCTATGGTAAGGAGAGGTTTCGCGCCCTATGTTAGGGAGAAGTTTCGCGTTCTATGTTAGGGAGAAGTTTCGCGCTTTATGGTAAGAAGAGATTCCGCGTTCTATGTTAAGGAGAAGTTTCGCGTTTTATGTTATGGAGAAGTTTCGCGCTCTATGGTAAGGAAGAAATTCCGCGCTCTATGTTAGGGAGAAGTTTCGCGCTCTATGGTAAGGAGAGGTTCCGCGCCCTATGTTAGGGAGAATTTTTGCGCTCGAATAAAAACAAGGGAGGCGGAGGCGGCTTTAGCCGCCGGCGACCTTCCTTGTTCCAACTATATTCGTAACATTACGAACAACTTGAACAAAAAGAGGCAGAATCTTCGTTATGTCTATTCGTTTCAGATTCGGGCAAAACGAAGAGAGTTAGAGAGCCTATTTTGTATTCTACACGGCATTTTGAGTAAAAAAAAACGCGCAGAAAAGGAGATATATGTTATGTCAACGTTTGTTTCTCCGTCGAATACAAGCTACAAGACAGCCAAGTTATTCGCTAGTTCGTTTTTTTGCAGAGCAGAGAAAAAGTACCCCTGCAGCAAGCATGGCTTCTGTGACAGACAAACTACTTGGAATAATGGACTGGAATCCTTCTGATCGCCCAAATCATGGTTCATCCGGATAAAAAAGGGATAGAAGTCGCGCTGACAAATCTCGGAAATCTGAAGAAAGCTGCTCAGAAGTTCTTATTCAATGACTAACATGAATACAACATAATCCAAGTGGGAAATCATCATAAAAACAGAAAACGAAGTATGTATCGGAAGTCTTTTTGTAACCACGATTATCTGGAGAAATAGGAAGAGCGGTGAGCTTAAAAACAGTGAAGGTAAATGGACGACTTTGCAATTGTTGCAAATAAGAATAAGAATGAAAGCTCCACTTTAGTATAGTTAAAGTGTAAAAGATGAGTTAAGAAAAACAAGATAGTTTAAGTGGTACGGTTATACCTCAAACGTAACGTGAATGGGAAATGCTTGGAATGTACGGCTGAATGTGCAACGTAAATGAACGAACGTATGAACGTTAATGCACATTTTTCCGTAGAATAAAAACGAGACGACAACCGTTGCAAATCTTCGGAGCGAAAAGGACTACAGGGTGACGCAAATCGTAACGTGAGTTGGAAATGCGTGGAATGTACGGCTGAATGTGTTGCGTTAGATCGGATAAGGCAACCAGCTGAAAGCCGTCCAAATGACTCAACACAAACCAGAAAACAGATCCGAGGCCGCGATTTGCAACAAGGCTTCTGTTTTGAGAGTTTCAGCTGGGAATAGATTGCACGGAAACATGAGAGAGAGGATGAGATAGAGACAGAGACGAGAAAGAGAGGGATAGCGAGATAGAGAAAGAGAGAGAAAGAGAGAGAGATGGAGAGAGAGTTTTTTCATTGCGAAAGATCTGCAAGAAATGTCAAGGATAGAATTTTTGAGTTTTAAGAAAGAGTTCAAGGTTGTTGTGTTCAAGAATTGTTCTCTATAATCCAAGTTCAGCTCTTCACCCGTTCTCTGGTTGTTGAGTTGTTAGTTGAATCTTTCAAAAACTGTGAGTTTTTTCCAATTTTATATTGCAAATTTCGGTTGGATGTAACGAGTATCATCAATTAACAACGAAAATAATTTTCATTTTTAGGAGTTCAGGTTGTTTATAATCATAATTTCTTTAAATTAACTTTTCACAATCAAAAACTAACTTCTTGGTTAGGTTTCATAGTGAAAAAAATCTGTTGAGAATGTAGTACGAGCATATTTATAGTTACCTTCACCCATAGTACCCATGCGGTTATCTTCTCATTTCCCGGCAGAGCCTTATCTTATTTATTGACCACACCAATCGATTACTAGTCCTGTGATGTCACTTTACAGGATAGTTGATTCGCTTCAACATTTATGTTTTCGTGTTGTTTCGTTGTTCTTTTTTTCAAATCATCTCATAGACCCGTCATTTTTTCTCACAAATTTCGCTACTATGAATTTTCTGAAGTAACCCAGCCACATTTGTTTTTTTTTACTACTCTCATATTCTACCAAGTTCTCGTTTTTGTTTTTCGGCAGATCCTTGTTTTGTCTATTGACCACAACCCGTCGATCGATACTACATTCTATGTTCCAGGCGTTTCAATTTACGTTCGGCAAGCATTGATTATCAACAATTTTCAACGCAAATCATCGGGCTCAAGTTTGTTCTTGTTCTTTTCTGAAAACTTCTCCACTTCAATGCTTTCACAGGATTTTTTTTCTTACCAGAGATTGATAACTTATTTTAACATGTTCCGTCCCGAGCTTTTCCTTTAGAAAAGTTAATGAAAACTGGTCATGTAAAACCTATTTCCAGACAAAGGTAAGAGAACACAAGTTGGGTGTCTATACTTGTGTACCATAAATATACTTATTATTTAGAAATATACTTATATACTAGAAATTCGCGGTAACCATTTTGAGTTGCAGATCGTAACAAGAATGTTTGGTGTAGATGAGGGTAAATCGGACAACGTTCCCCCCTGTCTGGAGGAAATCAACCAACAGTGTCAAATATGCTACGACACCTCGGATGGAATTCATTTTGGGACCTACACCTGCAGGTATACTGGCGGTCAATGGCACAGTCACGTGAAACAATCAATTATAAGAAAAACTTGGAGATTGAAATTACTGTACAAGTTAAACACAGCAGAACTCAGAAACGTGCAATGACAAAGTGAACCTTCCCTTATTAGATTGCTAACTTTACGTGATTAGTCATTTTACCTATATACATCTATGTGCTCTCGAGTGTTCTAATACTATAGTTTTATCGGAATATTTTAGTCAAACATGTTTTAAATGTTTCAACTTTAGCCCTGACTCTTCTCGTTCCAACGTGGTTGTGTTGGACCTTTTTTCTTTCAAGCATGCAAGTGTATACGTATGGCGAACACTCGCAAAATTAATCAAAAACCTAATTATATGAACTTTCGACAACTGATCTAGATTAATATTAATATATTGTCTACCTGTACTTTTTTCCTCCCAGAGCATGTGCAGCTTTTTTTCGACGAACTGTTTCACTGCGACTCGAGTACACATGCAGAGGACAGACACAGTGTGCGATAGACAAGGGTGAGCAGCCTATAATTTTCCTCGAAACCATCAATTGTTATAGTTTGAAACCAGATAAGGGTACACTGAATCAAAACCGTGTACGTTTGCTAGAAGATCCCGGCGCCTTCATCCCATCCTGCGTCTCCTCAAACATACACTGTTTCTCTGCTCTTACATCCCGCCAGGATGTAAGAGACAAGAAACAGTGAGACAGAGCAAGAGACGCAGAACGGGATGATGGTGCTTCAAAGATTCAGGCATGCCAAATTCAATTTAATAACTTCTCTCTCTTTTAATGTTTCAGCAGCGCGTAATATGTGTCGTTCATGTCGATATCAGAAATGCTTGAACGTTGGGATGCAAGTATCAGGTAATTTCTCTAGCCTTAAGTGTTAACTTTTACACTCACATTTCATCAACATGTCACGATTGAATAAGCACATTCAGACCGGGTTAACAAAAATAGCAGCATAATGGATGTTTGGAATCAAACATTCATTAATATTTAAAGAAGTATGAATTTTTTTCATTTCGAAGTTTGAATTAGAATTCTGTCCTATAAGATTTTCTGTTGGAGCTTGTTTTTTGTTGTGTTTTTACTGGTCCCTGTTACACATTATAGCCGTACAATTGGCTCGAGATGGAATCGGGAAACGAACCGCCGTGAAAACACAGGTAGGTCGCTAGTGAGCATTCAAAAGGACAAGTAGTTGCCTATTCATCACAAAAAACGATATGCCCAATACAAATATAATGAAAACTACAATATGACCCTTGGTCAATAACTATTTGCCCTCTGGTCACACAAGTTTCCAACGAATTGACTAAAATTACAACGGAATGGACTCTGAGTATTTTACTATGCAGGCCTCCCGTCCCTCAACTAGCGTAGCACAGATCTCACTACCTTCCGCCCCCACTGCTCGCAGTAACGGAATTACTCAGGAGAGTCTGGTAAGCGACTTACTACAGTTTTTTTTATCAAAACAAGCAGTCAATTTTTGATTGTTGAACAAATTTTATGTGAAAACTTGAAGAACGACTTCAAACTTTCGAAACTTTTCAGTCCTTCCCGAGTGTCTCCAGTGCATTTACTGCCGTGCAGAGCAACGAACCGAATATGGCTCTGCTACCGAAGATGTATGAAGGTAGGTGGTAGGATGATGTCATTTTCTTAGGTGAGATTTGAATAGAGCGCTAAGTTATAAAAATCATTGCTGTATTCTTGGCACAGATTGAAGTTCTTGTATTTTTTCTAAAAACACACTCAACGGGAATTTCCCCTTGATTTCCAACTGTTGCCGTGTGCAGTACTTGTGAAATATAGTTCGTTTCATTCCCACTGAGACCCATTGGCACCGTGCCAAATCGGTTATTATTTTTCCTCAGACAGATCCCAGCCAATTGGCCAGCCACTCTTGTAGCGGCTTCGACGAAAGAGTGTGCAGGTCGAATAGACGCAGATGTCTGCGGCCTCATTGACCTCTTTGCTCTCTCGCTTTTGTAGCTGGCCAATCGCAGAAAATTGGCGCTAATCGTTCTGAGTCAGACCAGATAATAGTTTTCTAAAGACTTTTTCCATTGACTTGTTCTCATGAAACTGAAAAATCTCTAACAGCGATTTGCAGTTTATCGGAAAACTTTCAGGTGTTTTAAAATAGCTTGGGATATTTATTGGCTCTCTGCCAAGTCTCAGTGGGAATGACCGGGACTATGTGTATTCACAAACCCTGTGAAGTTCTAAGAAAAGTACAATGAGACTACTTTGCACATTTAACATGCTTTATGTGTTTGGCTTCGCACACGGTTTTAGAACACATTTTCTCTCAGGGTATCTCCATTTCTTGACCATACGACGAGCTACACATTCATTGATCGAGAACGAGAACCTCACCGAACTGTTCAGAAAGCCGGACGGGGTTAGATTCCACTCATTGAAAAATGTAGAAAACATGTAAACGGAAACGTGTAGAAAATGCTAAAAACATTTTTGATGAATATCAATAGTTTCGAACGCCATTAGGCCACTTATTCATATTGCGCACTTTCTGGATTACTCTTTTCTTGCTTCTTGTTTACTCTTGAACTTTTCAATCTAATGATCGCAGCCCGAAAACAGTATTTCCGACATTCAAATTGTTTGAAAACTTCTCGAACCTTACCACTCACAATATATAATTTTTCCTTCAGGAGTTACGACCATCCAACTTCGACTCGGCCAAGAAAGTGTGTCAATTGGAAGCTCATCTGGTGACAGATATCGTGAATACTTATTTCCATCCGTTCGACCAAATACCGTATACCGAGAAGGTGGGGACTAATTTCAATATAATGCTAATGAACTCAGCTCAATATTTTTGGAAAGCTCATGAGATCAAAAACAATATTACATGCTCGCAAACATGTAGCTATAACATTCTATGTGGTTTTTGAATTCCACAGTACTCACAGTATATGATATCTACGAGTTGTGTTCACTAGTTGGCGAATCATCGAAAATTATAATTACAATTAATTTAGCATTTTGATGTTTTGGAAAACCTTGTTAAACATGTTTTTATTTATTTTATTCATTTATTTGTTTATCTACATTCAAAGAATGTGGCACTCGCTCATCAGAGAAAGAGAAGAAAAATAGAGAAAAAGTTGAAGCCATAAAATTTAAATTGTTCACAGTTCACCTTTTGTACGATGTTGTAAATGTTTCATTTACCAACTTCTGCAACACTGTTATAGGTAATACTCTTCAAGAACTTTTTCTGTTACTTGTCACACACTGACAGGGCCTACCAATCGTACAAAATGTTCGGGCACGATGAAGGTTGGACATTTTATGTATTTTGTATTTCCTAGAGATTGAAATGATTCTGGTATTTCAATGAGCAGCAAAGCATCCATGAACTCAATTGTGAGTTTTACGACGAATTCAAGCTGATGTCGAGCTTTGTTTATTTTGTTAGTTTCCTGAAGTTTCATAACATGAGGGGTTCGTGACCTACGTTAGCGTTAGCTTCTCAATTCGATTACCCTGCTGCAGTGTTTTCATCAAATGTAGTACACCCGGTAAAGAGAAGCTCAATACGAAAATTGTATAGATTGAATATACGTGACGAAAATCTACGTATTTCAGACAACGACCGACTCCTCATGTCTGACGGAGGATACATAAAATCCAGTGAACTGGAGAAATTTTACGCCAACGCGAAAGGAGTCCACAGCCAGCCAGAAGAGGCAGCCAGGTAGTTCCGGAAATTTTCTTGCCGAGCTTTGTACTCGAAACTTCATTTTTGCTATGCTGTCATCATGGCAAGTGACTAAATTGAAAATACGTTGACTAAAATTACCAAAGAACCAGCTTATTGTTTTGTGCGTTTTGAGAACTCGTTTGTTTTGTACAGAATATTCCGTCCAGCAATGGAGTTCATCCTTCGCGTCATAATTGCACACATGAGAAGAATATGCATCACCGATATTGAATACATGGCCATTCTCGGATTTTTCCTGTGGAACGAAGGTGACTACTTTTAGGTGTGACAAGCAATAGATATAAGTGGTTTATTCATTCATTTTGTGCAAATCAGATCGAATCAACATTGAGTGGTCACTCGTCAGTGAACCAACTGAATTCTAGATGAAGCTTAGTTGTCTGCATTTCTACATAGATTACTGCTGTGTACAGAGTTGTTCCTAACCATAAACCAGAGAAGGATGGTAAAAAAGGGGAGATGAAAAGAAGGAGAAAGAGAAGAAGAGTGTCTGAAAACGAGAATGATAAAATGAGACGAGCGAACTATCAGAAAAGGTGTACTCGAAAGTCTGAAACAGTAGAGTTTCAGCCGTGCCTTCGTTGAGCCCTGAAACAGTGGAAAAGGTGTACGCGACTCAAGAAGTAATCCTCAACGATCTGCACACACATTACCGGTAATAAGTCATGCTTAATATTAATAATAATAGTATAATACCAATAGTTCAACAAGCACATACCTTTTTATGGATAAGTTCACAGAACAGTTTCTTGATCCCGGTGGCTTTCCGTTCAGAGTTATACGCTCTGAAAAGAAGAAAGAGTTTCATGCATGAGTCCTCATACCTCAGCTATAGAATGTTCGCAAATTCTGTATTCTGTTGTGTTTGTAGTTTAGGCATAGTATGTTCTGGAAAAAATTTTCTGCTGTGCTTACAGATCGAACAACATCGTATTATTACTGATGATACCTATTTTAAATTTTGTAGGAATCCATGATAGCTATATAAAGTAACGACTCACTCCAATTGAAATCATTGCAGAAAACGCGGTTTCGACGAAACTCAGATTACAAAGAAAACAGGACAGTTGATGCTTATTCTACCCAAACTAACTGTGAGTTCGAAAGTTATTCTAATTACGATTGATAATCAGTATCTGCTTTACGCAACATATTTCTAAAGTTGAATGATTATATCGACGTCCTCTTAATATATATAAATGTTTGAATATTTTACTCTGTTAAAACTATACTCTGTTAAAATTATTGTATCCCAAAAAATACTCTGTTAAAATTATTGTATCACTTCCAGCGTTCCGTGGTGATGATGAGAGAAAACTCCGAGCTCGCCGAAATGTTCAACATATTCGAGGCGGACGTCTGTTGCAAGAGCTTCAAAGGAGATCAAGCTATAATTGACAAACCATGATCTTACACTGAAATGAATGTTTTTTCCACCAAATTGAATGTATCATCGGTTCAAAAAACGAAGCTCCGCCTGTGGTTTTCAAATATTATACAATAGTTTATTACGGAATCAGAATCTGTACAATTTGCCGCAACATATTATCTTTCCAAGTGTGCATCTCTTCCCTAGCGATCCTCATCCAGTTTCTTCCGACAGCTTCTTCGAACTCATCCCTCCATCTTTGAACATACTTAGGGTTGTGAAAAGGGCAGAAAGTGATACAAACTAGAAGAATGGGAGAAAAAAAGGCGGTCCAGTTACGTGTATGTTTTTGCTGAGATTCTTGGTCAATGAGAGGCTCCAACGAGTTCGGGTTAAAGAGCTCATGTGTGTTCGAGAGTGTGTGGGAATCTACATCGAATGTCTGTCACATTATTTATTCATATTCATATTTATTTATTCAACCACATTCGAAGACTGTGGCATTGAACGAAAAGACGAGAACTAAATAGAATCAATTAGAGCCATAAAATTTGAAATGGTTCGCAATTGTTTGATGTTCAAACGCAGGGTTGGACATTCATTCACCGGCAACACCACGAAATGAGAGAAGTTTTGTTCTAGGTGTCTTTTTTCAGCGTATAGTGTTCGTTAAGAAAATGAGATTATTTTCCATCTACGAAATCATACAAAAATCAAATGGCCTCTTCCCGGTTTGTGATATCTTATCTTTCATTTTCTCGTGTTTTGTTTGGTGGTAGACTGTTATCTAAAATAGTCCTCTGTAACTGTATTGTTCAGAATAGTACCATTCGTTGTGTGTATAAACGTGACCTATGATTACTCTTTTTGTCAACTTCATTAAAATATTCCGAAACAATCACTTAAATTTTTTCACATCTGAAACATTTCAGAGTCCCTTCATACCTTTTTAGTCTGCGACAGATACATTGAGCAAAGCATGGTTATCGATCGTATGTACTGTCGCATCGCACACAATTCATTATCATAGTTTGATATATGTATCTGCCACCGACCAGCCTTCAAACAAGTGTTATGGAAGTCATTATTTCACTTTGAATACTGCAAACAAAATTTGTTGGGTGCCGTTTAGATACTGCCCGCTCCGGTTGGGTTGGGGTTGTTAGTTGTGTTGCCGCATGAATGTTAAGCATTCTCATATCGTTCGTTCTGGACTACTTCTTATGACAGTGTATTGTATGTTCTCATACTCTGCCATCAGAGAATACGCACGATCACCCAACAACTAATACTAAACTGATCACCTTTTGGCATAATTGGAAAATGTGTTATACCAGGTGAAAATTATTATTAAATCTTTTAATAGAAATTTCGATACTTCCCTAACCTCACAAAGCAGATCGAAAACCAGAACTTTTATTTTAACACCTTCGTGTTCAGGACGTCTGGTTGTTCAAATGTTAAGTAGTCAATTTTTAATTGCTTTTCATACTCTCTGGTTTTACTTTTTATGTCACATATTAGTGAGTGCAGACCAAAGATAGTGGACTGCAATCGTTATTAGCCTAAAAAAGTTAATTACCACTGATAAAATTGTAGAAAGGCAACCAGACTACATTGTCTGATAATTTAAAAAAAATTGATTCATAATCGAAAATAGTGGATGATTCACTCATCACGAAAATAATGCGCTGAATGGTGTTCTTTCATTGGCCATAAAAGGTCTTAATCTATGTTTAGTTTTTACATTCAAAACTTACGTCATTTTGAGAACCATGTTAGTTAACGGCATGGGGAACTTTGCAAATGTAACAACCATTAAACAAACAGAATCATAAAAATTTGATAATGGCGAATGGCATATTCACGCCTTGTTCATTTACATCTAGGTGATTGTTGCATTTCATTCTAGTAGCTGTCCTCCTCTCATCGCTCGAACAGTGAGTAATTCATACACTTTTCTCAATTCAAACTTTCTAAGTAGCGAAGTAGCGGAAAGTCCTAATCTGAACCATTCATATCACAGAGAAATGGTTCCGGAGAATCATTATCCGTTGGAAAGTGAGCTGACCGACTATCACAGATCAAAGATCGCCGAGTTACGCCAGAAAGCAGCTGAAGAACTGAAAAGATACCCCGGATATGATACGGATTTCTCCCTCTTGCGGTGGTTGATGGGCTGGGACTACAATATTGGTTAGTCGCTTTCAGGACACTTGAACTTTAAAAGATTAAGTGAGAGTTGTGAACATACATCGTGCAAACTATTTTCAAACTTTGGATGGTTGTTACGCGTTGGGTGGTAAATTACATTATAAAATCGAAAATTGCCAACATAATCAATTTAACATCGAAACATTCAATTTCACACAATTTTGAGGAGAAATACATGTTTTTCTTGAATAAATATCTAATTCATATTTCATATTCATATTTATTTATTCACGTCGCTTCGTTACGAGGCGGTGTTCATCATACAAGTCACAGATCTTTGTAGCAGCAGTTTCTTGTAAGGTCTTGGTCCCTTTCCTTCATAGAAGTTTTCATGGTGGACTATCGAATGCTCTGTTGGCATTGATCCAGTGACATGCGAGAAACTTCTTGGAGGAGGGGAAGAGAACTGCTTGTGAACATATATTCCTGTTGGGAATACGGACCAGCGATTCCCAGCCACGATTGGCCCGGGTTTTCCATCTCTTCGTCGTCTGAGTCGACTTGTAGACTCGATACCTGAATGAAACACGTAGTGTTAGGATGATGAAAACAGGAAAACGGGAAGACTCCTCCACTACCAACCAGCTCAGACTAGAGTAGAAAGAAAACTGATCGATACCTGAATGGAACACGTAGTGTTAGGATGGTGGAAACAGGAAAACGGGAAGACTCCTCCACTACCAACCAGCTCAGACTAGAGTAGAAAGAAAACTGTTAATTAATTAATTAATTAGAATTAAATAAACAACTAACCAATAATCTTGTCTCTCACATCCCGGCGGGGTGTGAGAGCAGAGAAATAGCGTATGTGTGAAGAGACGCAGGATGGGATGAAGGGACCGGGGTCTTCTAGCGTACGTACTCTGAACAGACAGAGAGAAAACACACAAAAAGAAGATAGAACGTCGGAAATTATGTTTTCACGAAACGGGAATAAATTTGCAACAGACACTATTAGTTATTACTTCCCAGATGTGATTCTCCCAAAGATGAAGAATGTGATCAACGTACTGGTCAACCAAGGAATCAGTGAAAATGACGTGAAAACGTGCGAAGATGTGAACAGACACATTCGGAGTTACGCGAAAGTAGTCGAATATTTTCCAGGTCAGTTTTCAAGGAGAATTAGTTTTTGGCTCCGAATAAACTATAGGGTTCTTGTTTATTTGCTAACGTTCGCACTATTTTGAAGTTGTCCTAGTAAGGAAATGTAAAACAGTTGGTGAAAACTACGAATTCAAAATAGTGTTGCCTAAAGATTTCAATATTGCAGGATTCATTTCGTGGTCTTCCTATAATTTTGCGATGGTGTTTCTTAACTTTTTCCCAGATTTATTCCTCTCTTCAAACCGAGTATTAAGGTGGTTTAATGGGTCCGGACCGCGAGGGGAACATAATCTACATGCAAGCCATGGGTCAAGCCCAGCCAAAGTCCCTTATTAAGGGTGGAAGTAATAGTGGACTGTACGTTTGGAGCATAGCAGAGACGGAATTGGCCTTTAAACTCGTCAGGTTGGTCGGAAACGAATTTGAGTACTTTTTTTGAGTGAATTTATAACAACCTAGCTGCCATGATCATGTTCTCAGTATCATCTTCCTATCCGAAAAGCTAAAATGTAACTCAATCACTTATCAAACAACAAGGATTATTTATAGCACTAAAGATACTAAATATGGTGATTGATTGAAATTCAACTTTGAAAAACAATTTTCAAGGGGTTTGGGAAAGGTTAACCAACGGAGAACAATAGTGAATAGTCAATGTTGCTGAGATCTATTTGAATCGGAATTAGTCGCAGCTTTCAGGGACAACGAGAAACAACGAGGAAAAAAGTTGGGCGTGAAAATCATCATGGACTTGGAGGGATTTAGCATGGACCACATGTACACTCCAACCCTGAAAATGTATCTCGGTCTCCTTTCCACAATGCAGGTAGGACATCGAAGGTAGTGCTCTATTGTACATTGATCGGGGTACAACGAAAGAAGTATACTAGTGAAGTGGTATCTAAAGACTAACTTCGGGAAATCTCGACAGAAAATGAAAAACTGAATGAATTTTTTCTGTCCTCACTTGAGCTCCCCACGCAGTTGGTTTCTTCCGTATATTGCTACGAGCTCGAGTTTGGTGACTGCTTAATAAAATAGAACGCTTGTAGAACCAAAGCTGGTTTTTATCCACGATTCTCAGTTAATTTCAATATAAACACCCAAAATAAATGTCTACATTTTCAGGATTTGTTCCCGGACATGGCGAAGAAGATCTTCATCATCAACTGCCCAATGATGATTCAAACAGTTTATGCAATGATATCCCCCGCATTATCGAAACAGACCAGAGAAAAGGTGCGTCGCTGATTTCAATTGTCATCTCACTGTTTGTAGTTCGATCCTGCTGCCGTTTGAACAAAAATATTGTAGATCATTGCGTATATCAGTATGAAACTACACTTTGTCACTTCCCATAAAGTTGTTGTCTAGTTGATCAACTCTACTATGCAGGATAAGGTGAATCCGGTAGGTTTCAAAGCGGGAAAACCGTGCCATGGAAGTAGTCTATGTTTTCAATTGTTTTATTTCAAGTTGAGATCCGGGTTATTTTTCAGGTGCACTTTTTGGGGCCAGACTGGAAGGACGTACTGGCAGACGATGTGAGTTTGATTCATGAGCGGAGAACCTCCGAGTTGTAGTTTGATAGGTATACCGTATACACATCACAAATATCGAACTGCAGTAGAACACATGTACTGTTTTAGTCAACATGTTATGTTTACATATGGTTCAAACCGTTCTGATTGTTGTTTTGGTGACTACCAACTTGCTTAGATCATTCTCGTGCGAAAACCTGTTCTATTTTTTTGTACTGCGGCGTATAATCGAATTTTAGCAGAGTAGAAAAATGTGAATCTTAAATAAAACATCGCGTTATCTCCCAACAAACTTTCAGATAGGATCTGATTACATCTACCCTCATTGGGGAGGTACCAAGAAGAGCGAAAAACCAACCGGGGATTTGAGAATGGGTGGAAAAGTACCGGAGGATGTAATGTGAGTAAAATAAAATAGTGAACCAATAACTTAGAACAGTTTTCATTTAGCTATTCTGAGATTCAATTATTTATTTGGTTGTTTCCAATTTCACTACTGCCGGTTGTACAATACATTTTCTTTTCATTTAAAAACTACATTTCAAAAACTTTTTTACCGTTGTAGACCCCGTTTTTCTGTAAGTCCCTGTTTTTTTTGTAGTCAAATAGGTATAAACTGGAAATATATAAGGAAATCTAGAAATGTTGTTTTGAGGTATCACCCAGAAGACAATCCGAACGACGGCGACAAGTCCACGTTCACCAAACTACCGATTGGCGCCAGATCCAGAGAAAAGGTTGATTTTATGTAATCGAAAACACACAAATATCATCACTTTTCTGTGAAAGTTCCATGAGTGGAAGATTAGTGAATTGTTTATTGGATAAGATAGTTTACTCTAGCTGGTGTCGGTTGACGCTTAAAGAGACCGTACCTTTTGAATGTGCAATGTGGGTAATTTTTGAGAAATGAAAAAATCATTTATTCTGTTTTGAGATGAAAGTTCATGCCTTACGTACAGAAAGTTCAAAAAACCACATTATTACGGAGCAAAGGGGATTCGGGTTACTGTAATGCAGCAACCCTTAATTTATCACTGCTTTGTAGTTTTCATGAGATTTAGAAATCCTATTTCACAGATTTAATATTGGTAACTTTGGCCATGTTTTGAGTATGATTTCGTAATTTTATGGACATTTTGAAAATTTTGTACGTGGGTGAACTCGGCGGTGTATGTACGTGCGCGTGGTCGCGCCACATATTTGAGAACACGGACTGGAAGTTGACACTTATATGAATGATTTTGGTTTTTTAATGTGAACAATATCGACTAATGAGCTTGAACCTCCAAATTAAAGAGGAACGGTCCCTTTAACCTTGTTACTTCATCATGTAGAGATATTTTTTGAGGACAACAATTTTGCACTCTGCTTGAAGAGAAGTACTTGGGCAAGATATAACTATTTCTAGTAATCCGCTCATGAAACATCTTCTGAGATTCGTGAACAAACCAAATGTCAAGCGCTAACCATTGAACTTGATAGTTCTTGTTTGGAACGTTGGGATACTAGAAAATTTGAGCAGAGAAAATATAAGCAGAGAAATATGACCTATTGTTTGGAGGTAATGATGCGAGCGAAGGCATCGCAGACAATTCGCTGGATTTGGAGGGTGAGCAGCGGAGACGTCGACTTTTCGGTGGAGTTCGCTGATCGAGAAGTAAGTATGTAATCGAGTAGTCCGAATGCAGTAGGGTACCTGTTATATGAGAATATCTTCTTTATCTTATACAAACCTATAATAATCATGCCACATCTTCAACATTTTTGGTGAATAGAGTTTTTCTTACCTTCTTACTAGGTTTGTACAAACATCACTCAACATATTTTTCACGATTTGGGAGTGTTACTTGTGTTTTCAAATGTTGTTTCTCAAACATACTTTCTTCAGGTTTTCTCCAAAATGCGTCTTTCCACCGAGTTCCACCCAGAAATTGGAGAACTGAAGTGTGCCGAATCCGGAGACTACTCATTTTATTTTGATAATTCGCATGGAAAAGTGTTTGGAAAAGACATAAGATACAAAATATGGGTTGAGTAGTTATATTGAAGCAAGCTCAAAAGTGTCAGATATTGTATATTTTTAGTCATGTTATTTCAATAAACGGTTCAAAAAGTGCAGTGGTGGCATTATTGTTATGGATTTTCTGATGTTCCAAACATCAGATGTCTCCACACAGGTTTTTTCAAAAGTTTGTATAAGTATTCACTGTGTATGAGGTGCATGAGAATATCAAATTAGCCTCTTTTGTAATGTTCTTCATGTCCTACCTTCAAAACTATCATTCTATCATACCACCACGTGTTTGGTCTGATAAGAAAACAAACAATGCCCTCTCTTGGTTTGTGAATACCAAATGTGTAACTATTGAATACAAAATAAAGCAAATAATATGTAACCTCGTTCAGAACTTTTCAGGAAAAGGGAAACCTCTAAAGTTCTAGAATCTCGTTCACAAGTTTTGAGCTTTCATTTCCAGAGCTATACGAGTTTACCGTTTACGAGTTTTCGGCTGAGTTTGTTTACGGGAAGTTAACGTCTCCAACGAGTCTGAGTCGAACGTCGCTAGAAATCTTTCTACTTCACTGACTTTCGATTATTGGATTCAGTCGTGAGTATTTTCTATTCTATAACGTTCTGAACCCTGTTTGATTTTTCAAATAAAAAGCTGCTCGGTAATTGCTAACCTCTACTCAACATGTGTTTCAAAGGCCATAATGAATTTCGGGAACAAATACGATTAATATTCATAGATAGAAACACTGACAAATTTTGTGAAAGTTTAAAAAGACAAATGTGTTAGTATTGGGTGGTCCAAAACGAAGGATTGAAGAAGACTCGCAACCATAACGCCAAATGCAAATCTTTCAAACGTATTCTCTCTTCAGAAAATGGTTGCCGAGAACCATTATCCACTGGAAAGCGAGCTGACCGACTACCATAGATCAAAGATCAATGAATTGCGTCGGAGAGCAGCTGAGGACCTGAAAAGATACCCCGGATATGATACGGATTTCTCCCTCTTGCGCTGGCTCATGGGATGGGACTACAATATTGGTTAGTTGCTCTTAAAGAAAAAAACAATTTTATAGGTCGTTCAGGTAATGAGCAGGCTAGACCTATATATGTAGTTTGGCTCAGCTTTGCTCTGTGTTTTGATTCCGATGTACTTCAGTCCTTAAATTCAAACTGTGTTTTTGCAGATAAAACTACAATAGGCATCTGTGAATCATCGATTAGCGAGATGGGCGGAAGACATATCTTCAACATACTTTCTTGATTTGCAATGTATGATGTACACTCAAAGTCGTACTGTTCAATCCGTACAGTTCTTCCCAGATCAAGAAGAAAAGATATTCAGAGTGGGGAACTTGTTCGGTTTCTGACTAAGCTTTCGGGATCAATCGGTTCGCGTTTGGTGCAAACTAGTCGCTTAAGAAACAATTGGTCCGTTGAGTTAGCATATATGTTTTGGATTTGTTCAGTATTTAGATGTGATAGTGCCGAAGCTGAAGAACCTGATCAATGTGCTGGTGAATCTGAATTTGAGCGAAAAAGACATTACAACGTGTACCGAAGTGAACTCGCACGTCAGGAAGTTGGCCAAAGTAGTTGAATATTTTCCAGGTACATTTATTGATTCAAACTCGAATAAATGTAATTATGCGACTGAAGTCTGTGAACTTGTCGAGAAAAAATGAAGTTGAACTTGAAAACAAACTGTACTTCTAAACAATGGATGGTTGACTCAAACATCATTCCTAGGTTCGAATCTTTATATTGTAACCGTGTTACCCTTCTTAGTTTCCAGTTTCTATTTGGTTCAAACTTTTTTTAAAATATTGTTGAGTAGTCCAATTCGTGTTAACATACCAGAAAATATAGATGAGCAAAGCAGAGTTTCTGTTTTTTCCATATATCGAAAGTAGTCCACGTCGAAACCTGGTAGTTTTTTCTCAAAATTATCATCCTTTTGGTAACGGACAGCATTTTGTAATAGCCATTTAGGTGGTTTGATGGGACCAGACCGAGAAGGGAACATAATTTACATGCAGTCAATGGGCCTCGCCCACCCAAGATCCCTGATCAGGGCGGGAAGTCATAGTGGACTGTACCAGGCCAGTATCACCGAGACGGAACTCACCTTCAAGTTGGTCAGGTTGGTGCCAGAATAAGAACTACAACGTTTATATCGTCATAGTAAGATTTGATTATGTTGTCGATACCTTTTTTCGGATGCGTAGTTCATTTTTAACACTTCTGGTAACGGTTTGGGAAGGCATTCTGACTTTATCAAGATTTACATGGAGTTACACGAAACCAATTCATTATACTTGCGTGAGAGGAAAACAGAACCCTAGATCAATTTCGAGATCATAGTGGAAATATAATATCTCTAGCTCCTTTATAAAATGAATTAGCACCTTTCACTTTTTCCAGAAGTGGCTCACTCGAAATTGAGGGCTTAGCTCATCAGTATGACTCCATGCGGCGTAGCAATCCCCCCAAAAGTTAATGAGATCACCTCATGAGGTATTCGCACGAGCTTCTTATGAGATTCCATAGATTGCTATGCTACAACATTGGGAGTTCACTAGTAGCTCATGAGGTATTTCATGAGAAACTCATATGAACTTCTCATGAGGTTGGACAGTTTGCTACGCCGCCATATGTTAACATCTCGTTCTTTCTGCAAAATAAAGAACTCCATGCAAGTTTTCAGAGACAACGAGAAAGAGAAAGGAAGAAAGTTGGGTGTGAAGATCATTATGGATCTGGAAGGCTTCAGTAGGGATCAGATGTATACGCCAACGATGAAGATGTACATGGGGCTACTGTCAACAATGCAGGTACTTTACGGTCGAGAACATATAGTTTTAGACTCAATAAGGGGCGTTCCTAGGGCAACCAGAAAAGATGAGAACGTGGACAATCATGTACACAACTGAACATTTCACCAATCAATTCGGTAACAAAAAATCGAGACCTTCTCTGACTTTTAGGAATTGTTCCCTGATATATTCAGTATCTAGAAAATTACTTGGTGTAATCTCGACAGAAAATTAGGTAACTAAATAGATTTTTTCTGTCTGCACTTTAGTTCCCCACCCAGTTGATGTTGGTCCGTTCCTTTGCTACGAATCCGAGTTTGGTGATTGCTGCTTAGTTGTAGACAAAACACTTGTTTATCTTGATGGAACAAATCCAAAACGAACAGCTTCATTTCCAGGAATTGTTCCCTGACATGGCGAGAAAGATATTCGTCATAAACTGTCCGTCTATGATACAAACATTCTACGCGATGATATCTCCCGTATTGTCGAAACAGACCAAGGAGAAGGTGATTGTTTGATTCGTTCCTGGATGAGCCACAATGTCTTTGATGAAGCTTGGTTGTGGAGTTGGGCACTTTTGATTGTTTCAAAAAAGGAAATAAGATGTCTGGGTACCATGTTCTATAATATATAATTGCAGGTGACATTTCTGGGTGCTGACTGGAGGGATATTCTGGCAGAAGATGTGCGCGAAATTTCATTTTTTTTGGGTTCATACTCTATTCTTGGGTCAATTGAGTAGGATGAAATTTGTTCAGGCGTTCTTAAAATAACAACTTTATTTTTTTCGATTTTCGTTATAGAAGTGAACAAGTTTTCGTACCAGTCAAATGCAGTCTGCAAATTACTGAGCGGTCTCTTTCTATTGTCATGTGACTTAATTAGTCACAAAATAACGTGCGACAAAACACAGAAGCAAACAATGGTTTTCCTCTTTCTTATATCACAAACATGTTTCCAGCTCGGAAAAGAGTGTATATACCCTCACTGGGGAGGTACCAAGAAGAGCGACCAACCAACTGGTGACTTGCGAATGGGTGGCAAAGTACCCGAGGAATTATGGTACTGCTCATCTCACTTCGGAAAACAATTCATGGTTTTACCTATGTATCATCACATCACGTAAATGTGAAACAAATATCAGATAGGTTTCCATCTATTTTGTGTTAACCGACACACGCGATGTAGGCGTTGAAAAATGGTCAGAAAACAAATTTATACATCTTTGCCATTTCTATACAACCCTTCCGTTCCATACGAGAGCAAACTGAAATCCTGCAAGAATGTAATGAAAAATATGAAAAAGCTATTTGATTTGACAAACCAGGTCAATCTCTTATGTGATGTGGACTTTACAAGCGAGGGGTTCAGGCCGTTGGTTCACACGCTCGTAAAACAAGAAAAGACAGTGACGACAGTGATTGTTTGAATGTGTTCTCTTTTCATATTTATTTGCAAACAGTACTCGAACCGAATTAATAGACTGTTTGTTTCAGGTACCGTGCAGAAGACAACCCAAATGACGCTGACAAAGCGGTAACGAAGTTGAGCATCTCCGCTAGATCCAAAGAGAAGGTTTGTGAAACTATCGCCAATCAAGTTTGAAACATACTCCTAATTGATCGCAATCAAACTGGTCAACCATTTCCGATTGGAATAGCCGGTTTGCCCCTAAAAACGTGAATTTTGATAAATTTAGATTTTCCCGTTTCACGACTTTTTGTCGAGTTTTTCTTCTGAATAGATTAAGAGTGAATTTAGCTACACATTTACTTTCTCAAAGTTTCTTTGGTGAAAAACTTCATCATTATTTTAAGGTTGTTGTGCGTGCGAAGGCGTCGCAAATGATTCGATGGATTTGGAGAGTTAGCAGTGGAGACGTCGACTTCTCGATTGCAATTGATGGAAGAGAGGTACATTTTCAAACATTCATAATTTCTTTCAATAATCAGGCGAACAATTGAATGGTGTTTTCTAATGAGCACACATACTTGTTTTAAACATTCTTATTAGTTTGTAGTAGTAAGAGCAGTGAACATAACACCGAAGTGTGAGAACGTACCAAAAATGACTAAATCTTTTCTTCGATGATTGAACAGCCGAAAGTGAGAAGTGAGTGGAGTACGTTATACACTGACTGACTATATTATTCTCACTAATTATATACATGTTGTCGCAAGTTTGAGAAAGTTCTATCATTTGACCATTATGATGTCAGAAGTACTGATGCCTTTTCTCAGATACAAGTTGTTTACAAAAACTTCAACTTGGACATACACTAGATCAGAATTATACAAACGAAGATGAGTTCAAGTTGTTTGAATGATCTTCCAGGTATTCTCAAAGTTGCGTCTTTCCACCGAGTTCCACCCAGAAATTGGTGAACTGAAATGTGCCGAGCCCGGGGAATACTCGTTTTACTTCGATAATTCGCACGGAAAAATATTCGGCAAAGATGTCAAGTATAGAATATGGATTGAATGATTGCAGTGATAGTGAATGATTGCAGTGATTAAATAGATTTAAAAAGAAAAAATTAAGAAAGCCCAGTCTGTCGATAGCACTAAATTGTATTCTCTTACCTGTGCAATAAAACTTTGAACTTTGTGTGGGATATTTGCCAGTAGAAATGAAATTTGTTCTCGGTCACTTTCGACAAGTATAAATGAAAACATAGCTAACACTTTGCCATGACTTAGGCATATCCTTTATTCGAATGTGTTTGTACGTTTGTTGGCTCACATTATGAGCGCAAGTGAATTCCGAAATTTGTAATAACATGTAGTTTTACATGAGGTTATTCCATCGCTTCGTTGTTCATCACCTCAGTTCCGCTCAGTTCCGACCAAATATTGTGTCAAAGTTCGACCAAAAAATAACGACATTGAACTACAAACAGCGAGATAGACCAAAATACACCGCATAGGCTGTTTTGGAAACAACCAGTCGTAAATATGTGATCAAGGTGCCAGGATAATCCAGCATACGTGATCGGACCATTTTAGAACAGTTTTTTCTCTCTGAAATGTGGTCTATTGCCCGATTGCGTATCATTGCTGCGTGGGCGGGTGCACAGGGAACTCAACCGGTTTCTTCTTTGTTCGGAAGAATATCTCATTGATCAGTGATAACCTACAATGTCTCATACAACGTCACCCAATAAACTTTGATAGGAAGTTTTGCTATAGTTCAAATTCCTTAAATACTAAATGCTTTTCAAAAGTTGTATGTTTTTAAGTTATATCATCTCACGTTTTTTCATGTTATAGTGAAACATTTGTAATTTGGTTACGGTTGGATATAGAAAATGGTTCCTTTCTTGGAGTAACAGATTTTTCTCCAGACCTATTTCTGTGATGAATTTTTTCGACACACCATTGTCAATAATCATTTCACACTTACACATTTGTGTTTCATGTATTTCCATACAATCTCTTGCTGATCGATGTAAAAACAAGTTTTTACAGTAACCATGAAACTTGAACTGAGCGGCAACCTGGCCGACGAATCTGAACAAAAGTTCCGGGTCTACGAAGAGAACCCACAGAACGAAATACAGGAACGGGTGAAGCGACATTATTACCTACAACACAGGCATCAAACGGTGGCTTTTGTCAGGAAAATGGTGTGTTACTGGGTAATGATTACTTAATTTATTCATATTATACAACAGAACTAGGAACCGCTCCAAAAAATGAGCAAACGTGCCATCGAAATACCTCCAAAACGGTTTCACCACTTCCGATCGCTCCATTTGGCTAAATTTCACTTATTTACAATGATACACCCACATATTCAAACATCTACAACTTGCTTTGTTATTGTCTGAGTCTGTTTCCGAATTATGAAATATACCCTGTACGAGACCACTAAATATTGGCTGATAAGGGTGATTTTGAAAACGATTCTGAACTGACAACTAAGTGAAATCTCAAACATGGAATAGTGAATTTGTAATATGAGTTTTCTTCAAACTAACTTTTCCAAGCATGCTTTTCTCTATTCAGCAAGAGAAATGGTTGAGTTTCTCGCACGCACGAATGCCCATTCTCGAGTGTCTAGACGTGTTGGCCGGATTCTTAGATGAGAGCGACCCAGATGTTGGTTTTTGTGTTCCACTAAGAGTGTACTACGGAAAAAAAATTGGACGTAAAAAACAGGCTGAAGTTGAGAAAACCAAGAACATTGTTTAAGTTTTAGTTTGCGAGAAGGTGAAATCATTGAACTGACTGTTAGTGAGATACTTCAGAAGCCCATTTTGCGGATGGGCTCAATTTTTCAGAAATGTTCATTTTAGGAACTGTGATAGTTCATTCCTAACATTTAATGTCGTTTCCAGGTAGACGAGGCCAACCTGGTGCACGCGTACCAAACCGCTGAACGCCTTCGCGCCGCGCACCCCGACAAGCCGTGGATGCATCTGGCCGGACTTGTTCACGACCTGGGAAAAGTGATGAGCATGTGGGGAGAGGAGCAGTGGGCGGTTACAGGTGGGTCGAAGGAGATCATGATTGTGGTTTGATCGTGAAACAGAGCAGTATTCTCGAAATGTGTTTCAATGGGAGGTCACAAGTTGGGTATGGGGTTGTATAGTGGGTGCCAAATTCAACTCTCTCTCACCGGAATCGAACCTGCGAGCAAACATTTCGTAGCAGGCCGCTAACCACTGCACTATTAGAGGACATAAAGGGAATGTTTTGGAATCGAAGACATGTGTGCGTACACAGCGGAAAGTGAAATATACAGTACCCTCCCGCCTTTGCGTTGGCGACGACTATAGTTTGTTCTTGAAAACATCAGTCTTTACAATTTGTGCTTCAATTGGCGGTTACAGAGTTTACGGCATTGGCTAAGTCGGGGTTGTAGTTTGGTTAGAGTTGATGATGGAGGGTGTAGACAAGTTTGCGCAGATATATTGACTGGTGAAAAAATGTATGAAACAAGTTTGATATATTCTAAGGATATTTAGTGTGTCTGAATTTTAGGTCTAAGTTTTCCGAAATTTTGCCCATTTTGTGAGAAAACATGAAGTGGTAAGTCGATAATCTTGAGACCTATCGTGAGTTTGGCGAAAGTGAACAGTTTTTGTTTGCCCAGTCAGACATGACATTAGTATAAAAAACGAGTGTTAAGAAAGTAAAGATTAGTTTTGGATAAACATGTACAAGAAATATAAAAGAAGTCCAATAAAAATTTGAGGAAAATGCTAATCTCGCTCGGTTTAAAAATTCAAAAAAAGGATACCGAGTTTTTTGCTACCGGAAGAAAACTTCTGACTGCGACTCACAATAATCTAGCTTATACTCCGTTGTTTTCAAGAGAAGCGAGATTAGCATTTTCCTCAAATTTTTATTGGACTTCTTTTATATTTCTTGTACATGTTTATCCAAAACTAATCTTTACTTTCTTAACACTCGTTTTTATACTAATTGAACTCTTTTTCTATGGTTACGAAGTAACGGTCATTTTTGATAAAAATGATATTTTTGAACAATAATCTAAACAAGGAATTTTATGTTTTTCTATTGGAGTTTTAAACCGCGCCGTAGTTCAGAACGTTTACGTAGTTGTAACCTCGTTCAAGTGATAGCAAATTTTGTGCTCCAGGCAGGAATCGAACCTTCGTTCGCCGTGCGTGAATAGAGCGTTTATCCAATCCGCCAATCAGACATGTGAATAGGAGTGAAAACCAAGCTGTACCCGCCTGTCATGAGTTCTTCATTCAAAAACGTTTTCCTACTACACGTTAAACTCTTCTTTCATTTTTATTTTCACGAAACCGGTCTATCCATGATATTTTGCGAGACCATTTTCGGCTCTCTCACACGTAATATTCAAATTTCAGACATACCTGGAAAATACGTATATCTCAACTTTTTTAGAGCTTTTCAATAATGTAAAAATTTTGGAAATAAGTTAATTTTGTGCGAAACTATGCCGAGATTTGAGGAGGCGGACACTTTTGTCGCCGGCGCCGGCGCCGCCGCCGCCGCCCCGCACGGAAGCCATTTTTGCGAGACGTTGGGCCCTCTAACTCCTCTCAATAAATAACTACTTGGAAAGTGAACTTGGTATCTTGTAGACGTGTGGCCCTTCAGTGATTCATGCAAAAATCTAAGAAAAGGGTCGACGTACTTTGAACAAAATTGTAATAATCTGTTTTGTAATGTCTGCAGACCTTTGAACAAAAACTAATCTGCGCAGCGCTCCGCGCTGCGCACGATGTAATTTCTAGTTTCTTGTCTTCGAAGAGTGATGAATTGTCAGAAATCAACACGGCGGGTTTCAAGATTTCAAGATTTATTAGATCACTTCAAATCGTTGCGAAATGGTGTTCCTTGACTGCCCTCCAGATATCTTTATCTCTGCATACTCGGAATATCTCTTCGCCACGGATATTGGGTGGCCGGACTCGGCCTCTTCTCACGGTTCGGTTATAACTCCGAACTGCCTCGACAAGTTCATCACGCCAACGGACCATTGGACGGCCACGCACCCGCTCTCGATCAAACGGGCGCCACTCGGAAACGATCAGGGACCAACGACTCTTCGACATATGGGCAAGCCTGGAAGCAAAATTGAATTTATGTTTTGTAGCTTCCTGAGCTACATCCGACAACCGAGTAATTCCGCGGATAACGGTACTTGGGCGGTGGTCCTGGACATGGACATTCAGCATGGCACGTTCCATCTTTCTTTGAACTACGCGGAGTCTTTCCATAGACGACTTCGACAAAGACCAGGATTCACAGCCGTAGATCAAACGTGGTAGAATGGTAGTGTTGAACAACTTTCGCTTCATGCTCATCGGGAACGATTTAGCCTTCAGGATATTTCGGTAGGTATTGAACCCTGCCCACGCGGAGGAAATTCTTCGGTTGATTTCTTTTGTCCAGTCTCCTCCGATGGATATGTTTGCACCGAGATACTTCACATCTGATTTTGACGGGATTTCACAACCTTGGAACTTCAATGGAGTGGCTTCGTTCTGGTTGTTCATGTATTCTGACTTCTTCGGATTTATTTTCAGACCAACTTTGTCACAGGCAGTGGAAAACTTCTCCATCATTGTTTTGAGGCTGGCTCTGTTTTTGGCGAACAGTAAGCAGTCATCGGCAAACAAAATGTGGGTTAGTTGTTGACCATTGATACGGATTCCAGTCCCTGACCAGTCCACTTTGCGAAGAGCGCTGTCTAACACCATGGTGAACAATCGAGGTGATATCACGTCTCCTTGTCGAACGCCTTTTTTGATATCAACTTCTATCTTCTTTCCATTGACTTCTATGGTACTGACAGCAGAGGCATAAATATTTTGGAGAATTTCGATCAGCTGAGGATGGGCGCCAATTTCCTCCAAGGATGACCATATTGAGCAGTGTTCGATGCTGTCGAAAGCTTTGGCAAGATCCACAAAGCAAAGATACAAGGGCATTTCGTATTCTCTGGACTTCTCGATCATTTGGCGTACTACGTGAAGGTTGTCGGCGGTTCCATAATGTCTTCGAAACCCCATCTGTTCTTCGGAAATGTTCTGCTCCAAGAGTGGCTCCAATCGGTTCAGGATACATCGGGACAGCACTTTGTACAAAGTGTTTAGCAACGAAATCGGTCTGTAGTTGGCTATGTCCGCAACATCTCCCTTTTTGTGAAGGAGGATAGTTTTCGAGATCATCATATTTGCTGGGAGAAGCCCGTTCATCAAAACATCGTTGAACATCCTGGTAACATCTTTGACAATGATTGTGCTCGACCATCTGAGTGCTTCTGGCGGAACTTTGTCAGTGCCAGGTGATGATCCCGCGGTTGTTTGTCGGATCGCAAGAAGAACTTCGCTCTCGAGAAAAAGAGGAAGTGGTTCGGAGGGAGGCGTGATGTTGACCGTAGTTTGATTGGTAGTTCCATACAGCTTGCCATAAAACTGTTTGACGACATCCGATATTCCAGAAGAGTCATTTTTCAGGAGACCGTCAGCACCTCTCAAGTGGACAAAGTGATTTCTATTTCCGTTACCATCCTTCATGACACTTTTCAGGCTCATTCCTTTATCGAGGGCTCGCTTCAGGCGAACTTCGCGTCTCAATCTGACGTCATCTTTACGGCTGCATCGGGCTGCTTTGCTTGCGATTACGAACTGAATTCTTCCAGCAGGAGTTTGATCGGTTTGTAAGGCACGTCTTCGACTCATCAGGTCCATGGTCTTTTTGGAGATGAAAGGTTCAGGTATTGTACGACACGTGGCAATCTCATAGGATGTTAATAGACGGGTACGGAGATGTTCGTATAACTGATTTGTGCTCATTGTGTTGGTTGCTGCGTCCTCCTCAACGGACATGCCGTATTTGAAAAGAGCCTGGCTGACTGTTCTGTTCTTTTTCCTCTCCGTCTGTTTTCTTTTCTGTTTTCCTATGCGAACGGTGGCACGAATGAGACGGTGATCACTGTCGTAATCAAATTGATTTATCACGTCGACGTTTCTTACATTCATCGTTGGTCGAGAGAGAAAAAAGTCGATCTGGTTGAACGTGAATCCATTTGGTGAACGCCACGTCCACAAACGCGGTTTTCGTTTTTCGAAAAACGAGTTCCAAGATCGGTAGTTGTTGGTTTCCATCCAATCAAGAAGAATTTGCCCGCGATCGTTTCTCATATTTGGGCCGTACCTTCCTATTGCATTTTCTTGATTTGTGCGTCTTCCCAATTTTGCGTTGAAATCCCCTCCTACGAATGGTATAATGTTCCCGGAACAACTAGTTATTACTTTGTTGAGATCAGACAGGAAAGCATTATATTCAACATCCGAGGAGGCTGTTGTAGGAGCATAGCAGGAAATGAAGCGCAATGTGAAAGACCGACATTTGACATCCAAATACGACAGTCTTGAAGTAACAGGGTAGAATCCGATGATATTAGTTGCGAAGTTACTATGAACTAGGAATCCAGTACCGTGGATACTATTTTCGGAAAAATAGTATAAAACTTCACCGTCTGGCTGTGTTTCCACCACAGTATCCTTCCTCTTCACTTCTTGTAGAGCAACAATGTCCCAATGAATCTTCTTCAATCCCGTGAGCATGAGCTTCATCTTGGCGACCTGTCCCAATCCACGACAGTTCAGAGAGCAGAGACTTAGGCAGTCTGATAGGGGATTTAGAGCCATGGTTCCCCTATCCAGCTTGGCTCGAGAAACTCAAATCAATTCGTCGGGAGGGGAATGAGAACAGACCGCACGCCACGACGAATGAAATGAGAATCCAAGTAGAAAAGTTCAAGTAGAAAATAACGTTTTAAGGTAAACATTGGGGATCCCATTGCAGAAAATTTCTGTCCGCGAAAACGAGGTTGTGTGTAGTAAAAAAAATTTCATGTTGTTCAATCGATCTAAATTATGGAGTAACTGTGCCTTTATCCAACTGTAATTCAGTTCGAACCAAATTGTATGTCTTTTCTGCTCTTCGCAAGTTAGAAACAATCAGAGATTGTTGTTCAGGTCTTTTAGTTATCGCTTATTTCAGGTGATACGTACCCAGTTGGCTGTTCACCTTCGGATTCTATTGTTTACGGTCAGAAAAGCTTCGAAGGGAACGATGATGTGAACAATACAGACTACAAGTGAGAAATTCAGATCTCTTAGCAAAACTTGCAAAACAGAGATGTTCACTCCATCCTATTTTCAGAATTCTGAAACTTTTATTCATTTCAAGAGTTCGAATAATCATACTTTCGCTTCGGTTTTACGTGATTTGGCTTACAGTTGGTATGTATTCTGTTGAGAAATATCTCAGCCTTTCACATACTATCCCACTTGCAGAACACTGTTCTCGAAAAAGTGAGTTGGTATGTGATTAACAAATGGTGTGCTCGGGAGGTTTCAAAACGAAACAAATTGCCTTTGCAGAAGACATATTATTAAATTTTTTCGATCTATTACATCCTACATTTTAGCACGTCGAATGGAATGTACAAGACTGGCTGTGGTATTGAGAACCTTTTGATGACGTGGAGTCATGACGAGTATATGTATCAGGTAACACATAACCGTTGTTCCTTGAATTTCAAAGTTTAATTTTATCACAAGATGTTAAAATACGCGAAGTGCATAGATTTGTTCATTTTGAGATGAATCACTATCACCTGGGGAGTAAAAACTAAACGACCTGAAAACTGTAGCAGAATTGATTTGTTGTTAATTGCCCCGAAATTCCAAGCAGGACTAATATTATTCGTCGATAGGTCCTACGCAACCACGGATCAACTCTCCCCGATGAAGCTCTGTACGCAATTCGGTTTCACTCCTTCTACCCGTATCATACTTCCAATCAATATGAACAGTTCGTGACAGACCGCGACCGACAAATGCTGCCAGCCGTCATGATGCTCAAGTAAGAAACACTACTAGTATATTAGTTTCACGTAACATGAAGGAAAATACATCTTGCTTCAATGTTCCACGGGTATATGCAATCTGTATATCTTGTCAACTTTCTATGCTGCTCGCGGGCAAAAGCACGTAATTTTTCATACAGATTTCAGAACTCCCTGTTTTTGTTTTCAATATTGATACTTCATGAAAACTGAGCACGTTTGAGTATGGAATTTGGAAAATATGTGAGAGTAGGTACCTGGGCTTTAATCATTGCATCACTTCCACGATCCAGAATATGATAAATTTGAGATCAGTTCAATGAAGCGGCTATCGGCTATTTACATTGACTTTAAACACTGCCTGCAGTTAGACATACATTGAATAACTACATTTATTATGCAAGTGAGGCATGTGATTGAATTCAGTGAGTGAAACGAGAAACACGAACATAATTACTAAATGTTTCAGTGATTGCGATCTGTATTCAAAGTCGGACAGTACCCCGGATATCGCGCAACTGAAACCCTACTACCAGGGACTAATCGATCAGTATATTCCCGGAGTTGTCGCCTGGTAGAGCAAGCGATAATTACCATTTCGATCAATAAAAATGATTTACCATAAGAAATATCAGTTTTTGAACGGTTTCAAATATTATCTCATCTCATAACTACATTTGGGATCTGATGGAAGGTTCTGCAGTTCGATACATATCTCACTGAACCTTGCACTGCCCGGATAATGAAACTTTATTTGGAACAGAAAATCAGGAAAAAAATGCAAAAATTATCATAGAGAGTAGTTGTAACGGAAATGTTCATACAAGTACTTGAACAAAAATAATTCGGAGTAATATTAAAAAGGTTTCTTTCACATTCTCAATTTTTCGCACACCGTGTGTGCAGTAGAAAAACAACGCGAATAAGTACCATCATAGATCTAAAAACGAATTGACGTATGTGTAAAATACATTTATACCTTATATTTCTATATTCATATATCTGTGAAACACCCTCAATTATATATTCATCATTGTTGCTAGAATGCAACTGAGAAGTTTACTCAGAAAAAGAGAAATATGTACATTGTTCATAGTAACATAAATATATAGTTTACAAATTAACTCAAATTTGTCCAGCTTGAATGAACTGAAACTATAGTAAATTTGTCCAAAGACTGAGAGAAAGAAGAAACTGAATGATTCGGTTTTCCGAATGAAATTTGAATTTGTAATCGCAATTTCCTATCAAGTCGATGGAAAACCGTTTTAACTTATTCGTAGTCAGTCAATTTTCGACAATTGAACTATCTGATTCAAATATGATAAATTGATAACATGCACTTTTGCAATTTCGATTATATAACATAGTACGTACGTTTAATTATCCCGGCAGTTTCATCCCAACCTGCGTTTCTCGCTAAGCGCACTATTTAGCTAACTCGTATCTAGGCGGTATGTAAGAGCGAGAAACAGTATTTGTATGAATGAGACTGATTGGGATAAAAATGGCGGTACTCTCTTGAATAGAAATCCTGATGCTACATAATTGAACACAATGTGGATTCGTGCGTGCTGCTTCCGTTTACGGACACCCCGGAATCGTCGCTTTGCGCCGTGATGAAACGTCGTTTGCAGGACCGCAAGCGACTGAGCGCGCGATGCGTTCGACTGCTGTTGCCGCGGAACGCCTCGATTACCTGGAAATGATCTAGCTATAGTCGCCATTTTACCCATAAAGACATCAGAGGGTTCGATTGATTGAGCGATGCGGGGCGAGCGGTCGTTGGTTCTTTGCCAACAGGCGATAGAGTGTGTAGATAAATGATACGCAGACTGGCTGGCCCCTCGCCGAACCCCGTCCCTTAGAAAATTGATAGTACGGTGTCCACTACGGTTTGACAAATCCTATAAATCCGGCAGTTGTACACAATCAATATTACAGTGTTTGTTGTTCTAGTTCATCACGAAAAACTGAATGGTTCCTTCGCAAAGTGAGCAGAATTACAAAAGAACTTTCGAGTTCCGAATCCTAGCAAACCTGCCTAAACGCGTGTGACAATTGAACGGATTGAAACTACTATCATGAATCAACATAGAATATATAGTTCGTTTCACCCATCGATAGCAGTCAGCCATGCTGGCTGAGCGCACCCTACATTGCAGGCGACTGATCTGGCAGCTTGCCAGTCTTTTCATTGCAAATACTCAGAACGATTGGCGCCAATTTTCTTCGATTGGCCAGCTACAAAAGCGAGAGAGTGTGCAGGTCAATGAGGCCGCAGACATCTGCGTCTCCTTGACCTGCACACTCTCTCGCTCAGCCAATAAAAAAGTGGCTGGCCAATTGGCTGGGAATTGTCTGAGTACTCAGAACGATTAGCGCCAATGTTCTGCAATTGGCCAGCTACAAAGACGAGAGAGGTCAATGACGCGCAGACAGGCTAAGACAGTCTGTGTCTCTCTGAACTGCACACTCTCTCGTTCAGTCAATAAAAAGGTGGCTAGCCAATTGGCTGGGAATTGTCTGAGTAAAAATTCAAAAAGTGGTTATTTTAAGATTTTCGCCAGTTTTTTGTTTTCAAAAGGTTACCACCGAATCGGTAAGTAATTCAAAGAACTTTTTGTGCGATAAAATAAGCATTGAAAAACGGCCTGAAAAGGTTATTGGATATCACTGTTTTTAGTTTTTCACGATCATGTTCCGATGGCCGTCTGCTTGTGGGCGCCGCGCCATCTATCACCGCTGAGTTCAATACCCAGCTGGTGCACAATTTCGATTAGGCTAATCGATGTTGGAAACTTTCCAACACAATTGACTCCGCCCACTGAAATCTACTGTAACTGGCTGCTATCGATGGTTGAAACGAACTATACTGCTATACTGCGAACTATAGTTAGCATAGTTATACGAAACGTGTGAATACGACGCCAAAATTAAGATACATTCTGGAAGACATTTTCCAGGCCCTAAAGACGATGAGTTCACCAAAACGTCGCCACTTCGAATGAAACATCTTATCTTCTCGTGTTCGGTTCAACAAATAAAACCCAACAATACCTTCTGTTGTTTGACGGCAGCTCCCTTGGCGGCCAACCACCCTTCCGCATCGTCATCTGCATGCAGCTCCCGGTATCCGTCTATTGTGTCCGAAACTCCTGAGAACAGAAGGTCAGATTTCGAGAAATATTTTTCTACACGTTAAACTTAGGCCAATCGCGAAGTCTGGCAGCATAGCAAACCACAAAAACTAGTTCTTCAGAGAAACACGGATATGTGATTGGAGACAGCAGGAAATGCATGCATGAAATTAGATAAATAAAAGGTAGCGGAGACCAACATCGATTAGAAGTTATCCCGATAGTTTTCATTTATGTGAATATCGCACACAAACAAGTTCACGTGAATGTGAGAATTCCAATGGCCGAGCAACGCGTAACGCGTCAATTGAAAGGTAGGATAGAGCAGCTAATTGAAGGTTTCCTTGCATGTCTCGTACCTTTTTCGCAGTCCACCAGGTCCCAGGCGCTGAGTTTTTCGTTTTTCTCCAGAAAATGAGTGAGCATTTTACTCTGGTTAGTTTCCACGTAACCGGCCGACGCGAACACAAAAATACTCTTCAAACTCTTCGTCACCATACTGAAAAAAATCACATGACATAAAGTAACGATGCGAGGAAAAAACGGTATCTATTTTTTTATATTGAGGAAAAAAGGTATCTATTTTTTTAGTATGGAAGTTTAGATGGTTTTCGATATGTTCCAAAATGGTGTCAAAACATTGGGTGAATCCTCCCTCGGTTGAATTTATGAATTTGTAATACTCTGTCCGGTCTGAAAGTTTCGTTCCCACGCCGTCTAAGTTTACTTGGGAATGGAAAACAGTATTATATCTCGTTCTCAGGAAACTTGTTCACATCACATACTTTGATACATTTATTTCTGAGCCTTTTTCAATCTACATAATATATTCAAGAAGAGCGATACAAATAAAAGCCCTGAGTGGTTGGGACAATTGCTATTCCGTCATGAAACTAGTATTTCTGCTCGTCATATTCCTTTTAATTTCCTCCATTGAAGCGAGGAAAAAGGGAAAATGCTGGGTGAAGAAAGATAGAGTCGAATGGCACTATTCGGACAAGACCAACAAATGTTATATGGTAGGTTGCACTTTTATGTTCGAAAACTATGGATAACATTTCTTTATAAGGAATAGAACTGTCAGAAACATGACAATAAACATCACCAGATGTGGGTGTTTGTATCAAAACTCTGGATTCTATGAATTTTCGGAAATGAGGGGAAGCTTTAATTAGCATGTTCTTGCTGTAGTTATACTTGTATCCCTTCAGTTGAGATGGATGATATAGTTTGAAAATATGTCATATATTTTTGTTAATTTTTTGCAAATCATTTATCAGACATACGAGATGAACTCCCCAGAATCGATTGCCAAACGTTTCTGTAAAAAACGACACGGACAACTGGCACTAGTGAATGGCAACGTGGCGTCAGAACTCATAGGTAAGACAGTTTTCGATCCAAGAAGTGAACTGTACCGATTGGCTAATTGTAAAAATTGACTTAGTAAACTAATATAACAAAAGAGCACAATTGTCAGGAATAGATCCTCCTCCCGAAAAAAGCAGGCTTGTACGTAAATTTGACTAGAACAGCTGTGATTGTTCTAGTCTAATGCCGGGGAATATTGAGCAAGATTTCAAAAGAGTGATGTGTTTCAACACCAAACTACAACTCAGATTCGGTCCACCTATAAAATGGTAAACGACGAGGTGTATGTGTGGGTGAGACGCACATGTCTGTAAGTAAGCAGCAGCGATTGTGCACGTCAACTTCGTAAATTTTATTTATTCTGACTTGCTTAACACGCTGCACGTGCTATAATAATTCCATGTGTACTTTTTAGATGAGTTCAAAAATGGGAAGTCACTCGCGTGGAGCCAACAAGCATGGGTACACGCCAACAGTGGATGTCAAGTGGTAAGTGTTCAACCAGGCCTGAGTTGAATATTTCAAATTGTATAACTGAATTCATTTTGCCAATAAGGTGTTAAAGGGGTCTGCATTGAATTATCAAATAAAATATCGAACTGAGACAGTTCGATATGTGTCCTTTTCTTACTGGAATGTCCAATTCAAAGTTCTATTTTCAAAATTTCACCAACTTTTTGCTTACAGTCAGAGACGCAGAGAATAATTTGGAGTGAATGAATATTGATTGCGCGCACTTCTCTGACTCTTGTTTCTTTTCGGGTAAGACCGTTAGCCAAACTCGGCATTCAATGCAGCCCCCCCCCCCCTTTAACACTATGTGAAAGTATTCAGCCATTCGGCTTAAATATCTCTTTTAGAGACTGAAATAGGCGCAGCGAATAGTTTCATAGTTGGGCGTTGCAATAACTGTACAGAGTATTGATTTATATATTTTCTCCAGTGTGAAGTTGTCTTCAGGGCGAAAAACGCGCTTACATACTAGTAAGACGAAAACTATCGACATTTGAATAGTTTGAAAAGATTACAGTTCGCCCTGGATAACGTAGCTGGAACCGGACAGACTGCCGGCTCAACTACGGCGATGAACTGCCACAACCCCGTGAAGAGATTCATATGTGAGAAAGCACCAACGGCTTGATATTGAATCGAATATGATTATCAAATAAATAAACTTCAATGGCGCAATTTTCTGAGAGTACAAAATTACAAGATATTTTTTTGTTGACAGTATCTGTCAACTCAGTAACACGAGATTAAAAACGGGATGGGGTGGGGTTTCCACATAGTATCTGGTCAAGCTCAGCACGCTATTAAATGACCTATCACACAGAAACTAACAGAACATAACAACAATGTTGCATCATTTAATTGGTTCTGAAACGATCAGAAATCTCGATATTTGAATTCAAGTTCAGATTCTAGACGTGAATAACAGCTCCGAACTCACGCTCTGACGGTATTGGACACAAGTATCTTCCCCGGCAAACTGTGTGTACACATCATCTTGGCCACACTTACTGTTTGGCCGAGAACACAGTACCTGAAATAAATATAGAGTTTCCGGCGGCACTTGAAAAAATTGATGATAATGGCAAAACCATATGGTTTAATCTAACAATTATCTTGACCGAAAAGTTGTGTGCCGTTCAACGATTCTGTGCAGCCCTACTTGATTCAGCGCACACACCTTGGTGAACAACAGTTAACATGTTGTACTTCAACAACTGGCACATTGGTGTCAATACAATTCAAACAAACACGAGCGTTAACCGAATGGTCGTTTGTATTCACCAAATATGTACTATGCGAAATGTCCGAACTTCAATTCTTCTTAAAGGTGCAGATGCCAAAATGGTGTTTCTTTAAACTCAGTCAATGAGTTCACTTTATAGACATTATTATTCATTAATAGTTCATTTGTGTACTAATTTTATTCTAGCTCACTTTATGTTTTCACTCTGTTTCTCTATATTCAATTACCTCGGTTTCTTCTGACTCACGACACCTGCCACCACCGGACCGCAGTGTATTCCAATACGAACCTACATTGAAAGCAGTTACATGTAGTACCCTTGAGAAAAAGACGATAGTAATATACTTTCCGTCTCGAGTTTTTACGCACATGTTCGCAAATGGCAGTTTCTCTTCCATGTTTTCGAAAGACGCAGTTCTACTCATTATCCAGCTGAATCCCCATGTCTGAGAACATACTGAATCAGCAACCATGAGCAAAGTATGACCAACGACGTAAAACGTATTTGAATTGAAAGCCAATAAAACATTAATCACTGTCATGGACTTGCTCCAATTGGTTACTGTCACAAAAAATGTCCGATCTGTTTGCAAGATAGAAGTGAACAGTGAATTTCAACTGCACTACTACGTCTGTGCCCAAATAAAGTAGTTAAGGAACGTACCCGCACTGGAAGCTCCATACCCGGCACTTTCACTTGTTTTCCCTCAAAAATCATGCCAAGGGCCAGGTTCAGAATGGTTTCGCAATGCGTATTACAACTATTCGGCACGCCACCAACCACCAATACGCTATCCATCAACGAAAGAACCTTGTAGGTCTGAAAGAAACACGATTGGAATATGAAAGGTGAGGACAGTGTAATTATGGACATAGGATAAGATATCTTTTTTATTTACATTTATAACTCCAACATTGTTCAAACCATGGCTCTTTCGCCCTCTAGTAATAGATATCCCGTGAGATATCTTGAGAGAGTGTTGTGCTGAAGATGTATAGAAATACAGTTCTACAAGAAACGCAAACGGAAAAACACAATTACAACAACACATGGAATGAACAATTTAAAATCATGCTGCAAGATTTTGTTTTTTAGAGACAAAGAAGTGAATAAATGAAGTGTTTTACTGCCTTGTATTTGTCGATCAACTTGTCGAAACGATGGAAGAGATCAGAAACGAGATCGATGACCTGAAAGATAAGTGTGTGTACACGATGGATTACTGAAACAAGACTGCTATACAGTCGTGACAATCGAAGGTTTGACCTGCATCTGCCTGCTGGTTGTTGAAATGCTGCGGGCAGCCCGCCATCAACCTGTTGGTAGGTTATCAGCAATTAGGAGCACGGACAGACCGCTGTCGCTCTGCTGTTTTTCGCGCTTTGAATCACCCCACAATAATCACCTTGTTTTTACGTCCTTGACAAACAATAATTGCGATAGATACAAACCTCATGTGGTTTACAATTGACATTTATCGTGAAGAAGTCGGGAATGTCTGAGAACAGCACTGTGCATTCAGCGAAGTCCTCTGAAAACAAGAAAGTTTTAAGTTTGCACACAAAATACACAAAATACTACACACAAAATATACTGCTAATGTAAACTAATGACAAAAAATTCAAACTATAATCCTAGAACTGATGATTTTTTTGAAAATTTAAGCGTGTTCTCTATGATTACACCATATTCACATCATGATCATCCAAAAATTGCAACTCACGTGCTGGGACTGGCTTGTTCGCTCGGAATGCATCTGCCACCGCTTTAGGAACAAATTCGTACAGTAGATGATCAGTTTGAGCCTTTTTATTTTGTAACTCTTCAGCCATTCCTTTCATTTTCCGAACAGTCTCATCCAATTTCTTGCTAAAAACAGCTGTTCCAGGAGCTTCAAACAGAACAAAATACCACTTGGTAAGAATGGGTTTAATTACAGTGTTTATGTTCTTTGAAGAATTAAACAAATTTGCCCACTTTGATTATAAGAAAAGATATATGTTTTGATAACTTTCGAATATCAGTTATTTTCAGATATCACCACACCGTACAAAACTAATCGTGACACCGATTTGTTTTTCTACGTAAGTAAGTAAACATCTGAATAAGTAACTTCAACCAATTCATCTCAGCCATGATCCAGAAACCTTCGCCAACCCGCCAATAATGTCACGTGAAAGGCTACAATTTGAGAAAATGTGACTGTTTCTAATTTAATATGTAGCATTTCCACCTCCAAACTGGATTCCGTAATGTCAAACTGTACGGTTTTCGGTTTAAAGTAACGGGGTTAAACTACTACTACAGTAGTCTAAGGCAGTGGTGAATGATCTTACTTCAGTTCCATCTGACAGATTCTGCTCTGATTCAACATGACCAGATCCCTCGTAGCGTCGTGCATTGGCATGTCTGAGATGAAGAGTCGCAGGTCCAAAATGTCCCGCACGGTGGTCACGTGAGGAGAACAGAGGAATATTATGGAGGCCCCGTTATTGATCGACATCATTTGACCTGCACATACGTATGAAAAAGTATAACGTAAATATGTTCGTTTCAATACTCGATTCACCGAAACATAAGCTTATTCATGGATTCACACACTCTTTTATCTACTGTCAGATATGAAAAGACCGCTTGCCCCGCTTCGCATATAGTTTTCTTCTATGAAGGAAATGAAGATAATATTCTTCCTACCTTTCAAAGCAAGTGGTTGTTGGAATGCCTCACTGGAACCCTTGTCAATCTCGTTTCTCTTGCAGTGATGTTTCAGTTGAAAAATGAACAGAGTGTTCAGGTAGGCCAAGATGTTCTTGTGAGTTAACTGGAAAACATATGATCGAGCTTCTGTTGTGGTTCAGATGGTGAAGTGTATTCCAAGCGATTTTTCACTGACAATGCAAATGCGCTATATGACGGCAGTCAAACATTAGATAAACACGTACAAACCTACGCGAAGGGTGGAAAAGAGAGAAGGAGAGATATGAAGGAAGAAAGAAAAATAATGACAAATGTGAAAAATGTAGTATCACCGAATGAAGTGTTATAATCACAACGTTCACAGAATAATACCTGTATATCTGCTGGCTGCACAAGTTGCACGATTTCGGTCAGTTTCAGAAGCTTTTTCTCTCCTAGTCCGTACTCTTTCAGGAGATGATAACCTGTAAAGAGTGATAAGGAATCACTTCAGACATAGGTAATTTTCGCCATAAAACGTAACTCAAGCCAGCCACGTTCATGGAGTTCATATCATTGCTAATTAGATTCTGACAGTCTACATGCAGGTTACCAGTGACTGATCCCTAAGAAGAACTCTCACTTTGTCGTGATAATTCGAAACTCTTGACAAAGGGATAAAATATTAGTTTGCGAGAGTGGTTGTATTAACAACATATACGTTTTAGCAACGGATAGACTACTTTGAAGTCATACTGTATGTGTCTCAGTGAGAATGAGGAAGGGAAGACTGCCGGTCAGAAGGGTGCCGACTCTCTGCGTCTCAACATGCTCTTTTCTGTTAATTGCGAATCAACCATAAGTGTTTAGTGGAATTCGCCTAAATCCACAAAATGTGTGAGAGAAATCTTCAACCTACCGACGTGTTCTATAACCAATTGCTTGTTGAAACAGATGTGGTATGGGAAAATGTTAATCACATCCTTCAGTCCGACAGGCATGGAGGTGTGCTGGAATTGTGTTGAAGAATATTCTATTTTTCAGATTTATTAAAACACAGCAAATTTATATGACACACAAGTTATCGAAGTGTGATGATCAAGTAAATTCAATGATTATCTAGTTTTCATCTATATTTTCGACACAATTGAAGTTAATAGCGCAGTCATTTATAAGTTGTAAAGTTTATTGTGGAAGTCTCAGTAGAAATTATGTGAACTATACCTGTTCAGCGAGTGCCATTTCATGGGCTTTTTCATCCTTCTTGAACTTGTAGGCCATTCTCTTTCCCGCCTTATGCTCGTCATCTGGCTCCAGATTGAAAACAACGTGTTCAACCTGAGTGAAAAAATCTTCCAAAAATTTATGTTTCTCTGTTTTTATTTGCGTTTTTGTGTTTTTTGTTCATGTTTTGTGTATTTCTGTTGTGATAACTGAGCGAAACATTCAAACGGCTTTCGGAGAACTGCAAAAATGAGAACAAAGTCCACCTACCATTCCACTTTTCCTTCTTTCTTGTGATCGCTCGACTACATTCACTTTCACATCCATCTCGAAGAGTACTCTGGAAGTACGCCGGACCAGCCCTTAAAGTTTATTAATAAACAAGTATCCATTCTATATTGTCAAACTAGAGCAGTGAACCGAAAATCAACTCAAAGCCTGTAAAACAAAACAAAAACAGAAGAACTAGAAATTTCTCGCAAGACCATCATTCAACGGTTTGTAATAGTCATATCTGGCTTTTTCGGTCGTTTAGTAGTTTGGTTCTTCGCAGTATTTAGTCTTGTGTTCTGCGAATTTATTGAAAGTTTTCTTTGTATTTTCTATGTACACGTTATATGAGGGCAAAATATGCAATTTCAAGTACCCCATGGTACCTACATGTTACCTAAATGAAGAGCACTGCGTGCTAAATAAGACAAAAACGCGCACACCGTATTTTAATTAGCGGATAAGTGCGAATTGAATATGGTAAGCATAAGTTCGTGTTGAGAAGCCCTTCCGCATTAAAGAAGGACGATTATGTGGTCCAATCGCAAAAGTTCAGTCCTTTAAACTGCAATACATTTTTCAATTGCAGTTGAAAGGACCGTTGACACGAGATTGGTCCACATAATCGTCCTACTTTAAATGTCCCTCCTGATCCGCATTGAATGACTGAAATAAAAACGAAGCTCAACTAAATTATATTTACAGTGTAAAATAATAGTAAGAAAGAGAAATGAGAGCGGTTCGTCTCCCCTCTCTACCCCAAAACAGACCTTTAACAATGGGATAAAGTCCCTGTCTGTTCGAGAAATAGTGAAGTCGAAGCCCGCTGTCTCCTATTGCTTCACAGTGAAAAGTCGGTCCCCTCATCTCAGATTTGAAAGAAATTTGATCGATGAAGTAGTGCATCGAATTCAAGTTGTTCAGAAATTCCTGCAATTGAACCTTTGTTGTAATTTTACATTGTTTCAACAGATGTTTCCGGTTTTGCTACCAACCTTAGTTTTGACCCGAAAGTTGGCTAAGGGCGTTCCTTTTTTAAAGCTCACGGCGGAAATTCATGATAAACTGCGTTTAGGCGATTTTGTGATTAATTTATTCACTCACGCACGCTAGTATGATGTAGTCTAAGCTGCTATCGATCGCCAGAAGAATGTACTCGAAAAGAAAAAAAAACGGTGCAATCGAGAATAACACTAATTTACGAGATTTTTCAACCTGGTGTTGAAATCCATGAAGATTTTGCAAAAACCATCGACCTATAGAAAATTTATGACGCGAAAACCATCTTAGGGCGAAAATTGCCGGTACTCCGAGTATGCTCTGTAGTTCACGAAATCGCATGTAGAGGGCATTAAGAACCCAATGGTTAGGAAAAAACCATAACGATCCAATCAAATCAAATTACACTCGTTCTACTCACAGCATGCGACGTTGCAAAACAGTTGTTTATTACTAGTGTTTTGACAAGTGTGGATGGACTGCATATTAACTTTTTTTGCGTCTTCGACTGAAACAATTCCGTTTTTCTTTTTCCACTAAATGAACGGGACTTCGTGAAAAATACGCAGCATGATCGGTGTGGGCGCTGAACTTTGCAGACAGCTACCCGCGACCCCAGCCCAAGCGTGGGGGGGGGGGGGCACTTTATAGATTGCTTTTTCGATTTCTATAGTTTTCTCTCTCGAGTGAATGATATCGTTTTCGACTGGTTTTTCGTCGCTGATCTACACCGGAAGCAGTTTGTACTTTGACCCCTCTGTTTCTCATTTTTTATGTGAAATTTCTGCTGTGTGCGCGGATCGAACTACAACTCAGAAATAGTCCAGAACACACCTGGAGGTTATTGGCCATGCATCCCAACATCTTCTCCCAGCCTGTTTCACATGCCCACGTTATCAGAAACTCTCCGTACATTTCCCACATATCGTCAACGGACAGACCTTTAAAGAAAGGCAGAAAGGAATAATTATGGTGAATGGGAGTTTGAGACAAACTTATCTGTTTTTCAAACCGCAATTCATGAAAAACTTGTAATGTTATTGAGTGAGCCACTGTTATCAGCCTCGGTTTATGCGGCGTCTGCCGTTAGCTAGATGTGGAACTTGTTAGCCGCATTCGGTTAAAGTTTTGCTCGCCTCCAAACGTGGAATTTTGTTGAAAATAAAACAACGTTTGCATGAATTTAAGGTTTCAATGTTGTGTAAAGTTTGAATGTTTGGCACAGGTTTGAGTGCCCATTATGATAACTGGCCTTAAGTTAAACACACAATGTCGAAACACGAAAAAGGGTTCATATGATATTTCGAAACAAATTTATTTTGTCTGCAAACATGCGTCATTTTTTGCTATCTTGTGTGATACGATAGAGCAATCTGAACAAAATTGCAATCTATAGCTTTGTTTAAAAATTGGCTATTGCAGTAGCATAGTTCTAGCCTAAGATAATGCGTGACCACTTCATAAATCAGCTATGAATAATAGGTTTGTCAGTTCCGAGCAGTTTCGTGGCAGTTTCATAATCACATAGGAGATGATTCAACTCTGTGATAAATTTAAATGAAAGAAGGTTCTGAACTCGTAGATCGAAACCACGAGAAATTTGTAGAATCGCTTCCCACTTCCCACCCACGTTCAACTACGCGTTTGCAGGACTTTCTAGAGAATACACGGGGGGGGGGAGTGTAAGTTGAATGTACGGAAGGGTGAGAGGTAAAATTCGGATTGAAAAATGAAAGTTATATGCTCAGTTTTTTTTTTCGAATATCGGTTCTAATCGTTCAAGTTCGTGGTCCATACCTGTCCATCACTATACTGATAAAGTTTATCGCTATTTATTATCTTTATTCATTATTCATTCTTGTTATTAAAATGCCTGACAAATTTCACCAAATGGCCTACCACAAACACCGGCGGCCGTTCTGAAAATTCGCATAGTCTCGGTGTCATCGTAGTATGTTTGTATCACGAACTCTGTCTCTTCTGTGTATCCGGATTTTGTTCTGAAAAGGAAGAAAAACTATAATTAGTGAGCTTTGTTATGAAATTGTGACAGTTACTTTCTATTTATGTTCTAGAAAGAGGTTTTATACGACATAACAGAAAATTATGTTGCCAGATTCACACTTTGTGTAACATTTCATCTCACTTTTAATCATATTGTGGTGCCGTTTCTCTGCTTACCAACAATCTTACTTTCTCACAAAAAAATCTGACTTTCTCACAAAAAATCTGACTTTCTTACAAAAAATCTGGCTTTCTTACAATTATTAGTCTTACTTTCTCACGAAACATCTCACTTTCTCACGGAAATCTCATTTTCTCACGAAAAATCTCACTTTCTCATGAAAATTCATGCGTTCACAAAAATACCTTACCTTCTCGAAAAGGCCCATTTTTTCCAAATTTCAGTTTCTAACCTCTTTTTTTCTCATTTCACATTCTCTTTTGAACTAAAATATTTCTGGGGAGTGGAGAAACTGAGTTGTCTTCGGTTTTTTTTTCATTTTTGTATCAGCAAATAGTGATAAACAACAACAGTGTCTCCTGCACCTACTACTACAAACTCTGGAAGTTTGAAAACAAGATTAGGAACCGTTTGTTAAAAAGACTTTCTGAATACTTGACGGATTACTGCGTCGAATGGTGGAACAGAGTTCACCGTATCTTCTTGATCATTTATCACATGAGAAAGCTCGAACTTTTTGGTGTCAAATGGAGAACTATAAGATTTTGTATGGCTTCAACTTTGAAAGCTTTGGCTAATATTTCACCCCCCAGTTTTTACTTATGTTGAAATTTAGTCCCGTAGTATTTTTACCCTTACGCTTATGAAAGTTACATGGCTCCGTTCTATCTGAAGGTCCCTCTGAAGGTCCCATTCCAATGTCCCGATATCCCGATGTCCCATTTCAAATTCTCATTGTACCGATGTCTCGTTTTCCTGCGTTGCTTCGACAAAAACAAACTACCACGGAGGGGAGAGTTGCGAAAATCAAAATTTCCCGAATTAATAAAATTCGAGATGGAATCTCATAAAAATTGAAAAGTTCTGTTGAAAGGCAAAAGAATAAAAATTCCCCCCGAGGGTCACATTTTCACATTTTGGGTAAGATTTTGTCGGAAAGTGAGTTTCATTTGAGACAGTAATAGTTATTCTGAGAAAGTCAGATTTATTGTAAGAAAGTCAGATTTATTGTAAGAAAGTCAGATTTATTGTAAGAAAGTCAGATTAATTGTAAGAAAGTCAGATTAATTGTAAGAAAGTCAGATTCATTGTAAGAAAGTCAGACTTTTTTGTCAGAAAGTGAGATTTTTCGTAAGAAAGTGAGATTGTAAGAAAGCAGAGAAACGGGCCCTGTCCAAATTTTCTCCAATCACCCATGTCGGTTGCAAACTAACTTGATCTCGTTCCAAACCTCCAGCCCATATCTTCTAGTAATTAGAGTTCCTATACACACATGCGTCCAGCCGATCTGTACTTTGAAGTTTTCAAAACGATAAACAATAAATAATCTACTTCACACAACACCGTTTTACCGAAACCAGCGAATGGCCTCAAATTTTGAACTCTGCGTAGAATCCAAGAAGGCACACCGATTAAAAACTAAATAAGTAAGTTTTCATTCCACCTCATACTTTTGTTATGTTCCTAATCACTTATTGACGATGTACTTGATTTTTCATTTAGCTGTACAATATGAAGAGAATCAGGTATGTACAAGAAGACTCGTTGAGCCAAGCTGAATTCACCTGAATTCAACTTGTGGGACTTCGAAAACTCAATTGCATTATTCAAGAAAAAGCAATGTTTTGAGATAGTTTTATTGAATTTTTGAAAAAAAGTAATATAAAACGAACCATGTTGTTGGTTGATATCGGGGGGTAGTGGGATGAGGTAATGGATAAACGACACGAGATAAAATGAATAAATAAAAGGTCTGACGGAAGCCGCCAACACACTTTCGACGGGCAAAAGAAAAATGTACATCTTCTGAAAATGGCAGGTTCAAGGTCTAACTTTTTAACTTCTTTTCCACGCACCAGCAAAATCATACAGTGGAGTATTCAATATTTATTACAAGTATTTATTGAAGAATTCACTATAAACTTGTTATAAGTGTTCACACTTTCGACGGCGAAATAAAAGTGTTCCTCTTTTCAGAATGGCCGGTCCCTTGTCTAAATTTAGGATAGTGGTCCACAAAGCGAGTTTGTATAGTCTTTTTCATTCCTACTGATTCCTACTGAGACTTCTACAGTAGGATTTTGAAACTACCAAACTGTTTTTCTCACTCACTTATGATCGGAAAGGTTTAGGATTTTGGCACCTCATTCTCATTCCCAGGTACAGTAATCAAACGAGAGGATTTTTGATGATCTAAATTTTCAGCTTCACAATAGCCTTCGAAAAGTTTGTAAGGTTACTGTAGGAGGCTCAGTAGGGATGGTGGGAACTATACGGTGTATGTGGTCCTATCCAGCTATGTTTGTAGTTTGATCTCGGTCCTTTTCGATCGAACATCGTTGATTATGGCGTGCTACAACATCACAAGTAAGATTTTGGCTTTCAACGGCTGTGTTCCTAATTTTCACTTCGTGTTTTACTTCGACATGGAGTAAAACTACCGGTTTCGATTTTTTACGGTAAAAAAACTGCACAAACGAGCAGTCTAATCATTATATTCTTATCATTACTATTTTGATCGGAAAGAGCGAGGACAATATCGCAGAATGAAATGAATAAACGAATTCCGAAAAATTATTGGCATCATCCAAAACTTGGAAGTTTGGGTATTGGTTTTCATGTTGAGTTCGAGTGTTTTCACATGCAAACGCAACCTCTTCCCATTCTGTTCTGGAGTAAGAACGATATTCATATCTTTAGTGGAATAAACATTTTGCTACAGTTTTGGCTCACCGATAAATTTCTTCTTCACCGAAAAATGACTCTCCGCTTTCCGTGAGCTATCAACGGAAACGTGAACTATGAATGGGAGAGGAAGTGGTGAACATTCATTCATTCAATGCATGCACCGGCAGCGGTGATCATCATACATTCTCTCGCAACGGTAAGTTGAGGAAATTTTGTTTTTTTTTATACAAAAAGTGCAGCAGAGCAAATAAAGACGAAGAGAAGAGTATTTTGCGAAATCATTATCCATTTCAGAAAAGTGAAAGAAAGGTGGAAGAAAAAAGATAAAGCTTTATTCTTAGAAAAAACCACTGGAAGTTTAACTCACGCGCTTGAGAAATTCTCAATTTACTTCCACAGTGTTTTTGATGAGATGAAGTATCATTTTCCTATTGGAAACCGACTATAATTTTGTTCTTAGTTGCAGTTATTGTCGTTTCTGATTGTCTGTGTACGAATATACATGAAGCGGGAAGAACCAACTATTTTTATGGTGAGAAAGACCTGTACAAATAAGAGTATAGGTAATGACAACAAAATATAGTTGGCACCGGCACGGCTCAAAAATAGTGCGCTTAGAGTGCGTCGGGAATAATTTGTAGGAGATGACCGTACCTAAATTGTAATACGAAAAAATAAAAGAAGACATACCTATTCTCGAGATCTTCATGACTGTCTTTATAAAAATGGAATATCTGAGATCAGAACATCTACATTATGTGAGATGCGTCGTTCTGCCTTACTCTTCCTAGAAATCAAACACAGCTAGTTGTGAAGAGAAATAGAGAAAACAATTCCCAGGTAATCGATAAACGATGACAACAAACGGAATATTGGCTGAAATAATTCCAGATCGGTGCGGCGTCAGTCATAGTTCCCCCCTGCTGCGCCTTATTTCTCTTTGTTGTTTGTGTTTACGTATCTCACTATGAATATAGAACAAATACGGTAGGAAATTCTCAAATGTGAATGTACCACACATGATAATTGTTGTTCAATACTTTGATCATTTGATATTGATGAGATTCACCAATTGTATACGTTGGTTTTTAAGTAGATCATCCAGACAAAGGGAGACATCATTTTTACGTAGTTTAATCTTATTATCTTCATTTCAGTTTGTGCTACTGTGTGGATTTGCAATGTTACCGCATATCTATTCGATGGTATTGTCAATCATCTTTCTGATGTCCTCGCAACAACCCTTGGTGGAAAATATCAATACGGTAAACGATTATCTGACACTTTAGCAAAGTGTTAGAAACGAATCATCCTGGTCGCACTCTGACCAAGTTCGTTTTGATACCATTCCACTATTTGTGATCGTTTCCATACCATGCTATTCCTACTTTACAACTGAAATAACAAAAGTCGAGCTGTACAATAACCATTGATTGATTGGAGTTCACAGTTGTATTTCTCCTTCTGCATTCAAAGCAGCATAAGAAAAATAAACTGAAACTCTTGAAACACTGAAAGACCACATGTGCAGATCTCAATCGTTACAACAATTTAACGAAACGAAATTTCCCTTTCTCCAGGTGCTCTCGCTGGCGTCTTGTGTGGCGATGCCACTGTGTTATTTCCTGCTGAAAAAAGAGGACGGCTCGATGGAACAACCTTTAGACACTCCTCCAAAAAATGCGAAAAACCTGAAAAATTCCGGAGAACAATATAAAACTGAGGAAACAACACAAAGAAGTGCGAGACCGACGGAGCAAATTCAGTCTTCTGGTACGGAAAATAGAGAGTTTATCATTTTTCAGCTTACATGACCCATACTTTTTCATTGCTATGGCAAATTAAAACGATGATGTTTTCATCGAACTAGTGCTAGTTCAAGTGATTTTAACTAGAACGTCAAAATTTGAAGGACTACCCACGACACTTGAATGATGTATCATTGTAATTGCTATCATTGGAATGGGTTGCTTATTCGTGAAGTTACGAATTGTTCCCTTTCTATGCTTGCTACGAAACAGTTAGCGAACCCCTGTTGAAACTAGGGGATGTTATCAAAGTCAGCAACATAATATATTTAATCATTCATGAAAAAGTGGGGGCCCAACGACTGTGAGATTTGTCTTCTGCTGTGCGCCCCTTAGACAGCTACTCTCAAATGGAGCAGCTACTGCTACAAAAACCGGAAAATACTTATATACTCAAGTATAACTGTTCATTACAAACATACAAAAGTCGTAAAATATTTTTTCAAACCTGTAAACTAGAATCTACAAGTCACAGCTGTAAAAGAGAGAACAACTGTTGAATAATATGCCAAGTGTTATATCACCTAGAGTTGAAGTAAGAACCAAAACTGCAAATCATTGTGTACAAAACCAGAATCTCTATAGTTGACTACGTTGAGTTAACATCTGTGATTTGTATATTATAGTTTACAGGTTTGAAAAAATATTTTACGACTTTTGTATGTTTGTAATGAACAGTTATACTTGAGTATATAAGTATTTTCCGGTTTTTGTAGCAGTAGCTGCTCCATTTGAGAGTAGCTGTCTAAGGGGCGCACAGCAGAAGACAAATCTCACAGTCGTTGGGCCCCCACTTTTTCATGAATTTTTCTCTTTTTGTACACATGCCGTAGGTATGTGGTTTGATCTGTACGGTGCAGATAAAATTGTTTTCTTAATGAATGACTTGTCAAGTATTAACATCATTCGAAAAAAATATGACGTCAACATTGCAGTTCTGAAAACATAATTTATCTGCCCTTCAGAATCCCAGAATACGTCATATTTGAATGAAGTTTTATCGTGAATTTACCATTTTTAAGAAACTTTCAGCATTCGAAAACATATTTCACGTCAATTTTTTCAAAAGTTGACGTCATCTGGTCTTCTGAATTCCAGAATATTTAGATAAAGTTTCATCGTTAATATACCATTTTTAAGATATTTTCAGCATTTGAAATAATATGTGACGTCAACTTTGCATTTTTCAAAAATGACGTCATCTGGTCTCCAGAATCGCAGAATACGTCACTCTTACATTGAGTTTTACCGTTAATTGGCCCTTTATAAGATATTAAAATAATTTGAAAATATATGTGACGTCAACTTTGCACTTTTCAAAAATGACGTCATCTGGTCTCCAGAATCCCAGAATACGTCTTTCTTAGATTGAGTTTCACCGTTAATTGACCCTTCCTAAGATATTACCATCATTTGAAAATATATGTGACATCAACTTTAGACTTTTCGATTATGACGTCACCCGAGCTCCAGAATCCTCGATGACGTCATCAGTAGAAGACTTACATCTAAATCGATGTCAGTTCATGTCGTGGTATCATACTTCAAATTTTACTTGAATTGGTTATAACTGAGCTGAGTTAAAACGCAATTTCATTTACCCCGACAGAGAGGGCGAGAGAGTGCACGAAATGAAGAGACGCAGAGACATTTTCAAAGACCTATAACTTGATGAAAAATGATTTTTTCCGAAAAAAAGTTTGCGCCCCCAAGGTTTGAGTGGGATATCTATCGTCTCCCAAATTTTCACTCAAATCGGTTCACACATAAAAATTTCCCAGAAGTGCGTTCACACACACACACACACACACACACACACACACACACACACACACGGCGGAAGTTGGCGGTCTGCATGAAGCGCATAACGTCATAACTCGGCTCAAACTTAATCAATTTTGTTCAAATTTTGAACATAGCTTGTAAATATGCCATGAAATACCAACAAATCATAAAAAGTTTTGATTTGCACGTTTGGGCCTTTTTGAGGGTAAACTAAAAAAATGAAAGCGCGCATTAGCCGGACCAAAGACAAATCTCGCACAGCGCTTCGCGCTGCGCGCGATTTGAAAATTTCACACAGAAGCATAGTGGAATTACAGAACCAGCTTCACCCGAACTCAAAACAGCCAAGTCGTTCAAGGGAGCTTTCTCAGATGAGCGACAGAAAAATAAAGCGGTTATGAAAAGTAAAGAGGTTTGTTGGCATTTCATTCGTTCTTTCAACTTTGCAGTTTTTTCACAGCACTGTGTTTTTTTCTTCAAATTTCTACTCTCCTACTGAATTAAAAGTCGCATCCGCGGTGCTGTTGCAAATACTTGAAAGGTTTGCTTGCTCACAAGAGCAGATAGAGCACGTATTACAGAAAATACTTCAGAAAGAGAAGGAGGCGAGGTCAAGTATCCCCACCAGTAGAGTTCAAAGATCAGGAGACAGTCTATTTGCGAGCGGGAAAGTCAAAGCGAAAAAGAACGCTGATGACATGGATCAATATGATAACTTGGCAGGGTCAGTCGACATTTTCTCAAAAACCTATAATTTCATGAATGTTTACTACTTCTATTTTTGTGGTCCACGGGGGTTTGTTCAGGGAAAATAGACATCGATGTTTTGTGTATCGTCCAGGCGTGGTAGCAAACCGTCCAACCTCATGAGAAGTGCATATGAGTTTCTCAAGAGATACCTCGTGAGCAATTCGTGACCTCTCAATGTTGTAGCATAGCAATCGATAGAATTTCATGAGAACATCGTGCTAATAGCTCATGAGGTGATCTCATGTACTTTTGTGGGTATTGCTACACCGCCAGTGTGTTGAGAGTGTAATTTGGTCCCACAACTGTGAAAAATTACGCTCTGTGTTAGTTTCAATCAGTTTCCCCGTTTTTTGTTGTAGCGTCTGCTCCATCATCGATTTTTGAGCAAACGAACGGGAACAAACTGCGAACCCCAATTAGGCTCGAACTACAACGAATATTAGATCGCTCCATATTTTCCTCATTCAGATCGGCCATCTTCTCGAGCAAGCCCGGTACTGGCACAGAATACGATATCGCTAAGTCTTTGGAAGACGAACCGAAGATCAGGAAAACGGTCAGTTAATTTTTAGTAGTATGAATTTTTGGGGAACATTGGAATTTTCACTTTCTTTTTTAAATTTTTTCTTTTCACTTTTTAGTGAATTTCAAAGTTGAATTTTGAATTTTGACCCCCCTCCTTTCCTAGATTTTCAGATTTTAGCTTGGGTGGGGGGTTGAAGTGCTACGGGGGGGGGACTCAACTAAAGTGGGGGGCGATATTTTAATTTTCCCAATTTTTGAATAAATATGAAAGAAATGTGCCTTCTTACCACTAACTTAGTTTGCAGTAGCAACTTGCACTAGCATACATTTAGTTTGCCCATGGCGTTTCGGGCATTAATCCAATGTCGAAGTTGTACCATCACCTCCACAACACAAAATGGGGGGGGGGTCATAGTACAACCCCGTACCTGATTGAAATTCCCCTCCCTTCAATTCAAACCTACAGGAGAGAAGGAAATTGTAAACCCCCAAGGATCTGCAACTGTAACCTTTTTCAGGCGATCGAACACGTGCGTACGAAGTCTTCCGCACCAGAGCAGGCTACCCAATCAATTTGATCGAGGATTTTTTCCTCAAAAAACATCATTCGACTCTCAAGAATAGTACAGATTTCCAAATTAACCAACAAAGTCATCTTCACTTGCAAATTATGTTGTTCAGTATCGTTTTTGTGGTTGACCAATAAACATTCGTCAAAATATGAGTATAACAGTTTGTTGTGTCTGCATACTATGTTTAATATGTTTCAGTTAGATTTGTTCGGAAACAAAAATGCAAAATATAATATTCACAGCTTGGGAGATCAATTATTTGAAGCGAAAACAAGATCGTTTTCTTTAAAAGAGTTTCGACAGAATATAACGAGTCTACCATGAGAACAAAAGAGAAAACAAGGGAGATTACGTGTTTCCAACGTCTTTTCCCATTCTTAAAATTAAATTTCACAGAAACTGGCTCATTCATCTTCAGATAGGGTTGGAATCGGCTGCGAGATGTCGGAAGAATACGAGGTGACAAGTTTTGAAAATAATGAGTTTTTTATTAAAAGAAAGACAGTTATATCGTTTAATTGTGTCGAACCTCATTAATTCTGTCGAATGAGTCCATTAATTATTCACAATAGTAATTTTACCACCATTTTATATTTTAATAACTTTTGCTTCAATTTTTGCCCTATTTTATAATACTTTTAATGACTTTTAACTGTTGCAGTCGAATTCCGATGTTCTCACTGAAGTGCACCGATCAGAAGAGTCTGATGTCGAGGTTTGTTCATAGCTTAAAACATAATTTTCTGTTCTATAAAACTGATTGAATACTTCTGATTCGGTTTTTTCAGCAAGGAAAAAGCAGTCTGGAATCTTCACTAGTCACCAACGTGAGTTTCGCTGTCTATCTCTTTCACAATGAAATTAACACCACCAACCTATTTAATCTTACGAAATTTCATCAACTTCTCCGGTTCAACTTTTGTTTTCCAAGTGAAAAATCGATTATCTTAATTACACAAATCATAGGTGATCTTCACTTGGTTAACATCTTCTTAGTTGATGAGCTGTTATTCATTTCTCTATTTGCTCACTCTTCCGAACAGAAAAGTTCTGATATTATAGTCGGCGAAATTTCAGTCAGGCTAATTTCGGACATTTCGGTAATTTCAGCCGCACATTCCGGACATGGTTGCTTTCCAAGAATGCAATGTCGAGAACAAAATACTTGAATACGAGAAACAAATACAGGTATCTTTGCCGAAGAAACGGTGTGCTCAAATTTGAGTTGTAATTTGATCAGTGAACACAACTGGGTTCGAACTACAGCGACCGTTGTTTTATCACATCTGTGAAAATTTATATACTTTCTTACAGTTTCTTATAGGATAGTTCTTGTATTCTTCATCACTTATGTTTCATGTTTAGTTCTGATCAAATCATTTCAGGAGTTTCAAACCATGAAAACCAGGACTGAGAAAGAACAGCAATTGGGATTTATGGGCACTATGGCTTATCAGATCTTTCTCAACAGTCCGAGAGAGGAAAGACAGGACTGGCTGCTGAAAGGTAAGACTCTACAAAAAGAGTCCTATTGAAATACCCGGAAACATTTCGAAACTACTACGAACCAATTTCATTACATGGAATGCCGATCATATGGGCATAATGTTTTTCTGAGCAATAGCAGTCTGTCTAACTTATAACCTGTGTCGTCGTTGAAAGTCAGTACACTACGTTCTCGCAATTGATTTTCGGTGTATTTAGAGAGTACATCAGTATTTAGTAGCATTATCTAAGTCGACCACCAGATTTGTTGGAAAAAATTTCAGCCCGGGACCATTTTGTGAAGGCTAATTCTATGGATCCTACCGACAGCAACTACGTGGAAATGCTGTGTATGGTTCTCATCAATCTGTTGGACCTAGAAAACGATTTGGAGAAAAAACTCAGCTATGGCGCTGAGTTCAAGGTATGTTTTGCCCTTTAAATTACACGAACATTGTAGTATAACCATAGGTTTGGTTATGGTACTCAACTAATTTGTTTAGGGTTTTTTGTTTGATAATGAAATATGAGCTTGTACTTTATTCAATAAACATAATGAGCAGACAGTCAGGATTATATTTGAACCGGTAATTACCGGAACCGGTAATTACCGCGACGAAACATTATAGATTCAGAATACTTCGAACTATGCGGATATCTAGGAACGTTCTATGTTACTGTCTTATAACCGTTTGTAATTCAAATCATAGTTGAGCATGAGAAAGAAAAATCCACATTTACCAATAGTATGTTACAGACCTTCATTGACATTGGTTTGAAAGATTTTGACAACTTTTGGGATTCGGAGTGGCAACTCCTCACAGCGAAATTTCTGTACAAGGTATGACAAAAACTTTGTTCAGTATTTATATTTTCTCATTTTATCCGGTTTTCACTTCCACCCATCAGAATCGTTTTCGGATCAAATACAAGTTTCATATCCTGTTCCGTAATTTCATTTCAACGGGAAAAGTGATACATCACTTCAGTTCTGTAACCTAACACAAAGTCTCCCGAAATGTAGCTATACAATTCAACCTAGTGCAAACGAAAAAAGTATTTGGGAATGAGCAGAAAGCTGTGAAAATTGTTGCAGTGAATGCATACCGGTGTAATACGTTTAAAAATGAGTTTTCTCCTGCGTCTTCCGTTGTAAATCCACAACTCCGATATTTTCCGTTGCAAGAAGTCTTCGAAGAAAGTGCTGTTAACGAACGCTTGGAACAACTTTTCAGGTGAACACGATGAGCCCAGAAGAAACAGCCGCAGCGGCAGCCGCCAACATCGAACTTCCGACAGAATCACTCGACGAAGCTATCGAAAGACTTATTTTAGTAAGTGCTAATGTATGTTAAAAAAATATTTGATACGTTCTCCATTTCGGTTCTAGTAAGTACAAACTTATGTTCAGCGATATTCGTTACAATTTTTGTTAACGATTTTGCGATGTCGTCAGAAAAATCGTGTGAAATCAATAGATTAGATGATCTCGATTCATACAAATAAAAATTTATCAGAAAAAGAGAAAAGATTTGCCGCCAGCAGGGGTCGAACCTGCGACCTTGGGCTTATTTGACCCACGCTCTAACCAACTGAGCTATGGCGGCTACGAATGTTTCAGTGAAACAATCGGATTGCTGTACGTTTCTGAAGTGATTAGATTACGTATTTTCAGGCATCGTTGTCAGACTGTCAAGAAATTGAAACCCAGTTGCTAATCGCAAAGTGCTATCTTGCACAGGGAAAACAGGAAAGCGGTCGCAGATGGTTGAACAAGGTTACTTATATGATCAATAACACTAGTAATAATGATAATGATATCGAAATAATCATTTACCAAAGAACATAGCTTAAACAGTTTTATAAGCTCGCATTTCGTGAACCCATCTTAGTTCCAGTTGTTTCACATGGTTGGTATTTGAAGCGATGTTTTCAAATCGTTTTCACTACAGTAGTTCTAAGTGCGACTTAAAAAATAGGGAGATCACATAATTTATGTTATTTCCAGGCAGTCGGTCACGAATCCCTTAACGCCAAGGAGGCTGACCTGATTTTGGAGGCTCGTGACCTGCTCAAATAGATCAATTACAGTTGATTCATGAAGTATATACCTGTCTAACTCAAATATTTGTAGGGATATAATTGGATTCACCGGGCTGGTTGTGAATGGTGTAAATAAATCATTGTTGACTATGTTTATTTAAAAGGAGATCGAAGACCCACGGAATGTGATTTCGTTAAATTAACAGTGATGATGATGCGACCCAATAAAACAGAAAGATACAATATACAACACATAAATTATTCGTCAAAACTCGGAGAAGAGATGAAAGGGAACTAAATGTTTAATGTGATCAACGGACAGAAAACATAGGGGGCTCAAACTGCGCGATGAAACTGCGATATCATCGAAACGGCGAAAATGTGCTCTTTTTCTCAGTTCTGTGGAGAGCATTTCATTACCAGAAGAAAGTGTGACTATAAGGTTTAAACTAGAAACACAGCAGATCGAACCAAAATCAGCCGAACATATCTACAAAAACTATTTCCATCACCTTTCTACGCCAAATATATCTCCTTTTTACAATCTTTATTTAAAGTTTGAGCCAGACACTACGTGATTTTCTCGAAATTTCTTTGGTGAACATGTTTCACCTGGATGCCTCTCAGAAACGTGCCGCACGAGAAAACAGACACGAATCAGCATAGGAACAGAAAGTGCACGCATTCACGTGTTCCGGGAAAATGGAGGAGAGGGATGACTGGCTCATTCTTCATCAGATCTCAACGATGGCTGGCGGCAAGGGAAAGAAGGGCGGCGACAGCGGATCCGGAGGCATCCCCGAGGGAGACTACGAGAAGGGAAAGAAGGTTCGTTATTTGACTGTTCACTTAGTTCGTTAGTTAAATGTTCAGTTTTTCTCTTCTGTCAGTTGGTTAGTTGGTTGGGTTCAGGTTGCTTGATTTATGAGATTTACATTTAGCTATACAGTTGATGGCATAGTTCCCTAGATAGTTGGATTGTTTTAAAATGCAGAAAAACTTCTCTAGACGTTGATTTGTTACTGGTATATGACAATGATTTCCAACACCTTATCAACTGTTGAAACTGATAAATTCCAACTCCATCATCATGTTTCAGGTGTTCAAGGCACGTTGTGCTCAGTGCCATGTGGTCGACTCGCTGGCCACCAAGACCGGACCCACTCTCAACGGAGTCATGGGCAGAAAATCTGGAACCGTAGCAGGATTCGACTACTCTCAGGCCAATAAAACTAAGGTATTGTTAAATTTGTAGTGTTTTCTTATGATTCATGTTATTTTTAATAGCCGACATGTACAAATGTGTGTGACAAATATGTAGGAGAAATAATCGCTACAGTTTAATTCATTTGGGTTTGAGAGTGTTCTGTATGCAGATTTGAATACAAAAATGATCAAACTTTGGGCTAACAATTATTGACACTCCATAATGAATTTTAACTTACTACACTTAGTTTTCAAGATGCATACTTATTTCAGGGAGTCACCTGGACCCGCGAGACGATGTTCGAGTACTTGCTAGACCCCAAGAAGTACATTCCTGGCACCAAGATGATCTTCGCTGGTATCAAGAAGGAGGGTGAACGCGCCGACCTCATCAAGTACATTGAGACCGAGGCCGCCAAGAAAGCCTCCGCATAAATTGTCAATAAACGACTTGTATTCTTTTGTATGCTGTTTGCTTCATGAGCAATGATTGACTACTACTTCTGGAGGATTTGAATCAAATGAAAGAGAAACTGAGTTGATTAGTGAATAATTGGTTGAGTGTAATATTTCGGAACAACCATTATCCAAAATTGGATGCATTGCTTATTGAAAAAAGTAGCAGTTAGAGCGCGCGAGATGAAACTGGGTGAAAGATATACGCGTTAACATGTTTGACGTGTTAGCTGTTTTCGAAGTAATGTCTGTCTACTCTTTTCCGTTTCCAAGTTTCCACACGTAACCATTCGAGAAAAAAACTGGCTGCCGATCGCAAACAAGTACCAATATTGAACATTTGAAATAGTAACCAAATTTCATTTCTAAAAGACAGAAACAATACAATCAGGTGCTTACATGACACAATAAACAAATTGTTCAATAATCGACTCATTATTCAAGCAAATCACTACGTTAAGCTCGATGTCTGCTCAAACTTTCATACAACTCTTTAATTATCAATTTCTACCAGATTTTCCCCGTTTGTATGCTCAAACTTCCCAACAATGAAATGAAACTCTTGTGACGTCCTCTCAAACTTCCAAAATACATCTAAGGGTTCCATGTTGAACCTGGAAAAACGTATACTGGGGCCTTGGAGACGAACTAGTCCTGATGTAAAAGAAATTCGCCGAAAATTCCGCTTTTCGCAATACTCTACCATTTCCAAACGACCTGGAAGTTTTATATGGGAATGGTGGAGACTATTGTGTTTTCTGAATACTCTCTATGAGTACTCAGCAAACACCAGGTAAATACGAAAAAGGAAGGGAGGGGGGGGGGGATACTATTACTGACATCCTTCCTTCGTGTTTTCGGTCTGGCATGTCAATATTATATAGTCTGTTTCACAACGTTTTTGAGTAATTCTCGCCACTGTTTTCGCAGTTTTCGAACTTTTCAACTACGTTTTTTTAAACTTAGTGGTTACACATACGGGCAAGGAGTTCCGATGCTCTGTCCAACACACGGAAAAATGTGTATCGGCAAAATTATCTTCTTCACTTAAAAGAAGTCGTGGTGGATAATATGAAAAGCATAGCTAACCTCATACTCATACATTCTCCTTGATGTAAACCACGATAGGAAATATATGTTCCAGCAGAGATTAGGTATTAGGATCTGAAAACATTTTCACTCAGCATCACGCTTCACATAAACCAGAACAATATCTCCACAAAACAACGGTTTGTCCCGCCTCGTTCGCTCTTACAGAGCTCCTCGTAGAGACAAACCCATTTTCCACTCCTCGCTACCAACTGTCAAATACCAGGTAGCCGGACCCTACGGCTAATAAACAACATACAAAAACCAAGTATAAATAAAATTTATTACAAAAACCGGAAACAGTAGAACAGTGTTACATGACGTAGAGCGTGAGAGAATTTAAGGCAACCTTGGGAGCAACGAGAAGGGCCGACGAAGGGACTGGTAGGTGCGTCCGCCGCCCGCTCCACAGGGAACCTGCAAAGTACCTAAAGGGTTGACAACAAGTTAAGGCAATATAACAAGAGGTTCACAGGAACAGAACGGGTAAACAATATAACACAAGGGAGTAACGATCACGACCGATCCAGTCAGTCCCAGACGGAGTTCGCCAGCAGAGTGTCTTTGGTCGGCTGCACGTAAGGACGCGTGGAATCAGCTGACTTCCAACGCCCCATGGCCAACAACACGTCCGGATGCACCCCCTTCGCTACAGCTGACGTTGCACCTCCTCGACGGAAGCTGTGTGCGGCCAGGGAACGAATTCCTGCTTGGGAGCAAAGGCGTCGCAACTCGGAATTGGCCGCCCCTGGCGACCAGGAAGTACCTCCCGCAGACGGCAAGACCAATCCCTTTGTCGGGCACCATGCGGCTTTCGCCGACTCCGGAATCTTGAAGGCGATGACGGCTCCCTTCCCTACGCGATCGGTTTTGGAGCGCTGCAACACAATATGTATGAGGATTACCGATCCCTTATTGGACAGAGTACAAACTTACAACACCCCTGATAGCGGACTAACACTAGGAGCTGGAACGCCTCCTTTGCTAGCAAGGCCCGCAAAATAACTATACTTGATGTAACTTATTTTATATAGCCTAATCGTAAAATAAGTCCAAGGTCTATCTTAATATACTATTTCTACTATACCGGCTAGAATATGCGAATTATCTATACAATATAAACACCAAAAACCCGACGCTTACCTTTACGAGAACGGAGATCTCGCGACCTGCGACGATGCAGTCGTCCCAACGCAATGCCAAGGCTTCCCCGATTCTGAGCAGGCCTCCGAACAGCACCGACACCAACCGCACCCCTCGACGTCTTCTGTCTGGACTCCATCCCGGGAAAGACTCAGCCGACGCCAACAGAGCCTCGACTTCTTCTTTCGTGGCGACTTTCGTCGGTGCCACGGTCGAACTTTTGCGATGACCTTGCACAAGTAGGCTGCAGAATTCTTGCCACTTCGGGAAAGCGGCCATAACCTCTCCTTTATGGAAATTGTACGCTGAGAGGGTACTTGCCAGAGCCGACGAACTTAGCCCCTCTGCCAGGCTTGCTGAAAAACATACCATAACTCACAATTGAAAAGGACTTACTATAGTCGAAAAACATACCTCCGGTAGACGTAATACAAAACCATCTTGCCTACGCACTGGCTACTTCCTATCATTACCATAAATAAATACTAACCTATGTACAGAGAGAAGCTTGGAGGGTCACTGTCGAGGTCGGCTTCCTCAGCCCAGCTCAAAAACCGCCGGAACGCCGTGTTGTATTGGGTTCTTGTTGACGACGATAGGGTGTTGGAGAGCAGAGTTTTCGCCATGCTGAATTCCTGGTGCAGCCCGCTACCGCCAGCTAACGCCTTGAGAGTTGCCAGCTGGCTATTGAACTTGGCTGGAAAATAACACATGAGCATAGAAACCTCTCACGTGACACCGAAAACTCGAGTGGGGAGGGGGGGGGGTCGTTCACCTTCGTAATCCACACCAAATGGTTTAATATAATTAAAACTCAATATAGTAAACAAACTCACGTTCTACGACGATGTAAAACACCGGAATAACTAGAAAACTGCAGAAAAATATTGGCCTAAAAACTTAATTTTTCTGCCCCCTCCCACAAGGTACTGTAGCTTACCCCCGCTACAGGACCCCTCGCAGCTTGCCTGCGTGTCAGGCTCCCTGGCATTTTGCCAGTTTTCCCGCTTGTCGTGGAAAATAGAATTTGTCCCGCCTCGTTCGCTCTTACAGAGCTCCTCGTAGAGACAAACCCATTTTCCACTCCTCGCTACCAACTGTCAAATACCAGGTAGCCGGACCCTACGGCTAATAAACAACATACAAAAACCAAGTATAAATAAAATTTATTACAAAAACCGGAACTCAGTTAGCTCTTGGGAGAGGGGAAGCTTGTGTACATGATCAAAAAAGGAAGAAACCGAAATCCGACTGAGAGAATTCGCTAGAGAAAGGACCATCCCCAATTGATTGGGTGGGAATGAACAGGCGTTCCCCCCGGGCGAAAATACAGACATCGCGAATTTCCGACAGCCAAACCCCCCCCGGGCGGATTAACTGGTACGATGGGTGAGTTTTCCATAAAGGCATGCCTAAGATACCCTTAGCCTTGAATCTGCTAATGAAAGCCAACGTGGCCGGGATTGACTCAATCGGCGGTACCCACCATGTACAAGGCGTTGACCAGGCAGTTGCTGAGGCGAAGGCCGGACCTTCGAACCCATTTGCTGAGGAGAACGATCTTGAACAGAACCTGAAACACTTTCTATTTTGCTCGTCGGCAAAAGCATCCAACACCGGGTGCCCCCACATGTTCACAATCACGTTGAATACCCACCCCTGAATAGCCCAATCATCAAAATCAACTAGCCTACTGGCAGCATCAGCTTCCTCATCCAATTCTCTAGGTACCCAGTCTACTTGCAACGACGAATTTAATTCCGCCATTAAATCAGACACCAACAACGCTAAGGCTTGTAACTCACTCACAAAACTACCCTTCCTCAAAATCGAAACGGCGGCTTGGTTGTCTACCCTTAACAAAACCACTGCGTCGCCTAGTATGTTACGAGTTGCGTCCAACACACGCCACACTCCTAGAAGCTCTCTAAATGTACTAGATTTAGCTTGGTCTTCTAAAGACAGATTGAAAGCTACCGTATGCAACAACACATTTTGTTCAGACCTAAGGACTCCGCCCACCGCTACTGCGGAGGCATCGGTCCAAATAGCAAAGCACTTACCATGAGCTTGAGACGATATTGGGTTGGCCAGGGACTGTTTTGAGCGCGGCAACAGGAACCGCCAGTAGTCAATCGCTTTCTTCTCAGAAGGTAGCAACAGGAAACGAGAAGAAGAAGGAAGCTCTGAAGACGACGCCGCTGCAATAACCGACATAATTGCTCTTGATCTTAACGTAATCTCGTGCCCAAAGATGAGCCACATTGAATTGAGGTGCCCCATGACCTTCTGTCTCACCTTGACAGACGGATATGGGTCAGCCTCTAGCTCATTCAACCATTGCAATGCCTTAGTTAGCCTAGCTACCGAAACTTGGAATTTTCCTGTTTTCAAATCTATCACAAAACCTAGCCAAGTAATTACTTGCGAAGGGATCAAGGAACATTTTTCAGTAGCCAAAACAACTCCTGCCGCGTCCAGATCAGCCATGATTCTGTCCGTGGCCAAAGTTGTCTCCGCTGATGACTTCGCAAAAATTATGATGTCATCTAGGTACAGCGCCATGCCCAGGCCTTGCGTCCTCCACCTTGCAACCAAAGGCTTGAAAAGCTTGGTGAATGCAAAGGGCGCGGACGCTAAACCAAACGGCATGACATTGTACACAAAGAAAGACCCCTCCCACTCAAAGCCTAAGTAGGTGCGATGCCGATCTGCAATGGATAAATGAAAATACCCCGATTTGAAATCAAGCGTTGTGGCAAACCCCGGCACCGGCAACAGTTCCTTAACCTTAGACAAATCCTCAAATTTTATCTTTTCTTTCACCAGGTACTCATTGAGATGTGAAAGGTCTAGTACTAGCCGCAGCTTTTTGCTGTTATCGACTACCATCAGTGGACTAATTGCCTCTGGGCGAACTAACACCCGGCTAATAGCCCCTGAAGCTAGCATGCCCGCTACTTCCCCCGACACGAACTGAACATGGTTACCCGCAACGTGATTTTTGCCCTGCAACAGAGGGGGCAAAGAAGCGAAATTTAGCGGGTAACCATGTTCCACCCACTCCAGGATAGGCCCGGGAGGGTCCAGAGATTTCCAGAAAGACAAGTTATTAGATAACGAACCTGGTACACATTTACTGCCGTCGCTTGTTGTTGGCTGCGTTGGGACAGTTGCGGGCGCGGTGCCCGGGGGCGCCACATACGAAGCAACTTCCCGCAGAGGGAGGCTGGAACCCTCCGCCGGGTGGCTGGAACGGTCCAGGGACTGGAGGGAATCCTGGGAACGGCAGAAACGGGAAGGCTGCAGGCTGGGCGAGCTGAGGTCCACCCCCGAAAGAAGCAGGTCCCACGCTGGATGATCCACCAAACCGCTGTTTCTTGTAGGCTGGGGCTCCCTCCCTGCGACCGGTAGATCGCTTCTCACCGGCAGCGGCCTTCGCCCGCTCCCGCAAAACCGCGGCAAATCCGTCATCCAGAGTAGCTGCAATAGGTTGAGTCACTCCCCGACTAATTACGAGACAATTCTTAACAGTACTTGCAACAGCAGAAAAACTTGAAACCACAATCGACACGCCAGAAAATCAATGGTATAAATGAAGAAATCTAATTACAGAACTGCTACACACTATACCTTCAATGCCTTCAGACTTCTCGAACTTGTCCAGCTCTTCGAACACCTGATAATCGCTATCCCCGGCGATCAAAGCAGCGATACGACGACGCAAGAGTACGAGGGCTCGCTGAACTGATGGAGACGTAGCTAACCCTGGATCCACCAAGAGCTCCAAGATTCTCGTATTGAACGCTACTTGAGCCCTGAAACATACGACCAGTCACCAAACTGATAATGACCAAACGAAGCGATAACAACTTACCGATAACTGCAACGAAAACAGAAAACGGAACCACACGTACTAATATAACTACTTATAACAAATGACTAATGTCCGTAACAATAGTTCCGAAAATTTCACAAATGTTCGGGGATGCCGTAGTAATATCTCAACACCAACTCACGCGTAGTTGTGGTTCCTCAACACCGGTAGAGGGCTCGCTGGAAGACGAGGCACGAGCGGCTCCGATTGGGCGACTTGCGCCGACGAACTCGGCTGCTGGGGAGCAGGCGCTGCGACGTTCAGCCGAGCTTCCGCACCACCCACCACTTGATCGATCAGGGACGCGACGAGGTCGTTACGGGCTACGGCTACTTGATCTGCGTTCGGTTGTACAGGCGGTTGAGTGGACTTGTCTGTTGAACTTCTATCCTCTGCCATAAACCTGGAATCAAAGCACATGAGCTTTTACCAGCGTACGCCGAGCGGCCTGCACGTGTTCGACGCGCTAAACACAGCACCTAGAACCGGCTACTTGGTCGAAGTACGCTCCGGAACACTTAAACAGCTAAAAACTACCGTAAAAACTCCTTACCTAATTACTGTTTTGAACGGGATACATGCAAAAGGTACCTTATGAATTTATATAACTACTCGAAAGAAAAACACAGCAACGCAAATTACTCGCTACGTTCACCTTCGTAATCCACACCAAATGGTTTAATATAATTAAAACTCAATATAGTAAACAAACTCACGTTCTACGACGATGTAAAACACCGGAATAACTAGAAAACTGCAGAAAAATATTGGCCTAAAAACTTAATTTTTCTGCCCCCCTCCCACAAGGTACTGTAGCTTACCCCCGCTACAGGACCCCTCGCAGCTTGCCTGCGTGTCAGGCTCCCTGGCATTTTGCCAGTTTTCCCGCTTGTCGTGGAAAATAGAATTTCTCCAGTTTTTGGTCGCAAAACAATAAGTTCCGAAAACAAAACTCATTTTGAGATATGAATACTTTCCAAATTACAACCAACCTAATCCAAACTATTTGAAATAGAACCATTTTTGTACGTCCGCCCCGTGTGTTTGCTTTGCTGAAAATAAGGTTGCAATAAGACTCGCGTCGGCAGAGTGTTCACTCATGCGGTTTTTTTATAACACCAAAATGAATACAACAGAACGCCTTCTCCAATCAAGCCTGATATTTGTGACATTCATAAGTTCCATAGCAAGAGAATTGTACGATATGAGTGACCAGGATTCCTGTTGATACAGTTTAGTGACTCTTACTGCAAACAATGTATGAAAGTAAAAGAATTATTAAAAATAACCTCAAACTTCGTGTTCCTCAATGTTGTTGAAGTATGCGTGGAATTGATGTTGGGTCGAAAAAATTTCGTCTGAAAGTTGATTATTCCGTTAACAAGAGAGGGCTCACATAATCGCGCGTAGCCCAAAAAGTTACTCCGGTTAGTTTGTGATCACAATATAACAAACTTCGAGTGGTTTTGAGCTATTTTATGAAGAAGAAAAACGACAGAAAGAACCTAGCCGAATAGCTACGGATTGAATTTTGCTATGGATTTAATTTTGCTAATTTTGCGCGTAGCAGGGAAACCAATACCCTTTTTCTTCTCAACTTTTCTTTCCATTTACCCATTTGGAGTGCCACATACTATGTGGAAGTCATGTGTTAAAGAATGACGGGTATGTGCTCCAATCTCAACGCTTCAGTCCTTTAAACGGCAATACATTTTTCAATTGCAGCTTAAAGGACTGACGCGCCGAGATTGGAGCACATACTCGTCCTACTTTAAATCGCGAAATAATCTATTATATTCTATTCTATGCTTATAGGCGTGAATCTCATTCAAAATGAATTGAGAATTTCGGTGTCGACATTTTGAAGCCGACCTTCGTTTAACGTAACATAGTAGAATGTAGAAACACATAGTAGAAACTATAGTAGAATGTCTGTCACCTCGCGTGACATAACGTCAAATGACTATGCTCAGCTGGTCACTCTTGGAGATCATGTGAAAAGACATTGATTTTGTTAGTCTATTTTTCTTTTTTTCTTCGAGTAGGCCCGTTCGCACGTATATTGGAGAGTTTTTGCGGTTATTTGGATTTGACGATTACGTTTTGTACTTTTCATAACTGATTGTATGAAATACTCACATAACATAAACAAAGATTTAATGGACCTTATCTTTAGTTCATCTTAAGGGGCGAAGATTTCTAGGCATCCAGATTTCGGTGTCTGCTGCTGAAAATACAACACATTGTTTTTCAAAGCTGCATTTCAAAGCATACATCATTAAACAGCGCCGGAATAATGTTGTGAGTTTGAATGAAAATTTTTGAGTGGGTTTTTCTTGTTTCTGGTTTCGGCAACGGTAGCGACATATGAAGAAAGCACTCTTGTTCACACGAGAGAACCCGAAGTGTCTTTTGGTGAAAAAACCATTATATACAGTGTTTTTGTTCGAATAGCAAATATCATAGAACAATCATGTAGGACAGGAAAAGAACAATTATAATTCGATTTGCATACAGTTCGAATTAATTTATGGAAAAATTCTGAAAATACTCACCTCAAACTTGGTACGATCCGGCTAATACAAAGCAGGACGGAAATATATGTTCCGTTCAGAGAAAATAATATCTGTAAGTTTTTTCTTCGAAAAATTAAAATCCTAGATAAGAGCAGATGAAAGTACTATGAAGTACGAAAACAGAACAAAAATGATAGTAACAACATCATCATCAAACTCTACTACCAAAGAAATAAAAGTTGAAGTAAGAGTTTCTACCAATAGAACAACGAAGAATCGATGTATCACACGATTGAGGACTGATAGTTTTGGTTTATTGTATTCAGACGATCAAGTAGGGTTCAACTATAGCTCTACATTGCTGGGAAGGGTTGGTCTTAGTTCCGTGTGAGGGAAGTGTTCGCAATCGAAACGAAAGGGCAACCCCCGACAGCCCGCCCTGTTACATTGATCGAATAGCAGGGGTAACAGTGACCAATGAACACATTAAGAATGACAGGATCAAAGTTGTAGTTCGGTTTCGAAGCACATCAAAGTTAAAAATTTACATTGGACAGAAAAACCGGAGTTGTGATTTTATTTCGATTTCGATTTTTTTACAGCAGATTTATCAATGAACCAATACATAGACAATGTTCAAGTTGTAGATCGGTGCAGAAGCACAGAACCGTTTTCAGTGCACAGGGAAATTCCAAATATAATTTGTAGTTTGATCCTGAAGCACATCAGTGTTTACGACTCGGTGCAAGATGAAAAGTGCTGAGACTAAGAATACTTGTACTGGAATTAACGGTAAATGAACCGCGAAAAACGGAAAAGATTATATGAAACCCCCACCTACAAATCCAGAAGAGCTTACTCGTAATGACATAATGTACGATAGTAATCTCCTCAACAACAGCCAACTGCACGGAACTGTATCCCGAAACCTCGATAGGTTGAGGGATTTTTCTAATAATTGCAGTAGAATCTTCGAAGTGTCGTGAAATTTACTCACGAGGTAACGCATGAGACTACTCCATGGGTTTTTGATTACTAGCGCGCCACAGGGAAAGGGTGCCGCCCAGGGCATGCCGAGAATATGCCCATGGCACATCTGCCCAACTATGACGGGCGATGCCTAGTCAATGCCTGGACAGATTTGCCATGGGCATGCCCAGACGATGAAAATCAGTTCTGGGGACCCTTAATAGGTTTTCTTTATTAAAATCCCATTCAATCATATTTTAACTCGATAAGGCGCATTATTCAACATATATATTATTTCTCGAAAAAACTTTTTATTACTTAAGTAACAACAACAACAAACAACAGTAACAGCAAAATAAACAAAGAATAACCAGCATAAAAAACAATGCAAATACCTGACAAAGGTGGCAGAAAAACATAACTTAACAGAGAAAAATAGCTACAAACACGTTTTACAAGTTAAATCTAAATGCAATATATATAAGGTAAATCGAAGAGGGAAAGTACTGATTACATGTTGGATACTTATGAATGTGATAAAGTATTATCAGAATTGAGTCTTTCACTTTTCACAGATTTACTATAGTGGCCAAAACTAAGTAACTGGTCAGAATAATAATAATAAGAATGAGCTATTCTTCTTCAAAACAAGAAACATATAATATTTTTAGTGAAAAGATCTCCAAAGAAGACGCTTATTGCCCAACTATGGGATCAAGGGTTAAAACCAAACTTTTAATGATACAACAGTTGACCGAAATATAATGTTTTCTTAAAACTTTTCCTTACAAAGGAGAACTTTCCAAGAGCACGAATGAGAAACAGACACAATGGATATAGAATATATAGCCTTACCCTAACCTCAGTTATTATTGCGTCACATTCAGTTTTAGTGAGAAGCTACATGGGGGTTCCTTAGCAAAATGTCCCAATTATAATAAAACAGCTGTAATTAACAATAACCAAGTATCTTTCTTCTTACTATAACCTCCTTCCCCATCTCGCCGCTTTACGTTAAGAATTTCGAAATGTGTGTTTTCCCATTCCATTAGATGTTTTTGATTGTATGATTTCGTAAAAGGACGAGATAGATTTGGCACAATAGAAGACAACGATACCGCAAATGCAATCCTCATCGAGTACTCAGGAAGAAATTGTCGTCGTATAATCCATTATACATTCTTTGTACAAATCGAACGGCCATCGACGATACTTCGCCTTGAGGCAAGATTGTACATCTGTAAATATCGATATGAAACAAGAACACAAAAAAACTGAACTCAATGAGTATCTTGCACACCCTTATTCTTCTATACAAGCTTCGTGTTGTAAGTGTTACAGTCCCATACGTAAAATACCTTTACATCAGATCGAGAAAAGTGAGCATGAGCAACACAAAAAGGTGAGTATGTGTGACTAAAAAAGCCGTGTTTCTGTCACCACTAATAGTTTATTAGATGTATGTGGCCCCAAAAGTGACCATGCGTCGATCGAAATCTGGCAAAAGTGAGCATCAGTCAGTATCGAAATTGGGGTGTATTTTACGTATGTACAGTCCACAAGTTTTAGAACCGAGATAACCGGTCCATTAACAACAAGACGCAAAAAAACGGGCTATCTTTCCTATCTGGTATCTGGAGAACATTCGTCAAATTTGGAAGCAAAACCATGAGAATTCACGCAAGTGAATCGACAAACGGGTAACTATGTGGTAGAATAAAACATTGTGTGAAAATGTATCCTGCGACCTGTACTGGTTTACTAGTTTACCATCAGTTATCACTCACATCACACTAATAGCTTCCAAACAGAAGTCAAAATACTGTAGATTGTAGTTAGGGGAACAATGTAGAACCGCCCTCACCCAAACCCCCCCCCCCGCGCGTCACTATCTCCACCTAACTGAAACATACCAATAATCAATAAAAAATCTGACACATAGACTAGTTAGAGAGCGCAAGTAACCATCGGTAGTCAACAAGTAGCAAATAAAAGCCTACCTCCTATAAAATCCGTCGACCAATGTACACGAGGATGAGGTACATTCTAACAGTAGCACTAGAGCTACAAACGACCATGAAGCAGCTTCATTTGCACACTGGCAATATGACCTAGAAACATGATGATTCTCATTCTCACAGCCTCATTGATAGTCCATCTCACATTTTGATCACTCATTCACTTGCTAAACAAACCTAATAGAAACCATAACCAAAAAAACATCCTAGAACCTAGACTGAAACGTGTTTATGAACCATTCAAGTTGTTGATACGGGGCTCACCGATATCCAAGCTGTCACTACACCCGACAAGGTACAAATACTGGAAATGTATACGAAAACCAGCAAGATCGGTCATCTGTTACGCACTCAGCTAACCAGTTCCTGTTCCTTACAACTTACAAGTAAGTTGAAAGTTACAGTTAGTTACAAGTTAGAAAGATCGGTGACCAAAAACAGAATACATATGAGCGAAGTTAGCCGTGAATAAGGTTCACTGAGCACATATTTTTTTATAATAACGGACTACCGCTCACTTTCAGTTAGATGAGAAGGCTATTCCCCAAGACACCGGCTTTGTCTTTTTAGTTGGACCAAATAAACACCTAATGGTACAGAAGTTCTAACTCAGAGACGCCTCACGTATGTAATTGAAACGGTAAAATTGAAATGTGTTTCAATGTGACCTACAACCTACTTCAATATTCCCAGAAGGGCAAGTGTGGCGATACTCATTCCAAGGATGACACCGGATATAACTTGATGGTTGACTCAGATCTCCTGAAACAGAAAAGCCGTGATAATGATAACAATCACAAGTGGGCCAAGTGGGCGGTTTACACATGAAACCAGGTTGCATGCAACCAAAATGCATCTGGGTTGCATGTGTTAAGAAAATTCGGTTGCTTTCCAAATGCAACCGAGTTGCATTTGGTTGCTTTTCAAATGCAACCAAACACACAATTTTTGGATATTTTCCTGATTTACTGCAATTTGGTTGCATTTTAAAAGCAACCGAAAGCAACCCGGTTGCATTTGGAGAGCAACCGAACTGTCTTTACACATGCAACCCGGTTGCATTTTGGTTGCATGCAACCCGGTTGTTTGTGTAATTGGCCTCACAAGTGAACACCTGAGAACTCATTTGACCAGACCATACATAACGCAACCACTATTGTATTTGTGTACACATACGGGGTACTAAACATGATCAAATGAGAACCACTCAACATCTAAACTATAATGAAAACAATAAATTAACGCTATAGTAATAAGGTTTCAGATAGAAGAGCATAGGTAATAGAAAAATTCTCCCTCTACAGAAAAGTAAATAGTTAAAGGTTCCCTTAGGCCTGAGGTGATTACCCAATGAACTCAGAACATTTAAAAAAGTTATAAGTCACTTGTGCGCTTCTGCCCCAGTGATAGGAAAAAATAAAGATCTCCCGATCAAATAACTGATCGCATCTGTGGCCCCAATGAAAGTAGCATTGATAATTGATGTTTAGAAAAAACAATAGTCTGAGATCAAAGTGAACGCACCATACTTATGCTTTTCTCTAACATATTTGCCGCCAGCACCGAGCATCAGCCACCAGCCATAACGATATCACGAAGAATTGCGGATATCTGGAACAAAAATGCAGTTAACCTTAACCTTTTCAGTGGGAACAAAATATCTCGTTGGTCTATTGGGTAAGCAGCATGTAAAAGTATCTCAAAACTACAGAAAAACATATCCACCAAACGTAGGCTAGTCTTTTAAAATTTAAATCATCCCTTTCTCTTAAGGCTTCGTTCATACTTTTGCATTTGCAGCTAGATGCAGCGTAAATCTTGTCGAAAAAACGCGTATTGATTTTACGCCGCTGCAGTCGACTGCAACTGCAAAGAATACGCTGCAGTCGAGTTGTTCATACTTTTTTACGCCAGATGTGGCGTTTTTTACGCTCGATTGGGCGTGATTTAAGCTGACTGCAGCGTAAATTGCAGTATTGACATGATCCTACACCTACTGCACTTCATGTTCAATATATTTACCTTTTATGGAAATGTGATACGTAAAACTACTATGGAAACGTGAAACTACCCTAATTCCAACAATAGTCGTACTTTGCTGAAAACTTAATGTCGCCTCACATGCTGAAGCCTTAACATTCAATAATTACAAACTGAGAAAACAATCGAATCAAACTATTGAATAAGAATCTTATATAAGGTACTCAGCAGTCGCATGTCCTAGGTACATGAACGGGACGTCCCATATCCCGATACCGTCCCGGGGCGGTACCAAGAATTACGATTGAATTGAAGCAGATTTGCATAAAGGATGACAATTGACAAAAAATCGCCTCGATCCGTCCCGGGACATGGGACGTCCCGTTCTTGTACCTGGGACATACAGTCGCCTGAGTACTATTGACTATTAGACAAAACAAGAGTTTATTTTAAGATGTTTATGGTTTTGTTTTGTAACAAAAAAAAACTGATTTTTCTCCTGATAACAAAACAAAACCCTTTCTCGAACCACTAGCAAAACAGGGGTCTGAGATACTTTGAAGACAGTAGTTTCTACAAGATACAATAGCCAATAATGAGAAATATATGAACTTCTATAAAATATAGATTATATAGAAACGAGAACTAGCAAAACAAGAAATACCTTTAAAATCGCGAAAGAAAGTCCTACCTCCTATAGAATCTCTTGACCACCATCTGTGGAATCCGTTGAGTGGTTAGCTGGTAGCTTCCCTTGCAGCCTGGCGACGACCTGACATGTAACATTTAAATCACACTATAGCAAAAAGAAAAAAATACATAAGAGAATGAAATACTAGTTATTCTGTCGTTACGTATGTATGTGTCAACTAATGTGAAAATGTGAATACTTAACAGCGATAACCCCATATATTAGATGTACATAGCTATACAACATTAAAAGGTGAGACAACCACGCGTTGTTGTTGGCCTGCCGTCAAGCGGTGCAAGCTCACACAAAAATTATATTTTTCACAGAGATTGAACCTCATTTGACTGCCTAAATCTGAACAAACGAATAACTTAAAAACTATGGCATTCCTCTTCTTCTTCTCAAATTAAAAATTAACCTAGAAATCAAATGATTATACGATATTCCTATTAAATCCACTTCCCTTTTTGAGATTGATCACGGTACTGAAGTTTTGAAGAGCGAATCATACGAACAATGAAGGCAGAAACTAATTAAAAATATTAATATAAACAAAAATTACAGAGAAAAAAACACGGCCTTACGGCCACAACACAAACTGCTGTTTTTTATTTGTCTGTGTAAATCGCTACCACGGAGTGCCGGAAAAACTCTAGGAACGGTGGTTTGCCTAAGCCTAAGCCTGCCATATCGTAGGTGAAGTCAAATTTTACGTTAAATGATTAAACTAAGTAATCATTTGATGAAGAAAATAAAAATTATGAACCCGTTAGGTTGCGAAATATTCACACAGATGAATAAAAAACAGCAGTTTGTGTTGTAGATGTAGTGTCAGGTGAGAAAAAACATGACGCCGCATTTCCAACGCGGTCGTCTAACAACGCGAATACCCCAGTAAACGCCGTGCACGTTTGACGTTTGGGCGCGTTTGGAACATTTCGCCCACGGCATGCCGAACTTTTCAGGCATGCCGTGGGCGGCGAGGTCTCTGAGCAGTACTCTATTTTCCGAATTTGAACTGAAAGTACGAGAAACTGAGACAAATACATTATAATCTTGTAATAATTATTACCCAAGGGAACAATCATTTTTTAAACACCCTTCGTGAATTGAATAGGTTTTATTTCATTGAGTATTTACCAGCGTAGATTTTTAATTTAGACGCTTTTCCTAATTGAATAGCTCTCCCTGATTATTCATTTGAACTGTTAGTCGTTCACTATCGATAGTGTCGCAATATTTATTGGAATGAACATGAATAAAAATGAAACATTCAATAGAAAACTTATATTATACAGAATAATGAATGCGTATAGTTATAGTTTGTACAGCTGAACAACAAACTCTTAGGAAAAAAATGATATAAGCTATTACTTTACATGAAACAATTAATTATCGAGATAGATAAAGCAAAGTTTAACTAGAAGGAAGAATGTTCATGATAGCTGCATATATAGCATACTAACAGTGTGTTATAGACTCCCATCCAATTAATTATCAGTAATATCTCCTGTGTTGTCTCAAACTTCTATATACACGACATCTGAAAGTCATTCGTTGTACTGAATGATGAAAATCGGTAAGAATAGTGTGTCATACTATGTACGCTAGTTTTAACGTACTTCCATGGAAAGAATCAGATCTAATCAATAGTTAGTTCTTATTCACCTATTTCAATTGTTTTCCGATGGAGAGAGTGCTAAATTCTTTGAATTTAGATAATAAATAGATATTTTTGAATGATTCCCATCTATGGCAAGCTAGAAAGGTGTATTTGAAATTGAATGCGTGTGGCCTGACTTTTGGATAACAACTGAATGTAAAACTTTATTTCCATTGCACTTCCTGTTATTTGTAGAGAATTAGCTCACCCAAAATCTATTGGATAGTTGAGATATTGATGTGATTAGGAAATATATGGTCCACTGGGCTGGTAGGTTACATCAACTAGATTCTGAAAAAAAAATGTTGTTTTTCGAAAATGAATTGCTTTTCGCTGTAGTCGCTCAGAAATGTCCCGATTGTCTCCGTTGCCCGAGCATTTTGAGTACCGTTCTTTCAAACAAACTCAGGTCATTTCTTTCAAACAAAAACTTTTCCTGAATATTGATTCGTACTTCAAACGTATTATTTCGGGCTCACTCTGTTCATCTGAGATAGTTCCACGTAACAAGAGTAGTGTATGTAATCCAGGAATGAGGTGTCACCCAGGAATGAGTTTTCGGAAACAATTGAAGTCAATTAAAATCAATAGGAATAGGGGCGATTTGGGGATTTTTTAATTTTTCGATTTTTCAATTTTCCTTCAATTCCTGGGTGCCACCTCATTCCTGGGTGACATACACTACTCTTGTTACGTGGAACGATCTACTACTAACAAAGTTGTCCCTGTCGTATTATCTATGCGCTTTGATACTCAGAACTGATTTGGTGCAGATAAAAAAGAAATAAAACTCACATTTTTTTTATGTGGTTATGTAGTTTTGTTTGGTAAAACTTCTTTGTTGTACAGCGCTTGCTGAAAATAAAACAACGTTCAAATACGGTAGAGAATTTGCACAGTCGGAAAAGAAAGTTTTGAAGATACTTTGATGGGTTTTTTTAAAATTAACTCTCCCCGAATGCCACAAAACAGTTGTTTTCCAAGTAGCATTCGGTAGAGGCGGAAAAAAAGCATAGCTAGTATTCTCCAAACATAGTTCTGTATGAGTAAGTGCTCTGATAAAACTAACTTTTTTGGAGACCAGTGGTGAATCTTTGGACTTCGCTTCCTAGCAAATGTAGTGGGTCGAAGAAAATATATGTTCCTCCGAAACCATTGTATGTGATGCAAAATTCTTCAACTAAAAAAACCAATCATCAACTTAAACAAAGATTTCAGCAACAGCTTTTAGGACATTTTGTACTTCAATTGTTTGTGACTACATCCCACATTGAACCAGCTGTTTTCTAATAAACCTCTCTCTTCTTGAAAAGAAATTCAGATGGTTTGCGAAGGTGAACGTAGGGTAAAAATACTGATGTGTGAAGTCATTAGTACGTCAACAAACATGTCCAAATTTTGCTCGGAACTTTGAAGACATAACTGTTGAGGGTTATATTTGTGTGACACATATAACCCTCGACTACAATGTTCTAGAAGTTACAATAACAGACTACAATGACATTAAATATAATTATCAATTTTTTTGAGTGATGGAAAAGAAATTCACGTTTGACGTGCAAAATACACTCAACATATGCGTGCTCAACTTTTCATGCTTAAACCGCCTGCTCTTCTTAATCCATGTTAGTATGGTGGTGATACGCTATTCCACACTTTCACTGAAATTCAATGATGAATGAGTGGAAGTTTACATTTTATTCTGAATTAAAGACAAAGAGAAGAAAGGAAATTTACTTTTAAGGCATACCTTTATTCATTTTTGGATTCACCGTCAGACATCCTCAAACCATGTTTGTTTGATGGTGGTAAGCTACGCATACTTTCACTGAAAGTAAATAATGATCAATTGGAGTATGGGAGAAAGGATTTGTTTTATGCCAAACGATATAATATAAGTCCAGAGGTGACATATCTCTGTTAGAACTTGGAATGGATAGATTTGGGATGGAGCACACGACAGTAGTCCAGCACCCTGGTTCGAATCGAAATGAAGTTTTCAAGTAGAAGAAAATTACCCGCTACCTTCACTTTGAGCTGAAGACTGACACCGTAAAGCTCGTTATGTAGTCAAACATATTGTTTTTTTTTACCAGATGCATATAACACACATCGAAAGGAGACGAAATAAATCTAGTGTTTTTGGCAGTTGTATGTAAGTTTAGACATTAAGTTATTTAAAGTTCGATTTTACTCACCTTTCATTTTTTTATGGATTCACCGCCAGACATTCTCAAACTTTCTTTTTCAATCTGAAATACTTTTTTTATGCATCGCCCTATGAAATGAAGTTCTGCTTATGGCATGAAAACAGTTCGCAATGTTTTATCAAGATTAAGATGTTCTCTTTGAAGTTATAAGTTGATAAATCCATGGTAACATTAAGAGGTTCAGCAGGTATTTCTATTCCTAATAGGACGGCAAACGACTCACTCTTTCATGCTAGTATTTATCAATATATTCAAATAAAGACTCGAAATCTTTTTGACCCGGATTCCAGACAAATTTTGTGTTGTTCTCCGAAGGTTAGTTCAGCCACAATATAATCGAATGATACCATCACAAATGCTCTTGTAAGAGACACTACTATTAAAAATAAATCTCACTTTTCGTTCGACCAAATATCCTTGCATCAACAATCTGCAGTGGGCGACCGCAGATATCAAAAAGATAAAAGTAGAGGGAACAGGGAACATCTATGGTTCCAGCGACAAGCTGTATGTTTGTCTGAAATAACAAGAATTTGTTTGGCAAAAACAAACAACGCTTTTATTAGCAAGTATTGTACGATGCAGATGTTTTCTAACATATTTCGGAAGTTCCAAGTGGACATTCGTGGTGGCTCTGAGTGAAGTCAAACCCCAACGAGCATACTACAAACTATTCTTCACTACACTTGTGAAAGATGATAGGATTCTCTGTCTAAGAATACATGCTTGTCTCGGGTACACAGCAAAAAATGCGGAATGCGTCACATTGTGATGCTATCCATGAGGATTCGTGGTGAAACTTATTTTCACGTGAACACGTGAGCAAACGTGAACACGCCGTCCCACGAGGCCATCACATTTAAAACTCTCATTCGAATTTAAGAAATATAGAAAACTCATACCTTCAAATCTTCCAAATGGCCAGACGGACCGGAAACTGCTGAAAACAATAATTTTGATAATGGTGTTTTTGGGAGACTTGGACTGAAAATTAGTACCGAAATCAGTTTATTGAATATGTAATATGTTTGCGAATCAATATTTCTATATCGAAAATTCTACTGTGTACTGTGACACAAAAAAATTATAAATTCGCAAACTTCTATCAGTTACATAATATTAATAAATGTGACGTTTTTCAAAGCGATGCGAATGAGTGAGACACTGACTTGGAATGGAGTAACCTACTGCCCTACTTTTTCACTTTAACTACTCTACTTCGCGATAAGGAGCATGTGAAAGGGTTCGCGGTTACAACTAAGAGGTAATTAACCTCTTCCAGGTACTACTGTCGGCTCAGGTCAGAATATTTGGGATAGTGTGATTTGGGAGATTTTCCATAGAATATACTCAAACGATTCCCAGCCACTTTTGTAGCGGCCCCGACGAGAGAGTAAGCAAATCAGAGAGACGCAGAGTGGTTTAGCCTGTCTGCGGTCTCATTGACCTGCAAGCTCTCTCGTTCTTGTAGCTGGCCAATCGCATAAAGTTGGCGCTTACTGATTCGAGTTCTCATATCTAGAAGTCAATTGAATAGTCACGTGAAGCTAGCAATCTAATGAGGCATCGTGCATTTTGTCATTGCACCTCCATGTGGACTTGGGGAAATCAAAGTCAGGGATGTTTTCCATAGTTTTTTCTGAGTGCTAGAACTTGTCAAAATATATGAACTGATGGTGAGCGATCCGCAAATTTAATGAAAGGTGTTTTTTTTGTTCATCAAAACTTCAATGGCATTCTGTCCAAGCCAACATAGGGATTGTGAAGACTAGAAACAAATGTTGTGTTCAACATTTAGTGTTCTTAGTCGGGCAGAAATTTGTTTAATTTTATTTTTACAAAAACTCACTACTCTATTTCCGACACAAAACTGGTGGATCTTCATCACACTGGAAAGGCGTAGCTGACTGAAATAACATAATGAGCAAAATGCGATGTAGTGATTCGGTCTCACGTGATATTCAAATGCTTGCACTGTTTTCGTTAGTCAACCGAAGCACAAATTACCGTCGGAACAACTTTTAGCTCATTTTTACTAAATAACCAACTTTTGATGGCTCGACCAGAAACATTGTGGAGGCCTTACAAAAAAATTGCGAGATACTTTTTTCCTTAATTAGAACATGACGGTTGTTCATTTTTGTTAATATTGTAACTACACAATGTACTTCGAATATTATGAACTCACCTGCCTACTGTTGTAATAATCACAACGAATTTGAATCAGAGAAGATGTATGCTTCTGAAAGATAAATCAGCTACATTTTCAAATAAAATTACGTTCTCAAATAAAATTACGAACTTTATAAAGTTCAAGAAACATACAAAATACAATGAGTTTTGTCATAAGTACATTGTAGGAATACTTTTTTTTTCAAAATATTATGCAAAATAACTCCACTTCTAATCTGTGACTGGTGAGATTACGAAAATGAATTAATGAAAAGAGAAAATACTACGTATTGATGAGATGTGCAATATTCGAAATATTCGAATAGTCGGAGGGCGCCGGCGTGGTATGGACGCAATGGGGGCGGGGTCTATCGATTAGAGGACCTCGGTCCTAAATCAACAGACAACAATAATGGACCCGAGAAAGGATTGTAGTCCTAATCAGCTCTACGTGGACTGATACAGTAGGAAGGACCATATTTCTTTTCAGTCCTAGTGGACAAATACAGTATGCAAGCGAACTTCATTGTATTGATTTTACGATAAAACTTTTGCGGGTTCGTATATTGGCAGAGGATAAGTTCGATAACGTCCGTATTGTTCATGTTTTGATCATTGGCCCAGTTGATGCACTGATCCCGACAATGTTTGAGTCACAGCCGAACTTTGGGGATCAAACTACAATCGCAGCAAGTCAGGTCAACATATACACCGCTTCAGCTCGTAGCAGGTTCTCTAGTATCCGGGTTTCTTTAACAATTGTTTCACACGTGCCCACCCGTCAATTTTTCGGTAACATATTATAGGTTTTGTCAAAGCACGACTGAACACGTGCCTTTCCCTATTCTACTGTATTTGTAGTTTGATACCGTGCTTTTGGCCGAAAATCTATGAGTTACGGCGTGTATCGAGATCAAACCAACTTTCACTCCTAAGATGCTAGCTGGTAGACTATTGGTAGTTCATTAACTGTTCCGGCAATGACAACAGATGACACCGCGGGTCAAACCACTGCGATGTTGCAAACTAGAGTTACACTCAAAATACACAGACTGATCCAATAAACGTTGCTATAATAATGTATTTACTGTTTGATGGAATAAATACGCAGAGTGTGCCGAACTGACAAAAGAGGTAAGTTGTGAGGTAAGTGTTGGTGTAACTATGCATCTTCCTTGCATTTATTTGTGGAGTGCAGTTTCGACATGTTGCGAAACTAGCCTTGATTATATGTACACAACAAACTATTTGTAAACAAATCGTAAAATCATGAGACGTTATAGAAAATCCCTCTGCAGTTTCTAGTGAATAATTCATTATTTAAGAACAAAACTTCAATATAGTGTTTCTATTCGGTCTTCCACCTTCCCGCAACACCTCAACATTCGGATATCATCCTGGAAAAAAGTCACCTCAACATACGGATATCATCCTGGAAAAAAGTTTATGAATAAACGTTTCCAAATTTCAAATACAGGCCGGTTCTCAGATTTCTTCGCTACTCTTGGTGCCACCTTGCTACTAATCATTATTTAGACCTGACAGCATTGTAGAATCAAAGAAGGACTCTGTTCTATTTCCTTAGTTGTCTGGCACAAACCATTGACAACGTGATTTGGAAGAAGGTTTAGATTACTCAAAACTATGCCGACACGGTAAAAAGCGATTGATTTCATAACTTTTCGCAAAGATCAGAAGAGGGGGAAGGTGCAACCTAATCCATTTTCACTATTTGCATCACGATGACATTCTGAGCAAACTCAATGAAAATCATGTCGGTAAAGGTTTGATGTTTTGTGTTTGCTCTCACTATGCTGTTCTGTCACATCTCACGAACATAGAGGTACACCATAACGAAAAAACAGATCTAATCGAAAAATTACACCATAATATGGTTGATTTAAAACGCGCCGGCAGCACAGTCCGTAATCAGTTGCCATCGACCATCTTACCGTACAACTTACGGCTCAAAACAATTAGGTAAACCAGAACTACAAACTACGGAATAGGGAACTAGCTTCTATGTATTTACAAACTTTGTTCATGTGCATAGAGAGTGAGCAGTCTTTTGAGGTTATTCCCGAAATAGAATGAAGTTTAGAAAAAAGATGAAATTTCTTCTTCTCCTTCACATAAGTTTCCAATGTCTGAACAAATTGCTGGGAAGAGAGGTCTGCCTTTTTTCTGAAAAGCATTCGTATTACTATACTCTGCGAATTCCATAACTTCAACGTTGAAGCAAGGGATCAAACTACAAAAATTAGCAGTGTACCAATGAGAGAATTCTCTTTGATTATGACATCTTCTAGAGTTCAGAGGCCGTATGCATGAAACATCCCGGGCCGGGTTGGGATGCTATCCCGAGCTATTTCCCGACCAATTCAGCTCGGGATAGCATCCCAACCCGGCCCGGTATATTTCATGCATACGGCCTCAGATGTGAATGAAAAATAGGACTTACCCTATTGTATCGCTTGGGAAATGATTTTTCCGTAGTCGACTGCTCTGTTGATGTAATTTCTGTTCTAAAACTAAACCTAGGTCTTTTTGAATGTTTATATTGACTTCAGTGACGAGTAATCCCTCATCCAACACCATGTTTTTAGAACTGTAGAATGAAAGTTCCAATTGTAGTATTCAAAATTTGCAGTACCTTTTGTGTAGATTGTTGAGTTTCTTCCGCAGTGTTTTCCCAGAGAATATATGTTCCTGAAATGAAGTTTTACAGCAGAAAATAGATGCCATTCCATGTAAAATACAGGGTTCAAGAATGGTACAATAATTTGAAGCTAAACCTGTACAATCACCTAAAAAAGAGAACATTTTTTGGGAAAAATGTACAATCGCCTCCCACCCAACAATCACCCCCCTCGTGGTACTATTACCCCCCACCTAATTGAAATCCCAGAAATGTCGCGCGAAGGTGGGGCGTAATTGGTAAATGAGTGGGGGGACATTGTACATCTTCGACAAAGAACAATCAACCCCCTCAATACAAAATGGGGGGGGGGGTGATAGTACATACCCGGAACTGATGAACAACTGTAGTACGAGCCCTTTTCAACTCATTTTCGACCAGGGTGGGGGGCAAATGTAAACTACTCCCCATTTTTTAATTCAAGTTCCGTGGTCCCAGTTCGAACGTTGGTCGCGAACACCATTCGTTCAGTTTGTAGTAAGTTCTGTCTCCACTAACAAAAAATGATGTTTTCCACAAAAACAGCCAAAAGGAGCATTCAAAATTCTCCTGCATACTGTAAATCAGTGTGGATGGTTGAAATAGACTATGAGATAAGTGCAGAATGAGATAGTGACCACGACAGCCCTGTGCGCTGTTTACTCGTTCTCTGATGGGGGTGTAGTGAATATATCGATCACTCCTTCCCCAAATGCTGTTGTGTGCCCCCCCCCCCCCCTCCCCCCCCCCCCCATCATTCGGCGAAACTGCCCGAATGGTAGATTTTCTTTGAATATTTTCTTTCATTTTGTTTTCTCGAAATAACCTTTTTTACGGAACGGTGTCGGTTGTGTAAAAATACATAGCTTTAGTAATTTGACGTTTCAGAACTAGCTATTCACTTTTTAACTGCTCTTGACAACGGAGCTTTAAATTTGGTGCTTAGATTCTGAAGATCAAACTTACTGAACTACTATAAACTCCAATCGAAGCATTTGAAACTTTGGAATGAACTAGTTGTATAATTATTTAGAGTTCTATGATTTTAACGAAAACCGACAGTTTTCTGGTGTACGAGACATTGTTATCTCAGAATATATTTCGTTGGCTACGTTACAATATCGAACTAACGGAGTTCAATTGGTTTGAATAAGACAGTTATAATCAAAAATTATGTCCAAACCCAGTGAAACAAAAAGATTACCGGTACATTGTGAGAATTCACATTCAGCTCATTTTGAAGCTCTTCTCTGTATTTCTACAAAACATGTTTAATTGCTTTTCACTTCTATGCGAAACTCACACTCTCGATCAGCGTGTTTCCCATAATTATGAGATCATAATTGGTCTGGCTTATCGTAGTTCCTTGGAACCTAGATCTATATTAGCCGATGGCACACCTGCTCATACAGTTTTATTAGCAAGGTCACCTATAATCTACTATCCTGGGTTGACATACCCAGTACACTACTATCCACATTCACGCTCACCAAAGTTATATACTCACAAAATATATAACATCTCGAATTTGGCTATATTTTTTTTCTGAGTGTCTGATCTGTATAATATTCTCATGTCTCTCCAATCCATACTTTTGTCGTTATGGAGCTTTTCGCGGTGACGTTGAAATACGTCGAAGACACATTGAAATTATTATACTTCAAAGATCAGAAAGTTTTCATTCTTGTGTCGTGGGATTTATTCTCTTCCTTTAACTTAACTATTTTCCTTCACTCACCGGATTATCAATCCAATGTTAATATGTAGCGAATACTCGAAATTCACAACATTCGAGTAGAACATGATTTCTTCACTATGTTCGCACGTTCTCACCTATTTTTGTTCTATTTACCATTTTTCACTCCAACATTACCTCTTGCGTGGAATGACGTATATTTTCTACCGTATTCTCCTCGTGCTCAACAAATGATAGCTGAGAAAGTCGTCTCACAGTGACATCTCACACTATTCAAAACTCAACGTATCTATCTCTATATCATTTTATTTCAGAGGCATATATTCTCTCGGAAATCTCGCAAATGATTGCGGAAAACAGCAAACAGTCTCCATGAAAGGTACGTCTTATTTTTGTTTTGCATTCAAGATTGAGAAATTTCGGTTTACCAGATTGAATAACAATATTTAGCAGAAACTCAATCGAATGTTGAATATAAAATTCGCCAACAGACTTTGGCACAGAAGTTGTAGCGCAACTGCCCTTTGCATAGAAGTGTACCAAACATACTAGTTGTAAATTATATCCTACGGAAATCGATACACGGCACAACAAACGTAACATGACAAACGTAACATGTAATTTTCGGATAATTGAAGTATGATTCAGCCAGAACTAGAGCTTGAAGTATAGAAACAAAAAAGATTTAGCATACTATTGTTTTTCAGATGTTTCTCGGTGTGGAATCACAACACAGTTCAGTTACGCTTCCATTTGTGAGTATACATTTATTCAACTTCTCAGAGTTTTAAGATTTTGTGAAACGCATATGATATTTCAGTTTTTTTCTTTCTCTTGTACGTATCTAAGGAGCAAATATACTTGTTCACTTGGTCCTCTAACTAGAAGAGGTTTAGTCAGAAATTACAAATTCAAGCAATTCGGAAGAAGATAGATCCAATGGCGTTATTCAAATTATCTCGGATTACACTAGTTATTGCATCTTCCTCTCTGATTTTGTTCAGAGGTAATCTTCACTCTGCTTCACAGAGACTCCCAACATTGTTCAATCACAAAAGTTCATATTCTCTGCTTCGTTTTTGCACTTCGTTTAAAAAACACAAAACAACGTAATTTTGTATTCTCTCGTTCAATATTTGAACTTTCAGGATTTTTTTGTTCTTTTCTACCGTGTTGCGGAACAAATTTTGGCGGTTAGTTGAACACACTCAAGAGAAAGAAAAATACTTCCGTTATGAAACAATATAGGAAAAACCAGTTGAGCATATTTTTGGCAAGTTTAACATCAAATACGTCGTAATTCACACTCCGCTCCACTCTCGGTTTTCAATACTTGTTATTTGATGTGAGAAGAGGTTTCTGATATTTTGAACAGAACAATACATTACAAACTATTACTGATCAATTTTCGAAGTGGTGATTTTTCGAGCTACATCGACCGCATCACTGACAGTCAAAAAAGAACAAAATGCATTAGAAACTACTGCAACCTGGTACTGGTTGCACAGAAAACCACAGAAATACGGGAATGAAAGAGAAAACATTTATCCGAACATTTATCCGATTCTCACCGAATACAGAGCAGTGCATGAAATAAATTGTGTTTAATGGCAAAATACGTCTCATTTCAAACAATTTGGTTTCAGGGAGTCCAGGGACAACACACCAGCTAGAGGTTTACTTCGAACCGTGAGTCTTGTTTCTGTGAAACGTCACACTATAAATCTTGGGTGCTACATTATGGTTGTAAGAACTACCAACTCGGTGAATTATTTTGAGACTAAACCTGAGAAAACGAAGAAATGATCCTTGGTGGTTTTCTAACTATGTGATTTTCCATTTACAGCATAGTAACAAAACTGTTTTCCTGAATTTATCTTATTTTGCACTTACAGAATCATTCTGGCGATCATATATATTGCCATTTCAAGTGCATAATCACTTGCGTCATCTGGGATGGACATCGCAACTTAGAAAGGTCAGTTCTGCAATTATTGTGTCATACGCTTTCTATTTTAGGGTACACTACTTGCGAAACAAACAGTACAGTGTTTGGCTCTTTCAGCTGTGTTTCTAGTTTGATCGCTCTAGTCACGGTTAGGTTCGACAAAAAACTTGCGGTCGTGGAAATCAGAAGAAAAAAACAACGATTTTGTGGTAACCTTAAAGTAACAAACTATGACGTGCTTCGTGAAACCCCGTTCGTACTATTATTAGAATTCTTCACATCTTTCAGTTCGAACTACATTGGACAATGGTTTCCATAACATGGAGATATCCAGCTTTGAAATAGAACTTTGCACGCACACGTTCGGTGAGCGCAAGTTTAATCACTATATGTATTTGATAAGTTGCATTCACTGACGCTACTCATCTACCAGTGTATCGAATTATGTAGTAAGAATATAACATGACATATTTGAGACAATATACAGAAACGAAATATATAATTGATAAAAATGACGGAAACATTGGTGAGAACTTTGATATTACTCACAAGCACGTAACGTTCTTTTCACCACTTTCACATTGAGCTGGTAATCATAGAAATGAATAGTCATGTTGGTGGTATAACCCCGTGGGGCAGTTTTTCTTCCCGTACCAATGTTTTTTGAGGTGTGGGGGAGAAAATTTATCCGCCGGGATAGTTTAATTGTTGTTGGATACGGCCACTGCTATGCCCAGACGAGATAGACGTTTCCCGGCAAGTCGTATACGTTACGAGTGTATTCACAACTTTATAATTGATTGTTTCAGGCAAACTGGAGTAAGAAATTCTGCGTGAAAAGCTGCGTTACAAACTTCCTGTGTGTTAAGGTATGTCTTTTGCTGCTCTTGAAATAGTTGGTGGTTTTTTCATTCGGCTCAAAGAATTACACCTGAAAACAGAATAAGAGAGAGAAAACAGTAAATTTAAAACGGTAGTGAGTTATTGGTGGTTAAACAAACGTGAAAAAACGCTCGTCTTTCAGAACTTGCAATACGGCTCTAGAAGTACCTTCAGTCTTGGTGCACAAAAATAAGATGGTATGTTTCTATACATTTTCAGTAGACTGAGAAAAGGTGGTGAAAACGGTATTGAAAATATTGAGCAGCAACTACACGTTTCATTGTGAAAACTGGTGGATGTATTCAATATAACACAAGAACAAACATCGTTGAAGAAGTAACTTTCGTGAAGAAATAGGGCTTGACAAAATCTGGTCAAACGATAAAAACTCTCTTTTCAGAGTGAAGATCGATGTCCTAGAAGTACCGACCATCCTTATCGACAAAAAATGAGGTGTGTTCAACGAACTTATTCACAATAAAGCTGGCCAAAGCTCTCCGCAGCAACATGCCGAACAGCCACGATACGGTGATACGAACTTGGAATAGTCAACAATTATTGGCTTACATCATTTTGTGAATGAAATTAATCATTCTGTAAATGACATTAATCACCAGAAAGATTTTGTAGGTCAGGCAGAACTTCAGCTTTGGGATGCAAAGTATTGTACGAGAGTTTGTTATTCATTTCTTAAACTAGTAGAAAGTTGTATATTGTTGGGTTTGTTTTCGGAACCGAACTCGAGGTGGTATTGATGGTTTATTTGAGTGGCGACGTTTCGGCGGATTCGCCGTTTTCAGAGCCTAGAAAAGGCATCAACAAGCGAATTGCAATAAACTCGATGCAGTTGCGAAACTCGAAAGTTGTATATGTTTTTTGGTTTTTTGTTTCACGAGTACGACAACTGCTTTCTGTAAAATGTTTTTTTTCAGAAGCAGATGATCTTGCATACATCAAGTTCGAATTGATTCTGCCGGAAGGAAAATGCAGTAACAGGATTAACGGATCACGAATCATTTTTCTCTGTGAAGTTTTGAGATTATTAATAAATATGTTACTATTATGTGATGTAGATTTTAGAATAAGGTAATATTTTACTTTCGCTTTAAATTCATACCGCTTCAAATTCATACTGTAATAGTTTACAAGCTGATAAGGACAAGTACACTACACAGTTTGAGAACTAAACTGAGAACAACTCTAAACACTAAACATTGCCTTTTTTTGTAGAAATTTTTTTGGTAGAGCCCACAAATTACTGTCAATATTGGGAAATAAAAAAAAGGCTACCCACACTCACCGCACGCGACGTGGCACGCGCACGGTTTCACTTTCCAGATATTACATCATTCAATACAGCATAGGCTCTCACTAAACAAATTCGGAGATTAAATTCAAATTTACTAACACATCAGAATAATAACCAAATATCAACCGATGTTGATACGCAAACGTTGTGCGCTCATTAAGTAGGTCTACTAATGGACGATAGTTTCTGAAGGTTGCGTCCGGAAAGTTTTTCTTGTTGCTTCAAAGCCGAGAGAAACCACTAGCAGTTTGTTCAGTACGGCGGTGAGCATACTACTGTAACCGTGTGAACAATGAACTGCGGGCGGGTTCCTATTTCGATTTCCTTATTCTTCCCATGTGCATTTGTATAAAATGCATTTTTGAATGGACAAAATTGCACCAAAGATTTATTTGACAAAATCTATGCGGTGGCGGAGAGGGGGATGGTGATGGTTCCAGCGGGAGTGGCGGCATTGAATGCTGCGGTGGCATCGGCAGCATCGGCAGCCACCACGGCGAACTGGATGACGAGTTTGTCCTCCTTGGGAGCACCAGCCTTGCGGGTCACCTCCAGAGGAGAAGCTGCACCAGCCTCAACGAATCCGAACACTGGCTTCACGGTGTAGTCGTTGTTGTTGGACGACTTGACCTGAAATCGAAAATGTTTTATTTCTGTTTAATTCAATAACATGATGCGTTGAAGAGTTCAGTCAGTTGATCGCATTAATTTATGTCGAAGGCGAATACTTACGAATGAGAAAAATAAGATTTGTCAATCTCTCAGCTGGAAACGGAACTCACACAACAGAAACAGGTATAGAAAAGGTTTTTTGTGGATACTATTCAAGAGAAATATTCTGAAGAAAAACGTATTACCTTGAAGGCGAGTCTCTCGGCTCCGGGGTTGGACAACTGATGAGTAGATGCTCCACCAGCAGCGGGGACGGTGCATGCGGGAGGGTCAGCGGTGAGAGAAGCCATTTCGAATGATGAAAAGGAGACTGGCACCGTCTTTTTATACCCGTTCGGGAGGTGCATTCACAGGTTTTTCACGTTAGCGGTTTGTTAACGGGAAAAAAGGCTGAATAGTTTCGATTAGTCTGAGAATGAACTCACTCCTCAGAATGAAAGTGGCAATTTCTCTGAACCTGAACCATAAATTATGACGGATTTGAAGAAAGTTCACGACCTATTTGTTTTTTTCTTTTTGAAGGTTTGTTCATTCGTCATCTTCATGTGATTTTTCCGGTGCAAAAGCAAACCCAATGACGGAGGCAGCGACCTCGCATGGATGGCCTAATCCCTATTGACACCAACTTGTCTTGTTCCTCACAGCGTACAGTTGAACAAATCACTGTTGTAAAAACTTTTTTTTGGTTTTTTCAAACTTTGTTTTTTGTTTTCTAGATAAGGACATTTTTTCGTTTACCGGAATTAAACTCGAAAATATTCCGTTCGTGAACGTTCACGAGTTTTCGACGCGTTCAAGCTATTCTCGTTGGGAAAGTGTACTTTCTGTCAAGACAAACCAGTATAAAAGAGGCCCCTGAATGAGAAAAGTCACATCGCAGCAGCAATGGCCCAATCTGTACCTCCCGGAGATATTAACACCCAGCCTGGCACGAAGATCGTCTTCAACGCCCCCTATGATGACAAGCACACCTACCACATCAAGGTAACCATCTCTCTCTCTTTCTCTTCTGCTCTCTCCCCCTCTCTCTATTCCTCTCTGCATCGTTTTTGTTTCCCTAATATTTTTCTCTTTTTCTCTCTCTCTCTCTCTCTCTCTCTTCTCCCTCTCGCTATCTTTTTCAAGGTTTTTTTGTTTCACCCTCCGTATTATAGATCACCAACTCGTCTCTCTCATTGTATCACTCCTACTTTCTTTCTCTGTGTACCAGTTTCTTCTAGTCTATTTTTTTATCCGTCAAATTGCGGTTTTTAATATCTCCTATTCAGATCACCAACTCGTCTGCTCGCCGTATCGGATGGGCCATCAAGACGACCAACATGAAGCGTCTTGGTGTTGACCCCGGAAGCGGAGTTCTCGACCCCAAGGAGGCCATCCTCATGGCTGTCTCTTGCGACGCCTTCGCCTACGGACAGGAGGACACCAACAACGATCGTATCACTATCGAGTGGACCAACACCCCCGATGGAGCTGCCAAGCAGTTCCGCAGGGAATGGTTCCAGGGAGACGGAATGGTCCGCAGAAAGAACCTCCCCATCGAGTACAACCCTTGAATAAAGTGGTTGTCATCAATCATGTGTTTTCTTATATTCCAAAGACAATATGCAACAATACAACACAAATACATACAATACAAAACATAGAGAATACAGAGTTTCAAGCAACAATTGTATTTAATGCAACAGTTACTTGAGGCACAACAGTGTATTGTGGTTGGAGAATGTGGGAGAAGTGAGAATAGTTCTGCTACTTCAAACACAGAATCACAGCAAAGTCATACATTCACCTTTCAAAATGCACCCGGCTGAAACACTACAAAAATACCGGTCTGACCGAAGTTTACAAAAGAAAGCTACAGAAAAGTTCACGGCTATCCCACGTCTCTCTGTGTAGAATTGTCGAATTTCTCCACCATCCTTACCTGACGTTTCATCTAGATGTTCTATCTAGTATTTTCTTAAATGAGAATTATTTCATAATCATAATCAATTATTTCATAATGTGTTCGTTCACGTAGGGAATCAGATTAGAGTAGACGTCGTTCGTGAATCAGGTTCATTGACGTGAACCCGTCAAAAGGCGGATGTCATAGATAACAAAGATTCTCACAAGTCCGCTAGTCACAGTCACAGCACAAGTCACAAGCTGCAAACTGCAAATCTCATAAAATATAAAAGCGAGAGAGCATGGCGGTCGCTGAGGCCGCAACTAGTTTGTGACAGCTGCATTTCTCTGACCTGTACACTCTCTCGTCGAGGCCGCTACAAAAGTGACTTGCTAGCTGGCAAGAAATTGTCTCAGTTAGTAGGGGATTGGGTTTGACGAGCGACCAGTTCGTCTGCGTGTCGTTGACCTACACACTCTCTCGTATGCTGCGCCCACTCGCCTCGCATCGCTCAATCAATCGAGCCCTCCGTCTTTCTCGGGGAAATAGTGACTATAGCTAAGACGGGCCGGGTATTCCTTTGTTAATTGCGGTTGATTTTGTCAGTTGATTTTCTGTTGGTAGGACCCTGAACCCTAAAGAACACTGAAGAAATCTGAACGTCAAGAACATCAGCTGTTTTGATGTTAATGTCAGGTCACATTTTAGGTACTAGGCGTGGTTCAGTGGTAAGATTACATAGATTACAAGAGCGATAAGATCACATAGAGCCACGAACTCACTTCTAACTAACTAACTTCCGAGTCATGAACTCACGATTATCAAGACCATTCACAATCCAAAAAACACGGTTCTAAAAAGTTACAGTCTGATCAGATTCAGGTGGTAGTTTGTAGTTTTTGCCAAATAGTTGTGTGTATGTATTAAAAAAAGTGAATGTTTGATTTAGATAAAAAGTCAGTTTAGTAGATTGTTGTTAACTAATTGGTTAACGATACTTTGTCTCAATGTTTCCCCAAGAGGGTGAAAAGAAACGGAATTCAAAATATTCGGTTCCTTTGTTTCGGAAGGTTTTTTGAAACAGTCAATACGTTCAAAATTTATTAATCATGTATCTTTCCGTTATTGACATTTTATTGTTCATTTGTCATTGGGTTTACTATTCATTATTTATTTATATATTCGTCATTGTTGACATTTCGTTATGTTAGGTAAAAGACAACCAGAATATCATAACGTAGATATAAGCAGAACGAGGAACGTGGGAACTGTTTGCTCCTCAATATCTATCTACTCATCTTTTGCCATTTTCTTTGGTCTCTCATCATTTTCTTTCATCTCTTTCTTCCATCCATCTTCTGTATCTCTCATGATTTTCATTTTAGTTTTCATTTTCGTTTGTTTTATGATGATTTTGCTTCAAACGTGAACTATTTGAATGTGAACGTGAAGAACGTCTTTAACGATTAAAATTTCAAAAGTAAAAAATAGAACAGTTGCTACCCAAGATTTATTTGACAAAATCTATGCGGTGGCGGAGAGGGGGATGGTGATGGTTCCGGCGGGAGTGGCGGCGTTGAATGCTGCGGTGGCATCGGCAGCATCGGCAGCCACCACGGCGAACTGGATGACGAGCTTGTCCTCCTTGGGAGCACCAGCCTTGCGGGTCACCTCCAGAGGAGAAGCTGCACCAGCCTCAACGAATCCGAACACTGGCTTCACGGTGTAGTCGTTGTTGTTGGACGACTTGACCTGTAATCGAAAACACGAAGTTTGCGAATGAGAACTTTTTTCCATTCAAGTGACTCAACAAATGACCATTCAATTCCAATTTCAAGTGCCCATTCGAGTGACTCAGTGCCAGGGACAGTGATTCAACTGACTCAACAAGTGACATTCAATTTTTCCATTCAAGTGACTCGTGACAAGTGAAGAAAGAGAAAAATAGAAACATGTTGACATGACTGAATTATGGTTAGTAATTGATTGGTTGATTAGCAACGTTTTATAGCGTTAGTTTTAAGGATGAGCTATATTGAATTCGAGCTTTCAATAAACAAACTAAAAGATCAATTTAGTCATATCTGTAAAATGCGGAGATAAAAACAATGAGAATAAATATGCATCAATAAACTATATACTACTATAATATATTCCAATATATAATAATATACTGAATGGAAGAACAAATAAGCATCAATATACTGTCAGAAAGTATTACCTTGAATGCGAGTCTCTCGGCTCCGGGGTTGGACAACTGATGAGTAGATGCTCCACCGGCAGCGGGGACGGTGCATGCGGGAGGGTCAGCGGTGAGAGAAGCCATTTCGAATGATGAAAAGAAGACTGGCACCGCCTTTTTATACCCGTTCGGGAAGTGCATTCACAGGTTTTCCACGTTAACGAGTCAGACCTTTCGTTAACAGTGAACCAGTAAAGGGAAACTAAGTTGGGAAAGTTTCGACTGGAATGCAAAAGACCTTGTTTTGCAAATGCAGAAGCGATATGTTCAAAAAACACATTTAAATGCATTAACAAAAATTCAAATATTCGTTATACGTTTCCAGGCTACATCACTCTCCAAAACACGAGGTTTCACGTGGAACAATTAACCCAGTTAATAAGGACTGAAGAATGACCGCGCCTCTCTACTCTCCATCCATATCTTATTCTCCCGCAGTGCACTGTGGAACATAGCACTATAAGATAAACTTTGAGTTGATGTCAGTTTGTTTATTCCAACTCGAGTTTACGTTTGCCATAATGGCACGTAGCTTTTGTCTACCGAACTGAACAAGAAAATGTCCTTTCTGTGAGCTTTTTCAAGTTTTCAACGCGTTCAGGCTATTCTCGTTGGGAAAGTGTACTTTCTGTCGAGACAAACCAGTATAAAAGAGGCCCCTGAATAAAAAAAGTCACATCGCAGCAGCAATGGCCCAATCTGTACCTCCCGGAGATATCAACACCCAGCCTGGCACGAAGATCGTCTTCAACGCCCCCTATGATGACAAGCACACCTACCACATCAAGGTACTTTCTTTTCTCTCTCCCTCTTTCACTCTCTTTCTATCTTTCTCCCTTTCTCTGTCTTCCTTCCTTCTCTGATGTGCTCTCTCTCTCGTTGTATCACTCCTACTTTCTTTCTCTGTGTACCAGTCCCTTCTAGTCTATTATGTTTGTCCGTCAAATTGCGAGTTTTAATATCTCCCTTTTAGATCACCAACTCGTCTGCTCGCCGTATCGGATGGGCCATCAAGACGACCAACATGAAGCGTCTTGGTGTTGACCCCGGAAGCGGAGTTCTCGACCCCAAGGAGGCCATCCTCATGGCTGTGTCTTGCGACGCCTTCGCCTACGGACAGGAGGACACCAACAACGACCGTATCACCATCGAGTGGACCAACACCCCCGATGGAGCTGCCAAGCAGTTCCGCAGGGAATGGTTCCAGGGAGACGGAATGGTCCGCAGAAAGAACCTCCCCATCGAGTACAACCCTTGAACAAAGTGTTTGTCATCAATAATGTTTTCTTTTATTTCAAACACAACATGAAACAAAATTCAGAAATCCAGGCAACGATTGTATTCATTACAAGAGTCACTGCGAGTGAACCACAGCAAAACACGGCAATAGTCAACTTTCAAAATGCACCCGGCTGAAACAGTACGGAAATACTATTTTCAACGGAATTCTACAGAAGAAACTTACAGAAAAGTTAACGACTACCCCATTACCCACCACAATGTTTTGTACGGAAGTACTGAAAACTGAGTAGTTCCTACTCAAAACTAAGTAGTAAAACTAAGTCGTCCAATGTTTTCTCCGTCCTCAATTGAACCTGGATGGTTGACCTAGTATCTTTTCCGAGAGAATTATTTCATATTGATTCATGACTCCGTTGAAAGGCGGAAATCATGGATGTCTGCTATTTCATCCATGCGAATTCTCCCCGTAATCCCCGTAAGAGAGTCCGTTCTCCCCGTAAATCATTCATCATTCTAATCAAATCATCATTCTTTCAAGTATTCGTGAGTATTTTTTCAAATGCTCATCATCAGTATCTTGCAAGAAGGATGATCCCGTTCGGCCCGTCTACAGACTCTCTTGTCTGCTAGCGAGTAAGCAACGACCGCTCTCTCCGCGTTGCCCTCTGCTATCTATCTCGAGGACATGGCAACTAGATAAAGACGGATGCAGACGAATTTAGACGAATATAGACGAATGTAGACGGGAAAAACATTTTGGTTTGGTAATTGCGGTTTCTGTTCTATCAGCTGATTAGTTCAACAGCTGTTCTAATGTTAATTTCAGGTCACATTCAGATCACAGGTCAGATCAGATCAGGTAAATGATGAGTTTACTAAAACATTGTAACTTTCCAAAAAAACTTATCCAACTAATCGAAATTGTTGCACAAGCTGGGTATTTAACTCAGCTGCGATAGGTGGTCCCGCCCACAAGCAACCGGTCATCTCAACATGCTCGCCAAAACTAAAAAAGTGATATCCAATCATCTTTTAATGCTGTTTTAAGTGGTCCAAATTGTTTCCTGATTATAACAAACCTTGTGAACACAAAATATGTGCAGAAAACAACTTTTTGAATTTTTATTCATATCGAAAAGACTGGCAAGCTGCCAGACGCAAGGCCGATAAATCCCGAACTAATCTTTCAGTTCAGTTCAATTCTTTCTTTCTCGAATTTCTATCGAAGTATTGAACTGTCCGTAACTTGATGAGATTACTTTGGTAATTCAACAACAAATTTTGTGTTTAACGATGAAATCTCCGAATCTTGTGTGTTTAACGAATGAAACCGCAACTTGTGCTCCCAAGATTTATTTGACAAAATCTATGCGGTGGCGGAGAGGGGGATGGTGATGGTTCCGGCGGGAGTGGCGGCGTTGAATGCTGCGGTGGCATCGGCAGCATCGGCAGCCACCACGGCAAACTGGATGACGAGCTTGTCCTCCTTGGGAGCACCAGCCTTGCGGGTCACCTCCAGAGGAGAAGCTGCACCAGCCTCAACGAATCCGAACACTGGCTTCACGGTGTAGTCGTTGTTGTTGGACGACTTGACCTGGAATCGAAAACATGAAGTGACGACTTGACGAATGAGAACTTTTTTCCATTCAAGTGACTTGAAATCGAAAGAGAAAAATAGAAACATGTTGACTGAATTATGGTTAGTAATTGATTGGTTGGTATGCAACATTTTATAGCGTTCGTTTTGAGGATGAGCTATATTGAATTCGAGCTTTCAATAAACAAACTATCAGATCAATTTAGTCATATTAGTAAAATGCGGAGATCAAAACATTGAGGAAAAGATAGATTGAAGAATAAATGCGCATCAATATACTATATACTACTATAATATATTCAAATATATAATAATATACTGAATGGAAAAACAAATAAGCATCAATATACTGTCAGAAAGTATTACCTTGAATGCGAGTCTCTCGGCTCCGGGGTTGGACAACTGATGAGTAGATGCTCCACCAGCAGCGGGGACGGTGCATGCGGGAGGGTCAGCGGTGAGAGAAGCCATTTCGAATGATGGAAAGAAGACTGGCACCGCCTTTTTATACGCATGCACTTCACAGGTTTTTTACGTTAACGAGTAACGATACAGATCGTTACCGGGATAGAAAGTCTGGGAGTATTGAACTGTCTGTGAGAAAGTTATTTTGGCAGGAGCAGTAGCAATACCTCCGTACCACTAAAGATTGAGCTGGTTTGAAGAGACACTACTGCTCAAACATTGAATATACACTCAAATTCGAATACAAAGAAAACCAAAATATCTATACCTTTCTGTGAAGTCAAACTATTCTAAAAAATGGAAGGCAGGTACTTTGATTAAGCCGTCACCGTAATCTGCCACTAGAGTGCTTCCTTCAAATCTCACTCCCGTGGGAAACGCTTCTACCGTTTTTAATGTAATCATCTTTTTTTCGATAATTCATTGAATTTAATCAATCTAAATTGGGGAAGTTTTTTATTCCGTCCGAGCGTACTTTCACACCCTGTGGTAGTTCAGTCCCCCATCCGCATTGTTTCAACAGAAAATGGTTAGAGGGATATGAAAGTTAAGTGTACGGCTTGGTGAGAGAGGGAAAAGTTGAATGTCAACATTGTACAAACAACGTAAATGAGGTGGGGGTGAAAGTGCATGGCAATATTTAACAATTCCCCCTTCGAACTCACTCTTGGGAAAATTGAAGTATCGCCCCCCCACCTTAGTTGGGTCCCCCCCCCGTAGCACTTCCACCCCCCACCCAAGCTAAAACCTGAGAATCTAGGAGAGGGGGGGGGGGTCAAAATTAAACTTCGACATTTACTATTTACCCCCCACCTGAGTCGGCGGGGGGTAGAACTTCAATGATGGGGGGTCAAACTTTAACGAGTGGGGGGCTGAACTTCAATACCGGAAATGTTTACTTTTCACCCACCCTCAAACTTTTGTATTGCAGGTGATAAATTGAATTATCACAATTCGCTGAATTCAATCTCCAGGCTAAATTCGCTCACCAAAAGATGTGGTTTTTACTCGAAAAATTATGAAATTGAGGAAGGAGTGAGAAAAGTTAAGTTTTCCCAAACACAGTTGGGCTTCAGTGTACGCCCCTGAAAATTGGTTTTTCCACGCACAGTAAACTTTTGGACACCGTACTATTGGACAAACTTCAAGTTACTTTTTGTTTCTTCATCAAGTTTAGTTTTCTTTTCTCTAGAAAGGCACGTAGCTCTGGTCTACCGAACTGAACGAGAAAATGTCCTTTTCATGAACATTTCCGAGTTTCTAACGCGTTCAAGCTATTCTCGTTGGAAAAAGTGTACTTTGTGTTGAAACAAACCAGTATAAAAGAAGCCTCTGAATGAGAAAAGTCACATCGCAGCAGCAATGGCCCAATCTGTACCTCCCGGAGATATCAACACCCAGCCTGGCACGAAGATCGTCTTCAATGCCCCTATGATGACAAGCATACCTACCACATCAAGGTAAACATTCATATGTTCTACTATCTCCCACACTTCTCTTTTTTCCCCATTTTTCGATTTCTCTTCTTTGTTTTTTATGATATATACTTGGTTTTGTCTATCAAACCTGTCATTCTAGATCACCAACACCTCTGCTCGCCGTATCGGATGGGCCATCAAGACGACCAACATGAAGCGTCTTGGTGTTGACCCCGGAAGCGGAGTTCTCGACCCCAAGGAGGCCATCCTCATGGCTGTGTCTTGCGACGCCTTCGCCTACGGACAGGAGGACACCAACAACGACCGTATCACCATCGAGTGGACCAACACCCCCGATGGAGCTGCAAGCAGTTCCGCAGGGAATGGTTCCAGGGAGACGGAATGGTCCGCAGAAAGAATCTCCCCATCGAGTACAACCCTTGAATAAAGTGTTTGTCATCAATAATGTTTTCTTTTATTTCAAACACAACATGAACTTTCAATTCAGAAATCCAGGCAACGATTGTATTCATTACAAGAGTCACTGCGAGTGAACCACAGCAAAACACGGCAATAGTCAACTTTCAAAATGCACCCGGCTGAAACAGTACGGAAATACTATTTTCAACGGAATTCTACAGAAGAAACTTACAGAAAAGTTAACGACTACCCCATTACCCACCACAATGTTTTGTACGGAAGTACTGAAAACTGAGTAGTTCCTTCTTAAAACTAAGTAAAATTAAACTAAGTAGTAAAACATTAAGAATAGGTTGAAACTACGTAAAGAGATACCTACCTTAGCAAATCCATTGAATTGTAATGAATTTGCGGTCGATGATGACGAAAAGGTAGAATATTTTAAAAATGTGTTTGTTAATAACTCTGTTCCATATGACCCTGATAGTTATTGTCCCCCCATTTTCCCTGCTCGCCGCTCTGTTAATTGCCCTATTAGTTTTTCACCTGAACTTGTTTATTCATATCTTTGTAAACTTCCAAATAAGACATCGTTCTCTTTGGAAGGTATAAACCAGTTTGTACTCAAGAAATGTGCTGTTTCTTTAGCTCTCCCTCTTAGTATATTATTTTCACATTGTTATCTCAATTCTGAATTTCCTGATCAGTGGAAAGTTTCCGTTACTGTACCTGTACATAAAAAAGGTGCTTTATCGAACCCTAATAACTATCGACCGATTTCTCTGACCTCTCCAGTATGTAGACTCATGGAAAGGATCATAGCTGATCGCGTTAGATTTAGCTACAAACATTTGATTGTTCCGAACCAGTTCGGTTTTATGAAAAAGAGATCTTGCAATTTAGCTCTGATAGAATCTATAACACAATGGCAGCTGAGTTTGAAGTCACGTAATTATGTCGATGTACTATATTTTGATTTCAAAAAAGCATTTGATATGGTTTCTCACCGTAAGCTGATTATGAAACTAGTTGCATTGGGCTTCGACTCAAAGTTAGTTGCTTGGTATCAATCATTTTTGATGAATCGTACAAGTTTTGTTAAAGTTGGTGACAGCCTATCTAAAACAAAGTTAAGCATATCCTCAGGTGTACTACAAGGTACAGTAAGTGGCCCTCTATTGTTCCTATTTTTTATAAATGATTTGTGCTTGTCTATCTCTCATTCTGTTAACTATGTTTTGTTTGCTGACGACATCAAGATTTATGGTAGTGATCACACAATGCTACAAGACGCAGTTAACTCGATTGTAGATTGGTCTGTAACCTGGTGTTTGCCTATCGCCCTCAAAAAACGGCACTTCTACAGCTTGGTTCAAATAACCCTTGTTTATCTTACGTTGTGAAAAATGAGTTGATTACTGGAACGACTTCAACACGTGATTTAGGTGTAATCGTGGACGATAAATTAAAGTTCGAAAAACACATCAACTCTAAAGTTGCGCTAGCTAATCTCAAGGCTGGATATATTCTACGAGCCTTCAGATTTGTTGATGAACAAAAATACATTGCTTTATTTAACATCTATGTTAGGACAATTATTTAGTATTGTTCAGAAGTCTTTAATCCCCCCGCCAACTCAAAATTAGCTATTAGGCTCGAAAGTCCTCTGCGTAGGTTCACCAAAAAAGTTTGCATTCGATGCAATCTACAGTATTCCTCATACAAAGATCGCTTGAGTATTCTAAACACTCAATCGTGTTATTCTAGAAGAATCGGAATTGATATATTGCAAACTCACAAAATGTTATCTGGTAAATCGGAATTGGTCAGGTGTCCCTTAGTGCGCAGTCGTAATCTTCGTCATAGAAATAGATTAGTTCGTCAACCTGTATATTATCATAATGAAAATTGGTTTTTCGCTCGTGTAGAGAAACAATGGAACTGCCTGACCCGCAACTCGCACGAATACATGTCATTAGGTCAGTTACGCAACTTCTTAAGAACGGTGGATATTAATGTTTTCGGAGATGTTCCTAGATTCCTCATGTAACTTTGTTTGTTCTGTTTTTCCTCTCAGTTTTTATATATATATTGTACAATTTTATTCAATTGAAATCATCATTGTTATTAGTTTGTATTTTAACGCTCCCTTGTAAGATGGTGATGTCTTTGTCGACATTATCCTTAGGGCCCCGTATTCGGCATAGAAACTCAGTTCATCTTATGATATCTGTCACTTGAACATGTGTTTTCTTTCTATGCTCGAATGAATCATTATTACGTAAAACTAAGTCGTCCAATGTTTTCTCCGTCCTCAATTGAACCTGGATGGTTGACCTAGTATCTTTTCCGAGAGAATTATCTCATATTGATTCATGACTCCGTTGAAAGGCGGAAATCATGGATGTCTGCTATTTCATCCATGCGAATTGCGAATTGAGTCCGTTCTCCCCGTAAATCATTCATCATTCTAATCAAATCATCATTCTTTCAAGTATTCGTGAGTATTTTTTCAAATGCTCATCATCAGTATCTTGCAAGAAGGATGATCCCGTTCGGCCCGTCTACAGACTCTCTTGTCTGCTAGCGAGTAAGCAACGACCGCTCTCTCCGCGTTGCCCTCTGCTATCTATGTCGAGGACATGGCAACTAGATAAAGACGGATACAAACGAATTTAGACGAATATAGACGAACATAGACGGAAAAAATTTTGGTTTGGTAATTGCGGTTTCTGTTCTATCAGCTGATTAGTTCAACAGCTGAACTAATGTTAATTTCAGGTCACATTCAGATCACAGGTCAGATCAGATCAGAGGCAGGGTAAATGATGAGTTTACTAAAACATTGTAACTTTCCAACTAATCTAATCGAAATTAATCTATCTAATCTAAGTAACTAATCGAAATTGTTGCACAAGCTGGGTATTTAACTCAGCTGCGATAGGTGGTCCCGCCCACAAGCAACCGGTCATCTCAACATGCTCGCCAAAACTAAAAAGTGTTATCCAATCATCTTTTAATGCTGTTTTAATTGGTCCAAATTATTCCCTGATTATAACGAACCTTGTGAACACAAAATATGTGCAGAAAACAACTTTTTGAATTTTTATTCATATCGAAAGGACTGGCAAGCTGCCAGACGCAAGGCCGATAAATCCCGAACTAATCTTTCAGTTCAGTTCAATTCTTTCTTCCTCGAATTTCTATCGAAGTATTGAACTGTCCGTAACTTGAGAGATTACTTTGGTAGTTCAACAACAAATTTTGTGTTTAACGATGAAATTTCCGAATCTTGTGTGTTTAACGAATGAAACAGCAACTTGTGCTCCCAATATTTATTTGACAAAATCTATGCGGTGGCGGAGAGGGGGATGGTGATGGTTCCGGCGGGAGTGGCGGCGTTGAATGCTGCGGTGGCATCGGCAGCATCGGCAGCCACCACGGCAAACTGGATGACGAGCTTGTCCTCCTTGGGAGCACCAGCCTTGCGGGTCACCTCCAGAGGAGAAGCTGCACCAGCCTCAACGAATCCGAACACTGGCTTCACGGTGTAGTCGTTGTTGTTGGACGACTTGACCTGGAATCGAAAACATGAAGTTTACGAATGAGAACTTTTTTCCATTCAAGTGACTCGAAATCGAAAGAGAAAAATAGAAACATGTTGACTGACATATGGTTAGTAATTGATTGGTTGGTATGCAACATTTTATAGCGTTCGTTTTGAGGATGAGCTATATTGCATTCGAGCTTTCAATAAACAAACTATCAGATCAATTTAGTCATATCTGTAAAATGCGGAGATCAAAACATTGAGGAAAAGATAGATTGAAGAATAAATGCGCATCAATATACTATATACTACTATAATATATTCAAATATATAATAATATACTGAATGGAAAAACAAATAAGCATCAATATACTGTCAGAAAGTATTACCTTGAATGCGAGTCTCTCGGCTCCGGGGTTGGACAACTGATGAGTAGATGCTCCACCAGCAGCGGGGACGGTGCATGCGGGAGGGTCAGCGGTGAGAGAAGCCATTTCGAATGATGGAAAGAAGACTGGCACCGCCTTTTTATACGCATGCACTTCACAGGTTTTTTACGTTAACGAGTAACGATACAGATCGTTACCGGGATAGAAAGTCTGGGAGTATTGAACTGTCTGTGAGAAAGTTATTTTGGCAGGAGCAGTAGCAATACCTCCGTGCCACTAAAGATTGAGCTGGTTTGAAGAGACACTACTGCTCAAACATTGAATATACACTCAAATTCGAACACGAAGAAAACCAAAAATTCTATACCTTTCTGTGAAGTCAAACTATTCTAAAAAATAAAAGGCAGGTACTTTGATTAAGCCGTCACCGTAATCTGCCACTAGAGTGCTTCCTTCAAATCTCACTCCCGTGGGAAACGCTTCTACCGTTTTTAATGCAATCATCTTTTTTTCGATAATTCATTGAATTTAATCAATCTAAATTGGGGAAGTTTTTTATTCCGTCCGAGCGTACTTTCACACCCTGTGGTAGTTCAGTCCCCCATCCGCATTGTTTCAACAGAAAATGGTTAGAGGGATATGAAAGTTAAGTGTACGGCTTGGTGAGAGAGGGAAAAGTTGAATGTCAACATTGTACAAACAACGTAAATGAGGTGGGGGTGAAAGTGCATGGCAATATTTAACAATTCCCCCTTCGAACTCACTCTTGGGAAATATTGCAGGTGATAAATTGAATTATCACAATTCGCTGAAAATGTCCTTGAATGAAGCGTTTGTCATCAATCATGTTGTTTTCTCGTGTTCAAAATACAAACATCCAGAACAGAAAGAAATAAGCAGAATAACAGAAGACATAAAAAACAGAAATCCAGAAAAAAAATGAGAAAAAAATGAAAAAAATCATTGTCAATTGTTTTCATTGACACAGTCACCTTGAGTGAACCAGAAAACGAGCGTTTCGGTTTGTTGAGATCTATTTCAAACAGCAATTACAGCAAAAAAGCTTTCAGATGAATACACAGTGTCAGAATAGAATCCAAATCAGTAAAACTGGTTCCTGGTTCAAAAAACTGGTTCAACAAGTGGTTACTGGGCGAACTAATTGAAAGAACCATAAACCAAATCTGAATAAGTCTTACAAAAGGACAATTACGAACAAACGTGGTCAATTGAACTGAAGATTATGGTTGTGGATGCAGAGCTAATAGTTGTCTCTTTTTTGTTCTCGTTGTTGTATTCTACTATCAAACCAATGCTGATCATACCTACATGCAGGTTTAGTAGATTTGTCTCGATACATCTCGAAATTGAAGAACTCCGACCAAAAACCACGAAACTACAAACACAGCGCAATTTGGCAAATATAGAAAACAGCCATTTAAAGAGGCCAGAGCATTTAGTTCTGGAAGGACAATTATCATCAAAACGGCACTGGTTGTTTGTATGAGTTTGTAATTTGATTTTCCTGCGTTTCAGTCCTCTGTTGTGCCTAATCAAACCAAAACAAGTATGGGCAACCATTATACTGCTTGTAAACTGTGTATGTAAACTGTGTATTAAGTTATGTAAACTTGTTGTCTTTAAAGATATAGCAGTTTCATCAAAATTTAAAAAGCTGATTATTGTACAAACGTTGTTTTAGATACATCCATAATATATGATGTTAAGAGCAGAATTGTTATTTGATCTCTAAACACGTGAGATTATACAAATTACGACAGGAACACAGAGCAAAATGTACCATTCTGGTCGGCTCCTCACTGCTCGAAACCTATAAACCGATATGGCTGTGAAAATACATTTTACCCTCCATCAATGAGCGTCATTGAGTGACAGTTCAGTTAGAATAGTGACTAGCAATTTTGCGTGTTATATTTTCGCTGTTCGTTCGAGTTCCTTATGAAACAAAACCACCGCGATAGTTAACTAGATCAACAGTCGAAAGAAACTTAGTTTTGACCAGCAATATGACTTGTAAATCAAAAATCAAAATTATTAAAAGAAGGAACAGGAGACGAAATTCCTGATGAAAACTGGTATTTTCTTTGTAGACCGAGTTTCCGCTAGTTTTGTTGCGGATTAGATGGTCTGTTTACGTCTGTTTACAGGTAGCAGACCAGACTCACGTGGAAGTTTCACGTGTGGTATAAAATGAGGGGAAGCCGGGTGGCAGCACATTCTCTACTAATCGTCAGACCAGCGGACCCGATAATGGCAACAAAGAAGTCAGTTTGTGCTGGTCGCTCTCCATTTCTACATTTCATCACGACGGCTGTTTTCCGAGGCCGTATGCAGGAGTATCCCGACTGTCAAATCCCAACCTGCGTGTCCTCAAACATACGCTCTTTTTCCTAGACGCTGTTTCTCTTTTTCAGCATTCTTGTTTGATTAAGAATACCACATGTCATCGTAGTTTAATACATTACAGTTTGCAGTTCTACACATACTAATATTTGTTGTTTGTTAATGAGCGAGTTAATGAATGAGTGAATGAGTGTTAATGGTTTGATAATAGTCAGTAGAACTCTAGGGAAATTTCACGTAGAAATAACTATAGCTACTGAGCCCAGTTTAATTTGAGCTATAGTTTTAATAATTAATAACACCACATTTGTCGCAAAATAAAACTAATAAACTCAACTCAGAATACAGAACACACAGAACACAGAATAAACTCAGAATAACGGTGTTTGAAGATTTCTCAACAGACGTTTATTTATCCTCTTTTCAGACTTCTCGGAAAATTTGATGGGAAAAAAGGCAAGACTTCGAGTAAAAAGAAATCAAACGACCAGACCATGCAAACTGTAGTGGAGGACGAATGCGAAAAGGTAGTTTCTCTTTCTCAACTAGTCTTCCCGTTTGTTAGTTTTCTAGTTTTTAAGTTTTAATGGTGTGTCTCTTGTGCTGCTGTGTTTAGTTTGCGAAATACGCCTTATACCTTCGTAGTTAGCTTAATATACTTTCTGTGTTCTCTCTATATATGTCTGTATTACTTTTTACTAATCCACCCCATATTTCAGGACAAGAAGAAGAAAAAGCCTACTGCTAGAAAGAGGGCCACAGCCAATGCGGTCAGTTTAAGCTCATTTTCTCACTGAAAAAGTGTAGTTCTAGTTCGTGAAAATACAACTAAACTTCATTGACTAACTTTCCCTGAAGCATCGAGTTGTTTCTGCTACTAAATGCAGTAACGTGCTGGAAAACCTGCGTGCCCATAACGTGGTGAACAAAGTTTCTCAATAATAAGCTGTCACTTTCTCTTCCCAAGGCTATTTCCGTTCCAGACCTCTGCGGCCCCTGCTGTCCCCGACGATGGGCCCAAAGCCAGTGACCGTCCCAAAGGGTCTGACCCCCCTCCCACCCAGTCCCAGACGGTTCCCCCTCCCAACACCCCCGCCGTTGCACCCATCGCAACCAATGGGGCACAAGTGGTACGCTTTCTCAGTTATTTCTCAACGTACGGTATTGTGCGGGCGTTCTGTTAAGAAATTAGACGGTTTGCTACGTTACGGTATTTCTATGTATCTTATTTCAGGCTGTTGTGATGTTGTAGCTTTTGTCTCATTTTCTACCGTGTTGAGCACGATGCATATGCTTCATGAAACACACACTTAATAAGATTGCCAGAACATTCTCGCAACTTCCTCTTATTCGTACGTTCACCTAGTTATAGTGCACACCATTCCTACTAAGACTCTTACAGTAACTTTGCAAACTTTCCGAAGGTTTTTGTGAAGCTGAAAATTTAGTTCATCAAAAATCCTCTCGTTCACTTAATCTACCTGAGAACGAGAATAATGGGCGAAAATGTTTAAACTTTCCGATAAAAAGCAAATGAGGAAAACGGCTTGGAAGTTTCGAAATCCTACTGTAGGAGTCTCAGGGGGAACGAAAAAGACTATAGTACCTAGTACACCTAACAGACTAACAGATGTAAGAAATGACCTTTTGAAAAGAAAAGTGATGGTATTTTCAGGTGCAAAAGTGGGTGCAGCGTGCTCTGGACATGGGCGTGACCTGTCTGAGGGAGGAATACCGAGGATTGGCCAAGTACACCCTCCCCTCTATGACCATCGAGGCATTCACCGCCAACCATGCTGCGGGCAGGAACCGGTACGCTCATTTCAGAGGAAAAGGGACCGAGTACGAAATAACCGGCTAGGGGGGGGGGTTCCAAAGTGATTTTTTCACCGACTACTTAGAAACACTTGAACCACCCGGCGAACCGTGAAGAATCTGTACCCATCTTAGCAACACGTTCAATCTAGATAACTCTGTAATTTGAAAACTTTTGCAATTGTTACTTGCAACGTTGCACCATTGCTGGCCCTAGTTACCTCTCATCGCCACTTCAGCCTACCCATTAATACTCGAGCCCTAAATCACCTCTTCAGGTACCAGGACGTGCCATGCCAGGATCAGAATCGAGTTGCAGTGAAAATGCAAGGAATGGCGACGGATTACATCCACGCCAACTACGTTGGAACTCCGGTCTCGGACAAAAGATTCATCTGCACACAGGTTTCTCCTCCAATATCCACATAGTAACTGTAGACTGTAGTTACTGCTGTGTGAAATTATCAACTACAAAACTAATGAACAGTTTCGGTTCAGTAATCGGCCATTGTATGGTGCTCTCAGGTCCACTCACTCATACACCGGTTACGCTTTCAGCACTAGTGAGTTTTTGAAATGTTTGATTTGCGTAGAATATATACTATTGCCTATTCAGGGCCCGCTGGACATCACTGTAAATGACTTCTGGTGTCTCGTTGTTCAGGAAAAGGCAGAAACCATCGTCATGCTGTGCAATTGTATCGAAACGGTGAGCAAGCAAGTAAACATAATTATGAGAATAATAATATTGATAATAATAATACGTGATTTAATTCAGGGGAAGCTGAAATGTGCCCAGTACTGGCCGACGAATGTGGGAGAGACTAGAAAGTACGAGGGAACCAACATTGAGGTTACATTGAAGGAGGTACGCTCGACTAAGTATTTATCGTGGTTTATTGTTTTTTGTGTAATTTAAACGGCTACTACAGTCTACTTTACAACCCATATGTTTCTAGAAAAAGGCGAAATTTGAATAAAAAAAGTAGAATGAAAAGTTCTCGACTCGACTTTAGTTTTGTCTGTGTAGTTTATTTGTTGTGTTAGTTTATAGTTGAGATTGTATTTCGCAGGTTGCATTGATAACATTTTATGATCTATGACACCAACCTTCTCTTCCAGTCCCGTGCAATGGCCCCGGAAGAACCCACTGTATGCCTCTCCATTCTACTTGTCAAGTTCGGAAATGAGGTGAGATATTTGAGAGCCCGGTTCTTTTCTTTCTTCTTTCATTCTTCTCAACCATGTCATCTCACATGCCACGTGAGATAATCCTAGATATTAATACTTTCGCGCCCGTCAGAAGTTTTATACGTAGGGTAACTAACTGTTTCTTTCCAAATTGGACAAATTGTGAATGAGCAAGCTGAACAGTCGATATCTCTAATCGTTTTTCCATCGTTTTTGCAATCTTTTTTTTTCAGACCCGCGAAGTGCGTCATTACCAATGGTTGGATTGGCCTGACAGAGGGGTTCCTCCATGTAAACTGACGAGCATGGTGAGACTTTTGTTGATAAATTTACTCAAAGCTACAATCGCTGCAACTTGCAACTGCAATCGCTGCAACTTGCAACTGAAGCTGCAAGCAAAGGCACTCAGTTTAAGCGTGATCAGTCGAAGAATGTAACAAAATAGTTTCCTCAAATTCAGCTGTCACATTCATATTATTAGCTCTCACATCCCGCGCATACATTTTGATACTTTAGAAATAGTAAACATTCCCGGAAAACTGTCAGTGTTTCAGTATTAAAGTTTCTTTTTTTTTGTTTGATTTGTTTCAGTATTAAAGTACAACATGGATAGATGATGATACAAAATTCGTTCAGTGCTCACCTGTGTACTGTAGGAGTGAGCATAGAAGTAAGAAGGACTACATTCTCAGTATCTCATTCCCAGGAGTTGCTATCTCGCGTCCGTGGTACGAAAATGCCCATCATCGTGCATTGTTCGGCTGGTATTGGTCGTACAGGTGACAATTCATCTTTTCGTATGACTTTTTGTTCAATTGCAAATAGTTCGCGTTTTTGCTCCCTTTAAGCTGTATAAAAATATTCTGAAAACAGTCATTCATATCTTCATTCATCGAGTCTTTTTCGTTGGTATTTCGACTTACCTCACAGTTTTCTAAACTTCTAAATAAATAATTGACGTTATTTCCTGTGTGTTGCTGATTTCTTGGTTTGCAGGTACAATTGTGGCAATCGAGTACATCATGGAGAGAATGCAGGCTGGGGTGGAGTGTGCTACAATGTGTGATCTACTCAAGGTAGAAAATATAATGATAGTTTGGATCAGCCTTCAATTTTTGGGGTTGCTAGGGTTTTTTTATTGGCTCAAGCAGGCTTTCGGCATTGAATAGTTAAAAACACAGATCATCCGTCTAATTTTCACTTTACAACAATCTAGAGAGTTTTACAAAGAGTTAACAATCTGACCCTATGGTAAATGAAAAAACATTATCAAAAATACTTTCTTCTTCAAAGAAAGTGGTCAACTGTATAATTCAATAACAAATGACAGTAATCGAAAATTCCCCATCATTTGATTGATTCATGTTTCAATGTATTATTTGTCAGGAACTGCGTGACCAGCGAGCCTACACCATCCAAAATGACCTACAGTATCTGTATGTTCATAGGGTCATCCTTTGCTATTTCCTCGAGAAACATCGCGCCAGGTAAACAACAAATTATGTGTAATTCATCTGTTATATATGAACTATATGAATGTTGAAGAATCTATGGAGGCTAGGAATGAGCATCTACCATATCAACACAATGAACTTATGAAAGTTTACACTTTGGAATTTAGATTCTAACTTCGTTAATTTTTTTTCTAACTTGTCACTTCGTTAATTGAATTAATTGTGATTTTGTTTCATGCTCCCTCGTTACAAAGTTCTGTTCGACACTAGGTTCTTTTTCACTAGTGAGCAACGAACGGAAATATCTTCGCCGATTCGATCGAACATTTGATTGTATTTTGTTTCAGATACGAGTCCATCCTGACAGAAGACAACCAGAATAAGTACAAGAAGTTCATCGAGGAGTACAACGCCGCTACTGGGACATAATGGACATAAATCGAATAAAGAATCCATTTTAAAATGTTTGAAAGTACAACTGCAATACAAAATCATTTCATTACACGAAAACTCAGAGAAAAGGAAAAAGAAGAAGAAATAAACTCTGTAAAACTGTAAAACTAGTTGAAAAAACAATAGAATACATGAATGGTGAATGAATACATGAATGCACTTCTGAAGAAATTTTGGCAACCTGCACAAGTACTTTAGTAGTACAAGTACAAGTACAGGTAGTACAAGTAGTACAAGTACAAGTAGTAGTAGTACAAGTACAAGTACTTTTCTCATCATTCTCTCTCTCATCTTTCTCTGTCATCTTTTTCACATTCTCTCTCGCGCACACCATTCTCTCTCCAATAGCAAAACTGACAAAACTTTTGCGAAATTCTGAAAGAAAGCCGGTTTGTTCGCGCGCTCCACGATTCCCTCATCAGAAGGGAGACAAACTGCACAAAGAAACCTCAGGAACATTCGCTGATTGAAAAAGAGACTCCAAATCTCTCATTTGTGTCCTAATTTTGTGCATGATAGCGAGGATACATCATCTATTCAATTGATTGTCGTATACTGTGTCGTTAACGAAACGAAATTCGTAGGGAAAGTTTATGAACGAAGGAGTAAAGTTTATGAGTTTTGTTAAAATGTTTATTTTCTATCTTTAGGTCGTCGCTCATCTGCCAGTTGCGGTGTTGTACTCTTCTATGAACTTCTTGTACTTTGCAATGTTGTCTTCAGTGAGGATCGACTCGTATCTAGAGGCAACAAAAATCGATACAGATTGAACAGAATCATAATTATAATAACAACAAATGATAATACTGATCTAGAGTCTCATTTGAATAGATCAGCTGGTGATCAACTATACAAACACAAAAGTACATAAACTAGTTGACGAAATTAATGAAAAGTTTTCTCATCAGAGTACATTTCAATTAGATCTCTCTCACTCTCTCTCTCTCTGTCTAATTCTCTCTTCCTCTTCTTCTCTCTTTCTCGTTCCTTGTCATTTTTTTAACAACAAATCAACAGTGGGAGTGCGCACCTGGCCTTGTGTTTCTCTAGGAAATAGCACAGAATGACTCGATGAATGTACAGATACTGTAGATCGTTCTGGATAGTGTAGGCTCTCTGGTCGCGAAGTTCCTGTAACAAACATTATTGAATGTGTTTATATAGGGATATAAGGATATATAGAGGTATATATAGAGTATAGGGATATTGATTTATTGATTTATACGGTTATATAGAATGTGTTTATATAGGTAAAGGTCGTTTCCAAAGCGAGTCTAAACGGTATAGGTTGTTCTGTTATCTTGCTGTGTTTTAGTGTGACCACATTGCTTTCCGGTCAGAAATCGTAAGGACGTAAGGAATGGCGTGTATTAGGATCAAACTACAATGATGATCAGCAATAGTAATCATAAAGGGTATGATCAAATTTGAATCTGCACACGACTAACATAAACCGTATGCTTTCCACAACGATTTGATGAATCCTATGGCTCGAAACAATTGTAGGGTCATGTTGGTTCGATCACCAGCTAATTTAGGGTATAAAACACTATTTGCTATCATAGTAGACCTACGTTTCACATTCCAAAAACGAAAGTTACCTTGAGTAGATCACACATGGTTGCGCATTCTACTCCAGCTTGCATTCTTTCCATGATGTACTCAATTGCCACAATTGTACCTGGAAACTTGATTAAATTACGGCTAATTTCTGAATAATAGAAAGTAAACTAGAAGAAAGACTACAAACTGCAAAGACGGAAAAGACTACTAGCTAGATCGCTCTGAGCTTGATTTTGCGAACATTCTGAATGTTCAAGTCGTTCAAAACTTGAACGGGTTTATCTTCATCGACTTGGAATCTAGAGAACACCGAAATACTACCTGTACGACCGATACCGGCGGAGCAGTGCACTATGATAGGCATCTTTGTTCCACGAATACGAGAGAGCAATTCCTGCAACATTACTTCTATCAAAAAGTTCAATGCCAAAGTTTTCCGTCACGTGAGATAATTCACAACCATGACAAAGTTTACTACTGCTAGCGTGTCATGTGTTGACGTTTTGACGCTTTGCGAAATCATTCCAGATTGAGAACTACAACGAACTGTAGCAGTATTGCACAACTATTGAATGAGAAGTCTGCTATTTTTGACATCAGTGCGTTCATTCTCAGACGACTTCTACATTTCGTGAGAACAACTCACCATGCTGGTGAGTTTACAAGGTGGAACTCCTCGATCCGGCCAGTCTTGCCATTGATAATGACGGACTTCGCGAGTCTGAAAGATCAAATGTATGTAAGTTGGAATTTGATAGAGGGGTGTAAAAATCTGCTCTCGAAATTCGGAAATTCCGTTCTGGACACACACAAAGCGTGGTATTAACCCCTCCAACCTTATGTTGAACTCACATAAGTCTCTCAAGTGATACCTCATAAGCTACTCGTGAGCTTCCAAGGTTGTAGAATTTCAATCAATGAATTCTCATCAAAAGCTCATGAGGTATAGGAGTTTTATGAAAGATTGGTATGCCACAAAAGGAGAAATGTTTACCGGTATACACAGTGTATGCCTATTGTACCGCTTGATTTTATCCAATTGTGCACGTGTTATTTACAAGTAGTTTAGCTTGTTATGAACACAGTTTTCTGTAAAATAGTTTTTCTTGAAATAATGTCACGGACTCACCTCATCTCCGTATTTCACCGCGAGAATGGACAGACACACGGTGGGCTCTTCTGGCGCCATGGGTCGGCACTGAGAAGTAGATAGTTACGAGTTATAATTCTACAGAAGTAAAAATCCCGCGGTTACCAGTACAAATGTAAGTTGTATGTGAAGGAGTACCGTGTACTAATACTATAGCAAGACTCTTATAAACTACTTCTATGTTCTAGTATCAGCGATTCACTTACTACTTCTACACAAACAACTCGTATCTGTGAACGTGAGAAAGGAAACATGCGAAAAACGGAGCGCCAGGAGTGCCAAACTCCAAAAAGCCGGACAAGTAGAACATGATCGAAAAACCTCTTTGCAGGTGACTTCGATGTTGGTTCCCTCGTATTTTTTGCTTTCTCCCACCAACGCTGGCCAATACTGAGCGCATTTCATTTTCCCCTGAAATTGTTACAGATAAAAAATTCCCATAAGTTGTTTCAGATATAATTATACACAAAAAAAGTTGTTCAATGAATATCATTGAAAATTGAAAAACATCGAACAGGCAGGTATTGAAGGTGTTTGGTTCACTGTAAAGTTTACAGTTCACCTTTTCATAAATCCGTTCATTCATAAAACCCTTCAAAAAAGTATATTTTGATTTACACTACTGAGAAATTACCTCTGGTAGACTTCATTGATTATGCATCTTCGAAAGGTGTAAACAACGCAACTGACCGTTTCAATACAGTTACACAGCATAACAATTGTCTCCGCTTTTTCCTGTACAACGAGGCACCAGAAATCATTGATGGTGCAGTCGAGCGGACCCTGAAAGATGCATAGATACTATATTATTTGATTTCTTCTATTGTTAATGCTTGTATGTAAATAAATCAAACACTACCCGCACGAGAATACTGATATGAGTCAGATAAGTTTTCGAACCAGCATAATGGCCTTTTGAAGATTTGTGTTTTGCTTCTCAAGTTCAAACTACTGAAATCACTATATAGTATGACCAACTACCATTCACTAAAAGAGTGACCCAATATACCTGCACACTCTCTCATCGAGGCCGCTACAAAACTGACTGGCCAATTGGCTGAGAGTTGTCTGAGCATCGCTCAATCAATTGAGTATTTTGCGGTTTTTCTTGGGAAAATGGAGAGTGCCTCACCTGGGTGCATATGAACCTCTTCTCCGAAACCGGGGTTCCCACGTAGTTTGCGTGTACATAATCAGTGTCCATTCCCTTCATTTTCACCGCTACACGACACTGATCCTGGCACGGCACATCCTGGTATCTGATGCGAGAAATTGGTGAAAGACTCAGTTTAACTTTAACATGACTCTTGCAAACATGCAAACTCACTACCGTGTAACGATGTCGGGTAATGTGAAAGGATAATTTTTGCCTTTGGGTCATTCATCTATCATGAAATAAATTGATGAAAGAGTTCGTGAGTTGGCGCGATAAATACATAATCACTATGAAAATACGTGGAAAATTTTTTCATGTTTCCTTTTTTATTAATTTGAACACGTGTGCCTACCTATTCTTGCCGGCTGCGTGATTGGCTTGGAATGCTTCGAGTGTCATACTAGGAAGAGTGTACTTGGAAAGGCCGCGGTACTCATCCCTCAGCTGAGCCACCCCCATGTCCAGAGCACGCTGAACCCATTGTTGGACCTGAAAAAGCAGTTTAGCATAACTAAATTGGTTGTGAACCTGAATCCAGATTGGTTCTGGTTTGAATGTCGCATAAAAACATTCGAACCGGATTGGACTAAGTATAGAAAAAATAGACGAAGAGAAAGATTTGAAGAAAATAATAAAAATAGAAAGAATGAAAAGAATGTTCTACCAGGTATTCTTCGCATAAGTTGGCGTCTCACCTCTCAAAACCTAGAAGAGCCTAGCAAAACTTGACTGACGTAATCTTACCTAAACCAACAACCACGTCTCAACCTGATGTACTCAACAATACTGTTAGTCGATTGCACAGTCACGAAAAACATGTTATACACAGCAGAACTCAGCAACGCGCAATGACAAAGTGCACGATTCCTCATCAGAATGCTACCTTCACGTGAATATTCAATTTACTTCTAGTATAACATGGCTCTTACCACCGCCGATCCAGTACTAGCAGCAGCTGCAGGAGGCCCACGCCGAGACACATCTTCCCTCACTGAAGGACCCATAGCCATCTGAAAACAATGATTCGAAAACGGAAACAACAATACAAATGAAAAAAAAAGTTTTTACAAACTTGTTCCTAATAGAGACATAGTGGCTATAGTCGTCGCCAACGGACAGCCGGTTACTGTATATCTTAATTTTCGCTGTGTATGGACACATCTCCTCGATTAGAAAGCTTCGACTATGTACTCAGCGCAGTGGTTAGCGCACAGCTACGATTTCGTTTCGCTCGCATGTTCGATCCCGGTGGAGACACAAGTTCATAAACTCGGCACCCCCAATACCTGGCTGCAAAATCGCTCACGAAGTCTGATTTGTATACATAACTGAAGTGTTTCACAACGCCTGAGATATTCCAGTAACACTGTGACTTTACATTAATCTAGTATGGAAAACTACCATTTCAGTTCAGAAAATGAACTTATAAATCTGATGAACAACTGACGGACGGCTGTGATTTCTTGGGAGCTCTCTTCTTCTTTTTGTCCTGAAATGTGTGACTTATGTTCAAAAAACCTATTTTAATTGTATTGATGATAAGCACACGAATGAATTGCCGAAAACAGCCTGTTCGTTGTATAATTGCAAAGGTATTCCTTTTCTGTTGAAGTTTCCGATACGAAAAATGACAAGCTACGTGTTGACAGATTGATACTCCGTGCTAGAACTGTGGAATAATGACACTCTCATCATTGTTGGAACGGTAAGTCTCAGACTGGAACACACAGAAATACAAAGACAAAGAGGGAAGGAGAGAGAGAGAAGTAGAGAGAAAAAGAGAGAAAGAGAAAGAGAGGAAGAGGAGAGAAAGAGGAAAAGAGAAAGAGAAGAGAGAGAGAAAGAGAGAGAATGAGAGAGAAAAACAGAGAAAGAAAGAGAAATAGAGAAAAAGAGAAGGAGATAGAGAATGTGAACGGACCTTTCTACTCTTCTTGCTCTTGCTGCTTTTGTCCTCATCAACCGGGGCCGCCACCGTCTGGTCCTTCTTCTTGGAAGCCTTTCCTTTCTTGTCTCTGGAAAAAAAATTTGTCTCCTCAGGAACTGGAAGGAACTGGAAAGGAAGGAAAGGAAAAAGGAAGGAAAGGAAGGGAAAAGGAAGGAACAAGATGAAAGAAATTTTTCATAGAAAAGGAACTTTTCAGAAATACATGAGGAATTAAATTCAGACCGGAAAAAAAACTTGGACAACAAGAAAGATACGTGGGAGAAGGGAAAGCAGGAAAAAAGAGAAAGACAGAAAGAGGAAGATAGAGAAAATCAAGAAGGAGAGGGAACAGGGGGAAAAAAACCACAAGTTCATAAGATACCCAAAAAAGAAGGAAAGTTCTCACTTCTTCGCCATTTCCGTTGCTTGGTATCCACAAAGAGAAAAATGAAATTTCCATCTTTGAGGTCGCTTTTATAGCCCACGTTCTAACGTGAATATTTGCGAGTTTTGAAACGTTGCACTCTTCGTATATGCGTTCGCCCCGTTTCTAGGTCTCTACGTACGCGTTTCCCAGTTATCTTCAATGGCGAGACGAGTAGACTTGAAATTTTTTAAAAAGAGCTGGAACCAAACCAAAATTTGAAAAAAAGCTGGAACCGTCTCCTATTTTCTGTGGACTTTTATCAGTCACCAATGCAAATCATACACAATCCAACCAAGATCGGTTTCAAAAGTTTAATGATATTTTGAGATATCAGCTTTTCAGTTGGATCAGGCGATAGAATACACAAGAATTAGAAAACTATGTTCTAGGAAGCAGTTTCATTTTTTCTCCCGTATCATTGAGTGTTGTGGGAAGATGTTATTGGCGTCAAAAGGGTGCTGGAGTTGTAGCTGTCTTCTTCGGGATAATTTCCCAAAACCTTCCCAACCAATTTTATAAGAAAGCCAGAAATTCTCAGAAACTGAGAAACTGAGTGATTAACAGATCAAGCAAATAACATAGGAGAGCGGCAGATATGATCTCTCGTTCTCTAAGTGTGCTTCCTGGATTTTTAACTGCTTTTAACAAGGAGGTTCTCAATTCCATCAGAATACGAAAAATACCCACTTTCACGCCTTAAGTGTTTGATAATAAAAAGATCACAAAGATCATAATAAATAAAGATCACCCATTTCAACCTACTCTCAAACAAATTAATCCAACACAAATGTTAAGTTAGCTTTGTGAAACTAATAGCTGAGGTACGGTAGCTGAACGAACGATAAATTTAAAGGTAATAGATAATGACTAAACCATATCATCCATCCATCGGAAATCCAGAGAATTATTCATATTCAGTTCATTTACGTTTTTTTGGCGAACCTTTGGCGAGTGCCTTGAAGTGTCATTCGAATAGAATAGACGGATGTGTACCAACTCGATGTTTTATATTTTAGGTTCAGTTTTCTGTCGAAGTTTTCAGTATAACACAAACGCAAATGACGACAAACACTTTATTCAAGGGTTGTACTCGATGGGGAGGTTCTTTCTGCGGACCATTCCGTCTCCCTGGAACCATTCCCTGCGGAACTGCTTGGCAGCTCCATCGGGGGTGTTGGTCCACTCGATGGTGATACGGTCGTTGTTGGTGTCCTCCTGTCCGTAGGCGAAGGCGTCGCAAGACACAGCCATAAGGATGGCCTCCTTGGGGTCGAGAACTCCGCTTCCGGGGTCAACACCAAGACGCTTCATGTTGGTCGTCTTGATGGCCCATCCGATACGGCGAGCAGACGAGTTGGTGATCTGAAATGAAGATCTTGAAAGGGGGAGAGAGAAACTGAGGCTGAGAAAAAAGAGGGAGAGAGAGAAAATTAGAGTGAGAGAGAGAGAGAGAAGAGTATACCTTGATGTGGTAGGTGTGTTTGTCATCATAGGGGGCGTTGAAGACGATCTTCGTGCCAGGCTGGGTGTTGATATCTCCGGGGGGTACAGATTGGGCCATTGCTGTTGCGATGTGACTTTTCTATTCAGGGGTTTCTTTTATACTGGTTTGTCTCGACAGAAAGTACACTTTCCCAACGGGAATAGCTTGAACGCGTTGAAAACTCGAAAACGCTCACAGAAAGGACATTTTTCCCGTTCAGTTTGGCAGACCAGAGCTACGTGCCTTTCCAGAGATAAGAAAACTGAACTTGATGAAGAAACAAAAAGTAACTTAAAGTTTCACCAATAGTACGGTGTCCAAATGTTCAGTTCAGTGTGTGCGTGACAAAAGTTAAGTTTCCCCAAGCAGGGCTTGAGTGTACAGAGGCGTGGTCACTCAATGTTACTATTCCCGAGTAAAATCGCTATAGACAGGCGGGGGTTTATTGTACAATCGTCCCCCCCCCCCTTGAGCCGAAATAGGACGGAATCCGACCCGTAGTACAATCACCCCCCCACCCCCAAAGGGGGGTGATTGTTAAACGTCGACATTGTACAATTACCCCCCAATTACAATGACCCCCATTTACAATCACCCCCCAGTACTGCAGGGGGGGGGGGGGGGACTTAAGGTGAGGGGGTAATTGTACAATTTTCCCACAGGCGATGGGGTACTGTATATAAGTAGTTTGGTGAACCTTATGACTTGACGTTCGTTAAGAATACATGTTTTGTCTAACTTTTCTTGACAGCGTACGATGAATTAGGTGAGGGGTTGAGTTGGACGACTGGCCAGCAATACTGCGTATGTTTGATCCACTTAGCATCCATAGCAACATTTGTTCTGCGATTGGTCAGCTACAGAAGGGATAGGATGCAGGTCAATGAGGTCGCACACAGGCGAAGACAGTCTTCGTCTCTTTGAACTGCGCGCTCTCTCGTTGCTACAAAAGTGGCTAGCCAATTGGCTGGGAATTGTCTGAGTATTTTTCCTCAGACAATTCCCAGCCAATTGGCCAGGCCCTTTTTTATTGGCTGAACGAGAGAGTGTGCAGGTCAGAGAGACGCAGACTGTCTCCGCCTGTCTGCGCGTCATTGACCTGCAGGCTCTCTCGTTTTTGCAGCTGGCCGATTGCAGAAAATTGGCGCTAATCTTCCTGAGTACACTCTCCTGTCAACTGGCAAGTTATCAACAACCGCTCGTTCCGCGTCGCTCGATCGATTGAGCTCTCCGATGTCTCTCTCGGGAAAATGGAGACTGGGAGACTTCTCCCGTTAACGGTTCGAGACGCGTTAACGTGAAAACCTGTAAAGTCCACCTCCCGAATGGGTATAAAAAGGCGGTGCCAGTCTTCTTTTCATCATTCGAAATGGCTTCTCTCACCGCTGACCCTCCCGCATGCACCGTCCCCGCTGCCGGTGGAGCATCTACTCATCAGTTGTCCAACCCCGGAGCCGAGAGACTCGCATTCAAGGTATGCACTTTCTGGCAGTATATTTATGCTTATTTGTTCTTCTATCTATCTATTCCTCAATGTTTAGATCTCCTTCTTGTGAGTCATCTCACAGATAGTACTAGAATGATCTGATAGTTTGTTTAATGACAGCTCCGATTCAATATATCAATCTTTACAACAAAACCTATAAAACGTTGCATTACTAACCATAATTCAGTCCTCATGTTTATATTTCTCTTTCGAGTCACTTGAAGGGAAAACACGTTGGTTGATAGAAATTATTGAACTCTCATTGCTTGCTTTCAGGTCAAGTCGTCCAACAACAACGACTACACCGTGAAGCCAGTGTTCGGATTCGTTGAGGCTGGTGCAGCTTCTCCTCTGGAGGTGACCCGCAAGGCTGGTGCTCCCAAGGAGGACAAGCTCGTCATCCAGTTCGCCGTGGTGGCTGCCGATGCTGCCGATGCCACCGCAGCCTTCAACGCCGCCACTCCCGCCGGAACCATCACCATCCCTCTCTCCGCCACCGCATAGATTGAAATAAATCTTGGGTACAATTTTGTTTGCGAATTTTGTCAAATTCTGTGAAAACTATTACACTCACATGTTACGTTTTTTACAATACTCAAACTTCACCCTTGTTGACTGTTTCGTGTCTCAGTCGGTTTAAAAACATGTGTTATTGTTAAATACAGTGAAATTCAGAAAAGCCTCATTGATCGGGACGGGATCGACAATTGACAAACGACAAAATCGATTTGAGAGTGTTCAGAAACTTTTAGACATGATAATTTACTGACAAATTCCAAATTCTTGATCACAGAAAGCAAGTGATATCTTAGTGCTGCAAAATAGCTAGAAAAGATGTGCAGTGTTGGAAAAGATATGCAGTGTGTTAGTTTCACACAGTTCCGAGAGAAGCTATTGAAGAAAATTCTCGCCAAGCTGGTTGCATGTTATTAGAAGTCATGTGAACTAGTGACCAGTTGAGCGTTTGATCAACAACTCGGACAACATGTTTATTGCATCGTCGAATCGTAGAGAAACGACAATTCCGATATAAAGAATTGTTTCTGTTGAACAAACTTGTCCCAAAACGCCAGGATTCCCTTTGTATTTGCGATTTGCTAGAAGAGTCGGTTTTGCGATTTGCTAGAAGAGTCGGTTGTTAAAATCGCCATTTTCCGAGAAAAAAAACAGTAAATGGCTCCATTGATTGAGCAATGCTCAGAACGATTAGCGCCAATTTTCTGCGACTGATTGGCCAGCTACAGAAGCGAGAGAGAATGCAGGTTAATGATGCAGACATCTGCGTCTCTCTGTCCTGCACAGTCTCTCGTCGAAACCGCTACAAGAGTGGCTGGCCAATTGGCTGGGAATCGTCTGAGTGCCTGAGTGAGAGCGTCTGAGCAGTTGTTGATTACTTGCCAGCATTCTAGAGAGTCTGTAGATCAAAGATACGCAGATGGGCAGGTCGTTTGCCAAACCCCGCCCTCTACCAAATCGACTGTACGCCCACGACGGTTTGACACAACCGATAGAATGTAGTGGGTACCGAGAAGGGGACTATTTTACTTTCGCCCCCCACTTTTTTTCGTTTTAGCCGAATTACGTCCTGTGTTACTTTCACCCCCCCCCCCCCCCCATCATGGTGGGTGAAAGAAACATGGTTCCGTTTCAACTGAGAATCAAAAGTGTGGGGGGGGGGGTTATTTTCTGCCCCCCCCCCCAATTTACGTTAGTGGGGGGTGATTGTACAATGCTGACATCTTACTTTATCCCCCCACCCTACCATACATTCACCTTTTACCCCCACCATTTTCTGTTGAAACTAGTGCGGGTTGGGGGCCAAACTATCACGAGGGGTGCGATTGTACGGTGGGGGGCGAAAGTAAAATTTTCCCCCAAGAAGGTCTCGCTCGAGATTTTCGTGTACTATCCACTCGCTCTCCTCGGATCGAATCCTGTTTATAGTTCGTTTCAACCATCGAATGAAGCCAGTTACAGTAAATTTCAGAGGACGCAGTCAATTATGTTGGAAAGTTTCCAACATCTGCCAGCTAATCGAAATTGTTGCACAAGCTGAGTTTTGAACTCAACTGTGATAGGTGGCGCGGCGCCCACAAGCAGTCGGCCATCTGAGGGAATCGCCAAAACTGGAGACAGTTATATAGTGGGCGCCGCGCCACCTATCACAGTTGAGTTCAAAACTCAGCTTGTGCAACAATTTCGATTAGCTGGCAGATGTTGGAAACTTTCCAACATAATTGACTGCGTCCTCTGAAATTTACTGTAACTGGCTTCATTCGATGGTTGAAACGAACTATAAACAGGATTCGATCCGAGGAGAGCGAGTGGATAGTACACGAAAATCTCGAGCGAGACCTTCTTGGGGGAAAATTTTACTTTCGCCCCCCACCGTACAATCGCACCCCTCGTGATAGTTTGGCCCCCGACCCGCACTAGTTTCAACAGAAAATGGTGGGGGGTAAAAGGTGAATGTATGGTAGGGTGGGAGGGCTCGATTGATTGAGCGATGCGAGGCGAGCGGGCGCAGCATACGAGAGTGTGTAGGTCAACGACACGCAGACGAACTGGTCGCTCGCCAAACCCAATCCCCTACCAACTGAGACAATTCCTTGCCATCTAGCAAGTCACTTTTGTAACGGCCTCGACGAGAGAGTGTACAGGTCAGAGAAATGCAGCTGTCCCAGACTAGTTGCAGCCTCAGCGACCGCCATGCTCTCTCGCTTTTATAGTTTGCTATTCGCAGAAAGTGGGCGCCAATCGTTGAGATTTGCAGTTTGCAGCTTGTGACTTGTGCTGTGACTAGCTGTGACTAGCGGACATGTGAGAATCTTTGTTATCTATGACATCCGCCTTTTGACGGATTCACGTCAATGAACCTGATTCACTAACGACGTCTACTCTAATCTGATTCACTTCGTGAACGAACTCATTATGAAATAATTGATTATGATTATGAAATTATTCTCATTTAAGAAAATACTAGATGGAACATCTAGATAAAACGTCAGGTAAGGATGGTGGAGAAATTCGACAATTCTACACAGAGAGACGTGGGATAACCGTGAACTTTTCTGTAGCTTTTTTTGTAAACTTCGGTCAGACCGGTATTTTTGTAGTGTTTCAGCCGGGTGCATTTTGTGAATGTTTGACTTTGCTGTGATTCTGTGTTTGAAGTAGCAGAACTCTTCTCATTTCTCCCACATTCTCCAACCGCAATACACTGTTGTGCCTCAAGTAACTATTGCATTAAATACAATCGTTGCTTGGAACTCTGTATTCTCTATGTTTTGTATTGTATGTATTTGTGTTGTATTGTTGCATCTTGTCTTTGAAATATAAGAAAACACATGATTGATGACAACCACTTTATTCAAGGGTTGTACTCGATGGGGAGGTTCTTTCTGCGGACCATTCCGTCTCCCTGGAACCATTCCCTGCGGAACTGCTTGGCAGCTCCATCGGGGGTGTTGGTCCACTCGATGGTGATACGGTCGTTGTTGGTGTCCTCCTGTCCGTAGGCGAAGGCGTCGCAAGACACAGCCATGAGGATGGCCTCCTTGGGGTCGAGAACTCCGCTTCCGGGGTCAACACCAAGACGCTTCATGTTGGTCGTCTTGATGGCCCATCCGATACGGCGAGCAGACGAGTTGGTGATCTGCAATACGAAGGATGTCGAGAAACTCACTGAGTGTAGGAGAATAAGAGGGAACAAGTAAGATAAAGAGAGAGAGAGAGAGAGAGAGATGGTTGGTTACCTTGATGTGGTAGGTGTGTTTGTCATCGTAGGGGGCGTTGAAGACGATCTTCGTGCCAGGCTGGGTGTTGATATCTCCGGGAGGTACAGATTGGGCCATTGCTGCTGCGATGTGACTTTTTTCATTCAGGGGCCTCTTTTATACTAGTTTGTCTCAACAGAAAGTACATTTTCCAGGCGGGAAACGTCTAAACGCGTTGAGACTGTGAACGTCTTTTCGGAAAGGACATTTTCGCGTTGAAGGCTGGTACATGGAAACTACGTGACATTTCAAAAAATTAAAAACGAAGCCTGGAAAAATGACTTAAACGCGTTTAAAACTCAAAAATGTGTACAAAGGGGGCAAACGTTTGCATATTTCCACCTTTTTAATTTTTCGGTATTTCATATTGGTACGTTTTTCCAAAAAAAGTTCTTGCAAGATAACTCCTCTCAGAACGTTCCATCAAGATTGCGGTGATAATAGAGTAAAAATGGATCCCTGATTATTTGATACCAGTTAATTTGTCAGTCTGGTAGTTTCCATAAAATTGACATGTTTTCGAGATTTGAACCATAATTTGTAGCTGAAACAATGAAGGCAGAAGGTACCACGCTGCATCTGATCGGGTCTGTTAATCTGCCCGGGTCGGTCGGTCGCTCTATTGGTTATGGCCCGTCCACCACCCCATTCAGCAACAAAAAAGTTTCAATCCGTGATCATGGAAAGAAACTGGATATTATTCTGGATCTTTTGGAAGAAACCCGTGCTCAGCAAGAAGAGCTGAAGAAGAATCTGCCGTCAATCGTCACCGAACAACTTCAACGTCATCAGAATCAACGCAAATTGGTCATCCACGGATTCCCGGAGGATGCCCAATTCAGTAAGATTCAGTAAGATTTTTCCCTGGTTGGTATATCATCCGAAGCCGTTGTTCTCCTTCATCATTTGGGCAAGCCACGTACTGAAGGTTCTTCGAGACCACTTTGCGTGGAAATCGCCAAATTCGCCAAATTCCCTCACTTGAAAACTCTTTCTACCATTATGAGTTCGATTGCTGCCTGTTATAATTACAGCATCCGAAAAATGGGAACTCCTCAAGAACGTCGTGAAGGTTTTCTCGCAAGAAAAGTCAGACGTGAGCTGTCAATGCTGCCCGCCGATCAAACTACAAATGCCGCGCCAGTTCAAGTGGCAATGGACCAGACTACAATGACCTCTCCCGTCGAAGAAACTAGACATTCGCAAGTGAACAATTCTCACTCAAATCATACGAATCAAAGTTCCTTTGTTGATCTTGATACTTCTTCAAAGGAAGAGGAAGTTCCTAATTATGTCAATGTAATGCATGAGATGGTTGCTTATATGGAAGCAAATGATTTTTGATGTTATATATATTGATACTATGTGTTGTTTCCCATCGACATTTAGATTCGGCCTTTGACTCATTGATTTTTCAACTCATTTCATTATTGTATCACACGCCTTGTTTGCGTAGTAAATTCATTCATTCATGCATCCAAATTTGATTTGTAGTTTGATCTTAAACTTCAAACTCAAGAGATCAAACTACAAACACAGCGGCAAAAAGCAACAAGCAGCGTATCTTGCTTCCGTATTTTATCTAGCGTATCTAGCGTAGCAGCGTATCTTCCTGCCTCAAATTAGGTCCCATGGCTTTCAATTTTACTTTCAACCTTTAGAACAGGAGTTCAAATGGTAAAACAGCGTTGGCGCTTGTCACCATTAGCCATTAGAATTTGAGTTTAGATGCTGCATGAGACCGATAATGGATTGGTACGGGAAAAAGTAGTATATCTTTCTCCAGGTAGCGAACTTTTAAGTTTCTATGAACCATAGATAGTAGTGACGATAACACTTTTGATCGGGGGCTGTTGTAAAATTTCCAAGACAATTGACTCCGTCCCCGAAAGTTTACTGTAACTATCGATGGTAGTGAAGAAATACTTTTGCATTCTTATGGCCTGCTCTAGCGTTCTCCTTTGTGGTGTAAAAAACCACAAAGTTAACGAGTAGACAGGAAAGAAAAAAGTTACAGGAATGACAGTTGGTTTTTACAATTTTCAATTCAAAAAGCCAACAGACTCACAGATAGAATGTCAATGTAACAAAATGAGGGTAATTTGATAATGTGATAATGTTTGCAAGTTAACAACAGAATTGTACCCAAGATTTATTTCTCAAAATCTATGCGGTGGCGGAAAGGGGGATGGTGATGGTTCCGGCGGGAGTGGCGGCGTTGAATGCTGCGGTGGCATCGGCAGCATCGGCAGCCACCACGGCAAACTGGATGACGAGCTTGTCCTCCTTGGGAGCACCAGCCTTGCGGGTCACCTCCAGAGGAGAAGCTGCACCAGCCTCAACGAATCCGAACACTGGCTTCACGGTGTAGTCGTTGTTGTTGGACGACTTGACCTAAAATCGAAAATACGTTTTTAGTTTGTTTTAATTCAATAATATGACGCACAGTCAGTTTAGTTAAGTTAGTTGATCTTATTGAATTTTTGTCAAAGGCAAGCACTGACAAATGAGAAAAATAAGCTTTTTGTCAATCTCTCAGCTGTAGGAAAAGCTATAGAAAAGGTTCTCTGCAAATACCCTTCAAGAGAAATATTCTGAAGAAAAACGTATTACCTTGAAGGCGAGTCTCTCGGCTCCGGGGTTGGACAACTGATGAGTAGATGCTCCACCAGCAGCGGGGACGGTGCATGCGGGAGGGTCAGCGGTGAGAGAAGCCATTTCGAATGATGAAAAGAAGACTGGAACCGCCTTTTTATACTCATTTGGCGGGTGGTGCATTCACAGGTTTTCACGTTAACGCGTCCCGAGCCGTTAACGGGAGAAGTCTCATAGTCTTCATTTTGTGTACTCAGACAATTCCCAGCTAAGTGGCCAGCCACTCTTGCAGCGACGAGAGAGCGCGCAGTTCACAGAGACAGAGGCTGTCTCTGCCTGTCTGCGATCACATTTATCTGCATCCTTTCGCTTCCATAACAAACCAATCGCAGAAAAAGGTCGCTGATGGTTTTGAGCAGATCGAAGACTCGCAGAGTTGCTGGCCACTCGTCACACGCAACTACCAAATTCATCGTACGCTGTCCAGAACGGACAGAAGCTTATATTCTTAATGAACGTCAAGTCATAATGTTCACCAAACTTCTTATATACAGTACCCTATCGCCTCTGTTTTTAGCAAAAGCCAACGTTTCTCATGGATTCTTTCAAACAAGAAAACAGAGCACGACATATGCATGCAGGACTTTGTTTTGTTATTGGTTGCTGGCCTCTATCGGGCAAAATGCCAAAATGAGGGACAAGACAAGATAAAAATTTATATAAGTCTTCATACTTTGAAATGCGGCAAACCCTAACGAAATGTGTTGAAGGGTGCCAGAATGGAATGAACCGGACTGCTTATAACAGTATACCTCTCTCTTCAGTCAAACTAGTGCACCTAATTGGCTTAAGATACACAAAAGTAGTTGTTATTTTTCTCGCTTTATGTTTTGTTTGGGACTTCCCTTAACTTGTCTCTGCCCTACTTTGAAGGCTAGGCACAGGCGTATGCGATCAAAATACCTACGTCGAATAGGTGAATATAACTGTGAGAATATCAGCTCTGAGAAAGTGTAGCGGTTCCCTGTAAATTTCAGGTCATTGTAACTGCTATATCAATGTTCCAAAATTGTTTTCGTTTATTCCTTTTTTCCCTTTTGAATTTTTATTATTTGCTATTTTGAGTCTTCCTATTTCAAATACATACAATAATGATACGTTCATATATGTCTTCTCTCATTCTATTGTTTCCTTTGCTACCCGTGTAGAGCAAGTAGGGGGCCAGGACCAAGCAGAGTGATGTTTTTGTTTTTACTGTTCTTTTCGAAATGCACTATTCTTAAATAACCGGAATAAAAATGACAAATGACATCAAACACTTTATTCAAGGGTTATACTCGATGGGGAGGTTCTTTCTGCGGACCATTCCGTCTCCCTGGAACCATTCCCTGCGGAACTGCTTGGCAGCTCCATCGGGGGTGTTGGTCCACTCGATGGTGATACGGTCGTTGTTGGTGTCCTCCTGTCCGTAGGCGAAGGCGTCGCAAGACACACCCATGAGGATGGCCTCCTTGGGGTCGAGAACTCCGCTTCCGGGGTCAACACCAAGACGCTTCATGTTTGTCGTCTTGATGGCCCATCCGATACGGCGAGCAGAAGAGTTGGTGATCTGGAATGAAGATATTGAAACCCCCAATCCGACGGAGAAGAGAAAAATACAGTAGAAGAGACTGGTACACTGGATAGATAGATACAATGAGAAGAGACGCAAAGAGGTGAAGAGAAAAACTGAGGCTGAGAAAGAGATAATGAGAGAAAGAAGACTACAGAGAGGAAGATAGAGAACAGAAAGAAGGATTTTTACCTTGATGTGGTAGGTGTGCTTGTCATCATAGGGGGCGTTGAAGACGATCTTCGTGCCAGGCTGGGTGTTGATATCTCCGGGAGGTACAGATTGGGCCATTGCTGCTGCGATGTGACTTTTCTCTTTTAGAGGCTTCTTTTATACTGGTTTGTTTCAACAGAAAGTACACTTTTCATGCGGGAAGCGTCTGAACGAGTTTAGACTGTAAACGCTTTTTCGAAAAGGACATTTTCGCGTCGAAAACTTTTATCAAGAATGTCACGTTCTGTTCAAAGAAACTTCCATTCAAAATTTCTCTCAAAATATTCGACCAGCGTATGCAAAAAACAAATTCAAAGATTCCAGAAAATAATTCACTGAATATTATGTTGTATTTATCAAAAACCAGTGCAAAGAGAAAAAAGTTATCAGTGTTCAAGTTTGAAACTACACATCAGAAGAGGGCAATTAAATGAAAATAGGGGGTGGCCGAACATTAGTTGTAGTTTGATCTCGAGTCTCGACGCGGTAGTTTTCGAATTTAGAGCGAACAGGAACATGAATCAAGCGAAAACACAGCGAAATAAGAACAATACCATAGTATATACTTGATTTGTGAGAAGCGAACCCTATAAAACGTTGCCAACAGAACAGTAAGATCCATGTTGATTTATCGGCCATTAATTTATTGGCGTTTGATGGTTTTGATAAAAACAAGATGTTTTTCAGGTTTCAGCCATAGATTGTAGTTCAAAAATGAAGGCACCACATTTTATACATACGTTCATACGTTTTTCTTACGTTTCCGATGTGTGTACACATATAGAAGTTGACCAAATTTGGGTTGATCAGCAAGAACAATAGTGTTTCCGGAGAGCACTTAAAATGTACATTGATGTACATAAACTACAACCACAGCTAAGCAAAGTGTAGTTTTTTCCAACAACTTATACCCTCTACAATAATCCGCTTAAACTTCTGGGCCAAAATTTGGTATATTGGCGTTATGAATTTTTTATAAATTCTAGTAGTGTCTTCATCATGTTCACAAACTCCGGGCGTCCCAAATTAGAATAGCGATTTATTCATTAGAAAAATTCATCCGTTGAAGGATATCGATTGGTGAAACAGAGTATAACCTGCTTCAGTTTTAATGTATAGGTTTTTCTGTCAAACATTTGTCCTAAGTTCGAATTCTGCATGATACAATAATTGAATTGGTGAAAAGTCAAGCAGGACCTCTTTTCAGGTTTTGATGAAATCCAGGATGGGGAACGAAGAAATCCGAGTTTGCCTGCTCTTTGAAAAAAATCACACTTTTAAATCGTTTCAAATCGGGCCACTATGGGTACAGTGGCCCACTACCCCCATAGTGGCCCGCGCAGGAATCAAAATGCAGATAGAAAGTATTCGCATGTCTGTTTTTTTCAAATATTCATCAACTAGAAGTCTTGCATTTTTCTATTTAGAGTATTTTATATCTGCTCAATGGTCAAATGAAATGACAATGTTCTACTAGTGAACTGCTCAGAACCCACCCACACACACCACATGACTGATTTGTTTACGGATTTTATTCCTGCAAGATAAAATGGCATTTCCTTTTCATGTCAGCCATGCTGAAAACATTTCTGAGAACTTGAAAACTCATTTGTCTTGAATCTTTCAACATTCAAAGCTTCCAATGTTATTTATTTGTACATTTTTTCCGCAAAAATTCGAACGTAACTGAAAAAAAGTCGAAGGTCGAAAGTGGAAAGAAAGTGGGGTTTGGCTCATTTGGCTTCTCGGATTTGTTCGATTTCATGTTTTTTTGTTTTTTCTCGTTACGTTCGTTTGATCCAAAAAAGGAAGTCACTCAATTTCTCTCGAAAAGAAAGAAAAAGTCGTCGGTAGCAGTCAATATTTTCGAAGTTTGGAGTTTTGGAGGGTTCCATCTTATCTACGAACTTTGTATTTCTCCATTTCGGTCGTGGCAAGATCCCTGATCTGTCACTTGTTCACTGTAGTTCATTTTTCGAGTTTTCGCACGTGATGTTTCCCTTATTTGTGTATCAAGAAATTTTAGTAACAAATAGAACAACGAACTGTCTATGACAAATTTATTTTGAGTGATCAAGTAGTTACTTGGGGGCGAAGTAGGCAGAGGTACCAGGGGCGGTACCGGCACCAGCGGAAGCTCCGAAGTAAGCAGATTGGTTAGGGATTCCGGCAGCCTTGGAAGCACCGGGACCAGCTCCAGCTCCCATGTAGGCGGACTGGTTGGCAGCTCCACCACCTCCTCCAACTCCGAAGTAGGCAGAAGCGGCACCTCCGGCAGCGGGGGCAGGAGCGGCACCACCTCCTGAAAATTCAATATAACACGTAGAAGTCAAAAAGTGCAAAGTGCTAGCTAACTGAAAAAGTAAGGAGAGGCATAAACTATCGATTACTGAGCAAAATAAGAAAAAACAAATGAGAAGAAGTATGGATAATTCGTACCCATTGCGGACGCACCAGGGGCAGGGGCTCCAGCGGCGGTCATGGTAGAGGCTGAAAAACAGGTGGTCAAAACAGTGTCCAGCACAGACGATGAGATACTCTTGTTCGACCCTGATGCTGTAAAACCGTGGATGTTGCTGCAAAGTGCAAGCTTCTCGGCATACAAACCCTCCGAAATTTCCGAAATCGACCAAACTGAAGACTAAATACGACCTGAACAACCCAAATGGTATAATTGATCACTCACCACCCTTGGGCACACCACCGACTGCGGTCATGGTCGAGGCTCCACCGGGAGCTCCTCCGACAGCGGTCATGGTAGAGGCTAGAACAAGTTCAAGTTCAACTTGTGTGAAGAAAAGTGAAAAGTGTGTGAAGATTTGGACCTCTATGAAATGAATACCGCTTGAAACTTACTAAACTTGAAAACTTACTACTAAACTGAACTTAAATGTGTAAGAGATAGTTAAGCAGAGCAGTCACAGAAAAGAGTAACAGTGTAAAATGCTGATCAAGTGACAGTCTTTGATGAGTAGAGTGAAAAGACCCACCTCCTCTGGGAGCACCACCAACGGCGGTCATGGTAGAAGCACCACCGGGAGCTCCTCCAACAGCGGTCATGGTGGAGGCACCACCGGGAGCACCACCAACGGCAGTCATCGTAGATGCACCAACGGGAGCACCACCGACAGCGGTCATGGTAGAGGCTGAACATAAATATATGTGAAAAGAATACTAAATAGATAAAAAATGAAAACTAAGCTTTTCTCATAGAAAGGGGTGGTGAAATGATAAGAATTCAGCGAGAACACGAACCGCCTCTGGGAGCTCCTCCAACAGCGGTCATGGTAGACGCACCACCTGGGGCACCACCAACGGCGGTCATGGTAGACGCTCCACCTGGGGCACCACCAACGGCGGTCATGGTAGACGCACCGACGGGAGCACCACCAACAGCGGTCATGGTGGAGGCTGAACATAAACAGGTGTGAACGTTGAACAGAATAATGAAATAAAGTTTCCTAATAAAAGCTAGAAGGACTGAAGTAAAAACAGTAAGGGCTGCTAAAACAGTAGAGTGAGTAAGTAAGGGCTGCTAAGAAGTCACTAACCGCCTCTGGGAGCTCCTCCAACAGCGGTCATGGTAGACGCACCACCTGGGGCACCACCAACGGCGGTCATGGTAGACGCACCACCTGGGGCACCACCAACGGCGGTCATGGTAGAGGCTGAACGAGAAAAGAACATGAATAGAAGCATTGATGACGGAAACAGTGTCTGATCAAAAAGGGGAGAAAAAAGGTGAAAAGGAATAAGCCATTTGCACGTTTTCAATTTAATGATCATCTAGTCAGTCAGAATATAGAATCTATTTATTCATCTATTATCTTACAGTGCTCTATAACGAACTACTATAAAGAAATAAACTAGAAAAGGACAACTCACAACCATTTGGAGCGCGACCAACCGTGACGACGGCCGGAGCGCCCCAAAAGGAAGTGGTGCTAGTGGTGCTACAGGTACCTCCAGTAACTCCTCCAACAGCAGTCATAGTAGAAGCACCACCGGGCGCTCCGCCGACAGCGGTCATGGTTGAAGCGCCACCAGGAGCACCTCCAACAGCGGTCATCGTAGAGGCACCAACGGGAGCACCACCGACGGCGGTCATCGTAGAAGCTGAAAAAAATTTGAGATGTTGTTAGAGTGATGTGGAGGGAAAGGAGTGATGAAGTAACTGTAAAAAGGTGGTAAAGTGGAAAGGTGGAAACAGATCAAGTAAGAATACATAAGTACATAAGAACATGAATGTGTCACCTCCTCTGGGGGCTCCTCCGACGGCGGTCATGGTGGAGGCACCACTGGGAGCACCACCAACAGCGGTCATGGTAGAAGCGCCAGCGGGAGCACCACCAACAGCGGTCATGGTAGAAGCACCTCCGGGAGCTCCTCCAACGGCGGTCATGGTGGAAGCGCCAGCGGGAGCACCACCGACAGCGGTCATGGTAGAGGCACCACCGGGAGCACCACCAACGGCGGTCATGGTAGAAGCACCAGCGGGAGCACCACCGACAGCGGTCATCGTAGAAGCGCCACCAGGAGCTCCACCGACAGCGGTCATGGTGGATGCACCACCGGGAGCACCACCAACGGCAGTCATGGTGGAAGCACCAACCGGAGCACCTCCGACAGCGGTCATGGTAGAGGCTGAAAAAAACAATATGTTCCAATCACAATAAGGTGTTGGCCCATTAGAGTTAGTGTTAAGTCAAATAATTTTCAAAGTTGCAGAAATGCTAGAAAAAGTGAAACAGTGAGAACAGTTTTGAGTATGGCAAGTAAGTAAAGGTTGCTAATGATGGCTAGGCGGACGCGTGATGAAGAAGACCTCACCTCCTCTAGGGGCACCACCGACAGCGGTCATGGTAGAAGCACCACCGGGAGCTCCTCCAACAGCGGTCATGGTGGAAGCTGAAATTCATCCACAATTCGAATCATTCAATCCAATCAATTCAAATCATACAACCATTCATATATCCATACTAATTATATATAATTCATATATCGAATATAATGTGCCATATATAATTCATATACCATATATAATTCATATATTCAACATACAAAAATTCTAATTTGTTTTTTTACTCAAATTACTTAAAACATACAATTAATTGAATTTGCTCAATATTGGTGGTTATAGCTGAAATGGGAGAAAAAAAGCAAACAATTACCTCCTCCAACAGGGGCGGGGGCGATCGAAACTGGCTTGGCGGCTGAAATTGAGTAAAACAAAAGTGTGAAAATAAAAGTGAAACCATCATAATATTTTCAAAACTGGTTAGCTGTTGCATACCATAGAAAGGCAATAAATGAAACAATGATTCTTTGAGGAATAGAATTCTGTAAAATGATCATTCTGAACGAGACTGTATCTTTAACACTAAACACTAATCATCAATACTGAAACAATAACATATCGAACTAAAACACATATCACTTTGAATCAAAGAATCAGAGTTTTCAAGAAGAGAATAGGATAAATAAGAAACATACCGGCACCTCCAGCGGCAGGAACGGCTCCAACACCGAAGTAGGCAGACTGGGCTCCACCAGAGGTGGTTCCAGGAGCTCCGAAATAGCAGGACTGGTTGGCGGGAGGGGCGGCAGCTCCCTTGTTGCCAGCAGCAGCGGGTCCAGCTCCGACTCCAAAGTAGGCGGATTGAGCACCAGCTCCAGCTCCAGTTGCGGCTCCGAAGTAGACAGACGACATGTTATATGAGAATGAGGCGCGCCGCTCGGCTTTTATAGAGCCAAATGGCGCGTCAAAAGTGCACGTTCCAAGTCTCTCCGGTTGGATGGAAACTCGTTTGCTCAGACACGTTTTCCAGAAAAGCACTCTTGGAGTGCTCAGGAAATAGACCGGTTAACAAGAAAGCCCAACCTGCTTACTCGTTTTCAGTCAGCTGGCGGCTGACTGAATCTTCTATTCCATTCCATTTGTTTGCAAATAGATTATTGTTTGGTTAGGTTGAGTGTATATCTTTAGCACTAAGCAGCTCAAAAATTCAATAGAGTCCTGAATAGAGTTTGACCCATCATTTTAACCATATATTGCTGTTTCGCGAAATCCCCTTTTTTAAATCCAATACACAAGTTTCTGGCTATTGGAGAAAACCAATTTTTAGTGTCCTACTGATGGTGCTTATTCAATAAAATAACGTTTCTTGTTTTAATAATGTGAAGAGTTTTAACATAAAGTAGCCGCATCCTGAAAAATCAAGATTTCTAGATTCAATATGCTTTTTGTGAGATGTTCATTATTGCGCATTTTTTGTTATTTGTTTATGCGCAAAATCAATGTGTTCAGTGTTAGAATCTCAATCTCAGAGTCTTTTTAGAGCCGCTTAATGTTATCGTAATTTTGTAAATATCATTCTTGACTTATGTGTTTTTCGTAATACCCGCTCATTTATGTTTCTCAGTTCTTCAGGAGTATGTTTCCCAGTTTTCCAGGAGTGAATTCGCATTCATCAATGCTCAATCCAGTTTTCTATTAAAAAACGTTGTATCTATTGAGAAATGCAAAACGTAGTCAGAATCTCAAACGATCGGAAGATTACCGGTTTGAAATAATCAGCGCTTGAAATGTCCTCGTTCGCACGTAGACACTCTTGCATCTCATTGGAATATTACCTGTTTACTCAAACGTGTAAACATGAATGTTCCGTCTACTCCATTCAGCAAAAAAAACTGGGAATTTAGAATATCGGGGGACTAATTGAGAACATTTTCGAGAACTTGGTTGTTTTGAAACAATCTAATTCTCATTCAAAAAGATGCATTGGAATGGTCTGTCACCAGGGTCATAACGAACCTAGGTGGTTTTTCATGCGTAAAAGCTCCAAAAATTCGATTTTCATGGTCGAAAAGTCTTCACAGAAAGTAGACTGTTCATCTATTTCTCGACTGGATTATTGCTAGAGGGTGAGAGATGCTTCATGATTTTTATCATTTGCTCATCATTGAAATGCTGGCTGAAATATGTTGATGTTCTTCTTCTGTTTCTGTAGTTTGATCCGGCTGTCTGGCAGTTTCAATTTGAAATGTAGCTGATGGCGCCGATAAATCTACAACTCAGTAATCGCTTTGTATCAGCACGTTGTAGCTTTGTTTACTATGTTTATAGAATATTTTTCTATTTTAATCAAATCTACAAATCAGAAAATATTCAAAAATGCCAATTTGATGCCAAAAGAACCATCGTGAGAACCTGGAAAAAATAGACAAAATATAATTTAACTAGAAATGTTCGGGAATTGCTCTCATAGTCGTACTTTCAGAGTCGTACTTTCATGGATTTGAAGTTGTCTTGTTAGCTCATTCATCCGTTTTCAAGTTTCAGCGTCGTTCATCTGTAACACAAACGATTCTCGTTTCCTATTCTCGTTTACAAAACACTGTTAACACTGAAGAATTGTTTACACATCAGCTTCTCACGAATAACATGTTAGTCAGATTTGAATAAAAGTTGTTTATCGTTTATGAAGAAGACTATAAGTTTGTGTGTAGGTTTTATATTGAGTACGTTTGCTAGAAGATCCCGGCACCTTCATCCCATCCTGCGTCTCCTCAAACATACGTAAATTATCTGCTCTCACATCCCGCCGGCATGTAAGAGACGAGAAAGAGTGAGGCAGAGCGAGAGACACAGGATGGGATGAAGGTGCCGGCTTCTTCTAGCATACATGCTCTGGTTTCACGTGACTATTCCAATCGGTCAGAATCAATGAAAAGTATTTTTTGCAGTTTCCATCTGTTTTTAATAACATTGCGACTATTTTCTATGGGGGTACTTCATAATCAGTCCACCATTATGAACTCTCGCTCTTGCGAGAACCCCCAGCAACCGAGAGTGTGAAGAGCATGTATTATCTTTGGGCCAATGAACCTAGCAGCAATGTAGGTTAGGCTCGAGAAACGTATTCTAGAAAATCCTGGCTGCTTCATTTCATCCTTTGTCTTTGTTTTACTTAGCAAGCCACTCAACAAGCCCGTATCCCGTTGGGTTGTGAGAGCAGAGAGATAACATCTGTTTTGAAGAGACGCAGGGGAAAGGGAACCGGGATTTAAACAAAAACTACCTCAATAGACTAAAGAAAGTTCCAGTTGAGAACAAATTTCCAAACAAAACCTGATCACATTCTAATCTTGCAGGGTGACAAGTGAGTGGGGCGAAACACTCAATGAAATTCTACCATCAGCTATAGATAGTTTTTATCCTAGACAGAATTGCATCAACCAGTGTGACGACATAGTACTTTTCCACTACACTCGTCAGACTAACACTTACGATTAGAAGAGCAAGCTGCAGTTGTGATAGCTGATTGAGAACGATTCTATTTTTTCCTGGGTAAAACAGAATCAATTTATGAGAATGGCATGTATATTGTTAGTAGTTCATAAAACTCTGGGAGTAGATGATATCTCATCATATCTATTATGTGCAATGTACGTTTTATTGATTGCTCTTTAAACGGAGACATGAGGGCGGAGATATAAAAGTTGAAGTTTCTCTTCAATGAGAGTACTTAGCCAAAACATGTTTTCTGCCCTTTATATACACCACAATATAAAAACAACCCGAATAATAAAAAAATAGGAGAACTAATAAACCAGGTATTAGGGATAACATACTGAAATCGAATATGGAACCAAATTATCATAAGTCAAAACTGTTCTGGAATTCCCCTTAATAGTGGTTTGTATCTTCTCGGCTTCGATGCCCTCGGCGGGAAGTGGTTTTCGTACAATTCACGTTGTGTCTCTCGCTTTGCCGGTAATTCTACTTGCAAAGCCGTACATTCCATGATCTCCAGATGTTTTGTCATGTCGTTCTTTTGTTTCCACTTTCCATCGTCATTGGCCTGAAAAGTACGTTTGTTATTTATGCTAAGGCGAGGATAAGGTCGTTTCTCACTAAGTCCGTTCTTGCAAAGTACACATCAGGTGTATTAGTAATCTAATCTTCTCGTGATAGTTTGAGGAGGACCTCACCAACATTCGTTGACCTACCTATGATCTCTTGATGCTAAGGCGAGGATAAGGTCGTTTCTCACTAAGTCCGTTCTTGCAAGTTTGAGGCCTACCTATGATCTCTTGATGCTAAGGCGAGGATATCCGTATTCATTAGTATAAACCAAAAAGTTTGAGAAATGTTTGTGAAAAAAATTGTAGCCACGAAGATAAAAATGAACAAAATAAACTCAGTAGGAGCTCAGTTTCTAGAATGTACCAATCAATGCTGATATTCTCTATGAGGGTAATTCATACACAGCCCACCATAATGAATTCTCTTTCATGCGAAAACTGCCAGCATCCCAGTGTCGGACGAGCATGTTTCGGTTTTGGGCCGACGAAACTGAAAAATATTTTTATTAGAGTTCCGAGAATGAAATGTGCAAAAACAAAAACATTAAGTTCAATTTAGTCAACTGTGCAGTAGCAGTTTGTTTTGATTGTCATGACGCAGTTGAAAACAAGAGCAGCTTTCTGACATGACGTGAACATTATCTGATGACGTGAACGTGTCATACGAGTTCTCCTGCAAAAGTTTTTGACCCTTGTTAGCTGTATTTTTTTGCGTGATTTTGCCCTACATCTCGTTATCACGACGTTCACCTACCCAGGTCTCATCCAGTTCAACAGATAATTTCCTTCGTTTTCATGAAACTGTTCAGACTCTTCATTGTTCATGATGCGCGGGTTTCTTGCATCGTTGCCCTCAATGTCCTAAAATAATTGGTCTTTACCGTTTGTGTTGTTGAGCAGAATGAGAGGGTTGAATTTTTTTGTCAATAACTTTTTACGTCAAGACAGAAATAGAAAGATCATTTTACATGAGCTGTTAAGCTAGTCTTACAAATGCGCCGAAGAATTATATATATTATTCAATAAAACTATAAGTCCAATTAAACTTCAAATCTTCAATTTGTCAATGAGGTTCAGTTTTCCCAGTTGAAGAATTATTCACCACAAGCTGTTCCATCATCTGTCTCGTCTCTGGGTCGAGTTCTCTGACCCACTGATCGGACGAATAGATCTTCTCCCAATCTTTCGACATCTCCTCCACTGCCGCTTTTTCTTCTTCGCATCTTTTCAGCAACTGAAAGTTTTGTCTACTCTCTGTGATCATTTTATCAGCGATAATTGCTATGAAATTCTTTTCTAAAGTTCCAGATCTCTCATTTCTGGTGTATGACCTGAGATTGACGAGTTGTTTTCAAACACTTTTTCAAACACAGTTTCAGAAGATCAAACCTTGGTATTTGGTTTTAACATGCAGAACCCCAAGCGGCTTCGTGGGAACACTGAGCAATATAATGACTCAAACAACATAATTCAGTGTAGTGAGTGAGCACAACGCATAATATTTGGGTCAAATATTCGACAAATTACACTTTTGTGATCGATATCGATTGCTTGGAAATCACCTGTTCCTTTGTGATGATGGGTAGTGGTGGGTATTCGTGTTTTTTCGTGACAGATCCATCGGGGTTGGGAAATCTCATTTCGACGCGAGGCCAGTCTTCTGTCGTATAGGGGAACCGCCAGAGAATATTGTGATTCTTCATCTGGTTCTGAATTGTAGGGAAGTTGTTTTTGACTAACATTGTACGCAATATCCACACAAACAACGCCTACTCTCAGTTAGGTTTTTCATCGAAACCCAAATTTATTTTCATTTCAACTTTCAAACATACTGACAATAATTCTACTCAGGACTAAAACAACCTACCATTCCGTTCTTGTATTGTTCCACTGGTCGAATATCGAAATGAGGACAAATGTCAACCATTCTCTGTATTGATTCGTGATATTCCTCATCCCACTAAAAATTCGAATAAACAAACATAAAAGTCTGTTTTGGACCGCCATATTGAAATATCATGGATTAGTCAAAATAATACAGTTAATCAGAGAACAATAAGCTTCATACCAACATGAAACACAAGTACTGAACGTTTTTGAACTCCGATAAGTAGTTTTAACATGACTTAGCAAATGAATAGAATGTAATCGACTTCATTTGATCAACTCTATTTGTTGTGAAAAGTTTTACCGGTTTTGTACTATTCAGGTCCTGTTTGTCCCTTCCGAGTATGAGATGGTCATCTTTTGAATGGTTCTTGAATACTCGACACATCTCTTCCACCTGCTTCTGCACCTTACGATCCTGCTTCAGTCGTTTTCCACCCTCGCTCCAGAATCTCGAATACGCCCTCTGGAACACACGATTATCGATTTCCAATAGTTCTTGTCATTCCTCTGTGGAGTTATTCAGAGTACTAGTGTTCAGAAAGTGAATACTGTAACTTTCCTCCGAATCATCGATGAAATACTTAAATTCAAGCGAATGAAACAGACAAAAATGAGTGAAGATTGCAAGTTCACCGAAACGAAAAAAGAACCAAACTAACAAATGCACTGGCTCTTGGACTGTGTCTGTTTTTCAGTCGGTCTTTGTAGTATAGACGAGCCATTTCCAGCCAGACTATTTCTCGTTCTCTCTCTGTGATGTAACGGGCGGGATCCGAACTAGCCTTGAACGGCCAGGTATCCTAAAATTCATTTCTATTATAAAATAGTTTTGTATAAACCAAAAATAGGTGATGTACCACACACCAAGTGAAATCTACAGTTCATTCATTGAAAATTGAACAATCAAGGTACCACAATTCAAAAATTGCTAGAATACCTGTTGGACTTCCTTCGGACCTTCTTCTGGAACGTGAGGAAGAAGCCGGGCTGGTAAATTCGGGAACTGGAGAAGTAGTATATCGAACAAATCTTAGATAGTCAAACGCTTACTGGTGGCTGATTATATATCTTTTTTATTTTTAGTTTACACAATTATTATATTACATTCACCAAACGCTGACGTAGACTCACGTCATTAGAAACATGAAATTGCATGACATTGTCCTGATATTGATATTTATGATTCCAGTGTAACTATACTTTCTGTGTTAGAAAACTAACCAGTTCTCTCCATTGATCTCTCTTCTCCTGTGCCTCTTCAATTTCTTTCTGGCGGTGTTCTTGTTTTTTCAACTGTTCTGCTTTTCTCTCAGACTCAAACCTTTTCCGGTTCTTAGCTTCTAGTACCTGACAAGAATTGCAAATAAATAAATACAGAAAATTCATCAGAAACTTATTTTTTGTGTGTTATTGAGTAATCACCTCGTTCCTGGTCATCAGTGAGATGGCGTTGTAGCTGGGCGACCACCTCATTGGCAGATATGTCATCAGTTGGTCGCAAATCAACGGCCACCACTGAAATTGTTTTAGAGGTTTTTTGGCACTCTCATTCGTCAACATTTCCCATTACAGTCTCAACATTTGAGTTCATAGAGTAGGTAGGTACATAAGTAGCTATGTGATTAATAACTGCACCGCGGTCTCAAATTGCAGTGTGTCGGACATTTAAACGGGTTTCGCGTAAATAACGCTCTGACCAGAAGCACAGACAATAATTCTAGACAATGTGAAGTCCACTGTTCATTCTTATGTTTTGAATTTACTCAGAGGATCATTTAGGTGGCATTTGGTTTGTGGATAACTCACCCCAGGGTCGACGACGAGAAGTTGCACGGAGCTGAGAAGACCATATGTCGTGCTCAAGAGCATCACCAATCTGGAAAAAAAAATTGAAGAATCAAATGTATTCGTTATCTTTTCCCAAAATTCAGAGTGCACCCACCTATCCAACCACAGCGAATCTGGTTTGTCTTTGTAAATCTGCAGCGCCATCCAGTAGAGAAGAAAAGTCACAGAAGCAATCACATTCAAGAGTTTACTTCGGTGAACCTGGAAGAAATAATACTGATACTGCCTCGGAGGCCAACTCTTCAAGGCCGACCAAGTTTATCCTAAGATCCCCATCCCGTCAGGGAGCATTAGGGGAGGCTTCAACTTTTGTAAAAAAAAAATCTACTATCAGTTTATCACCCACGGAGGGATTATTGTTCTGGTTTGGCAGTGCTGGGGATCAAACGTTTGCCTCTTTGAGTGGTGAGTGGCGTTTTAACCACTACACCATTGCACCACATGTCAAACCTCGTACTGGGTGCAACGTCGAAAAATAGAATATGAACGCTTGAACTCACGCGGTACAATAGTTCTTCCCGTCCGGGCTTGAAATACGCCAACACACTGAACATCCTATGGTAAGGGTGGGGATTGCTCCTGAAACCAAAAATACTTCTTCTGTATGTACTGTCGTTCGTCTTCTGAACAAGGGTTACAAAGTCAGTGACAACCTCGTTCCTTTTTCAGGTAAAAAAGTCACTTTCCTTGAATTTTTCATTTTGTTAAATATTGCCTAGCAGTTCAAACAGGAGAAATCATACCGTATTTGTGCCTCTGCACACATTGTGCCAACTACGGTAGCGACCATAGTGAGTATTCCAGCAGCATAAACCGGTCCGGTATACGACACATATTCGATCGTGGCAGTTCCAAATATAGACCATGGTGTTGTTAACTGAAAAGCTTTGGTTCAAATAGTAAGTGTTAAACTCGTTATTGACTGCGCACTTGTCCTTTAGAACTAGATCGAGCATGTGAATTCCTGATCATATAAAAAATTGATACGGTGATCGTCATTACGTGATACTAATTGACACACTATTCGGCGGACATGGGATGGCTTTCATGCTCTCTGGGACATATAAAATATAGGATTTGAAATTATAACTACATCACACACTTACTGTATAATGTTACTGTGATCTGAGCAGAACATTGCACATCATTTTAAGGAAAGGCAAAACATCGATTCGGCAAAACGACATTTTAAGGGGGAAAAGTCAATAAACCTTGATAAACTCACGTCAGCCACGCCGAGACCTCTGGTGTACATAATCCAAAACACGCAGCCCACCACAACTAATGGCATCACGGGGATCCAGTACAACTAAAATCAAGGAACTTCCTGGTTTCTCGTTCTGGTTTCTCGTTTTCTTAGCGGTCTTTTGTTACATTTTCTCAGCATCAGTGTGCCGGTTTTTCGAAACTAGCAAAGTCGTTCAAGAATTGAACAACCTACAATCTGTGTCCAGACCACACTGTGTGATTTTGGGTAGAATGACTCCCACATATTCCAGTTGCGACCCAGTGAGATTTGGTATAACAGATGAGCCTCCATTGCATGGTAGTGCAGAACTGGAATGAAATGGTGAAAGACTTTTTTCAATATGTTTCTTTCCATCTAAACGGTTTTTTTTTCATTTCGAGAGAGCAGATAGGATAAAGCTTTGTGGTCATTATCGACTGTTCGTCATTGAAATTTCGAGAAGTTGTTGCCCTGAAGTATCGATTTTCACGCTCCAAACTACCTGAAAGTGCCAGAATCGCATTTATAGTCCATAGAAATGCGCATTCCGTGACGTCATAATCGGTGAACGCGGGATGGGGAATGTAGAAGATAATCAACCCAAACAGGGCCACCACCCAGGTCCGGGGACCGTGCACGAAACCAAGTCGGTCCTAGAAGTGAAGTAACTGCTAATCTGCGAGTTCCAATGAACTAAGTGCAACACTCCCAGTATTCAAGAAAATGGGCCATACAAAAATAATTGTTCAAGTAATTTTCGCGACATGCCCGTGTTTGTGATAACGGAGCTAATCCAACAAGAGGCTGTCAAGGTTTTGACCAGACGGTCTCTAAGCAAGTATGACTCTCAAATTTGTCGCAAGACTAACAGTTGGTGGATCGTCAGATCGTCACGGTTGATTTAATCTAATCACAATGGTACATCCAATTTCAAGATTGAAGTGAACCCACATAGAATGTCTCGCTTCCTTTGGCCACTTTGAATCGTCTGCCAGTGTCGACCACTAGCACTGCCACCAATGGAATACTCGACAGAAGTGACCAACTCCAGTATGCGGCCTATAAACATGGTTCAGGTGGTGGCAAAATAATTGACCACAACCAATATAGGGCACGAAGATACTCGTTGCTGTGTTTTTGAATTTTTTGAGGCGAAAATTTGAACATTTTGAGTCATGTCAATTGCAACTGTTCTAAGCTGCTGAGAGCATTTCCTAATTAAAATATCTCATTCGAGCGAAATGTTATATTCGTATTGACCAAAACACAGAAACGTGTACTTTAACCCCTACCCCTTCTGGATTTGACGTGTCACTGATCATGGATCGATTGAATGTGCACAGTTCTCCGATCATGTCATCCCGGCAGTCGCAGTACCATTTGGTCAGTCCATTTCGACAGACTCCGCCCCCTCTACACGGATCCTCCCCAATTGGAAACGCCTCGCAGAACAGGGGGGTCAACTCACAGAAGTAACCCTGACGGTAGAAAGAGAAATGTCAAAGCTCCATTAGTTCGAAATATTTTATTTACACATCCAATAACGAGTATAGCGTGCGAAATTATGAGAACGGTAGTCAGGCATTGTCAGTTTTTTTTCGTCTTGCATACTTTCAGTTAATTTCCGGTAACTATCGCATGTGAATTCTGCTGTGTCATAGTGGAGCTACCGTGCACACCCATTTGATTTGGATAACGTACATGGAATCCCTCGTGACAGATGCATTTGTATCCCCCATCCACTCCATCGCAACTTTCTGTTCCTTGAACCATACATTTGGAACATGAACTGACGACTGGCTTGTAGTAGTCGTCTTCTACCAAAGTAACTGCTTCTCCCCCTAAAACGAAATGCATTAATAACACCTACGTTTACATATAAAGTAAAAACGAATACTTTCACTATTGTTATGCAAAATTTACGATCTTTCCATTTCTCATAGCGAGCATTCGAAATTTTTTTCTAAGAATACATTTTTTTCCGAGGTGCTTCACAAAATTCCACGTACAGTTGATTTAAACCAAACAAAATGACTGAGATTGAATGAATTCCCGTTTTGAAATGAAGTGTTGTTCGGCGTTGAATGCAAAACCATGACTCGACCCAAACTGACATGTTCTGGTGCAATCGATATTATCGGCACTCGGTTCCCATTTTCCACGTGTTCCACACGTGAAGTTCCACACTGGCTGCACCGCCTTTTCTTCTCTACATTCTACGCTGAAAATTCAAAGGGGTCACACCGTGTTTTCAAATAAAATATTCTGAACTGTCGTTTGCTAGTACTATTATAGAGTTGGATTCATGTTATTCATACAATTTACTAGTTCTTATCGGATAAACCACGCGGTTTTACCTTCTCGTGTCTCCAGTTTCCACATACTGATTTACAGCCAGATCACTCTTCAAAGCCGATCGGCTTCTGAAGAAGATTTCTCCGACCGGGCAACCAAAGACATTGCAGAACTCTAAAATAATTCGAAATTCATATTATATTGGAAGTTCATTTCTCATTTTCCAACTCAAAAATCAAAATATAGGAAAAGTGACGACTAACTTGGCACCATGCAGAGACGTCGTAAAATTCTGTAATGATTGGGATTCATTTCAGATCGAACGTTCATGTTTTCAGTTTCCAGCTCAAAAACCGAAATATAGGAAAAGTGACCAACTTGGCACCATGCAGACGTATGCGAAAACAGTTCCATTTGGCTGATTGTATCGAATCCAGTCGAGTGTTTCTTTGTTTATAGTTGGATCGGAGCCAATATCGACGACTGTCACGGTTTTTTTGTTCCGGTAGGTCGTAGACATGAACGAGTTCACAAAGACCAACGTTGTGTTAAAAGAGTTGAGTCTGCAAATATTTTTAGTAGATTTTCTATCTACGTTATGCACCGTCGTGTGTAAGGACATTAAAATTGTAGAAAAAGTAATGAACTACCATGTTTCCGTGTATTTTCTATCGTCTTTCTTCACCCGCGTTGTAAAACTTTCTACGTTCTCTGTGAGTATTCTGTAAATGGTGTCAGATTATCTCACGTTGCATTCCTGATGGCTGTCTTTATCTCCTCGTTATCCAGTTCCTGCATGGAGACACTGATTCCGTTGTAGATTCCGAAACAGTAGCTGTCACATTGGGTATACAACTGTCTGAAGATATAACTTTTTCATGCCTGTAAACACAATTTTCAAAAAAAAAGATGTATTGCATTTTGGTGCTGCGATGAAATGATGCCAGTTCGCGAATCAGAAATAAACCGATGTTCGTGAAATGAAATTGGAACGGAAATTTCAATTTTTTTTTTCTTTTTCTTAGCCACCACCTTTTCTCATCTGTGATTAGTCGAAAACAGAAGTCTCCAACCGCAATCCATTCTTCATTCGGGCACTCGTTCTGACACTCCGGATCCACTAAAAATGTGTTTATTTTTTAGTAAACCACAGCGAGTATACGACATCAGAGAAATGTGGTCGTAAAATGATGTTTTGCAGGTGTTTTACCTTAATCTTAATATCAAATTTTGCTTCTACGGTACCTGTTGTTGATTGTGGCCGAACTGTTGTTTGCGAAGAACTCGTCATTGTCATTGTTGTTTTTGTTGTTGTTGTTGTTGTTGCTGCTGTTGTTGTCTGATCTTCAAATATATTGATATTTTATGGTCACAGAGGTCACTGAAATGCATACTAATCAATTACAGTAAGGACCTGATTCAAAGTATCAACAGACAGATTACGTCAGCATACCTTTGTTCGTAGTATGGGGTCTCAGATACGAAGTCGTTGTCGTTGTCTTCTTCCAGGGTTCGTCTAAATGAGAAATGATTTCTAATTTTTTTCTAAAATTCAGTGTGGAGACATTAGAAATGGTCGAGTTTACTACAATCCCTTTGTATTATAGTTGGATTGTTTATATTTTGCTCTCCATACGACCCAGGTGGATTCGTCTCGATGTAAATTTGCCAGAAATCGAACTTTATTTGTATTCTTTTCTACCCGTTCGTCTTCATTCGGTCCTTCGTGCACTTCAACAAATATCAAAAGTAAGGAGTTGCTTGAGTCTAGGCTCTCTCTCTCTCTCTCTCTCTCTCTCTCTCTCTCTCTCTCTCTCTCTCTCTCTCTCTCTCTCTCTCTCTCTCTCTCTCTGTCTCTCTCTCTCTCTCTCTCTCTCTCTCTCTCTCTCTCACTGCGGTTTACTCTGTACGTTGCACTATCTCTAAAGCGTTTTGTCCACACAACCTCCAGGGATTGGCTTGCATTTTAAGTTTCATTTATAAGTTATTAATGTGATACTATGAATGTAGTTGATAAGAACTATGTTGCTACGCAGTGAGTGTTGACTGTAATCTGGTCAACGCATTTTCAACTAAATGCAATGCAAGAGAAAAGTACTACATCAATGGAAAAGCAATTGAAGCAAAAGAAGTGATCAGAGATCTTGGAATCATGATTGACGAAAAGTTGAATTTCGAATCTCATATTAATCAACAGGTTGCCAAAGCTTCAGCGATTTCTACAAAAATTATTCGGTCCTTTTCTTTCTGCACCCCAAATGAGTATATGGCATTGTTCAACACTTATGTTTCTCCTATACTTCTTTACTGTTCTGAAGTCTTCAATCCAGCGTTAAACTCTAGGTTATCCTTAGTATTAGAAGGACCACTCAGAAGATTCACGGCTTCAGCGTTTCAAAAATGCCATGTTCAGTACGATTCATACACAGATCGCTTGAACCAATTGAATGAGAAACCGTTTTATTTCAGACGTGTTAAAAATGATTTGTTACAGGCTTACAAGATAAAGTCGGGCCTATCCCAACTACCCACCGTTCCATGGAAAATCAGTAATCTCCCGAGGGATAGGCATCGACTTGTATTGTGTGATAAAATATGTGATAACAATTGGTTTTTTCCGAGAGTTGTAAAATTGTGGAATTCGATAAGTAGAGATATTGGTAGATTGGAGAATATTAATCAGTTTAAGACCTATCTAGACGTTATTGATGTAGCTGTTTTATTTGAGAACATTCCATATGCGCTTCAATAGATGATGCGAGAAATGAACTGTTTTTCTAAAAAGCTCCCCTCAATCTGAAGATGAGAGAGTTATGCTCTCATCCCTTTGGTTGTTCTATGTTTTATATATGCAGGAATAAATAATAATAATAATAATAATAATAATAATAATAATAATAATAATAACTAATGTTTTTTTAATGTTCAAGTATTCCGTGTTATCTGAGAATTATTGGCGAAAGAATATTCCACCTGTCTGCAGTTCCTTTGTTCTTGTTGTTTTGGAGAAGTTCTGTTTCAATCTCTGCTCTGTAGTTGTCATGGTGTTTGGTTCAGCGGATAACTTCGACGAAATCGCAGAGTAAGTAGTTGGTGAACCTGAATCAACTATTTTGTACAACCATAAATCAGCCAAAGCTGTATAGTAGGAGGCTTTTATTATTCAGCGGACAGCTCACCGGTAGTTGGCAGTTGTTTTGTGGTAGCTGCTGTCGTGGTCATGTCTCGTTCAGTAGCAGGTTGGGTGCTTTTTGTAGTTTTCCTAGTGGTTGAATCTCGCTTTATGGTCTGCAGGTTGGTCGTTTCATCATCTGTGGACGACGTAGTTCCTGTGATCGATAGGGAAGATGCTGTGAATTTGCTTGTATTTCTCTTGTCGATTGCCGTGGTAGTTTCATCACGGACTTTAATGGTGTCGGTGGTTTCAGAACTCGGAGAAACTGCCGATGTCGTGAACACAATTTCATGTTTCATTGTGGTTGGTTTTGCGGTTGTTGTTTTGTCTGCATGAGTCGTTTTGAATTTTCCATTAGTAAGGCTAGTGGACTCCGCAGGGGCGGTTTTCGTGCTTGTTTTCTCTTCTGGAGCCTGTGAATCTGTTTCGGGAGGAAACATGAAGGTTGTGGTGGGGACAGTGTTGATAGAATTAGTGGTGGATCTAACGATGTTTTCCTCCGTCTCCTCTTCAGAAACCACTTCTGTTGTTGGGGAAAATGAGGTTTGCTTATCATGCATAGGCGTCGGAGACAAGATGAGTGTTGTACCTGGTTGCTTGGTAGTTTCAACATCAATTTCCGTTGTTCTGGTTGAGATACCGAGGATGGTGAAAGTGAAGCCATCTTCTGATTTGGTTCGAGTTACGTGCGAGGTCACGCTTGGTGGTTGTGCTGTCGACTCGGTTGATACATCGAGAACAGTCGTCTCGAACGACAATACTGCAGATGTCTCTGTTAAGTCAGATGAACTTGTAGCCGTGGGAGTCAATTTCGAGGATGTGCTGGAAATGATCTTCGGTCCGCTTGTGATCTCAGTAGTGTGAAAAGAAGACATTTTCCTGGAACATCAACCGTTTTTCTCAAGGTCTTTAAGACACAAATATCTATATGAACGTGCTAGTAGGTTGAAGGATAAGTTTGGATTCGTTGTACCTAATGGTTTTCAGGAAAGCTACTGACAATGTGAAGCATTAAATTTGTTTTGTTCAATGTGCGTGGGTCTTTCAGAGCCACTAACCGGAGCCGAGTAGGTGTAGTATCTGGGACGAAAGTCGTTGCAACTCCCTTCGAAGTAGTTGAAGAGATTTCCATTTGTATGGTTTCAGCTTTGGTATTCGTGAACAACACACTCGTGGTAAAAGGACTGGTTTTATCTGTAGTTCCTTCACTCGAACTCAGCTCTCGATCGGTAGGTTGTGAGTCACTCGGTACGTAAACCTGAACTCATCAAGTACGTCAAAAGTATAGGTAAAAAAATGTACCGAGAGAGGAAGAGAGAAAGATAAGGACATGAATTCGAAAGTAATTAGTAAACTCAATGTTGAAATGTTCAACAAACTGTGATACGACTGACAGGTAATTTTTCTTACAGATATCCAAATCATTTTTCTCATGATGAACCTTAGTTGTGGAAATTGATGTGATCAAATAATCGTGTTTCTCAGTAGATGTGGCATAGAAGTTTGTTGTCTCAGTTCGATCACTCGTGGTTGATGTAGTTGAACTAAGGAATGTCAGCGTCGGAGACCTATCATCGATATATGTTGTGCGAAAGGTGGCACGGCCGTCAGCAAGGTTTGTTTGGTCTGGAATGTCAAACAATTTCTATTTTTTCTTCAGTTCATAAACATAAATAATTGGGGTAAAGCGCGAACAAACTTTTACCGGGAGGAGGAGAAAACTTAAATTAGGATGATTCAGCCAATTTCTCAAATAAATCTGAAGAAATACTGCAAAACTGACTGGAAAGAAAACACCATGACACAAACCTATTTCCCTAGCGGCAGAAGTGGATAGGGTTCTTGAGCTGCTGGTGGCAGTAGATGAGAAGCTTATGCCTGTGGTGGAGGTAGACGAAGATTCACATGGCGGCGATTGAACGACACCGATCTGTGGTGTCACACTTTTGTAGCTCGTTGGTACTGAAACACAGCTTACTTTTAGTTAGCACGGTCCATAACATTATTTCAACACTACTCAACATCCAAAACTCCCTAATCACGCTCAACTTGACCACCACGGCATATTATTGGTCTATCCCATGCGTTACTGTGATAGAAACATGCTTGGAGCTACATACCATAGTTAGAGGAACCACTTTACTGATTTGATTTGCTGATTTGCATAAAAAATTGAAAAGTTGAAAAATATTATCTTACCGTATCACAACAAGGATTCAACGAACTATTGGATTATAAAAATGACAATTATCATTCGTTACGAAATGAAAAGAAAACCATGACATTTACATTGTGACGTCACGAACCGCTGTTTCCACGGTTTTCATGTCAATTTGAAATTCTAGTTCTCTTATGTGACTTGGTAGGCAAAGATAAGTTTTGGGCTTTTTTGGTGACGTGTCTACTACGTACAATGGATTTTCGAGAAAACGGAGCAAGGTTGCAAATTAATATTTGTATGATTTCGCACGCGATTCTTGAGTGGTCAGTGATCAAAGAAATTTATCTCTGTGAGATCTCTAATTTGCCTTGGTTTCTATTCAGTGTTTAGAATGTGTTAGTCAAGTCAATATAAATATAATGAGCTATAGTTGAATTGAATATTTCACTCATGGGAAGAAAATGAACAAAAAGATTACACTCGAGACTTTTAATAGAGGTTACACACCTGTTACTGCGAAACCGGCTGTATCCTTCCAGCATTCAAAGAAGAAACCACTTGAAGTATGCTCAAATTCACAGAGTGTTTCTGAACGAACACAGTGTTCGATAGGTGAGAAAACGAGTTTAAAACAGTGTCGATCAGTTCACAATTGAAAGTGTGAGATCAATAGGAAAAAACGGAGTATTCATTTTGAGCAAAATAATGCCTAGTTTATGGTGGGCATGATTTTTCGGACCAGTTCGAATAGTGAGACAGCAGTCAGTTTGAAAGATCATAGACCTAGAAAGACCTATAAAGTTAATACATGATACGCCATTCACAGACCTGAGATCAGGACCAGTTTTTGAACGATTGAAAGAGGCCATTAACGGTACCTGGATACATGATATCTGTGCACTTCCATTCCGTTGCCAACCATGCCGCATTGAAGGAGGCATTTTTATAGGTTGGAGTGACTGAAATATTCGAAGTGCACAAGAAGTTGCACACGCAAATAATTGTTCACAATCTCGATATTGCCTTCTCTCTGCTTATATCAGATATTGTTAAAGAACTAACCTGCTTCCACAAGGGTCATGGTATCATTCCAACAAGACGATCTCACAGTTTGATCAACTGGCGGTGCTTCACAGAGTGTCACTGGAAGCAATACATTTTTCTTCTATTTTCCGAGATCAATAAAAAAAAACTCACTCTTCATTGTTGCCGCGCTTGTCCCTGTTATGGATGCATGTCGGTTACATGAACAGATCAAAAAGAGCCGGAAAATGTTCACAGGGAGCCACATTGCGACTTACATGAATTTCGACACACAATTTCTGAAAGTATATTGGAAATAAGATTGATACACATTCTCAATTTGTTATACCATTTTATGACAACTATGACCAATTTCTGGTGACGTACTGGCTACACAGGCATAGTCTTCGCAAAAACGGGCGCCACTATGGTAAAACAACTCGGATTGCGAGCAAATTGGACATGTTCAGGTGAATGGTAAATACAAGCAGACCCCTCTGTTCAATGATAAATCGTATTCAATGAGACCATTTCCCTATTTTCTGAAATTTTCGAATCTAAAAAATATATTCTATTGTGTTTCAATAGAAATAACAACCTTAGAAATTTAGAATGAGAGAAAATTGCCTAATGCCATTGAGTACATCCCGAACTTGAACATTTTCACTGTGATGCTATTCTTCTTCGTTAATTAGTATTTCAATGAGTTTGACTTGTTCACTAATTTTTCGTATCTTGATACGCTTTATAACGTATTTAAAAAGTTTTTGAAGGTCAAAATTAGAGAGAAATGGTCTCTTTAAAATCGTAGTTATCATTGGCGAATACACCATATTGTTCCAAAATATTATTAAATTTGACTAATTGGGAAATTTCATGCACTCGATGTAACTGAACGACTTGCTCTGAGAGATTGGCCGAATAGTAGGCACAGTGAGGCGCAATTCTCAATTTGAATATTTCATGTGGCGCTGTTCCTATTGGTGACTTGGAGGCACGCCCATAAGAGACGCCTTCAACTCAACCAACAGTTATTGATACTCCAGAACTGAGGGTTTTTCTGATTGGAGCGGTTTCAAAACTACCAGAAATTTTTCAAAAAATTCAAGTGAAAAAAAATCCATTCATTAATTAATGTGAAAAATTTCAAAAAACCATGCTTCACTTGATTCTGAACGTACAACGAAGTAATCAAAGAATGTCATGTGCATGAGATCTGAAATATGGAATATGGTATAGATAGTAGATTAATTTTAAATAATATTCGGGTCGACCTTATTGTAAAAACTCTCTCAGTAGAATAGTTGTGAAGATGTAGTGAACTCCTGAAATTGTCTCGTAGTTTTTTGTCATCGGCGCTAATCAGTGTCAGATTTTCATGATTGCAACTCAATTGAACGTACAAAAAAATGCATTTATATTCTCTGTTTTTTTCTAGATTAGGCGGTTGTCGCTAAAGTTCAAATGAATATAGTGGTTGATGCAACTGGACAGTGTTATACAATTAAACGGTGAAGACACCTGTTTTTGTAGTAACTATGAAGTACTTTCGTGATAACCTTGTTATTTCATTGTAGAGATCATTTGTTAATTTCTGGTTTGGTATATGAATTTGAGAATAACAACGCGAAATTCAAATGAGAAGATGAGCGGTCACAGATTACGGTACTGATAAAAATCCAGAATGTTTGTTTAAGGGGTTAACTGTGAAATTATCATAACTCATCAACAGACAATTCTAAAACACTTGGGGATACCATGATAATTTAGCCAGGAAGTTTCGTGGTTTTGTTGCCACCGATATCAGCTTTTTACGAATTTAAACACATTTGTCATGTTGGTTGACTTTATTTATGATATATTCGTTTGAAATAAAAAGGTATTGGGTTCATATAAGACGGGTCCAACTAAATTTTTTCAAAATTTTCGTTTTATACCAAAATGTTGTCAACGGAGTGGGTGTGACAAGTAAACCATCATCTTGTCAAAGTTGCTGATGTATCTGGGAAATATTAGAGCCAACCCAAATGACAAGCTCCAACATGGATATTGAAGTCTGCCAAGTGATATTATCACTGCTCGACACTGACAATTGCCAGGAACTATCCTCTCACTTGACACGTGTCAACCAGGTTTTGCCTCATGCGGGAATCGAACCTGACCCCGCCACACCAAAAGCGAGACGCTTACCAATACACTAAGCGGGCTACATTCTAGAGCGCGAACAGATCGTACACACACACCGGGGCGGGTATATTCATAACGGGATGAGAATAGATTATAGATGCGAATCTTTGAAGGAAAAACGAGAAGTGGAAAAGGGAATATCGTAAACACGTAAACTTGCGATGGGCGAAAAGTTGCTACTGGCTTTTAACTAGCTGAAATGTTTTTTTGTGTGAACAATTCACGTTTTTTATTTATAATAAATTATTTATCAACTCGATATTTGACAGACAATTTCAATGGCAAATGATTATCACGTGTGTTGATTTTAAAAGGAAAACATGTACAGAACAAAATTATATAAACTAAAACTATCCATGGTACAGCAGTGGAGGGTTGGCGGGCTTCTCAATGGGCAGGGCAGCTGGAGGACTGGACTGGCACTGGACTGGCGACATCGGGCGACAGACGACAGGCGACACAAGCACGGGAGAAGAGAAATTGGCACCTTGCTTCAAACAGCAGCTATTCGTGGTTTCAAAAAGAAAACTTTGAGCAAAGGAGATTTCTGCATCCGAACCTGAACTATAACAAAACCTTCATTGCTTTTCCTCGAAAAAAGGCAGAGTTTAAGCTGAGGAATGACTTCGCTGGTAACTGGTTCCAAATATGAATATATCGCTGAATGAATGACTGTTTGAAGTATTTCATGATTCGTACGTGGAACCAACAGAAACAGAGAGTGATTTCGAGATTGGTCAGCGCGGTGAGTTCGGGTGAAAAAAGCCGCAAAATCTGAATCAACTTCACTTGTTGCGATTTTGTACATATAGGCGAGACCAGCGGCTGTCCTTCTCTGCTGCAACGTGGTTGTCTCCAGTGCTGTCAACCACTCTTCATATGACATCTCTGTCAACCCAACTCTATTGAATATTCTCTTCGTGAAAGTTCTCTGCACCGATTCTAATTCTTTGATTGGAGTCAGAAGAATGGGATCCCATACTTCACACGAATATTCTATAATTGGTCTTACATATGTACAAAACAACTTGAACAATAGTGCTGGATTCCTGGTGGCGAATGATTTCAAAATGTAGTTTGATTTCGCACGACACCGACTGACTACAGAGGTAATGTGTTTCGAAAACGAGAGTCTATGGTCATAGACAACACCAAGATCCTTGAATTCATTGAAATTTGATTATTTTATAAATTAATCCCTTTCAATAAACTCATGTGTGACAACGTTAATCTGAAGAATTGCGGCATGGTTATATCTGGCGCGGTCCTTTCATTTTAAATGCAGGTGCCCCCTTAGTGTAGTGGTAGTGCTATTGCTTTTGGCCCAACGGCCAAGGGTTCGAATCCTCCAAACAGTTTGGCACGTGTCAAAATGAATCAGTGAAAATGGCAAATGTTAAAGATGTCCCATTTAGGTGACAAGTGACAAGCGAATTCCGTTCACTTAGCATTTGCCAAAAAAATCTGAATCTCATTGTCAAATGCCAACATCGCGTTGACAAGAAAACAAAAATTGTGTCATTTCGACCGCAAGGCGCAAGAAAAATTCCTGTTCACAGATTGACAGAATTCCGTGAATTACTTTGAATTTTGAAAAAAAAATTTAGTTGCAACCGTCTTATATACCTTTGTTGTAAACCCTATAAAAACCCATTTTGGAAATGTGTTGTTTTTGTGCGTTATCACTGCAAGTGTTCCGGCCCTGAAAAGGAGAGGCTTTGTGAGGTCACGGTGAAATACCTGCTAAGTCGACTTTTTCTGCGCTCGCAATACTAGGACGGGTGGTCAGCGTTTCACGCACAACTATTGAAACAGCCATGACAGCCCTGCTAGCAGCCTTCTCACGTTCAGTGATTCTGATTACCATCTGCTCAGCATGTATACCAATGAGTTCGCCTGATGATGACGAAGATTTTACAGGTACTGTTGTGTTCAAGTGAATTTTATTCGAAAAGTTATTATTCAAATAAGTGTTTTCAACATTGAGAATAAGGTGTTCATGGATGTGTAGAGTGCAATTACATTGCAATGGACCTACAAACCTCAATCTGGCTGACTAATGATCGAAAAAACTGAATGTATGTTCTATTAAAGATGAAGAGTTTTTGTATATATTTGTGATAGAACCGTAGTCCTTTTCAGTTACAAGTGTCTTTAGTCAAAATTATGTGCATTTACATCAACGTAAGTTATAAGTGTGTTTAGTCAAAATTATGTCACGTTCACATCAACGTAAGATAAAATTCCGAACATAGTACGGGTTTGGCAATTTTCCCCAGCACGTGTCTCTGCGACGGGAAGTTCCATTGTGAAACTCCGTCAGAACTGGTTTTCCCATCGTTTGACTTCATCTTGCAGTGGAAAATTGTGGATGCGGACCTTATCCCTTGACTACAAATATCGATTTCGACACCGATTGCTCGACGGGAGATATCGAAGCAACGGATAGTCCACAAGCCACATTACTCAACCCAACCGGCACTAACTGTGATCTCGAAGCAGATTGCTCGTTTATTGCTATTGTCAAATCAGACAGTTCCTGTTATTCATTCAACGCCGTGAATCCAATACGTTGCGAAAATGGCGACTGGGTTATTGGAGAAGGGGACATAGTTGATAAGGTTACATGTATTTGATGATTCTCTCCTAATTTTATATTCTCCTATCGTCTACCATATTTATTAACAAACTTCCATGTGATTTTGTATAGTTTGTGTTACTAATATAATAAATAAGATTGAGATAGATTCCGTTATAAGCAACTTGGTGTTAACGAAATCATAACATTTGTGACGTTGTTTTGATAAAGCTCTTTTTTTTTATTGGTTCGGTGTATAAAGTTGATACAAAACAAGCAGTTATTGATAAAATGCATCTTGTTAACTGTGAAAAGTGATCGGTAATACGTGGGTTTCTCTTTGAGCTCACCTATTTTATGTAGTAGAGTGATAACAGGCTGCGTTACCACGTATACAATGAATTAGAAATGAAATACAAACTGTTTTTATTGTTTTTGAAATACACAACACAAACAATCCATACGAAAAAGTTAAACCAGTCAACCCATCTATCGAGGAAGATTAAACGTGCCAGAGTTGTGTGAGAGTACTATAACCAAACAGTATCACTTCAACATATATGTGCAATATACAAGAGTTGTATTCGTACAGTACGTGATGATAGTGAGATTAGGTACATTGTAGAACTCCAATTTCTACACTATCGAAGAGGAATAGACATAACAGAAAACATTCTGTGTTGTAACTGATGTTGTTTTGTAAACAGTGTCCAAAATGTTCGTTGTGACCTTTTCAATCAACTCGTACAAAGGCATATCCAGTCCACATGCCTTCTTGGTACTGCACCACCCCATTGCTTTCGTCGAATCTGTTTCCTTGATCAAACTGCGTCCTGCATGAATAATGACCAAAAATAAGGTTTCAAGTAAAAGTGTAAAAGTATTTGACATAATATCACTCATACTCAAGAATCTGTGCATTTTGGCTGAGTGATATTACATAAGTTTGAAAACATGTTTTCTCTGGTCAAGATTTTCACCTGTTGCTAATTTGTGAAAAGACGATCTTTCATAGTTTCTTAAATATAACTATCAATCCATCATCACTGTCACTGGGTTAAAAGTGCTCTAGCTCACCGTTGGATGAAATTGGTATCATTGAGCAGCCATAGATGTATTCTGCCGCAAACTCGTTCGTAGAGAGTCTGAATCGAAGTAATAGTTTGAGATAACTTTTTTCTCTGATTTTGATTTTTCAGTTGGTGATTTGAATGGATAGAGCTTGAAAAGGCAAACATGCACATACAACTTTCAGAACCCTCACTCTCTATCCCTCTCTCTCTCTCTTTCTCTCTCTATCTGTCATATGGAATGTGGCGAGATTGAAAACACAGCATTTCAGAACTGAATGTACAATATCTACCCGCTCTTCCCTGTTCGAATCATTCACAAACCATTTTACAATTGGTAACTAGAACACAGGTTTCACAACAGTAAAACACGTTTTTATCGACTGACTTTGTGCCATGATTTCCAACTGTTAATTGAAATAGTAAAACTTTTTACAGCATTCCAAGTTTTTCATGCAATTCGAGTTATAGGAAAGAAAGTCTCAACAAGTACAAAAAAAATAGACAAATTTGATATTATTCTTAACTGACATGATGGCAGTGTCGCTAGTATCTGGACATGTGTTCTTCTCGAAGTAGTGCCGCATTCTTTTAACACAGAGAATCGAGTATTGGACCACGCGTTGTTGCGCTTCTTGTGGAAGAGACGTTTTAGTTTCGGCTGGAATATCTAGGCACACATCAATTTGCACGTAGAATTTTGATAACTGAACTATTGGTTAATAAAGTGTTGTGTTTATCAAACCTTCATTTCATACAAGCAGCTAATAAAACGAAAATTGAAGCATTAAAAACCAACAGTGATTTAGAACGGTTTTGTTTGAAATTTTCGTTCACTCAGCAAGCTCGCAAGATTGTGATTGGGTTGATTATTTGTGGTCAGGAGTTAACCAGTTACGTGAATGAATTCATTTTCAAGCCATTAATATTTCTATCAGTATCAGTTATTTTCTAATTATAAAATACTTGTAAACTGTGTTTAATTTCGAAAAAATTTGTCATTTCAGGATAAATATATAAATAATGCAACACGCGAAATGGATTTTATCAGCCTAAATACGATGCGATATCTTTTGTAAACTTAAAGTGTTAAAGACTGCGACATTGCAGGAGTTTCGAAGGTAATACCAACTGGTTGCAGTAGTTGCAGATGTTTCCGTGGCGAGTGCTGTATTTTTCGGACTAGACTGCATCGTTCTCGAGCTCCATGGACATGCTTGAGCTGCAAGTGTTTAAAACCATTTGTATTCTTCCCGAAGAGATTCTTCGAGAACGTCTCACAACTGTTTATGGTGCAACATATCACTGTTTATTGCAATTTCACATGTCTGTTGAAGTTAAAATTGTTAAAATCATGAACTTTTCCAATTCTACGTAATTCCCGCCATTCCCAAGTTTTGAATGAGTATTGTATATATTATATAAAACACTCATCTAACAAAGTGAATTCTTGAAAGAATGAAAAAAGGTTTCTTATACGAACATGGCAAAAAACAGCGAAACAGCAAAGTTGGACATTTCGATGAAAGTGGCTGGAACTATAACCTAAAGCTCGAATATTATGTTGTTTCCAAGACATTTGTTGTACACCTGAGCGTGATGATGTTGCGAAGCCTTCATTAGAAATGTAAACGTTACATTGAATCAGATCGATTACTTGTGAATAAACATTTAGAACCATTCACATAACTCACTATCAGTGAAGTACTGTTCTGTCAATTCATTGACGTATCTGAGCTCAGATGGGACTGGTAATTGAAGATCTGAGAACGAAAATGTTTCCGAGTGGTCAAAATGAACACTTATTTTTCAATGGATAATAGTTTTATTTCTCTAAACAACGTTCTATGACTAAAGCATGAAAGTTTGTCACGGCTCCATCCTCCTAGTGACATTGTCGAGCAGACTCGCGAGACGGCAACGAGACGGCAGTGAGTTCTGTCTCGCGAGTCTGCCCGACATTGTCCCTAGGTGGATGGGGCCGTGACAAACTCTCCGGACTCTTCCAGAAGTGGGGTAAACTCTTCACGGACGTAGATAGACGCAACTGATCGGTTTACTTGTTGCCTGGTTCACCTTAGCTTTATATCGACACAGTTATCTGTGTTCCTGAGAGTAGAGTTACCCTTGTCACATTGCCGTCCAACAACTTGTTGGTAGTCATTTATAGAAGACTGAAACATGTTTCGCATCGTTCTCTGATTTTGTCTCACCATCACCATCTCATTCTGCTCGCCAGCAGTGATAGTCGTGATAATATGAAAGATGAGCAAATATCTCAGATAAAAATAAAAACTCTAGTTGAAATAGTTTTAGTTAAAAAGAATAGTTCCCGAACACAAAATCTTACTATTTGGCCATCTCATTGAATTAAAAGCAGTCGTGACTAGCTCGAGGATGACATATGTGCCCACATGTCCATCAGCTTTGTTTTGAAATCCTTTGGAGAGATAGTAACTTTTGCTCAGTTCTTCGGTCATTGTTTGGTGAGTAGAGAGATAGCACTCCTGTGAAATCAGCAGAATGAGGACTATACCCTATCAATTTTCATCATTTTTGTTGTTAATGTTTTTCATTCTGTACCACGTGGGTGATCCTACAATTTGCGAGCACGAGGTCGTACTAGTCTCCTCAAATACTACAGAACATGCTGAACATAACTGTTTGGTATACTTTTGATATGTTTTGTAAGAGTACTCACTTTAATAGTCATGTTTCTCATTCTCTCCACGAAGGTGTGCACTCCTGGGACTGTTTTATCCCATTCGCCTTGGTATGGGTCAAGACTGAAATATCCTCTGTGTTTGCTAATACTTCATAATACAAATATTATCCCTATGGAACACAAGACGGAAATGAAAAACACAAACTTTCAAATAAAGAGTACACTCCAAAAACAATGATCAGTTTTAAAACATATTCTGATTGATAATAATAACTATTTCCACAACTAACAGTACGTATCGGCACCACGCGGTCCCGTCTTCAAGCAGCTGAAGACACATGTCGATACATTTGGCTCCCCTCAGATCCCCATTATCAGGGCTCTGAAGATTCAAGTAGAAAACAAACACTAGGATAGTTCGACAAGTCAATAACTTTCACTTCCAAATTTCAGAGACAATCGAACTTAGGGACTTTGAGTCGGACACTTAACTGAAAACTGCGAGTTTAAGTGTGTGTATTTTTAACTAGTATAGAATTCGTCATGGTTGAACTTATTTTTTCACCTTTGTGGTGGATTTTATAAGGAAATAAATGAAATTGTAGAGTGATGACGTATCGTACCTGTATTTTGTCGTACATTATCCCTGGAGCAGCGTACGGCTGCCAAACCCAGGTGTATTGGCTCGCGATCTTTGTTGATGCAGCTCCTTCGATGAACTGAATGTTGAGATTGGGAATGAAAGACCACAAGCTCCCGAAAAATATCCATTTGCGTGTAACTTGCAAAATGAAAAACAAAGTACTGACATGACTTCATGGTCTCTCAGCATACGCAAAAAATAAATTCAAAGAAAGGAACTATCGCTACACAATACAGAATACACGTTTCTTCCGCCGACACCAACCTCGACAAGAAGTGATATGAATAGCAGCAGATTCATTGTTTGGTATGGAAGTTGGACGTTGAAAACTGCCCTGAAAAGTAACTTTGACACCGGAGTATTTTGAGAATTGCTATGTTATAGATAAGCAAAGCACCAAACAGACTTATGAATTCTGAGTCTGGGAATAGATTATTCATTGTCTGATAGAGCGTACGATTGAAAAATTGAAAGAGATCATGTCATTACTAAAAGATCATAGCAATGAGAATTGTTGGCTGTGTTTGGTTGTTAAAATCTTCTAGGTTAGCGCGACATTCTGACTCCGCCCGCTGAGAGGGGGAGGCGACATTAAGTGCTGGTCGAGAGCATATACAGGGAAAGGTGTGGGAACAGAAAAGTGAAATAAACTATTCAGTATTTTTTGTCAAACTCAAACGGAAACGCCAGAAACTATCGAACATAATGAATTTTCATTTTTTCATAAAGCGCCATTTGAAGATTGATCTTCACACTATTTACTATTTATTTATTTAACCCACTGCCATTGAGCCTGATCTGAAGTTGTTAGGCAAAGTTAATTATTTTGGAAGTGTTACGAAAAACTATACAACTTTTGGATCGTACAACAAGGCGTTTTTTTTTGGAACATACACAAGCGTCTTCAGATGCTTTGTCCATGTCCTGTACTACAAGACCCATTACTTAACTTTTAAAGATCTGAAATAACCCTTTCTTCAGAGTAAGTATATTCACTCACGTTCGAACCATATTTTGTGAAATGCTCAGATTTTTTGTATCTAGTGTTCTGTCTCCGTTTATTTTTGATGGTCTGTCTTCAAATGACTATATTATTTGACATAATAATCGACTTGATGTTCCTCCCGAAATTATTACCCTTGATGGATCCACCTGTCTCATTGAATCGTGTTGCATGGATACTATTCAAACAAATGAACAAAAACTGACATTGAGAAGCTATTCGGAACGTTAATACGTTTTATAGGCTCATAGAAACGTATACGGTAAATATGATCTTCTTTTTGTCATAGAATGAAGCCAGGGACGAATTTATATGGAACAATCTAAGTCCGGGGCCTTTGGAAACACGTAGAATATTGGGTTTTGGTTTTGGGAGGAATAAGTGTATTATTATTTTCAAATAAAAAAAACGTGTCTGTGCTCTCTTCTCTTCTCTTTATTTCTCTCTCTCTTCTCTCTTCTCTCTTCTCTCTTCCTCTCTTCCCCCTCTCTCTCTCTCCCTCTCCCTCTCTCTCTCCCTCTCTCTCTATTTTCTTTCATACATCTCTCTCTCTATTAACCCGCTAATTTCATTACCACCAGCGTTTGGCGGCAAAGTTTAAGGTTTTGTTATCTACTGTCGTTTCTACAAAATAAAAAAACAGATTTTGTCGAAAGATGTTGGTGTACGATAAAATAATACATTGGACATGTTGATCGCGTCACTTTGAAGGTCTACATCTTTTTCAATATTCACTTTTTAGACGAATATGACAACTCGAATACGTATCCGCTCACATTTTTTTTGAAAGGCAGATCTCTTCTTGAAACTATTACCATGAATGGTTCCACCTGTCTCATGGAATTGGGTTGCATGGATACTATTCAAACGATGTAAGAAGAGAAAGACATTGAAACCCCATTTACGACATGAATATGTATTATTTAGTATTACATAGAAAGAATACGGTAAATATGATCTTTTTTTCGTCAAAAAACGAAATCAGGGACGAGTTTATGTGAAAATTCTTAGTAATTCCTAATCAATGCCAAGCGCAACAGCTTTTGTTCAGCAGAGCTAACGAGAAAAACTGAAGACTGTTAGAGTTGGAGTTGAAGGAGGTCTTAAAACACATGCTATAAGGGGTGACAAATTTATAAACCTTTGCCTCTCGCCGGAATCGAACCGGCGAGCAGAATATTCGTAGCAGGGCGCCACTGCGCTAATAATGCACATAACCGGCAAGCTTCGAAATCGAAGACATGTGTGCGTACACAGCAGAAAGTGAGATATACAGTACCCTCCCGCCTTTCCGTTGGCAACGACTATAATTCTTTTTGTGCACGGTTGGTATAGTTTTCACCGTGCACAAGTTACCGTAAAGTTGAACATTCAAACATTCTCGAAAAATTCTGTGTCCTCTACCTCATTTTCACAAAGCTAGAGCGGAGATATGTGAGAAAGAGACTGTACACCTGTGCTCTCAGAATGGACTCGAATAAAATTCCAACCGCGTACTGTAATAGTCTACGGATGATTGAAACGGAATATACACTTCAACCTTCTCGTCAAAGTACAAATGTTCGTTCAAGTTCTAGTTGGGATTTTCATCAACGTTCGGATTTTCTAGCATTTCCACAGTGAGCAACGAGTCTCTCTCTCCCTCACTCCATATTTTCTTTGTCTTCTTACTAGGATGAGTATATTATTTCAAACACAAAAAAAAATTATGATGCTATTCTCGGAACGATTGCCATTAATGGATTTCACCTAGGTCATTTCCTCGGGTCGCCTGGATACTATTCCAACAATGAAACAAAAACTAACATCAAAAGACCATTCAGGACATTAATACGTTTTGAATGTGAATAACAAATAACTACGGTGAAGTATAAATTTTTGAGCCATAAAATAGTCAGGGATGTGCTTATGCGCGGAATCACAATCAATACAAATCAATAGTGATATATGAAGCAAAGACAGTGAACAGTACATTTAGAAGTTCATGATTTTGTCGAACCCATGTGAACAAAAGCAGATCTGCAAGTGCTTGGAACTTTTTTCAAACATTGACATTCATCTCTCTACACTCATTTGAAAAAACCAGCCAGCATATATTGGGAAGCCTCTTCATTGGAAATCAATGTTTTTTTCTGCTTACGGATGAGTGAAACAAATACACAGTTCGAATATAAAACAAAGAAGCGACAGTGGTGGTGGTGGTGGTGGCTGTAGATGCGGCTGGAGCTGGACATTACTGACACGGTGACGAGAACAATACAAACAGCAAGAAGAGGAACTCTGGTTAGGATTAGTTTTGAATTCTTATTTGTGTGTCTGTCTGCTTTTCTCATCTTTCCTCAATGTTTGTGGAAAATACGCATCAGCATTGTTTTCAGGTTAATGAGATGCGAGAAAAGTGCTTGTACAAGGAAATATCAATGCTTAAGAGAGAAAACACAGTAAAAAGACAGAAAAACGAAAATGTTCGACAAGGACTATTTCAAGAAAACATACTCCCTCTATTCTATCTTCTCCCACAAGAACATGGGCCGAAATATGGTTCTTTGACTGGGCCTCATTCTTTATCAGTACCAAAATGTTGCCTCATTAACCCCAATGCTCTATCGCTCTTGTAGTTGGCTAATCTGAAAAAAATGATCGTCAATCTTTCCGAGTAGCTACATCAATTGCACCCTCTGCTGTTTCTCCCGGGACGTGGAGAATACTTTATTTCACATCATTTCTCTGTGAAAATCCTATAGGCAATCTACTTCTTCTCCATTTTCACCGTAAACGTCTCCGTTTTCAGGTTTGGTTTTTTGAATACGTCCAATGCACATTTCTCACTCGCCGGAGCCTGCAATTAAGTATTCGTAAAAGGAGTTCAAAAAGTTTAATTATGTATGTTTCAGCTCACTTAGCATTCGTATTTTCGAGCGCGCATACGAAACTTTAAAGATTGCTCGGATTAAAGTCATAATTTGAAGAGTTCAATTTGACGTTTCAACGCGCTCGCATTCCTTGAAAAACTCCAACTCGGTGTTCCGGTGTTGTTAGAAAGTTTACGAAAGTCACGAATCAAAACCCCAAGCCTCGAAGTCAATATTCACAGTTTTGTTGGTGCCGTCCGAATGGTTCCCAGCTCTGTTAACAATTCGTCGGCAAACTGAGGATTTTGTTCACATTTTTGCAAATCAATATTATGAGACGATGAAAACGATAATTATTAATGGAGCTCCCAGTATTTGTCGGTCAATCAATATCCATGCTATACGCGCTCTCGTCTCCGCATACGGTTCGCTTTGTTCACGGCAAGCCAGTGAGGTGTGTGGTTCGACCCAACTGAGTTTATAGTTCCATCCCGTTGTTTCACATCGAAGAATGATATATTCTGGTGTGCATAGAGAACTCCAGCCATTGACTTACCCACCAACCTGACGTATGCGAAATCTTACGCTGTGCTCTTCCTCCTGTCTAGAGTTAGTAGGCGAAGGCACACAAGTGTAAATAATATGAATATCGATCGAGCTCCCAGAGGTTTTCGGTCAATCAATACACATATTGTGCTCGCCTGCGACGACGTAGCTTTCGACTTACCGCGACTGCCAAGCATTCGATTCGATCTGGTTTGAAGGGACTCTGTTTGCGAACAATTACGATTGGTACAGTTTTTTTACCCTCAAGGAAGCCACTGACTGGGTTCACCCTGGAAATATGGATATATTAACAGTGAATATGAGCTTTATTAAAATTTTTCACTTTTATAAACTAGTAAAAACGTGAATAAGCGTGAATACAATGCTAGGAAAAATACAAACAAAAAGCTCACGTGTATATTTTATTGTCCGACGTTTTTATTTTGAACGCGATCCGTTGGTTACCGGTGTTTTGGATCTGAAATGTTCTTCCGTTGGAGCAGAGATCATAAAACGGCTATCAGACTAGGCAGTTTTATACTGATGAGAAAGTATACTCAGTGTCACCAGACGATGTCCTTCTACAGTGATTCGTCAACTACTCAGAAAGCTCTTTGTAACGAACCACACTTTCAGAGTTTGTATGTAGTAAAAGTACAGAAGACGCTACCAGAACTTGGAGAAAATCCAAGAAAGCTCACATTTTTATTTTATTCAGAATACTTATTCAACGCATTCATGTATTTTTTTGACACATATCATCACATGGTGTTCTCTCAGCTTCATGCTTCACTCTCCTCTCACAAGCTCACATACCAAACTTAAACCTGCTACTTGGACATGTTACTGTAGGTATATGATTGAGTGGAACAAACTACACACAAGAATATTCCTCGTGTACTATGTTAACAAATCTGATCGCTGTATGATTCTCCGAATGAGAACGAATTTACTCTAAATCTTTACCTTGAACACATCTTGTCCAGCCAGAAACTCCCATTTGAACACTGTGGGTGTGATTGTGACCTGTGGTTTCTCTTCGGTCTCTGAACGTATTTCATTATTAGGAATTCTCTTGTTTCAGTGTTTCAGAAGAGGTCTTTTGCGCGAACGTTGGGTTATTTTGTTTGGCTATTGTACAGATGCGAATAGTGTGTATACCTCACAGGTTGGTGTTGTCGAGCTAATGACTATTGTCGACAAGTTGTATGAACTGCAGCGCTTCTCATGAAGCCAAAACTTCACTTTGAAACGGTATTTATTTACCTAACAGCAATTGTTCTTCATTGCCAGTGAGCAAAGTCAGTTCACAAGATGTCTAAAATAAACTTTTGTATCACCTATCAAAGAAATAGCAAGATGCATTAGACGATTTCTGACATGTACTATTCAGTATAAGTATACAGGTATACACTAATTCCTCAATAAAAACAGCAAACTTGCTTTTGCTTTGCGCAATCTGGACCTGCGCTAATGACCTAGACTCGTAGAAACGACTGTGCAATAAACGGTCGATTTATTGTCAGCATATCAGAAAAGTGTGATAATCGAAGATACGCACACGACCTGTCCGCATTCCAAAAAGAGCTACAAAATGTATCGTACGCTGTCCCAACGGTTAGATTGGATTACAGTATACTCTTACCATTACGTCGCCGGAAACAACAATTTGGAAGGAAGTTTACCTTCTGGTTGGCCAGTCCTGATCACAGTCAGCGCTTTCGACTCACCTGAAAGTTCGTTCATCAATATCACAGTTTAACAAAGAATCACTCATAACTTTCAATCTATAGCAAAATGTGGACAAAACGAACAAGTACTAGTAACGTTCGTTTTCGAGAAGAAGTTTATCACAAATGTCTATTTTTTGATACTGAGAAAAACACAAAGACACTATACTATGCAAGAGAACTATATAACAAGACAACTATACCGCGAGTATCAATAGCACCAAGTATAGAATAGTCCCATGTGCTGTTCAATATGAGCCTGACCCACCTTCTTTTTTCTTTTCCTCGTCCTTTTTCTCCCCTTTTTCGCTACCAACTTCCTCGCCTTTCTGAAAATGTCTACAAAAAATAAACTGTGTTTCAGAACATTATTGATAACAACGTTAGATTAGCGTATAGTCGTCGCCAACCGAAAGGCGGGAGGGTAGTGTACATCTCAATTTTCGCTGTGTACGGACACATGCCTTCGAATCCACAGCGTGCTGGTTTGTACTCTCCTAGCGTAGTAAGCGCCCGGCTACACATTTTTGCTCGCAGGTTCGATCCAAGTGAGAGACAAACATTTATAATATAGGCACCTTCTATAGCGCAAGCTCCTACTGAATTTGTCTCAGAAAGTGTTTATCCAATCATTGTTAAACGCGTTTGAGAAAAATAAACAATGAAAAGCGCTGATAAACGATACTCCGTAGAATCGAGAAATGGCCAATGGGTACTTGAACAGTTACAAAGAGAAAGGCAAGTGTGATTGTCTACCAATTACCTCTGGGGCTTCATTAGGAGCAGAAGTTGCAGACGTCGTTCCTGGGGCACCACCGGCTGCTGCTGCCTGAACAATTTAATGATAACAGAAAGTGATTGTACGCCAGAACGTAGAATTGTTAGTGGTTCCGCATGTTTTATTCAAAATCGTGACAAACATCGGAAGAAACAGTGAAACTGACACCATTTCATCAAGTATACGATACGATCACCAACCGAAAACTGCAGTTCTCTTAAAATGAGAATTAGGTAAAAATAATTTGTAGTAAATTTAAACTATGAATCAAACTGATATCATGTACGTTTCAGATACAAGAATACAAAGGAGTAGAATCATCTTCATCATCTGACGATCTCAAACATTCGAAATTAAGAAACAAAGACGTCTACTCTCGAATATGTGGTCTACAACATACCTCTGGAGCTTCACCAGATGCAGGAGTTGCCTTCATATTTCCTGGAGCACCACCGGCTGCTGCTGCTTCCTGAAACTCGGAAAGTCAGCAACTTCGCTAACGCTACATCGTGCCATTTTGCACAATTTAGGGTAGTTTGTCTCAAAATAGTAACATACACAACCAGCGAAACTTCATTGCTCCGTGAAACTGGAACTGCCTCCCAGATATCCAATGTTGCAATTGGAAATGTCCACTACCTCGAAGGTTATAATTTGGTTTGATAAAGTGATCCAAACTCACATCTGGTGGTGCAGCTTTTCCTTTTTTGCCTTTACACATGAAAAGTATCATTGTGGTTATGACAACTATGTAGATGGCGAAAATAATCATACCTCCTTCAATCATCACTGAAAAATAAAAAGTTGGTGAGAGTAGAGAGTTCAATCAGTTGTTAAGTCGAATTTACTGAATGAATCACGTTGGAAAACCATTATAACAAAGAATTCGTAAATATTTGTACAAAATAGTACAAAAAAATTAGTTTTATTGGAGAACTAGTGAGAACTAATCGAACTGATAAAAACAGACCTTCAGCCGCTGACGAAAGAAACACTACCAACAAAATTAAGGACTCTGAAAACTTGAGCTCTGAACACGAAACCCTGGTTGTTACCTGATGAACATCACCTCGAAACAGCATCTTTGTTCAAGATAACAAAAAAACAGGGTCAACCTATTCGCGTTGGAAAATACAAGGCCACCTCGTTCTCCTGAAAAGTGTGCCGAACTAACCCCAGTGCTCAGAAACATTCAAAACGAATAGTCCAAATGTAGTCCAGTACCTATGAATGAAAAATAAAGAGTTTGCCTGTGCAAACCATATAGTTTGCCCATTGCAAACCTTAGTCACCTAGGCATTTCGAACATTTAACAATCCATATGCCGATTGGGCTGATGCGCCACTTTTTTGCGATTAGCGAGCTACAAAAGCGAGCGAGCTCGCAGGTCAATAAGGCCGCAGGTATAGGCTTAGACATGCTGCGTCTTAGGGTGCGGTCATACTTCGAGCCTCCAAAAAGTGCAAATGATATGTATCGATTGAGCATCTCGAGCACTTGGGTGCTCAATCGATACCCATAGTTTGTACCTTCGGGCCGATGCCTTTCAACTTTGAGGCTCGAAGTATGACTGCACCTTTAGACAGTCTGCGGTAATTGGCAAGAAGTTGTCTGAGTGTACGATATTGCTCGGATCGACGCCAATTTTTGCGATGAGTAAAGTGGAAAAAACTGAGAGCATGTAGATCAATGAGGCCGCAGAGATTTGCGTCTCTCTGCAAATTCTCTTGTCGCGGCTGCTACGAAACTAGCTGACCACGCGGCCGGGAACTGTTTGAAACTAATTTAATTTAAATACATGAACAAATACACACAATTCATCTGCTCTTCAAGAATTGTAGTTGGACCTTTTTACAACTAACTATCTGTCGTCCTGGACAATTGATATCTAGTATCACTTGTTCCGAAGAAAGAAAGAATTTGAGTGATCACTGCTTAGGAATCACTAGCTGAAAGAAAAGTCGAGCGTTTTTTGTGTTTGTTCAGAGACTACTTTCTACAGCTACACAAACGGTTTCTACGATTTTACACCAGACTCGATTGGAAATAAATGAAGAACTTTCTGTAAACGGCCCTTCTCACCACGCACACCAACAGTAGACTTCCTATAACAGGGAAGACCGTTTCGTTTCTGACATGGAATCAGCGCAGTTTATCGAAGCTACTGTAACAAACTTACCGAAACTAAGAAAAGTTCGGAAATTCTGTCATTTCTCGAGGAGAAACAAGATGGGATTTTTCAAATCTCACTGTGAGCCTGGCTTTGTTGAAAAAAAAAACAGTATTCACGGTAATTGGAACCTCAAGTGGCATAATATCACTGTACTATTCACAACTTTTGAGATTCAGTAGAAAATAATGAATATATGACTTTTCATCGGAGGGAATATACTTTATTCAATTCAATACCAATGTTTGTTTTCTCTTCTCCGTATATTCCCATCAGCAAGTTATTTTTTCTCCGGTTTCTTAGCGGCGGGGATTTCTGGCTTCTTCTCCATCGTCACAGTAAATATTTCCGTTTTCAGATTTGGTTTGTTGAACACAGCCAATGCGTCCTTGTCGGTTGCCGTTGCCTTGAATAGAAAAACCAGTTATACATGAAGTCGTTTCTACATTTTTCCTCTAGTGAGTGACTACAACTGTGATGTGGATTTACCTGCTTTCACAGAAACGTATCGCATTATCACGGAAACCCAGCGTAATGAAAACTATAAATTCAGCAAATTCAGAAATTTGTATCTTTCACCTGTTCTACCTCTTTCAGACCGTTTCCGCTATATTTCGAAATTTGTTTCAATCCTCTACGTCAATAGTGAGTTCTACGGAACTTACGGATCAACTCGACAAAAAGAGATACAAGAAAACGTTTCAGAATTCAGCATCCAACCTTCAGTACGTCTCTACGCCTATAACCTCACAAGATATGAAAACTGCAACAAATACGTACTTCCAGTGCGCCTGGCTTTGTAGAAACTAAAAATCGAAACTAACCCCAGCCGCAAGACATTCAATTTTGTCCGGTTTGAATGGGCACTGCTTACGAATGATGACGATAGGAATAGTCTTTCCAGGCTCAAGGAAGCCGCTGACCGGGTTCACTCTGAAAAGACAAAAGCATAACATCTAAGAAACACCTTGCTGAACAGTCGTACAGTCTTCATACATTCGTCGCCAACGAAAAGGCAAAAAAATACTGTACATCTCACTTTTCGCTGTGAACGCACACATTTTTCGATTCCAAAGCTTGTCGGTTATGTGCTCTAATAGGCTGATAGCGCAGTAGTGCCCTGCTACGAATGTTTTGCTCGCATGTTCGATTGCGGCGAGAGACAGAAATCTATAAATTTGGCACCCACCATATGCGGTTTAAACTTTCCTTTTCTGTTTGGGTCATTTTATTATTCTGAAATGTTTAGTTGAACATGTTTGATGAAAAACTAATCTGACTTGTTAAACTTTCAATTTGAAAAACCATCGAGTTCTGAAATGGTCAACAATTTACTATCGAAACTAACCGTTTGGTTACTTAACTTCAAGTGTTTCTTCTTTCAATTAGGAAAACCCACAGACTAAACATTGATTCGAGTAAAATAATTCTAATACTCACGTGTAAATACCGTTGTCTGATGTTTTAAGCTTGAATGCAATCCGTTGATCAGATTGGTTTTGTACCTGAAATATATAAAGTTCACTCTGTTCAAAACAGGTCCATACGGTGTATGTGGCCCTATTCCGCTGTGTTTGTAGTTTGAAACCGTTGTTTCTCGGTCAAAAATCAAACTAAAAATAGGGTTTGGCAACTCCCTATAGTCAGCAGTCAACCCACACTGTTCAAAACATTTGCTACTCTGACTCCGCAAAGACAATGAGTGTTCGTACAAGAAACACAAACCAATCTCAATCTGCTTCGAGGTACGGAAACCAATACAAGAGCAGAGGGGTCATTTTCAGTATGAGAATTAATGCGACCTGATTTTTCGGGGATGTTTTCTGCGTTTTGTTACCTAAAGAAATAAGGTACGTTCAGAATATGAATAAACATGCCTAACTCTCGATGTCGTTTGAACTGTCGCCTGAAAATAAATATCCTACCTTGAACACATCTTGTCCCGCCAGAAACTCCCACTTGACCACCGTGAGTGTGACGCTGATCTGCGGGTGCTCTGCACCCACTGAAAATAAAAAACATGTGGAAGTTGTATTTATTGTTTGTAGAAATTACCGTTAGTCAAATATTTTGGGAAAATTTACCTGCTTTCGGTCCGTTCGCCGGCCCAACCACAGCTGGTACTTTGGGTTTGCCTGAAAATGCCTAATTAATAAATTATTTCCTGAATTTCGCATAATCTACGTGAGCTTTTTCCATCTATCCTCTCCAATTTGACGTGAACTTTAAACTATGAAGTAGTTTATTTATTGGAAACGTACCTTCAGCCGGAGGTTTTGCCACGGGTGGTGCCTTGGCTGCATCTGGAGAAAATAGATGATGATTACTACGGATTATTCAATTCGATTCGAAAGTTTGAACTCATCTGCATTGATCCAAACAAAAATTGAAAATAAATCTGTGCCTTATCTAGAGTATGGTCGCACGACCGTTGTTGAGAATTTTTGAGAGTTTTTATTGAATTTTACGGCTTGTAGTGAGAAATGATCACTAAATAGCCTGCCGGCTTCTGATAATGTAACCCAATGTCAGACTAGATGTGTTTTTTCATCGAAACTTTTTTCACTTTTGAGAGAAGCAGAGAGTTTATTACATCGGACTTCCGGAGAATTTACCTGCTTTCGGTCCCTTCGCCGACTCAACCACTGCTGGAACTTTGGGTTTGCCTGAAATAGCCAAAGTCATAAATTGGTCCCTGAATCTGAAATCATTGAAATCATATTTCTATAGCTATCCAGCAATGGACATAAACTATGCAGAGGTTTAAAATGGTATTTCACCTCATGGTTCAATGTGTTATGTTATTTTGCACTTGCGTATAAAGAAAACGTACCTTCCACTGGGGGTTTCTCTACAGCCGGTGCCTTGGGTGCATCTGAAAGCAGTGGGATGATAATGGTGAAATTGTACGCGATACTCAGTAACTACCTGCTTGGGTTGAGCGGGAGGGGGGAGTATTGTTTAAAAGATACAGCTATGTAATACCACCCTCCCCCACAATATTGTGTTGTGTGTGGTAAATGTTGTACGTTGAAAACGTACAAGGGAAGTAGTTTGTTAGGTGGGGGCGATTTCACATTTTTCCCAATATATTCACCACGAACAATTCGTTATCGAAGCTTGAACCTATATCTAAAACAAACTCTTTCTGTGGCTTTTCCAGAGTGGCCGCACAGCCGCTCTTCCGAATTAATATTCAGGCTTCATGTCACATTTTAACGGATTTCAATGATGAACTGATAAATAGCTTGCTTGTCAGCCGGTATACCAGTGGAAAAGTAAAAGTGGGATTATATGTGTATTTTGATATAAACTTTCTGCAATTGTGGAACAAAGATATTAGTTATTAAAATTGGGCAACACTTTTGAATTGTGCCAAACCATAAAAATATTTTTGAAAAATCTACCAGCTTTCGGTCCCTTCGTTGACTCAACTGGTACAACTGGTACTTTGGGTTTGCCTGAAAATGCTAAACTAGTAAATTGGTCCTGAATCTCAAATAGTTGAAGTGGGATTTTTATGTATTCTCATCCAACATTTTACTTTAACTATTCGTAGTTTTAGTAAAGTTTATTTACTAAATAAACTAGCTGGCAGAGCGCTTTCCTTGACCGTTCACACAAACTATTTGGTTTGATTGACATTAAGTTGAGGTTTGATCTCACCCATCCCCCTGTTCACTACTCATTGACCGAACGATCAAACTGTGGTTACAGTAGAACCTATTAGCTTTACGTTTGAGAGCGAACCCATTGAGAACTTCGTCTAGTTCCAACTTATAGTCACACTCATTTCATCGTATGACCGAGTTAATGGAAGTACTTTCTTCCACCATGATAGCGTCGTATTGGAACCAGATGTTGCAATGTGCTTGGTTTTTTCTCACTCGCGTTCGTTGAAAACGTACCTTCCGCCGGAGGGATTGCCACAAGTGGCGCTTTCGGTGCATCTGAAAAAGATAAAATTATATTTACCATAAATGTTCTGATTCCGAACTTCGAACTTAATTGCTTAGGACGACTGGCGCGTTTGCAAAGTCGCTGAATACAGATTTTCGAAACGAGCTAAATTTGATGTAATCACTGTTTTCGACTGTTTCACATGTGTTGTTTCCCAGTATACATTCATAACTCGACACAACTTGGAGATATATGGTCCCTTCAAGTTTTCCCGGAGAACCTACCAGCTTTCGGTCCTTTCTCCGGCTTAACCACTGCCGGTACCTTGGGTTTGCCTGGAAAGCCAAACTCAGAATTTGGTCTATGACTTTTCAATCTTCTGTGCGCACAATTCGTCTCGAACTGTTCGAATTTTCGAGAAAGTGTTTCACCGAATGGTTAAATGTGTTCTGTTCTTATCACTTGCGAAAATCGGGAACGTACCATCTGATAGGGGTTGGGCTTCAAGTGGTGCCTTGGGAGCATCTGAAAAATGGGATGACATTTACAACACAAATGATCTGTCTGGAGCTTGAATCTATCTGCTCAATGTTACTGTATCGCAAGGATATTGGCCAGACGGTGAACTCTGTTTTTGTTGATACAACTTCAATCTTAAAAAAATCAAAACAAAATGGGGAATAAATAACAGAAACACTTTCTTCTTATGTTAATTGTTACGTGATCAAATCTCTTATACGTCTCGCAAACAATTCGTGCGGCGCATTCGCCAAGTCGCTGAACGTACATTTTCGAGAAAGCGAGCTAAATCGGAAAATTTCACTGTTTTCGATTGTTCTTGTTGCCATATAAACATTCGTTACTGGAACTATAACTTGAATGGGATTGATCGTGTGGTTCAACCACGGAAAATTTACCCGCACTTGGTCCCTTCTCCGGCTCAACCACGGTCGGTGCTTTGGGGTTGCCTAAAATAGCCAAACTGATAAATGGGTTCTTGTATCTCGAGTTATTGAAGCCATCCATCATATAACTTGAACTATGCAAAGTTTCGAAAAGTTTTTGACCAAATGGTTCAATGTGTTATGTTTTTTTACTCGCGTGTACTGAAAACGTACCTTCCACAGCAGGTTTCTCTACAGTTGTGGCCTTGGTTGCATCTGAAAAATATGGAATAATATTGACCACGAGTTATATATTCTCGAAATGCATTTGAAAAACATTCTCCGAGAAACTTATCTGGGGATTGTCTAGAGTAAGTTCTTGAGAATTCATATCAAGAGGATATTGAATTGTACGGCTGATAGGGAAATATTTATGATGCATAGGTTGCTATGCTATCTGTTATACTCGTGTGATTGAATGTGGGAGTAGATAAGTTTTCTAAATACATCTTTCTGCCCTTGTAAAAAAAGACAATTTTGAATGCTGTTAATCCATTAATCAGGTGTTACCCTAAAGTTTACCTGCTTTTCCTCCGTCCTCCGGCTTAACCTCGGTTTGTACTTTGGATACTCCTGAAAATGCCAAATCCATAAATTTGTCCCTGAAGAGCAAGGCAAATATAAACACAGCAGGTGCAACATAGATCGCACTGTTCTGATCTTCCGTAAGCAACCCCCTATAAAAAATTTGTCTAATTTCTCTAAAATAGTCACAGGTTATTTTAAGGCTCAGTAATTCAAACCACCTCCTTGTGGGCCGACGACACTGTATCCAGGAGTCAAAGAATTTTTCATTTTGGATTCTGGAATAGTAAGATTTATGGAATAACCCTCAATAACAATTAACAGGTAGGTTAAGTTGAATGTTGCGGCGAGTTTCGCCGTATATGATTCAGTAGTGAATCATCATAATATGATATATGTCATGAAGTACCAAAAAAACAGAAAGTTTGTTACATTTGCGGGTTTTCGGTGACTTTTGAATGTTTCCACTTCATCCCTCCTCCCCCTTCATATTGAAGTGTTTCGGTTCAATTGATTTTCTATTGTAATTGTGTTATATTGGTTCATTCTTTTCTTCTTTTTCACTCGTGTATGTAGAAAACGTACTTTCCGCTGGGGGTCTCGCTAGAGTCGTGGCCTTGGTTGCATCTGTAAAAAATGGGCTGATATTCACCAAGACAGCTCAACATTTTCATCTCATGTGAACGACTCATTTGAAAAAACAGGACGTGTTACATCAAGTTATCTGAGATTTTGCACATTTTCTTATGAAAATACTGGCACCGTAGCAAAGTCTCCTAAAAAGGTCAGCTCCGAGCTGAACTATCTGGACACTACCTGACCCAGGTTTGGGTCACCCCCACTATGCTTAAACACGGACAGTTGGCAACTATGTGGCCAGACTGTGATTACGTCCTCAACCAGGTTGAGCTCACCACTTTCATGACTTTGCTACGGCGCCTGGATAATACCAGATGTTTTAAATAACTGGCAAACCTTCGTTCTGTGTATTGTCCACCTCTCCGTAATAGTCCATATCCCAGATAGAGCCCCAACCCTTTTTTCTTTCGGCAGGTTTCTAAAAAAACTGGATTTTGTAGGTTTTAAAAGCTGGTAAACTTCGAGAAGGCCGAATGGTAACTTACAATAACTGTGTCCTATAAGAATTGAGCGAAGGTGGAGACAGTGGAGACAGTGTAGTAGTCTTACTAGCAAAATAGGAACATAAATAGAAACATTTGTAACTTCTAACGTGCTATAAACTCACATCATCATTGCCGGTCTTTTTGCCTCCACACAGAAATAGAACCACAGTAGTGATGGCGCATGTGTAAACCGCAAAGAGAAACATATGCAGTTCAATCATCTCTGGAAATAATGAAAACTTTCCTATAAAGATCAAAAGTTCAGTGTATTTCATATTGAGTTTCATTAGTACAACCGAAATAACTGTCAAAAAACGGGATTGCAATAATCTAGGGCTCTGCGGTCTTATACAGTAACCTACCAGTGATAAACTTTAGTTGCAGAAAAAAATTGTGTTTTCGAAATCTGTATATTTGTAGATGGAAAATGTCTTGGAAGCGAACACTTTTTCGTGAAACCTTATTATACAAAAGTTTTTCCGAAAGAAGAAGGTTCAATCAAATGGTAATTGGAAGACAAAACTCAACTGGTTTCCAAAAGGTGTTGACCGAAAATAAACAGATCACTAGGTTGGTTTCAATAAGATGAATTATTTTCAGGAAAATTTTCCTTTTAGGGGAGTAGACGCATTCATAACATGATAACCATTCTCATTTTGATAATAAACTCGAAAACACTGAGTTTTCAGAAGAAGCGATAGTTCTTTTCCGGTTGTACTCTCCGAAAAATTGTAGA